>CM037881.1:61789244-63015021 GCA_021292165.1 Shinisaurus crocodilurus | reverse complement strand
TGATGATGGTTTTCTGGGTTGATGCTATAATGGTGAAAGTGGCTGTTCCTCAATAATCCCGAGTCAGGCCCACCCATATGCAATAATCAGCTTACTTACTGCATATGAGTAGGAGAGTGACCAATCACATTCTTTCCCCTGATGTCACTGATACAATTCCCCTGTGTTTGTGGGCTAAACATTGCATTACGCACAAACAGGTGTGATACCGACTGCTTCTTGCAGGCAACACAGAAGAAGCAGGAGGCAGTTTGCAGTGGAGAAGTATGGGGGGGGGATGTTTAACTTTTCCTCACGCACCACTTCTCTGCCTCAGTTCACTCTTGGCTGCTCCCCCCCCCCCCGTGGGCCTCCAAATGCATGTTTTCAAGCACATGTTTGGAACCCGGGGTGGGGGGGAGGAAGCAAATCACCTGGCGGGCCGTGATTTCAACTGGAGAAGTTCCCTTCCCATGCTACTTTCTCACTCCAGATTGCCCCCCTCACAAAGTGACCTTTCCTTAAATACTGTCAGAGGTCAGTTACTTATAATGTGTTTACCTATAATGTGTGGTTAGGACCAGCGGTCGATGGCAAAACTGGCAAACAAAAACCATTCAGGTGGTGGTAAGAGTCAATGTGATTTCTGCATTAAATCCTCTTATCAGTTGTGTTCTCCCCTGGTGTTTTATTGCTAGGCACCTTTATATTAAAAATAAATACAAACCAGGATATTCTCCCGGGTTTATCAAGGACCTTTACCCCTTCCTCCCCTCTGGAAACTATTCCATGTTGTTGTAACACAGACTGTGACACAGAAGGGATCTCCGGGGTCATGTTTTCTAATCACCTGAACACAAGGATCATTAGACCAGCCCTGGATGAACAACGTTGCTCTCTCAACAGTGCCGACTATAAAGTCAGTGGCGTAGGGCCCCAGACAGCTTGGGTTCCCTGTGCAGGATGATAATTTGGAATATTAGTAGTCTGGCCAGGATGGAGAGGCAAATACTCCGTGTACCAGAGAAGGTTCCAGCAACAAATAAAGATGAGATAGATAGGAGACTGGAGTTAGGACACTGGGGTGAGCAGGGTGAATAGGGCAGACATACAATTCTGTCTAGGATCTGTGCCATGGGTGGAGTTTGTCTTTGCATTCTGGCTCTAACCAAAAATTATCCCCCATATCACATTAGCTAGTGTTTTTGTTCTGTTTGTTACTGGGGTTATTTGGTCTCCTATTGCACGTGATGCCTTGATTGCTTTATCCCATTTTTCTTGAAGTGTACAGCCACAAATAGCACGAGGCATCTTTTTTCTTCTTCTTTTTACTGCTTCTGCGCTTTACTTATTTTGACACACTTGTGTGGATGATGGCATCCACTTCTGTGAGAATGTGCAAAGGGGTCGGTATGGATCGTGGTCTAAGTTCAGGTAGCTTGCAGTCCTATGATGCCTTCAGCAGTGTGGCCCATGTGGTGGTGATGTGCCCTGCTGTTCTCAGCTGCAGTCACTGAGTGGCAGCTGGGAGAGGAGATGATCATAATTTTCACCTGCTGATTGGCTGCCACTTTCACCATGGGGCAAGTGAAGAAGGGTGGAGATCTCAATTCCATGAGGGTGTAATTCAGCCATGTGGTATGTGTGCAAGCCCCACTGTGTTGGAAAATAATGCCATTGGTTTCCAGGGGTCCTCAACTTTTTTGGGTTGGAGGGCACATTTGGAATGTTGAGAGAGTGCCGTGGGTGTTCTCACAAAATGGCTGCTGGGGGGGGTTGCCCATTCATAAAATGGCTGCCATGGTGGGCATGGCTGGTCACAAAACACTCATTTCCCATGAGGCAAACTGGTGAGACCAAAAGAAAAGTACCTTCCCCCAAGAACCCAAGTACAAAGCAGAGGTGGGGTCTGAGATCCAAAACACAAAACCACTGTTTTGAATCCAAATACAGATGGTGTTGGAGAGCAGCACAGTTAAAAAGAGACACATATACTGGCGGGGGGGGGGATCTTAAGGATGCAAATAAGAATCGGGAGAGGCATGGAGCCTGGTGGGCTCCAACAGAGGTGTCCATTGGCTCATTGGTACCCACAAACACCATGTTGGAGACCCCGGGTTAATACTGCAGTAGGCCATTAGGAACAGCTGTGCCTTTACTGTGCAAACCAGTCCAAGTGCTGCCCTTCCCTTTCCACATTGGAGCACTCATAGCCACTAGGTACATGGGCCAAGCAGGGGTGGTGCTAGGTACTGAAGAGATCCTGAGCTCAGGCCCACAGGACCAAAAAAAAGAAAAAAAGAAAGAAAGAAAGAAAGAAAGAAAACGTTTTTAAAAAGTACACATTTGCATATGCTAAGTGTGTGTGTGTGTGTGTGTGTGTGTTTGTGTTTAAGGGACACCTAAGGACACCCCTATTGTAAAAAGTAATGTATGGAGAGAGGAGAAGAGGGTTTTTGATTTCAGAAAAAAAACTTCAGGCAGAAAGATTTTGGGGGGGGGGAGTGGAGTACACTGGGGAGGCTGGTGACTGCTGTGTCAGTGGGGCTCCTCAGCCGTTGCAGTTTTTATTCTGAGCTTTGTAGGAGCTATCCATGGTGCTCCATGATGATGCACCTATTTTGGGGACAGAGTTCAGCACCACGGATAGCTCCTATAAAGCTCAGAATAAAAGCTGCAATGGATGAGGAGCCCCACTGACACAGGAGTCAGCGGCCTCCCCTGGAAGCACATGTGGGGGGAAAACTCAGCTAATCCAGGTGCAACAGAGATTGTCTGGGCCCTGGACCCTTATTTCAGCAAGTGCCCAAGGACAGCAGGGTGGTGGGCCTCCCAGAGATTCGGGGCTGCAAATGAAAGATTTGGGGCCCTAGCCCCAGTGGACTGCCCCCTAACACCGCCTCTGGGCCAAGCCGTTGTGGATGATGGGTGAGAATAGCGGTGTGCAGCACCATTGCACAGGCCGCTGTGGGATACTGGGTGGGTTCCATGATTTCTTGAATGTTTGGTTAATTATATATGTATTTTATGGTGTGTAGCTTGGGAGCTAAAATGGTAATAAACCACAGGGGTTGCATTTTTCCATGCCCTCCACTGTCCATAAATGCTGACACAGGCATAAGGCCCCAGAATATAGCAGAGCAGAGGGACCCATATCCTTTAAATTGGCCCTGATCCAACCATACCAGACAAGGAATTATCCCGTTTCTCTGAAAAACTCCAAGAAAAAAAATGTAACAACTCCCCTGGGCAGCTTGTTCCTTTGGTCAACTGTTCTTGCAAAGTTACAACGTAAACCCGTTGATTCCTGTCCTTCCCTGAGGTATCCTCTATCGGCTTTATAGCAGCGTTTTAAACATGTGAAAACTGTTAATCCTTTTCCCTCCAGGCTTAATGTACCCTGTTTCTTTTTGGTCCGACGCTCTCATTTTTCTTGCATTCAAAACACTTCAACATCTTTGTTGCTCCCCTTTGAATCTTCTCCAATTTGTCCACATCCTCCTTAAAAATCTGGCAAAGGAAGCTGAACATAATACTTCTTCAGCTTAGCCTTAAGTGGTGCCAAGTAGAGCAGCACTATTCCTTCCTCTGTTCTGGATAGAATACTTTTCCTCTCTTTTTTTGGCCAATGCAGCCCAAAATGGCACTTCGGTATGGTGAAGGGGGGGGGGGGAAGCCCATTATTGCTGACTCATGCTCGGCCTGTGATCCACTCTAGATATGGGGGAGAATTTTGTTCGGTCTACATTTTCAAGCGAATCAACCAAATTCACACTTCCTAGACTGATGGTGTGATTTTCTGAATTTTGCAATGCAGTTCTTGGCTCAGAAATTGTATGCAAAAATGTGCATATTAGGTACGACAATGCATACATAGGAAAGCTAAGCAGGGTCAAGCCTGGTTATTACTTGGATGGGAGACCCCTCCTCTAGTTTCCTGCATTGAGCAGGGGGTTGGACTCGATAGCCTTGTAGGCTCCTTCCAACTCTATGATCTATGAAATCTATGAAAATCTATGAAATGGCATATGAAAATAAATGCAGATATTCATTCTTTAAAAAAAAAAATTGCACTGATGCAGAAATTTCATTGAAGGGACTTCTGATTGAATATATATATATATATATATATATATATATATATATATGAACCTGACATGGACTGGAAACAGATTGATTTGTCATCACTATCTATAACCCCAGATTTCTCTGGTTATTGCCAATCCAGTTATCCCCGTCTGCTCTGTACATGTTTAGCTATCTGCTTGGTGCTTTGTTTTCTCAAATGAGAGGTGCTATGGCTCAAGTCTGACCCCAGTATCCGATTAATAAAGTTCTGTGTATTACCATAGGATGGTTCATTTGTGCCAAGACTCAGCCAATCACTATTGTTACAATGGCAGGGTGGGATATAAATGTAGTCGTGCATTTTAAATTGTATTTATTTTTTATTATGAATATTTATATCCCACTCTTCCAATGTAACAACAACACTTGAGGCAGCTTACACATTACAGACAACCCAAAATAGATAACTAAAATGAGCTCTCTTTGATAAGTACATCAATCTCATTTCATATCTATCTATCTATTTCCAAAAACATATATATGTTTTTGGGGACACACACACACATATCTGTCTATAGATAGATAGTTATGGTATAGATAGATATAGATAGATAGAGATACAAACATTTCATATATTGTTTATTTCATGGCTATTTATGATATAATTTTATTAAGAATTATTATTTGTAGCACAGGAATAAAACTATATCAGAATGATATTTGGAATCAGTAATGACCTCTCCCCATGTTAATTCCTTTGGCGTTTTGTAGATCCGGTTACATTACCCATGCACCTTTACTTTCAAAGCCTCCTGGAGATATGATTTTTTTTTCTTAAAGAAACCACTAGCATCTCCTTATCTTAACTGCTGCAGCAACATTAAGTCGCTTTTGTGCTATGAAATTATTTTTGTGTGGTGGAACACATGCTTTGCATGGAAATGGTCACAGGTTCAGCCCCCTGAATCTTCTGTTAAAATATTTCAGTAAAGTGGGCTGGGAAGGACTCATGCCTAAGACCCTGAAATGCTGCTACCACCAGTCAGCATAGACCTGTGGCCCTTAAGATGTTGTTAGACTACAGCTCCCATCATCCCTGAACACTGCCCATGATGGCTGGGGCTGGCAGAGTCCAATCCCATCTGGAGGGTCACTGGTTCCCCACCCCTGGCGTAGACAGTACTGGGCAAGGTAGTTTAATGGTTGGAATCAATATTAGGCAGGGGTGTGGAAACTGAGGCCTGTGGGCCAAATCCAGTCCAACTGAAGTCCCAATTTTGCCCTCTTGGGTCCTGCAGACAGCTGCACCCCCTTTCCCCTGGCCACCGATTGTTTTGGTGTTTTCCCAGCTTTTGCATGTTTTTCCCCCCATCCTAAAAAGATGAAGTGCCTCTCCTAAGGAATAGTTCCTGGCAGTAAGAGTTTTGAGCTAAAAGAAGCTGATCTGTTTGGCCCCACCCCTTTTGCCATTGGTCCCGCCCACCACTGGAATGTGCCCTCCTCAGAGCTTCTCTGAAACTGAATTTGGCCCTCAGGCTCAAAGAGGTTTGGCGCCTCTGAAATAAGGCAACTTTGTATGTTCATGGAGAGTTTTCACCTGTCGGGATCTTCAATATCGTCAACATTTAGTGTTTTTTGTTTGCTTTCCCCCTTTTCACTTTAATTTGGTCCCAAATTAAAGGGATGCAATGCAACACCACAGAACAAGAGGCCTCTTTATTGTAGGAGAATGCATGGAATATGTAGTGGCACAGATTATGGTGTGTGTGTGTGTGTGTGTGTGTGTGTGAAGAAATTGCATTGTTCTATATTCCTTTGGGGGTTCATTATGGAGAATTAATCTCTCTGTTACCTGCTTATTGTTGATATGCACTATTTCACTCAGCTTTTGTTAAACATAACAATGTGACTGTACTGCCCTTGTGCATCCATTTCCTCTAAATGCTAGGAGCATCTTTTCCAGGCTGCCAGCCTCCATGGCTTCCTGGGAGGAGAGCTAATCTCTCCCAGATTGCCAAGTGCACAAACAGGAAGCCTTTGTATATAACCCGTCCAGCAGAACTGGGCAAAGCACCCCTCTTTTAATTCACACCTTCCTAGCTTCATCTTTCAGCCCAAAAGCTGAGAACAAACGTTTTCCTGCCTATGTGCCACGCACCGGATTGGTGAACTAAGCTGGGCAAACCTAATAAAATGGAATAGGGTTCTTTGTTTCTTTGTCACTACCCGCTCATCACCTAGGCATGCTGTCACACTCTCTCAACCAAGGATGAGGCACACACTGTACTTTGCCAGTGTGAGTAACAGACTTCCAAGAGTTTAGCATAGGTTAGTAAGTGTCATCTTCTGGTTTTATTTTCTTTTAAAAGTATTATTTCCTTTCCCTTCTTGGCTCTTGCTATATTCCCCTGAATAAACATTCTCTCTTAATTTGGACTGGAGGTTTGGAGTGTAGCTTTCTGACCAAGATCCAAGAGAGAGGTTCGTCTCCCCTCACATCACCTAACCACGTAGCTAGCAACCCTACCCGAGTACTTGGATAGGAGGGGAGGAGTGGGCTGCCTGCTCACGGTGACAAGCACGGCTGTCCTCAACTCTAGGCAAGTAAGTGGCTCGTAGCGTGCACAGCTGGCCCCACCTGCAAAGCAGCACAAGGGTTTCCATCACAAGAACACGCACTAGTTGGCCAAGACATGTCTAGAAGCCCTGGTCGCTGCTCCTCTGCTGCAAAGAGGAAGGCAAAGGGTACGCTTTGCAAGTGTCCCATTCCCAGTCTCCTGGGCAGGAGAGCAGTCTACCAGAGCTAGCAAGGTCCTTTGAGTGTCCTCTGAGGCGTAGCAGCCAGAGCACTGACCAGCAGGGGAGCTGTCCAGCACTGTGTTATCAAATGTCAGAGGCCCAAGTGCTAAACTGCAGGGGAGCTGTCCAGGAGGTTGACGGAACTAGAAACCAACTGGTGTTGCACCAGCAACATCCAGGCCGCAATGGAGGGGGTCTGCAGCTAGCCTGGCTGCTGTATTATTGCTGGTGCACCAGTGAGGCAATAATCCTGACCATTCTCAGGGGAAGGATTCTACTTCTCCTGAGTAGGCCTCTGAAATGGGGTGCTTCAGGCTGCCAGGCAAGCCCTGCCCTTTCTGGTCTTGGTTTTGGCTTGGGTTCATTGCTGTCTCTGCTCTCCAGGTTCCAGGGATGACCAGACAGGTGGGTCTATAGCAGGGCTCTCCAACCTTGGGTCCCCAGATGTTTCTGGCCTACAGCTCCCAGCATACGCAGCCAGCATGGCTAATGGCAAGGGATTCTGGGAGCTGTAGTCCAGCAACATCTGGGGACCCAAGGTTGGAGAGCCCTGGTCTAGAGCTAGTACGCTGAGCACAGTTGGGGCGCATCAGCTATATGAATTCTTCAGGTTCCCTGAGTAGAGTCTTCCTGGGTTAGGGTTTCGTGGTCTCCCTCTGGGTGCCCTGCCTGTCCTCCTGCTTGCTGCTTCCCCCCTGAAAATCCCCCCCCAACACATTCCAATAGATAAGCAGTGTACAAGGTGCCTAGATGCATCTTATACACAAAATACCTTGTTCTGCATTTAGTCATGGTATGTATTTTGTGGTAAAATAGTGCTAGATCTCTCAGCAGGGCCAGGCCTACCATTAAGTAGCTGCCTCAGGCAGCAGATGCCAGGGGACAGGGAGAGGCAGCAAAGTTTTGGGAGGATAGAGCTGTGGGTGCCTGCGCTGCACCCCGTCAGCTAGCCCGCTGCCTTCAGGCGTGGGGGTGGTGGAGGCATTGCCGTCCCATTGCCAGTGCTGCTGAACTAAGATTCTGCTGCTAGTCCGGTCAGCTTCTCTGTATGCAGAGTAGGGTGGGGTGGGGGAGCCACTACCTTGTCCTTTGCCACAGGCAGTGACCTAACCTGCACCAGCCCTGTCTTTTAGTGATTTACCACCTATGTATTTTGGTAGGTTTCCAGGGGTGTAGGAATAGCCCTGCCTTAGCCGGGGACACACAGCCCCACGCCTTCCTTATTCTCCAAAAAGCCTTTGCCCCCTAGAGTGTTTTCCAAATTCTATGCCGCATCGTGGTGATGCCTATGGGATGACAATTCTGTCCTCCTCACAACAATCCTGTAAGGCTGTAACAGGACTGGGCTGTAAGGATTTCAACAAAACAATAATTGTACATGAAGAGGTTTAATAACAGCTGTAGCAAAATCTAGCAGCAAAAAAGGTAGCTGCCCAATAGATATGGATCCCACTGTGTTTTTGAGGACATTCTTTATTGAGGGAAATGTTTAATGCTTCTTGATGAAAATGGTTTGGAACAACTTTTTTTTTTTCCCCTAACCAAAGCTCACCTCATTGTTCCAAGCAGTGTTTTGTTTTTTTTTGGTTTTTTTTGGTAAAAGAATCATTAAACAACCCATATCCATTGTTCTGGGGGATTTCAACTTCCATGCCGAGGCTGCTAGATCCAGGGTTCAGGACCTCATGGCTGCCATGACAACCATGGGGCTGCCTCAACGTGTCATTGGCCCAACACATGTAAGAGGGCACACAATTGATTTGAATTTCTCAGGAGGATGGTGATCTGAAAGTGGGGCCCCGCCGTAGCGGTGGGTGATCTGCTCACCACCCAACTTGCAGCGTCCTCAGTGAGCGCTGCCGCCATGCCTGCCAAGCCGTGCCGAAAGCAAGCGCCAGTCAAGGCGTTCGCTGGACTTCTGGCTTCCCAGCGCTACATTGTTTATGTAGAAAATGGCGTGAGAATTAGATACGTTAAAAGCGACCACAATTTGCATAACTTGCGCAAATCGCAGCTGGTTTTAATGTATCTTACACCATTTTCTATGTAAACAACATAGCACTGGGAACCTGGAAGTCGCTTCCCTGGCTCGGCTCACGGGAACGCGAGTCGAGCCAGGGAAGCAGGTAGGCCAAGTGGAGTTTGGGGGGGGGGGGTCGAGCCCAGTGAGTTTGCTGGACTTCCACCCCCACCCACCCCCAATCGAGCTCTGCACACATCCCTAATTGTGGGGGAATTAACATCTATCCCCTTGTCATGGTTGGATCACTTCCTACTGAGGTTTAGAGTCTCAGTGGCCTCTCTTCTCTGCATGGGTGCCCCCCCCTTAAAATGGTATGTCCACGGAGGTGAATGGATTCCAGAGGGCATGGGGGGGAGTTTTCCTGTCGAAGCCCCGGGTCACTCTGTGGAATGCAGAGATCACTAGGGCTGTTGATGCAATCACGCCCAAGCGTCCTCTCCCTCTGAGCAGAGCCTGGCCAGCTCCTTGGTGGACACTGAGCTGAGGGCAATGAAGCAAGAGGGAAGACGGTTAGAATGCAGGGGGAGGAAAACTCGTGGCAAGTCTGACAGAACACAGGCTAGAGCTCATTCTCGAGCCTACTCTGTGGCGGTGAGGGTGGCAAAGAGGGGGTTCTTTTCCACCACCACCATTGCATCTTCTCAGTGTCATCCAGCAGAGTTTTTCTGAGTGGTTCATGTCCTGCTACAATCTGGGCCAGGGAGAGAGATGGTGGAACTCTCAGTAGCACGCCATGACAAGTTTGCACGGCATTTTGAAGATAAAGTCACTCAAATCCATCAAGGTTTGGACATCACAGTTAATGCAGTTCTATTAGTAGAGGTGCCCAGAGCACCTCTACTTCTGGATAGGCTGTCTGGGTTGGGAGCTAGAGGCACTGTGTTGCAATGATTCTGCTCCTACTTGGATGGCCAATTCCAGAAGGTGGTGCTGGGGGATTATTGCTTGGCAGCTATGCTATGGGATTCCACAGGGCTCTATTCTATCCCCCATGCTGTTCAACATCTACATGAAACCGCTGGGGGAGGTTATCCAGAGGTGTGGGCTGAGGTGTCATCAATATGCAGATGACACCCAGTTCTATCTCTCCTTTTCATCAAATCCAGGTGAGGCAGTGGCTGTTCTGAATCAGTGCCTGGGCATGGTAATGGACTGGATGAGGGCCACTCAGTCTAGACAAGATGAAGGTACTCTTAGTGGGTGGTTCATCTGCCTAGCTAAATGATGTTCAACCTATTCTGGAAGGGGTTGCACTCCCCCTAAAGGATCGGGTTCATAGTTTGCGGGTGCTCTTGGACCCAGCACTGTCACTAGAGGCACAGATGGACTCAGTGGCATGGAGCACCTTTTGTTAGCTTAGGCTGATATACCAACTACATCTATCTGGGCTGAGATAGCCTAGCTACAGTTATCCATGCTCTGGTAACCTCTTCTCTGGATTACTGCAATGCTTTATATGTGGGGCTGCCTTTGAAAATGGTCCAGAAACTTCAGCTGGTCCAACACAGGGCAGCAAGATTGTTAGCAGGATCTGGCCAATGTGATGATATTATGCCAGTATTTTTCCATCTGCCCTAGCCACCAATCCATTTCTGGGCCCAATTCAAAGTACTGGTATTAACACTCAAAGCCTTAAACAGCTTGGGGTCAGGTTACCTGAAGGATCATCTCATCCCATATATATACCTGCCTAGACCCTAAGATCATCTTCAGCAGTCCTTCTGAGCCCCCACCAAAGGAAGTGAGGTGGGTGGCTAGGGCTTTTTCTGTTGTGGCACCCCACTTGTGGAATGAGCTCCCCAGAGAGGCTCACCTGGCACCTACGTTGTGCTCTTTTTGTTGCCAGGTGAAGAACTTATTTTCCCAGGCATTTTAGTTTTTGAGTTTCTGTTGTTTTAAATCTGTAACTATATTTTAAATCTTTGCACTGCTGCTATGTTTTATTTTGGTTTTTATTTTATACTGTAGTTTTAAACTTTTAAACTTTTATATTGTATTTTATCATGTTGTGTTTTATAGTTTTAATTGTGAACCACCCAGAAAGCTTCAGCTATTGGGTGGTATAGAAACCCACTAAAATAAATAAATAAATAAATATTGTACATAAGAACATAAGAAGAACTATGCTGGCTTGGACCAAAGGTCCATCTAGTCCAGCATTCTGTTCACACAGTGGCTGAACAGCTGCCTGTGGGAAACCCACAAGTAGGACATGAGTACATTATTTAGCACCCTCTGCTCATGTTCCCAAGCAACTGGTGTACATAGGCATACCGCCTCTGATACTGGAGGTAGCAGATATCCATCAGGACTAGCAGGCATTGATATCCTTCTCCTCTATGAATTTGTCCAATCCCCTTTTAAAGCCATCCAAATTGGTGGCCATCACTATATCTTATGGAAGTGAATTCCATAGTTTAACTATGCACTGTGTAAAGCAGCAGTATTTCTTTTTGTCTGTCCTGAATCTCCCACCAATCAGCTTCATCATGGGATGACCCCGGATTCTAGTATTATGAGAGAGGGAGACAAATGTCTCCCTATCCATTTTCTCCACACCATGCATACTTTTATACACTTCTATCACGTCTCCTCTTACTCACCTTTTTTCTAAACTACTACACAATTCCAGCTGTTGTAACCTTTCTTCATAGGGGAGTTACTTCAGGCCCTTGATCATTTTAGTTGCCCTTTTCTGCACTTTTTCCAACTCTACAATAAATACTTTTAGGTGCAGTGACCAGAACTGTATACAGTATTCTAAGTGTGGTTGCACCATCTTGAAGTCACCTATTATTACATCACTTCCTCATTTGGAGGCCTCCCTGATTTTGTTTTCTATCTCAAGATCACCCTGAGCATTCTGGTCTGGGAGAAGATTTTTAGTTTGGGAGCCTGATATTGTCACCCACAACACTTCTGTGGAAGAGTCTGCCCCTTTAAGTTGTTACAACTGGATTATGTCTGGGTTAGCACCTCTGTATTTTGTGCGTGCCAACCCCACACTCACCTGAGAGGCTCGAGATCTTTTGCTAGAGTTGTAGTGTGTTGCCTCGAGTGCGGATATACCATTATAGTCCTATACTAAAACACCAGCATGCTTAGAAATACAAATAATACTTTTATTACAAGAAAGGCAGAACAGATACAGATCTCCTACTTACAATTCTCTTATACACCAGTGTGGTGTAGTGGTTAGAGTGTTGGACTGGGACTCAGGAGATCCGGGTTCTAGTCCCCGCTCAGCCATGAAACTCACTGGGTGACTTTGGGCCAGTCACTGACTCTCAGCCTAACCTACCTCACAGGGTTGTTGTGAGGATAAAATGGAGAGGAGGAGGACTATGTAAGCCGCCTTGGGTTCCTTGCAGGAAAAAAGGCGGGGTATAAATATAATAAATAAATAAATAAATATGAAATACGAGCATTAATAGCAGGGTAGCACTATATACTATCTACACTCACACCTCTGAACCCTGAAGAGAATTAAGACTTTAACCCTAAATAGCCTATGGAGAGCAGTAAGATCTGAGACAAGAGCCCCTTGCTACAAAAGAGAAAGAATTGAAAGACCCATAAGGCATATACCTGTCTTTGTCATTCGTCCTGCGAAGCTGACTCTGACAGCAACTGTCCTGTAGGTCAAGGTGAGCTGTGAGCTAACTGCCATACTAAAACCCCACTTCTTATACCTTTGATTCCCCTGTTTCTCTTATGGAGAAAGGAGGGGCTGCCTCGATGAGCAAGTAAAACTTCTTGCATGTTCTTACCTAATCCCCCCATTGTTCTATTGTGTTTTGCCCCCTAGTTAGACATTTCCCTTTGACTCAACATCTCTTGAACTAATTCTTAATGTACTTTATTTTGTCTATCTCCTCTTTGCCTAAGTTCTATAATTCCATCATCCCCTTAATTATTTACATAACCTATGGTCCTCCGCCCCTGTGTGCATTGCTCAATCTCTTTATGACGGGAATCTCCTGTTAGATTTTAATTTAAATTCTTATCTTCACTCCAACCACTCACCAGACATTCACAACTCCTCACGTCTCCTCTCTTAGTACCAAGGGTTACTCTAGTTCATCTTTGTCCACTGTCCCATCAGGCTTAGCAATGCTCCAGGTCTGTATAGATGCCTGCCTCTTTTCCATGGTGGTTCTCTGGGTCCAATCATGCCAAAGAGGGATCATTACATCATAAAAAGCTTCCATCATAATGAAGTTTACTAGTCTGCTTGACAGTATGCCCCCTTTGATGTACAGAGCAACACCTTCTCCAGTATACCCTTCTCTGTCCTTCCTACAGAGTTTATATCCAGAGATGACTGTATCCCACTGGTTCTCTCAATTCCACTAGGTTTCTGTAATGCCCACTATATCTAGGTTCTCTTTTAAAACCAGGCACTCCAACTCTCCCACTTTGGCACAGAGGTTTCTAGCATTTGCATAGAAACATCTATACATGGTGTCCCTCCCCAGATGTCTCTGGCATTTGCCTCTTCTGCTATGGCACATAGGCCTCTTTGACTGGCTATCATGTTTCACCATGTGCTAATGGCCTATTTCCTCCCCTTCTACATTTGGGCAATCAGAAACATTTTCATCTTCATCCCCTCAGGATGATTCAGCCTGAACCAGATGCTTCCCAGCTCCTGTCGGCTTTCCCCAGGGGTCAGTTTGAAAGCTGCTCTGCCACCTTTTTCATGTTTAGAACCAGCAGTCTGATTCTATTTTAGTTCAAGTGGAGTCCATCCCTCTAGTACAGGCCTAGCTTATCCCAAAATGTTAACCCAGTGCCTAAAAAAACTGAACCCCTCCTCCTTACACCACCATCTCATCAACTTATTGAGACTCCTTAGTTTCACCTGTCTAGCTGCCCCTACACATGGAACAGGTAGCATTTCAGAGAAAGCCACCTTGGTGGTTCTGGATTTCAACCTTCTACCTAGCAGCAACCTCAATTTGATTTCCAGGACTGCAACTACATTTCCCCACATCATTGGTACCAACATGGATGGACCACAACCACTGACTCCACCCCAGCACTATCTACAAAGCTATCTAGATGGCACGTGATATCTGCAACCTTCGCACCAGGCAGGCAGTTTACCATGCGGTCTACATGCCCATCACAAACCCAGCTGTCTATGTGTCTAATTATTGAATCTCCCACTACCACCACCACCCCGCCCCCTGGAGGCACATCCTCAGCGTGAGAGAACATTTGTTCATCTTCCAAGGAATGGGTCTCTTCTAAGGGATCATTTCCCTCTTCCTCAGAATGACGCCTTCCTTCCCTGAGACCCCCATTCTCTGTGACAACAGAGGAGCTGTCACCCAGGGATTTGGACACCGCTATTTGGTCCCTGAAGGTCTTGCCTGCCAATCTCTCTGCCTCTCTTATCTTCTCCAGGTCAGCAACCTTGTCTTCAAGGGAACAGACTTGTTTCCTGAGAGCCAGGAGCTCATTAGACTGAGCACACACCCACAACCTCTGTCCAGCTGGCAGGTAGTCATATATGTGGCACTTAGTGCTGGATAGCTCCCACACCCCTGCTGGCTTTCTACCTTCATAACTTTTTTTATTGCTATTATTGGGGTTGTCTACCTGGAAAACTGATTTGTTTACTAGGAAAAGGTGGGGAATTTATTTATAGTTATTTATTTATTTATAGTTAATTATTTATAGTTACTATGAGAAGGGAGGGAAGAGTCAACTGCCCTGGCCTCCTTGCCCTGTTGCTAAACTTGCACTGCTAAACTGCAGCTGTCTTTTTTGTTCGTCAGAGAGCTTCGAACACTCAGAGGAACCACATACATCAGCAGCAGCAGCAGCCACATTTTCTAAAGCAGCAACAAAATGGTGTCCATGCCATAAAGGCAATAATCTTGACCTATTTTATTGCCAACATTGGGAAGTGAACTAGGTATCTGAAGGCAGCCTACAAGGAGCTGCAGGCCACTAAGCACTGTTTGAAAAGGAATAAGAGACCAAAGACATGCTTCAGAGAGAAGCAATGTGTAAATCTGGATTGAAGTGGAGGGGTGAAGGGCCCCCTGTTGGACAGCATGAGGAATGGTCCCCAGGAATGTTAGTCTAGTCTTCTGCTGCGTCCTGGCTTGCGGAGTCTTTGGTGTCCCAGCAGACTTCAATGCCACTGAAAGTCTTTTCAGGGACACCTCAAGGGATAAGAAGGCCTCCTGCTATTAAAAGAATGTTTCTATATACAAAAGAGAAAAAACAAACAAACACAATTTCATGGCTTATATGACTCCCAAGCGCCCCCACACTGACTAACCACAGAAATGCTCTTTCTGTAGCATTGCTTTCAGGTTGTTTCCTTTTAAGGGATGGCAGCACCACAAGAAGGCTGCCTTTTGTATGACAGGGTAGTAGCCAGAGGGACACAAAGCCCGTATACTTACCATCTTCCAAGAAGCTTTAGAGCATGTTCTTTCTTACTGAAGAACTCACACAATATTAATCGTCTTTTATTTCTCCACAGATCCCCCCCCCCCCGCAATGAGGCTTACTTCCATATCCAGCATGTAGCTGTACTCATTAGCTCTATTTGGACTGAGGTTGCCACCTCACAACCCTGAGACACCAGACACATTCCTCCCACGCTTCCTCTCTGGTTTTGTCCTCTGTCCCCTCCCTTACCTGCAGTGTGGTATTCCTGAAATCCTGCTCACCACAACAGGCGGAAGCGGGCAGTGGATGGCAGAAGTAGCCCTGACTGCTTTGACTGGTTTTGTTGGAGATTTTAAAGGAATATGCCTGATTTGCTAAGTGGAAACCCTGTTTTGGTGAGAAGATATACTAAAGCCTTAAGAACAGATTACCAACAGATTGCCGAAGGTCACTGAATAAGGTCACTTCCAGCCAGAAACCCTGTGAACGAATGCTTGGTTCCCTCGCAATCTAACTTCCCAACATGGGGCATTCTTTAGCAGTATAGCTAAACTTCTACTTCTTGCACCACCTTTGTTTCTGTTAATTAATTTCTAAGACGTTTTCTGAACTTAGATCAGGGATATCTTTACATAAGCCACAGTTTACATAAAAACAAAGTTGAAAAGTAACAGGAAAAACAGGCCCCAAACTTCTTTGGCATGGCATTGTGGATTTACGTTAAGTCTTTTGGTGGGAACCATCTAATTCAAATGAATTTTTTCTCACAATCAGTTGGACTGAGGTACAGTACAATTTAACTAGTTTTCAATTGTCATGGTTTCTCCCAAGGGAGCCTGGGAATAGTAGTTCTGTGGGGGTACTGAAAAATCTGTTAGAGACCTATAGCTGCCTCACAGAACTACATTGCCCATGCTTCCTTGCAGAAAAACCCATGCCATTTCCCCCATCTACATCTGTAATGTAGACATGCCTGAACATCAATAGCTAGTATATGTACCACCTTCTTCAGTGGTTTTCATAGGTAACCTTTTCTAGTTGTCATCTGCACCTGATTTTCCTAATCATTGCATAGTCCCTTAGTAAATCTTATGGCTGAATATTGTTTTAATAATGCGTAGGAATTTGCCTTCTTCCTGGCTCTGCACTGTATCATCATCTTCATTGCAGGCAGCGTGGATTCTTAACGCCCAAGGGATTTTCATGAAGGCTTTATTTCTAAAGGCTAATAAGTTGCAGTCTGATTATCTAAATGTGGAAAATGTTTCACCAAGCCCAGAATAAGATTTCTGAAATGCTTATAGGCCTGAATTGCTCAGTCGATGCTTTCAGGCTTGCCTATTTATAGAAACAATCATCGTCTTGATGTCTTGGTTTGCTCCCATCTAGCTGGTGTCACATTGCCAGCTTGTGAAAAGGAAACCCATTTTTTACTGTCCACAAGAGACAAGTTCTCTAGCTCTACTCTCCTTATCTGATATCCCATCTTCGGCTGTGGCCACAAAATCTCTCATTCAGAATCCCTAATTGAACTTCTACTTCTTACTGTTGTTGCTAGGATTGCCACCTTAAAAGAAACATGGCCGTGCTCTTGAGTTTTTCACAGGAGCCAGGTACACAGAAATGTACCTTTTTACACCATTTTACTTCCTTTCCGGGAAAAGCTTCACTGCCTTAATTTCTGCATGTTTCACTACTGCTGCTAAAGTCACAGGAGGAGTAGGGACAGAGGTAAACTTTGTTTGGTTCACATTTTAATACGAACCACTCGAATTTGCATTTCCTGAACTAATACATGAACTGGAATGCAAATTATCCTTTGGTTTTGCACTTCTCCGAATGTTGTGACACACAGTTCTCTGATTAAAAAAAAATGCATACAAATTTATTTATTTATTTAATTTCATTTAATAGATTTATATACCACTGAACACATTTAAAAATATTTAATGCTTGCATTAGGAAAACTTGCATAGGAAAGTGCATACATTAGGGGAAATTGCATACAGAAAAGCATATACACAGATAAATGTGTTTGCAAAAATACATATATGACAGGAAATTGAGTCCAAGAATGTGTACAAATTTTTGCATAGACAAAAATGCATAAGATGATGGATATGAATTTTCAGACAGACTTTTAATTTTTTTTTGGCAAACTGATGTGGAAATGGTTGCTTGAAAAAATGTGAATGTTATAGAAAGTGAAACGGGCGGCTCATGCTGGCTCTGCTTGTCTGAGCATGGAAAGCTAAGCAGGGTCAAGCCTGGTTATTACTTGGATGGGAGACCCCTCCTCTAGTTTCCTGCATTGAGCAGGAGGTTGGACTCGATGGCCTTGTAGGCCCCTTCCAACTCTATGATCTATGAAAAGGAAGAGTCAGGAAAATATGCGGCAGCAGCACTCTCTGTGGCAAAGAAAGCAATTAATACATTGGTATGCTCTAAATGATGGGTGGGGACGCTGTGGCCCTCTGGATGTTGTTGGACTCCAACTCCCATCAACCCCAGCCAGCATGGCCAATGGTCAAGGATAGTAGTTGTAGTCCAACAACATCCAGAGATAGGTTCCCCACACTTGTTTTAAATGGTCAGTAATCACATGAAAAAGAAAAACTACCCTTACAAAATAATGCCATGATTTAAAACCTGATTTTAAATCCAATGAACATTTCAAGCTGGGAATACATTTGCCATTATCTTGACCTAATCTTGGTATAAGTCCAGCCACCACACACAAATGTAAAACAGGCTGTGTTCTTAAGTTGCACGCCTGATGGCAGTTTGGCTATTCACTGATTTCAGCAGCCCAACTGCTGCACAGGATCTGATCCTAATCCTTCATCATTTCTAATTGACCTTTCACTCGGAAGGAAGGCAGCTCTGACAGTATCCTTTGACAGGTCTCATTTCATTGTCCCAAGTTTATTCATGATGTTTGCACTTTGCAAAGTTGCGCTTGTC
Source organism: Shinisaurus crocodilurus (assembly GCA_021292165.1). Lineage (NCBI taxonomy): Eukaryota > Metazoa > Chordata > Lepidosauria > Squamata > Shinisauridae > Shinisaurus > Shinisaurus crocodilurus. The sequence goes on along the minus strand of CM037881.1, from coordinate 62,996,774 downwards.
CCTCTTCATTTTGCTGTTGTTTGTGTGTGTAATTGAAGGCATTTCAAGTTGTCTTGCAGTTGAGTTTCATGTGTCACAGGCTTGTGTATCAAGAAAAAAAATCATTATTTAACATCCTTCACTGGTAATGAAGATTTGCATTGACTTCATTTTGGGTTCCTGGCACATGAATATTCCGCACCATGGCTCTCTGGGTATTATATTCATCCCTTGTTATGCAATATAATGTTAATGACAGGCAGGAAGCCAGATCTCTTAACATGGTTAATGCCATTAACTCTTCTTAGCTGGTAGGGGAGTTGCCGGGAGGGGGTGAAGCATGTGGTTTATGGGCAGGCAGCTATTCAAGTGCTCAATACGGGGGGGGGGGGAATAGAGTCACCACTTAGGTTTAGCTCCTGCAGGTGAGCCACATGAAGTCATTCACAGAGACGTAGGATGAGTTCACACTGCAATTCCCCAGCTTCTATGCACACTTAGGATGTACTACTGAGTAAAGCTGCTGATAGGATTGCGCTGCCCTCCATCTTGCAAAAGACACATGGTTTCCCCACATGCCTCATGTGTACAGGTATGCATGCAAACTGGTCGTTTTCTACTGCCCATGGAAATACTGTTACTAATACCACACCATTAAAAACAAGGTGACGATCCCCCTCGCCGGATCGTCACCTTGAAGTGGTGAGTGGGCTTGCGTGTTCCAATGAATCCTGTGAGCAATGCCGTCGGGAGCTATGTACTCCCAGTAGGGTCACCCATGGCGGTAAGGTCCGGGGAGAGGAACCAGACAAAGAACGATCCAAAACATAAAGTCCTCAACGGCAGAACAGGCGGAAGATAATTAAACCTAAATTACAACGGCTGTGAAGGCGGATGAAGGCTGCAGCAGAGAATGGTTTTCCAATCGTCAGGGTAACCGTGCCATTGGATCTCTGCCGTACTCTGTCAAGTTTGTGTGGTGATTCGTTGTGCACCGATCTCCCCACATAAAACAGTTTCACGCACAGGCGTCTTCCAACCCAACCCATCCAACCCAACCCAACCCAACAAACCAACCAAACAAACAAAAAGTCCCATGGCGACTGGCGAATGGCAACGGGGGCAGGACTGTGAATCTGGAAGCCCCTAGTCATGGACCAGCACATGGGCGGTGGATGCAGACTCAGTCGCCCTGTTCAAGGAACGAGGTAGTCGAGCAGCTCGGCAGCTGTATCCATGACTGAGCAGCCCTATTTAGGATCCACTCTGCTCACCCCGTATGGGGAGGGGGCTAGAAAAGGTGCCCTAAACATAGTCTACCTCTTTCTCCCCTGACTGGATTACCGCGTCCAGTGGGGTCACCATTTTAGCGGTCGAAAAAGACATTTGAATTTTGGAACATGGAATATACGGACATTGCTGGATAACATAGATAGTGAACGCCCTGAGCGTAGGACTGCTATTATTGCAAGGGAGCTGAGACGGTTTAAAATTGACATAGCAGCACTTCAAGAAACTCGAAGGGCAGGAGAGGGACAGCTGAAAGAAGAAAAAGGAGGTTATACCTTCTTCTGGAAAGGACTACCTGAGCAGGACCGACGAATACATGGTGTAGGCTTTGCCATCAAAAATGAACTAGTGAACTCTTTGTCAGAAGTTCCTACTGGCATTAACGAACGCCTGATAACTCTTCGATTAAAGCTCGCCAATAACCAACAGGTAACTATTTTGAGCGCTTATGCACCAACATTAGATGCTGATGATGACATCAAGGAAAGTTTTTACAGCCAGTTGGACACTCTCCTGTCAGAGATACCTAAGGAGGATAAAATTATCCTCCTGGGCGATTTTAATGCAAGAGTCGGGCGTGACTTTGATTTATGGCCAGAAACTATTGGAAAAGACGGAGTTGGTAATAGCAACCCGAACGGACTCTTACTTTTGTCTATATGTGCAGAGCATAATCTCACTATCACAAACACGCTCTTTCGACAAAAGAATAAGTTTAAAACATCATGGCAGCACCCACGGTCAAAGCACTGGCATCTTCTGGATTATGTAATTGTCCGTGTTAGAGATCGCCGCGATGTACTTCTTACTAGGGCCATGGTGAGTGCCGACGACTGCTGGACAGACCACCGACTAATCCGGTCCACTATGGTTATCAACATTGCTCCCCAACGTAGGCTTCAAGGAAGGAAACCAAGGCGTAAAATGAACATCCAAGTCCTTCAAGATCCTATTAAGCAAACTCGTCTTCAATCATTTCTTAAGGAACATCTACCTACGGAACCTCCTGACAACATTGAGGACCATTGGTCTAAGCTGAAAACCTCCATTACTGCAGCTTGTGAACAAACTATTGGATATGAAACTAAGAAACATCAGGATTGGTTTGATGAAAATGACAATGAGATTAAATATATAATTGACCAAAAAAGGAAAGCCTTCAAAATATAGCAAAATGATATTAACTGCGCTGCCAAGAAAAAAACCTACGCTAGCGCAAAGGCTGAGGTCCAAAGAAGAACAAGAGAACTTAAGAACGCTTGGTGGAAAAAGAAAGCTGAAGAAATTCAACAACTTGCAGAATCTCATGATGCACGGGGCTTTTTTAAGGCCACAAGAGCCATTTATGGACCAAAAACCTATGGCACAAACCCTTTACAATCAAAAGATGGCACCAAACTCTTAAAAGACAAAGAGTCTATTGCACTGCGTTGGAAAGAGCATTATTATGACCTTTTAAATCGTAAGTCTAAGGTGAATAATGAGATTTTTTCGCAAATCCCGCAAAAACAAATTAAAGAGGAACTTGCAATACTCCCCACTTTGGATGAAGTAAAAAAAGCCATTAATCAAATGAAGAACAACAAAGCTAGTGGACCAGATGGGATTCCTGCTGAAATCTTTAAAGAAGGGGGGCCCGAACTTGTACAACATCTTCATAAACTCATCGAAAAAATCTGGATAAGAGAAGAGATCCCAGAAGACTTCAGGGATGCCATAATTATCACCCTCTTTAAGAAGGGTGATAGAACAGACTGTGGAAACTATAGGGGCATTTCTCTCTTAGCAACCGCAGGTAAAATATTTGCTAGGATTCTCGCAAACCGTCTTCTATCTATTTCAGAAGAGATCCTCCCTGAAACTCAATATGGTTTCCGCCCCTCTAGAGGGACAGTAGACATGATTTTTACTGCACGTCAGCTCCAAGAAAAATGCCGGGAGCAAAATCAACCCCTTTATATGGCATTTATCGATTTGGCTAAGGCCTTTGATACTGTAGACCGTACAGCTCTCTGGACTATCCTTATGAAAATTGGATGCCCCAATAAATTTGTGAATATCTTGCGACTTCTCCATGACAACATGACGGCAACGGTTTTGGACAACAACGGCTCTCATGGTGCTCCATTTAAAGTGGGATCAGATGTTAAACAGGGATGTGTTATCGCCCCAACATTATTTGCCATTTTCATCGCCATGGTTTTACATCTTGTCAAGGGGAAACTTCCCACCGGTGTGGGAATTATATATCGAACAGATGGAAAGCTTTTTAATCTCAGCAGGCTGAAAGCAAAAAGTAAGGTAATTACAACCTCCGTTGTGGAACTTCAGTATGCTGATGATAATGTGGTCTCTGCACATTCAGAGGATGATCTCCAAACTATCCTAAATGCTTTTGCAGAAGCATACGAAAAACTTGGTCTCTCACTTAACATCAAAAAAACCAAAGTGCTTCATCAGCAAGTGCAAGCCAATCCTTTGGTGATGCCATCTATCCAGCTTGGCGGGACAATACTGGAAAATGTCGATCATTTTCTCTATCTTGGCAGCTATCTTTCTGTTACAGCTAACATCGACAGTGAAATCCAGCATCGTCTGAGCTCCGCAAGTGCCGCTTTTTCTCGAATGAAACATAGAGTGTTTGAGGATCGGGATATTTGTAAGAAGACCAAAACACTGGTTTATGAAGCCATTGTATTACCAACTTTATTGTATGCCTGCGAAACATGGACTATCTATAAACGTCACTTCCACCTCCTTGAAAGGTTTCATCAACGTTGCCTCCGGAAAATCCTGCAAATTACTTGGGAAGATAGGCGAACAAATGTCAGTGTACTGGAAGAAGCAAAGACTACTAGCATTGAAAAAATGATCCTTCAACGCCAACTTCAGTGGACCGGTCATGTTGTTCGAATGCCTGACTGCCGTCTCCCAAAGCAGTTACTTTACTCCCAACTCAAGGATGGAAAGCGGAATATCGGTGGTCAATATAAGAGATTTAAAGATGTTCATAAGGCTAATCTAAAAAAATGCAATATAAACATCGAAAACTGGGAAGCTCTGGCCCATGAACGATCTAAATGGAGGTTGGCCTTTCACAAAGGTTCCATGGACTTTGAAGAAGCCCGAGTGCAAGGTGAAAGGGAGAAACGTGCTAAGCGAAAAGCACGTCAAATGAATCCTTTACAGGACCATCTTCTATCTGGTAACCTGTGTCCTCACTGTGGGAAGCTGTGTGGATCTAGAATTGGCCTCCACAGTCACTTACGGACCCATCGCTAGAGTCTACACAATCTTCTTTAGAATTTCCTCCTTTTATCCCTGAAGACAATCTTACTCGGTCACGAGTGATCGCCTGATGATGATGATTAAAAACAAACAAACAAAAACCCAGAGGGCTGCTTTTTGATGGCATAGTATTGGCAACTACATTACTGGCAATAGTTTGCATGAGCAACCACATTCTAATGGATGTGCTGTCTTGGGGGAGGAGGGAAGGGAAGTACCACATTTCCACTCAGTATAAAAATATTGTGGTTTGAATGCTCAGAAAATCAGGATCCCTGCAACAGATCCACAGCCTCCAAGTAAGATATATGGATGGGGCACAACCAATAGGTATTTATTGCACAAAATACTATATTCCCCCCCCCCACCGCCCCCATCCCAAGCCATGTAGGTGCAGATTTTCTTCTAAGACTGATGGGGAAATATGTACTTTCACATCAACCTTCCCCAATCTGGTGCCCTCCAGATGTGTTCAACTGCAACTCACACAGCATCCCCCAGCCATTGGCCATGCTGGCTGGGGGTTATGGGAGTTGTAGTCCAACACATCTGGAGGGTACCAGGTTGGGGAAGGCTGCTTTACATAAACATAAAACACAAGAGTTCAAAGGAACCTCTGGCCTCAGCTGCAAGCAGAGCAAAGAAAGTCGCCTTGAGGGCTCTTCGTAGCTGAGCTGGCGGGGCACAAAGCAGCAAATGAAGAAATAAATGAGATACCGTATTTTTCCGTGTATAAGATGCCCCCATGTATAAGACGCCCCCCACTGGGCAGTTTCGCAACCACGCGGTTCTCTCCTTGGCTTACTTCCGTGTATAAGACGGCCCTCAATTTTTAGTCTAACAATTTTAGGGAAAAGTATAGTCTTATACATGGAAAAATACTGTAGTTGAGTGAGGAGGTGCACTTCCTTGTCTGTCACCACCTGGCAGAAAGGGAGGAAACAGGAGAATCCGAGTCTACGTGATACAGGCACTGTCGTGGTGTCCCAGTGCAGAGGCTTCTGAATGATCAACCAGCCATTATTGGACTGGTCCAGATAGTAAAGCTGTTCTGGCATTATTAGGGTCTGAAAACTAGTAAATGTCACCATTATTGATCTCCCCTGCCTTGGATCCCCTAGCCCAGCCTTCCCCAACCGGGTGCCTTCCAGATGTGTTGGGCCATGATTCCCAGAATCTGGGGAGTTGCTGTCCAACACATCTGGAGGGCTCTAGTTTGGGGAAGGCTGCTCTAGCCCAACCAAACCCTTACCTTGGCACCTGAAATCAAATGTTGCCAACTCTATCTGGCAGCCAGTGCCAGCTAATGGGGTGGTGGTGGTGGTTCTGTCAGCAGAGAGCTCTGTGTAGGCATGCTTGGACTACACAGGCGAGCCCACCGCCACCACTACCACCACGATACCTCCTCCCCATCGCAGTTTGATGTTGGCTGATGTTATGTTGGTGAGTACCTGAGGTCTCCCCTCCTCCTTGGCCACCACTTGCATACCTACCATCACAGGCATTAGGACTGGGCATAAACATGATTTTGCATGGTTGTGCATCACCATGATTTGCGCGCGCAAAAGAGGAAATAAGAGTCGAGACACAAATGATGGTGAAATTATGGGCCACATTTATTGATTCAAGGATCTGGGAAGGGACGAGTGCGGGTGCTAGCTAAACCAGCTCTCGGCCAGTATACCCTTCAACCTACCCCTCCGAGGCCCCTACAAAGCTGACGATTCAGCCTTCTTCCCGCTCTGTTTAAGGCGTTGGGGTTGCACCACCCCGCCACAGAAACTAGGCAACATGTGGGACCAGAGAATCTGGACGCCAGGCCAGCACTGCCACACAACAGCAAGGTCCGTAAACGCTTGCTCGATCAAGGACTTGCCCTCGAGCAATCCAAGATCATTCCCACCGAGGTGCACCACCAGCATGTCTGGGAGGATGGCCACATGGCCTGACCGGAGCAAAGTCGGAAGGAGGTCGCTCCACTGCATTCCACGCCGACCCAGCCATTGCCCGTCAGCGATCCGGCTGATCCCAAGCTGGGGTCCAACATGCGACTGTGCAGCTCTCTGGGCAGCCCAGTACACCATGCTGTGTCCGAACAAGAGCACACGAATTGGCCTCGATCCACTCCAGTGACCTGCAACAAGAAGAAAGGCACAGCAGCAGCACCACTCACGGTAACTTTCGAATATAAGAATGATAGTCAGCTGAGCACCACCGGCCCACAGCCTGTATTCCAGCCGGTGGGAAAATTCAGAGCAGCGACCGTCCAAACAAACAAACAAACAACAACAACACAAAAAAAACTGATGACTGTAGAATGCTCTAAGCACCTGGCATGTACTGTACCAGTGACTGACAGGAGTGTCTTAAAGCAACACCACACCTCTCAAAAGTGCGGAGAAGCAAAAGTTCGGCCTTGACTATCAAGTCTGCAAAGGCCACATACTCAAAATTGTTGATCAGAATAATCGCAAATGCATGCAGGCAGCACTTGGGTAATATTGTGCTTCTGCAATACAGCCATTCCAGTGTGTTCGAAGAACAGGATGTTGCTTTCATGTGTGATTGCAACTACAGGGTAGGCAATACATTGCACTCTCTGCCTGGGCCAGGATTGGAGTCGGCCAACGCCGTATCTATGGACACTCATGGCAGCTGCCTACTGCTCCAGTAGGAACAGAAGCCCCATAGGCTAGGCAGGGGCTATAAAGGGAACCAAACAGGTGGCTTGTATTTCACGGCCGGCAGACAGGAATTAGCATGGCCCGCACCTTGACAACAGAGGGTGCATAAAGCACGCCCGGCTGTAACTATACACTTCATGAAAAACTGACACAGACGCAATCAGCAATCTGGGCCAAACATAGTGCATGGAAGCACATAGGTCGGACGAGCCTTATTCTGTTGCATACCATCCTTGCACTGCCAAAACAGTTGAAGCCTCTGACAGAAAACCCCTACTTCCTTAGAGGAAATAAAAGGGGTATGGAACTGCCTAGAGCCACCTAAAAGGAGGCCTCGAAGAGGAAATGCACTTATGGTAACTGAGCCCCCAATTGATGCAGTAGAGGCAAAGGATTGCTGCCCATATCTTAGGGATACCCACCTGCTGATACCCCAAGCAGTCTCCCGGGAAGGCAAAAATGAAATTGGGCCCTTCCCACATTAATGAGAATATGAGCCCGCCCAGCTATAGCTGGCACCCCATGGCAGTCCATGCCAGAAGATCAGAGGGCAAAACCAATTATACTAGGACATGGATCACTCTATGGAAAGCATGAAGTAACCCAAAATTGGGAACCTATCCCCACCTGTAGGAGGCATGTAGCCAAGAGAGGATGCCTGAAGCAAAGTCCACCAGAGTACTGCCCAACGACAGCCAATCACACTGCCTACTACCCCTAACTCAAGCAACATGGGAACCAAAATAAATAACAATGAGGATGAAGGCAAGTCATTATCAGGTCCAGGAACTACATGGGCCAACGAATCCCATAACTCTGGGAATGGAAGTAACCCCTTCAGAGTTACCTGCTTGAAATTGTCATGAAGTGATGAAAGAAGTTCAAGCCACCAGAGAAAGCACATGGCTTAAGAGCATTGGGACATGCGCTGGCCGCTGGGTTAAGAAATAAATGATGAAAACATCTCCTCAAAGGACTAACAGGTACGCTACTGCAGATCCAGGAATTGCCTCATGGAGAACACACGGCTTAAGAGCACCGGGGAAAACAGCAAAAGAAAACATACAGTATTAATATCAAGGGATGGCATGGCAGGGGACAAAACCATGAAATGAACAAGATGTCATAATACCCAAGCGGTTGAGGCAACGGGAAACAGAACGGGGCTGCATGTGGGTGTCAGGTACTAGCAGGGCGTATGTATCAATGCCCGCTGAACTGCAAATAAAAACACCACACGAACTAACAGCACGACTTGGCATGATAAAATTGCTCTTGCAAGTCCAGAACATGACTTGGTTGGCAATGCCAGGACAACACGGATTAAGAAAAGTGAGCAATGCCACAATCGCTATAAAAACCTTAAGTGAAGCAAGAGCAAGATTCGTGTGGGCGTATGTCCCGCATTAAAATAATTAAGATCATACGAAAATTAATAGGGTGAACATGAAGTCCCTATCATTAACACGCCAACACCACTGACTGGATAAACTGAATCAGACCATTAGGCCATCCAGTCCTTTACCCCCCGACACTGAGGAGCAATGGTCATCTGGGTTCCAGGCAGGAGGCCCCAATGAGATGCCGGGAACCTGTTCCCAGGACCCCCGGTACACAAGCCAGAGTTAAACCATAGAGCAGTGATGGCGAACCTTTTTGAGCCCGAGTGCCCAAACTGCAACACAAAACCAACTTATTTATTTCAAAGTGCCAACACTGCAATTAAACCTGAATACCGAGGTTTTAGTTTTAGAAAAACAACTCATACAGTTGTCCGAACTAATTAACATCTTTTGTCTTAAAAGAAAAACACAATAGCAGATCTTTCAATGATACAAACAGTTTTTTGTTGAAAAAAAAATCAACTCAATTATTATAGTACTACATTGTACACATAGCCTGAAGGGAATTTATACAAACTTTTTAAAAAATTAGGCACATGTATTTTTGGATAAGGGATTCTCAACTTGTAATATGATTATATGACAGACTGAAATTGTATGGGGCAAGCTTTACTCTGGGTCCTTTCCCTGCTTCTACAGGTGTCGGATTAGTAAAAGTAAAAGTCAACCTGTACTAGGATGAGCAAGATAAACAAGAAAACGAAACGTGCTTAACACATTTTAAACACTTTATGTCTTGGACTGCAAACACTGCATTAGGTAAAAGTTTGCATTGGGCATGCTTTTGCACAATTAATGTGATTTTTGCTATTGCATGCATACTGATAATTTGTCAAACCTTGGCTCATACTCCATTAGTTTGAGAGCAACACATGCAGCACTCAGGTCAACTGTTAGGGCTTTACATCCAAGCCATGCTCTGTGCATCATTCTTCAAAATCTTTTAAATGTGATAACAATGTAGAAAAGAATTCTGTAACAGGAATTCTAGAATAAAATCATTCTGTTCTACACTGTGAGAAAGAACAAGATCATTAGTGTTTTGCAGAAGGGGACAGTCTTGTCGCGATCTGGTGACCAATGGCTCGAGTGCCCATAGAGAGGCACAGCGTGCCAGCTGTGGCACCCGTGCCATAGGTTCGCCATCACTGCCATAGAGCCGCAGCCAAGTGCTCATGGAAACACCCCTTTCTTTTTCCCTGCCATCATGCCCCCCATCCTGAGGCAACTCAATGCCAAATAATATAAGGGGATCACCAGTGGCAGATTTCTTCCTGCTGGATGGCTATACAGCACATAGAAATCCGCTTTATACCGAGTCAGATTATTGGTCAAACTAACAAAATACAGTCTGCTCTGAAAGCAGGGGCCCTCCAGGGCACCAGGAGGGATCCCTCCCAGCTCCACCTAGAGAGGCCAGAGACTGAACCCGGGACCCTCCGCATGTAAAGCAAGTGCTCTACCACTGAGCCATGACGCATTCCTAAATTGAGAAAAGTTAATGAAATGAGGACCACCAGAACAGACCACTCGGATCAGTACCACCAACTAGCAGTGTCTTTCCACGATTTTAGGCAGGATTTTTTCCCAACCCTCCTAGAGATGCTGATGACTGAACAAGGGGGCATACGCTTGCAAAACGGGTGCCCCACCTACAGAGCAATGGCAAGTAACTTGAAACAGATTGTTTTAATTCACTTGTTTCAGTACCAGAGCAATCAAAGTGTTTCACGTACTTTCTCGCACAGTGATCTTGTGAGGTAGACCGGGATACAAACCCCTTATTTTAAGGAAGGTATTGTGTAGTATTGTACTGGTATCCCGCCTGCTTTCCTGCAAGGAAGCCAAGGCGGCGCACACAATTTTCCTTACATGTTATCCTCACAACAACCCTGTAAGGCATGGCAGGCCGATAAGGCATAAAACAAGAGGGGGGAAGGTAAACCAACCCGTATGTGTAAGACAGGGCCAGAACCCGTGCAAGAAAAGCAAATTTTACCGCCAGACCATAGACAATTAAGGATATAGAAAGTATGAACAAGCGAGCTGTCATTGCTCAGCTAATACCATTAGTAACTAATCACAAAATTATATATATATATATGACTTGGTTGTCATATATATATATATATATATAACAACAACTCTGCAAGGTAGGAACAAGGCAAAAACCAGTAGGGTAGGAATCCAATGCCCAATCGTTGCCACACGAGCCAGACAGGACCCCTCACATAGGCAGGCAAGAATCAGGGTAGTAGCATGGGGGCAGGGTGGCCACGTGAGCGAGCAAGGCCCCCCCCCCACAAACCAAGGGCCTAGAATTTGTGCTCCTTTATTATCATTATTATTATTGTCATTGGAATTAGTATTATTTAGCTATGTATAGCAAGTATTCATGTGTATGTATATATATACATACACACACATATACAACGACCACCCTGGAAGGTAGGACAGTGATGGAAATTGGGGCCCACAATCACAACAATATCGAGGTATTTGGTGAGCAACTGTGAACAACAACCCCATGAGGTAGCACATCAGGCAAAAGAGCACAAGTGGCCACTTCTCTCCTAACACACAATATGCTTATCAAGAGAACCGAGGAGACGCCTCAAAGCCTAAGAGGGTAAAGCCCTATAGAGGCCTGCAAAGGAGGCCCTCACTGGAGCCCTAAATCGGCCTGCAGGCAGAGGCCTGCTAAGGAGGCCCTCACTGGAGCCCTAAGTTGGCCTGCAGGCAGAGGCCTGCGAAGGAGGCCCTCACTGAAGTCCTAAATCGGCCTGCAAACAGAGGCCTGCAAAGGAGGCCCTCACTGGAGCCCCAAAATGGCCTGCAGGCAGAGGCCTGCTAAGGAGGCCCTCACTGGAGCCCTAAGTTGGCCTGCAGGCAGAGGCCTGCGAAGGAGGCCCTCACTGAAGTCCTAAATCGGCTTGCAAACAGAGGCCTGCAAAGGAGGCCCTCACTGGAGCCCCAAAATGGCCTGCAGGCAGAGGCCTGCTAAGGAGGCCCTCACTGGAGCCCTAAGTCGGCCTGCAGGCAGAGGCCTGCGAAGGAGGCCCTCACTGAAGTCCTAAATCGGCCTGCAGCCAGGAGGGAGGCCCCACCAGATCCCACCGTCCAAGCTGTGCCTAATGTGCTAGTGATTCAGCACCTACTCCCAGTAACAGGCAAGGCACAGGGAGGGCCCTGGACTAGGCCAGCAATCCCCCCCCCACTCACCCCCAAAAAAGCCCACAAAGGGGGGGAGGGAAACAGAATCAAATAAAATTAAAGTAAGAGAGAGAAAACAAGAAGAGACGGGATCAGAGAGAGCAGGGAGTCCCAGGACTCCACCCCTACTGGTCCCACACAAACCACAGTAAAGGCACCAACTGGCACAGAACTGATCTCCAGCAGCTGCTTTGAGAAAAGAGGCAGAGGGTGGAGCAACGCTGCCTAATAAAGGCCTCCACCGCTCCTCCCCCTGCCTTGAGCCCATAGGTGGTTTCAAAATTAAACAGCCTCACCTCTCATTCCTCTACGCGTGCAAATAGTCCTCCCACCAACAGCTACGCATTGGTGGGGGAAGGGGAATCCTCACCCTTATATTAATGGAGTAATTTTCAAAGCACTTCAATAACACAGGTGCCTCTGGAAAGAAGGGACTATCATAACTGCTCTCCTAAAGGTCTATGCCATGACCATCTTCCCCTATGGCCCCATATATACCCAGTCAATCCCTGAGACCTTCTGAGGAGGCCTTATTGGTCATCCCTGTTTTATTGTTTATGGTGCTGTAATGTTGTTATTTATTTACAGCATTTGTATACCACTCCATATCTAGACAGATTCCAGAGGAGTTCTTAACGTTTTAATGTTTTTTAATTATGTAATTTTATCTTGTTTTTATATTGTTATATTGTATTTGATTGTGAAACGCTTAGGGGATTTTAATATATTAAGTGGTATTCAAATATTATAATAAATAAAATCAATAATGCATGGATGGACAGAAGGTGGATCAAGATCTACTGGTAGATCCCTGGGTGATTTGCAGTAGATTGGCAAGTCTTTCTGACACCCAGTTATCTAAGAAATGAAGAAGGCTCCTCCACCCTGAATTAGGCTGCTGTAATGAAGATTTCCTGGGGGGAAAGCAGGAGTGGATTTGTGAGTGTGAGCTCAGTCCTGGTACTGAAAACAAATTCCTGGGCTAAGCATGTGCTCGAGGTACGCTGTTCCTTAATGCTAAGTGTACGTCTTGCCCTAAGCAGCTATTTTTCATTTGGATCTGGTTGGTGGATCTTGCGGTTCTAGCAAAAACGAAGTAGATCCTGTGAGCTTGAAGTCTGCCTATCTGAAGTCTGACCTGGTGTAAGGTCCTGAGAAAAACTCATAGTTCCACTGAAGACAGAACCCCCTACTGGCCAAAAAGAGGTCAAAACAAGACCAGTAGATATCCCTAGTTATGCACCAGGTAGAGTTATATCTAACTCTTGGACACAAGGAATTGATATACCGTTGTGTTAGTATAAATAAATTGTAAGTTAACAGCCTTCTTAGAAACTTTCAACAGGAGAGACAAGGAAAACATTGGGATGACAATTAGCAGGCTCCTTAGATGAGAAAGGTGTCCTTTCCTGCCCCCAGTTACAATATGAATGCATGCCATCTCAAAAGGTGCTGAACATGCTCCAGTACAGCCAGACGTCAAAGGGAAGCTTGTGTTTGCATAACGACTGATCCACTGGAGACAGCGAATTCATTTTATGAGCTGTTTTGGGGCTGGAGTCCAAAGAACAGGTGGCAGGTGATTAAGTACATCTGCTGGGAACATCAAGAAATTCAAACAAAGGTACTACCTCTGAACACCATTGCAAAAGTGAGCAAAGACAGCTTCCCTTTCAGCTAAGGGAGGGTCTCACTTGTACATCTGCTATAGTAGGCACCTGACTTTGAATGCAAGTTAAATGAGCTACTTTGCTCCTAAATGCTCCTGGAGCTCTGGACAAAATGTACCTGCAGTCATCTTTGTTCTTTCTCAATACCCTCCCCCCATATCCGTTCCCATTTTAATAGCCAGTAATAATAATACTTAACATTACATAGCGCTTCCAGCGTTCAAAGCACATACCATGATCCTTACAACAGCCCTGTAAAGTTTGCAAAAATGATGGTATCATATTGCAAGGGGGAGGGGGCTGAGGCTGAGAGGTAATGGCTTGCCTAAGGCCACCTCGTGCGATTATAGCTGAGGTGGGATTAATGTTCCTCAGAGCATTAGAGAGGCATTATGGCCAGTGCTAGAGTTGCATTTGAGAGTGAAAGATCTGTTTTTACATTCCTACTTGGCCATGGGCTGGATGGCACTGGACAAATCAGTTATGCCTTATATCTAACACTAAGGCTAAGAGAAACAGCTATGGTATAATCACAGTGTCTTAGGATGCAATCCTAGGCCAGTAGATGCTGTCTGGCTGGCTGCCATAGGAAAAGCCGGAGTCCCTCCTCCAACCTCATAAAAGCCCTCCGAGGTTGCAGCGGTGACTCCACCTTTGGAGGGCCCTCCCCCCGCCCTCGCAGCCAGCATGGTTCTTTCCACACTGGCTGCAGCTCTGAAGACCGTCTTTGGGGCAGGTGCAGGGGGGGCATTCCAGGGGGTGGGGAAGGGAGGAGCGAGGCACCGCCGCCCTCCAAAGAATCCAGGCGGTGCCTCAGCCCATCCTCCTCTCAAGCAGGGGGGGAAACTCTTAGATGGCCGAAATTGGCCATCTAAATGTTTTGGAGGGTGAGGGGAGTGCCGAGGCAATCCTTGCCTCCACGCTTCTCCTGCCTTCCATTGGATGCCCCATATATCCTCCAAGTTCGGGGGGTTACGGGCACCCCTATCGGATGGCGCCCTTACTTATGTATTTATTATTATTTTATTTTAAACATTTTTATTCCGGCTCCTCTGCCAAACAGACTCCTGGAGCAGCTTACAAACAATCAATATAAACAAGACAGTCCTGCCCACAGGTTTACAACTTAAAAAGACATGGCAGAAAAGAGAAAAAAGGATGGGGAGGGAAGAGGACTTACAGCATGCCTATCACTCACTGTACTAGGAACCATGCAAAACTTAAGAGACATCACCCTATTCTCAGGTTTACGATTAATGCCAGAGCCGTAACAAGCAGATGTTGTGTACTACTGGGCAAATCCCCAACTTTAGTGCCCAGGACATGATTAACTTCATCATGATCAATATTTGTGGGCCGCCTTTTAGGGTATGACCCTCTCAAGGCGGCTTCCAGCATATAGTTTTACAATATATAAACAACAATAAATTGTAGAACTATAAAACAACATCGTGATACGAGTACTAACTAATAAGGGCTGGAAATAACATTAAGGGCTCGATCCTATGGTCCCTGGGAAGGTATCCCAGGGACCAAGGATTTTTCCATTCTTGGAGAGGGAGATGCGACCTTGCAAGCTTCTTCCTAGGGTGGCTACTTATGCATTACCAAAAACGAGGACAAAAAGAGGGTGCAGGTGTGCATAAAAACTGCATATGGCACTTTATATGTATAGATGCACATTTAGAAATAATTACTATAATTTAAATAGAAGTATAATACAATACATTTCACCATAGTGGGGAAGACTGTGACCAGGTGACCTGTGTTGCTTTAAACTGGACTTGAACTGAGCAGCCCTTAAGATAGAAGACACTTTCAAACAGAGGACTCTCCTCTGACACCCATTAGTGTACAGTTCTCTGTAAAGTAGGACACTTGGTCACCCTATCTCTGTCGGAACTCGAACATTGAAGAGGACAAAAAAGGAGCAGAGGCAGTGCTAGGTACAAAAAATATCTGGGGCCCAGGAAAAGAAAACACACACACTTATTTGCATATGCTAATTTACATATGCTGTAAGTCTCTGCGTGCATGCGTGCGGGTGTTTAAAGGGCCCTGTCTCCTAAGGACACCCCTATTAGTAAAAAGGGATTAATGGACAGGGGTGAGGAGGGCATTTGATTTCAGAAAGAAACCTCAGGCGGAAAGATTCAAGGGGGGCGGTGGCAGCAGGAGGGGAAGCATGTGTGGGCAAAAGGCCAGCTAATCCAGGGGGATCAGATGCAACAAAGATCATCAGGACCTCTGTACCTTTATTCCAGCAAGTGCCCATGGACAGGAGGGCGGTGGGGCAGATGGGGCTCCAAATGAAAGATTCGGGGCTCCAGCCCAAGTGGGCCGCCCCCTAATACTGCCTCTAAAAAGGAGGCATGCTCAGACCATGCTGGGAGAGGCTATGGCCATTCCCCAACATGCCCCCAGAAAAGGGCAAGCACTGGAGCAGCTGGCATTGTTTATTTCCCCCCTATTTGGATCAATGGGAAGGAAACTTTAAAAAACTTCCCAAATGGCCATAAAAGATCGAATAAACAAGGAAAAAGCCACACCCATACCTCCTGCCCTGCTGATGTGAGCCAACAGGGCCTGGGAAAAGGCAGTCCCCTCTGCCCCAATTGCTCACTCTTCCTCCCCTGTAGGATTGCTCTACAAAACACGGAGTTGTTTTCCAAGATATTTTATGGCAGGCAGAGCACCAGTTCTGTTTTGTCCATTCCCTTAAAGATGGATGCCTCTTGGGCTGGTCATTTATTTATTTATTATATATTTATACCCCACCTTTTTTCCTGCAAGGAACCGCCAAGGTGGCTTACATAATCCTCTTATCCTCACAACAACCCTGTGAGGTAGGTTAGGCTGAGAGTCAGTGACTGGCCCAAAGTCACCCAGTGAGTTTCATGGCCGAGCAGGGAATAGAACCCAGATCTCCTGAGTCCTAGTCCAACACTCTCACCACTATGTCACATTGGCTCTCTAGTTACATTATGGTGGTATAGTAACCTACTATACACTGCTGTTGAGATGATGGATTTAAAAGGAAAGGTTAGCCCTTTGAACATATTGATGGCACCATATATTGTTGCTGATGCCATTAAAAATGGAGGGGGGCATGATTTTGAATATGGCACATCCAGAAGATCTGTCAGAAAAATGCAACTCAGTTTTGGGTTAGAGTCACTGATTGCCTTACTTTTACTGCAGTGTCCTTTATTTTTCACATTTGTCCGCATCCTGCCCTTCCTCCAAGAAGCCTGGCCTAGCCTAAAAGGGTGTGTGTGTCCTATCCTTACAGTTACCCTGTGAGGGTGATGAGGGTGAGGCAGTGTGGCTGTCCTGGGATCATCCATGTTTCATGGCTGAATGAATTTTCTTTGGTCCATGTCTGACTGCCCAATGCGCTGCATCACTCTGGCTCTCCTGCATCTCCGCACTTATCATTAGGCAGAGGAAGCCAGGCTCAGGAACCTTGGGTGCTTTAAGGTCTTCGTCTGGACCAGATCTTATTAATATTATTCTCCTTCCTGGAGAACTAGGATGCCACATGCAGAGATATCTTCCTCCTCCTGGCTCCCACATTTTCTTCTCCCATGATGCTTCTTCCTATGCTCCTTTTTATCGCAGGGATGGGGAATGGTTTGCCTTCTGGATGTTGTTGAACTGCAACTCCCATCATCTGTCACCATATGCTATGCGGTACAGGCTCCAGGACCTCTTGCTATCCAGTATCACAGGCAGTATACCTATGTACTCCAGTTGCTGGGGAACATGGGCGGGAGGGTGCTGTTGCACTCATGTCCTGCTTGTGGGATCCCATGGGGAGCTGGTTGGCCACTGTGTGGACAGAATGCTGGACGAGATGGACCCCTTGGTCTGATCCAGCAGGGCTCTTCTTATGTTCTTATGTTATCCTGCTCATGCTGACCCAAAATCACTAGTACTGGTAAGTATGCAGTGGGTATTTATTTGGAGTCCCAATTCCCTCACAACTGGATTCTCTCTCCCACCAAATCCAAGACATGCTTCCCATTTCCCTGAGCCCTTGGGTTTACTTCATCTGTGCCTCAGCATGGAACCAGCTCATTTAAGGCAAGGAGTGCCTGTGGAACCTCAGCCCAGCCTCCACCACTGGCCTGCTGCATCCTGGGCCTGCTGACCTCCCCCCTTTCCCCCACTGGTGTTGGCCCTTGGTACCTAGCTCATTTTTACTTGACCCTTTCCTCTCTAACATGAGGTCCAAAGGGACTTACAAGAGGACACAGCATGTATCTAAAAGGTGTGGTTTCATAGATTTCATAGATCATAGAGTTGGAAGGAGCCTAGAAGGCTATCGAGTCCAACCCCCTGCTCAATGCAGGAAACTAGAGGAGGGGTCTCCCATCCAAGTAATAACCAGGCCTGACCCTGCTTAGCTTTCCATACTCAGACAAGCTGAGCCAGCTTGGAGGCAGTTCTGTAATTTAAGTGTGATGAAGAAGAAGACCCTGCACTGATCTTACTATATAGATGGAATCCAGCATGCGGCTTTGCCAGAAGAGCTTCACAGGAGAGGCGGTTCAAGGGGGAAGAGATGTTCCCTAAGGTAAACTCAGCCCAGCTCACATAGTGCTTTAAGGATAACCAGCACCTTGAATTTGGCCTGTAAGAACAATTTAAGGTAAGGCCCCTTGCTTAAAGCATGTCAAAGTACAACCAGAATCTATGCTTCTCACTTCTTGTTTGGCTTCTTTTTCTCATTCATGTCCCCCCCCCCGGGGGGGGCCTTTAAGGTACACCAGCTGCTCCCAGGTTATGAAGTGGCCAACCAGCTCCTTAAACCACTCAAAGGAGGTTTAGCCTCTGGGCCTGTTGCTTCTTCTTTCACGTGTCCATCGTAGGGTGGCCAAGTGTCCTCTTTTACAGAGCACCATCCTGTATGAGAAGAAGGCATTCTCTATTTGAAGGGCTGCCCTGTTGAATTCTGCCTCAAAGATAAAGAACCATCAGAACTGCTGCCCATCCACAGTTAGCTCCTGGACAGCAGGCTGAACAGGAAGGCACACAGGTCACTTGGTCACAGTTTCCACACTATGATGGGATGTACTATATTTCTACTTACCGTAAATTACAATAATAATTTCTAAATATGCATCTATACATATAAATCAGCACATGCTTTTTGGTTCTCTATTTTGGAGATGTACCGGTAGTTCCTGTTCTTTGGTGATTCATACCTGGCCCTCCAATGTCCATGGTTGTGGTTGGGCTTAGGGCTAAATTGCTTCAGCAAGCAACAATGGCCCTCAGCTGACAGTAACCAACATTAGTCTCCAGAAACCTGACTTCTTCACAACCCCAAGAAACCCACTTCTAGAGTTTGAAACCTATCACCCTTGCATGAAAGAACCACATTCCTTCCCTAATCTGCTATACATTCACCCTGCCTGCATCCCCCAAACTTTTCTGCCAGTTTTCCTGGCCATATGAGAAAGGTGCAGGAAACCCCAAGCCCTGAAGTTGGGTGTAAAAGGCTACAGCTGTGTTTCAACTGGAAGCCGATCTGATGGTCTTGACTGGAATTTAACCCCTTGGCATTCATTTGTTGTTTGGTGGTGTTCTGGGAACCATCAATTTGCTTGCAGGTGCTTTAATTTTCCTATATTATGATTCCAGCTGATCTCATATGGCTTGGTGTGCTCAAATCCTACTCCAGGTGTTTCCATTTCTCCCTGCTTGCAGGACTGTGAGTCTGTGGGGACGCAAGTCTGGGAAATAATAGACTTTGTCTGAGCTAGCCGATGCCTTCATCTCCGTTTCCTCCAAGACTGAAGCAGACAAAACAAACTGTTTGAAGGAGGGGTGTGAATACTCCTTTCCACCAGAGTCCTTGGGCAGCAGATTGGATTTCTAAATTCCTGGCTGGCTCTGCAACTGAGGTCTGCACTTTCCTGCTGGATAAGGTGTCATTTCCACAGACTTACCGTGCACATTTAATTTCTTTTTTTCTTTTTTTTAATGTTCTACTTTATATGGACAAGAGCAGGTCTTAAAGGGGCCTAAACTTCCTGCATCTGGTACATTTTTGTAAGGTGCAGCTGGCTTTGTGTCTTACCGTGAGTTGTAGATCAACCAAATGGAGATTGTAGCAAGCACCTTACCCATGGTAAAGGGGTAATCAGATGGAACAGATACCACTCTGTTGCTACTTTAGGTTTCAGTGGGAGTCTGGGTCTCAACTCAGAACAGCCATCAGCCCTACTAGTAGGCAGATGGAAAATGGGATTTTGTTCCTTGGTCTGCTCCCAAGTGGAAACTTTGCCAGACAATCATTTTGGATGGATGGATCGAGCAAGTCCACCTGGAATGATGAATAAGAGAAAACAATGTTGTACTTACCTGTAACTATTCTTCATCAAGACTGGTCTCATATATTCATTCATTGCCAGTGCTTGCTTTGGTGACATGTTCATTAAAATGGGAATGGTTCAGAGAACATTAGAATGGCCCCTGTGCAAGGATGACATGCACGTTTGTAAAGAATTTCATATTTTGGGGGAAGGGCTGCAGCTCAGTGGTAGAGCATATGTGTGGGTACATGCAAAGGTCCCAGGTTCGATCCCTGGCTAGGACTGGGAAAGATACTTGTTTGAAACCCTGGAGAGCAGATGCCAGTCAATGTAGACTATACTAAGCTAGATGGGGCAATGGTTTGACTCAGCTTAAGGCTGTTTCCAAGGTTCCTGTGCTGGATCCTGATTACCCTTGGGTAGAAATGTTTGGGACAAATGTTGTTGTTGTTGTTGTTGGTGGTGGTGGTTGGTGGTGGTGGTGGTGATGATGATGATGCATGAACACATCCCAGACTCTCATGCTGTCCTATTCCGAGTCAATGGGGTTACGATCAGATATGGTCCAGAACAGCAGAGCAGGACACAGGCAGTTGAAGGATAGCCTGGCCTGGCAGCATCTGGAAGCCAGAACTGTTGAGTTGGACATAAGGAAGGCTGAATCCTGCAACAGAAGAAAGCTGGAGCTTGTTGCAAGCAAGCCAGAAAAGCCATAAATCAACAAGCAAGATGTTGGCCTAGTAGTGGTCCATCAACAACTGAGGACTTACATATTAAGGAGCCAAGGACAACCCATCCCTGGCTGCCCTCCCTTGTCTAAGCACTTTCATCTTCTTCCAAGACCAGAGGCTGAATTTCTAGCCTTTCTTTGTCTCTGTAGTGTGTTTTTTTAATTATTTTTTATTATAAAATTTCAACAAAACAAAGCCATAAAGTGGGCCCTGTAGTGTTTAAGATGGAACCCATTTATGCTGGGTGTCCTGGGTCTATGGCCAATTTTAAAAAAATGGTATGGCAGTTCATCTAAAGCAGGGGTGGGCAACATGTGCCCTCCAGATGTTTTGGCCTACACTCCCATCATCTCTCACCATTGGCTATGCTGGCTTTGGCTGATGGGAATTGTGGCCCTACAGATGTTTTGGTCCACAAGTTGCCCAACACTGCTGTAGGTTGCAGATGGAACTTCTGGATATGGCTCTGCTAGGACTTTACAGACATAGGAAGAGCCCTGCTGGATCAGACCAAAGGTCCATCTAGTCCAGCATCCTAGTTCCCATTCCCACAGTGGCAAACCAGGTGTCTTCAGCAAGGCCACAAGCAGAGCTTGGAGGTACTGTCCCTCTCCCACTGGTGCTCTCTGGCAACTGGAATTTGGTGGAATTATACTGATCATGGAGGCTCCATAGAGCCATCCTGATGATCAACAGCCATTGAGAGACCAATTGTCCATGATATTCTGAACATGTAATCTCTGGATTAATGGTACTTTGGAACTCTCTTCCCCAATCTCCCTGAGATCCTTGTCATTTGATGTTGAGGCCTGGGCTACCTTCATGGTCTGCAGATGACTGGAACATGGTCCAACTGCTCTGAAGCTATCTAGCAAGTCCTCTAAAGCTTTTTTTAAAACCACTGCTTGCATATAGACAGTATTGGAAGGGGAGACAGGACAGTGCAGCAAGACTTCTTCTTCTTCTTCTTCTTCTTCTTCTTCTTCTTCTTCTTCTTCTTCTTCTTCTTCTTCTTCTTCTTCTTCTTCCCCCTCCTCCCCTCCTCCTCCTCCTCCTCCTCCTCCTCCTCCTCCTCCTCCTCCTCCTCGTCCTCCTCAAGTTTTGGCCCTAGCAGGGGAAGGCACTTGGGCTCTGGTCAGTTTTGAAGTGCAGGCACTCATCATGACAGTCCCTATAGCCACACCCCCCAAGGAGAGTCCAAACATGCAGGCAGCTGAGTAGATCCATATCAACAAACCAGTGCTAACAGTTTTCATTTCCACCAGGAGCAGGTCTTTTGTAAAGCTAATGGGTCTTAATGGCTCATTCAAGACCAGGCCGCCCCAAAATACTTGGTACAGGCAGTCCCCAGGTTACAAACGAGTTCCATTCTTAAGAATGTCTTTAAGTCTAATTTGTGTATGTAAGTCGGAACAGCACAGTGTTCTATACATTAAAATCGGCATTTACACAAATTGCTTAAATTTGCATGTACGTATACAATGCTATGTACTCTACGTAAATGACGTAGCGCTAGAGAACCCAAAAGTCCGTTCTTAAGTATGGGTTGTCTGTGAGTCGGACGTTCTTAACTCGGGGACTGCCTGTATTACAAGAGGGATAGCTCACAACTAGGGATGCCAGAGAAATCTGAAATGGATTCAAATGACTTCGGAATTATATGAATCTGACCCACGGATTCTGCAGTGGACCAGCGTCTTCTGAGGCATGCACAGACTCGCAGACCATATTTTAACTTTCTGGAATTCTGTGCAAATTTAGTCATACAAAAGTTAAAAGTTACTGGTGTGTGTGTGTGTACTCTTTAAAAACAAACACACACTTTTTATTCATCTCTGATCTCTCTTCAGCCTCTGCTGTGTAGCACACTTTTTTTGGTGCACTCTGCTCATTGACTGTATGCTGAACTAGGAAGAATAAGCAAAATTTTATGTGCCAGTGAAAGCTATGCAAATTGCGGCAGAGGTTTTTGTTTGTTTGTTTGTTTGTTTTGCATACTCTTCCGAAGGGGGGGTGGAATTCTGATTCCATCAATGAGCAGATGATGGAATGAAAGACGCCTGACAATCTGTGAAACACAGACGGAACAGATTACACAAAATCCATACATCCTTACTCACAACTATATATTGTTGCTGAGAGAATTCATCCCCCCCCCCCCCAGCTACTGTGAGGATTACAGCTAAGCTCAGAGGGAACAGGGAATTCTGAGGGGGATGGCAGATGACATCAGCATCCCTGCTAGTCAAGCGGTGCTGCTGCTGCACCCCTGTGAGCCCTGAGTCCACTACACCATGGCCTCTATTTCAGGCAGCAAAATGTCCTGGGCCAGCACTGGCTCTAACCTAGGAAGTGACCCTCACTTTGTCCTTATTCTTACACCCACCTGCTACTTTCCCTCTTGCTTTATTCACTCCTTACCTGCTTTCCTCATCTTCACCTCTCTTCCTCCCCCCTTTCTCTCAAGAACACACCCACACCGATTTCTTCTCAAGCTTGCATTATGTGTGATCACCAGGGCTGAACAGAAAAGCGATGCCCTTGTTCCCATAGATTATAAAAGCGGCAGCAAGTGGAAGAGAAAGCCCAAAGTGCTTTCTAAATTATGTTCTGAAAGGAGAGCTGGCATTCTGACTCTTGGAAGGATGCTGATGACAGACAGAATTACCGGGACAGGTTCAGTGGCAGAGGGCCAGGTGCCATCTGAATGTCTCTTTAAAAGGCAAATGTCAGATCTGTCTATAAAATAATAACTAATAACCTATAAACAATGATATCACTGTCCACCTCAGTGCTGTGGAGGTGATTTAGAGACACTTTGCCAGCTTGAAATGAGAACAGCTGCTCTCTGCTGGAAAGAGAAGGAAATCTTCTCATTAGCATTAAATTTAAATGAACCATTCTTCATTTGCATATTTCTGTGGTGCTCTATTTCCGTAAAAGGGTAACTTGGGAGTGACAATTTAGATCAAGGTTCAGTAATCAGGTTCTCCTTGACTGCATTTCTTAAGAGCATAGAACAAAGAGGATGAACATCTTTGCTTGCCTGCACAGGAACAGTCAGCAATCGCCGTACCTCCTCCATGCCCTGGCATGCCGCAAAATGGCCTGCAGAAGCCCATCCTTCCAACTGACCAGCACCTCTGTCACTGGCTGCAGCCTCTCGCCAGTCCCTGAACTTAGTTATCACCCATACCTAACAGGGTAAATAAATGTTTGGGTGGCCAGCGTCTCATCTCATCTGATCCTAAATTGAAGTTCTTTGGGTCTCTTGTTTCCCCATTGCAACCAGTCAGAGCTGCTTCACTATTTTTATTTTTATTTTGGTCTACACCTAGGGCAGGGGAGCAGAACCTCAGGCCTGGGGATCAAATCTGGTCCATCCAGGGTCCCAATCCAGCCCTCTGGGGTTCCTCAGATGGTCACTCCCCCTTCCCCTGGCCTCATACCCTTTCCCCCCAACCATCAATTTGTTGTGATATGTATCACTTCACCAGCTGCAGAACATTGTTTACACATGGAAGGGACAGAATGGCTGTAAACAGGTTTGTTGAGTCTTTCTGGGATCTCGTGTTTTCGCATGGGAAACTAGACTGTGAGAACAATATGAGCTGGTCACATGGTTTGTATGTTCTGATGACGTGCTAACTTGTTTTCTGTCTGAAGCCATCTTAGAGAGAAGTTGGACTGCTTTTCTCTCTTCTTGTTCTTCTTGCTGGACTTTGTTACTGCAACAATGTAACGTCTTTTCTGAGGTGCAGTGAAGCTCAACTTACTCCACTGGATGTAATGCTTGCTATGCATTTACACTCTGCACATGGACTGTAACTAGGAAATGTATACTCTGTAGAACTTTACTTGCTAAGTGAATAAACAGGTAGAATTAGACCTGTGGTGTTACAGAGTGTTTCCTGACTCCATGGATTAATCTGCAACGGGGAAACTGGAAGCAGTCTGACAACAGGGCAGACTGGACTGGTCAAACTGGCACAACACGCTGCACGCTGCGCGGGGGGAGGTGAGATCTGGAAGATCTGTGTGTGGAATTTCAGGTGTCTGCTAGCACACAGACAGGATTATAAATCTCCCACACTCTGCATATTCTCAAACACCAACACAATTTTTGTGCTTTCGTGCAGCCCCCCCCCCCCGAAGATTGAAATGCTAAGGCTTAGTTACTGGCAGTAAGAGCTTTATATTAAAATATGCTGGTATTTTTTGGTATTTTGGCCCTGCCCTTTTTGCCTTTGGTCCCGCCCACCACTGGAATTCAGCCCCCAAGAGCTTCTCCAAAATGGAATCTGGCCCTTGAGCTGAAAGAGGTTCCCCACCCCTGATCTAGGGTTTTTGAAGTATGCACCTAAAAATGTAACATGTGGATGAGACAAAAACATGTTCAGAAACATGTACATCAGAGAATCAGGAGTAGTTGCAGCTTCCTGTCAAGTATACACTCAGTGGCATACCCCTTTTGTTGCCATGTGATTCCCTATGCTCCCCCCCCCCCGCTCTCTCTCTCTCTCTCTCTCGCTTTCTCTCTCTCTCTCTCTCTCTCTCTCACACACACACACACACACACACACACACACGTCAGGTGTAGCTCATTGTTGAGTGTCTACTACACCTACAGGCTGCTTCACACAACATCATGTCTTTAGGTATATACCGATACATGTAAAATGTGATTATGACAAAAAGCACATTTGCAAACACGAGCATCAGGATCAGGATTGGCTGTAGTTCTCTGATGAGTATACACTGAGTGGCAAACCTGGATTTTCTACCATCTAAAATGTGATGCAACAAGGCATAGGGCTACGGCTTCATATGCCATACCAGCAATTGCATTTGGGACATGATGCTTCTGGTGCACACTGCAATCACATATCTTGGTAAATTTGTCAGTCACAAAGATGAGCAGACAACTGGTTATTTGTACATCTCTTCTTCACCTAGAAGAATTTACGTCTGACAGTGAGCTTGCATCAGCCACAACCATCTGGACCACAGTGCGTGCGTGCGCGTGCGTGCATGTGCATGTATGCGTGTGTTACCAGGTTACTTGGGCACCTCCCAGTTTGGCTGTTCATGTGACTTGCCCGACCTGGAGAAAGAAATTAAATGCAGAGAATGAAAACCCGAAGACCACACTTAAGTGGTTGCTGTGGATATTTGAGAGCACTCTTGGAACTTGGACAGCCATTTCCCTCTGTAAACCTTTGTGCTATGTCTTCTGCAGGTGTCTGGCTGCATGATTGGCCATGGGGAGCTGAATATAAACAAAGCTTGAATGAGTCTCAGTTTCACCACCCCCACCACCAAGGACCAACACTTTCACTGATTCAAAAATTATCTTAAATCTAAATTAGGCCAGAGAGAGTGATACAGAAAGAGGGCCAATCAATGCCTTAAACAAAGCTGACATACCGAGATTTAAATCTGAGCCCCAGGGTAAATGTGGGGGTGAGAGGGAAAAGGCAGGGAAGGAAATGAAGCCCAGTCTGCAAAATGTGTTGCAATGCAAACTTCAGTAAATATAAGGATGATATAACATCTTACATTTATAAGTACCCTTCAGTGCACCAAACAATGGAGAGAAGGACTGCTTGTGTCTATGGCTGTGATCTGCTGTGAATTCCGGTGGAGGCTCTTGATTAAAACCAAGCCAAGCCCACATTTCTGTTTCACCAGCCTTTGCTGTAAAGGAGAGTGGGCAACTTTGGGAGTCCCAGGGGCCATTTTTGCCCCCCAGACCCCTCCCAGGCCCCCCTGAGGGAGATGAAAATGGGAAGAATTTTTTTTTAAAAAAAAACAAAAAACAGTGTCTGGAGTTGCTACGGAACACCCAAAGGGTCAAAATTAGCTAATTTGACCCTTTTGTCATTCCGTAGTAGCTCCAAATGCCATTTTATTTGAATATATAGATAGATATATATCTATATCTATAGATATATCTATAGATATAGATATAATATAGATTATAATTGCCCACATATACATAGTGTGTGTGTGCGCGTGCAGTGGGGGGCTACAGGGGGCCACATGTGGCCCACCTATGCTGTAAATGAACCATCCTTCCCTGCCTCTTCCTAAAGGGACACAAAGATTTGTTAGGCATAAATAGGAATGGAGGAGAAATGAGAATTTCATTTCAGTTCGGGGTTGATAAGAATTTACTAAAAGTTTGCAATATTCTCCATATTCGGACAAAAAAGAACTTGAGGTTTTAAAAAAAATTAATGTGGAAGAAATAAAAACTGACGTTTGTTCATTCAGGCCCACGGCCTTGAGTGCTTAGATCTGAAACGTCTGGGTTTGAATTCCAGTGTATTCAACAATGTTCATGCTGAATTAGGGTTCATAGATTTCATAGATCATAGAGTTGGAAGGGGCCTACAAGGCCATCGAGTCCAACCCCCTGCTCAATGCAGGAAAGTAGAGGAGGGGTCTCCCATCCAAGTCATAACCAGGCCTGACCCTGCTTAGCTTTCTTCCACGCTCAAGACAAGCTGAGCCAGCATAAGCCACAGGCCTGTATATACACATACACATCCTCGCCTGGCCTTCCCAGCCATCTGTTCCCTCCCTGCTTACTGCAGTTGTTCCAAGCCTAAGCAGAGCTATCTTAAAGGGGCCATGGGCAAAATTGCAGCTAAGCTAAAACT
This sequence comes from Shinisaurus crocodilurus, assembly GCA_021292165.1. Classification (NCBI taxonomy): domain Eukaryota; kingdom Metazoa; phylum Chordata; class Lepidosauria; order Squamata; family Shinisauridae; genus Shinisaurus; species Shinisaurus crocodilurus. Next base: position 62,969,528 of record CM037881.1, on the reverse strand, counting down.
GCAAGCTTAGCTGCAATTTTGCCCATGGCCCCTTTAAGTAGCTTGCAGTTGCGGGAGACAAGGGAATTCGGGACTCTGCATGACAAAGTGAGAAGCCGTGATGGCTTAAGGGTTTTCGTGACAGTCCCGGCATTTTCGGGGCAATTGGAGACTATGCCATCCATTGCTAGGCATGAACTCCTACTTCTCCATGGACTGGATCAAAACCATCTGAGGGACAGCACTTCCTTCCAACCCACGGGTCACATGGGCTGCTTTCTTCTTCATCTTCTTCCACTTCCCTTTTGTCCCAGAACCAAATCCAAGGACTGTCTGTAGTCACTATGAGAGAGAAGCACCATGTTTCGTCCATTTCCCCCAGGGGCAAGACCAACATGCTGCCGGGCAAAACACAGCAGCGGACATTTTCATATCAGGTAGGCACAGACTGAATTGAAACCAGAGTCAAACTGTACTTGCCAGGCAAAAGGAAAGCTCTGCTACACCTGGGGAGGCTCAAATTATAATTCTTTCGCCCTTGACATAAGGAGGGCTAATATGGCCAAACCTTGCTGTGGACTAGAGTGACCCTTGCTATTCTCATAGATGAGAATATGCAAAGCTCATCTGAGCCTTTCTATGCTTGTGCCCATGGGGACATTTGTCAGGTTTAGACAGGGCTGGATTAAGATAGGGGCTATTGGAGCTGCAGCTCCAGGCCCCTACCATAAAATAGGTCCACAATGCCTGGACCCGTCACCCGCGGCGCGGAGAGCCGCAGAGAGAGCCACACGCGCGGGAGGAGAGTGGTGGCGGTGTGGCAGCCGCCGCGGCGTCCCGCGGGCTCTGCGCATGCGTGGAGCCAGGAGAGTGGGCGGCGTAGGGCCCCGGCGGCGGTGGCGGCGCAGCAGGCCGGGCAGGACAATGGCGGCGGCGGCATCAGCGGCAGCCGTGCCCGGAGGCGGCGACTCTAATCCCGGGGGAACCGTGGCGGGAGGCAGCTCGGGGGGCGCGGTGGTGGCGGCGGAGGCGGCAGCCGGAGCCTCCGCCACCCCTTGTCCGTGTTGTGGCGCAAGGATGGAGGCCCCGTCGGCAAGTTCTGGGAGAGCCCGGAGACCGTCTCGCAGCTGGACGCCGCGCGGGTCTGGCTCGGCAAGCACTGCAAGAAGGTGAGGCCGCGCCGTGAGGGCCAGCCGGGCGGGGGGCGGCTGCCCCTCCCCCTCTCCTGCTGCCCCCTGCTCAAAGGCAGCGGCACCTGTTGATGTCCTGTTGCTCTTTTCTGATTCTTAGATCAGTCTCTTCACCGCTATGCTGCACCAGCAAAGAAGAATGTTGTTTTAACTCGGCAGTTTCTTTCTTGCCATGATGCTCCCACAGAGCCCTTTGGGTGGTAGCTTACATTTTAACATAATACAGCAATGAAACACTCATCATTCTAGATCAGGGCTCTCCAGCCTTGGGTCCCCAGATGTTGCTGGCCTACAGCTCCCAGCATACCCAGCTAGCATGGCTAATGGCAAGGGATTCTGGGAGCTGTAATCTGGCAACATCTGGGGACCCGAGGTTGGAGAGCCCTGTTCTAGATTAACCATTAAGATCCACAGAGAGCTGGTGAAACCAGACTTCTCATTATGACCAACTGAAAATCACAAAGTAGTGTGCAAACTTCAGCAGAATTCTTTTTCAGTATGAATGTTAAGCAAAAACAAAAACAAAATGAAGGGCATATAGGGGGGGGACGAGAAAAAATATATATTATTGAGTGTGATGGAAAATCCTGTCTGCAATTTGTAATGGCCTTAAAATGAAAGAGGCATTTTGTGGATATATAGTGCACCCATTTGCATGCTTTACTTTGAAATAAAAGGTGAGGCAGTGGCTGTTCTGAATCACTGCCTGGGCACAGTAATGGACTGGATGAGGGCTAATAAACTGAGACTCAATGGAGGTACTGTCAGTGGGTGGTTTGTCTGCCTGGCTAAGTGATATTCAACCAGTTCTGGATGGGGTTGGACTCCCCCTGAAGGATCAGGTTTGTAGTTTGGGGGTGCTCTTGGATCCACAACTGTCACTCGAGGCACAGGTGAACTCGGTGACACGGAGCACCTTTTATCAGCTTAGGCTGATATACCAACTTCGTCCTTATCTGGACAGAGATAGCCTAGCTACAGTTATCCATGCTCTGGTAACCTCTCGTTTGGATTACTGCAATGTGTTATACGTGGGGCTGCCTTTGAAAATGGTCCGGAAACTTCAGCTGGTCCAGAATAGGGCAGCGAGATTGTTAACGGGGACTGGCCAACGAGAACATATTATGCCAGTGCTTTCTCATCTGCACTGGCTGCCAGTCTGTTTCCAGGCCCGATTCATAGTGCTGTTACTAACATTCAAAGCCCTAAACGGCTTGGGGCCAGGGTATCTGAAGGATTGTCTCCTCCCATATGTACTTGCCCGGACACTAAGATCTGCATCAGCAGTCCTTCTCCGAGAGCCCCTGCCAAAGGAAATGAGGCAGGTCGCTACCAGGAGGAGGGCCTTTTCTGCTGTGGCACCCCGGTTATGGAATGAGCTCCCCAAAGAGGTTTGCCTGGTGCCTACTTTGTATTCTTTGCGGCGCCAGGTGAAGACCTTTCTATTCTCCCAGGCATTTAAATCATTTTAATAATCTTAATCATTTTAATTTTGTAGTTGTTTTTAACTCTGTTATTGTAACTGCTGCTGCTAGCTTTGTTGTTTGTTTTAATCTGTGGTTTTAAATTTTATATTTATTTTATATTGTATTTTATGGTTTTAACTGTTGTAAACCGCCCAGAGAGCTTCGGCTATTGGGTGGTATAAAAATGTATTAAATAAATAAATATAAATAAATAAATAAGCCCAACTGTATCCATTGGGGCTTATTCCGAAATAAGTGTTCATAGGATTGCAACCTTTATTAGGTTAGACTACAACCCTATTCAGAAGTCCCTCACCCATGCATTGCACTGGCCCTGCCCCCAACATCCCATTCCCTACGTGGTTTTGCCTCTCCTGACCTGTGTGTATTTGGTGAAGGTCTGGAGCATTCTGCTGAATGTGTGTAGGGTCCTGTTTAAACCTTCACAGAATGTGTTAAAGTTAAAGGGGCAGAGCTTGCTGGGGGCAGAGACATTAAACTTAGGCAGGTCTGGCTCATAGATTCATAGATCATAGAGTTGGAAGGAGCCTACAAGGCTATCGAGTCCAACCCCCTGCTCAATGCAGGAAACTAAAGGAGGGGTCTCCCATCCAAGTAATAACCAGGCCTGACCTGGTTATTACCTGGTTATATGGTTTATGTTTATTTAAAAATGGTTGTTGTGAATGTTCTATTTATAATGGTTTTATTGAGTTAACAAGCTTATTGTTTACAAAAAAAGAAATATTTTCAATATGTTTCTGTTTTGGCACTTTAATGGTAATTAAAATATTTAATTTGTTTTAATATAAAATTGCGTCTTCATTTTATTTATTTCCATAAAAAGGCCCACCAAAATCCTCAGCACCAGGCCCATAATGCTCTTAATCCGGCCCTGAGTTTAGACCCTGAAGAGTCTGCTTGGCTGGCTGCCTCAAGCACCGTCCTGGGCATAAGCAGATGCCGTGTTGCTAGGATATTCACCTTTGAACACCTGCACTTCTTCACTCAGTTCTGCACTCTGCTACAAGTTTCCCTGGGTTGTTTCCTTCATCCATCCTTTCACAACAAGATCATTTAATTACAGATCATCATGTCTTAGCATAGGGATGGATAAGTCTGTCAATTTCAGCATCTCATTTTTCCGGTCTTGAATTCAGTTCATCCAGAACTTTGGGAATTAAAAAAAATAGGCGCATGAAAATTCACATGTAGTTTTGCTCACATTCCTCCCAATATGTGCATTTTTGTATAAACATTTGCCTAATATATACAATTTTTTGCAAGCAATTGCCCTAATATAATGCATTTTTAAATGTTGTTTCCCCTTTTATTGGAAAACTCGGTTGCAAAATACAGTGACGTGTGCATTTTGGAGGTTCACTGAGTTCACTCAAGATCTGCAGCGAAGAAGCCACAGTCTAGCAACCAGGACATCTCCAGGGAAGGTGAGCTGGGTTCTTACCATTTACCAGCCCTCCCCCCTGGGTTGTTGCTGGCTCTTGGCTGGACTAGACTGTTTGCTCCTGCTTCTGGGAGAGGCCACCACTGCCGGCAAGGCAGGGACCCTCCTCCAGGGCTGATTACAATCAGGGCCGGTGCTACCATTAGGCCAACTAGGCAGCTGCCTAGGGCGCAGGGCTAAAGGGGGCACCAGAAATGCCTTGGAAAAAAATACAGCGCTCTCAAGTAGGAAGGGGGGGCGCTAAATATCTGATCTTGCCTAGGGCACCAAACTGCCTTGCACCGGTCCTGATTACAATGAGAGCCAGCTGTGCTCTCTCTGCTAAGGCCTTATCTGCCGGCATGAGCAGCAGGGTGGCAACGCCCTGGTGGTGATGAACCTGAAGGGGATGACACCAAAGGGGGTCGGCCCTTTGGGGGGGAGCCGCTTCAGGGGGACGCAAGGGCCAGGGCCACCCCCTAACATTCTCTTTTCTGTTTGGGTATTTGAGTTTCTCAGAGCCCTTGGTGGGAAAGATTGTTTTTTTGTAAGAGGACTCCCCCCCTTTTCTCCTTTCCTACTAGGGCTTGAGATTGTGCCTTGGAGGGCAGATATGGGGCCTAGTGGGGGGTTTTGTGGGGGCTCCCATCAGTGTAGTGACAGGTAGAGGGAGATATGGCATTGAGAGGAGCGCTAGCCAGGTAACGGGAATGCGGCCCAGACAGTTAATGGCTGTGCCATGTTCTGGCCCTCCTCACACCCACAGGTTTGGTGGTTGCCCTATCAGCCTGCTCTTGGGTCTCTGGATGCTTCTAAACGCCAGATTGGTGCAGAATAAGTCCTCCCTCATGCATGATCTAATAGTGTGGAGAAACGAGCCTTTGGGGGTACACACACACACCTCAGGTGTGAACCGGCTGGGGTGGGGTGTGCATAGTTAGCGTGTAGAGAAAAGAGTTTTTAGGGTTCCTGCATGCATGCATGCAGGAACAAACAAACACACACACACACACACACACACGCCTCCTCATGAGTAAACCAGGTGGGGGCTGGGAGGAAGCAAAAGGTGATGGAACATGAGATGGGGCCTGGCGTCTAGAAGTCTGGAGGAGCCAGGCTGAAGGCATTCACATGCAGATAGTTCAAGCCATGACTCACAGTTCCCTTTCCCCCTGCATGGCCAGGTGAAATTCAAATTGATTGGCTGAAGCAAGAAGGCTACAGAAAAGGGGGAGGGGGAAGAACTATTTCCCCACGTGTAAGCCTTTGTTCTTGGTCAGTCTTGGTCAGCCCTTTTGGTAGCGTGCCTGGCATGGCAGCGCGCCAGCGAGGGGCCCGAGCCTTTAGGGGGGGGCCCCTCAGGACTCAACCCCAGGCAGCCCTGGTAAAATTGGCTGGTTTGAAGGACTGCTGAAAGCAAGCCTTGTAGGGGTTTACCCATCTTGGACCTTCGGGTAGGTGTGGTAATTCTCCATCGGGCAGCAAGGCTGTGCTGGATCTAACCCTTTGAAGAAGACACCCTCAGGTAACAGGTGTGTGCTTGAGAGATTTTAAGGAATCAGGTTTTCTTGTTTTATAGCTTTACTGTGTACTAAAGTGTTTCTCTATTTTGTGTGCTTCTCTTATTGCCTAATCTTGTTGTAAGATGCTACCAGAAATAAACCTTGTCGTGGTTTCACCCCACATGGGTTTTGTAGTACTCTGTTGGTTCAGTATCTAAATCCAGGTTACAGAATTGAAGGCGAGTCCCTGAACAGAGATTCAAGTAGGGTTGCAGACAGCTGAGGCTGGCAAACTGGTACCTTGAGATCTCTGGGGGTCTTGGTTCCTTTGCCAGCAGGCAAGGGTGGGGTGGTGGTGGGTCAGCCAGCCCCCCCTTCTGGGCCACATGGTGGCAAGTGCTGGGTTCCTTTTGCAGGGAGGAAAGGGTGGGAGTCTGGCGGGCCAGCCAGCCCCCCCCTCTTCCTCCATATGGTGGCAAGCGCTGGGATTCGAAGCTGAACCACAGAGTGTGTGCGCGTGGGCAAATGAGAGAAATTTGAGACACGTTTTAGTACAGAGTAGAAGGTTTGTTATTTTTTAGAAATAAGTGTGAGATTGAACCTTAGAAAAACATTCAGATTGCTGGAAGGGGCTACCCCAGTCTGGGGAGCCTAGGAGCCCAGCAGAGAGCGTTTAAGGCAAGAAATCTCAACTGACTGGAGTAAGCAGAGAAAGCAAAACTCCAAAAAGTTCCAGAACAGCCTGTGTGCCCAGCAAGTGAGCAGAGGGCAGCAAGTGTGTGATCCAAGAGAACCAGGACTGGAGGGGCCCTTGGCAGAGGGCTAGAAGCAAGAAAAAAGTCTGCGTGTGCGTGTCCCAGAGGCTGGGAGCAGCGGTTGCCAGGAGAAGCAAGGATCCATCCAGTGCAAAAAGCGGGTGAGCAGATGGCGGCTGTGTGATCCCAAAGTTTGGGGGCTGGGAGAGCCCGGGAAGAGAAGAAGAAAATAGTGTGGGCGTGCGCACGTGTGTTCCAGGAGGAAGGAGAGAAGACCAAGAAACCTCTCTTAAGAGGCTGGTGAGCAAAACGTTGGATTTTGGGACAGCGTTTGATGAGTAATTTTAGTTGTGCTGTGTGCCCCAGAAGAGTCAGACTTTGGTGGGGGGGGAGGGCACAGTCCTGCCCTACATCTCTCCCACGGGAGAAGGACTCAAGATTTTTGAACTTAAGACTGTCCATTTGCTCTTGGGGGGGGGCATGGTGAATGGCTAGGCTGGGCAGCAGCAAGCAGAAGGGGGGGTGGACATCAGGAACCCCCCCCCCGAAAGAAGAGACTTTGTCCTGTGCTGCAAGAAGCGGGCAGAGAATCAGCAGAAGAAAAAGGATTCCCCCCAAAAAACATTTTCTGCTGCCACTTGAAAAACAGCGGACTCTGACTTGTTCCTCGAGGGGGAGGGGGGACAGGTGATTCAAGTTGTCTTTGTGTTGTTACTGGGCAGGCGATCCCAGTGTGGGCGGCGGAGAGAGAAGGGGATTTCCCTTCTAGCTGACAGAAGCCCAGACAGAAAGATTTTTTTCTTCAGGTGTCTCCAGAGAAGAAAAGAAGACATTGGTGGTTAATTGTGATTAAAGCAAATGAAAACTGATGGGTTGTTCCTCGAAGGGAGGGGGGATGATCCGTGATCCAAATGTAATTGTGTTATCTAGATTGTTGCTAAGGGGCCCAAGGGCCAGGTGCTCCCAGTGTAAGCAATTGAACTATTTGTTGTGTTATGTGCAAAGGTCAATTTGAAAATGAAGATGATGAAAAATTTTGAATGTAAAAGGTCTCAAGAGGCCAGGGAACTTAGAGGCGGGAAAGTCCTCTAGTGGCCGAAAGCAAGATTGCCAGACTGTGTTCTCAGTTCTTAGGAAACTGAGTAGAGCCTCCAAAGCTAAGCATTCAATGCTGAGAGAAAGTCATCCCGTGCAAGTTTGGGTGGTGGGCAAAAAGAACCAAGCCCAAGCGGCTGGAAGATTGTCCAGCTGTGTGTTTTAGAAAATGCAAACCTTTGGGAAAAGGGGGGTGGTGGGAAGTCATCCCATTCAAGTCATTGGGTAGAAAGTGCCAAATGCAACCCTTGGGAAAGGGATTAGGCATTCACGTCGTTGGGTGGTGGGAGGCCATCCCATCAAGTCTTTGTAGGGGGGGGGTGATGGTATTCAGGTCGTTGAGAGTGGTAGGGGCGAATTGAGTCACATTTCAGTCCATAATCTGCCCCCTACAGGCTGTGGGAGAAACAGCAACCCTAAAAAAGTTTCTGTTTTGTTTTGTTTCTTTTAGGCAAGAGTGCCAGACAGGTAACAAAGGGTTGAGGGTTCTCATTTGAATTGTAATAGATGTTTCTTGGGTATGCAAACCTGTAAACTTCTGATTGATGGTTATTGATTGTGTTTTGCTGTTTTGATGTTTTAAGAAGATTTTAAGAATTAAGATGTTAAAGCTGTGTTAAGACTATAGTTAAGGTGTTTGATGTTTTCATGCTTGTTTTTTTTGTTCTGTTCTGTTTTTTTTTGTCTGTGTGTAAAAGAGAAGAGGTGCCTAGTGGTAGGAAGCTAGCGCAAGCTCGTTTCTCTGTGTTTTTTGTTAGTATAGATGAAAGGAGAGGGTTAGCCCCTCTTTTCATCTTTTCCCAAAGGAAAGGGTGTGGAGAAACGAGCCTTTGGGGGTACACACACACACCTCAGGTGTGAACCGGCTGGGGTGGGGTGTGCATAGTTAGCGTGTAGAGAAAAGAGTTTTTAGGGTTCCTGCATGCATGCATGCAGGAACAAACACACACACACACACACACACACACACACGCCTCCTCATGAGTAAACCAGGTGGGGGCTGGGAGGAAGCAAAAGGTGATGGAACATGAGATGGGGCCTGGCGTCTAGAAGTCTGGAGGAGCCAGGCTGAAGGCATTCACATGCAGATAGTTCAAGCCATGACTCACAGTTCCCTTTCCCCCTGCATGGCCAGGTGAAATTCAAATTGATTGGCTGAAGCAAGAAGGCTACAGAAAAGGGGGAGGGGGAAGAACTATTTCCCCACGTGTAAGCCTTTGTTCTTGGTCAGTCTTGGTCAGCCCTTTTGGTAGCGTGCCTGGCATGGCAGCGCGCCAGCGAGGGGCCCGAGCCTTTAGGGGGGGGCCCCTCAGGACTCAACCCCAGGCAGCCCTGGTAAAATTGGCTGGTTTGAAGGACTGCTGAAAGCAAGCCTTGTAGGGGTTTACCCATCTTGGACCTTCGGGTAGGTGTGGTAATTCTCCATCGGGCAGCAAGGCTGTGCTGGATCTAACCCTTTGAAGAAGACACCCTCAGGTAACAGGTGTGTGCTTGAGAGATTTTAAGGAATCAGGTTTTCTTGTTTTATAGCTTTACTGTGTACTAAAGTGTTTCTCTATTTTGTGTGCTTCTCTTATTGCCTAATCTTGTTGTAAGATGCTACCAGAAATAAACCTTGTCGTGGTTTCACCCCACATGGGTTTTGTAGTACTCTGTTGGTTCAGTATCTAAATCCAGGTTACAGAATTGAAGGCGAGTCCCTGAACAGAGATTCAAGTAGGGTTGCAGACAGCTGAGGCTGGCAACCTGGTACCTTGAGATCTCTGGGGGTCTTGGTTCCTTTGCCGGCAGGGAAGGGTGGGGTGGTGGCGGGTCAGCCAGCCCCCCCTTCTGGGCCACATGGTGGCAAGTGCTGGGTTCCTTTTGCAGGGAGGAAAGGGTGGGAGTCTGGCGGGCCAGCCAGCCCCCCCCTCTTCCTCCATAAATAGTAGATGAGGCGGCCGATCTGGCATGCATTACCGAGACCTGGGTGGGCGAACAGGGAGGAGCTAGTCTCTCCCAGTTATGCCCACCAGGGTACTTGGTACAGCAGGGGTCCTCAAACTTTTTACACGGGGGGCCAGTTCATTGTCCCTCAGCCTGTTGGGGGGCCGGACTCACTGGGACTCCCCTGTGCTGCCTCCTTCATGCTGCCCCCCCGCCGCCGCAGGACCCCCCCGCCGCCATCCCCCGCTGCCGCCGCCGCAGGACCCCCCGCCCCCTGCGCTGTCCCCCGCTGCAGGACCCCCCCCGCCGCCCCCTGCTGCCACCGCCGCAGGACCACCCTGCTGCCGCCGCCGCAGGACCTCCCAGTGCCGCCCCCCGCTGCCGCTGCAGGACCACCCCACCGCCCCCCGCTGCTGCCGCCACCGCAGGACCCCCCGCCCCGTAACCCGCCCCCCGCCGCCATACCCCCCCGCCGCCATCCTACCTGGTCCCCTGCGCGCTGCTGCTGCTGCTGCCGGTGCCTCCGCCACAGCCTCCGCTCGAGGCCGCCGCCGCCACTCTGTCACGTCCATCCTTGACTCCGCCCGCGCTCAGTTTTGAAAAACAGCGTGGGCGGGGTCCAGGATGGACGCGACGGGACCAGCGGGCGGCAAGGCGGATAAAGTAAAGCCTGTCCGTGCCCCGCTACTGGCTAAGCCACGCCTTCCCCCCCGCAGGAGATGCAGGGTGGCAGGCAGGCAGGCGGCCCGGCAGGCGGCCCATGCCCGCCCGCCGGCTCAGCCACCCCTCTTCCCTCACAACTCTAGATCAGCCACCGGGCCGGATGAAAAGACCCGGCGGGATGGATGTGGCCCGCGGGCCGTAGTTTGAGGACCCCTGTGGTAGCATCAGGGTAGACTTGAGGGCCGGGGAGCGGGTGTTGCCATGGTTTATAGGAATTCTCTCTCCCCCCAGGCTCCCTGGCTGTCCGTCTGACTACCAGAATGGAGTGTTTGCACCTTGTGCTGGGCTAGCGGGACAGATTAGGGATTCTGTTGGTCCACCCCACTGCTCAACAGACTCCCTACCTGAGCTGACGGAGGTGGTCTCGGTTGTGATGCTGGGGTTCCCCAAACTGTTTGTCCTGGGGGATGTTAACATTGATGCCAAGGGCACCCTATCTGGGGCGGCTCAGGGTTTCATGGACTCCATGACGAGCATGGGACTGTCCCAACATGTCATCGGTTCAACGCATGTAGCAGGGCACACTCTAGACCTGTTTTTTTCAGCTGGGCATGGGGATAGTGATCTGAAGGTGAGGGACTTTGAATCAGTCCCTTTGTCATGGTCAGATCGCTGCCTGCTGAGATTTAGACTAACAGTGACTTTTCCCCTCTGCAAGGGTGGGGGGCCTATTAAGATGGTCCGCCCCCGGAGACTAATGGATCCGGATGGTTTCCAGAGCACCCTCAGGGGGTTTCCGGCTGATATGGCTGGAGGTCCTGTTGAATCCCTGGTCGATCTCTGGAATAGAGAGATGACCCGGGAGGCTGACATGATCGCTTCTGAGCGACCTCTCTGTAGTACAGCTTGTACGGCTCCATGGTACACCCTGGAGCTGAGAGCGATGAAACAACACAGGAGACAGCGTGAGTGCAGATGGAGAAAAACTCCTAGCGAATGCAATCGAGCCCTGGTATGTGCCTACAGTCAGGTATATTTAGCGGCAGTGAGGATGGCAATGAAACAACATCTCACTGCCTCTATTCAATCCTCTATTTGTCGCCCAGTGGAGCTCTTTTAGGTTGTCTGGGGCCTATTATATGCTGGCCCCAAGGACATCCTGGATCCATCTGAGGCCCGCTGCGATATGTTTGCTAGGCATTTCCAGGAAAAAAAATCTCTTGCATCCGCCGGGACTTGGACTCCAATGTCATGGCAGTTGAATCAGGTGAGGTTCACAGATACAGCCTGGACATGCTTTCTTGAATGAGTTTCAGTTGGTACAGCTCAAGGATGTTGACAAGGTGCACTGCTTGGACAGGTTCGTGCAACCACATCTGCACTGGATCCTTGCCCCTCTTGGCTTATAAAATCTAGTAGGGTGGGAACAGCCGGCTGGGCCAGGGAGGTGATCGATGCCTCCTGAGAGAGGGAGTGGTCCCAGGCCGCTTGAAAGAAGTGGCGGTGAGGCCACTCCTGAAGAAACCCTCTCTGGACCCGGAAGATCCAAACAACTTTAGGCCGGTAGCGAATGTTCCTTTCCTGGACAAGGTCCTTGAGCGGGTTCTGGCCAACCAGTTCCAGGTGCTCTTGGATGAGACTGATTATCTAGATCCATGTCGGTCAGGCTTTAGGCCTGGTTTTGGCATGGAAACAGCTTTGGTCGCCCTGTATGATAACCTATGTCAGGAGAGAGACAGGGGGAGTGTCTCGGTGGCTTTCAATACCATCGACCATGGTATCCTTCTGGAGTCTGAGTTGGAAGTGGGAGGAACTGCATTGCAGTGGTTCTGCTCCTACTTGGGTGGATGGCTCCAGAAGGTGATGCTTGGGGAATATTGTTTGGACTCGTAGACTCTCCAGCATGGAGTTCCTCAGGGATTGGTCTTATCCCTCATGCTATTCAAGATCTACATGAAACCGCTGAGTGGAGTCACCCGGAGTTTTGGAGTGCATTGCCATCAGTACGCTGATGACACGCAGCTCTCTTTCTCCTTTTCATCTTCAGCAGGTGAGGCCGTGGATGTGCTAAACCGGTGCCTGACTGCGACAATGGACTGGATGAGGGCTAACAAACTGAAGCTCAATCCAGACAGCACTAGATGCTGTTAGTGGGTGGTTCCTCTGACCGGATGGAGGGTGTTCAGCCTGTTCTGGATGGGGTTGCACTCCCCTTGAAGGAGCAGGTTCATAGCTTGGGGGTCCTCCTTGAGCCATCTTTGTTTGTCACTTGAGGCTCAAGTGGCCTCAGTGGCACAGAGTCCCTTCCACCAGCTCCAGCTGCTGGCCCAGCTACACCCCTATCTGGACAGGGATAGCCTGGTTTCAGTAATCTATGCCCTGGTAATCTCTAAACTTGACTACTGCAATGCACGTCACATGGGGCTGCCCTTGAAGACTGTTCAGAAGCTTCAGCTTGTGCAAAATGCAGCAGCCAGATTAATAACTGGGACCAGGAGGTCTAAACATATAACACCAGTTCTGGCCCACTTGCATTGGCTGTCTATATACTTCCGAGCCCGATTCAAGGTGCTGGTTTTAACCTATAAAGCCCTACACAGCTTGGGACTGCAATACCTGTTGGATTGCCTCTCCCAACCACAATCTACCTGGACACTACACTCAACATCTGGGGCCTTCTTCCGACTGCCACCCCCAAGGGAGGCTCAGAGGGCAGCAACAAGGGGGAGGTCCTTTTCTGTGGTAGCCCCCCAACTGTGGAACAAGCTCCCCACTGAGGCCTGCCTGGCGCCAACTTTACTATCTTTTTGGCGCCAGGTTAAGACTGCCCTCTATGCTGAGGCATTTAACAACTCTTAATAGTACACAGGGTGGTGGTTATAGTCACCTTTTTTTATCCAGTCTACTTTTTATAATCTTGTCTTAGCTATTTAAGTAATTTTAAAATTGTTTTTAAATGTCTAGTGACATTTTTCCGATGTTTTTATTGTTTGTTGTATTTATATTGTATTTTATTGTGTTTTATAATTGTTGTAAACTGCCCAGAGAGTTTCAGCTGTTGGGCAGTATAGAAATGAATTATTATTCTTATTCTTATTATTTCAGTTCGCACATTGATTCGAAAGCACAAAATTAGGTAGGTTCGCATTAATATGTGAACCGAACACATCCCAGCCCCCGTCATGAGTTTTACACATCCTCATCATACTAACAGTGGTTGAAGAGCAGTCAGTAAGCAAGCATCAAGCAAGTGAAGGGATGAGTCTGAGTGATATGAGTGGCTATAGGAATAGCTCAGATTAATCAGGAGTAAAAAAAAAACACACCACAAAACATGCTGATATGGGATTGTAAAAAGGATCCCAAGGGACATGCATGAAAGTAGATGGGCGAGGTCCTTTTTTTTTTTTTTTAAACCATGTATCCTTAACAAACAGGTGGTTTAAATCCTGTGAATCTGCATTATTCTAATCTGCATTCATTGTGATTGAAAAATGTATTATATGGTGATTTCTAATCTAAAACTGTAATCCCATTGGGACTTACTTCTGTGTAAATATGAATAGGATTAAATTAGTGATTCTGAGTATTGGGAGTGACATTTCTGAAGTATCTTCCCCGGTTATTATTATGTGAAATTATGGGGGTGAGGGTGAGGTGGGATGGATAGATGGAGAGAATTGGGGTCATGGGTGTTAATGAGGCAGCATGTAAGCATGTGGGGGGGATGCAGAAATGGCAAGAATAAAGTCTAGTTAGCTGAATGTTCTCAGGTGCCCTCTGCTCCATCTAATTCAGACTTTTCAGCAGCAACCTCTGAATTGATGTTAACATGCTCTGCATTATTTTTAATGATATTTTCTTTCAAAAGGCCATTCATTATCAAGATTTCCCAGAAGATGCATTAACAGAAACTCGTTCTGCATCAAAAATTGGCTCAACCAGTGTGGCAAATGAAGCCTGATTGCAGAGATGATGATGCTTGGCTACATGGAAAGCACATTGTGGGGCTGGGAAAAGTAGGGACACACATTTGTGCGCATCCTGTAGGTTCAGAGAAAAGACAGGCCAGGATTCTGTGGAAACATCCAAGCTCTGATTCAGCAGCGTTTTCAACCTTGCATCTAAGTTCACAGCTGCTTAGGGGGCTGCCTTTGTGCTTATGTCAGCATAATTTTATTTATTTATTACATTTCTATGCTGCCCAATAGCCAAAGTTGGCTATTTTGGGTGGTTCACAAAATTAAAAACCTAAAATATATGACAAAACATAATATAAAACCTTTAAAAAACAAAATTAAACCAGAGAGGAGGAGGAGGAGGATTATGTAAGCTGCCTTGGGTTCCTTGCGGGGGGGAAAGGCGGGATAGAATAGAAATATAATAAATAAATAAATAAATAAATAAAATAAAAACCACCAGCAGGGAAAGTTCTAATCTAAAAGCACAACACACGTTTAAAAACAAAACTGAAGAACTAATAAGCCTGGGGAAATAAAAAGATCTTCACCTGGTGCCAAAAAGACCACAATATAGGTGCCAAGTGAGCCTCTCTGGAGAGGGCATTCCACAAATGGGGTGCCACCACCGAAAAGGCCATCATGCACATTGACAGTGCAGCGGCAGAAGTTGTACTGGGGAAAGCTCAGGTGGTAGAACATGTGCATGGGTGCATACGAAAGGTCCCAGGTTCAATCTCTGGCATCTCCTGGTAGGGCTGCTAAAGACTCCTTTATGAAACCCTGGAGAGTTGCTGCCATAGCTACTACTACCACTACCACCACAATGAATTCTAATTACCAATAATAATAATAATAATAATAATAATAATAATAATAATAACAACAACAACAACTCCATTCCATCCAATGATTGAAAATATTATTTTTCAGAAACTCTCATGTATCTCAATCCCATTTTCTGTTTCCACACAAAGTAGGCCTCTGCCAGCTTAACTCTATGGATGGTTTTCCCAAAGTGGGATGGCTGACCCGTGTTTCAGTGGCCAGGCCATCCTGCATCATAATGAACATGGTTGAAAATATATAAAGAGACGGGAGTTAGGGGGTCTGAAACCTTCCTGCCCAGATGAGCAGAGCAATCATGGGATGTGGTGCAGAGTTCTAGTCAGACTTAAGCTGGTTTAATAGTTATTCCCTCTTTTGCAGGGAAGTATAGTTCTGGGAGAGGGACACAGGTTTTTGAACCAACGCCCCTTATCCCCCTCCCAAGATTTGTTATAGCAGGGCTGGGCAATCTCAGGCCTAGGGGCCAAATCCATCCCTCCTGGGTTCCCCAAAAGGCCCCACCTCTTCCCCTGGCCCCACCCCTTTCCCTCAACCACCGATCATTTGGTGCTTTCCCAGCTTTTGTGCAGTTCCCACCCCCATTCTAAAAGGTTGAAATGTCCCACCCGAGGCTTCATTACTGGCAGTAAGAGCCTTACACTAAAATAGGCTGGTATTTTTGGCCCCACTTCTTTTGCCCCGCCCACCACTGGAATGTGGCCCCCGAGAGTTTCTCCAGAACTGAATTCGGCCCTCGGGCTGAAAGAGGTTCCCCACCCTGCTTTAGAGGAAGCCATTTCTGCACTCCACTGCAGCATGCAATTTGCAAATTCACCATATTTCCCACACTAAGCCGCACACATCAGCTCAAAATTGCTAGGAGGCAACCCATGCTATTTTCAAACGATATACAGCAAACCGTACACACATTTGTATTGTTCATGTGTTCTAGAAGTTTCAGTAGATCTGGAGGCAAAACAGTTTCTGTAGGCAAAATAGATCATTTCCCCCTCAGACCTAGAGTGACAAGAGTAATTGACACATTTCGTACATGATCTGAGCATGTGATGAATCTGCTCACAAATTCACACTAAACTGATGGCAAAAACTCAGCCTGGATTATTTTATATATATATATATATATATATATATATATATATATATCCCCCACCCCCACACAAACACACGACACAATTGGTTGTGTGAATTTACCCTGAGTCAACAAGAAGGAGAGGAAATTACTCAACTGGACAAAGCATAAGAATCTTGTGAGTTACTATGACATGGGTGGGGAACATGTAGCCCTCCAGGTGTTGTTGGACTGCAACTTCCATCAGCCCTAGTAGCCAGCATGGCCAATGGTGGGGGATAATGGGATTTGTGATCCAACGACAACTGGAAGGCCGCACATTCCCCATCTCTGTGCTGTGGGTCTCTCTCTAGTAGAAATGTGGATTAGGTATCTTTGTGAACTAAGTGAAAGGGTGTTGTTGCCATACATTGGTCCAAGAAAATGCAAGATCCAGTTCTGTGGATGAGAGTCTGATAGGGATGGGTGAGAATTTTGTTTGGTTCGTGTGTGTGTGTGTGTGTGTGTGTGTGTATACACACACACACACACACACACACTTACAAAAATTCACACATTTCTTCATAGAGGGTTGTTGTACCCTTAAAGGCGGCCTACAAATCATTTCAAATAAATGGGATAGAAAGAACTTGAGATTTAAGAAAAAGGTGAATGTGGGAGCAAGCAAAACTAATAGATTCGTGCATCACTCATCTGCAAGTTTTCAAAGCTTTACAAAGCTCTTTGCCACTCTTTCCCACAGAGATGATTCAAAGAAAGTTGTCTTCTTATGTACTTTGTGGCTTCAAATTTTAAAAATGCAATTTTCTAAGCTTACAGAAAATGTTTTTCCTTGCAAGAAACTTTGAGCGCTGAAGTGCTGATCTTAAAATAAAGAGGCTAATGAAGTTATACAAAGTAATCATTTGGATTTAATCCATTTTTATTTAATGAAAAGTTGAGGATATTTTTCAGGAATCCAAAGGCAGATTGGCAAAATAAGGACATGCACAAAACTTAATTCCCCTCCCCACAATTTTTTTTCATTAAGGCTGCAGTCCTATGTATACTTACCTGAATGTTGGCCCCGGTGAACTGAATGGGACTTACCGGTACTTCTGAGTAGACATACATTGAATGGCACTGCAAGGAAATTGTATGCACTGATGTTTAAATACGTAGGTACTTGTTCTTCAGAGCTTCATACTGTAAGGCTTTTACTGCATCCCCTTTCGGCAAGATCTTAATGACATAATTAGAACCATATGATGAGTCCCATTGAAATGTATGGTATTGCTCCCTTGCCTGATGTTGAAGTGATGTTAAACATAAGTTGATGTGTTAAATATGGTAAAGTGCTTTATTGACTATGGCTAGACAGGCACATGGTTACAATTTAGCATATTATGTTAGCTATTTTTTTCCTGCTAGGATCTATACATTTAAGCCCTCCCCAGCAATTTGATTCAATGCATACATGTCGAGCTCCCCTTTCAGTGTTAAACTTGGTTGGCCCATTCATTTTAAGACCTGAAGAAGGCAGAATCATTCATACAGCTTTATGTGCATAGAGTTTGACCCTTCATTGAATGTTCATTAGGGTTATATGTGGCTGTATGTGGGGAAGGGCCATAGCTCAGTGGTAGAGCACCGGCTTTGTATGCAGAAGATCCCAGGTTCGATCCCTGGGATCCTCTGGTAGGGCAGGAAAAACTCCCAGAAAGCCGTTGCCATTATTGTTGACAATACTGGGCTAGATAGACCAATAGTCTGATTCGTATAAGGCAGTGTCCTATGGTTCTTCAAAGGACTGGTTCACACACCCATGCTTCTTGTCTGATGACGGCAGAATGAAGGGACAACTTGCAAGTACAACTGAGGCATCAAATGCCACCGACAGAGCTTTCATATTGGCACTGAGAAATGCTATCCAGAGAAATGCTGTCCAGTGCTATAAACATATAATGCATACCCTCCAACATTTCACATGAAAATAGGGACACACACGTGAGTTTGTAAGAGGTATGGTTAAGCAACATGAAGGTGTGATCAAGAGGGCGTGGCCAGGCAACATGAGGGCGTGGCCAAGGGTATGGCCAGGCAACCAAAGGGCATGGTCAAGTACAAAAGTTATTAGAGGAAACACACAAAATCTTATATATTATAATTATTACATTATTATATTATATTATATTATATTATATTAGTGGCTTTTGTATTTTTTTTTAAACCTTACTTCAACCCTTAATTGTTGATATCTGGTGTTTTTCAGGGGGGGGGGTGTCAGTGCTTGCAGGGCAATCTCTTTCTTTTTGTTTTAAAATTGTAAGGATTGGTCCCAGCATTTTCAGGGCAGTTGGAGAAGGAGAAGAAAAGAAGGAGATGCAGAGGAGGGGGAGCTTTTGGGTCGGGGGAAATACAAAAAGACACATTGGGGTTTTGATTTGAGCCCCTTCAGCATTTTGCTCCAACACCTCTACAGCTCTAGTTTTTAAGCACAAGGAGTAACTTTGAGGAGCTGAACAGCTTTGTTGTTGTTTGTTATTGTGGAAAGGGTTAGGGCTCTGCATAACAAATCGGGACTCCGCATAACAAAGTAAGAAGTCGTGATGGCTTAAGTGTTTGTGGGACTGTCCGGGCAAATTCGGGGCAATTGGAGAGTATGTATAATGCCATCAGCAAAATTCAATCATTTTCATCTGACTGTAACTCACACTCATTTTGCACACACAGAAAAATGTTTGCATTGCATGGAAGGTGGGTGGTGTCACATCTTGGGCGGGGGATGGGGACATAAGTTCCATATCACAGGAGTCCATAGCCACCACTGACAAAATGCCACATGGCACCAGGCAAGTGCAGATACGTGCGGCCTTTTATTATGGAAGTTTAATACAGCCATGGGGCCTCTGTGGTTCCCTCACTCTGAGCTGCTTGCTGACTAACATCTTCCTTTCAACCCCCATGGTCTCCATGCCACCTGGGAGTCTCCTACTTTAGGAGCGGAAACGCTGCTTATAGATTTCATAGATCATAGAGTTGGAAGGAGCCTACAAGGCTATCGAGTCCAACCCCCTGCTCAATGCAGGAAACTAGAGGAGGGGTCTCCCATCCAAGTAATAACCAGACCTGATCCCAGCTTAGCTTTCCACACTCAGACAAGCTGAGCCAGCGTAAGCTACAGGCCTGTAGTGCTGACTACAGCAAGCTTCTCCAGCCTAGTGCTTCCAGATCCTTTCCTTCTTTCCTTCCCAGGCAGCCCCCAAGGCTGGCGTCCAGGGTAGGCATGGTCCAGCACAAGCTGAGGGCCCACATTCCAGCTGGGTCCTACTGACAAGAGTCCCCTGGACTTGCTCCGCCTCTTCACCATTGCAACTTTCTTGTTCACTGCCTCTTGCTCTGGCCCAGAAAATGGTGATGGTGAGAGGGAAGGAGGAACAGTAGATGCCTCTGTCTACTTGCTCACTGGCTCTCTGGCTGTCAAGCAAGCAAGTAGTGACAATAATGAGAAAGAAGATGAGGAGCAATAGCAGCTGGTGAAAATGGCAGGGAGTAGATCATCTCACTGAGGAAGTAGGCCCATTGAGGGTGTCTTGCCTAAGGGCCCTCAAAAACCTAGAGCCAGCACTGCCAGCCGCCCCCCACACCAGAACCATGCTACCCCATGTACCCCAATCCCTGGGGCACTGTCTCCCTCTTCCACCAGGCACATATATCTCTCTTCCCAGCATTGGTTGAGGACACAGCCATCAGGTGCCTGTGGATGATGTCATTTCTGGGTGCTGTTGTGCCACAGCTGAGCTAGTCCTCTCTATGCAGAGGAAGTGGGGGGGGGGCAGGGATTCCCCCAATAGTTGCCACAGTGGGGCCAAAGCCTATTCAAATTAAGCTAAGTCATGTTCAGGCTTGGGGAAGGGCATTTCTGTGGCTCCATTATCTAGCATGGCCTTGAATACAGCAGGTATCAGGATTGGGGAGAAGCTCAACCACGAGCCATTCCCCCGTGAGGATTCATTTTTAACTAAGCTGCCGTATCTGCACCTGAACCAGTGTTTCATTTTTTTCCTCTTGTCTTTTTTTGTCAAGTAGGGTTTGAAGATTCAATTACAGAGGGAACTGGCCGGCATGGCGTTGTTGGCGCTTTGCTTCCCCACAGATTTACAGGCTAGCTGTAGAATTTGTGTTGTATGTGGACCAGATTGCATTTTAAGCCAAGATGATAGGTGTGCGGAAAAGACCATGGGAATTAAACTACAGCGACAAAGCAAAACACAAGAGTCAGGAAGAAAAACAGCAGGTGATATTGTCTTAAAAGGCTTAAGATGTAGAACCTGCATTTTTTAAAAAAGGATATGGAGTATTATAGTTGATAAGTATAGAAATACACGCTGAAATGGGTTTTTTTTTTACTCCGAATATGGATTACAGGGGTTTTGTGGTGAGCATTAGGACCCACAGATTATTTTCTGGCTCTGAGGCAGCCCTGTTTCCTGTCTCAGTGGAGTCTTGCTAGTGCAACAAGGTCTACCTGAGATCTGGTGTGTCTCTGGTCTCTTTTTCAGTCTTGGCTCCTGGTTTGCCTCCTGATCCAGCTAGATCTGTAGTCCTGACCCCTGACTCCTTCGCCAGTCCTGCTTCCCGGTTTGCCCTCTGATTCTGATTGCTCTTCAACCAAGACTCCTGGTTCCCGGCTCCTGGCTCACACCAGACTGCTACCCTGGCTGGCTGGGGTATCAACTTACCCTTGCTTTTCTGGCAACTGGCTCAAAAACAAAAAGGAAAAAGGAAGGAAGAAAGAAACAAAGAAGACTAATACAAAATGTAGTTGGCAGTCCCCAAAATCTGTAAGACATAATCACATCGAAAATTGAAATCTATTCCAAATGCCATTTTTGACTGCACAACCTAGTCATATAAGCCTTCACTGCATTATGTGGTTATGAACATATGGTTCCATCTCAATGTCAACAGCCCATTAAAGGCCATGTGTTCACAGATGAGAGGCACAATCCAACTTTTAAGCACATTTAAGTTCTGTTGGTTTTGGTAAGAGTTAAACATGTGCTTTGTAGAATGACATGTTCTGAATTGTATCTTCTCTTGTTCTACTGATCATAATTTTATTCTGTTTTGTTTTGGGGATTAGTAGAATGATATGTTCTGAATTACTTTTTCTCGTTATGCTAGCCACTTTTGAATTCTGTTGGCATCTATTAAAGTATTTTTTTTTATTTTTGAAGCATCTGGGGGCCATATTATAATGCCTCCATGGTAATGCTTGGCTTGTTGTTTTTAATCTATAAACTGAAGTAATAAAACATAATTTTTAAAAGTTCTGTAACCTGTTGATTAGTTAGCCTGATGAGTCTTCACATATATGTTTCATCACCATGCACACTAGGAAGATGTTTCCTCTGTATGCATAGTCTCCAACTGCCCCGAAAATGCAGGGACCATCCCCAAAACCCTTAAGCCATCAGGCATCTCACTTTGTTATGCAGAGTCCTGAATTCCCCTGCCTCCCGCAACTGCAAGCTACTTAAAGGGGCCATGGGCAAAATTGCAGCTAAAGAGAGCAGGGAAGGAACAGACGTGAGGATGTGTGTGTGCACGTGCGTAGAGGGAGAGGTGAATGAGGGAATTTATCACATGATTCCTAGCTTTATATTGCCAAAGATTTTATTTCCTAACAGAGCTGACTCTTTGCCTCTAACAGGTGAGTTTACAGTGTCAGAAGGAAATGCAAGACATTTCCCTTTCTCTCTGAAGTTCCATGTTTGGGGGTGTGGGGTGGGTGGGTGGGTAAGCTTCACCTGTTGAATTTGTGCTAATCCTGACAATTTTAAAACAAAAAGAGATTGCCCTGCAAACACTGACCCCCGCCCATGAAAAGCACCAGATATCAACAATTAAGGGTTTAAGTAAGGTAAAAAAAAAAATATTACAAAAGCCACTTATAAAATATTATTAAATATATATATATATAATATAGTAACATAATAATTATAGTATATAAGATTTTGTGTGTTTCCTCTAATAACTTTTGTACCCTCATACTGCCTGGCCACGCCCTCTTGAACACACCTTCATGTTGCTTAACCATACCTCTTACAAACTCACATGTGTGTCCCTATTTTCATCTGTGAAATGTTGGAGGGTATGTGGAACATGTATGCACCAGTCCTCAAGGGTCTACTTCACTGATAACACATCCTTGGAAAAAACCCACAACCCACTGGTGATGGTGCTTATGATTCACACGAATATGATCCAGCACAAGAATGTTTCCTGGTTCTTGGCTTGTCTAGGTTTATTACCTAAAGCAGGGGCACCAAACCTCAGGGCCGTGGGCCAGATCCAGCCCACTTGGGCTCCCAATCCAGCCCTCTGGGGTTCCCAAGGTGGCCATGGCCCCACCCCCTTCCCCCCAGCCACTAAGCATTTGGTGCTTCCCTGACTGTTGCAGTCGTCCTGTCCCCCCCATCATTCTGAAAGGTTGAAATGCCTCTCCTAAGACTTCAGTACTAGCAGAAAGAGCTTTAAGCAAAAACATGCTGGTATTTTGGGCCCACCCCCTTTGCCTCTGACCCCGCCCCTTTGCCTTTGGCCTTGCCCACCACTGGGAAGCGGCCCAAAAGAGCTTCTCCAAAACTTAATTTGGCCCTTGGGCTGAATGAGGTTCAACAATCCTGACCAAAAGCAATGAGTGCATCTATAAGCAGAGGTATAAAGTACCAAAGAACAGATTGCCATGGGGTAAAGCACTGAACGTACAGAGAAATGGTGCTGATACAGTTTGGGGTGGTCAGAAACTTGCTTTTCAACGAGCAAGTGCACATATGCTCCAATTCAGAATGCAAATGGAGAGATCAGTTCATTCTAGTTCTAAATACACCCTGCTTTACTCTTCCATTGATTTGCAAACAGGATCATTAGCATGCTGTTCTGGGAGAATGTGCTAATAAGTTATTAGTCATATGCTGCTTAAAAGAGTTAGCTTTGGCAAGTGTAAATGCCCTGCAGCCTGACTTGCAAGCTTCCCTTGCGCCAATGTACTCAACTGACTATGTGGATTTAATATTGTGAAACTCCAGGCCTTTTTGGATTCCCGTGTGTTAAGAGTAATTGCGTTCTGGAGCACCCTGGGGTTCTTCTGAAGCATACCAAGGCTTTCTCCATGAGAAGTCGGTTAATGGCAGACAAGACATTTTGCCCACCATGGCAGATCATCCCCTGCATGCTCAGCCATCCAGAAGTGTTGGAAGTGATCCACACAACAAGCAAAGTTCATGCAGACCAAAGCTAAGGCCCAACAGTCTTTGCGAGTGCTCTGTGTGAAAAAAGTCTATGTATGCCCTAGAACAGTGTTCTCCAACCTTGGGTCCGCAGATGTTTTTGGCCTACAACTCCCAGCATGCCCCAGCTGGGGCATGCTGGGAGTTGTAGGCCAAAAACATCTGCGGACCCAAGGTTGGAGAACACTGCCCTGGAACATTTCCCAGAATTCTCTGGAACACACAGGGGTTCCATGACAGACACCCGGGAGCTCCTCAGCATACACGTCAGGGTGGAAACAAAGTGCTCCCTGAAGCAAGAAAATTTGATGATGATTGTCTTAGTGGCTATATAGCTAGAGCTCTATTAATTTATTCCCCACTTTTCTTTTTTAAGTATTCAAAGGTGGCTAACGGAAATTAAATTCACCATAGGACTGTTTTATTCTGCGGGTCCTCTTTTTGCTGCTGCTGCTGCTGCTGCTGCTGCTGCTGCTATATGTTTAGATGTGCTGTGTTTCACATTATGCTTTTAATATTTTTTGTTTTAATAAGTTGTGAGGTGCCTCTGAAACCTTGAAAGGCTGCCTAAAAATAATGAAATAAAAATAACAAATAAATAAATAAACACAAAGAAATCTGCGACATCAAAAGCCAGATGGGCTATAATAGTGATGAGAGAAGAGAAATAGGCACCAGGAGGATGAATACACCACTGAGCAGGTAATCTAATTTGAGACAAGATTACTGCAATTTTTAAGGCACTGATAATTCTGCAAAATGTGAACGCAAAGTAGGTTCATGTGTTCATTGTGCCCAAGCAACAAGGACAGGGTGATAAACTCAAAAGGTAATGCCAATTTAATGTACCTACAGCTGCCAATTTCCAACCCAGGGCTTCCTATAGCTTTAAGAAATCTCTGTTTCTTCTTTGGCAGGCCAGTTTCTCCAGCTGTGGTGTGTTGCTGCAGTGTTGCTGTGGTGTGGCCTGCTGTAGGGTGTGGGGCATTGGCCTCCCCCAGGAGGGAAGAGGTGAGAGCGGATGGACAGTAAGGCTGCCAAATATTCTTTTTATCAAGAGGTCTTTCATTTCAGAACACCCCCTGTCCACGGAATTCACGAGCTGCATTCTGAAACAAGGAAGATACAGCTCTACAGAATAGATCCCATCAGTTCAAAGCACCCCTTGTTTTGCAGAGGCTTCCCCCCCCCTTTTTTATCGGATAAATCTAGTAGTGGGGGAAGCTGGAGAGGCTTGATTGTTCCTTCCAAGGAACAGTTGCCGGTCAGAAGTTGGCAGCCTGAAGTGTACATCTCGCTTTTGCAGGTCATAAAGGCGGCAGAATGGCTAGCAAGGGAATAGGGAGATGTGCACGACCACAAGGCTTGCAGTGTTGTACACAAAATCCTAGCTGCATACCAAACTTACATGGAAAACTGACGTTATATTGTTTATTTATTTATTTATTTATTATTACATTTATGAATCGCCCATCACCCGGCCACCCTGGGCGATGTACAATTAAAACAATGCAAGAATAAAACAACGTAACAATTAAAACAGTATAGATTTTTTTTAAAAAAAATCTTAACCCACCCCATATTCCCGCCTGAAATACCACGTTTGTTAATGCGCAGCGGAAGCTCATCACAGAGGGGGCATGGCGAAGGTCACTAAGGAGGGAGTTCCAGAACTTATATCAATATTACAAACAAATTTAAATAGATTTTTACACCAGTTTAAAGGCCATGGCTTCTCCCAAAGAATCCTAGGAATTGTCATTTAGTTGGTGGTGCTGAGAATTCTCGATTAGAGATCCTCTTAACGCACGCATGTGCGCATCTCCGCATATTCACGCATACACAGACACACAGAGTTATAGTTCCAGGTTTCCCTGAGGAGAGGGAACTTTATTGTTTAACTAGTTCAAAATCTATACTGTGCAGTGGGGTCAAGAAGAGATGGAAGTGGGGATCTTAGGCAGGATATATTTGAAGCTTTGGTGGTAAGACAGACTGTTATTTTGGTCCCTCAACCAGTTCTGTCTATAAAGTTACTGTCCCTCTCCCTATTCTCATGTGACCATGGTGGGGATCTGCTCAAGTGCACAGAGTGCCTCGGTTAGGGTTTCTCTTGTGCTTTTTTGTCTTGACCACGTGGGACTTATCTACAAAAAGCAAACAAAAACAAAACAGAAGGCCCTGTCCATGTATTTTGATAGCAATACAGGCCAAAGAAAAAAAGCACGCGCGCATACACACACAAACTCCATAGACCAATAACACAAAGCAGGGTGAGAGCTTGTGTCCATGGTGGCTAAGAACATGAGCGGTGAGCCGGCAAATCCAGAGTTCAGATCTCACTGGGGTAGTCTTAGGCAAACCACTTTCTCTCTTAGCCTCAGCCATTCATCTGTAAGAACAGAAGAAGAGCCATGCTGGATGAACTAGGGTTCATCTAGTCCAGCATTCTGTTCACAGCTGCCCATGGGATCCCCCAAGCAGGACATGAGTGCAACAGTACCCTCCTGCCCAAGTTCCCCAGCAACTGGTAGTTCAGGGATAATAAATAATACTGGCTTACCTTACAGGGGTGTGGTAAGGATTACTGACATAATGTAATGTCAGTAATGGATAAGTGGTCCCCGAGCCCGGGCGATAAGCTCATTGCCTTTCTGGATCGGGTTGCACTCCCTTTGAAAAATCAGGTTCATAGTTTGGGGGTACTCCTAGATCCATCATTGTCATAGTCCCAAATGACTGCAGCGGCTTGGAGTTAGAGATGTTAACGTACCTTGGGGCACCTTGCCTCACTGCGCTGGGCCCCCCCGCCACTCAATTCTCAGCAGCGCGGAGCGATTCTCCTCGCTGCTCGAGCCACCTGCGCCCGCCGCAATGGTCCCGGCGCGTCACTTCCGGCTGGCCATTTTAAGCCCTGTTGCCCTGGTTTCTACAGAAAAGACGCAGCGCGGGGTCCCGTTGTGCCAGCGCAGGGTCCCGTCACAGCCGGAAGTGATGCGATGGGACCGTCGCGGCGGGCACAGGCAGCTCGTCGCAGAGAGGCGAGTGGGGCCGGGACCCGATAAGGCCCGTGAGTCTTGGGGGGGCGGGAGCGGAGCCGATTTCAGCCCGCTACGCCCCCCTAAGGTGAGCGGTCACATCCCTACTTGGAGTGCCTTTTACCATCTTTGATTGGTTTGCCAGCTACGGTCTCTCCTGGACGGGGATAGCTTGGCCACAGTGATACAGGTAGGCGCTAGTTACCTCAAGACTGGATTACTGCAATGCACTCTATGTGGGGCTGCCCTTAAGGCTGCTCCAGAAGCTGGAGCTAGTGCAGAATGCAGCCGCTCGGCTGATGTTGGGACTGGGAGATGCCCCTTTTCAGCATGCAACTCCTTTGCTGAAGGAACTGCACTGGCTGCCTAATCACTACCGGGCCAGGTTTAAGATTTTGATACTACTGTATAATGCCCTAAACAACTTGGGACCAGGATACCTGAGAGAGTGCCTCCTCCCTTACCAATATGCCCAGTAACTGAGGTTATCGGATGGCATGTCCCTGATGGTTCGATATGGACCTAAGTGTGATTGAAGTCCACCCAGAGAAGAGTCTTCAGTGTAGCGGCTCCATTTCTCTGGAACTCCCTGACTCTGGAGGTCAGGCAGGCACCAACACTGTATTGTTTTTGGCGCCTCCTGAAAACACTTTTATTTTAGGACGCCTTCCTGAACTAACCAGCCACCGTTTTATTGATTTTGTTTTTAACATACCGTTTTATTCTTTTTCCTGTTTCATCTTTTATTGTTCACCACTCCAAAATCCCCATACCAGGATATGGAGTGGTACATAAATCTTGTAAATAAATAAATATAGTATGTGAAGTACTTTGAACACTTTGGCAATACAGTAGATACATTCTAAAAAAAAATTATTATCATAGGATCTTATGAACTGCTTTTAAGTAATTGCCCGAGTGTGGCTATAACCCCTTCATACCTTTCCAATCTATAAAGTAGGTACAGTAGTACCTTGGATTACGAGCATAATTCGTTCCGGACCCATGCTCGTAATCCAAAATACTCGTACATCAAAGCAAGTTTCCCCATTAGAAATAATGGGAACTCTGCTGATTCGTTCCACAACCATTTAATCACTGCTTTGCCGGCTCCCTGGCAGGGAGCCCCATGGAGGGAGCCGGCAAAGCAGTGATTAAATGCTTGTGGAATGAATTCCTGGGAGCCGGCACCACAGCGCGAGGCACCTGCAGAGCAAGCGGCTGCGCTGCGCCACACCTCCACTCGCTCTGCGGGCGCCTCCCGCGCTGCCGTGCCAGCTCCCAGGCAGGGAAGCAGCCGCGCGAGGCGCCAGCAGAGCGAGTGGCCGCACCTGGCCTCCACGGCTCCCTGCCAGGGAGCCGGCAAAGCACTGCCAGCTCCCTGGCAGGGAGCTGTGTGGAGGCACTCCCACCGCTCCCTACCTTTTCTTTTCCAGTGGAGGCTCGCTGAGGGGAGGGGAGCCGCCCACGCTGCCATCCCCGGTCCCATCACATCCTGAAGCGGCTCCCTTTTCTTTTCCAGCAGCGGCTCTGCTCTCCTCAGCGAGCCGCCCGCACTGCCATCGGCGGTCCCGTCGCATCCGGAAGTGACACGACGGGACCGGCGGCGCGGGCGGCTCGCTGTGGAGAGGCGAGCCGCTGCTGGAAAAGCGGCTCCCTTTTCTTCGCCATGTGGCTCCCTTTTCTTTTCCAGCAGCGGCTCGCCTCCCCTCAGCGAGCCGCCCGTGCTGCCATCGCCGGTCCCGTCGCGTCATCTCCCCCCGGAAGTGATGCAACGGGACTGGCGATGGCGGCGCGGGCTGGCTCGCTGAGGGGAGGCGAGCCGAGCCGCTGCTGGAAAAGAAAAGGGAGCCACATGCAGAAGAAAAGGGAGCCGCTTTTCCAGCGGCGGCTCTGCTCTCCGCAGCGAGCCGCCCGCACCGCCGGTCCCATCGCATCACTTCCGGATGCGACGGGACCGCCGATGGCAGCGCGGGCGGCTCGCTGAGGAGAGCAGAACCGCCGCTGGAAAAGAAAAGGGAGCCGCTTCAGGATGTGATGGGACCGGGTATGGCAGCGTGGGCGGCTCGCCTCCCCTCGGTGAGCCTCCGCTGGAAAAGAAAAGGTAGGGAGCGGTGGGAGCGCCTCCACGCAGCTCCCTGCCATGGAGCTGGCAGTGCTTTGCCGGCTCCCTGGCAGGGAGCCGTGGAGGCCAGGCGCGGCCGCTTGCTCTGCGCCGGCTCCCGGGCGGCTCCACGCGGCAGCGAGTAACCCGGTGTGCTCGTTTTGCAAGACCTTGCTCGTTTAGCAAGTCAAAATTTTTGCAAAACTTTTGCTCGTCTTTCAAAATGCTCGCACACCGGGTTACTCGTAATCCAAGGTATTACTGTAGTTTCCTTTGGTAGAAAATGGGCAGCACTTCCTGTCAATATTAGTTCCCTCTCTCCCACCATTTTATTCATGTGCTGCTACTGATTGTGTGCCAGGATTAAAGCTGGGAAAAAATTCTCCTTAAGTTTTTTCACAATTTCATGGGGTGGAGGTTAAAAGGGGGGAGAAAATTGCTCCAATCTTTTTTGGGCTGACAAAAAATGATTTAATGAGAGTGGGCGGTGTTACCTACATTTCAGTTTGAGGGCAGCTTAGGCATACTTCCACATCCCCACCCCCTTCTTAAACATTTTGCTGCTGTTGCAAGCTCCTAGTGAAATCCAGGGCTGCCCCCCCCCCGCCATGCCTCTGTGGGATGTAGCATCCTTCGAGAGGCAGTATTGGGGTGGGGCGGAGATGGCTGCCCATGCTGCCGCACTGTGGGCAGCCATTTGTTTATTTATTTATCTATGATATTCATATGCCAGCCAATAACAAAAAGTTGTCAGGGTGGCTCTCTCAACAAAACAGGTTAAAAACAATGAATGCAATAAAAATGTAAAAGGCCTTGGGAAAATAGTATCACACAGTAATAATAACCTTAAAATCTATGAAATACCTGGGAGAAGAGAGGTGTCTTTGCGTGGCACCGAAAAGACAACCACACGGGTGCCTCCTGGCAAGCCTCTTCAGGGAGGATATTCCAGAAATGGGGCACCACAACTGAGAAGGCCCTCTCTGTTGTAGCCTCCTGCCTAACTCCATTTTTGTGACATAGCACCCTCTCACAGAGGCATTATGGGGGGAAATTGCCCCAGAACATTCTAGGGGTGTCACGACCCTTTGCCATGGTGGCAAAATGTTTAAGAAAGAAAAAAGAAAGAAAATGGGGGGAATGTGCCTAAGCTGTCCAGAAATCAGGGCAGGTGCAAGGCAGTTTGGTGCCCTAGGCAAGATCAGATATTTAGCGCCCCCCCTTCCCACTTGAGCCCTCCCTCCCTATTTCTGGCGCCCCCTTTAGCCCTGCACCCTAGGCAGCTGCCTAGTTGGCCTAATGGTAGCACCGGCCCTGCCAGAAATTAAACTGACATTCACCACCCCTGAAAAATGGCGGAAAATGCCATCCCACTCTTGCAGTGTGAGAAAGGGTTTGCGAAGATGGGGAGGCTCTTTCGGGCCTGCTGTACCAGGATGCAGAAGTGTCAGAGTCTCTGTTCAGATGACTTACAGCAGTGTTCTCCACTGCAAGTCCTGAGGACCACTGGCAGCTCCCAATCAGTTCAAGCGCAGCTTTCCACCTCTCTCTCTCTCTCAGCAGGGCCTCTCTAGCTTTGCCTTGTAAAAGGCGGTAAAGTGGCTGTGGCGGGAAGAGGAGAATGCAAGAGCAACTTGATTGGCTAGCTGCAGTGGTGCATTGCGCAGGCGCTGGAGGTGAAACTGAATGCCCAGGTGAGGGAGAGAGAGAGAGCAACGTGGACTCATGCTGGGAGATTTTTACAGCACCGAGTAGAGCACAGCATTCTCTCAGAGACAAGAAAAAGATCCAACCCCAATCCAAGGACCAAGTGAGTGTGCCAGAATTTGCCTGTCTGGTGACCAACTGAGTGACTGATGAGGCCTTGCTTGGACAACGCGGAAGGGGATTGGGAGGAGAGGTCTGGAAAGGCCTCCAGCTGAGTCCGGTGCAGTTGACGGGTGAGGGGAAGAGGAGAGGCCCCTCATCATGGCCCAGGAAAGGCCCCCGGTGACCTTGGTGGAGGTCAAAGCAGCTCCTGCTTGAAAAATAGGGAAGGCCACTAAATTACAGTGTAAGGCAGATGACTGAAGGTGAAGGGGAAACAGAAGAGAGATGGGATGTTAGCGCTGCTAGTACTAGCGAACTGGCACTGCTCTCCGTAATGCAATTATCTGCATAAAGTAGGGGATTGGGTGGATAGCAAAGTCCAATCCAGCACGTACTAGTACGGTAACTCTCAAGCACATCATTATGACTAGCCTAAATTTGCAAAAGCCAAAGCAATTACTCTCCCTGTGGAATTTGCTGTCGCCGGTTCTGCTGGAGTTGCTGTTAAGAACAGGGCCAGCCAGCTGCTTACCTGCCATCAAGCCGTGTCTTAATAATGTAGTAGCTGAATTTGAATAAACAGTTATATACGAATCCTGGTCCTACCTAGCAAGTGCGACAGTGTAAGATGAAATTGAATCTCCACT
The DNA here is from genome assembly GCA_021292165.1 of Shinisaurus crocodilurus. Classification (NCBI taxonomy): domain Eukaryota; kingdom Metazoa; phylum Chordata; class Lepidosauria; order Squamata; family Shinisauridae; genus Shinisaurus; species Shinisaurus crocodilurus. The sequence goes on along the minus strand of CM037881.1, from coordinate 62,938,759 downwards.
TCAGTTTTTTAAGTCCTGGAATGAGCAGGCGCCTTTTCTGAAATATAATTTATCAGCTAGCAGCTGAGGCAGCTGCTGCTTACATGGGTTTCAGCCTGTGCTTCTTAGAACTGATCAAAAATATTATCCTGCCTTATTAAAATCACACCACAGCTTTCCCAGTCATGTGTCAACAGTAAAACAAGGGCAGAGCAGCTTCCCTAAGACCAGAACTTATCTTTTGCAAGCTGTAGTTTTAAAAATGGGTCACTTACTGAGATAGAATTTTGCCGTTAAAGATTAGTATAGTGTTTTGGGGGTTTGATAATTATTTTTCTTCAGTCATAACCATGCCAGAATAGCCTCTTTGTTAAGAGTATATGCTTTTAAATTTCCTTGGGATATATAAGAAAAGAAATATGTCTTATATACGTCTCTTTTCCCCTTACAAAACTGCATTTGGATAATAGGGTCATACATTTATCAAGCATAACAACACTCTTTTATGGTGAGATCAAAGTTCCAGCTAGTCCAATATCCCTTTATTTATTTATTGCTTTTTTTTTTTGTCCTGCCGCCCGTGGCTTAAACTATATGCTGCAGAGAATGGCATGTCTGAATGTATGTCAAAAGGTTTGCTGTTTTTCACCTTATTTTTGTAGCTAAGGCAGATGCATACATTACTGGACAGCACGGACAGCATTCCTGGACTCCTCCACGCCATCGTGGCCAGTGGTGCAGCTAGAGCTGGAACTGGGGGCCAAAGTCCAGAGCCCCAAAGCCCAGCCATCCCACCCCCACCCCCAATGGCCACCCAGAGAACAGCAGGTGCAGAAACAAACTCCATTTTATTCCTGTAGTTATGATGGTACTATGATACAAGTGAGTTTGACATGCAAAACCGCACATGCTTTGAGAATTTTTTTTAAAAAGCAGGGTTAGCAAACAGTTGTAGTCGTAGTCGTAGTTGTTGTTGTTTTCTGTTGTTTTAACATATCAGGAGTGTAGAAGTAGTTTTAAAGCACAGAGTGACAGTGGAGAGTGGTACAGAGAAGTATATGCTTCATAACTGAAATAATACACATGGCCAGCTAAAGGGGTGTGTGTGTGTGTGCATAAATCCATTAGGTCCAGGGTCTAAAATTACCTAGCTGCACCATTGCTTGTGGTTATACCTGTAAGGAGGAACCAGGTAGTTTGGGTGAACGATGTGGTCCCTTTCCACTCCAGCATCGCCCTAGGAGACCAAAGATCCAGTCATCCAGAGGCAACTCTCATGCTGCTCTGATTGCAGCTGTGTAGCGCAATCCTATGCATGTTTACTTAGAAGTGGCTCCCACTGTGCTCACAGGGTGGATTCACTTGTTCCTGGGTTAATGTGCATAGTATTGCAACCCAGATCACTCATATATAGATTTTCATAGATCATAGAGTTGGAAGGGGCCTACAAGGCCATCGAGTCCAACCCCCTGCTCAATGCAGGAAACTAGAGGAGGGGTCTCCCATCCAAGTAACAACCAGGCCTGACCCTGCTTAGCTTTCCACACTCAGACAAGCTGAGCCAACGTGAGCCACAGGCCTGTATGTTTTAGGCTCATATCAATCTCCCAGATGTCAGATGGGACTAACACCTACTGCCTGACAGCAGCATTAAATATCCTAGTTTTTACTAGTATAAAATGGCAGAAAATCCACCCCTTTCTTTGGTGATTTGTGGCAGCAAAGGCAGACGATCTTTTTATCCGCCACTCAGCTGCCATACACCTTTTAAAAGCCATGTTTCTAAATTGTGCCACATTTTTTCCCTTATCTCTCTCCCACTTTTTTTCCTTTCAGTAAAGCGAAAGATTGGGGCATGGCTGCCTCTTACTCTGCAGCATACAGTAATACCTTGGATTGCAAGTAACTTGGTCTGAGAGCGTTTTACAAGACAAGCAATTTTTTAAAATAAATTTTGACTTCATAAACAAGCGACGTCTTGCAAGACAAGTAGTGTAGGGATGTAACCTCTCACCTCGAGTGGGCGTAGCGGGCCGAAATCGGCCCCGCTCACGCCCGCCAGAGACTCGCTTTGATATAAGAGTGTTTTGGATTACAAGCATGGTTCTGGAATGAATTATGCTTGCAATCCAAGGTATTACTGTACCTCCAAAGCCTGGCACATAAGGAACACAATTTGGTGTTTGTTAGGACTGTGTCACCCAATTAATTAATTAATTAATTAATTGTATGATTCAGCTAATTAATAAATTAAATCTGCAGAATTCGTATATGACTAAGACAATAAATTTGAAGGATTGAGGACTCATTTCTTCATGTTACGACAATGCACACACATATCATAGGAGGTGCCATTCTAGAAAAGGCATTCCTTCTTCTGCGAGAAATAACGACTCTTCTAAGATGTTGCCTGCCATCTGCAGTTTTTCAGAGTACTTTTATTAAAAAAATATTTAACAGTTTTAATTAAAGAAAATCTGCTCCCCTGTTAACCAGAGGCAGCTTTTTAATCAATTAAGGGTGCAATCCTATGCATGTTTAGGCAGAAAAAAAAGTCCTACAATTCCCAGCATGCCCCAGCCAGCAAGGCTGGCTGGAGGGATGCTGGAAGTTGTAGGACATTTTTTCTGTCTAAATGTGCATAGGATTGCACATTAAAGGGGTTTCTAACTGATTGATCAAACCAAGTAACTGACTGTTGCAGCCCTGGCTTTATTATTACGATTCACTGCTTCCCAGACTATAAACTGCTGACTAGTCAAAGCCCACAAAACTATAGTAGTCCATTGATAAGTGTTCTGTCACTCACTTTCTTGACAACTTCCTCCTCTGCTACAAGGTAAAGCGGTCCATTCCCTGATCAACAGACATGTCCTTCTGTTCCAAGGGAAGCTGAGATAGCGGCAGGTTGGGGGTTGTTCTTGTTTTCCCCAGAGGCTGAGCAGGTTTTCTGCCCATCCTTGCCGATTCCACTGCAACACAATGACTTGTAGCAATGTAATACTAAAAAACGTGTTTGTTTCTTCACATGGATGCAATCCATATTTTTCTAGACATAAAGACACTGGGGTGGCCACATACACATTGCTAAAAAGAGGACCAAAGAGGACACCAATTTGCATAGCATTTACATGTCCAAATTTATGTGTGTTGGGGATTGCCAAAAGACCTGGGAGAGGATATTGTGATATATTATCTCACCCCTCTTGCTTTTGCAAACACAGCAGAGTATACCCAACTACAGGCGAAAAACGTGTGCCTGCGGAGCTGCCGGTTAAAGCAGGGCTGTGCATTTAGTTGATATAGACTGTCCCTTTTTGGACAGGCTGGATCTTCACCTAGCTTCCCCCTTTCACTACCAATAAGACAAACAGTCCTTTTGGAGGTTAAAAACATAGTTTACTCACTCAGATCTTGCAGATTAGATACAGGCAGGCTTAAGAATGTATTTACAGTTGTGCAGGAATCATATGGTAGTTGACCTGTTCTGAACTTGGGAAAAGTTCAGAACTGCAACTCGGCTACATCTTCAGACATGTTGCACACACAATTTCATGGCTCAGACTGTTTTCCCGGGGCAGGAAGAGAAGGCGACTGGCAACGCCCACATCCTGCACCAGGTGAGTCCTGGGTAGCATTCCATAGAGTGTCTGCTCTAGGATGCAGAGACTCTGTGGTCCCAATTACATACATGGCTTGAGGTTTTGACTGCTCATTCCCAACAATGTGTATAGTATATAGGTGCAAACTTAGAAATAATAGCTATTATTTAAATAGAAGAAATATAGAAATATTAAACATGAGCCATCCCACCATGGTGGGGAGACTGACCAGGTGACCGGTGTGCTGGCTCAGTCTGTTTTCCAGATGCTGACTGTTGCTGGGCAACTCCAAGGCCCCTGCTGGGTCTCCCTTCTTGTGGTTCTTCAACTATAAACCAGACTTGGACCAGACAGCCCATCAAACTGAGCATGATGACTTCAAACACAGGAGTGTCCTCTGACAGCACTTCAAAGAGAGGACTGTCTTCTGTAAAGTATGACACTTGGCCACCCTCCCAGATATACACACACAAACGTTTCGCTGGTGCGGTCAGGCAATTTTAGACTCTGGAGTTAATGGTCTTACGCCGGGTGTGTGTGTATGTGTGTGTGTGTGCGCGTGCGTGCAGGGGGGAAGCCATTTAGCTAGGAATGTGTGCATTACTTCACTTACTTCCAAATGTGGTCGGCCAGCCCTGCTACCTGTGGGAGGCCCTCCTGCTTATTCAGTTGAGTGGGGCCCTGGCCTTCTGCCCCAAAGTCCTGCCCTGAATGAAAATGTTTCCCCATATCCTGGATTTGCTCTCAGATGTGCTACAAGGCAGAGGGCAAAGCCCACCTTTACTGGCTGCTGCTTCTCTTCTATATTGCCTTGCTCCTGTAGGGAAACTCTTCAGAGTCACTAGCCATGTCATCCTCCCTCTTCCCTTATGGATTATCCAGAGACTTCTTATGCAAAGCTAATATGAGGAGAGCTGCTGAGCATTCAGAGGGGCTGAGGACTCCACCCCCTATTGCCTCTTCTCTCCCCATCTTTTTGGGACCATGCAGCCAGAAACTGGGTCTTCCAGCCATCTGTGGCCCACATGCTCATCTTGGTCAGCTGCCACAGGCTTTGGAACAGCTACCGCAGAAGTAGCGCTACTTCCCATTTTCCTATATGGCCTTCCTCCCATTTCTCCCATGTGCAGGAGAATCCAGCAGGCTGCCAGGGAGGTTATCTCCCGGTTTCTGACATTCCAGCGGTAACAGTGAGTCCAATTTCCTCATTAAGGAGCACAAAGTTTCTCTGAGTTCAGGCCTTCTTGTCCTCGTATCATCTGGGTCATCCTCTGCTCAGTATCATCATTTCCATTTTCATACAATCCTCACAATATAATTAGGTGGCCAAAATAGTGGGGGGGGGGGGCTGACGAATGTGACCTCATTAGATTCTTAGGCAGTATCGCAATATTATTCACTCATTTGCATCTTGAACCTCCAATTCCTTTGCACTTAATCCTTTCGGTTGCTTCGTCCTTTGCTGAGGTTGTCAGGGTTTGATTCTCACTCCCCTGTCACTCATATGTCTGGCAGAGAACACAGCAGAAGGACTCCAGAGTCCCTGGCATCTTAACGAACTCAAAATAAGCCTACATCTATGCATAACTGAAATGTTTCCTTCCTAATTAGTCAGCCACACTCCTAAATGTATTTTTAAAGGATGGGAAACTTGCATACTTTTACACGGGGCCCCACTCCAAATAAGCTTCAAAGGGCCACCCAGCGTCCCCGTGGCAGACTGATAACAAAAACATTGCACAGTCTGCTCACACACGTCACCAGGGGCCAAGCTCTATGGCTCCCTTCCCCAGCCAGGTGCCCTCCAGATGTTTGTGGCTTCAACTCCCATCATCCCCAGCCAGCATGGCCAATGGTCAGGAATTCTGGGAGCTGTAGCCCAAAACATATGGAGGGCACTGGGTTGGGGAAGGTTGGTCTATGGCCATTTGGGCATCAGGATAGCGCCATATTTTCCCTCTGCAACGCAATCAAAACCTCAAAATTCCCAGGGGGACTTCATAGGTGAGGGTGAAACAGGGAAAGATAAATACCTGTAGCCTACTCTGTTTAATTTTAAGGAATTTAATTGATGAAATAGATTGAATAAAATAAAATTATTGGGGGGGTTTGTTTTTAAGTGCAAATTAAGAATTGTCTCTGTGCTTTTACACTTCTTGGCCAGGAAAGTTGGAAAGAGGGAGCAGGTTTACTTCTGACTGAGCAATTGGTAAAATACAAGTTTTTCCTGATTTCTCTATAAGTAGTTGATCTACGGCAGAATCCAATGGGGCACTTACTCCCCTGCCGATTCTCTTCTGCCCTGCAGTTTGTGTTGCTCAAGCAGCCCCCACCACTTGCACAACGGCGATCTCGGTGGAGGCGTGTGCACCCTATTGGATTCTGCCCCTAGAGATGAAATCAATCAACCAATCTGAACATTCAAGGAAAGGGCCTGGAATATCTCTGAGGGATGCAGAGCTCATACTCATCCCGTTTTGGAGGCTGTGAGAACTTTCAAAGTTTTGGGGGCCGTGTTTGATGCTGCCCGTGTTGCATTTCTGTTTGGCCTGTGTAGAACTTTCATAGTAGAAGTACATCTAGTATCTGACATGTTGAGTTATGGGGCAACTCGACTGTCTCCAGGTATGGGTGGGGGATGGAGTCCAGGTTCTGTTGTCCAGATTCCATTTTTTTAAAGTGTTGTGACAGTTGCAAAATCATGTGCCCTGAGTGTTTGTGCTTTTAAAATAAGTATTTTTTGCTGTACTTTCTGTGGTTTCCCCACTAAGGAACCCACTGAGGCTTATTTAGAGAAAACGTGGATTTGTGCACATATTATACACACAGCTAATGAGGCAAGAAAAAATTACAAAAGTGGCAAGCTTCTCCTTCTTGATCCCAGGAGGCTGGAGCAGAAAATGGAGTGGAGAAAATGGTTACAACGGACAGGTAATATTTCAGATGTCTTGTTCACATGATTCCAGTCCGGAGATACACATTTTTGATGTGCAAGATATTCTGTTGGGAATCCGTTGCCCTCCTCCAAAGCATTTGCTGTGTTTTAGTGAAGTAATATGCCTATACAGATTCCCAGGTAATTACATTGTGAACAAAGCAGCAGGGAACTCTCACTTAGATAATCTTGGGAATGAGGTAGAAGCCATACATTTGATAAAATGGTAACAGAATTTCCATATCACAGTAATAATAAATTGGCATTTTTTTTCTCTTGTCCCACTCGTGAACTCCTAATTGGATGACTTGAGGTACATGTAAAATGTGCATGTATCATCAGTCCATGGCATCTGTATCTTATTATGGTGATTTGGCACATTGTCGGTGTACTTGCTTTGCATTGGTCATGTACCTTTTGGGTTGGATCCAATGGTGGCTGTCTGCCAGCGGAATGGAAACTACTAGTGGAACAGACACACACACACACACACACACACACACCTGCAGCCCCTCTGGAGCAGATTTGGGGAGCTGCAGAGGGAGGAGAGCAAGGCAGGATGGACATGGTCATTTTTTAAAATAAAAGTTGTGAACCCATTCGTGGGATTTCACACACTGAGATAATCAAGGATATTGTTTGATTCTCTTCCTTCCTCTGAACTGGTGGAAAGGATGCTTAACCTTATTTATATTAAATTTGCATCAGCAACATGGGGAAGCTTCAGGAAAGGAGACAAACTCTGTGCTTTGTCCTGCATGGGGCCATGCTGGGGTGGATCTATACGAGAGCCCCTTCCGTTAATCAGGGAGCTCTGTCCCTGTATTTATGCAAAACGCATTTACAGCTGCTGGGACACATGCTAATGAATACAGCAGAGATTTTGTGTCACACACAAATGCAACTGAGAGAGAAATAGCAAGTGTTTGAAAGGTGATATATCGATATCACCACCATCATCATCATCATCATCATCATCATCATCATCATCATCTTCATTTCTATACCGCCCAATAGCCAAAGCTCTCTGGGCGGTTTATAACAATTATAAAATTTTACGATAAAATACAATTTTACAATAAAATACAATATAAAAATACAAACAATAAAAACATCAAAAAAATTCACTAGACATTTTAAAAACAATTTTAAAAGTACTTAAATAACTAAGACAAGATTATAAAAAGTAGACTGGTTAAAAAAAGGGGGGGAGGTGACATCACCACCACCCCGTGTACTATTTGGAGCTGTTAAATGCCTCAGCATAGAGGGCAGTCTTAACCTGGCGCCAAAAGGTTAGTAAAGTTGACACCAGGCAGGCCTCAGTGGAGAGCCTGTTCCATAGTTGTGGGGCCACCACAGAAAAGGCTGCCCCCTTGTGGCCGCCTTCCGAGCCTCCCTCCGGCAGCAGTTGGAGGAAGGCCCCAGATGTTGAGTGTAGTGTCCTGGTAGATTGTGGTTAGGAGGTTGGGAGAGGTGGTTCCATCAGGTATTGCGGTCCCAAGCTGTGTAGGGCTTTATAGTTTAAAACCAGCACCTTGAATCGGGCTCGGTAGCATATAGGCAGCCAAGACAAGCGGGCCAGAACTGGTGTTATACATTCAGACCTCCTGGTCCCAGTTATTAATCTGGCTGCCACAGGAGAAATGGTCCTTTTAAAAAAAGTTGGGTTTTTGTTTGTTTTTGTTCATCTATGCCAGTGTTCTCCAACCTTGGGTCCCCAGCTGTTTTTGGCCTACAACTCCCAGCATGCCCCAGCCAGCGTAGCTGGGAGTTGTAGGCCAAAAACAGCTGGGGACCCAAGGTTGGAGAACACTGATCTATGCGCAGCTGTGAAGGAGCGAACCAGCAGAGATCGTTTTAAAAAAGGTGGTGGTGGTGGGAATTGACAGCTCCTCCTGCCCCAGTCACAAAACGTCACAAAAAATCATGGCAAAGAAGGGGTTGGGAAGAGATGAGGGGGAGGCTGCGGTGCTGCTGCCATACTCCCGCTTCCCACGGGGTGAAGCCAGCAGGATCAATACCCCCATTCCTGCCAACCAAAAGCAATTCCCCAAAGCAGGCCCTCTCCTGTGCTGACTTTCCCAAGAGTAAGCGCCATTTAAATCCATGTGATTTACTTCTGAGTAAGGCCATAATTTGAAGATAATGCGATTTACTTCTTGAGTAGACGTGCATGTCGGCTCACTTCCAGCTAGTTGCTCCTTGAGACAAAGGGGACATTCCAAACTTTATTTTTTCAAAGGGGCCTGGAACAAGGAAGCAGCATTGTAGTTACCATACTCTCCATTCACTGGGCAAGTTAGAGAGAGAGAGAGAGAGAGAGAGAGAAGCGGAGTGGGGTGCGAGGGAGGCGGGAAAGCAACTGAAGGATCTCCTCAGAGGATCTCCTCAGAGTTGCTGCTGTTTTGCAGATGCCAGATGAGATAGGACACTTCCTCTTCCCCTCCCAGCCCACTGAAGCCACTCCTCCTGGCCCCAGAACAGTACCGCAATCTTAGCACACGCTGATACACACACACACACACACACACACCAGGGAGAAACTGCTGCAACATATAAAAAAACTCATGGTATAACTGGTCTAAAGGAATCAGGGATATAATGGGAGAAATGGCACAAGGAGGATGGTTTGAGCCGTGAGTGTCATGGTGGGACACACCAGTGAGTCAGGCACTACAGTCCTGGCAAAAATGCCTAGCGTAGCCCTGGTCTCCTCTGGAAAAAAGAATTCCACTGTGCGAGCATTTTTGTCTATTCTGCCCCGAAAGCTGTAATATGCCATTGTTCCGGTGGGAAGGCAGCTGTCATGAAAAGAGATGCTTCTATCCCCTAATCTTCTTACATATGGTATATTATCTAGGATCTGGGTCTCAACCGTTGCGCTCAAAGAAGCAAGAAATGATGTGCAGTGAAATGCTCGTGTCATCCCAGTTTTACACTTATCCTTGATCACAGAAGACATGCACTCCCCCCCCCTTTCTCCTCTTCATATTGTAGACTTGGGTAGAGAGGCGGCTTTTGTAATTGCATAAGGATCTGCCTCATATTAAGCCATCTAGCCAATCACTCCCTGCTCTGCCAGGTGGTAGATCTCTGGGGTCTCAAACAGCAGTGCCATCAGGACAGGGCTTTGGGGAAGTGCCCCAGGACCCTCTCACAGAATAACAGCTGCAGGGCTGGCTTATCACATTCTGAAGCTAATTCATTAGCACCTAAAGCAGGGGTGGGGAGGGCAGAAGATAATGACGGCCAGAGTCTAGAATTACGTAGCTGCATCACTGGTCTCAGGTAGAGGTCGCCTTTCACACCACTTACTGCCAGAGACCATTTTTAATGGAGATGCTGGGGGTTGAACCTGGGAGCTTCCACATGCAGATTATGTGTTCCACCTGGGGATGTATGAGAAGTAAGTGACAGTTCATTTTTGATCAGGATTTGCCCAGTTTGCACCTTCGGGACTGAACACGGACTCAGACGCAAACTGTGGTTGACGTCTGTACATTTCCGAACGTGCAGTGTGATTCATGGACCAAAGCACATTCATTTGATAGCATGCGTACATTTGAAAAAATGCATATTAAAAAATGCCTACTTTTGAAAAATACACACAAATAGACTTTAACCAATGGGAAAATAATGCATATGATGCTCTCAATTGATGTGTACATTTGGAAAAATATACATGAAAATGCGCATGGATTTTCATGCTAAAAGAAAACAACAACAACTCACAATCTGATACAGACTCGAGTCAGAACAAGCTTCAAGATGAAATTCGGAGAACTTCGGTAAGCTTGAGTTTTACTGCTCTGTATATCTGTAGCTCCACCATTGAGCTATGGACTTTTGTGTTGCTTGGACTGTGCCTATGTGGGAGTTTTGCATTACATTGGACAAAGTAATTTTACTGGGTTGGATCCAGACTTAGTCTTACTTAGAGGAGACCAACTGATTTCAATTGGCCTTCTCTAAGTACGACTAAGTTTAGATCTATGGTAACTCACTATGTTTATAATCCTATAAACCCACTTATCTGTGTTTGTAATCCTATGCCTACTTACCTGGGGGTAAGCCCCACTGATATCAGTGGCACTTACGTCTGAGTAGATATGCATAGGATTCCATTGTAAGGGTGTTAACACCAATCTATTAAGGCCGATCAGCACCTTTAAAGAAGCACATGGCACAATTCTTCTGGTACTAAATCCCTTCAGTTGCATGACCAAATGCTTTCATGTAGCAAAAACTCCTTTCATGACAGGAAGAAAGGTTTTATCCTAATATTCTCCCTGTGTGCCGTTTATAGTGCAGGGAGAGGGTTTTCAGAGGGTTTTCTTACCCTCTGGTAAGCATCCCCCCATGTGTATTCTGAAGTGATACAGTTCCAAGTGGGCTGTACCACATGTGCATTTTATGTGCACTTTACCCCATGTGCATGTAGATCAGTCTGGAATGCATCAGTCTATAAATGTTGTTCTCTGTTGCTCCAGAGGGCAGAACTAGAACTAACGGATATACAGAAAGCCAGAGAGATGTTTGAAATCAAATGTGCATTCTGATCAATGTAGGTTTTCCATTCGCTTTACAGACATGCGAAAATGCAAAAACTTGTTTAAGGGCCATTTGTAAAAAATTACTCCCAGGACAGGGGGTGGGAGCTAAACTGGGCAAAATGATATTTCTAAGTGGACCAGTCTCTGTTGATGAGCAGCATGTGTAGACTTTCAAGCACTCTCAGGCAGCAATACTTGATAGTAAATTATATCACCTCTTGCCCATATTTTTCTACTAGAAAATTCTCCCTTCCCAGAAAGAAATGCAATTTGACAGAAATGTACAAATTAAAAGGAACAAAATGTAATTAAAATGGTGATAGCACATAATCTGTTAACCCACTTACAGGCTCAGAGCTTTATCCGTTCTTCTTTTTTATATATATATAAATGTTTTATTTAAATGGATTTGAAGCAAACAAAACGACACACAAAGGTCCCCTGTACATTATCAGTTTACAAAGCAAATCAGATCAAAAGTGGCTGCTGCGTCCATCTGCTTTATCCGCAATGAGAAATGCTTGATCTAAGATGGCACTGAGCTTATGCAAATGCATTTCCAGACCTTGCTCCAAAATTACATTATTAATACAGACACCTAGGCCAGAGCTAATGGATTCTTTAAAAAAAAAATTATGGGGAAATAATTGAAGATTGAGCTGAACATTTACAGGACTGCTGACCATGTACGTGATATGCAAGAAATACTCTGTATGTGTGTGTTTATGGGAAAAGGGACAACACTCCAACCACCAAGAATGTGAGTCTAGTCTATTTCCAGCCATGTGTTGATTTAGCCTTTCCTTACAGTGCAATCCTGAGCTCATTTACTCCTCGGCCCACTGAGTTCAATGAGTCTTACTCCCTAGCTACCTTGAGTATGGGCCCTAGACTTGAAAGGCCAGGATACAAATACAATAACAGAGCAAATCCAAAGGGGGCATGGGGAGAGGATCCATGGCAGAAGAACCACCAAATCCCAAACCCTACCAGGTGCCTTTGCTGCTGTTGCTATAGTTACCTTTTTGTCGGTCACAGCTTACCTTTTTTTTATTGTTCCTTCCATTGCTTCCAAGGAGAGGGAAAATAGCTACACCAGGTCCAGGGATGACCAGGACTAGCTTCTCAATGGAGTGCCAGGGGAATGGGAGGGCTTTGGATCCAGCAGATCCAGGGCTTCCCCAATCTGCCCCGACATACCCCATTTCAGCCCCTACTGCTGCCGGAGCCTTGATGGCAGAGGACTCATGGCAGAGGAGTTTTCTGGCACCTGAACAAGGAGGCTTCTGATAGCAGATCTTCTTCTCTGCCTGCAGAGCAGGAGGTTCTTAGTATCCTATGGCCCCTGGGATTTTCTTCTAGGAAACATAGGATTGTCACATAGAAACAAGGGTTTGTCACATAGGATTGTGACAAACCCTTTAAATAAGGGAGATTTTCCTCTAACTAGGGTTGGCTAGCCGCTCAAATGCTGTTATTAAGCAGTGCCTGGCAAAACACAAACAAAAATCCTCCCAATCTAATACCCTATAAGTGTCATGAAAGACTAGCAGAAAAAGATTAACAGTTCGGATGGCATCAGAGGATCCAAACCTAAATAAAGGATTTTTTTTTCAATCAACCAACCTCACCCTCTTTATAGATCTCACTCTGAGAGGGTGCTGTCTACATCAGTGGTTCTCACAGTCTCGGTAAGATTCATTCCCAACTGCAAAAAAAGAGGCTCTGAATCTGCATTTACGTAAACTATGACATGGTGGCTGAAGCCAGAGGGCTCTCAGTTTAAACTTTAAAGCATCAAACAAACAAACAAACAAACAAAAATAAACAAAAGAAAAACTGGGTATTGAAAAGGAAATGAAAGCTACTGCAGTTCCAAAGAAAATTAAAACAAAATTGAAAAAGCCATGTTACTGTCGCTCTGAGACCTAAGAGTGCACCGTTCACAGTAGCTCTCAAGGCTAGGTGATCTCACACCAGCTCCAATTCAAGTGCTCCAATTCAGCTGAGAGCCAGTGTGGCGTAGTGGTGAGAGTGTTGGACTGGGACTCAGGAGATCCGGGTTCTAGTCCCCACTCAGCCATGAAGCTCTCTGGGTGACTTTGGGCCAGTCACTGACTCTCAGCCTAACCTACCTCACAAGGCTGTTGTGGGGATAAAAACGGAGAGGGAGAGGAGGAGGAGGATTATGTAAGCTGCCTTGGATTCCATGCAGGAAAAAAGGCAGGATATAAATATAATAAATAAGTGTGACACTTCTGTATGTGGTGCTTGATGTGTAATAGTCCATTCACACATGAAAGCCCTCACTTGCTCCTGCAGTCATCAAGTGAGGAACAGGCATGTGTGTGATCCAGCCCCAAAGTTCACGGCTGATGTTTATTTATGGAAGCAGAGGCCTCAGTATCTCAGTCATGTTTTCATTTAGCCAGCCAGGATTATTTATTTTGCTATGCCATACTTTAGAGCAGGGCTCTCCAACCTTGGGTCCCCAGATGTTGCTGGACTACAGCTCCCATAATCCCTTGCCATTAGCCATGCTGGCTGGGTATGCTAGGAGCTGTAGGCTGGCAACATCTGGGGACCCAAGGCTGGAGAGTCCTGATTTAGAGTCTAAACAGGCTGGATGGAGGCTTTTAGGATAGAACTGACTTGAATTTGTAAACCTCTTTGGCTTGAATTACAAATCTGACCCTTTCAGAATTACAAATTTACTATTCAAAGTTAATGAATCTGGATGGTTTTAAAAGACAAAACAGAACACCCTGGGGGTTTGGGGTTGTTTTTTTTAAATAATCTGGTAGCTAAGTATGAAGAATCTAATGCCAGTTACTTAAATGAGTAACTCAGCATTTGAATATTCAGACTCTGAAGTTTTGGGCTTTCAACCTACCAAACTCCAGTGAGCAGTATAGTTAATTGACTTTTAATATGTTGGCAGCTGTCAAAGCCACTCTAATTCCCCCTCTCCCCCGCCTTTCTTCATTTGACATTCTGACTGAAACCATCAAGAGAGCTTTCTTGCTTCCAGGAATCCAAGCTAGGGAGAGACATGGACTTCAGGAGGAACCTTTTGTCCATCCACACATTACCCTTCAAAGTGTCCCTGTTCTGGAAGCCAACTAGATCTTGGATCCAAAGCCTGTGCTGCTGTGGCCAGTTGGAGACAGAATGTGAAATTTAATTGGCCAAGCTCCATGGCAAAAATAGGATGGATTTCGAATATCTGACAAACGGGAAATGTCCAAAGTGAAAGCTAAATCATGGGGAAGAAGAACGTACATACTGCCCTTAGTTGCACCCTAAGCTGCAGCTCCATTGAGAAGAGCCAGTATTAAAGAGGTCAAGGGGCAGCTCACATTTTGTGGCACAAATACTCTAGAAACAAAGGAGAGGCAAACAACATGGAAAGCTATCACTATTTCTATTCCTGTGGCTATTTGAAAAACTTTAAACAAGGGCTATTCCCAACACACTTACCCAACCAGCTGTTCTGCAGAAAGGAAGTAGAGAGCCCTCAACTGATAAAGGTTTCTGTAGATGAGCAGGACTGGCATCTAGGGTTGACATGGTTGGACACTTGCTGAGGGCCCACATCCCAGTAGGGGCCCCACTGATGAAAGTCCCCTGGACTTGTCTTCCTCTTCACCATTGCAACCTACTATTTAACCAGCCTCTTGCTCTGGCTCAGGGAGCGGTGGTGGTGAGAAGGAGGAACAGTAGATGCTGATGCTGCCTACATGCTCACTGGCTTTCTGCCTGGCAAGCAACCAGGTTAAAGCAATAATGATGAAAAAGTTGAGGAGGAGCTGGTGGTGACAATGGCAGGAAAAGGTAAATTCACTAAGGGAGGGGGGCCATAAAGGGTGTCTTGCTCAAGGCCCCCCCAAAACCTGGACCCAGCATTGAGATCAGCATAACTGACTGGAGGCCCCTGAACCAGAACCCACCCAACCCCGCAAAGTAACTATATCTGGTCCCTGGGGCTGGTTGGCCCTATCAAATTTTAAGCAAGGGTTGGAAAAGTTTCACCCAAAATTGCACCTGCAGGGCAAAGAAACTAGTTTCCAAATGTAAGAGATTCCACATATGAGTGTTATTGTCAGGGCCTGGGCAGGGCTGTGGTGGCCATAGCTGTACTCAAATATAAACCTAAAGGGCATATTTGTCATCTCAGCAGTATCCCTGAGGTCAGTGGAAATGCTAGCCACTGAAGTATGAAGTGAAACACGCAGGAGATGCTGCTGTGTTGACCAGACAATGGCAGAAGGCCAAGCACCTAGGATTTATGGTAGGCCAACCCAACCTGCAAGCTGCATGCTGCCTGCCAATCACAGGGACAGATATTACAGCACACCCCTATTTCCTTCTGCACCCGAAGAGAGCTTTTTGATGCCTGAGCACAAGCAGCCCATGAGGCTAAGTCTCAACAACCTCAGCCAGCAGAAAGATTCCTGGTCAGAGCTCAGGAGTCCCTCACAGTTACATCTCTCTTTGGGGCTTTGTCTGTAATGATCTGAGCAAACCTGCATGCATGTGCTCCATAACCAGGAAGCCCTTACTGCTAGGTGGTGCTGTCTTCAAGTTTGCAGAGCCTGCAGTGCTAGGTGGTGCATCTGTAAAAATAAATAAATAAATAGTCAATTGATTCAGAAACTCCATAGTACAGATTTCTCAAGAGTGTCAAAGTAGATGAGACGCCATTTATGCAATCAGCAGTTGTGTGAATGGCTTTAAAGAAGCAAATAGCGGGCATGGGGGCCAATTGGCATCCTGTGGGGTGGGAGGGCTTTAACCCTTTGTCAGTGGAAATGCTAGCCACTGCCACCTCCACTGCCACCAACCCCTTCAGGGTAATTAAATTCAGACCACTCCTTTTAAATTTTAAATAGGAAACAAGTTTATTTAATTACAATTAAGGGTAGAGAAATTGATAATGTTAATAGATGCTAAATGTTGAAAAAAAACCCCTCTCTCTCCACTCAGACTTCTCAACCCTCTCTCGCCCTCAACTCTCTCTCTCTCTCTCCAGACTCTGAACAGCACCACCCACTCTCCAGACTCTGAACAGTGGCACCACCCACTGTTTATATAACACAGGCTTCACCCCCCCTTCTCACTCTCTCAGCCAATCAGCAGACATCTCAACATTCCACACTCCTCTCACACTCCCCCTCCCCTCACATACTTACAGCTATAACACTTTGCCCATGGGCAGGGGCATGACAACACTGTTTTGGGGGAGATGTTGTCTGCTTTTTCAAAGCTGAATTGAGAACTCAGCATCATGCCAGGCCCAGCTTCAATTCTGGTCACTTCGGAGGGAAGCCTCCTTCCAGGGCCGGCGCTACCGCTAGGCAAACTAGGCGGTTGCCTAGGGCGCGCGGCTGAAGAGGGCACAGAAACACTGCGCTCCTCTTCGCTGCCGCCGCACCGCCCCACCAGGCCTCCGCCCGCCACTGCGCCTCCCTCCCGCCTCCCCCCGCCGCGCCTCCCCAGCCGCGCCTCCCCCCGCCCGCCGCCGCTGCCCCCCCGACCCCCCCGCCACCTACCTTCTCCGCGTCCGTCGCCCCGCCCGCGTTGTTTTGGCGGGAGGAACCAGGGCAACAGGGCTTAAACAGCCCTGTTGCCCTGGTTTCCCCTGCAAAAAACAGAGCGTGGGGTCCCGTCGTTGCGTCACTTCCTCGGAGGAGGCGGCGGCGGCAGCCAGGGCGGGGGGAAGGTAGGTTGGTGGTGGCGGCGCAGGGGGGGGATTTGCAGAGCAGAGCAGGGCTGCTTTGCTCCGGAGCCCCCCCCACGGCACGAGAGGGGGCGCGCGAAATATCATTTTGCCTAGGGCGCCAAACTGCCCTGCACCGGTCCTGCCTCCTTCACCTCAAGAAGCACCAGAAATGGTCCAAAGGTGCCCCATTTGGCTCAGTCTTTGGTCGAATCTGATGTACATTCCTAGTACTAATGCAAACACCCCATGCCCCCCCTAACCCCTATATTCTAAATGATACTAATAGGATGGTTTTTAATAGTGCGAAGGTCGTCATGATTTTAAACCACTTTATAAATGTCGATCATGTTTCATGTTAATGTAGAATACTTAGATTAAAATAGAATGGCAAGAATTTCCCACAAATGTCTGTGCAAGGGTGGACAAATCCCTTACTGTGACATCCCATAAACCACAACACTAAGAAGTGAACTGGGGATGTGTCCAGGCCAGGGATGTATGGACTCTGTTAAATCTATTTGGTCTGCATTTCGTGGATTGTTAGGCACCTTTCATTCCATCGTCTGCTCATTGACAGAATAGGATTTTGCGAAAATGCGTTTGTATACATTTGTGCAAATTTGCACTTCCAAAAATGCACAAATTCCCATGTACATTTTCACACTTTAGTCTATGGGGGAAAATGTGTATTTTTGGTTGCAATTTTTAATTTTTCTATTCATATTTGTGTAAAATTATGGAAAAATGGTCTGCAAGTCCATGGAATCCATGTAACTCAGGAAACGCCAGTTCACTGGAATCCACAGGTAAGATTAATAGAAATCCAAACTCATTTGAATCCATTGCGGATTTCTTCACATCCCGAGTCCAGGCCTGAATCGTTGTAGCATACACTGAGCAAGTGGGACTGCACCCATACTTGACTGGATGGGGTACACTTTTCTCTCTCCCCCCCCCCTCAGAATTACCTGCTCATAAAATTAGCTTGAGTTGGCACCCTCCCCCTTTGAATTTCTATGGCCAGTTTGTGATGTTCTACATGTGCTACATGTGCTTCCTCCTTGATAAATACACAGTAGCCTAAGGAACCAGTTCACATTTTCTGTCACGATTAGCCAAAGCCAATTGAGCGGTTGTTCCTTGTCTGGAAAAGGGGCAATGCTTTTGGACTGGACATCACAGAATTCCATCGCATTTCCCGGCCTAGTGAGGACTATTGCATTTCTGTGATGTTTCAGGAACTCACACAGCCCAAATAGTTTACACTTTGGGCTAAGATGGAGGCCATCGGGGCCCATTTCTTGCCATGTGTACTCACAAAGATCTGGAATAACCATTGATCCCCATCTCTGCCACATGCCCGATATTCCCAGTTAAGGTATCAAAGCCAAGGATATTCTCATGTTGGGATGGTCTGGACGTCACTGGGGCCGAACTGAAAACTACTGAAATGGACATATCAACCGTCTGTGTCTTTTGTTGACAACTGACTGTACCGCCTGAGACACAAACTCTTGGTCAGCTTCTTGCACCAGTTCCCTGCAGCTGCTTCTCAGGCTGTTCTTCTGCAGGCTCCTGCTCTTGACATCTCTTCTTTGCTCTTCAAGCAGCATCCTTTTGCCCTCATTTCCTCACCAGCTCTCACTGAATGCCTATTGTTAAATCCCTTCTCTATTTTGCTGATAGTGCTAATTCCACATGCCTTTTTGCTCTCTGCCTCTTGCCTGCCTATCCAGACATCAGAAACCCACCAGCCTGGTGACCTGTTTATTGCTTGTCACTTGATACTTATATCCCCAGGCTGTTTTCCCCCCTTATCAATTCTCTTTCCTTAAGCCATGTGCCTATCTTTCTTTTTTCTTCCCTCTTAAGTGGCATTCCTTCCTTGTGCTCCTTTCTTTGCTTAGTTCAGCTGTTTTCTTATCCTGCCCTTCTGTGGTTGTCACAGGGTTGTTGTGAGGATAAAAATGGAGAGGAGGAGGAGGATTATGTAAACTGCCTTAGGTTCCTTGCAGGGGAAAAAAAAACAGGATATAAATAAATAAAATACAAGTGTGGTACCAATAAGTGTGTGTATATCAGCTTGGATCCAGACTTAGAGTAGATCCATTGAAATCAATGGGATTTAAGCTGCTTAATTTAACTCCCATCGGTTTCAATGGGTCTACTTTAAGAATGACTACATCTGGATCCAGCCCATTATTTCACACAATATTCAGTCTCCTGGACAGTGCTACCCTTACCAATCCTGTGAGTCCCAGACCACTGCTTGGATCATCCAATGGGATTGAGAGCCAGTGTGGTGTAGTGGTGAGAGTGTTGGACTGGGACCTGGGAGATCCGAGTTCTAGTCCCCGCTCGGCCATGAAACTCACTGGGTGACTTTGGGCCAGTCACTAACTCTCAGCCTAACCTACCTCACAGAGTTGTTGTGAGGATAAAATGGAGAGGAGGAGGAGGAGGAAGAGGATTATGTAAGCCGCCTTGGGTTCCTTACAGGAAGAAAGGCGGGGTATAAATATAAATTAAATAAATAAATAAATGTTGTGGCATGCCTGGATAGGAGCAGGAATGTCCAGACTCCTGGTTTTGACAGATTCAGGCCAAAGAGTCAGGTTTTGACAAAGAGTCTCCCGTCCCGCCTCCACTCTTAAGTGCTGCACCGATCCCTGGCTCAGTGGACTAGAGCAGAGACAAAACCACACTGAGGCATGAAGATGAAGGTAGGGACTGGAAAAGGGCTGTATATGGAAGCCTTCACCAACCAGGAATGCTGGGAGTTGTAGTCCCAAACATCTGGAGGGAACCAGGCCTGGGAAGGCTAGTCTATGTACCATTGTGCTCGTTCACTCATACTTTGGGTTTGATTTGTGGCAGGCTTGCAAGAAACCTTGGCTGCCACCAGGTTATCTATTAGAACTGGCCTCCTTCGCCTTAGAGCTGCACCGTTTTCATCACCAGACTCAGGGACAGACAGACCCTTTTGTTTTCAGTGGGAGGTTTAATAGGCCCCAGCAGGGGAAGAAGTAGTAATAAAGAAGTGTGTGGTGCCTCTGGGCATGTGCAGAACATCTTCCAGTCGCCACAGAGAAACTACATGACTTCTTGGGTGTAAGGATTTAGCCTCCAGGTAGGGCAGAGGCAGGCAACCTTTTGGGCCTGTGGGCACATTTGGAAAATTTGAGAAACTGTCCTGGGCAGGACCATAAAATGGGCAGGCTAGTCACAAAGGACCAGTAGCCTGCCCAGAGGCATTCATGGGGCATTAAGATGGCAGCAGCTTGAGGCTCCTACTTGAAGCAGTCCCAGCTGCCAGCAAGCAATATAAAAACATTTTAAAAATAAAAATTGGGAGGAGTAGGGTGTCCCTACTTTCTGAGCACCAGAAAGATGTCTAGGCGCACATTGGTGCCTGTGAGCTCCGCCTTGCTTACCCTTGAGCCTGCCTCCCCTTCTGGAAAGGGAGCACTGTCCCGCTATGCTATCAGTGACAGCAGCTTTGACCTGACCTTCTTCTCTGCCTGGGGAGGGAAAGGCCAAACTCCTCCAGGCAAGCTTCCCTTGAAGCTGGAGCAAATCCTACACTGTGTGCAGCAACAGCACACTGCCAAGCCCAGAGAGATGGGTGCTGGTGACGGACCACCCCACCGGGCAGCATCCCTGCACAATTCCCTGGCAGGATGCGATTTCCCCCCTTGGGGGGTGGGGGGTGGCGCCAACCAACCCCTTTGGTTGGTTGGCGCCACCACCTTGTTCAGATGCACAGCCTTCTGCCCCCCTACATTTTCTCTGCCCCTCCAAAAAATTTTGTACAAACAAATACTTAAAGAACATTTTACAATGTTGTCTTTAAAATGCCTGGAAACCAGATGAACTGCCCCCTCTACTCCCCCCCCCCGAACTTTTAGGCTGGCTACGGGCCTGAGCCTTCCCCTCCCCAGCCGCGCCCTGTGCACACTCCTGAGGCGGGAGTAGGGGAGCAGTTGTGGGGAGCACCGAACCCATCCCTCGCCGAGCGGCTCTTGGGCTTTCCGGGGCTCCCGCTGGCTCCCCGCTCTCTCTCCTGCCGGCCGGCTGCCCACTCGCTTGGGCTCCCTCTTCGTGGGCAGGGGCTGCTTGGCTTCCTTCTTTCCATCCTTCATTCCCCCTTTTTGCTCGCTCACATCCTCCCGCAAGCCCCGACATCCCGACTACCTTCAAAAGTCCGCCTAGCTGGGACTCTCTTCTGCCACCGCCTCCCCAGAAAAAACCGGGGACGAGGAAAAAGACCCCGATCTGCATCCTGCGAGCCCTCCACGAGGGAACTTGGCGGCGGCGGCGGCGGAGAGCGCTTGGCGGCGGGCTCCGTCCCTATCTCTCGGAGGCCAATCCGAGAGGGGGTTTGCCCCGTCCTCTTGCCCCATTGGCTCTCCACGCCCCATGTCGGCAACTAGGCAGCGAGGAGGACGAGGACGAGGGACGGAGGGAGGGTTACCAAGCGGAGCTCTCGTAACCGGGGTTGATTCCAGCTGTGGAGGCTCCCTCGCCCGGGCTGTATCCTTTTCGTAGTGCTACCTCCCGCGGCCAGTGAGGAGGGTCCGAGGGGCCAAAGGCGGCGCCGGATTGGCTGACGCTGCGGCTGCGGGGCGGAGCTCCGGCTTGAAGTTGGAGTGAGGGATCCAGCTGTGAGGTGCGCGGAGCTCCGAGCTTTCCGCTCGCTTCTCCCGTCCACAGAGGCGGCGGCGAAGAGGAGCATCACTCGTTCCGCGGCTTGAGCTCCGCGCGCTTCAGCTGCTCTTCTCCCGCACCGCCACCCCCCGCCAAATCAGCGTCCCCCCCACCCTATTCCTGGTAGCTCCCCGCAGGGCGGGAGGAGCCCAGCCCAGCCTGCAGGAGAGCCGCCTGGACCCCCAGCTTCTCTGCCCCCCCCAAGGACCCCCCCAGTTAATGACACAACGAGGATAACGAGGTTGGAAGGACAGGAGCGGAGCCTCTGAATTCAGCCGGACCATCTGAAACAGGCGCCCCTTCTCTCCGCTTGCCCGGGGGATGCGCCGCGGAGTCAGAGAGCGGCGGAGCGCGGTGGACCAACGGGGTATGGGATTCCGTCCTCCTCGCTAATCCGGGACCGACCTACTCCCCATCCCAGCTCCCTCCTGGATCGTCTTCCCGGCTGGCTCGGGATCTTGAGAAGGAGGAGGAGGAGGAGAAGGCATCAAAGTGACGAGAAGCTCCCGCGCCGGCTCCGGTCTGGATCCCGATGGGGAGAGCGGGACTTACGCAACCGCCCAGGCGGGAGCGGACGATCCCTCGGCGGTTCTGAAGCCCCCTTCCTTCCTGGCCCGGCCCGGCCCGCGCCCCGATCCGCCCATGGCCAGCGCCTTCTCGCCCGCTCCAGGGCCAGCAGCGCCTTCTAACGCCTAAGAGCTCCTGCCTCCCCCTCCCTCCCTCCCTCTGGGGCGCACCTTCTCCTGCCACCTCGTCGGACCCGGGTCTGCTGGCCGGAGAATGGACGAGGATGTACCCCGAGGAGCCGAGGAGGAGCAGGAGGACCCCGCGGAGGACAGCCACTCCAAAACCTTCGTCCGCCTTAACGATCTCTCCGGAGATGGAAGTCGCTCGGGCCCGGCGGACAAGGAGAAGGACCCGGGCAGCGGCGACTCGGAGGGCGAAGCGCTCCCTTACCCGGCCCTGGCCCCGATCGTCTTCTTCTATCTGAGCCAGCACAGCCGCCCCCGGAGCTGGTGCCTGCGGATGGTGTGCAACCCATATCCTTTTCCCCCCCCACGAGCTGGCGGCAGCGCAGGTGGTGGCTGCCGCTGCCGGCGCTGCCAAGGTAAGCCCCGGCAGCACGGCGGCCCCTCCGCCCTAGCCCGCCCCGCGGCGTCGAAGGTAAGAGAACTTTTCCTCTGTCCCAGCGAGCCGAAGAGTTCAGCAGCCTTGCCCGCCCCGGGCGAGTGGCCGCTGTTGCGGGGAAGACCCTTCGAGCAGCAGCCCACAAGTTTCTCTAGCTGTTTAGAGAAAGGGGGGGGAGCGCAGCGCGACTGAAGGAGGGCAAAGCTATTTGTGTGTCCGTGTGTCCCCCCCCCCCCGGCTCAAAGCCCAAGCAAGGGAGGCCGGCAGCCCCACCCCTCTCCTTCTCTCTCTCTCGCATGCAAGGCGCCTTACCTTTTTATTTTTCTTTCTTTTTTCTCGTCCCCCTCCCGTTGCCAAACTTTGACGCGTTTTCTACCGGGCCAGCGAGACTGGCGAGTGTGTGCGTGTTGTGTTAGTGGAGGTCCCAGTCTCTGTGTCTCCCTCGCACGGCTGTCTCCAATTCATTACTTGGAAGTTTTTCCAGAATCTGTTGAAGGGGGTTTCTCAATGTTTCCTGCCCTACTAGGCAGGGATCTCTCTCTCTCTCTCTCTCGGGCGCTGAAGTCATAACATGAAATTCCAGAAAAGGACTAGAAAATGGAAACAAGATGCAACTCTCGATGGGAAGGGAACCGGAGCAGGTCTCTGTCTCGCGCACCCTCCAAGACGGATTTGCTCTGATTCCCTCTTGCATCTCGTCCTCCCCCCGCACCCGCGCTTCTTTCTCATCTTTTAGCTAAGGAGATGAGAGGGAATCAAACTTAACATGGATAATCCTGGATTGGTCTGATACAAAAACTCACCATCTAAAGGTCCATTTACACAGAAAGCTGGGCTAGTGGCTGTTGCATTGGTATCGTGTTCAGCGGGGGGGGGGGGCTGGGTGTGTGTGGAATACAGCTCTAAGAGAAGTTTAAATGCAGGGGGTTATCCCTTTTTATTTTTATTTTTTTAAAGATCTCTGTTCATTCTTGCTGTGTGGTTCTGATCCAAATACTTGTACGATTTCAAAGGAAAGGCGCGCACAGACGCAGCCCCCCCCCCCCCCCAGGGAAACCGAGCTCAGGAATCCATTGGCACGTATGAATGCAATGCATCTATTTATTTATACACCAGATCTGCCCCCCACCCCTCAATCTCAAACCCAGACATAACAATGTGTCCGGAGCTCCAGTGTATTAAACAAAAGTTAGCATTTTCCAGACACTTTTCTTTTCACTTAACTGTGACTGGACGTAGAAAAAGGGTATGTAAATTATATCTTTAATGCATTTTTCTTACTAGGCAATTCTAGTGGAGTGGAAAAGGGTCTTTCTTAAAAAGTCTTTCTGTGTGTGTGTGTGTGTGTGTGTGTGCGCGCGCGCGCGCATGTGAATTAGACTATAAGGGAGTTTAGGGAGGCAGAAACCTCTCCATCTCCACTGCAATGACAAAGATAATGCTTTTCTGTTTTAAAATATAATTATAGCATTTGCATAACAAAAAGAGCGAGAGAGCATGTGTGTCTTTCTGGCAAACACATACACAAAGCTGTCCTAGCAGCAGCAGCTCTTTTCACACCCATCCTGTTTATTATATGATACAGTTACAGTTTAGAACACATACGTGCGCGCGCGCACGCACACACACACACACACACACACCAACATTTATGCTAGGTTTTTAAAGAGGGAAAGCAGTTTGAAATGTAACCTTGGATCTGATGCATGTAAGGGGGGGGGGGAAGAAAGCCGATTAAATGGGAAGGGAGAGAAAATCTTTCTACTGTAGCTTCTCCCCCCCCCCCCCCATCTCCTGCATAAGTCCCACTGACATCAGTGATAGTGCTCTTACACAGCTCCCATTCAGTTCTCAAAGAGGCTTGTGCAGGAGACTTCCTACTGGATTGGGTCCATAGTTTGTGTTGACCTGGTGGTGGCAGGAGCTGAGAGTTACCAATTCAAAATGCAATCCTGAACCAGTAGCAGGAGTGAAGTCCTAACACTGATTCAGGAAGAGAGAGAGCGAGAGAGAGAGAGAGTAATGTAGCTTGTCCGTTCTGGTATTGCTTAAACGCTGTGAGGATCCTTCCATGGAATTCCCCTGTGGGTTTCTTTTCTCCCCTTTCTGACTTCTTTTTATATACTTATGGACTACTTGAGGGCCAATCCATACAGTTGAATGGTCCAGGGGGCAATCCTACAGGGAATGCAGAATAGTCAGCTGCCAGCCATTTTGCCCAACAAGGAAAACTTCACCACATCTAAATTACAACCTTAACCTGTGTTATTTATCAGGATTTCTTTGAAAGGATGTTGTAAAGTGTACTTTTGTGATTATAAAGTAGATTATAATTTATTAGAGACCCGTATCGTAGCTCTGCTCCTGGGGTTCCTTGGTTGGAAGCCATGAAGCCAAGAGGTAGATTGAAGTTTATGACACCATGTAAGCTAAGCATCAGACAGTGGAGGAAGCCGTGAGAGTTAAGCGAGTTTGAAACTGGGGCAAATTTGTTGTATAGACATACAGCAGGTGGAGTTGCTAGAGCCAAGCAAACTTCCCATCTATCCATAGATCTTTTGGGAAGTGTGGCCGTGAATCCAATAATAGGGGCTGCAGACCTGTGGGAATTGGAAGCAGACCTGGTGCTGGTCTGGCATCCATAAGTGATTTAGGGTGCAATGCTATGTATATTTAGACAGAAAAAAGTCCTATAACTCCCAACGCTCCCCAGGTAGCATAGCTAGCTGGGGAATGCTGAGAGCTGTAGGATTGTTTTGTGTGTGTGTCTAAACATGCATAGGATTGCACCCTTCATGGATTTGTTTCCCAAAGTCACAGAAGGCAACACGAGTAGTTCCATTAAATGTGAAGTCTGACTTGGAGCTTAACTTGAGCCAGAGCTCATTAGGCCTAAGCCAAGGGACTTGTTTTCAGGGCTACAGCTCATCCCAGGAAGATAGGGTATATTAATAAAAGAATTAATTGATTGATTGATTAATTAATTAATTAATTATGTTTCTATCCCACCTTTTTTCCTGTAAGGAACCCAAGGCGGCTTACATAATCCTCCTGCTGCTCTCCATTTTATCCTCACAACAACCCTGTGAGGTAGGTTAGGCTGAGAGTCAGTGACTGGCCCAAAGTCCCAGTGAGCTTCATGGCTGTTTGGGGACTAGAACCCGGATCTCCCGAGTCGCAGTCCAACACTCACCACCATGGCAGTGGAGGCTGGTAGTTCCAATGTCAGTGGGGTGATCCACTCTGGGCTTTAGTCTGAACTTTTAAGGCACTAGCCATGGTGCTGAACCCTAGGCCCAAACTAGGTTCAGCACCACGGACAGCTCCTTTAAAGTTCAGGCTGAAGCCCAGGGTAGATACACTGCCCCACTGACATCGGAGCCACCAGCCTCCACTGCACTATGCCGGACTGGCTCTCACCCTGGCTACTTTGAGAATGTGTAGACTGCCTTCCATTCACCAATAAATAGCCACAACACAAGTGGTCCACCAACCGGGATTAAGAGGAAGGGCTTCCAGGTCAAAGGGTATAACTCCCTGGCAGTTGAGCCCCATAATCTCTTTCCTTTTAGAAGTAACTTAAGTACGCTACTAGCTTGGGTTAGATGGGAAGAAGAATGGGTTATCAGGGCCCCCAGCCCCTACAGTTTCAGACTTGTTCCGTTTCACTTGTATTTGATGCAAGTGGCTATGAGGAGGTCAGTGAGGGAATGCAAGATACCCCCAATTCAGTATCGGAAAGCAATGTTTTGGATTGCAGCAACCTCTGCCAGTCCCCTCCCTCCCCCCATACACACACACACACACACACGTGTAAATCATTTGCATTTAGGCTTTCTAGTGTGCCTATTCCTAACACCGTCTCCAAATGTTTTCTCTGGCTATAATACACTTCTCTTCTGGTCAGTGCAAGTTTGCTTCAGGAGAAAAGCTATCATCTCTTAAGACGAAACCTGTAAAACCTGAGCAAATTACTATGTCACAACAACAACTTTATTCTGCTTTAAATGAAAGGTTTAATTTGGGGGCAGTCACAAAAAAATCAGAATGTTGGCAATTCTAAATATAACAGGCAGCTGCTCGCCCATTTTAAATCTTCCGCACAGAAAGAGGGGGGGGGGCAGTTGAACAGAACTTGAAAAAAGTAGCAACCCTAAACACACACTTATGACCAGGGCCAGTCCAAGACATTTTGCTGCCTGAGGCAGCAACCCACCCACCCCGTCCAGTCAAGGTACACAATACCCAAGGCAGGCTGAGTTATTTTGGCAACTGAGGCAGAAGAGCCAACAAGCGCCTCTCCATCTCCCTGGCAGTAAAAATAATAATACAATAATAGTACATTAAATAAACAATTTGCTGCCTTTTCAGGTCACCCCAAATCAGCTGCCTGGTGGGGCTACATCACTTTGCCTAAGTCTAGGGCCAGGCCAAGCTAGCTATGTTTATAAACATATATGAGTAATTCCTACTGACTTCATGTGGACTTCATTTGTAAGTATATCTAGGATTGAGGCCTAGGGATGCGGGGGAAATCCACAATGGATTTAAATGAGCGGATATCTATGAATCTGACCTGTAGATTCCACAGCAGACTGGCCTTTTCCAATGGTCGGGGCCAGCCCTACCATTAGGCAGAATGAGGCTGATGCCTCAGGAGGGTGGGCAGCAGTTGTGAGGTACTACGGGACAGCTGTGTGTGCCCAATGGTCAGGCAGGTGCCCCCTAAGCTAGGCTGTGACCCTCAGGTGTGGTGGAGGACACTCCCCTCACCAGTGTTGAAGTAAGGTTTGTCAGTCCAGTAGGCTTTTGTACACGGGATGGGTGTATGTGCGCGTGCGCGTGCACATGTGTGTGTGTGTGTGCGCGCGCGCACACACACACACACACACCATCCTGCCCTTCACCTCAGGCAGCAAAATGAGCCAGACCTGCTCATTGGTGTCTGTAACCCAGTAATGTAATCCCAACAACGGGATCGCCAGAAAAGTTTATAAGTAAGGCAAGACGATGACATTCATCCGTTGTTGCTGGTCCCCAGAATTTGTCACTGATGAGCATGTGGATGGCTGTGTTTCTGGCTACCAAGATTAGTAACTACTGAAAGAGCTATCCTGCATGAATTTATCTATTTTTTAAGGACAGTTTTTCCAAGATGAATTGAGACACTGAATTCTAGAAGTTAAATATGCATTGATGAAGGACTTCTTTCTACTACCTCTGTGTTTCATCAATTCTAGCTCTTACATTTTTCCTCTGTTCACTTTCTCCATGTTGTAAACCTCATTATGTCCCCCTCAGTTGCCTCCCCCCCCAGTTGAACAGTTGTTGTTGATAGTAAATAACAAGGCTATTCTTTTTTTAATGTAATTATTTATAAATAATGATCTTCCAACATCCTTATTTTTTTAAATGATCTCAAACAGGTGTTTGCATCTCAGAAACATGCAAGCCTTTTGTGTCATTTCTCAGGATAATTTCAACAGCAGAATTTGTTACCTCCCAAAGCACAGCAGTCTGGTAGAGGGCTGGGATTTTAGACTCAAACCTTTGTTCATATCCCAGCTGTGGATTCAATAATGTGTGCTTTGAGGTACAGTCCGTATGTTTTAGTGTTTCTGTAAAATGGGAATAATAATAATCTTCTTCATGGGTTTCTGTGAAGCTAGATGAACCAATGCATACAAAGCACTGTACACACGCTTTAGGTCAGTCACCTGAAATCCCGGTATACAGGGAAACGACAGGGAAACTGCCACTAATACAATGATATGGCCAATAATAATGCCATAATGCCCTATATGATTTGGGGTGAGGCTATTGGAGAGACTACATTCTTCCTTATGAGCCTGCCTAGGCTATAGGATCCTCAGAAGAAGACATTTTCTCTGTCCCACCACTATCAGGGGCACATTTGGTGGGAACGTGGAAAGGGGGTCTTCTCAGTGGCTGCTCCCAGGCTGTGGAACTCCCTGCCAAGGAAGGCAAGGCTAGCTCCATCTTTACTGTCCTTCCTCTAGCAGGCAAAGCCATTTTTATTAGTCAAGCTTTTGGCTATGAAACTGTTTTGTTTACAGAACTATGCTTTAACTGGTGAGTGCTCTTTCTTTCTTTCTATCTGATGTGTTATTAATGTTAGTTTTAACTGATTGATGTGATTATGTTTTTAATTGTGTTGCGTTTTATCTGTATTTTATTATTGTTTGCCATGTTAAGGACTATTTTCAGTGGAAAGGCAGAATATAAATTAAGTGAACAAATCCTGAGAACTAGAGTACAGCCGATTGATTTCAGTGGAACATACATCCAAGTAAAGCGGCAATCCCTAAGCATGCTTACTTGGAAGCAAGCCATGTTGAAATTAATAGAACATACATCCAAGTAGACATGTCTAGGCTCAGGCTGTAAGCATGTTTAGGATTGCAGCCTAGGTGTTTTTCAGATTGAGCTGTGAATGCCACATCAGCCTCACTGTCCTTCTTCCATGCCCCTCATCTAGTTGCTCTTGTCAGGATAGATGCTTCTTGTTGTAACTAATAAGTGTCCCCAGAAAGAAGTCAACAAAGCAAAACCAGTCACATTTTTGTCCTTGGGAAATTCGTGTTATTTAAAAAGTCTCCCACTGGGCACCTGCAGGCACTGGTTCAAAGAGAGGCAGGCACTAATCATAGGCTGGAAAGCCAAAAATTCCACTAGGTAGTTGCTTCTTGGTAATGAATAGAGAGCAAAACAAAGAGGGAACCGCAGGACCATGCTGGGTAGAGGGAGATGTGCAGTGACCCTTTATCTGTGCTGAAGCAAAAGTTGTCTGCAACGTCACCCGATGCGAAGAAAAAGAGTTTGACATGTGGATTTTCTTGCCCCATGATGAGCAAGAGGACTGCTCTTTTCTCCCCCTGCTATTGATCAGGGCTTGCTGAAAGATTTAAATAAATACCATTAAACCAGCTGGCATCCCCCTTCCCTTTGCAAGCGTTGGACTCCTTTTTCCTTTTAATTAATGATTGCTGTTGGGAGCTTGGAAGTTTTCCTGTCTGTGTCCCCCCACCCCACCCCCAGCTGCAATAGTCCACTTGATCAGAAAAGTGCCTTGGTGCATTGCAAATGTTTAAAGTCCATGGTAATACATTGATTGATTTGAGTTGTACACTGCCCAACTGGCGGTTTACAATTATAAATACATATGTACATTAATTCATTCCAGATTAGATCAGGACAGTCCAGGTTTTCCAGTAGTACCAGCTGTCAGTGGTGCCATTAGCAGCGCAGGACTTTGGGTCAGATGACCAGGGCCCCACTGAGTAGAATGAGCAGGAGGGCCCCCAAATGCAGCAGGGCGGGCTTATCACATTTTGAAGTACACATTATTACCACTGAAATAGTGCCCCCCCCACCTTGTAAGGCCCTTAAATCCAGAGTCTAAAATAATCTACCGTAACTGCACCACAGCTAGCTGTCTGGATGAAGGGGAGGAGATCACACTTTAGGTGACATCTGATGGAGAGGACAGACAGGAAAAAAAATTGGTTAAGGAGAACAGCACTAAAAGTAGAGGAGATGCAGGATCCTTTTCTCAGGCTGCTTTTTCCTTTTGTAAAAGGAAAGTGAGAAGTGGTTTTTTAAAAAAAGTAAAAAGGGATAGTCAGGACAGTGGCTCAATCCTTTTTGCTGCCCCCCCCCCCCCACAACAGCCATATACTGTGTGATCCGAGAGGTGAGACGAAAGGCCACAAAGGATATCAGGTACGGCGCTTGCTGCATGCACAGCCATGCAAAGGATTCTGGGGTCCACAACTCAGATTGCAGACTGCTTCATTGGTGCCATGAACGTTGCTGCCACGTGGGCTCCTTGTACTATAGGCCAGCCAACAGTGACCATGGTGATCATTCAAGCACTGATTGGCAGACGACAACTATTTTGCAAAAGTTCACTATGTGTGGGGCTCTAGTGTAATGGCATCTGTTTCCTTCCTATTTACCTTTTTTTCAACCTCCCCTCCCCAATGCCCTTTATTAATTCAATTAATTTACTTGCTGTATTTGTCAGACGAGAACAGATTGCAGAAACGCACCACTTCCCAATTTGGCAGGGCCTCCTTACCAGTGTGGGCTTTTGTCATATGGTAATATAAAAGATAAACTTTTGCCATTTACTCGGGGTGAGGTGGGTTGGGTTGGAGTGTTCTGCCAATCTTGGGCTTGTGCCTTTGGCTTCCTCTCTGTGTCCCCAAGCTAAGGAGAGGCTTTGAAATAAAGCAACTGTCATCTTGGCTGGATCAACCTGTGATTGCCCACATAGGGCAGGAGATGGGGAAATGCTACCACAAGGTCTCTACAAAGCGTGCTGCTTGATACTAAGGGTAGTGAGGGTACCACTGGGAAGAGGTGGAAAGAACATACGGTAACACTGGCTGACTATTCAGCTCAGAGGCTGAGAAGGTCCACTTTGAGAGTGCTTATCTTTAGCATTCCTTTCTTTCACAGTTCAAAGCCACGGGGCTTTGATGAAGCATGGCTGATGTTTGGCTGCCTAGAATAAGGTAATCGTTATATTCAGGAATAAAGAGAATAGCCTTGTTGCAGCTTTTGATTCCCTTCCTTCTAAATCAAGAGAATCTCCTTAGAAGCCAGTGATTTCTTCATTTGAATTTCCAGGCTGCACGTCTTAGAAAATATGAACGGTGATCTGTTATCTACACTTTCACATTATGCTAGAACTGGAGGCTGATCTGTAAAGATGTACTACTCTGTTCAAACCAAAAGGAAATATTTGTCGGAGTGCATAATCAGGCCCGTGTGCATTCAGGATAGCACACCAAACATTAAAATTTGTACTAATTCATCCCAAACTCAGTCCCTGGAACAAATATCTCAGAATATGATCTTTGTCTCAGAATAATTCATCTCAGAATAATTTCCTCTGGGGCCTCAGGAATTGCCACAACCAAAGACAGAATGGTGAATGGTGTGAGTTGAATGCAATAAAATTGCCGTTAGGTTGTTCATGGGATTTTCTTGCCCTCAGGATCATCTGACTGGCAAACTGAAGACTGCAAGAAATTTCCCACTAGTTCACGCTGGGTAAGGTAAAGGGAGAGCCAAATCCCATTAAATATTTTTACATGACCTAATCACACATTTGAAAGAATTTCACAATGGCTGACAATCAGCCCTGACCAGGAGTCATGAAAGAGAAGTTTAAAAGGCACAAAGGATTGACAACTACTACCAAATTCTTAAGGCACAGTTAAGTGTGGCCTTCCAGATATTTTGGCCTTCAGCTCTCATGATCCCTCACCATTGGCTATGCTGGCTAGGGCTGGCTGGAGAGGTAAGCCAAAACATCTGGGGGACCACAAGTTGCCCAACCCTGCCTTAAGGCTTCATAGAGGTTAAACTCGTCAACCTGGTCCTTGCTTATATATTTCCTTTAACCTCTATCATATTAGCAGCACCACGCTATCTCAAGCGTAAGATGAAATGCTGTGAAATGCTGTGGCATTTTCATGAGCCCTGGATGAAGTTGAGCCTTCTCCAGGTACATAAGGCTACTTGAAAAGGCAGGAGCCAGTAGCCCTCCAGATGTTGTCATTCTCCAATTCCCATAATCACTGCCCATTGGCCATGCTGGCTGGGGCTGATGGGAGTTGGAGTCCAACAACATGTGGAGGGTCACACATTCTCCCCCCACCCCCTGGCTACCACATTCTTCTATTAGGGCTTCTATGGGTTTTATTTTTTTACAGCTACACAAAGGAAATTCAAGTAGGGAAACATTCCTCTATCACTGCTGGAAAGGCATGGCCCAGGCCCACCGAATTTCAGCTCCTCCTGTAACAAAAGCACAGGAGCTCTGCCAGAAAAAAAAGTTAGGGGTCCTACTTGTTTTGTGTGTGTGTGTGTGTGTGTGTGTGTGTGTGTGAGAGAGAGAGAGAGAGAGAGAGAGAGAGAGAGAGAGAGAGATAGCACCAATCTATTTAGCCTTTCCCAGAAGACTGTTGTGGAGCTGGTAAAGACTGAGGCAGGCAGTAGCTTCTTCCTCCAACAACTGAAGCCCTCAGCGCAGCAGAGCCTTTCTAGCCTTGCCCAGAGAGGCACTGTGAGCAAAATATGTTTGCTGTAATACCCCCATGACCTGCTCCATGTAACAAAGTAGGATGCTTGTTGTTCCTTGATAAATATGGGGAAACAGCAAGCAGGGATGTGGATCTTAAACAAAATTGGATAGGAGCTACACCTCCATAGTACAGCACATGTTTTGCATGCAGGACATAAGAGCAGAAGAAGAGCCCTGCTGGATCAGACCAAGGGGTCCGTGTAGTCCAGCGTTCTCTTCACACAGTGTCCAACCAGCTGCCCACAGAAAACCCACAAGAAGGACATGAGGACATGAGTGCAACAGCACCCTCCTGCCCATGTTCCCCAACAATAGGTGTACATAGGCATACTGCCTGTGATACTGGAGGTAGCATATAGCCAATCAGGACTAGTAACCATTGATAGCCTTCTCCTCCATGAATTTGTCCAAACTCCAATCCCCTTTTAAAGCCATCCAAATTGGTGGCCATCACTACATCTTGTGGAAGTGAATTCCATAGTCAGGGCCGGTGCAAGGCAGTTTGGTGCCCTAGGCAAGATCAGATATTTAGCGCGCCCCCCTTCCCACTTGAGCCCTCCCTCCCTATTTCTGGTGCCCCCTTTAGCCCTGCGCCCTAGGCTGCTGCCTAGTTGGCCTAATGGTAGCACCAGGCCCTGTCCATAGTTTAACTGTGAGCCGCCTTGGGTCCCAGTGTTGGGAAAAAGGCGGGATACAAATAAATATAACAACAACAACAACGTGTTGAGTGAAGAAGTACTTCCTTTTGTCTGCCCTGAATCTCCCACAAATTAGCTTCATTGGATGACCCCGGGTTATAGTATTATGAGACAGGGAGAAAAATGTCTCCCTGTCCACTTTCTCCACACCATGCCTAATTTTGTACACCTCTATCATGTCGCCCCCTTACTTGCCTTTTTTCTAAGCAAAACAATCCTGGCTGTTGTAACCTTTTCTCACGGGGGAGTTGCTCTAGCCCCTTGGTCATTCTAGTTTGTTTGTTTATTTATTTATTTGTTGTATTTATACCCCACTCTTCAGCCAGAAAAGGCTCCCAGAATGGCTTACAAAGATTAATACAGTAATACCTTGGATTGCAAGTAACTTGGTTTGAGAGTGTTTTGCAAGACAAGCAAATTTTTAAATATTTATTTAATTTTTTTGACTTGATATACAAGCGACGTCTTGCAATACAAGTACTGTAGTACAGCTTAAATTAAAAATCTCTGTACACATTTTTTGGGGGGGATTTCGTTTTGATATAAGAGTGTTTTGGATTACAAGCACGTTTCCGGAACGAATTATGCTCTCAATCTAAGGCATGACTGTAATAAGACAGTCCCTGCCCTCAGGCTTACAATCTAACAGACATGACACAAAAGGAAAAGGGATTGGGAGGGAGGAAGAAGAATGTAAAACTCAGGCACCAGTTCTTAGTTAAAAGGTTCTTATAGGTTTTTCTTTCTCTTTTTTTTCTGGCACGGAGGGCAAAACAAGCTTCCTGAAGCTGTTCCTTCTTTGGCTGATGTATGGGGCCAGGTTGGTCTCCCCCTTGCTGTGACGTTACCCCTGGGAGGCATGGGGTGCAGCCTCCCAGTGGCCCTTGGTTCTCTGGCTGACAGATGAGGAGTGCCCTTTTCTGCCCTTTTTCGAACTCTGCAGTTGGATGTACCAGATCCAGTCCCTGGCATCTTCAGTTAAACATATTCTCAGGCAGCAAGGGGAAGATCTCTGCCTGAGACCTCTGGGAGCTGTTGTCTATTAGTCAATAGCACTGGGCTAGAAGCATTCATGGTATGACTCAAGATAAGGCAGATTTGTTTGTCCCGTTAGATGCAGGGATGTTGAAGAGTCCTTGGTCTCGAGTCACGAGTCGAGTCCCGAGTCTTTGGACCCGAGTCTCGAGTCCGAGTCCAAGTCCTTGCTCCAAAATGGTGACTCACGAGTCCCGAGTCCCAAGTCACTCCCAAAGCTGACTCCACGAGTCCCTATTAAAATCAATGGGGTTTCCCCCCAACAAAATAAGGCTACTTCAGATGTGTGGCTTAAATAAATTCTAGGCACAAGTGTGCCTTTTTATCTCAAAACTCTGCAACTGATTTTGGCAAGAACAGACCAGGCAGACAAACCCAAAATAACCAGGCAGGCAGAGGAGGCGGGGAACCCCAAAGCAGGCAGGCAGAGGCCTTTGTCTTGGACAATTCAAACTGTGGAACTAGTTAAGAAGAGACCAGGCAGGCAGAGGAGGCAGGGAACCCCAAACAGGCAGGCAGAGGCAGCCAAACCCAAAATGTCTGAAAGGTTGCATTAGGAAAATGATTTTAAAAAATAAACTTGGATTGTTACTGCAACTGGGTCCAGGCAGCACCTGCAGGTGGCATCAAGCAGGGATGTTGACGAGTCCTTGGTCTCGAGTCCCGAGTCGAGTCTCGAGTCCCATTAAAAATACTGGGACTCGAGTCCGAGTCGAGTCAGGGGGGGGACTCAGTCCGACTCACGAGTCGAGTCCTCGAGTCCGAGTCCCCATCCCTGGTTAGATGCAGGTCAGAACAATCAAGTCTAAATGTCCACTCCCAGTTGTGTTGTCGCAGCATGTTCATCAGGAGCCACAATTTTAATTCAACCTTGTTGAGCCAATTTAGGGATTATGGAAGGGCCACTGTACTACAAAGGTGAGGTTAAGTACTGATAGTGAGACATTGCTTGCTGAAGCTTTCCTTGCATTTCCTTTGCCAAAATAATGACCTGCACACACTCTGGCCCCCACGGTATTAAAGCAGGTGGTGGAGCTGTTGCATGAATCATCTTCTATCAAGGGGAAACTATTTGAGTGGCAAATGTGGTTGTTATGGGTCATTGTAATCTCCAGTAATTTCAGTAATGGATTGTTCAGTATTTTCCATTTTTCTTGCTACCCGAGGAACGACGTGGTCACAGCTGCAAAGCTAACAGATTAAAATAAATAATAAAATTACAGGCCTGTGGCCCACACTGGCTCAGCTTGTCTGAGCATGGAAAGCTAAGCAGGGTCAGGCCCGGTTATTACTTGGATGGGAGACCCCTCCTCTAGTTTCCTGCATTGAGCAGGAGTTGGACTTGATGGCCTTGTAGGCCCCTTCCAACTCTATAATCTATGTTATTGTAAGTCAGTACATTTGGAGCCCCGTGGTTGCAGAGAGAAGGTTGAAAGCACGATGGCAGTGTATCCTTAATGCTCAGAAATCAGAAGAAGGAAGACAGTGACTTCCTGTGGGCAGGGGTCTCTTTACCCGCCTCTTAAAGAAACTATGGGTATACCTCTGATTTATAGCACTCCAGAGAGCTTTTAACAGCCTGAGATTTGGTATCTGTTGATGCTTCGAATATATTGGCAGTGAGGGAACAATTTTGTTGTTGTTGTTGACTGATTTCCAAAAGTGTATGGACCCTCAGAATTTGGTATGAGTTTCTGGTTTAAAAGTCTGTGTGACATTAACATTTTGTCATTGAAACTATAAGCAGATCTTTCATTTTCATTTAAAAAGCAACAACTCCCACAATCTAAACTAGAATTAGTTTCTTTTGAAGGTTATCCAAATCTACTGATACCCTAAATGTCCACATGAAGCTTGATGTTCCCACCATAGTTTTCTGTAGCATAACCATATGCAAACAGCATTCCAGCTCATCTGAACTGTTGATCATCCAATGCTTTTCGTTGTATTTCCAAACCATTTGGCTGTGTGTGTATTGGGATACATAATCGTTTCTTTTGACAGTCCTTAGTAAACAGAGACATTACTTCAGAGATGTTACAAGGCATTTTGGTGCAGGAGGCAGAAGAATCAAAATGGTGCCCAGGTTCCATGGACTTTGAAGAAGCCCGAGTGCAAGGTGAAAGGGAGAAACGTGCTAA
The DNA here is from genome assembly GCA_021292165.1 of Shinisaurus crocodilurus. Lineage (NCBI taxonomy): Eukaryota > Metazoa > Chordata > Lepidosauria > Squamata > Shinisauridae > Shinisaurus > Shinisaurus crocodilurus. The sequence goes on along the minus strand of CM037881.1, from coordinate 62,902,139 downwards.
GCGAAAAGCACGTCAAATGAATCCTTTACAGGACCATCCTCTATCTGGTAACCTGTGTCCTCACTGTGGGAAGCTGTGCTGTGTGGATCTAGAATTGGCCTCCACAGTCACTTACGGACCCATCGCTAGAGTCTACACAATCTTCTTTAGAATTTCCTCCTTTTATCCCGGAAGACAATCTTACTCGGTCACGAGTGATCGCCTGATGATGATGAGTAGTAGTAGTAGTAGTAGTAGTAGTAGTAGTAGTAATAACAACCACCACCACCACCACAACAACAACTCCTCTAATGTGTTGCCCCTCAATGATGCCCCCATATCTGCCACCTGAGGCAGGCCACCTCATCCAGTTTAATGCTAGAGTCAGCCCTGTATTGCTCAGGAAGCTTTATGTGGTGAAGTGTGAACTCTCTGTAACTCTTGCCAAAGTTATTGCAAAGAAATGGCATTAGCACCTTGCAGGATTGAGGCCCCTGACTGAACTTGGAAACAGATCATGCTCTTGTGTCCAATTGTGCAACAGCCAGATTTGGAATGGTGGAGCCTAGCCAGTTTTGTTTTTAATGTTTAAGTTTAAATTGCCTTGAAAAAGCAGAATGGGAGTGCTGGACTCATTCCCTACAGCTGAAATATCATGGCTGACCTTGGAGAGGTCAAGCAGCTGGGGTGTAAAACATTGACTTCCTCAACTCTATCCCAATGGCTGACCCAGTGTTTGGGCTTCCCTTTTATCATAGTCACTGCTTCTGTAACTTGATTCACAAGGGATTGACTAACTACTACTCAGTCATTGATGGACATGCCAGAATGCTCTGTGATAGAGGATAACAGTCACAGGCCTGCTTCTGTCTCTAGCTTGTTTTCTCAGTAAGCGACAGGATTGCTTAGCACCAGAGCTGTGATTATTTGTTCTTCTGAAATCCATAGGGAAATTCACTGCTTCGGATTTCCATAGCGACACCTGACGTGACGATTTTACTTTGAGCAAACTTTTTAGTGGATTTTACAGAGTATAATCTCATTGCTAAGTTGCGACTGCACAAGTCCTGGATCTCTTTCCCCTGCATCATTATTCCATGTGTACTATGATGGTAGGTTGGATTAGTGTAGCCACAATGCAGCACAAATGACCTTATGCCTGTGCTTTGCTGTATCATGGGCCTCACAACCTTCTTACTTTTGTACAGATGCAATGAACCCCATGCTTACATCTCCAAGCACTACAATCACAGGGTTGTCAAAATGGCACATTCACATTTCTAAAGACTTCAGCATTTTCTGCCAGTGAAATAGAAATATCTTTCAGCACAGAAAAGTAGCTTGGCCATGTCATGCAATGGGAAATGTGAAATACCAGCACAGATGAGAGCCAACCCAATGCTTTTTATGTTTAGAGAGCTTCAGCTATTGGGCGGTATAGAAATGTAATAAATAAATAAGTGTTGGAACCAGCAAAAAAAAAAAAAATGCAATAATTGGATTGGGTAAAACTGACAGTCAGTGATAGATACCATCTTAGCTTGCCAGCCAATTAACTGAGAGTTGTTTGGAAGATGGATCACTGGGCAAACCCATCTTTTTGAAATTCCCAACTTCTGGAAAATCCAACTTTTGGCATACCACAATACAAACTTTAAGCTCGTATCTTTGAAAACTCGCAAACATTAAAAATGGAAGGCTGCAATAACTGCCATGAAGGCTTAACCTTTACACTTGTGCCCTAGACCAGTGGACAACATGTGGCCTGTGCCGGCATGCAGCCCCTCTGGCCTTTTTGGTACACACACACCCACTGCTGAATTTGCTGTGGCAGCAGTGGCAAAAAAAATTGTGAGCTTGCTTCAAAACAAGGGGGTGCAGGAAGCAAAATTGCTGGGGTTTTGCTGCCGAGTTTTGGTGGTGTGTCTCCACGGGGCGGGCTATATGGTCATAGATATCATAGATTTCATAGATCATAGAGTTGGAAGGAGCCTACAAGGCTATCGAGTCCAACCCCCTGCTCAGTGCAGGAATCTAGAGGAGGGGTCTCCCATCCAAATAATAACCAGGCCTGTCCCTGCTTAGCTTTCCACGCTCAGACAAGCTGAGTCAGCGTGAGCCACAGGCCATCTGGTCCCCCAACCCCCTGCAAGTTGCCCACACTTGCCTTAGGCTGATCATTCAGCCGTGTGTGTAACTTGTGTGTGAACTGGATCCCAGCTTGTTTTGCACTACAACTCCCATAAGCCCCAGCCAAAGGTCAGGGATGGTGGAGAGTTGTGGTTCAAAACATCAGGAGGGCATCACATTGAGGAAGGCTGATCTAAGGAAAAGGTGATCTGTATTACCTGGGTAATTTCAGATTTCTTTGGGGATAGATTGCTGCTTCGCCCACCTAGCAATGCTGCTTGGCATTTGGGTGTACTTTTTTTCTCTCCTCTCCCGCTTTTTTCCTCCCTTTCTTTTCTTTTCTTTTTATAGGAGGGAAGGGTGATCGCGGCTACAAGCTGTGCTGCAGGGATTGCTATTAGGCATAGGGGAAAGGAATGTGAGGGCTAATTTTGATGGAGATTTTGTAAGTTGTTAATTACTGTATGTGATATGTACCATTTTCTGAAAACAACAAATGCTCTTGATGATGATGATGATGATGATTACAGTCATGCCTTGGATTGAGAGCATAATTCGTTCCGGAAACGTGCTTGTAATCCAAAACACTCTTATATCAAAACGAAATCCCAAAAATAAAATTTGTACAGAGATTTTTAATTTAAGCCGTACTACAGTACTTGTATTGCAAGACGTCGCTTGTGTATCAAGTAAAAAATAAATAAATAAATATTTAAAAATGTGCTTGTCTGGCAAAACGCTCTCAAACCAAGTTACTTGCAATCCATTATGATGATGATGATGATGATGATTATGATGATGATGATGATGCTATTGTTGGAAGAAAACCTTAGGAACTGGGGGGGGGGGGAGAGAACCATACTAAGAAACTACTAACTGTGAAACCGGATGATCAGTTATTATGTAATGAGAATAATTTGATACAGCTATAGCTAGCGCTGACCTTGCAAAAACCATGCATGCCTCTTCTTTCTCTTGAGTGTGTGTGTGTGTGTCTAATGTTCCTAAAATCCCTACACATCTGTAAGAGCCAAGATGAGCAAGTAGCAGCTGTTTGGGAGCAGTGCTGCTTCTTGAAGAGTCCTTTACCAATTGCAATGGCAGCAAATTTAGCTTTTCACTGCCAGGATGATGTAACTGCTGTTCCCTACTAGAAGATGGAGAGAACGGAGCTTGCTGCCTGGAGAGCCAGTGTGGTGCAGTGACTAGAGCAGCCTCCCCACCCTGGTGCCCTCCAGATGTGTTGGCCATGCTCACTGGTGATGGGAATTGTAGTCCAACACACCTGGAGGGCGCCAGGTTGGGGAAGGCTGGGTTAGAGTGCCAGTTCAGGACTGGAGAGACCTGGTTTCATAATCCCTACTTGACCATGAAGCTCGCTGGGTGACCTTGGACCAGTCGCCATCTCTCAGCCCAAACTACCTCACAGGGTTGTTGTGAGGATAAAATGGACAGTGGAGAGCTATATGTGCTGTCCTTGAGCTCATTGGAAGAAAAGCAGGATATAAATGTAAGAAATAAATAAAAGAAATAAATTGGAGATTGGGTTGTGGCTTTTTCCTGACAAAAGGTTCTCTGCCTTTAACAGCTGCATGACAGGCAGAAATTCAACAGCTACAGCACTTCCAAAGTTATGGTCTGGTCTCCATGTTATGTTCTGTCTCAAAAACAAAATCCTGTAGTTTCTGTAGTGCTTACTTCCTGTGAGTCTTTCCTCAGTCTTAGTTAATATTCACCTCAGTTTTTACCCTGAATGCTGTAAAGAAGAATACTCCACTTATGATGCATGCTTTATGTGCACAGATGCTTATACAAGATAAATATTATTAACAGTCACACCATAAGAGGCAAATGTTTGCCTGTTTTCATCAAAGGGTTCAGAAATGACTCAGCCAATTCAGATTTCCAGGTGTCACTTGAAAGCCTATGGTGTGTAGGCAGTGCTTAAAAGGCTTAATTTGACAAAGCCTTACTAATAGTATTTCAATTCTAAGATCTTTCCTGACCCCTTTACCAGCAGGCTAGCACTAGGCTGCCCAGTCCTTCTTTGACATCAGAGCAGCTAAACCAATAGCAATCACAGGAGCTGTGAAAGCTCTGCCTGCCCAGGCCCACCATGACAGCATCAAGGCATGTTAGCTATACACAATCAAACAACACTTGTGGTAAGGAAGTTAAGCCACTTCCTTGGTTCGTTTTCCAGCTGACTTATGGCCCAATAAATCAACCAGAGCGGGTAAAAAGAATTCCTTTATTCAAATACAGCGCTGTATGGTTCCACTCCAAAGCAGAGTGAGACAAATCCACCATTAGAAATACAAGCATTCTTATACTCTTTTTACAAGCGCCTTACTTTCTTTCTACTGTGACATAATGATGTTTTTACAATACCTGGTCTCTCTTTCAAGCAGTAAATAACAGTTAATTGACCTGTGTATACTGAGGAGTTTTTAGGGAGAGAAAGGCATCTTTGAAGTAACTTCTCCTTATCTCAATACCAATTAACTGTTAGAAACTGGTTTACTTCAACAGTTCACAAGAAATCAAGAGGCCCCTTTGTATCAGCATTATGTGAGATAGACCTTTCTACAGACAAAGTAGCATAGGATTTAATACAAGTAAAGCATAGGAAATATTTGTTGCAAGTTATGTGATTATATACCGTAGAAATCATATACTGAAATTATATTTTACCACACACTCACACAGCTCTTTGGGCAGTGAACACTCCAGTCTTGGCCCAATCCTTGGGGCTGAACTAAGAATCTCTACTTTAAAGGCTTGGGTGAAATGGGGTTCTGCAAGAATAATCCTCTTTGCACATTGGGTTAGATCCAAACTTGCCCCTCCGTGAACAGAAGGGGTCCTTCAGTTTGCGGAGGGAACCAGGAGCCAGTGCTGGAGGAAGGGGGTGAGGTTTTTCTAGAATTCACCCTCCCCACTGCAATCCTCAGTGCCATCTCCCACCCTGTCCTGGACCCCCCCAACACTGGTGGCACTGGGGGCTGCAGAGAGGAGGGGGAATCAGAGTAAATCGCCACCTCATTCCCTTCCTCCAGCACCTGTGGAACTCCGCTAAACGCATGTGATAATAAGTGTTTGAAAACACATGTATCATGCAGGTATGCTCGGAGCTGGAATAGGCTTCAGCTAGTGCCAAGCCAAAATGGCTGCTGCTGTTTTGCAAAGCCCTCTGAGTGGGAACACTTAGTGATTTTCCAGGGGTGTGTGTTAAATACAGGTAATAGGGGTGACTGGTAAAGTGTGCCCCCCCCCCTGAAGCCATCTAGGATGCCACTATGTGATGATGTGGCATCATTTCCAGGGGACTTCTGGGAGGAACGGTGGCAGCTACCAGGAATAGCACTCCTTGCCACCACTGCTGCTGCAAAACTGGCAACAGTGACGAAAAAGGCCAAGAAAGGGGGAGACCACTAGCACACTGATTTTGAGCTGAAAGCCCTTATCTGAGAACTTTTGGCTCAGCGCTAGCTGCAGCTCCCTGTTGAGGGTATACATGGTGGTAGACAAGGTTTTTGGCTGTGTAATGTGTGAAACAGGCACAGCCCATGGGAAAATGTTGTGGTCCATGGAAATGTACCCCTGAACCTAGTTTTGAAGAAGAATATAGCTCCATTCTCTCCATCTTTTAGTAGGGAACCGCAGTTACATCATCCTGGCAGTGAAAGACTAAATTTGCTGCCAATACAATTGGTAAAGGACTCTTCAAGAAGCAACACTGCTCCCAAACCTTATATATATTCAGGAGTTTGGATTCCAAAGCATAGAAAAGAGATGGGCATACATGTTCTGGCCCCAACCACTCTACCTCACCCCCCTCTCCACCCCTGACCTCCCCGTGTTAGCAAGGAAGGCCTAAAGTGAAACTGTAATGTTGTTTGGCTGAATACAGTGCTCCATGTGATTGGAGACCCTAATTGCGCAGGGTTTCCAATCAAGTGGAGCACTGTCGCCACATTCAGTTGCGATTATCGTTTCACTTCAGACCTTCCTTGTCAATATGGGGAGGTTGGTGATGGAAGGGGAATGGTCCGCAGTGTCCGTCCCTGTCAATCGAAACACCTGAATAGGGCTTATGTCTTCCCTAATCCCTTCCACCCTTCCCTCCTCTTTCCAAAATATGGGGAATTTATTCGGATGGCTTAATGGGAACATGATTCTGGAGGCGTCCTCCAACCTACAGCCCTGTGATGTGCAATAAGATGAACTCTAATGCTAAAACTACATCTTTATAACTCCAAAACAGCATTACAGAAATCAGTGATGTCACTCCAGATTCATGTCCATGTATATGGGTTGAGAATTTGGATGGACAAAATATTCCATGGATAGTTCTTGTGCAATTGGGATTCTATAGTGACTGGACTGGTGATATTTCTGCTTCAAATGGGAAGGGAGAGATAATTCCTGGTAAAGAAGATTGACTTATTCATGAGAGGGCAGAGAAGAAGAGTTCTTGATGAATGTTTGGAGAGATGATGCGGAAAGAAATGAATGTTGCCTTTGTCTCTCCCATTCTCCCCTCTCACAATACTGTATAAAGTTGTAAGGTCCTTGAGGCAGAGATCTGCCTTTTGTTTATGTTACTCAGTTCCATGTTTGCTGATGCTGTAACAATACCAATAATAATAAATGAAGGAAATGAGTAGATGAAATCACCATTTACTTATTCAAGAGTCAATAGACCACAAATTATTGGTGTCCAATGAATTCAGCCAAGGTGTAACCAAAAGCAAAATGCCACTTATGCATCAGTGTACCACCTATCTAAAGATATTCCTATTCTATGATTACCTGATTTATCTGACAGGAGAGGGAGCATGCTTTGTTTGCCTTTGTGCTTATGTGTAAATTTTTCAAGGAGATATGTGCATGAATTCCCCCTTCCGGGCTGTTGTGTCACATCTGGAAGTTTGTGTAGGAGTTTATCCAGGCACTGCAGCACAGTTACAGCTTTTTCTCATTTAAAAATCATAGGCTGGCATTTTGAATTGAGGGCTGAGGAGAGAAGGGGGTGGGGGGTGGGAGTTCTCTGCCAAATGTGAGGCTGGAAGAGAATTGTAAATGATTTCCAGAAGTTTTCTTGGTCTCTCTCTCTCTCTCTCTCTCTCTCTCTCTCTCTCTCAAAACTGCACACATGGACATCTCAGTGAAATTAAATCTTTTGTCACCTTTACCTTTTTCTAATATGTTTTATTGAATTAGCCTCACTTAGGCTTCTTAATGGGTGCCGTGCAGTGCAAAGTGCAGGGCCGGATTAAGATAGGGGCTATTGGAGCTGCAGCTCCAGGCCCCTACCACAAAACAGGCCCACAATATTCAGCCCCCGCCCCGTTCATTTCAATGGGTCTACTCTTTTTAAAGTTGGAGTAACGCGGGAGGCGAGGCAAAGACGGGGAAAAGGGAAAGCCGATCCGAGGGCCGCTTTTCCTGGGAGTAAGCCCTCCCCGCGGGAGGGAATAGGAGACTTACTCCCGAGTAGCCACGCATAAGGCGGCTGGAGTGCCGTGTGCGCGCTGTTAATCACCCGTGGAAGCTCTGCGCGCGGAGGATACGGGCTGCCCGCGTGTCGGCATCCCCACAACCTGCTTTCATTTCTCCTCCCCGGTCTGCTGCGCTCTGCGGCAGCCGCCCGGGCTTCTTATACGGAGGGCTTCGTGGATGGAGGGAGCGGGGGAGATCGAGAGAAGCGGGGGCGGCGGGGGTGTTCGTGGAAGCCGCGTGAAAGGCCAGACGCGCGGTGTGAATCAGCTTTCTGGGGAGGGGGAGTGAGTCAAGGCCGGAAAGCCGAAGTTGAAAGGGGCCACCTCCTCAGTCCGGCGAGAGCGTGGATCGAGCATCGTGTTGAATATTTTAGGCTTGCGAGTCTGAGAGGCAGTAAATTACCTTTTTTGCTTCCCCTTTCAGGGCCCAATCCTATAGCATGTCCAGACAGAAAAAGTCCTACAACTCCCAGCATGCCCCAGGCACGCTGGGAATTGCAGGGCTTTCTCTCTCTCTCTGAACATGCTTATAGGATTGCGCCCTTTGAAATGTTATTGATAATACAGTAATGCCTTGGATTGCAAGTAACTTGGTTTGAGAGCGTTTTTATAACGGTTTTATTGAGTTAACAAGCTTATTGTTTACAAAAAAAGAAATATTTTCAATATGTTTCTGTTTTGGCACTTTAATGGTAATTAAAATATTTAATTTGTTTTAATATAAAGTTGCGTCTTCATTTTATTTATTTCCATAAAAAGGCTCACCAAAATCCTCAGCACCAGGCCCATAATGCTCTTAATCCGGCCCTGGCAAAGTGAACAGGATAGCGAGTAGGGTGGCCAGCCACTTACACAATGCAGGAAAAGAGGAAATGCATCACCAGAGAGAAGACAAAATACAGGATACTGATTTCCATAGACTTTGCAGAGGCTAGTTTATATGCGTATAGAAGCAAATTTAGAAATACTAACTATAATCTAGGTTGAGGCTTTTAATAATTAAATGGTATATGGTGGGGTGGTAAATTGTTTTTAGCGGTCGTGTTTTATTAACTTGTTTTAGAGATATTTTAAAAATTGCTTTTAAAAATTTCATATTGGTCATATTTTCAACTGTGTTTTATTGTTTGTTTTTCATTATTGTTGTACACCGCCCAGAGAGCTTCGGCTATTGGGAGGTATAGAAAATGAATGAATGAATAAATAAATCTAAATAGAAATGCAATACATCTCACCATAGTGGGGGAGATGGTGATCTGCTCAGTCTGCTGTCCAAGTGCTAAGTGTTGATGACAATTTCAAGCCCCCCCCCCCCTGCTCTCTCTTCTTATCGTTCTTTCTCTTTAAACCAAGCTTGGACTGAGCAGCTTTTCAAATAGAGGGCTGTCCTCCATCAGTGCTTCAATCAGAGGACTGTCCTCTTTAAACTGGACCCGTGGCCAGCCTAGTTTGGAGGGTGAGAATCCAGGAAAAAGTATCCGCTGCTTTTGGAAGACGTACAAGTGCAGTTGCAGTATCCTGAAAGAGGAAGTGTACTCTGCAGAGCTGTGACAGACAAGTTGGGTTCTCGCCTCTTGCAGGAAATCCGGAACAAGGATTCCTACAAGATGTGACTGAAGCCCGAGTCTCCCGAGGCCTGGTTTTCATTTGTAAGGGTGAAAGGAATTTCTGAAGTTGTCGCTTCATAGATGGTTTGCCACCTCTTGGGGCGGTGGCGGGGTGGGGGTGGGGTGGGAACAGCTGCTGTTCATCTGCATATGTTAATAATTTAAATGTATGTAGTTTTGAAATTAACTCAACCCCAGTGCTAGGTAATTGGGGCGGGGAGGGGGATGAAAATAGGTATACTGGCTTTCTATAAACAAGCAAGGTAAAAATAATACTCCACAAATGAGTCAGACTGGCTGAAAACCTGCCAGGTTGTTTGTAAGCTTTCCCCAGATGCCAAACCGCTTATTATTGTCATCACCGCTTAGAGCAGTGTTCTCCAACCTTGGGTCCCCAGATGTGTTTTGCCTACAACTCCCAGCATGCCCCAGCCAGCTGGAATGTTACCACATGGAATGAGCCTCGGAAGCAGTCTGAAGCAGGCCTCGCTCCACTGCCTGGGCTCAGTAAGCTTGATTCAGAGGAGTCTTGAGAAGGCCCCAATTCAAAGCAATCTAAGATGAGCTCCCAATTTACTGTTTCAACTGGGCCCTGCCTTAAAGCCTTAAGTCTCTGCCTTGACGTGATATTATATAGCCTGCTAGGGTGCCCATGTGACCTCTTTCACAGAAGACAGTCCACTCTTTTGAAGGCATCCTCTGTTTAAAGCTAGGTACCGAAAAATCAGGGGCTCAAGCCTGCAGGATTAAGAAAGTGCACAAATTTGCATATACTAATTTACATATGCCCTAAAGTCTCAGTCTCTCTCTCTCTCTCTCTCTCTCTGTCTGTCTTTAAAGGAGCCTGTCTCCTAAGGACACCCCTCTTTGTAAAAAAGGGATGCATGGACAGGGGAGAGGAGGGCACTGGATTTCGGGGGGTGGGGAACTCAGGCAGAAAGATTAAAGGGGGTGGGCAGCAGGAGGTGAAGCACATGTGGGCAAAAAGCCAGCTAACCCAGGGGGATCATATGCAACAGAGATCATCAGGGCCCCTGTACCTTTATTTCAGCAGTGCCCATGGACAGCAGGGTGATGGGGCAGATGGCCTCCTGGAGATCCAGGGCTCCAAATGATAGGTTTGGGGCTCCAACCCTAGTGGGCCGCCCCCCTAACACCACCTCTGGTTTGAAGGGCTGTCCAGTCCAAGTCCAGTTTAAAGAGAAAGAAGCATAAGGAAAAAGAAGAGGGGATTTATTTATTTATTATATTTATACCCCGCCTTTTCTCCTGCAAGGAGCCCAAGGCGGCTTACATAATCCTCCTCCTCCTCCTCTTCCTCCTCCTCCTCCTCTCCCTTTTATCCTCACAACAACCCTGTGTGGTAGGTTAGGCTGAGAGTCAGTGACTGGCCCAAAGTCACCCAGTGAGTTTCATGGCCGAGCGGGGACTTGAACCCAGATTTGAAGTTGCCTGGACAGTAGCAGGCTGAGCAAGGGACACAGGTCGCCTGGCCAGAGCCTTCCACACCATGGTGAGATGTATTTCTATGTAATTTATAAGAACTGTTTCTAAATTTGAACCCATATGTATAAATGTGCAAATGTTATGCAGATTGGTATTCAGTGATGCAACTCCTCTTTTTTGGCAACTCCTCTCTTTTGGCAACGCAGAAGTGGCCACTCTAGCCCTGTGTAACATAGCAAGCCACTTTTGAAAGCAAGGGGACTTTAGGAAGCAATCTGCGATAAGGCCTGGGCCTCTGTCATCCAGGGTGTGGGACAGGAGTAAAACATCCCAGATGCCTAAAGGCGCAACCCGATGCGTGGTTTAGACAGAAAAAAGTCCGACAACTCCCAGCATGCCCCAGCCAGCCATGCATCGGGTTGCGCTCTAAAGGAGCTCTTTTGATTCTGCCATAGAAGGAAAATAGGCAGGTTAGGCATTTTGAGGTTAGAAGAATGAGCGGCAGGAGAGCAGTCTGCAGAGGAGGAGTGCTTGACCCTTCCACCAGCTGCTGTGCCCCCCCCCCCGCAACTCTTCCCTGCCCAGCTGCTTTTCCCCACAACGGAGATTCTTCTATCTAGACCGATGTTTTTGATGGAAATACCACAGGTTTGGAACCCCCAAATAAGGGGGAAGTGATGAGGTGAGGGGAATTGTGGCCTGCTGCTTCTCCCCCACAAATTGCTCCCTCCCCCACCATTTTGCCTCGGAGAAGCGTTGGCCGGGCTTTCCGACTCTGCAGTGGCTGCCGGCATTCACAAGTTCTGCCCTAATTTATTGACTTAGAACATTGTAGCCTGCATCTCAGTCAAATATTCTCTGGGAAAGGTGCACAATGATCAAGAAAATAATAAAGCCAATAAAACAATCAAAGTCCCTGATGGATGAAGATTTTGCCAGTTAAGCACAAGCTACGTACTTATCACCCATGCCTTACTGAGCCTGTCTTGTAAGTTTCTCCCTTTCTCTGTGACATATAACTATTCCCTGCATAATTCCCTATTCAAGAAAGAGTTGCTTTGGTCAGCTTGACACAACTGTTCTGCTTCGCAGAGTCTGCTTTTATAGTGTGTGATGCCTTGGATGCACTGCCACCATTTTTTATAAGGAAGAATCTTTATGAAGCCATTCATCCCAAAGCAATTTGTACTATGCAAAGAGTGTGTGTGTCACTCATATAAATGATATAATTACAGGCTACAGTTTCCCCTGCATAGAGAGGACTTTGATGGTGGCATTTGGCTTGCTGTCAAGGAAGATAAGAATCCCCAAGCACTTCAGAGCACTACAATGCACCATTTGCAGCAGTTCCCACTCTTTATCGTGGTCCTTATTTGTATCACAGACAGTAGCACTTGGAAGCCTCAATCAGGATCAAGCTTGCATTGTCTAAAGGTGCTGTAGAAACTCTGAAGTTCCGGAAGGAGGTTTGGTAATGAGGTAAAAGCTTTGTTCCTCAGTGATTTGTGTAGGGGCTTGTCTGTAGGGCGGCTAAACCAGAGGAACTGCATTACCAAAAGAAGAAGAAGAAGAAGAAGAAGAAGAAGAAGACGACGACGACGACGACGACGACGACGACGACGATGACGACGACGACAAAAAGAGGGTACAGGTTTGCATAAAAAGGGCATACGCTAATTTATATGTGTACACATGCATTTCGAAATAATTACTATGATTTAAATAGAAACACGATATAATACATCTCACCAAAGTGGGGAAGACTGTGACCCGGTGACCTGTGCTGTGTATCTTTAAACTGGACTTGAACTGGACAGCCCTTCAAATAGAGGACACCTTCAAACAGAGGACTGTCTGCTTTAAAGTACAACACATGGCCACCCTACTTGTCTGCTTTCACAGAATGTGGGTATGCCACAGTGGACAGAAAGGCCTGCTACGCCCTTGAGATCTGTGGACACTCCAGGAAAACAGGTTTATGTTTAATAGTGAGAGGAGTCCCACAAGGCTTTTACATAGGTGGGGCATCCCCTTTCAATAGATCATGATGAGTGGGGAGCAGGGTGGCCACTTACACATTGCAAAAAGAAAAAGAAGAGGAAATGCATCACCAAAAAAGAGGGCAAAAGATGACACTAATTTGCAGACCATTGGTATAGGCTAATTTATATGTAGAGAAGCAAATTTAGAATATTTACTTTAGTTTTAATAGAAATACAGTCATGCCTTGGATTGAGAGCATAATTCGTTCTGGAAAGGTGCTTGTAATCCAAAACACTCTTATATCAAAACGAAATCCCCCCAAAAAAATTTGTACAGAGATTTTTAATTTAAGCCGTACTACAGTACTTGTATTGCAAGACGACGCTTGTATATCAAGTCAAAAAAATTTAAATAAATATTTAAAATTTTGCTTGTCTTGCAAAACGCTCTCAAACCAAGTTACTTGTAATCCAAGGTATTACTGTACAATACATCTCACCCTAGTGCGGAAGACGGTGACCAGGTGACCTTTGTGCCTGCTCAGTCTGCTGCCCAGGTGCTCACTGTGGATGGGCAACTTCAAGGCCTCTCCTGCGTTCCCTCCTTATGGTTCTTTGACTTCAAACCAGACCTGAACCGGACAGCCCATCAAGCAGAGTGACTTGTTGCAGTCTAGATATATGCAACACAGCAATTCCACTTTAACTACAGGAAGGAGAAGTCCTAGTAAGGTTAATAAATACTCTACCACTGAAGCATCATTGAATTAATACCCACTTCTTCAGGCAGGCAGGGGTACAATTCAATTAATATCCGATTTCTTACTGCTGCTAAATGAGATTATTGACTTACCTTGCTTTGGAAGAACAGTATATAAATCTACTAACATGGTCTCTGTATCCTATCCTATCCCGATTCTTCAGTGATCTCCTTTGAGCAATAATAATGAACTCAGGGGTCAAGATCCCAGTTATAAACAATCAGTTTTCTATCTATTAAAGGAATTATGACTGTCTCTGAATAGAAATGTGTGTTTGCTCTGCAAACATAGAGGTATTTCGCATGTATGACCAATCTATATATATAAAAGAAGAAGACTGATTGACTGACTGACTCATCAACGCCCAGCTCAAACCGTTTAATCTAGGAACGTGAAATTTTGAAGGAACATTGCTTTTATGATGTAGACACCCACTAAGGAAGGATTTTTGGAAATTCCGTCCCTAAGGGGGTGAAAAAAGGGGGCAAAATCACCCCACTCTCATATCTCCTATGGGCAAAACAACAGGGTAGCAGTTATGCAAGTCAGCCTCACCTCATAATTGCTGCAGGAGCCAATAGGAGCAGTTATGCAAATAGCCCATACTAGAATGTTTGTATGAATTCCTGCAGGGGCCAATAGGGGTGGGTATGCAAATCTCCCTAGGCCATTTAGAATGTTCTCTGAGGGGGTGAAAAGGGAGGGAAAGTTTTTAAATGACTGAATGACTGTTGTGTGTGGGGCGTCGTCGCATAGGCTCCATCACGTTTTGACGGATCTACCCCAAACTTGGCACGGTCACTCTTCATCACCTGTAAACTCTCAGGATTAACCTGATTTTTCTTTAAGATCAGATATTTCTGTCAGAAAAGTTTTCTGCTGCCAGCACCCAGCCTAAACGTTACACTTTCAGTCAGAGACACTGTATCTTTTCCATTGTACCAAATCCTAACATCCACACAAGCGCAGCCGCAGGCAACAGCTAGTCTTTCTCTTGCATTCAGCAACTTAAGGCACAATCCTATGCATGTTTAGACAGAAAAAAGGCCTACAACTCCCAGCATTCCCCAGCCAGCATGCTGGGAGTTGTAGGCCCTTCTCCTATCCAAACATGCATACGATTGTGCCCTTAGGAAAGAGATAATTGGTTATTCATTGCATTTTGCTTGGAAACACAGGAATATATGCAGAAGCTGAGGCCTTGGGGCCAAGTTCAGTCCTCCTAGGGTTCCAATCTGGCCGCCCAGGGTTCCCCTTTCCCCTGACCATCAACTGTTTGGTGGTTTCCTGGCTTTTCTGCAGTCTCCCCCTTCTAAAAGGCTGAAATGCCTCTCCTAAGGCTCTGTTACTGGCACTAAGAGCTTTAAGATAAAATGATGTGGTTATATTTTTTTGTATTTAGGCCTGCCCCTTTTGCCCTTGGGCCCACCCAGCACTAGAATGCAGCCAACAAGAGCTTCTCCCAAAGGGAAACTGGCCATCATGCTGAAAGTGGCTCAGCACCCCAGTTCTATGGGCATTTCTTAGTAGTGAAACATTCAGTTGGCCGGAGGGGGAGGGGAAGGAAGGAAAATATAGCCTTACAGCAGGGATGGGCAACTTGTGGCCCTCCAGATGTTTTGGCCTACAGCTCTCCTCAGCCCCAGCCAGCACAGCCAATACTGAGAGATGACGGGACTTGTATGGCACAATATCTGGAGGGCCACAAATTGCTCTAGAAGTTGACAGATGTGGAGGGGGAGACAGCTCAGTTTGGCTTCCTCACGCCCAGCCAGTTTTGCAGTCCCCTCAGAGAGAAAGAAAGCTTTTTGTGCAAAGCTGCACTAGGGCAGGAAACTGTAAAGTGTGAAGACTATCTTCCATCCTCCCTTCCTTTGACTGATATCTTGGAGCAGACTTGACATTCTGGTGCTAGGTTGTGAAAATTAGATGAGAGCGTGCAGTAGGCATATTCAGGAGACCACATCTCAATTATATTGCAAATTAAGGGCACAATCCTATAACATGTTCAGATGGGAGGGGGAAAGTCCTAGAGCTCCCCGCATTCCCCAGCCAGCATGCTTGGGAGCTGTAGGACTTCTTTCTGGCTAAACGTGCATAGGATAGCCCCCTAAGTTGCCCAACTATTTGTGGGGTAGGGGTTCCCTTTAAAAGAGAGGCTTATTGGACTCTTTAATGGGATCTGTCCTGGAAGAGACTTGGATGCTCAGGAAAAAAACCCACACTGGATCTTTGCTGTTTGCAGAGCCCTGGTCTTCAGCTTGCCAGTGCCAGCTGGAGGTCTTTTTGCCTGCCTGCAGGAGAGTTTACGGGTCGGCTTGCTCACTCTCCTGGAAGAAATGCAACTTCTCTGTTAAGGCAACTAAAGCCCTGCAGGGCAGCTCAGTAAGTGAGGTGCTTGACCGAGCACTGCTATTTATGCACTGAGGGTGAACAATTCTTCCGTGGTTCCACAGGGCTTGGCCATAGACTTTCCTAAGGTAGGGGGTGGGTGGGGGGAGAGGAGACGAGCATTGCTCATAAATACCCCTTCTTTGTCTAATCTCCTTCATGCAAGCCTGTCTTATTTTTCATCTGTCCCAAATGAACATCATACTTGCTGCTACTTCTTCCATCAAATCTCTCTGCTGAGTGCCAGTAAACGTGAGTTTGGCTGCAAAAGGCAAAGGGAGCAAATAGGAGGAGTTAACCTCCCCTTCTCGATGAAGATGCAACAGGCTTCCTGCCAATGCAGCCTGGGATTGTCTGGCTCGACTTGTGTTAACTCATGGCTCATGATGACCTTTCCAGATGAACATTTGGAAATGTTCAATAAATGAATAGTACAATAAATGAATGTGCAGCTGTCATTCATTTGCAGAGGGGATTCCAAAGGGCTTTCCTTAAGGCAGGGTTTTTGTTGTGCGGATATTGTCCAAAACACCCTGCATTTGGAAAGCTAGCACACTGTGGAGGAGGGAGGGTCCTAGTGTAGCCTTTCCTCTGATCTCCTAACTTTCCACACGCAGGAAGTTTCTGATCTGTGGCATGTGTTCAAACATGTGATTCCATCCCCCCCCCCCCCGGCCTTCAATATACTGGGAATTACACCGCATGCTTTTTCAGAATATTTGAATTGGCTGCCGATTCACCTCCCTGGAATCCTCCCTTCCAAGTAGCTGGAGCTCCCTTTGCACATCTTTCAATGCCAATCCATCATCTGTAGAGTGGTCATGACACCTCTTGGGAGTTTGAGAAAAGATGAACCCTTTTGTGCTTTAATAGTCTGCTGAATGCAGACCTGCCAACTGCTCTTATTTCTCTCCAGAAGAAAGGGTGGCGGCGGGGGTGGGTGAGTTGATTGAGGAAATAAACTAATCTGGGCATTCGTCATTATAAAGCCAAGCTTGGAGTACTTCTTCCTCCTTTTAAAGCCATATAAACACAAGGATAAAGCTCCAAGAAGAATGAGGCCCTTCTCCTTTCTAAACATTTCCCACAAGTTCCATGTTGGCAATCTCCTCCCCTTCTTCCCTCATTCCCTCCATTACCAGATTTGTCTGGCACTCTCCAAGGCAGTACTTGATGAGCTGTTTTTCTGCCTTTGGGTGCTTAAGCCCGTAAAATGGAAACCTTTTGCCATTTTATTGGGTGTGATGGGGAAACCTTAGACACTTCCCCCTTCATCTCCCTCCCTCCAAATCCTCTGGGGATATCTGGTGGTTCTCCCTGCCCTCCCCCCCCCCATCTGCTACCCCTTCTTATACCGTTAAAGGAACCCCTTCTGTCATCCAAGTTGAGCATGCATGCTCAGTATGGGAGTGGTTGGCTTGCTTTGTTTTCATGATTTCTCATGATTAAAACCACCATTTCTATGACACTGGAATGAGCAGGCTATTGGTGCTGTATGAACTTAAGGTGACAAAATGTCTATGTGTGTGTGTGTGGGGGGGGGGACAAAGGCAGCTTGGAAAAGGCAAGGAGCAAAATGGGTGGTTAGTGAAGCTGAGAACGTTCTAGAAACCCACACACAAGCTGGCTCAGTTGACCAGTAGAGAGGCCTGGAAGCAGCCCAAGGAAAATCCACTTCATTGGGACAGGCTTGTTTTACACTTTGGTGCACTGAGTTAATAGGCTACTTCCGCCGCCCCTCCATGAATTTGTGCCTCCTTCCAGTTTCTGTAAGCCCTCGCCTTTCTTTTCTGTCAGATTTTTAGCAGTCTGCAAGACAAGCTAATGATTGGGTTCACAGAACACGACAACCCACACTCAAGGTTGAGCATGGGTTGAGTGTGGGTTGTTGCTGAACCGTGGGTTGTTGTGTTGTGTGAACCCAGCCATACTAACAAATTATGGTTTGTTAACCACAAACAACTCACAAAGAGAACCCATGGTTTGTTGTTGGGTTGCGAACTGCGGGTTGTTCATGCTTGACAAACTGTGGTTTGTTAGCACAGCTGAATTCACACAACACAACAACCCTTAGTTCAACAACAACCCACGGTTCAACAACAACCAAAATTAACCCATACTCAACCTTGAGTGTGGGTGGTCTTGTTGTGTGAACCCAGTTATTGGGTTGGTTTGTATGATCAAAATAAGCCACGGTGGCTTATTTAAATAGTGGCTCATACTGGGCGCAAGAGGTGCAGCATGGCTAGCTAGAGAGGGAAACAATCCTCCAAGAACCCAATGGGCTGTTATAGGGATATGGGAGGGTTGTTTCCCCCTCCAACAAGCCAGGATGGCTGGGGAACAGTTGAGAGTTGTAGGACTTTTTTTTCTGTCTAAACATATAGGATTGCACCCTAAGCCTACCAGTGCTTTAGTTATCTACATCTGAATACCAATGGGACACAAAGGGTCTCTCTCTCTCTCTCTCTCTCTCTCTCTCTCTCTCTCTCTCTCTCTCTCTCGCACACGTGTGCGCTCACACACACACACACACACACACACACACACACACGACATTGTCTGTCCCTCGAATTCTGTTTCCAAACCTTATCTCTTCTTGATGTGGCACAAATCTTTAACTGCCCCCCCCCCCCAGCTCCCTTCTCTTCACGGCATTCCATTCATTCTATTTAAAGCAACCATTCCCCTTTGTTTCCCAGCATTGTAATCCCACCATCACAATCAGTATTTTGACTTAGCTTTGCCTTAATATTATTTTATACTTCAGGGGCAGAATGGAAGTTGGTGTATGTGTGATGTAGCTATTCAAGGAGTTGTGATCTCTGCATTTCATTTTGCAGTTCAGCTGGAAAGATCTCATTTCCAAATACACCCACACACAGGCTCAGGGAGAGGTGGGGGGGGAGAGAGAGCAACCACCGAGAGCAGGGGAAGTCAGGCGATCAGTCGTGACCGAGTAAGATTGTCTTCCAGGATAATTTTTTGTTGTTTTTTTTTTTACAAAAAGGAGATTTTAAAAGGAGGAAGATTCTAAAGAAAATTGTGTAGACTCTAGCGATGGGTTCGTAAGTGACTGTGGAGGCCAATTCTAGATCCACACAGCTTCCCACAGTGAGGACACAGGTTACCAGATGGAAGATGGTCCTGTAAAGGATTCATTTGACGTGCTTTTCGCTTTGCACGTTTCTCCCTTTCACCTTGCACTCGGGCTTCTTCAAAGTCCATAGAACCTTTGTGAAAGGCCAACCTCCAGTTAGATCGTTCATGGGCCAGAGCTTCCCAGTTTTCGATGTTTATATTGCATTTTTTTAGATTAGCCTTAAGAACATCTTTAAACCTCTTATATTGACCACCGATATTCCGCTTTCCATCCTTGAGTTGGGAATAAAGTAACTGCTTTGGGAGACGGCAGTCAGGCATTCGAACAACATGACCGGTCCACTGAAGTTGGCGTTGAAGGATCATTTTTTCAATGCTAGTAGTCTTTGCTTCTTCCAGTACACTGACATTTGTTCGCCTATCTTCCCAAGTAATTCGCAGGATTTTCCGGAGGCAACGTTGATGAAATCTTTCAAGGAGTTGGAGGTGACATTTATAGATAGTCCATGTTTCACAGGCATACAATAAAGTTGGTAATACAATGGCTTCATAAACCAGTGTTTTGGTCTTCTTACAAATATCCCGATCCTCGAACACTCTATGTTTCATTCGAGAAAACGCGGCACTTGCGGAGCTCAGACGATGCTGGATTTCACTGTCGATGTTAGCTGTAACAGAAAGATAGCTGCCAGGATAGAGAAAATGATTGACATTTTCCAGTATTGTCCCGCCAAGCTGGATAGATGGCATCACCAAAGGGTTAGCTTGCACTTGCTGATGAAGCACTTTGGGTTTTTTGGTGTTAAGTGAGAGACCAAGTTTTCCGTATGCTTCTGCAAAAGCATTTAGGATAGTTTGGAGATCATCTTCTGAATGTGTGGAGACCACATTATCATCAGCATACTGAAGTTCCACAACAGAGGTTGTAATTACCTTACTTTTTGCTTTCAGCCTGCTGAGATTAAAAAGCTTTCCATCTGTTTGATATATAATTCCCACACCAGTGGGAAGTTTCCCCTCGACAAGATGTAAAATCATGGCAATGAAAATAGCAGGGGAAGATTGGGGAGAAGAATCTGGGGAGATATGCGCAGAGGCTAATGAAAGGAAAAGATATGAAAGGCTGGGCTCAGGTGGGGTCAATATGTAGGATGCATTCTCTTATCATAAGAGATACTATGGAAGTGGTGGTGGTGGGGACACTATCCCCTTTTTAAAAACCCACAGAGCTCCTGAAAGTGAGCAGCAAAAGCTGCTATATTTGTGCATGGCTCTGTTAAAAGACAGTAACTTAAAAGTCAAACTTAACACATGACTCAAAAAAGAGGAATATGCTGTACTGGTAAATACAGATTGCCTTTTGCAAGCACAGATATACCCTTGGCTGCCACAGGAGATTCCCCATCACTGAGCCTGAAGCTTGCTAAGAACCTGTGAGAAGGGGAAACACCTGCATTCGTGTGGCTCCTCCTGTTTTCAGGTTCACCTTCCCTAATCTGAGGCTGCTTCTACACAGGCCAGCAGCACTCCTTTCCTTCTGTGTTTAGGATAGCTCTGTGTTGGATTGCAAGCTGCTGTTATGAGGCCCGAATCTCAAGGAAGATCTGTAAATAATGTCCCACTTTCAGACATTCTTAATAATTGGGGTGCGCTGGACTATATTTGTACAAAAAGAATCAGTTTTCTATCTGCTGCGGAAATCTCTCAACCATTTTGGTACACCTGTCCATGAGAGACTGAGTGAGTCAGCGCGGCCAAAGCATCTCGCTCTATACAATAGATAAAACGAGAGCCAAGAAATGAAACATACTAGGAGAGCATTCTGACAGCAAATATGCACAGAAATCTTGGGAGATTATTACGGCACAGGTTGTTTGCAGGAGTGATTTAATTACAGATTCCTTCAAATGTGTGGGTGAGACAATTAAGATGTTGGAAAGCCATGTCCAGTAATTTGCTTCTATTGAGCAGTGCACAAGTCCAGTGAATCATGGAGATAGTTGGTGTGTCTTTCTTTCCCCAATTCCGGCCCTCATCTCTGCAATGCAAGTCTTGTAGGTTGTCAAAGGAGGCGCTAAGACAGCACCCGTGGTGTAGTGTGGAGCCGGGTTCAGAAGGAGGCAGCGCCGGCACATTTTGATTGGCAGGGATGCTGACATCATCCCAGCCGCCACTCCATCAGAATTCCCAGTGTCCTCTGAACTTAGCTGCAATCATCACAGTAGCAGGAGTTGGGGTGGGAAATTAATTTTCCTAGGAACAATATATTGTTCCCTGTTGGCTTGGATTTTGGGGTGCCTTGGCCTTGAGTGGGCAATTAAGATCCATGAGCTTTATAAAAGATTTGCTCCTGATGGAGATGAAAACTCCTGGAACTGATTTGTTGATATGGATCAATAAAGCTGCCTGAACCTTTGGACTCCCCTTGGGGGCGCGACTATATGGGGACTGTGTTGATGAGCACCTGCATTTCAAAATTGACAATTATACCATAGGACAGCACCCAGGTCACTACACTTATCAATGGAAAGGTGTAAAAGCATGGGTTGCCCCCCCTTTTTTTGGTGCCTCACCTGGGCATCTGTTCTGGAAAAATGTGGCGCAAAAGCCTATAGGGGCATTCAAACACCACTCAAATGCCAATTGTCTGTTCACCATTCAAGCTCTGTTTATTGCCTCTTTTGTTGCAAGGTGTAGCTCACCAAATGCTGTCTGAGTTTAAGAGTTACGCAGAAGAGAAAATTCTGCCAGCTGCAGCTTCCCCCATCCTTAGTACTGCTGACGACAAGCTCCAAGTATTGCTGGTAGAATTTTTCCTCCCACCGAACTCTTCCTGGTACAAGGGGGACTGGAGATGTAAACTTGAGCTATTAGAAATATTTACTAATTTAAATAATTGTATTAAAATTTTAAAGAACTTTAAAAATTAGGCTACTCTGCATGGGGAAAAAACACACCTCCTCTTCAGATGTTAAGGAGTGGGCTGGCTTGTGCAGGTGGAAACAATTCTTTAGGTATCCTGGGCTGAGACCATTTAAGGTAGCATTCCCCAACCTAGTGGCCTACAACTTTAGACTACAACTCCCATCCTCCTTGATCATTGGCCATGCTGGCTGGGGCTGATAGGCATTGTAGTCCAAACTATCTAGCGGGCACTTGGTTGGGAAAGTTTTATTTAGGGCTTTAAATGTGAACTTTAAACCTGCACTTTGAAATGTGCCTAGAAGGGAACTAGACGACAGTGCCGCTGTTGGAAAACAGGCATCGCATGCTCCCAGCGATGACCACGCATCAAGATTTTCACTACCACATACTGGGCCAGTTGAAGTTTCTGGAGACTCTTCAAAGGCAACTCCATGTAAAGTGCATTGCAGTAATCCAGTCTAGAGGTAACTAAGGCATGTGTAAGTGTGTAACTGTGACCAGATCTCACTGACTGACTGACTTACTTACTTACTAATTAATTAATTAATTAATTACATTTCTCTACCGCCCAATAGCCGAAGCTCTCTGGGCAGTTCACAAGAATTAAAACCATAAAATACAACATAAAATACATTTTAAAAGTTTAAAACTACAGTATAAGATAGAAGTAAAAGCCAAAGTAAAACCTAGCAGGAGTACAAAGATTTAAAATATAGTAAAGGGTTTAAAACCAGAGTCTGAAAGACTAAAATTCCTGGGAAAATAAGAAGGTCTTCACCTGGCACTGGAAAGAGCACATTACATAGGTGCCAGGCGAGCCTCTCTGGGAAGTTTATTCCACAACCGGGGTGCCACAGCAGAAAAGGCCCTCTTCTCAGTAGCCACCCACCTCACTTCCTTTGGCAGGGGCTCCCGGAGAAGGACCGCTGAGGATGATTTTAGAGTCTAGGCAGGTATATATTCTTAGGAATTTGTGCAGCTAGTGCACCAGCCTAACCTGTGTAAAAAATGTCCATGTATGTCACCATCTGAGCAGCCAGGTGCAAAGCCAGATCCAGGAGTATTCCCATTGTTGGTACTTGGAGAAAACAGGAAAATGGGGCTTTCTGTTCATAGCTGTCCCCAAGTAGAGAGTGTTGCTATCAGGTTGCTCCTAAAAAATGAGACAAGCAAAGTAGGTGATGCGCTTCTAATGCCAAGCCTCTGAGAAGCTTGGAAGCTCATGCATTTTAACCCGGATAGCTCTACCTCCCCTAGAAGCTAGGACAAATCCTACTAGGCTTGCCAGTTGGCTGGCCTGGGGAGCTCCTGTGCCTTTTCACAGCAGCTTGATATGCAGAAATCAACAGGTGAAACTTTCCACAACCTGGAGATTAACACGATCACTTGTTAACGTCTGCACATCAGACTACCATTCAGGGCACAGCTGCACTGCCTGGTTGAAAATTTGGTAGGCTGGGCCCAGAGAATGGTCTGAGAATCCCAGACTCTAGGAACATCAGAAGCTGCTTTATACTGAGTCAGACCAGTTCGTCCATCTTGCTCAGCATAGCTTGCACTGGCAGCTGCTCTCCAGGGTTTCCCATGAGCTGCTACCTGCTCCTTTTAACTTGAAATGTCAGTGATTGAAGCTGGGACTTCCTGGATGCAAAACTTGTGCTCTGCAGGGATGTTGAAGAGTCCTTGGTCTCGAGTCACGAGTCGAGTCACGAGTCGAGTCACGAGTCTTTGGACCCGAGTCTCGAGTCCGAGTCCAAGTCCTTGGTCCAAAATGGTGACTCACGAGTCCTGAGTCCCGAGTCACTCCCAAAGCTGACTCCACGAGTCCCTATTAAAATCAATGGGGTTCTTCCCCAACAAAATAAGGCCAGATGTATGGCTTAAATAAATTCTAGGCACAAGTGTGCCCTTTTATCTCAAAACTCTGCCACTGATTTTGACAAGAACAGACCAGGCAGACAAACCCAAAATAACCAGGCAGGCAGAGGAGGCGGGGAACCCCAAAGCAGGCAGGCAGAGGCCTTTGTCTTGGACAATTCAAACTGTGGAACTGGTTAAGAAGAGACCAGGCAGGCAGAGGAGGCTGGGAACCCCAAGCAGGCAGGCAGAGGCAGCCAAACCCAAAATGTCTGAAAGGTTGCATTTTAGGGAAATGATTTTAAGAAATAAACTTGGATTGTTACTGCAACTGGGTCCAGGCAGCACCTTCAGGTGGCATCAAGCAGGGATGTTGACGAGTCCTTGGTCTCGAGTCCCGAGTCGAGTCTCGAGTCCCATTAAAAATATTGGGACTCGAGTCCGAGTCGAGTCAGAGGGGGGACTCAGTCCGACTCACGAGTCGAGTCCTCGAGTCCGAGTCCCCATCCCTGGTGCTCTGCCATTGAAATATGTTCTAAGTAGGTGTTGGCCTGATTGGTAATCTGGATGGGAGACCCATCAAAGGGACTTCTGTATAATCACAGTTGGGACTCTAAGGGTGTGTGTAGAAATTGTTGCTCTCCCAATGCCCTTTTTGCATGCCACCAGGAGCCAGAAACTTTGTGCCCCAGTGAAGACACCCTGCCCTGCGAGTGACTAGCATCTGGCTGCTCCAACAGCCATTGCCTCAGAGACCTGGCAGCAGAGTGGCAATTAAAACATCTGGGGAGTGGTGGGGCAAACTTCAGGGTGCAATCCTATCGACTGCACCCTCAGTGGTCGAAAGCCCCCAAACTTGGAGGTGTCCGATCATCCAATGCAGGGCAGGAGGAGCGGCAAAGGCAGTCTTCATCTTCCCGTCCTCCCGCCCTGCAGCTTTCACTAGACAGGCTTTTTAGCCCATCCAGCAAAGGCGCTTGGGAGGGGGAGGGAAAGGGAAAGGGGCTGGAAGAGGCTCAGGATAACTTCTTTCCTGGCCTCTCCAGCCTCCTCCCCTCCCCACCCACCAAAATGACTTCTTTCCCCCCTCTCCAAGGTTGCTTTTTCAACATCAGGGGGCAGCCAGCACTTTCCGCACCAGTTGTGAAGGGGTCAGGGGAGGGGGGGTGGTCAGATCTCTGACTCCCCTTTCCGAGGTTGGAGCACTGTCTCCAGCCTCGGAGGGAGGAATCCCCAGTATCCTATGGCCCATCAGATAATGTCTAGGGGGGCATAGGATTGCTCCCCTACACACTTTTGCCCCACCTGTGTAAATCATGTCTATTGTGTTCTAAATATACTGTAAGCTGCACCAAAAACTTTGATTATTAGATGGGGTATAAATACTCAGAATAAATAAATATTTTAGGAAGAAGAAGAAGTTGACAACGCTAAAATACCACATTTTGAAAGAAAGAGAAAGTAAGCAAGTTTGCAAGCAACTTTCAAAATGCCTTTTGGTCCCGTTGTCTTTTCTCACTCTTAGTCTTGTTATGGATTCATCAATTAAAATAAGGGAAGCAGGGTAATTATATTTCTGGCATACAGTTTTTATAGAACTGTAGTTCTGATTGAATTCTAACTGTTTAACTGTATTTGCCACTATATACCTGCTGTAAGTTCGACATGAAGGAAAATATTTTATAAAGCACATCTTTTTCTCATGCTTTAAAGGAAGGCTGGGTAACTTGTGGCTCTCCGGGTGTTTGGGCCTACAACTCCCATCATCCCTCACCTTTGGCTATGCTGGCTAGGGCTGATGGGAGCTGTAGGCCAAAACGTCTGGAGGGCCAACCCATACCCTCCAACATTTCACAGATTAAAATAGGGACACACATGTGAATTTGTAAGAGGTATGGTTAAGCAACATGAAGGTGTGATCAAGAGGGTGTGGCCAGGCAACATGAGCGTGTGGCCAAGGATATGGCCAGGCAACCAAAGGGCATTGTCAATGTCAAGTACAAAAGTTATTAGAAGAAACACACAAAATCTTATATATTATAGTTATTACATTATTATATTATACATTATTTTATAAGTGGCTTTTGTAATACTGTTTTTTCTTTACTTAAACCCTTAATTGTTGATATCTGGTGTTTTTCATGGGGGGGGGGTCAGTGGTTGCAGGGCAATCTCTTTTTGTTTTAAAATTGTCAGGATTGGCACAAATTCAACAGGTGAAGTTTACCCACCCACCCCACACCCCCAAACATGGAGCTTCAGAAAGAAGGGGAAGTTTCTTGCATTTCTTTCTGACACTGTAGCCTCACCTGTTAGAAGCACAGAGTCAGCTCTGCTAGGAAATAAAATCTTTGGCAATATAAAGATAGGAATCGTGATAAATTCCCTCATTTACCTCTCCCTCAGTCCAGGCCAATGGGTACAGCACGTGCGTGCACGCGCATGCGCACGCACGCACACACACACACCCTCCCGTCTGTTCCCTCCCTGCTTACTGTCTCTTAAAGAGGCCATAGGCAAAATTGCAGCTAAGCTAAAAGTTTTAGCTTAGCTGCAATTTCGCCCATGGCCCCTTTAAGTAGCTTGCAGTTGTGGGAGGCAGGGGAATTTGGGACTCTGCATGACAAAGTGAGACACGGTAATGGCTTAAGGGTTTTCAGGACTGTCCCTGCATTTTCGTGGCAGTTGGAGACTATGCCAACCCTGCAAAGCTTTAAATTTTTGAGAAACTACCATGAATTCAGAGTAAATTATAACATAGTATTCAGATTCCTGCTAGGGACAGGGCAAAGGTTACCTCTTATATAATCAAAACAATTAACCAAAACAGAACCTCTGCTCCATAGTATGTGTTACCACAAGGAAAGATAGAGAATATTATGAAGAACAGTCTGACATGGTCCTCCTAGGGAGCCATAGCCATGTGAGCATACACTTCAGACAATCTGTTGGTACCATTCCCTAAGAGGCTTTGTGGCTTGACGGCACTGCCCTCCCAGTGGCTCTGTACCCATTATGATTAGAGAAATGCAGAGAGGTCAGAGGACCACCTGCCTTCCCCTGTGGTTTTGAGAAGCAGTTATGTGTGGAAACTAATGAGGACTTTTTTTTCTGGCAAGCAAGCAAGTTTGATCTTTGCGGTAGAATCATAGAATCATAGAAAAGTAGAGTTGGAAGGGGCCCACAAGGCCATCGAGTCCAACCCCCTGCTCAATGCAGGAATCCAGGTCAAAGCATCTCTGACAGATGTCTGTCCAGCTGCACCTTGAATGCCTCCAGAGTGGGAGAGCCCACCACCTCCCTAGGTAGTTGGTTCCATTGTCTTATTGCTCTGACAGTCAGGAAATTTTTCCTGATGTTTAGGTGGAATCTAGGTTCCTGTAACTTGAGGCCATTATTCCGTGTCCTGCAAACTGGGATGATCGAGAAGAGATCCTGGCCCTCCTCTGTGTGACATCCCTTCAAATACTGGAAGAGTGCAATCATATCTCCCCTCAGTCTCCTCTTCTGAAGGCTAAACATGCCCAGTTCTTTCAGTCTCTCCTCATAGGGCCTTGTTTCCAGTCCCTTTATCATCCTTGTTGCCCTCCTCTGAACCCTCTCCAGTTTGTCTATGTCCTTCTTAAAGTGAGGTGCCCAGAACTGAACGCAGTACTCAAGATGAGGCCTAACCAGTGCCGAGTAAAGGGGAATTATCACTTCCCGCGATTTGGAAGCTATACTTCTATTAATGCAGCCCAAAATAGCATTTGCCTTCTTTGGAGCCACATCGCATTGCTGGC
Source organism: Shinisaurus crocodilurus (assembly GCA_021292165.1). Lineage (NCBI taxonomy): Eukaryota > Metazoa > Chordata > Lepidosauria > Squamata > Shinisauridae > Shinisaurus > Shinisaurus crocodilurus. Next base: position 62,874,673 of record CM037881.1, on the reverse strand, counting down.
TCATATTCAGTTTGTGATCTACCACAATTCCAAGATCCTTCTCACTTGTAGTATTGTTGAGCCAAGTGTCCACCATTCTGTAACTCTGCATTTGGTTTCCTTTCCCTAGGTGCACTTGGCATTTATCCCTATTAAATTTCATTCTGTTGTTTTCGGCCCAGCGCTCCAGCCTATCGAGGTCACTTTGAATTTTGTTTCTGTCTTCCAGAGTATTACTAGCTGTTCCACCCAACTTTGTGTCATCTGCAAATTTGATAAGCATTCCCTGTACCTCCTGATCCAAGTCATTAATAAAAATAGAGCATGCCAGGAAAGTGCCACGGCGACATAGAGCAGGCCGGCTCTCCCCTCTCCTATTTACCTGTCCTCATTTTCAAATTTACAAACGGCTGCTTCTCTCCTCATTCCTCTGTTTTAAAGAGCACCGTGCGGCCATCCTCTTTTCTGCCACATACCCTCTGATGATCCCTCTGCTTCATGGCTCTCCTGAGCTCCCTTGGAGCTGTCTGCCTTTCTCTGGAACTGATTAGAGAGCAACGCGCAGCACCACAAAGCAAACCTGGTTCTGGTACTTTGAAATCAGAAGCCTAGAGAAACAAATGAGAGTTTTAGTGGAATCTTTCTGACATGACCCTTCCTATTTCCTCTGCATGCCAAAAGTTATTTTTCTTGGTACTTGGTAGGTACGCAGCGATTCAACTCCCCCACCCTTGCCTCTCTTCCAGCCCCATCCAGTTACTCAGTCCGATCAACAGAAGGCGAGCTTACTTTTGGATGTGGCAACCGTTCAAGCCAGCGTGCAAATTGATGCTCGTGGTTTCCTCTCCTTTGGTCTGATTAAAATATTAAATTCTTCCATTTTCAAAATGGTTTCAATGTTCAGTGCTGAGCTACAAAATCTCTATAGCAACTGTGGAGGGAAACTTTTCGGCACAAATCTGTCCGTGTGTTAGAGAGGGGTCATTTCTGGCGTAATGATTTGTCTATTTTAAAACCAAATCATATTTGTGGCATCAAGTGCTGCCTGGAAGAGTGGGAGAGGTGTGGAATTCCTTTAAACGGGAGCCACAACCAGCACTGATGTTCCCCCTCCCCAGCTCTCTTGTGTTTCTGGGGGCCTCCAGTCTTTCGTGAGGTTTTAAATAATGTTTTGTTCTTATTGGTATCACATTTACACACACCTAAAAATCTTTGAGGAGCTTGTAAGGAATAAGCCATGATCTCCTTTAACAAAATATAAGAGTTGGTTGATCCTTACAGAAAATACTACGGGGCTACAACAAATCGCAGGGATATTTCTCTCCAGTTGAAGTTGGTGTAGCCGTGCACCTGTACGAGCTGTATGTGAATGGCTTCCCTACACCTTTGTTGCTAGAGAGGCCATTTTGACCCATTTCGTCACAGCAGTGCAAAAAACATCCATCTGTATTTCAGTCCCCAGTTTCTCTGTAATATGGCACTCAATGTGCTGCATTGTATTGGTATTCTGGATATAACTATGTAGGCACTTGGATATGATATTAGTGGAGAAGCTACACCTTAGGTGGACTGTGCAAGTATGATGATGTCAGTGTATGCATAGGCCAAGAACCATAGAGCTACTTTAGGCATACCCCAGAATGTCGATCTGCCCAATGGAATTGTTGACTTTTCTCCTTTGAATGGCAGAACCCCCCCCCCCTTCCATAGCACCAAACTGGTTTCCCTAAGGTTAGTGCCGCTACTGAGAAGTCATTCTTCCTAGTGGACACCTGCCAAACCTCGATTGGTGAGGGCAAATGGAGCAGGATGTCAGATGCTGAGCAGAGTACATGATAATAGTAGTAGGCGATCACTCGTGACCGAGTAAGATTGTCTTCCAGGATAAAATTACAAAAAGAAAATTATAAAAGGAGGAAATTCTAAAAAATTGTGTAGACTCTAGCGATGGGTCCGTAAGTGACTGTGGAGGCCAATTCTAGATCCATACAGCTTCCCACAGACACAGGTTACCATATGGAAGATGGTCCTGTAAAGGATTTGTTTGACGTGCTTTTCGTTTAGCACATTTCTCCCTTTCATCTTGCACTCTACAAATAAATGCCAATATAGTTTAGTTATCAGGACAGGGTCATAGCCCTGCTTTTATAAATGGAAACCAAAGTCTTCACTGAAGGAAGATACCAGCAGATTTCTTCTTTTTTATGTATATTTTTAAACTGACTATTCTGTCAATAACACAGTAGAAGCAGGCTTTCTAATAACAGGTTCAAAATCTTGTTGGCAAAGAACCTATTGTATTCTGTTTTCTTATGCTAGTGGTGTCTTTCCAGACATTAGGATGCACGACTTTAAAAACAAATGGCAGCCAAGGGAGTAGTGTGGACTTGCGTATACCACGGGGTCACTCTCATTATGCTCATCATGCCTCTTAAGGATTCTGCCTTTTAAAAAGAAGAGTCATACCTGGCAGGTGCTGGCAACATTCCATGTTCTGAAATATGAGCAGGCAGGATTTTTCAAAGGTCTGGCAAGAAAATGATAAAATAAAATAAAAATGGAAATAAATTTGGGTTGTTCATGCTGTCAAAGGGGATGAGATATGGTTCTTTTTGTAATGGTTGTGCTGTCTTCTGGTATATATACAGAGAGAGGATGTGTGTAACTGGACAATTCTCAAGGAACAAATTAATACTGTGGGGGTGCTATTAGATCCGGCTTTGTCTTTGGAGGCCCAAGTGACTTTGGTGGCATGATGCACCTTTCACCAACTGAGGCTGATGCAGCCCAACCTGGGACAGAGATAGCCTGCCACAGTTATCCATACTCTGGTAATATGCTGCTTAGACTACTGCAATGGGTTGCATGTGGGGCTGCCTTTAAAGACTGCTTGGAAAGTGCTGTAGGTTCAAAATATAGCAATGAAACTACTCACCAGAACTGGGCATATGGAACATATTTCTAAAACAACTACAGTAGCTCCCGGATTATTTCTAAGCACAGTTCAAAGTGCTGGTGCTAACTAGAGATGTGAAGGGCTGGAAAAATGTGGGATGGAGGGAACCTGAAAAGTTTTCCCCATTTTTCCCCAGGGTTTTTTTGGAAAATGTGTGTGTGTGTGGAGTTTCCCCCACATATTTCTGTTGTTTTTTCATCCCCCCCCACTCCCCCAGGCCTTCACATCTCTAGTGGTGACCTTTAAAACCCTAAATGGCTTGTGGCCTGGGTAACTGGGTAGACTTATATAGGGCTGTGTGCCAACAGTGGGAAGTCTGGCTCATTTGAACTTGATGGACATCCTGCCTGCTTCTGACCCAATGATCGGAAGCGAGTTGAGTTGGGGGTTTTCTGTGGACTTCCATCTCTAAGACAGGCCTCAAGTTGTGCATTCTTTTTAAATGCTAAGGTAATTTGCGCAAATTTCCTTAGCATTTAAAAAAATTGCGCAAACCACAGCCCGTCTTAGAGACAGACATCCGTGAGCTGGCTCGACTCACTTCATAGTGAGTCGGCGCCAGTGCAGGGCTTGCAAACCAGAATCCAGGGGGTCGATTCATGAAAATCCATCTGATTTTCACCCCCCTATCGGATTCCTCACACATCCCTAAAAGTTGACTCCCAGAGGTTCTTATCTGGGTCCCCCATTGGAGGCGGTGGTGATTGGAGATAAAGCTTAGGGTGGCCAAGCTGCCAGAGGACTGTCCTCTATTTGAAGGGCTGTCCTCTTGTCTAATTCTGGTTTAAAGATAATGAACCACAAGAACTGTTGCCCATCAACAGTTGGTACGTGAGCAGCAGACTGAACAGGTAGGCATTCAGGTCACCTGGTCACTTTTCATGGATGCCAGGGAGGAGAGGCGTAGAGCGAATTATCATGTCCTGTCTGTGTGCGCCACATGTCACATAGCTAAGAGCATACATGAGCTATGCTCTCAAAGGCATGCATGCCTCGGGACATACTTTTGAGTGGGCCGTGGTGGAACCAACGACTGCGATGGAAAGGCAGACCAATGTTCTACAGATGTTAGCAGCAGCTTTGACTGCCGCTGTTCCAGGACAGCTGGCTCCAGCACCTTCCCACCGCTGCCCGTATGGTCCCCCACAGCAGCTTCCTCCTCCTCCTGCTCACAGTCACTTTCAGCAGCACGCTCGGGTGCTCACAGTTGACATACTACGCAACCCACAGCTGCTTCAGCCTGTGGCTCCTGGTGTGCACTTCCCAGAGCCACCGTTGGGAATGCAGCATCAGCACCGCCAGGAGGATATTGCAGTAGGCCAACAAGCTGGCCAGGGTGTCCAGCAGGCCCATATTTGGATGGAAGAAGACATCCCCCAAGAGGCTGCTGATGCTTCCGAGCAATCCCCCTCCTCCCCATGTAATGATAGTCCAAAATCTTCCTTTCCTCCCTTTGTACTGCTATCTGTCCCCCGGTCGGTCTTCCTACGTGGCAGCACTAGAGAGCAGAAAGTTGAGTGAATGAATCTGGTGAGGTCTCACAGTCGCTCCTTCCATTGTGGCTGCAAGAGCCATGGGGCTAGAAAGCGCACATTTGAAGAGGATAATCGCCTCCCCACCATAGACACGTGTGACCTATGAGGCGGGAAGGTGTGTCCCAAGGTGAATGCAGGTGAATGAAAGGGGCTTGACCAGTCAGTGCGGTTCTGCAAGTGGGAAGGCAGAGAGCGGGGTGGAAAAAGGGCGAAGGAGGGGGTGAACGGAAAGGGTTTGTCCGGCCGTTGATGATTGAATCTTGTGACTCCTTCCAGCACACTGACTGAGGGTGGCAAGGATGTTTTCCTGTCACACAAGGCTCCAGTGGGAAGCAGGAGGGCCGGGGTGGGTGGTGGGTGGCGGGATGCTGTTCTGCTAAAACAAGGATTCAAGGTGAAGCGGGCAGCGGGGGAGGGAAAGGTTTTCATCTGCACAGTATGAACATTCCCTGGAGCAGAGGAAGATTAATACAAGCCCAGACAAGAGTGGGCCAATGGCAAAAAGGCTGCTGACACAGTGAAGCCTTGCCAGCAGTTGCACGCCCTTCCATGCCGCAAAGGCTCCAGGGATATGTGCTGGCAGTGGGTGAGGAGGGCGGAGGGAAAAAACCCATGGCTTGCGAAAACAAGCCATGCAGCTTTCGATTGGCTGCTGGTGGTACCATGGCTTAGCAATGGGTAGAAACAACTCACCATGGCTTAATTAGACCATGGGCTGTCATGTCATGCACATTGGCCCTGGAACTCTCTCCACAGGGAGGCTTGCTTGACACTGAATTTGTTTCTTTTTGGCACCAGATGAAGACTTTTTTATTTTATTTTCCCAGGCCTTTTAGAATAATTTTAATGCCAGAATACTGCCTGCTTTGCCATTTATTGTTTTCCTCTCCTTTTACTGACTTTTATCCTTTTATACATTTTGTAAGCCACTCTGGGAATCCTTTTGTATTGAGGAGTAGGATATCAACTTCCTTAAATAAAATAAAAACAAAATATATGGCTGGTTATTCGAGACAAAACTTGAGCATAATTTCCTGCTGACAGAGTGAGTGTGGGACTGCCATCTAAATTACAACAGTAATGCCAATCAGTAATGTACACCTCTAGTGGGGTATGTTGAATTAGCTCAAAATCTGATGCAGTCTCTGGCCACTACAGTGGAGTGTTTTGCAACTTTCAGGCTACAATCCTATACCTGCTTACCTGGGAGTAAGCCCCACTGAGTTCAATGGGACTTACTTCTGAGTAGACATAGGCTTGTGCTATCAGGTGGCAAACCTAAACACACCTTCCTGGGAGTAAGTCACATTGAATTCAGTGTGACTTACGGTAATTGCAAGTAGATACACATTGGATTGAGCACACCCTTGCTATCTGAACCTTTTCTACGGCAAGGCTATTCTGGACAGGGTAACTAATGTTTTCCCCTCACACATCTCAGGCTCTACCCACACGATTGAGAATGTGCCTACAAGTGTAGGCTTACTAATTCTCCATCTTTTGATATTAATTTTGATATGGTTGGCTTATTAAATTCTCAGTTTGTCCATCCCTGAGCTGCATTCTGGGTAGTAGACATCTTACATGAATTGCTTCTTTACAGTCTATCTGCCACGAATCATTAGGGTAAGAAGAAACTTGTGGAATTTAAGATGTTATTTGACTCCCTTATGAGGCTGGAATGGCTTGTTGAATGCTGGAGCCAGTTGGCAAAAATAACAGATGGACCTCCATTAGGGGGTGTTTTGGACAAAGTTGGCCCTCAGACATGGCCTACAGGTTTGTGCTTGCAGAGTACATTATTTGGGGGGTCTCAAGAAATTTAAACATCATCTCAGTCACCGCAATCCACATTCTACCCCCTCACCCATCTTCAAATTTGGCCCAGATAAATTAATTGAGTCCCCAAATGGCTCTTTGATATCCAGGACCTGGAACAAGATGTAACCGCAGGAGATGCATCATAGTGCAGCCTTCCCCAACCTGGTGCCCACTGGACATGTTAGACTGCAAATCCCACAATCCTCAACCAGCATAACCAATGGCCATGCTGGCCAAGGATTGTGGGAGATTAGTCCAAGACATCCAGTGGGCACCAGACTGGGGAACGCTGTCAGGCTCTGGTCCTTAGTTTTTCCCTGGATATGGAGTTTTACTTTTATCAGAAAGTTTTGATTGAAAGAGATCTGCTGAAATATATCCTTGAGATGAAGCATGTATGTGTCCCAGACAGCAATATAAAAAGAACAAAGACCTCTATTATATGGAGAGGTATTAGCAATGAGAAGTGGAATTTACTAACTGGTGAATAGCTTTGCAAGAGGTGGGCAGTTGGTTTTGAATTAGATGGTTTAGTGTGGAGAGCACCTTAGCCACCTCTCTGTCAGAAGAGGCCGAAAGGCAGACCGTAAGAGTAAAGGGTGAATATTGTGAGATAATAGACCAAGAAATGCCTCCTATTTATTTATTTATTTATTTATTACATTTGTTAATCACCCATCTGGCCGGTCACCCGGTCACTCTGGGTGATGTACAATTAAAACAATGCAATAAAACATGACAATTAAAACAGTATTAAAAATTCTTTTTAAATCCTAACCCACCCCATATTCCTGCCTGAAATACCACATTTTTAATGTGCGGCGGAAGCTCATCATGGAGGGGGCATGGCGAAGGTCACTAGGGAGGGAGTTCCATAACTTGGGGGCTGCCACAGAGAAGGCCCTCTTCCTAGTCCCCACCAGCCTGGCTGCTCTGGCTGATGGGATAAGGAGAAGGCCATCCGTGGCACATCTTGTTGAGCGGCCAACTTGATGTTGCTGGAGGCGCTCCTTGAGATAAACTGGGCCGGAGCTGTGTAGGGTTTTAAAGGTGAAAACCAACACCTTGAATTCGGCTCGGCAAGCAACTGGTAGCCAGTGCAACTCCTTAAGCACTGGCGTGATGTGATCACGCTGGCGGCTGCCCTTAACCAGGCGAGCCGCTGCGTTCTGTACCAGCTGTAGCTTCCGAACCATCTTCCGTCTATGACTACAGCTCAGGTAGTTATTAAGGAGTTTTGGTGATTCTATCCTGACTTTTCTGTCACAAGCCCTGTAGAAAGCAGGCAGCTGGAGGAATCATAGGAGGTGGTACGGTAGTGGGAAATGAACTTCTTTTGGCAGGATCATGGTATAATGGGCCCTTTGAGAGAGAAATAATGGCAGAGTCCATTAATATTGACAGGGTATGCTGGGGCCCATCAGTTTCCACCATTGTCACCAGTGCTGGGATGAGCACACTGGATGTAAACATGATTGCTCCTTATCAATGCTTAATTCACAATTCCCTGATGTTATGTAATTCTTTGGGTAAAATGAAATAACAAATGGTAGCTCTCTCAGCAGGTTGCACAAAACTTCCCATGCAAAGAGAGAATAGGTTATGTCCCCTGTTTATAGAATTCTATAAGATAATTGCATAAGTCATTTTCTATTAAATATCACAAGGCTCTGGAGATGTTGCTCTAAAACCTAGCCTCTTTTCTGAGATCAAATTTGCTTGATAATAAGGTAGTGGCAAAATCTCCCCATAATTTACTAATGATGTAACCTATTTAAAGGTGGTGGTTTGAAGATGAGTACATTTTCATATAAAGAGCAAAAAAAGCAGGGTGTGTATCTGCTCCTAAATGACGGCCAAATAGTGAACTGGTGTGAAGTTGTTGCTGGTTCTATTTTACTTGTTTGACCACCTTATTGCAATCCAGACCAGACCAGACCAGACCAGTTCTTTCCAAAAGCTAATCCTTTGCAGCCCACTTCTTATTTACTTTTGCTGTTGTTTGTGTCTGTACTGGGCTTTAGTTATTAGGTTAGTGATTTCCCTTCAACCCCCACACCATTCTGGCCCTAGTTGCAGTTAATGCAAATCTTAAATATTTGTAGGTCTGTGTGTCTCTGAGAAATAATATACTATCTGTCTCACTCTGCGTCTGTGTTTGTTGTTGTGTGTGCTGACTAGGTTTACTGACTGGAGTGCCTTACCAATTACCATACACATGCTACGCCTGTGCTAAACGACCTACACAGACTGCCAGTCTGCTACCAAGCTAGGTTTAAGGTGTCAGTATTGGTATACAAAGCCCTATGCAATGTGGGACCAGGTACCTCAAGGAACGCCTTCCCCTATCCCTACCTCCCAGGCCATTACAGTCTTCAAGGGAAGTCCCTGTTGTCCATGCTGCAGCCTAAGGATTTCTGTTTGGCGGTGACACGGAGCTGGGCCTTCTCTGCAGTGCTGCCCCACCCTGTGGAATGATCTCCCTGCTGAGGGACGTCAGGCCTCAACACTGGCATGTTTTGGGTGCCTATTGAAAATGTATCTCTTTGCTTTGGCACATAATGCAGGCCACATACTGAAGCTAAGCAGGTATGAGCCGGGTCAGTGCTTGGATGGGTGACTGCCTGGGCTGCCCACATCTGTTCTCCTGCATTGAGGAGGGGGTTGGACTCGATGGCCTTATAGTTATAGGCCCCTTCCAACTCTACGATTCTATGATTCTATGAGGGGACCAACCTCATGATACTATTGAGAATGTGTGTGTGTGTTCTTGTTTGTTTGTTTGTGAACAAACCATGGAATTCCCTGGTATCACCCATAGTAGCTAAGTGGGACCACCATATTCAGAGGCAGTATACCTCTCAACAACAGATGCAGACATACAATGCGGGGGGGGGGGGGACAGTCCTGCTTGTAAACTTCCCAGAGGCATTTGATTGGCTGCTGTTGGAAACGAGAGTGTTGAACTAGAGCAAGGGTGGGGAACCTCAGGCCTGGGGGCCAAATGCGGCCCTCCCGGATTTCCCTGGACTCCCCCTTTCCCTGGCCCCACCCCTTTCCTCCAACCACTGATGGTTTAGTGGTTTCCTGGCTTTTGTGCAGCTTTTCCCCCATGCTAAAAGCTTGAAACACCTCTCCTAAGGTGTAGTTACTGGCAGTAAGAGCTTTAAGCTAAAATAGGCTGGTAGGTTTTGTATTTTTGGCCCTGCCCTTTTTGCCTTTGGACCCACCCACCACTGGAATGTGGCCCCTGAGAGCTTCTTCAAAATGGAATTTGACTCTCAGGCTGAAAGAATTTCAACACCCCTGTGCTGGAGGGAATTGAATATAAGAGACTTGCTCAGGCTACCAACTATACAAAGGAGCAGAAGTGGGGTCAGAGCCCGAAATACCAAACCACCACACACACACACACACACACACACGCACGCACACACACCCTTACTGATACAACATCTATTTTATAGAAAGGAATCTAGTGAGGTTGTGGCATTTCCAAGGTCACAAACTGAGTACAAGGCAGAACTGAGGTCTGAGCTCCAAATACCAAAGCACTCCTTGATTCTGCACCTCCAAATTATTTTCCTGACAAAAATAAATTTCTCTCCCAGATCCCCCTGAATTTTTTTTTAGCTGCACTTGCACAACTGCAGATGTGCGCAGCTCCGCGGGTGCAAAAATGGGAAGTCTCAGCTGGCTAATATTCTGTGGGGTACCTGCTGTCAAAGAGCAGCAGGTACCAACCCTGGACACTGACCCAGAGAGGCTCCAAAATAGGGATTTTTTAAACTTTGCTTTCTCTTGACAGCTGTCAAAAGGTGAGTTGTCAAGGGAAAGCAAAGCCTCAGGGGATCTTTGCTCATGAAAAGGGGGTGGTGAGATATACACACCCTTTGCGGTGAGATCATCTTTTTCTTTTTTGCCCTGACTGTCCTCAGGATCCTGTACATTTTGCACTTTTCCCTGAGACTATAGCTGCTGGAGAAAGTGCAGAAGTGCATCCAACCCCATTTTCGGGGGAAAGGAGTATTAACAGCTAGCTGCCAAAACACAGGCTCCCTTTTAAAATGGAGTTTTGACAGGGCAATGGGCTTTTTTTGACGGGGACATATCCATCCATATGTCGCTGTCAAAAACACCCATTGCGCACCTCCGCAGTTGCGCAAGTGCAGCTATTTCTTAAAGGACGAAAATATTTGAACACATTGTGGGCACAGGTGTTTGGTGTTTGTTTTTTTAAAAAAGTTTGCCAACCACTGACAGCCCCTCCAAAGTACCGCTTGGGCACTTTGAGCCCAATCATCTGTCAGGAGCACCATGGGTTGTCTGGGTAACAACAAACCCACTGTGGCTTATTGCCAGGGTGGGTTAGTGTGATGTGCGAATGCACCCATTTTGGAGCCACCCCATCTTTTGTTCTTAAACAGATTTTTTTTTCTGGTAAGAAAAACGCTGGTAGAAGTGGTGTTGGGAAAACACAGGTGGGCTACAAACTGAAGATAATGTTGTATCCCCCCCCCCCCAAATTCCATGAATTAGGCTGTGTAATTGCAGGATGAAAGCCTCATCTGGAAGCATCCTCAGTGCAAAAGTTGTCTATTCAGCATAGCTGGCTGGGGAATGCTGGGAATTGTAGAACTTATTTCTGTCTAAACATGCATAGGATTGCACCCTAAGGTGCTTAGCTTTTAATAAATATCTAAAGGGGAGAAATGCCGACCCTGGCCTGACATTTTTTGTTTTAAAAAAAACCCAGCTAGGTCATTCCTATCCACCCCAGCTGGTTGTTGGTAACCCTACAAGTTATTGAGGCTGGATTACAGATAGTGCCATGGTAGTTCTAAAGGGAAAGTTGCTGTCGTTGCTGTTTGAAAATATCATCAGTACACAATGTAGAAATTGGCCTGAGGACTTATATGGGTTCGCTGCCTCCATCTTCCTCTGCTTGTGGTCAGTGAAGCTTATTAAACCTGCAAAATTTCTCCTAGTAGATTTCATGCTTCACAAAATGGCATCATTCAAGTTGAAACTTGAATCCTGCAAACTACTTCTTCTTCTTCTTCTTCTTCTTCTTCTTCTTCTTCTTCTTCTTCTTCTTCTTCTTGGTCATATCTCTAGCTGATGTATTCCCATGCGTATGAGGGTAACTAAGTACCAAGTCCATGGCTATCATCTGTGGTCTTACTGTTTGGCTCTGAAGTTATGAGCCAAAATGAACTGAAGGCATGCTCAAAACGCTGCCTAACACAGACTACAGGGACAGCTATGCAAATCAGATCCCTCTCTGTGTGTGTGTGGTATAAGCATTTCTCTGGAGTGAGAACATGGGTTATAAGTAGAACACTTATAATTATAGGGTAGTTCTGCATTGGAATCACAGATAAGACTAGTAGAAATGCGCATGCAACGAAATGCAGCATCCAAGATCATCTTCTCTTGGGGCCTTTTCAGAGTTCGGGCTGAGGAATTGGCACTTGCTCACAACAAACAATTTTTATCAATTCTCTCTTATTCTGCTAAACCAAGAAGAAAAAGAAAGGGTCCGTTCACTGGTGGCAGAGTGACCTTCTCTCTGCAAGCAGGAGGTGTTCAATGATTGACAAAGGAGATGTAGTTCAGAGTTTACACAGGTTCAACCCCAAAGTTGACCTCACCTCACTCAGATGTGTTGTCTTACTGTCTCCCCTGCTACTTCTGCCTCCCCTCCAGTCCCTTAAGGTACTTCAGTGTGGTGCTCCCATTAATCTCCAGAAATGGAAGTCCTTATCACACAAATTAGAAATGGAAAAGGACCTGCTGGAATCTGCAATTCTTCTTGCTGCTCAGCCACACAACCCTTTGCTGCAGAGTCTCCAGATGGCTGTTTAGCTATTTCCTTTGGAAAGGGCACAGAGGGGTCATCGTCATACCTGTTTGGAATCCTTCTGAAAATCTCTGACTTCAGCACTCACTTTATGTCAGCTCAGCTGGCATTCAAGTCCTGACAGTCGCCATAGCAACATGGGAAGCATGTGACTTCACAGGTCTAAACTGTATGCCTGGAAACCTGTATCACCCAAGGCCTCTGGTAACCATGGTAATTCTATCACATCGTTCTTGCCTGTCTCCCAGGTAACCCTTTAGTCTCCTTGATATAGCTGAAGTGACTGTAAGCAAGACATCCTTGTAGGATTTTACAGGGACAATGGGTTTTTTAAGAGCTATGGTAACTAATCAGTACTGCATGGTGACACAAACCTTCAGTAACCATGGTAACTGACGAACATCACATAGCAACATGTACCTCATCTCCTCATGGAAACCTGCTCATTAGGGTTTTTAGTATTGATGTATTTTTTAAAAATCCATGCTGTTGTTCATTCTGAGAATAACTTTTATAATGCAATATGCCGATGCTAACTGAGTGTTCAGGGCAACCTGAACTGTTGCTTGACATGACATGTCAGTGACAGAACAGAGATACACCGTGGCCCTAGCTACACATGAAACCATTTTCACGAGGCTGTATCTGTTGTGTTGCCTCAGTGATAATGTGAAGCTACAATTAACACCTCTTTTCCTAACAGGGCTCCTAGGCCTTTAACAACGGAGAAGCAGCTGCTCTGGCACAGTGCTTTCCTGGCCATCATTGTCCCCACCTTGTGGCCATGAATTTAAATCCCACTTTTTTTTCATGTCAGCAGGCAGTAATACCATGAACCTCCTTTAAAAAAATAATAATTGGGAGGACCCCACCCCCTCTCCATAACTCAGTGGTTTTAACAGTTGCCTGGCAGAAATAAATTCAAGAGGTAAAGTTTCACCTCTCCCAATGTGGAGAGGCAGTAATGGGAGAAGGCTTCAACTGTTAAATTTCTCCTCGTGACATACTTGTTAGAGGCACAGGGGTCCAGCTGGGGAAAAATGGTGACGGCACAATGGGAAGAGACACAGTCACAGGTCTGCAAATGCGCCTCCACTTGATAATCAAAACAGGGCTTAGATTTCATAGATCATAGAGTTAGAAGGAACCTACAAGGCTATCGAGTCCAACCCCCTGCTCAATGCAGGAAACTAGAGGAGGGGTCTCCCATCCAAGTAATAACCAGGCTTGACCCTGGTTATTACTTTCCATGCTCAGACAAGCTGAGCCAGCGTAAGCCACAGGTCACACAGTCGATCCTAATGATCCCACATCCAATCGGAGTAGGGATTTGTGTCACCTCCAAGGTTTTGTGACTTTTCCTTCCCTCTTCCCTTGCCCTCACCACTCTTGCTGTGGCCTGTGTCCCCCCCTTCTTCCAGCTACGTTACACAGCAGAAGCCCCATTCACCCCAACATGCAGTAGGAGAGAGGAAGAAGAGGGAAATCGCCTTCATTGGGGGAGAGACATAGCTGAATGAACAACATAGCTTACAGGAGCAATTGGCCAAGAGAGACCCTACCATTTTATTCTGCTCAGCTCCCCTTCTTCTTCTTCTTCTTCTTCTTCTTCTTCTTCTTCTTCTTCTTCTTCTTCTTCTTCTTCTTCTTCTTTTAAAGAACAGAATAACTCTCTAATCCTCATGGATGCAGGAGCCAAAGTGATGGCAATTTTCTCCCACTGCATCATGTCAGGACTTTCTTCATCATATGGTATCAGCATTGTTGCAGGCCTGTTTCTTGCATATAACAAGATTTCTGGAGCAGGCTATAGATTTCTTATGGAACAATGGAAAGGAGATAATTTCTTTCACATCTTACAACCATGATAAGTTTGGGTTTAAAAAACAAAACAAAAACAAAACCCAAAGCAAAATGTTTTGGCAGAACACATATAGGATTTGAGCTTGAGTTGCTTATGGCGGAGGCTTATGAAATATTATAAGAGATTTCATGCTCTCCTGAGCACCTACCTCCAAGGCTTTGGGAAGTTTTCCTCTTCATTTGGCGCATTGGGCTGTGATGAACAGGAAGACCTTGGTTTCTCCAAGTGTGGTTTGACAGAAAAAGGAAAAAGAGTCTTTGCCCTCCAGGCATCTATGAAGTTTATCACAAGGGCAGCAGATCCTAGGGAAAATCTATTTGGATTAATGCAGAGAAACATCTGATGGGCTCCTGGCACTGGATCTGAAGGAAATTGTTATTATACAGACATATACGAATAAAGTGTGGGGGACCAATTTTCTTCAAAACCGGCAGAATAAAGTAGGCTTTTTCCACAGCCTTCTAGTGTTCACTTGTGAAGCACCTTGTGTACTTGGGCTGAGGATTCTTGCCCCTTCAAAACTGCAATAAGTTTGTTGAATTTTGGTAGTCCCAAAAGTGACTTATTGCACAGGATGACCATTTACAAAGGAGGACAGGCACCTGTATTTTTAACAGTTGCACAGAAGCTAGAATCCCAGCAGTGCAGTTTTTCTCTACCCCTGAATGACAAGGTGCGCCTGCCAAAATTCCCGCCTCTTGAGAAAGGTACAGGAATTCTGTCCTCCTTTTCATTCTGGTCACGTTATTACATCAAAGCGAAGAATTAATTATTGGAGTGTAAACTGGTATAATTATGTCCCATATTTTAAACTAAAACATTGTGTGCACCATGCCAATTTCAGTGCTCACACCTGCTGAATAGGACCCAGGAGTAGATGAACACAGGATTACCAGGAGTGCCTTCTGTCTGCTGTGCCAATGCACAGTTAATTCATTTGGCTTGTTGAATGACTTGAAATCAGTCCCAGATCCACCAATAGTTTGCATGGCTGCATCTTGGCAGGGGGGAAATTGCTCTACTTGGATTCCCTTGTTATCCTCTACTGCAGGTAGATTCAGATCATAGAATCATAGAAAAGTAGCGTTGGAAGGGGCTTATAAGGCTATCGAGTCCAACCCCCTGCGCAATGCAGGAATCCAGGTCAAAGCATCCCTGACAGATGGCTGTCCAGCTGCACCTTGAATGCCTCCGGAGTGGGAGAGCCCACCACCTCCCTAGGTAGTTGGTTCCATTGTCATATTGCTCTAACAGGACATTTTTCCTGCTGTCCAGGCGGAATCTGGGTTCCTTTCTGTTACTCAGTGAGGGGAGACCACCTGGAAATCCCATGTTGCCACCTTGAATTCCACCATGGAAGAAAGGCAGGATACAAATGTAATAATATATATAATAAATAAATAAAATATGCAAACTGGTCCAGTTCTGTGCACTGCAGCTACTTCACACTCACGTGTTGGAAAGTACTTTGTGATCAAATGTAAAGGGGATCACCGTACTCTCAAGGGATCCAGTGTATGATGAAACTCTTCACATGACATAACCATTTTTATTTATTATTAATATTTATTTATCGCCCATCTGGCCGGCAACCGGCCACCCTTTACACAGAACAGGGATCGATAGGGGAGCAGGACCAAGGCCCCAAGCCCTGTCCCAACCTACATATGTTCAGCTAATAGACTGAACTACACATGGTCAGGAACCCCCACAAAGCGAAGTTCCTGATTGCACAGACAAACCAATGCATCACACTTTGTGTTGAGCCACTGAGCTAGTGGTGGGTGGGGCCAACAGCTGAACAATTCTACTGCAAAAGTACTGTAGTAACGGATGACTTCAGTTACCCTCACATACACTGAATAATGCATATTCCAGTCACAACAAACAGGTAAAATGTCTAGATACCATAAATGATTGTGCCCTGAACAATGGAATTCCCCAGAGGGGAGCTGATCCTGGACTTAATCCTACATGGTGTCCAGAATTTAGCGCGAGATGTGAGCATTATTGAACAAATTGGAAACAGTGTGACCACAGTGCTGTCAAATTTAATTTATCTTAAAGTGGAAAATTGCCAAGGAAGTCCAACACAGTCATATTTGACTTCAGAAGAGGATACTTCTCAATAATGAGGGAAATGAGAAAAAGGAAGTTGAAAGGGAAAACAAAGATAATCAAATATTTCCAGAAAGTGGGGGAGGGGTTCCCCTCCCCCCACAAAACCATATTAATAGAAGATCAGCTAGAATGTATATTGCAGGTCAGGAAAGATACCACCAAGTCTGAGAGGTCACCAGCATGGTTAACAAGCAGTGTCAAGGAAGCTATTAGAGAAAAGAAGGCTTCCTTCAGAAACTGGAAGTCTTACCCAAATGAGGAGAACAAAAAGGAACACAAATTTGTTCAAAGGAAAGGCAAGCAGACAATAAGGGATGCAACACAGAATTTTGAGGAGCACGTTGCTAATACCATTAAGACCAACAATAAAAAAATATTTAAATACATCAGAAGTAGGTGACTAGCTAGGAAGGCAGCTGGACTTTTGGATGACATGGGAGTTAAAGGAGTACTAAATTGCATAAGGAGACTGCAGAGAAGCTAAACAATTTCCTGTGCTGGTATTCACTGCAGAAGATATAGGGCAGATACCCATACCTGAGAGCCAGTGTGGCGTAGTGGTGAGAGTGTTGGACTGGGACTCAGGAGATCCGGGTTCTAGTCCCCGCTTGGCCATGAAACTCACTGGGTGACTTTGGGCCAGTCACTGACTCTCAGCCTAACCTACCTCACAGGGTTGTTGTGAGGATAAAATGGAGAGGAGGAGGAGGATTATGTAAGCCGCCTTGGGTTCCTTGCAGGAAAAAAGGCGGGATATAAATATCATAAATAAATAAATAAATAAATACCTGAACTAGTATATTCAGGAAGGATGTCTGAGGAACTGAGGCAAATAGTGATAACAAAAGATGACATTTTGAGCCTTATTGACAAATTGAAAACAAACAAATCATCAGGTCCAGAAGGTATCCATCTGACAGTTCTTAAAGAACTCAAACGTGAAATAGCTGGTCTTCTAACAAAAATATATAACATGTCCCTAAGATCAGCCTCTGTGCCATAGGACAGGAAAATGGCCAATGTAACACCAATTTTTAAAAAGGGATCCAGGAAATTATGGGATGGTTAGCTTAATGTCTGTTCCAGGTAAATTGGTGGAAAGAATTATTAAAGATAAAATTATCAAGGATACAGAAGGACAAGTCTTTCTGAATACGAATCAACATGGCTTCTGCAAAGGTAAGTCCTGTCTCACTAAGCTTTTAGAGTTCTTTGAGGGCCAAACTAAACATTCACGCAGAGTGGCGCTATGCATGTTAACTTTCTCTACTCTCCTGTAAGCACACAGAGCCCTGATTTGGATTGGGACTATGGTGCTCCATGAGAGGAGGATTTAAGCTCCACACACACACATAAACATTTTTTTTCATGAAATTACACACGCAGACACACACACACACACACACACACACACAAGGGGGGGTGTAAAAAAGAAAAGAAAAATGTTATGTATTGAAGTCAGTGGAGGCTTTTTTTTAACCCCCTGGATGTACGTGGGGGGGGGGGCTGGATTTTCACAAAAAAATAGGTAGGGGAAGCTTAAATCCTCCTTCCCCAGAGTGCCATGGTCCCAATCTAAATTGGGGCCTCACGTGCTTACAGGAACAAGTAGAGAAAGGAACGTTCAATTTGGCCCTTATAATATCAACAAGCATGCGGGCAAGAGTGATCCAGTAGACATTGTTTACTTGGACTTTAAAAATTATTTTGACAAAATCCCTCACCAACCTGAACAATATTAGCAGTCATGGGATATGAGGGGAGGTTCTTTTATGGATCAGTAACTGCATAAAGAGCAGAAAGCAGAGGGTAGGAATAAATTAAAAAGTGACAGTGTTTCGGGGACTTTAGCATAGAAAAACAGTAAGTAAGGGGAGATATGATTGTGGTGTATAAAATTAGGCATGGAGTGGAGAAAGTGGAAAGGGGGAAGTTTTTCTCCCTCTGTCATAATAGTTTCCTTGACACTGCTTATTTTCTCCTTTTCTCATAACACTAGAACACAGGGTCATCCAATGAAGCTGAACGTTAGGAGATTCAGGACAGATAAAAGGCAGTACTTCTTCACCTGCGTATATTTAAAATATGAGTGAATGCCACCAATGTGGATGGCTTTAAAGGGGGGACCAGACCATTAGACAAATTCATGGAGGATAAGGCTCTCCGTGGCTACTAGTTATGGTGGATAAGTATTATCTCCAGCATCAGGGGTAGTATGCCTCTCAATACCAGTTGCTAGGGGACATGATGAGCAGGAGGGTGCCTTTGCTTTGTGCTCATCTTCTGCTGTTGGCCTCCCTTAGGCATTTGGTTGGCCACTGTGGTAAGGGAACGCTGGACTAGATAGGCCTTTGGTCTGATCCAGCAGGGCTCTTCTTATGGTCTTCTTCAAATTGGGGTTCCCACAAGTATGTCACTCTTGTTTCTCAGTAGCCCTGTTTTGGGTACATACCTGTCATAAATCAGTACCTAAATTTGCAATTAGTATCTACAGTATAAATAATTATGACTTGTTACGGTGAATGTTCAAGAATGTTGGCGTTCAAACGTGAATCCTGACAAATCCAGGTGTATGTTGAAAAATAGAGAGAGATTTCCCCACTTTTCAGGCACACACCAGTGAAATCTAACAGGCACTTTTAGGTGGCTTAACAACATTCGCCAGTGTATCTCTTGAATTTTCAGACATTAACAAAATTTGTCTGGGAATGTTTACATTTACATGCAAATATAGGCATTCATCATGTTTTGGACACTCAATGTAACATAAATATATAACCACTGTGGGTAATATGATCATCAGTAACTAATGGCCTTTATAATAGCTGTACATACACAGGCCCTGAACAGAAAAATCTTTTTGCCTATAAAACATTGTGATGGAGCAGCATATACTCAGTGTGTGCTTAATTTAATTAATTTACCTCCCATATTTCTTCCTTTTCACAAGTTTATCCAGTAACAAACTTAATATTTTTGTGAAGAGTATATTATGTGAGAGCTGCTTAGAGTGAGCATGCCTTTTGTTTCCTTTTCTATGTGAGAAAAGCTACCTGCAGACAAATTCAATGCAGACGCTTGGGGGATTTTCTTTTCTTTTTTACCTTTCTCTCTGAATACATTAATGACAAGATGAAAGTAGGTTTGTGGTAAATATCCCAAAGGGTTGTAAAAGAATACTGATAGTTTACCCCTTCAAATATTGTTTCCAAACAATGATCAGCTATCTCCCTCTGATAACTTTCATATCTATATCTATCTATCTATCTATCTCAGGGTGAACACCACCTACTATTCAAAATGTTTCCTCCCCCACAAAATGACCAAGTGAAGGCAATCTTTGGCATAAAGAGAGCCAGTGTGGCGTAGTGGTGAGAGTGTTGGCCTGGGACTCGGGAGATCCGGGTTCTAGTCCCTGCTCAGCCATGAAACTCACTGGGTGACATTGGGCCAATCACTGACTCTCAGCCTAACCTACCTCACAGGGTTGTTGTGAGGATAAAATGGAGAGGAGGAGGATTATGTAAGCCGCCTTGGGTTCCTTGAAGGAAAAAAGGCGGGGTATAAATATAATAAATAAAATAATGATTATCAACGCTCTTGAACAGGGGTTCTCATCTCAACCAGGGGGGAATTTCCCCGGGGGGGAATTTTAGGGTTTCGGGGGGGGGGAATTGGGACCACAGACTCAAACTGTTGGAATACTGACCTTTCTACAAATTACAATTCTACAGATTGTACATAATCTACAGGACATCATACCTTATTGTATGGCACAGATTAAGTCAGACAATCTTGGAAAGGGGAAAATGACATTCTGACATATGGTGAAAAGGGTGCATGGGGCAAAAGAGGTTGAGAACCACTGCTCTATAATGTTTCAAAAATCAGAAAACGTATTAGGCTTGCTAACTTACTGTGGGGCTATGGGGGGGGGGGGCGGCAAGCCGCCAGGTGCACTGTTGTGCCTTTAGGAAGAGCTAGAAATTAGCAGGTGGACCTTTCCACACCATGGAGATAAGCATTATCACCTACTCATGTCTGTACATCAAGCTGCAATTTAAAAGGACAGCTTCAGAAGCTGGTTGGCAGCCCTACCTACTAAGTTAGCTAGAGTATGTCATAAATAAAATGTATCCAGTGCCCCTACTATCAGGATTCAGAACAGTCTGCTCCCATTTGTGAGGTGCCAAAGCAGGACATGCAGGGCCAGCATCAAGGGTAGGCATGGTTGGTCCCGCTGACAAGAGCCCCCTAGACTTGCTCCTCCTCTTCATGCTTGCAACCTGCTTGTTCAACTGCCTCTCACTCTGGCCCAGACAATGGTGGTGGTGAGGAGGAGGAGCAGGAGATGCCACGGCCCCCTTGCTCCCTGGCTCCCTGCCTGTCAAGCAAGCAAATGCTGATGAGAAAGAGGAGGAGGAGCAACAGGAGCTGGTGACAATGGTGGTGACGAGATAGACTCACTGAGGGAGGGGGCCCATGGAGGGGGCCTTGCCCAAGGGCCCTCCAACACTGAGGCCATGGTCCAAACAAGCAAGGTTAAGACCAAAGCAAGCAAACCAAGTTCTGAGGGGCCAGATGTCCTCTTTTATAGGGGACCATCCTCTGTGTGAAGGGCTGTCCTGTCCAGTTCCAGTTTAAAGATAATGCCTGTGGCTCACGCTGGCTCAACTTGTCTGAGCGTGGAAAGCTAAGCAGGGTCAGGCCTGGTTATTACTTGGATGGGAGACCCCTCCTCTAGTTTCTGCACTGAGCAGGGGGTTGGACTCGATGGCCTTGTAGGCCCCTTCCAACTCTATGATCCTAACTATAAGAACTGTTGCCCAGCAACAGCACCTGGACAGCAGACTGAACAGGCAGCCTCAGGCCCCAGTCTTCCGCACTATGGTGAGATTTGCTGTACTTCTATTTACATTACAATACTTATTTCTAAAGTTGCATCTGTACATATAAATTAGCATATGTACATTTTATGCAAATTGGTGTCCTCTTGTTGTCCTCCCCCCCCCCTTCTTAAGCAATTCATAAATAGCCACCAGAAGCAGAGCAGGGGAGTAGAGTTCCCAAAAAATCAGCAAGAAGGAGGAGTGAGACTCAGAGGCTGTTACTTGTAGGTACCAGTGAATCAGACTCTGACTCCAGGGCTTTATAGGCCCAAGTGGGCAGGGATTGGCCTGAATGGTCAGCTGACAATTGCAGCAGCCCGGGGAAGCCCCCTTGCACTGCAGTGCTTAGTCGGCCAGGTTTGCAGAGTGCCAATGGTGCAGGACATAAGGCCCCCGTGTCCTGGCGGCTGCATGCCCCGGCCGGCACAAGACTCTCCCCCACCTCCCATCATCTGACATCCAGTTATAATTAAGAAGAAGACAGAGAATTAACTATGAGGTCCCTAAAATAATGCTGGAAAACTGATTGAGGGCAGGGTCACATAGGCCACAATCCAGAGGGCTATGCACACACCTGGATTGTTCTGAGAGGCCCCGGCTCAGGAGCTGCCCCCACAGAACTTCCAGATCGCCTTTTCGATTTCCAGAGTTTAAGAAGCAGTTTGGACGTTTTGGGGCAAGATTTACAGACAGAGAAACTGCTATTGGTATGTGTAGGGGACTGTTTTCCTTGTGTTTCCTTGCAAACGGCTATTCCGCAAAATCCCAAACCGGAATAAGACCGATGTGTGTAATACCGCTCTCCCCTCCCTGATGGCAGCCATATTCATTTATGGATGACTTTTGTCCTAGCGCGACTGCTCTATCCTGGGTCTCTTGGCCTTTGTCCTAAAATGGGAACCTGAACTATAAATGTTTTAAAAGAATGAGCCTGGAAGCTGAAAATCATAACTCTTCTGGATTTAAGAAACAAGGAATTAAACAAAGATCTTGGCTTCAGAGTCGTGTCTCTGCAACAGCAATATCCCCCCCCCCCACCTACACACACATTCCTTTTTGCTGAACTCTTGTCTTATAATTTCCACAGCTTCTCTATGCCAATGTTTCTGTGTATCTGAGGTCGTCTGTGTAGATTTATATACTCATTAAATCTTGTTTAAATGCAGCTTCACCCTTTAGCTTCCTTTTTTTTTAAAAAAAAATGTTTTATTGAATTTTTCCAATCATAAATTAGCTTCCATCTTCTAACACCCAAACGTAATGTGTGATTAACCATAAACAGGCCCAGCTCCTCCAGATTTTGGGGAGTCTGGCGGCCCAACCAGAGCGCTGACTGTCTCCACTGCTGCTACTTGGGTTTCCCGGCAGCGGCGGTGCTTCAGCCTCCAGCCTGGGCCTCCCCCTTGCAAGCAAGCAGGTGTACGTACCTGGCCACAACAGTGCTGAGATGGGTTGGGGAGCTGAGCAGCAGCTCTGCCAGGAGTGTAGCGGACCAGGGCTCACAGGGACACAGCGGCAGCACTTCTTGATTAGCAGGGATGCTGATGTCATCTGCCACCCCCCACCAGGCTTCCCTGTTCCCTCTGAGCTTAGCTACAATCTTCATAGTAGCTTGGGGGGGGGGGTGAATTTCCCCAGCAACAATATATTGTTTCCTGTTGTAATGCAAGGTATTTTGGGGTGGCTACTGGTGGAGATTAAAACAGCAAGAACGTGTTTGTTGCTATGGATCCAAAATAGCTGCCTGCAATTTTGGACACTCCTTGGGGTGTGGCTATGGGGACTGTCACGGTGAGTGCCTGCACCTCAAAATTGACCACTACATGACTGTGCTCTGCCACCAGCTAAGCCTACGCACGCAAGTGGGAGGGAATGGGGCAGCCACCAGCTTCCTCCTTGCATGCAGGCCTACCCAATGGTGGCTGCCGCTCAGCTCCCCAGCTCATTATACGGCCACTGCTGGGTAAGCCCACTTGTGTGCTAGGGGGAGGGGGTGGAGCAGGCGTCAGACTCCCCCGCCCCCTCGCAAATGGGCCTACCCAGCAGCAGTGCTGTGATGGGGTGGGGAGTTGAGCGGCTGCTCTGCTCGCTGGCCCATTGCAATGCTGCTGCCAGCCAGGTACGCTCGCTTGCAGTTGAGTGAGCATGAGGAGGAAGCGGCAGCTGTAGCAGTGTGACCACTGGAGAGCCCAAGTGGTTCGAGGATGGCTGAGCATCCTCTTTTACAGAGGACAGTCCTCTCTTTGAAAGTCTGCCAGAGGACTGCCCTGTATTTTGAAGGCTTCATCTGTTTGAAGGGCTGTCCAGTCCAAGTCTGGTTTAAAGAGAAAGAACCATCAGAAGGAAGAGCAGGCCAAGGCCTTGAAGTTGCCCATCAGGAGTCAGCA
Source organism: Shinisaurus crocodilurus (assembly GCA_021292165.1). Lineage (NCBI taxonomy): Eukaryota > Metazoa > Chordata > Lepidosauria > Squamata > Shinisauridae > Shinisaurus > Shinisaurus crocodilurus. The sequence continues at coordinate 62,851,258 of CM037881.1, read as the reverse complement.
CCTAGATAGAAGACTGAGCGAGACACACAGGTCCCCTGGTCACAGTCTTCCACACTATGGTGAGATGTACTGTATTTCTATTTAAATTATAGTTATTATTTCTATATTTGCATACACACACACACCCACACACACCCACACACCAGCACATGCAAATTATATGCAAATGAGTATCCTCTTTGGTCCTCTTTTTAGTGATGCATGCCCTCTTTTTTTGTGATTCATCAGAGGCAACCACATGGTGGACACTGTTTGGGAGGGTAGGCGTCAGCCACAGTGGGCCCTGCTGGCTCTGGGAAATGACCCAGAATGCTGGGTACTGAACACAAATGTATTTTCTGCTGCATGTACAGCAAAGGCAAATGTACACATACTAGGGACCCGGGATTGGCAACGGCTCCTTGCCTGTCCATCTGTGTACATGATGGAAAGCGGGCATTTGATGTTTTGTAACACGGGAAACAGACCTTTTTCTGCATGTGTCTGAGGAACAGCAGTGTGAAGCTCAAAAACTGACTAGCAAAATCTGTTCCAGCCTTCCTGTTGTATTCTGTTTCTCATTCATTGAGATCTAGAGGGAAGTAAAACACCAAACAAAACCATGAATTACATTTCCTGTGGAGTGTGAGATTTACAACCTGATCCTCTCTCTTTTGTTTACTCAGAAGTAAGTCTCACTGAATTTATTTAGGCTTATGCCCAAGTAAGTGTGCATAGGATTGTGGTGCTAAAAATGCGACATTTCTGAGCTTTGGAATAAGGTTTTGTAATATCATCTCAGCAAGCATGGTTTGCCTTTTGAGTACCACCGTGAGGCAAATACCACCAAAGTATTATGTTAATAATCGGGCTGGAAGTGGATTGTTGTTGTTTGTTTGTTGATGTTGCTGTTTAAGGGAAGCTTGGAAATGCTAGGTTCTGCTCTGGAAAAGATGTGATGGAACTGGACTCTTTATCTAGATCATTTCTGCTGCATTTCTGGGACTGGTTCTGGGATCTGCCTGACATGCATTGTTTGAGCTTCATTGCATCGGCATGTAGACTTCCTGTGCCTCACATGGGAAAATAATGGCAGTAGTGTGGCCAACAGTGTACCAGGCCTCCACTCATGAATGGTGAAGTCTAGGGCAACCTGGGGGCTTACTTGAATTTGAAAGAATCACCGCTGGATTCTGGAAATCCCCATTCCAGTTCTGTGTTGAAATTCAGTGCTAAACCCCAGTTTAAGTTGAATTCAGTGGTATCTCTAGTATTTTTGTCCACCCCAACCCACTGGTGAAATGTGGGAATGTTGTGGAAGTATGAGGAAAGAATCTTTTGCTTTTAGACTTTGGGATGCTTCTAAAATCCTAAGAGCGGATACCCTGATGTATGTACATCTGTTGCTAGCTTATCTCTTATACCAGGTTGCGAGCTCCATGTGCATTCGTAATACGTGTTTGCACTCTCTAAAATGCACCCACACATACACCACCACCACCAAGTGCTATTGGGTGGGAGCACTTTGCTTTCTCTCATTTGCAGGCTTTGTTAGACCTAATGGTTTTAATGATAGGACTAAGTATGAAATGCACATTTGATCAGCCCCATTAAGTGACAAAAGGAAGGAGTGAGTTTGTTCCCAGTTAATTTAGCAACAACTTGCAGAATAATCTGTTTTGACAGTTTTTTTATTGCTCAGTGGCCAGGAAGCTACAGCATGGAGTGCACTGCCACGTGCCCTTGTTTCCAAGGTTTACTGGTTCACACATGCTCATACATTACTCAATGTGTACACTTCATGAATGGCAACAGTATAAGTGAATTGACTCCATTGAAAACATTGTATTTTACTTTCAGATGATATGAGGAAAAATCTATTTATTTATTTTTAATGATTTTTAGGCTGCCTTACGGGACAAAGTCCCCTTGAAGTAGGGTATACCAGGCAGACTTATAACTATGAACATCACAATTCCCAAAATGGAAGTTATAACACCATTGATAGATCTGTGATGACCAGTTCACAAATGCAAGCCATTCACTTCATGCCACCTTCATCAAGGTATTCATATGATTGCGTGAACCATGGTGACAACTGTCAGTCACTGTGTCCCGTCCCGTCGCCCCATCCAACAGGTACTGGTTGAGCCGCTGCTACTACAATTAATGATGGTCCAGAAGGGATATTGGCTGTAATGAGAACCTTTGGTGTGTTTCCCAGGAATTTCCCCTCTTCTGCTCTCACATTGTCCTGCCTATCAGGGAGTGAGCTTGGAATTCCCTGTTTTGAATCTTTTATACTATATTTACATGTGATGCTGCTTCCATGAGATGGGATCTATTTTCCCTCTAGTGAGTCTAGTTAGGGCAGTACACTAGCAGGAAGATCCGTTCCTATGAATTCTGCCCACAAAGTTTAGGCCGGGCTTCCCCATGTGGAAAATAAGCCATGTACGCATGGAATTTATCTGAACACTCAGTGTATTTGCAACATGTTGGAAGAAACTTTCCACGGAAAAGTTTATCTGCCTTTGTGATGTATCACCCTTCTTTATAAGTCACTACAGGTGAAAAACACTGATTGGTCAAATTTCGCTGCGGTGAAAGCTGTGGAGTGGATTGGCTACACACAAGCACACCTTATCAACAAGCACCACCTAGTTTCTATATTCCTAACTCACTCACTCATACCTTATTAACCCCTGCTGTTTCTATTTCCATAAAATGGTTCCACATCCAGATCTTATGGACTACAATTCCCATCAGCCCTGATCATTGGTCATGCTGGCTTAGGATGAGGGGAATTATCGTCCAAAACATCTGAAGGGCGCCAGATTGGGGAGGACTGGTTTCAGCTATCATTTGTTACCTTGGGTGGTACGCTAAGCCAAGAAGGATTACTTCGGGGAAGAATGTGGTATTTTCACTCCTGCTCATGGAAATACTCTCATGGAGCAAACTCCATCAATGTGTGGTTTAATCATTAGGAATGCTCAGTCTGGCTGGAGATAGATGATGGGTTTTTTAAAGAAAAAGAAACTGGAAGCGGTTGAGAGCAGCTTCTGCTTCTTTGGTTTTACTATCATCTCTGGTTTAGTAAAGTTTTGAAACCAAAACAAAACCTCTTTATGGGAAGTGAAACTGGGATGAGGGTCTACACCAGAGGCAGCAAACCTTTTTCAGTGCAAAGGTTGAATTTCAGTCTCGGAAGGTCTCAGGGCTGCATTCCATCTGTGGGTGGGACTAAAGGCAAAGTGGATATAACCAAAGGCAGAGTGGGTGGGGGGCAAATGTGATTCTTCACTGATTATAAGCCTACTCAGAAGTAAGCAGGACAAGCCTCTGCATGCCTACTCAGAAGCAAGGAGGACTGAGTCACTCAGCAGCACTTCCGAATATAGCTTCCCAAACACTGAGCCTCTGCATGTCTACTCAGAAGTAAGCAGGACAAGCTTCTGCATGTCTACTCAGAAGCAAGCAGGACTGAGGCACTCAACAGCACTTTCAAATAGATTCTGTACCATGTGCAGCAATTCCTCTTTCCATCCACCTTCAACTCTCTTATGGGGGCAGGGGAGGCTATTGTTTATCTTCAGTGTCAGAGTTAATGCTAGGTAAGATAATTCTGGGATAACCGTATGCAGGGGCAAAAACACCGGCTAGTAAGTGTTGGAGAAAACAAGATCTCAGTGGTTGGGTGGTGGGAGTATTCAATAAGCTCCTCCATACAGAGTGTGTGGGTGCATGTAGGGAGTCCAGGGAAGCCACTGAGTCTGCATCGCTTCCGTTGGACTGCTTTACAGGGAGAACACCCTGCTAGCTCGCTTTAACAAAGTCAAGCTGGGAAAAGAATTTTTATTCCAGACTCTTTGGTGAATATGGAAGAAATAAGTCCTGCTCTCCCGCTCCCCTCCCCCCCCCGTCCCCACTTCTCTCTGACCTAATGAAGTCAGTGCTCAGTTTTGAGCACATTTTTGGCAACGGCTGGAAAATCCCAGGACTCCATTCAACCAGCAGCAGCATGCTAATAAAAAAAATAAATAAATAGCAGAGAGGAGGAGAGGAAACCCTCATGGGCAGCCTGCCCCGACAAGTGTTCAGCTGCTCATGGAGCAGGACTGCAAAAAAAAAGAAAAACTTTGATCACAAAGCACCACCCGGTCAAGCCAGGGAGTGAATAACTTGAAATCCGGGTTCAAAGCTGGGCCTGTAGGGTAGAGGGGGAATGTCTTCCGACCTGCTGTTTAGGCCAGTCACACTGCAGTGCCAGGAGAGGAACACCTACCTACTTGTGCAGTCCCTTTTTTTGGCTCAGAGATCTCTGCGCTGTTGGGGACATGGCAAAGTCTTGGGGGCTGAAGAAGAGGAGTGTGGGAACCTGATTCTCCAAAAGGTTTAAATTTTTGAAATTTAACCTTGAATCTTTTGATGCCTGCCTTTTTCTCTCAGGGATTTTGGCTCAAGATGTTGTGGATAGAACAGGGCTCTCCAACCTTGGGTCCCCAGATGTTGCTGGACTACAGCTCCCAGAATCCCTTGCCATTAGCCATGCTGGCTGGGTATGCTGGGAGCTGTAAGCCAGTGACATCCAGGGACCCAAGGTTGGAGAGCCCTGGGATAGAAGATAAAAACACCCTCCCGACGGGGGGGTGGGTGTTTGACAAATGGCTATATAATACTCTTGTACTACATAATATTTATACAAAGTTTGCATAATAAAAACAAAAATACAAGGCTTTCACCGCTAGAAATTCTTCTAGAAAACTTCATATTACACAAATTATGCATATGAAAGATTGAGATCTTATTAAGCTTTATGATGCAAATACGCAATAAAAACAGGCTCACAATAATTACACAATGTGCATATTAGAGAGCCGTCTTGGCAGGCTTCCAGGTATCCACCTGTTTCATATACATAACTTCTTCAGAATAATCAAAATGACCAGTCAGGTGTGCAAAAATTATCCAAAGGGAATCATCAAATTCTTTCCTCTCTTGATAGTATTGATTACAGTGGCTCATTCATGGACCTATTTAAAAGGCAATATCTCAAAAAACACCCTTCTCCAAGGGTATCAATGTTGCTGTAAAACTAGATGATCTGCAGCAGCACTGATTCCCTTAGGTTGTTTACCCTGTGGGAAAGGGTGGGTCTTTGTTTTTTGAGATATTGCCTTTTAAATAGGTCCTCCAGATGGTGCCTCAGCCAGGGAGTTTGCTTCACTCTGCACAGGCTTTTCTTACTTGGGAAACCCTGGTTGAAGCGAAGCCCGCTGAGGCGCTGACTTCGCTCCTCCATCACCATCCCTGCACAGAGAAAGCGAGGGAGGGGTGAAGGGACGGGGACATGGCTCAGTCGTGCTCCTGCCTCCTCACTGTTCTGAGTGGGCAGAGCTCCGGGGAGGGGCCTGAGGCCCCATGGACTGAATGCAGTGCTGATGGGCCAAATTTGGTCCATGGATCCTACATTTCCCATCCCTGCATTAACACATTTATATCCTAGCTTGGGATATATTTGATTTCAAACTATATATCTGTATCCCTTAAGCATGGCTGGCTGGGGAATGCTGGTTGTTGTGGGACTTTTTTCTGTCCAAACATGCATAGGATTGGATTGTGCCTTTAATGTATCTTCCTCTAATGCAATTACAATTGTGTGAGGGAGAGAGTGGGAACAAACTCGCTGGGCCTGCCCTCTATCACATCCCAGCAGTTCTGGCCCCTGCTGTCAATGCACTGGAGTATACAAGGAGCATGCCAACACACACACACACACACACACACACACACACACACACGAAGAAGTAACATGCTAATTGTCCCTTAACCAGAGAATGCTTGTCAAATCATGGACATGGAGAGTACTTTCTCGTTCTTTGTCTTTTGTGTTCCTTCTTTCTGTTCCACATCTATTTCCCATCCAGTGTAAGGCAAAAATATGTCACCGCTATAAGCAGCATCCACTCTGTGGTCCTGGTGATAATGGTATAGGTATTTTGATGTTTGGAGCATTAGGCATCAAAACAGGTTAACTATCTTGTTTCCTAGCCACGTAGCTTCCAAACTTTTATGAAGAAGATAAAAGAGTGCTATCCAAAACAGTTTGATTTGACCTCAAGAGCCTTCATCCTTTGTTCTGATCTGAGTTGTACAACATACCCTTTCCTGGAATTCTGTAAACCCTATTAAGGTTTTGATAAGTCTGTGATTTAGTAGATGCCCATCATTGGCAGTTTAATATTTCTCCCTTTATTGCTCTTTCAAGGAAATGTGTATGCATGTGTGAGGAGGAGAGAGGGAGAGCAGTGGGAGATAATTACTGGTTAGCATTTGAAATCCTATAAGCAGATTTTGAGGACACAGAGGTCCCCAGCTCTATGGAGTTAATCACTGTTTTCAATATCTTCAAGCCTTGTCCAATGGAAGGGACCATCTCATGTTGATGATGTTTATTTGTGTTACAGAAGCATCAAAACTGAGGACACTGTATCCTAAAGACATTGTAGAATATTCAGATGTGTGTGTGCTCTAGTGTTCTATTTCCATGCTTCCCAAATTGGACTCTGGAAACCCCCAAGTGTGTAGTCGGTGGTAGATGTTAGGTTCTTGCCCAGCCAAAGTTATTACAAGTGTGTTCCCACTAGTGTTCTCCAACCTTGGGTCCCCAGATGTTTTTGGCCTACAACTCCCAGCATGCCCCAGCCAGCATAGCTGGCTGGGGCATACTGGGAGTTGTAGGCCAAAAACATCTGGGGACCTAAGGTTGGAGAACACTGTGCTAGCAAATCAAAAGGATAGCAGTTATTCTCCCCATTGTTTGTTCACTTGTGGAACAAAATATAGTTGCAGATATTCATATGAAAGATGGAATGAAGAGATGAGCTATCTTCTGCCATCTCAGATGGTTGAGATTTTGAATGTTGACAAGACATCTTGAGGGACCAACATATTTAGGAAGCAATGATATATTTAAGACATGATTGTAGGAGAAAGGAGCCATAACTATCCCACGTGACAGCTGGAGAAATTATGCTCAGACCCACTGATCCTCAGGGTACTTGCGTTCGTGGAATAATGTCATGACCTCAACTTTAGTCCGTTCTCAATATCAAGCTTTGAGAATAATTGAGTTGACCACTGAAGCATGTAGCTCGGCAAGAAACTGAACCCACAGATCTCAAGGGTTTAGTTGAGAAGGTTAGTCAAAGACCAAAGATTTCATGAGTCAGAAGAATATTATGAGAGAAACAGACAAGTTCAGTTCAGTTATTCATGAGATTCAACACATTTCCAAGCAGCAGCTCTCAATAGCACATGCAATAGTTTCCAGTTTCCCAAATTGTTTTGAGGAAAGATCTTGATGAGTACTTTATTATTCCACCTTCTGGAATTAATCCACTTCTAATTGTTTCAGGTAATTTAATCACATGACTTCACTGAGAAGAGGGGCAACTTGGTTGAGGCAACCCCCAAATGGAATCCCACTTCAGCCCTTGTTTTGTGCCCATTATAGGCAGCCTTATGAACCACATCCAAAGCTCCTGCCATCTTGAGAATCGCTTCCAGAATGTCTTCTTTCTTTGCTTCCTTAGTTTCTCATTCTGTTAGAATGCTCCCATTACTAGTTGTGGATTCCAGTTAGGTTTTCAGTGGATCATGGTGGGAGTGTTGAAGAAATTTGAAAGTGCCTGTTGACATCTTTAAAACCATTTCATGTTGATATTTTTAAAGTGGCCGTTCCAGATCTCTCTTTCCCTCCCACTTCTCCAAGCACCCATTCAGAGACATCACCATGCTAAAGAAAAAAGGAGAAAGGAAAGCTTCTGGCAGCTGTAACTGATGTTCACAGTGTATTCACTTGGCTTATGACTGAATACCAGTGGTTGGTAGAAAATGGTGGCTCATCCTTCCCTGCATGAGCTGTGGTTGGCAGAATGAGTCCATTAGATCAGTGGGAGGTATTTATACTACAAAGCAGAACTGGAAAAACAGATGCCATTCTGTTTACATCCCCAAAGAAGGAGGCGAGGTGTGTGTGTGTGTGGTGGTGGTGGGAGGTTGTTTCTTGGCTCATAGGCCTCATTGTAGCTATAGACCAGGGGTGGGCAGACTTCAGACTTGCGGATCCTACTTTGTTTTTAACTGTAAACCCGATATCCACAAACTGGAGCCTGGTGCAGAATTAAAGAATTCTGAATCTTGTTTTGAGAACCAGAAGTGAACAGACACCTATGAATCTATGAACTCACAATCCTTCTACACAAAAATCCACTCCTGGTTACCCTAAACTTACTTCATTTCTGTAGTATAATGGTGTTTGTGTCATTTTGTTGCTACTATTATTAAGCAATTGTAAATCAGAAATCTTTGCCGATCTACTGCAAATCACCCAAAGATCTACCAGTAGATCCCGATCTAACTTGTGCTATGTAGTCCACTGTGGATGTCTTGATTCCTCCCTCTCCATGACTCCCTGATCTTAAACACTATAGGTCAGCCTTCTCTAACCTGGTGACCTCCAGATATGTTGGCCCTCAACCCCCATAATTCCCAGCCAGCATGGCCAACAGCTGGGGAGTATGGGAGTGGCAGTCCAGCACATCTGGAGGGCACCAGGTTGGGGAAGGCTGATATAGCTGAATGTTACTGGGTGGAACAGGTACTCTCCCTAAGATGGGCCAGCAGGATGGCATGGCCTGAGCCATCTTTGGTCCCCAAGAGGGTTATTGCAACTTTGTGCTCCCTGCAAGGTTTCCTTCCTCCCCACCTGCTCCAAGACTTCTACCTGCCAGGGACAGCTGGGCCCTGTAGCTGCTTAACCGTTGGATTTCCTTCTAACCTACACAGGCTTGTGGTCCCAAAAAATTATTTGGCCTTTGGGGGTGCATGCAAATCACAAAACTTTTGTGTGGGGGTACTTAGTATTAGATTAGGTGGCTGGGTGGTCTTTCTCTCTTTTGTCTACACTGAGGGGCTGTGGCTCAGTGGTAGAGCACCTGCTTTCCATGCAAAAGATCCCAGGTTCAACCCCCAGCATGTCCAGGTAGAACTAGGAAGGAATCCTGCCTGAAACCCTGGAGAGCCATGGCTGCCAGTCCGTGTTGACAGTACTGGGCTTAGATGGACCCATGGTCTGACTCAGTAGAAGGCAGCTTCCTATGTTCCTATAATGTTCCTACCCATGTTCTATACAGTGACGTAGCATTGTTCTCGGGGGCATTTGCAACTAGTTTTTTCAAAATGTGCAGAAGCTGGGCTGCTGAATACAACAGCCCAGCCATGGCTGCTGTGCACAGTGGCTTTGTTTCGCTTAGAGCAGGGGTGCACAATGTTTTTGGGCCCAAGGGCCATATCAGGTGGTGCCAGGAGATCGCGCATGTGCATGCAAGTGCACATACACCCGCGTGCTCATACGCATGCATGCACACACATCCACACAAAAGCCTGGGGATTCCCTTGCTAACGCTAGCAAGGGAATCCTGTTCTTATTTCCAATCTCTCATCAGAGACGTAATTTCTCATCTTTAGAATTAAAAAAGAAAGAAAATGAAAACAAAGAAAGAGGAAGGACAACCTGGTCACCTCATCTAATAGTAGGACACCCCATACAAACATTTTTCCCCTTCCTGATTTTGGGAGTGTTTTTGTCCCAGTGAGCTCCCTGAATGTGCAAAAAAAAGAAAAAAGAAAAAAGGTTTATTACAGGTGCAATGCTATGCATGTTTAGACAGAAAAAAGTCTTACAACTCCCAACGCTCCCCAGGCAGCATGGCTGGCTGGGGAATGCTGAGAGTTGTAAGACTGTTTTGTGCGTCTGTCTAAACATGCATGGGATTGCACCATAATGAACTTTGTCATCATGGTCCTACTCTAGATCCCATACCATTGTCCACCTCAGTGAGCCAAAGGTGTATTCTGCTCAGTATGTTGCTGACAGATGTATTCCTTTGGCCATAGCAAGCTCATCATTCTGGGTGTTCTGTGTATCTCAGCTGTACAGCTGACAACCTGTGTCTCCTCCAGCATCCGGGGAGCTGCTGTCCACTTTCTCCATCCTTCTGGAGATGCAGATCCACCTGGCAGCCTGAAGTTCAAATTTGGTGGGGAAATGATGGGCTGAAAGCTGTCGTAATAGTGGCCACACTGGCCAGGGTATTGGCCTTAATAGGGGGACCCTGGTTCAGATCCTGGCTCAGCCACAGCATGTCGTGGATGATCTTGGGCTGGTCATTGTCTCTCAGCCTGGCCTGCTTCACAGGCTCATTGGGGGGGGGGGATACCCCACGTATGCCATTCTGTGTTCCTTAGAGAAAAGGTAGGCTCAAAAATAAATAAGGGTTGATTAAAGCTTGAATTGCAGATTAAAACTTACCCTCCCTAATTGGTGGGTCTAAGAGTGAAGGGCACATCAGGTTGTAGGCCATACAGATGTACCAGTAACTATGTTCCTATGCTAATTTGAACAAGAAACATCTTTATTTAGAGACGGCTTTTCCTTCCTCTCCCCCCCCCCCCCGTGTAAATAGTGTGGGTGGGCATGTCTTATGCTCAGTACAGCAAAAAGAGAACAGATAGAAATAACTGTGTAATGGTGCAAACGTTTAGGAGAGTTTTCCACTGACCTCTGTAACAATAACAATAATCTTTATTACTGTCAATAGACCATTCATCACACAATATAGTACAGACAAACAGCTCAGTTAATTAGACACGTGAAAACGGGAAGTCAAACATAATCTGGTAAAGATAGCCTGATTCAGAAATTTGGCCACTTGCTCAGTGATTAACTTATCAGAGCTGCTGAGTAATAAAGTTATTAAAAATTCCATAGTGTGCCCAGGAAAAGACCGTAGAATAGGGTAGATCAGGTCTTTCCTGGCCCTATGGTAGAAGCTGCAGGAAAGTAAAACATGCTGTATGGATTCTACCTCAAAGTTATTGCATGGGCAGCATCTTTCAGAAAGTGGAGTTCCGTTATATCTGCCATCCAGCAATTTAGAAGGGAGAGCATTAAATCTTGCTAATGAGAATGCTCTCCTAAATTTGGGAATCGTCAGCCAGCATAGATAAGGCAGCCCCTCCTTGCTAAAAAAAAAAAAAAAGCTGGCAGACCCAAGGATAGAGGAGAGCAGGGGGCCCTGGCAGCTCCCTGTAATTCTTGTAAATCAATCTCCAACAACCTCTGTTTCACAATTGATTTAGCACTAACTAATTCACTAGATAATCACTGACCTCTGTATTGAACATATGAAGCTTCCTTACAGCAGACCAGAGTATTTGTCCATATAGCCCAGAACTGTCTTCTCTGCCTGGCATGGATCTCCAGGTTTTCCCCATCACCTACTATCTGAGCCCCCTTTTTAACTGGAGATGATTGCCAGGCATTGTATCTGGGGTTAAAGCTATACTGGTTCCATCCAGGTTGCCTTGCATCCACATCTGGTAATGAGAAACACCACAGTCAACTGACGCTGTAGGTGCTCCCTTGGAATCCATGAGTTGGATCCAGACAAGTGTGAGTGGAACCTTTCCTGGCTCCTCCTCCTCCCCTGCAGCTCCCTGCACTCTCCAAAAGGGTTCAGGGGCCCTCTGGAGCAGCACGGGATGAGGCATGGTGGGTTGCAATGGGATGGGGGAATCGGTAGAATTTGGGAGGCTGGCTTGTGTAGGTTGAAGTGCGTTTCTGTGGCGCAGTGCACCCTTGGGTCCAAGCCATTGTCAGTATGTTCTACAAACTCAGTTCTTCCTCAACACTCCATACTTCTTCAGCACCATTTCAACGGTTTAGTTTTCTGAAGCCATCTTGGCACTGCTATTCTACCGTACTAGGGAACATTGTATATCCCAGATTCCCATGTTAATGAAAAAAGATGTCCTCAATAATGTGATGATTTCCCACCTTATTAAGATTCTACACTAAAGAGAAACTGTGCCCTTCCATTAATAAAAGTTGCCTATATGAGGACAGTAGGGTATTGGTAAGTGTGCAGAATGTATTTAAATGTAATCAGTTAACAAATGGCTAATCAACGAAAATAACTCTTCAGTCGTTTAATAGCCATGCTGGTTGGGAATCATGTGAGAAGCAATCCAACACATCTGGAGAGCACCAGGTTGGGGAAGGCTGTCAGCGGTGGTGGTGGTGACGACTCCTATTTCGGTGGGGCTCCTAATCCATTGCAGCTTTTATCTGGAGCTTTATAGGAGCTATCCATGGTGCTGAACTCCACCCCCACCCCACCCCAAAATAGGTTCACCACCATGGAGCACCATGGATAGCTCCTATAAAGTTCCAAATAAAAGCTGCAATGGATTAAGAGCCCCACCGAAATAGGAGTCAACCAGTCTCCGGTGTCTATATACTGATGCTTTTCCACATCCGCAAGGTCTTCTTATATGGAATGGGACTGGACGTTTCTGGGGTAGGCAACCCAGTTCCCTCCAGATGTTTTGGGCTACAACCCCCATAATCCCTGACCATTAGGCAAGCTGGCTGGGGCTGATTAGAGTTGTGGGTCTAAATAATCTTCAGGACAATGGGATGCCTACCCACAGGCTAGATGACCCATAAGTACCTCCTCATTCTCTTGCCAATCCAGAGGCAGGTGCCTGCACAGTGCACTGCTAAAGGTGAATGTCTCCTTGTGACTTGCAGCTTACCAGATGGGTCAGTGCCATTGGAGAACTGGAATCAAGAGACACCCCTTTCCCACCCCTGATGGAAAAGGTTGGCCACCCCATGGACCCACCAAAACCACCTGTTCAGGTTCTGTGCAGACCATATTTGACCATGCATGTAACCCCCAAGTACTGGATGCAGAGATCCAGCATCGGAAACCCCATGCCCTTGTTATTGTCGGCATGTGTAGCTATGGGATTCATTGGTTTGTTTAGATACAGATGCCAAATTGGGGTGTCTGTGATGTCTTGCATGCCACTCTGGATGAGATGTACTCGTCACATGCACCAATGACTATTTGGAAACTGGACATGCTCTGCCAAGGCTCAGACATTGTCTTCAGCACCACTTATTCCATCTAGCCTCCTATGGATCTGCCAAAACCAGTTTGCTGAAATGCTGAGTATAAACAACTGAGTTAAAAGATTGCTGGACCTTAAAAGGCAGCTTCTAAAACCGTGGCTGTTACATTTAAATAAACGGAAGCTCATAGCTACATGCACCCTTCAGTTAATTAAAGGTGAACAATGAAGTACAACTCCTGAGTGACTTGATCTGCCAGGAAAGAGGAGTCAATCTAGTTTAGAACTGGCTTTTCAACAGAGGGGAGTCTAGAAGTATGTTTCTCCAGCAGTGTTTTAGGTATACCACCACCTACATGATGATGGCTCTTTTTTAATGGGCTGATTCTGAACATGACTTACACTAGATTTGTACAAGTATTTGGGCATCCCATACAACAATTGGGTTAATGAGCTCATGGTGAAATTGATTGCTGAGAGGTTTCTCCAGACAATCAGTTTGTAGAACAATAAATGTGAATTTCATATTCAGTTGTTGCAGGGGATTCAGATGTCTTTCATCCAGGAAGTGTTTCTGATGGGGGTCAGGGGGCAGAATATCCCTTTCCCCAGCACCTCCATCCCAATATTTTGACACTGGCAGTGTCGTAAATCAGTCCGGTCCACAGATAAGCCATTGTTGTTAACACAGTCCAAGGTTGAAAGCCAAGAGATATGTCTAAAACCAAGGTAAGACGAAGCAGTGTAGGAGCAGGCTGAAGCGTGGTCAGGGTTGTTCTGAAGTCAAGAAAGCAGGAGTCTTGGTCCAGGGGCTGGCAGGAGTGCCTGGCTACAGTCAAGTTGCAATGACAATTGCTTCCAGAGTCCGAAGTGTGTTTGGGGCCTGTCTTTTAAACAGGCACTGATTGGCAAGGCAGCACAGCTGGGCCAGGCTGCAGATGACACATGCCTGGCTCTTCCCCAAACATACTCTGGCTCGGTTGCCCTGTGTCCTCCTTCTCTATCTCAAACAGAGGCACAACCGGCAGAAATAGCATTGCTTTATTATGTTAATATTCCACCTTGCTTTCCAGGAGTTCAAGGTGGCGTACATGGTTCTTCTACCCCACCACCCTAATTTTACCCTCACAACAACCCTGAAAGGTAGGCTAAGTGAAGAGATCATGACTGGCCCAAGGCTACTGTGTGAGTTTCATGGCTGAGTGAGGATTTGAACCTGGGTCACCCTAGTCCTTGTTCCACTCTCTGACCACTACACCACATTGACTGGGTTCACCCAACAAGATAATCCACACTCAAAAGTTGAATATGGGTTGAGTGTGGGTAGTCAGTGAACCATGGGTTGTTGTTGAAATTTGGGTTATTGTGTTGTCTGAACCCAGCCGAGATAACAAACCATGATGAACAACCCACAGTTCACAACCCAACAGTAAACCATGGGTTCCCTTCATGGATTATTCATGGTTAACAAGCCGTGCCTTGTTAGTGCAGCTGGGTTCAGACAACACGATAACCCATGTTTCAACAACAACCCATAGTTCAATAACAACCCACACTCAACCATGAGCATGAGTTATTGCGTTGTCTGATCCCAGTCACTGTCTCCCAGTGGAAGACTAGTGCAGCAGGAGAGGGAAATGGTAGCAAAGGGCTTGGTGTCAGAAGTTCCTTCCTAGTGTGGCCTGTTGCCTAGGACCTCCCTGACCAGAGCAGGAAGAAAGTTTGCTGTGCTGATACAGAAGAGCTGCTCTTTTCTCCTCTGGGACATCACAAAGAGTACCCTGTGGGCTGCTGGGACTGTGACACATGTTTGCAGGGAACTGAACGTAAACACTGTCACTTTAAATTACATTGCATGCTCTCCATTGTTCAGACACCAGCAATTCCAGCCTTGATCAAGCCTTCTGCAATCTGAGCCTGGGAAGCAGGGGCCAAGAGCAAAAGCCTTCCAAACCATGAGCCGGCTGCATCCTTTGTGCTTTGGGAGAGCAGCCTTGCTTGATTAAGAAATGGTTGTATAACCTCTAACAAGGCTGTTTCCTTCTCTAGTTTCTGTCCTGCCTCTCCCCTCCAATTAATCCAGGAAGTGTTTCCCCAAAGAATCATTCTTCACATGGAGGCGATGGCGGCCAGCTGCTGCTGCTGCTGCTGCTGCTGCTGCTGCTGCTGCGATAAAGTGAGCTGTGAACTCACATTGCTGTATTTACAGTGGGGAAAGTGTTGCTGCCTACCTGGTTTTCTCTGTATTTATTACATGCACCATCAGGGCTGGGATCAAGGGTTGGCATGGTTGGGCAGCTGCTGAGGGCCCACATCCCAGCAAGGGCCCACTGACAATAGCCCAGGGATGTTGAAGTGTCCTTGGTCTCGAGTCACGAGTCTTTGGACCCGAGTCTCGAATCCGAGTCTGAGTCCTTGGTCCAAAATGGTGACTCACAAGTCACAAGTCACTCCCAAAGATGACTCCACGAGTCCCTATTAAAATCAATGGGTTTTTTTCCCCAACAAAATAAGGCTACTTCAGATGTGTGGCTTAAATAAATTCTAGGCACAAGTGTGCCTTTTTATTTCAAAACTCTGCAACTGATTTTGGCAAGAACAGACCAGGCAGACAAACCCAAAATAACCAGACAGGCAGAGGAGGCGGGGAACCCCAAAACAGGCAGGCAGAGGCCTTTGTCTTGGACAATTCAAACTGTGGAACTGGTTAAGAAGAGACCAGGCAGGCAGAGGAGGCTGGGAACCCCAAACAGGCAGGCAGAGGCAGCCAAACCCAAAATGTCTGAAAGGTTGCATTTTAGGAAAATGATTTTTAAAAATAAAATCTTCGCCGGTGATCTCACTTCTCTCCAGTCCTTCTGGCACAGCCCAGAGATGTTGAAGAGTCCTTGGTCTCGAGTCCTGAGTCGAGTCTCAAGTCCCATTAAAAATATTGGGATTCGAGTGGGACTCGAGTCAGAGGGGGGACTCAGTCCGACTCACAAGTCAAGTCCTGGAGTCCGTGTCCCCATCCCTGCAATAGCCCCGTAGAGTTGCTCCTCCTTTTCACCACTGCAACCTGCTTCTTCACCTGCCTCTACCTCTGACCCAGACAACAATACATGAGAAGGAGGAACAGCAGATGCTTCTGCCTCCTTGCTCACTGGCTCTCTGCCTGGCAAGCAAGCAAATGGTAACAATGATGGGAATGTGGACGAGGAGCAAGAGCAGCTGGTGACAAAGGCGATGAGTAGACAGACTCACCAAGGGGGGAGGTCCATTGAGGCTATCTTGCCCAAGGGTACTCCGAAACCTGAGATTGGCACTGTACACCACTACTGTACTTTGCCTGCCTCCACACTTGCGAAAGACCAAGGGGAATTTAAAAACTAACCAGTGAGAGCCAGTGTGGCATAGTGGTTGGAGTGTTGGACTGCGACTCGGGAGATCCAGGTTCTAGTCCCCGCTCGGCCATGAAAGTCACTGGGTGACTTTGGGCCAGTCACTGACTCTCAGCCTAACCTACCTCACAGGGTTGTTGTGAGGATAAAATGGAGAGGAGGAGCAGGAGGATCATGTAAGCCGCCTTGGGTTCCTTTCAGGAAAAAAGGAGAGGTATAAATATAATTAATAAATAAATATAAATAAATAAACAAAAAATGATCCCATTTGCACAAATTTCAAGATCCACCAAAAAAAACCAAACACGCACACAAAAAACAAATTGCACAAATTGCTGCCATTAAAATAAAACAGAATCTGCGTATTGGTTTGACTCGCTACAGATCAAGTCAACACCAGCAGGAGGAAATGGAACAAAATTTGACAGGGCTAAACCAGAAAAATCCGTTGAGTTTTCACCCCTCCCCCCAATGGAATTCTCGTACATCCCCCTATAGTGGAGTAATTTAGCCAGTGCACTGGACTCCTAGTGCAGAATGACACCTTTCAGGTAGAAAATGATGGGTTTTCCCAGACTACATTTTGGCAGAAATAAGACAAGATGATAACCCAGGGTGTGTTGCTGCAAGATTGCCATTTTCAGCAAGTTCACCCTTCTGTGCCTGCCCATAAACATGGAGTTCAGGAAATGTGTGACACAATGGCACCAGGTTGTGCATTTTCTTGCACCCTTCGCTGTTATGGCAGCCAATAAAGTTGAATGGGAGTGTGGAGACACACAACATGGTGTTGTCTCACAACTTTCCATAAGAACTACATATTATGGGCTCAGGAGAAGGAAATTGACATGGGATTGATGCTTGCCAAGGCAAAACCTGTGCTTGTCATAAGAACATGAGAACATAAGAAGAGTCATGCTTGATCAGACCAAGGGTACATCTTGTCCAGCGTTCTGTTCACACAGTGGCCAACCAGCTGCCCACGGGAAACCCAGAATCAGGACATGATGATTGCAACTGCTGGGGACTGCACGATCGCCATGGCTCATCGTGGCTTATTACAGGTCCCGCAAGAAAAATCCTTTTAATCAGTGGAGGCTGGTGACTCCCATGTCAGTGGGGCTCCTCATCCATTCCATCTTTTTGTTTGAGCTTTATAGGAGCTATCCATGGTGCTCCATGGTGGTGAACCTATTCTTGGGGATGGAGTTTAGCACCACGGATAGCTTCTATAAAGCTCAAACAAAAAGATGGAATGGATAAGGAGCCCCACTGACACAGGAGTCATCACCAGCCTCCCCGGTCTTGTGGTGCAGCTCCCCCCCCCCCCCCCGCCGCTGCCAAAGCACCTGCTATGTATTTGCTCTTGCTGTCCACTCACTTTGCCCAGCTTATCTGGGCAAGTGGCCGGGATGCTGAGGAGGATCCCAGGGATGACACACTGGGCTGGCTCAAGTCATTTTGCTGCCTGAGGCAAATGACAAGATGGTGCCCCTCCCCATTCCACATATAGAAGCCAACAACTGGACTGGCAGTTAAATTTTACTTTGATACTGGCTCAGCATCCCCCACCATACCTGAGGATAGCAGGCTAGCTTAGGGGGCATGTAGCCAACACCCTGCCACCTCTCCCTGCCCCTCTCACATCTGCTGCCTGAGCTGACTGCCGCACTCTGCCTAATGGTAGGGCCGGCCCTGATGCATGAAGGGTTGGTTACTCACCAGCGCCTGGAGGAGCCCTGCCTCCAAGTGACCCTTCGTGCACTGCGTGCCATCCCAGTCAGGACCGTGAGCAGTGCATGAAGGGGGTGTCCGACACAGCCAGCGCCTGGAAGAGCCTCTCCTCCAAGCACCAGCCAAGTCCCTTTCCCTGTGCAGTTATAGAGGAACAGAGAAAGGTAACATGGGCGGGGCAGGGGCAGACAATGTCAGTGGACAGGGCGGGGTGTCAAGGTGGGCAATTCAGGAATTGGTCCAGGGGAGCAATCCAGCCCCCGGACCAAGAAGGGTCCCCCACCCCTTTCCTTTCCTAATGCCTGACATTCCGTGGCCATTTGGACCTTCTTTGCTTCCACTGTAAGATGAAACACATCCTGTGTTCTTGTTATAGGTGGCAACCTATGGCTGTTACATGCTACTGCTGGTCATATATAGGGCTTTGAATTTGCAAAGCATTTTATATACTGTAGTCTTCATTGTGTTTCACCTCACAATTGCTCTTCAAGGTAGGTCACTATTATTATTATTAGCATTTTACAGATGAGAAATTGCCACTTGGACCCCAGTCTTCCAGATCCAAGCCCCATTCTTTATTCCGTGGCTCTCATCATTGAATGATTTCGGTCTTTAATATAAACTGCCAAATCCCTGCCATTGTAATGAGGATGGATGAATTGAAGGGCTGACCTATTAGATCAAGTCATTCAATATCTAAGCTAAGAGGCAGGTTTGCCCCCTACACACACACCAAAAAATGTGTCCCAAATTGCAGCCAGCTTACTTTGTACTATTGAACTCAAAGGGAGCCAGTGAGAACAAGCATGTGCTGCCCCTTTATCTGCATAGCCCTGTCACCAGTTCCAGAACAATTTCTTGGTCACATGGGAGTGTGACAAAAAGACAGAATCCAGGAAGTGTGTGTGTGTGTGTGTGTGTGTGTGTGTGAATATTATAGCAATTTTGTTTTGAAAAAGGGAACTGAGGCCGTTCCTGTATGGTAAGAAGGGAATTAAAGCATGCATCTTATTGGAATTTGCTGGCAGAGCAAAGTTTTGATCATTTGCCTCCAGAGTCCTTGGATAATGAGCCACTTTTCTTCTCCCAAGCAAAGAAAAAATTAGCCATGTGAATTCTCTCTCCTGTCTAAATGGCTGGCTGGCTGGCTGTGAGGTAGGAAGGTCAGGGTCAAGGGGATCAGGCTGTTCTCCTCTCTGAGAGTCGTGTGTTTGCTTTGTACATAAGGCCAGTGCTGCTCCTCATCACACAGGCATGCTGGACCTGATCAAGCATTCATGGAAGCCAATAGGATCAGGATGGAGCCATTTATAGGCCTAGAATTGCTGGTTCCAAGCTGCTGAACAGGAAAATACCTGAGCTGCTGCTCACTGCCTATTAAACTGGTGCAGAATTATTGAGAAATTACTGCCTGGCAGGAAGAAAAAGTCTGAAATATTTATTTTGGAGTGCTGTAAAAGGCAACAGAGGGAGAAGCCGGGAAGGGTATTTGGGGAAGATGCCATTTTTTGTGGCGGGGGTGGGGGGAGAGGAGAAAGAAAGGATAACTTTGTTTTTCATTCTTTCTGAAACATAATAACATAACGAGTCAGGCAGGGTTCTATTGGCCTATACCCCCTTTTTTATTTAATGCTTCAAGATCGCACGGGCCGGCACATCTGGGGTGTCGAAAAGATGCTGGGAAACGAGAGAGACCTTGGCCTTGCTGCGGATACAATAAAAGAGGGAGTCGTCTTTCCCTGACTCCAGCGAGAGCCCCTTGGCTTCTGGAGCTGTGGGGGGGGGGGCGCAGATTTGGCAAAGCCTCCTTCTCTCTTGCCATTTGGGTTGCTGTGGCTAAGGGAGGGAAAGAGGAAAGGGGTGCATGAGCACTTTGGGGAGGCACACAGAGGGAGGGGAACTCACACACGGCTTTGCTTCCCAAGGTTGGAACAAAACAACACCCCAAAAAAAGAAGGGGGGGAGGAAAAAGCCGCAATGACATTTGAGCATTGCACAATTTGGTACAGCTGGCGGCGGTTTGGTTTTTGTTTCTTGGTTTGTTCTATAATAGCTTGTGTTAGAATAGAATGGGCGGTGGGAGGGACCTGGGGGAACTGAAGATCAGGGTTGAGGACACTGGGGAAGGTGTTTTGGGACATAGAGGAGGCTGGGGGCTGGGGAAGCAGCGCCTGTTGGAAATTGTAATATTGCCTGCTTAAAATCAACAAAGTAATAAACCACTAATTAGAGTGGGGGGAAAGGGTTGATTGAAGATTCTTTGTAACCCCTCCTCCCTACTGCCGGCCGCTCTGGCCAGTGCTCTCCCTCTCTCTCCAACCAAGATGGACACACGGTCTGAGCTGGCTTCCAGCCAGTGATCTCCAACAAAGACTCTAACCTGCCTATATGCATCCTGCATATATGATATACGAAATGTAAGTAAAATTAATAAATGTCTTTATTAGTTTTAAACCTTGTATGGACAATCAGTTTCCTTTTAAGAGCCTTTTTTTAAAACAAGGGTTTAGCAACCCACGTGGTGATAACCAGTTTCAATAACCAGGCTGCGCATAAAGGGGAAAACTCTGCTTTGTCCTAATCAGTATAAGACTGACTCCTTCCCATATCCTCCAACAGTGCCAGGGGGATGGACCTCTGGTCGGAAGACATGGAAGCTTAGGACAGCCTTTCCCAAACCCGGTGCCCTCCAGACGTTTTGGACTTCATTCAGCTCCCATCAACCCCAGCCAGCAGGACCAGTGGTCAAGAATGCTGAGAGTTGTAGTCCAAAACGCCTGGAGGGTACCAGGTTGAGGAAGGCTGGCTTGGGGCGGGGCATAGGCATAAAGGAAGGGAAATAGGCATACTTTATACATTCATTTCACACAGAGGCACTTCACAGACATTTGTGTCCCGCCTTTAACCAAGGACCTCAGGGTGACATCCATGGGGCTTAAGCCCATTTTCCTCCTACCCACCCTGTGATGTCAGTTAGCCTGGGGCCAGTGTCTGGTCCAAGGTAGTCCAGAGAGTAAGAGTTCAAGCCCAGGTCTCCCCGGCCAGCATTCTTTTCTCTGTTCTAAACTGGTGTACTGTAGAAGTCAGTGTTGGGAGCTGGAGGTTTCATAGATTTCATAGATCATAGAGTTGGAAGGAGCCTACAAGGCCATCGAGTCCAACCCCCTGCTCAATGCAGGAAACTAGAGGAGGGGTCTCCCATCCAAGTAATAACCAGGCCTGACCCTGCTTAGCTTTCCACGCTCAGACAAGCTGAGCCAGCATAAGCCACAGGCCTGTATATGATGAGGAGGTTTTGGGAGGTAGGTTCTTGACCAACAGGAGATGGTGGTTGTATCCTTAGAGGAGGGATGACATTGTGAAGCCATTTCTGCGTGAACATGTATTGGCTGAGAGACTTTGAAGTGCAAGGCTCAAACTGCTTCTGGATTGGTGGAAGGCTTTGGCAATGAGGGCCAACATTAGGACGAGGTCAAAGGCCTTAGAAGAGCAGAACTAAAATCACTCAAGGGATGGACTGGCACTGGGGAGCAATTTGTTAAGGATTTGTGTATGTGCATCTGAAAGAGCAGTGCTAGTCTGTCAAGTAGATGGACTGAGGAGGTGGTCCTGATGGATTGTGCTGAGCGAGTACGCTGAGGGATCTTCAATCCCTCACTGTGGGCCTAGTTGGAAAAGGCCCTGAACCACTTGGAACTGGATGACATTCTGAAGTAGGGATGGACAAATCTGTGAAGTTCAATTCCACTCAGTTTCTCTGTTATCCCAACGTCAGGTTCATTTCATCTCATTTCTGCATCAGTTTGCAATTTTTAAAAAATCCACATTAAAATGTATACATATTTTCATGCATATTTCTCCTAATATGAGTATTTTTGTATGCTCTTTTCTAAATATGTATATTTCTGTACAAACTTTCCCAAATATATGCACTTTCCCCAAGCAATTTCCCCTCTAAATAATGGGGGGTTTGTCTGCACCTTTCCTTAATATACACATTCTTGTGTGCACTTTCCCCTATTATATGCATTTTTGTACATATTTTTTCCTATTATACACATTTTTTTCTGCACATTTTTTAATTTGCAAACTATATTGCAAAATTCAGAAAATGCTGTTATACAACTACGTTCTGGTTCGTGTGTAGGTTCAGGGAATGCGTATTTGGTAAGTTTGCATTAAAATGCGAACCAAACAAATTTCTCATCCATTCCCTGCTCCAAGGATGTAACTGGTAGTGGAGAATATTGTCTCTTTGCTGCCATCACCACCACAGAACAACAGGCTAAATCAAGAGCACTTACATATGTCAGTTGTACTCTCTGTGGGCCTTCTGTCACCTGCGTTCTAGTTATCTCCCTGCCCACCTCATCACCCCTAGCTCTCATCACCCCTAGGACACACAGGGGTGGTTGTGTCAACTGAATTTTAACTTGCTTGATCTCTGTTGCGGTTTCATGAGCACCAGTCTCTTTTTCAAATGATGTCTTCAGAACTCTGCAATCCCTACCACACCACCTGAGGACTTAGTATGCCCTGGGGAGGTAGAATCTACAGGATGACATGTCCCTTGAGGCTTGCTGGAACCACAGGGGATGTGGCCCCTTAGTGGGTAAATGTACACAGAATCCAGCTCCAGACTAATTGTGCAGTTGAGATGAAGACAGCTGGCCAGCCCATCGCTTCCCTCCTCAGTGACTTGTCACCACTGAAGTTTTGCATTGCCCTTCTGCTCTCAGGACAGGAGGCTGGGCTCTGTTCTCATAGCTCTCCTGTTTTGGAATGGTGAGGCAAGAGGGAGCACATGCAAAATATCCTCTAACCTAGGTCTCCAATAGGTGCTGAAGGCTAGAGTGGTAGAGATTAGAAGGGGAGCTGATGGACATATTTAAGGAACAGAGAGGAGCTACTATCCAGATGCAGCTGGATGAATTCTATATGTACATACAGTATATAGACCCATACATAACCTCTAGCCAATATGCATAGCTCAAAGTTAAAGCGACAGTGTTAACCCCTTGATATCTGAGTTAATTTCTAAGTTCAGATCCTAGGCAATGTTCTCCTAGTTGGGATAGGAGGAAAGTGCAGGAATCAATGTGATCCGCTTCCATATAGCATCCTAATTATGTCCCAAGAAACTGTTTTTTCTTATCTTTGGCTAATTGCTGCTAGGGTGGAATCAGGCTGGACCATCCAATTTACTAACAGGCTGTTATTGTGCCCCTCTTGACAAGTGATGTGTGTTCCAGTTGCCTCAGCCCTGTAGTAGAAGGAAGGGGTTTGTCAAGCGGGACCGCCTAGCTGTGTGGATCAGCCATCATGACTGTGGTGCAACATGGCAGCTCGTGCCACACGGCAGCGAAAGCAACATACATTGTTTAGCAAGCAGGGCACCAAGGTTGCTAGGCCAGTTCTGTGGAGGGCTGGAGTTTTGTCCCATTCCCAGGCCCCAAGCAGGATGATGTTTTGGCTCACTGGAGTTCATCCAAGTGACCAATTCTGTAAAGTGCTCCTTCAGCACCCTGAGGGCCAGGACACTGAGATGTATGCCGGGACATGGATTTGCGCTGTTCACATATACCAGGGGTGCAGAACACTTTTGAGGTGGGGGGCAGATTGCCTCCCACCAGGCCCACCATGTGCAGGATGATGTCTGCGGGTGTGGCCCCACCCACTGATGTCACATAAGTTGGTGTGGCTCTACCCCCTGACATCATGTAAGGGGGCATGGCTATGCCTATGGATGGATGTCACTGCAGATAACAATAGGGATGCTTTCAAGGGGGATTCTGCCAGGGAAAAGGCTTGGAGGCCAAGCCCGGCCCCCCTGGAGGAAGTTCTGGAGCCTCCACAGGCTGGATTAGGCCTGTGAGATGGAGGTTCCGCACCCCTCACTTATACACGGGGGGGGAGGGGAGGGGAGCAAAACCTGCCCTCTCCTCCCACCTTGCCTCATTGTGCTCTGTAGCTTTTAAGGCAGTTTTTCCCTAGTCCATCTCTGATACCAGCCATGTGCCCAGGCAGGGAGAAAATTGCTAAAAACTACAGATGTCACAGATCCAGTTGCTCGTGTGCTTTTCTTCATGGTTATCATTAACACCACATTTGTAGCCCCACCCTACCTTCCTTCCCATGGTCTCAGGGGGCGTATGTGATTTCCCATCTCATATTATCCCATCACAACAGCCCTGTGAGGTAGGCTAAGGTGAGACAGGTTTGTCGGTACAAGAGCACCCATATGGGCTTAATGGCTGAGCCAGGATCTGAGGCCTGATCTCCCTTGTCCAAATCAAACGCTTTATCCGTTGCACCACACTGGCTCTTTATCATTATAGCTGCAATATAATGAGTGGGCTATTGTGCAAATCTGGCTTGTGCTCTTCCTGCTGATTCCCTGGGTCACATGGGCCTGGCACGCTGAAGATGATCAAACAGGATTTACACATTCCGTTTCCTAAGACCACTTTAATAGGATCATTCCTCCCCTTTGAGCTACCTGCGGAATTAGAGTCTTATCTTCCTTGCTAAGGATGTTCCTCAAACACGAATCCTTGAAACAAGAGGCTTTCTTGTTTACACCGACAGAGGTGGTCTACTTGCTCCTTCTCCCTTTTGATGTCTCCTCTCTGCTGAAGTCGGTCTCTCATTTCCTCCCAGCATGCAAATATCCAGGGAGTTCTCCTTTCCTATTTTGGGCCTGTGTAGCTGCGGTACAAAGGCAGGTAAGCCCTTGGGGAGGTGGAGCAGCAGAAACGCCTCCTGGGACTCATTACCTCTCTACCCTGATAGATGTGCTCTCGCTCCTCTATGTCGAAGTCTCGTGCAAACAAGTTTCACGCTGGCCCTTCACAGCCCTTTGCCGAGCGGGCCAGCAAGCTGCAAGTGCCCTGGGTCAACAGATCTGGGAGTTAGCAAACGCTGAACACAAACACTAACCCAGTTAAAAAACACGACTGGGCCGAAAAGCGCCATTTTGTAAAGAGCAACGCCTCTTTCCGCAATTGTGCTGTTGCACCTATGGTGCCTGGCTGGCATTTGTGCTGCCTGCACACCCCATGGCATTGAGTTTGGAAAACCTGTTGTTAATTGTGAGAGATGCTCTTGGCTCTGAGGGCTGTGTGTGGTTGCACTGGGAGATGGGATGCAATCGGTTCAATTGCAAAGCACAGGGCAAGTGCAGAGTGAGAGGCAGGGACCACCCTTGCTGCTCCCTTGGCCCCAGCTGGCTCCCTGGGAGGGCTAGGCTGATGTAATGTTTTCATTCAGGCTGTAAGTGAGTGGGGAAATACCTTGCTCCGACTAGCTGAAGACGAATGTGAATGTGTCGTGATTGCAAGGTGCTGTGTTATTTTCACCAGGTCTAAAGAGAACCCCGAGGAGGTCAGAGAGCTTTGTCATCTTAGCAACGGCCGCCACGAGCACATGCTGAACTGTGTCACCGTGAAGCATGGTCCTGTTTCTGGAGTATTCCTCTGACATTTGATGGATGAAAGTAGATACTGTTGCTCTTATGTTAAGCAAGCCAGCAGCCTGCTAGTCTCACGAAGAGAACAAGGATATATATATATATATATATATATATATGCATAAATGTAAATAAAACTGGGGATGTATGCAAATTGCGAGGCATGTGATCAGGTAAATGTCTGCACAGCTGTTTGAAATAGCCAAGAAATATCACCCCAGGGAGAGAGTTTAGAAGAAACATGTGCCCATGACCCATTTTGGGAAACACCATCATATGAATATGAAGAGTCTTAATGGTCTGTAGGATTCATTTAGTTGCTTTTCGGGAAACAAAACAAACAATTTCTGGCAGGTATTTCTCTTGCATATCTCTGCTTGAGCTGCCATCATTTCTTATGGTGGGATCATCACTGATGGTTTCTGAGAAGACACTGGGTAACCGGTATAGGAATCCCAGCCTCAAGGCAGGAGATTGAAATTCATATCTCTTGGGCACCCTCTCAGTCCAAGGGCTTTCACTGGACTACGCATTATGGTCATATTTAGAGATCCAAAATGCAATCCCTGCCCCCCATTGTGCCAAGCATCAGATAAACACTGTGCTTTCTACCGCAGTGGGACTGCCTGAGCTTTACATTTGACATCAGACACCCTGATCCAAGCCAGCCCCCACTCCTTAAGTTAGATGGGTGGTGACCAGGGACAGGGCTTTCTTGGTTTTGGTGCCCCATATTTGGAATGCCCCCTCCCTGCTCCAGCCAGCTGCAGTAACATGCTGAAAGCCCTGGGCACATAAAAATGTAAACAAACATGTACAGTAGTAGTAGTAATAATGATAACAACCACTACTAGCAGCAGCAGTAGTAATAACAAGTAGTAGTAGTAGTAACAAGTAGTGGTGGTAGTAGTAGTAGTAGTAGTAGTAGTAACTAGTAGTAGTAGTATTCAGCTGGTGCTGGAAAGACAGCCAATTTGGTACCAGGTGAATATATTGTTGTTGTTTTTACTGTTACATTTTTATTTCCTTGCTTTTGTTTGTTGAGGCCTTTCAGCATGTTACTGAAATAAGTTTTAACTGATTGTTTTATTGGTCCTGCTGGATTTTTCTGGGGTACAAGTGTGCTTTCTACAACGTTTTATCCTGATTACTAATTATTTCTAACCCATGCAGCCCAATCCTAAGCCCCCCTGAGTTCAATAGGGCTTACTTCCAAGTAAGTTTGCATAGGATTGCAGCATTTTATTTTAATTTTTTTACAGTCTGATCCATACAGACACACAAAAACCCTGACAGGGTTCCTGATGCATTTTCCTCTTAGCTGATTTTTTTAAAATCAGTACTTTAGTACTTTAAAAAAAAAGAAGTAAATGTTTGTATTATTTTAGATATGTTGTAAACCACCTTAAAGACCCACCAGTGAAAAGGTGGGATATAATTTTTTAAAACAACTATTTCCCATTATATACAACCCCCACCGTCAGCGGACAGTGGGATCATCTCTCTCCACCCCCCGTGTGCAATGTCTGTACTTTCTCTCACCTGCCTAATTTCGCCTTCCTTGATTTCCTTCCTCCATCTTGCTGCTGCCCTTCTCTGCTGCTGTTCATACACTGGCAGACACCCTCACATCGTGCTGCAGGAACAGGTAGGCACCCCTCCCTTCCATCAGGCACCCCACAAGATGTATCAGCTGCTAAACACTCCAGGACAACACCCAACCTGCAGAGGTCTTGTTCAGGTGAACCGGTCAGGCAAGCTCCCAAGGCCTGGAACTTCCATGTTCTGTGTCCAGTGGAATGTGTGGTTCCCTGGAGCCTCAAACAAATCATTCTTTGGGGTCTTTTGCATAACTCTACGCTAGTGTCTTGTTGGAGAAGCAGAGGAACACTTTTGATTATTACTTTTTAAATGAAAGGTTCTCTCTCACCAAACATGCAGACTGAAACAAACAAACAAACAAACACACCAACATTCACAACATTTTGGCTCAGCTCAGCTCTTGGGCCTGCCTCATGTGTTCTTGGAGGGGAAGGCGGAGGAATCATGGCAGCAGCTGCATTCCGCTCTTGCCAGCATATGAATGGGGTCTTACTTACTTCCCCCCCAACACACACACACACACACACACACATTTCTCTTCCCCTGACACATGTGCTGCTTGTGGCAAAAGCTTCACTGCCACAGGCACAATACCATATATTTCCAAAATAATCTCACTGATGTTCTCCTGGAATCTACGGGTCTGTTTCGTGATTACTCTGAAGTAAACATAATGTAGATTGCAGCCTCTGCTTGAAATAACTACTGTTGTTGGAGCTGGAATTTAATAAGGCTTTTCAAATTAATGGGTAAAATCTGAGTGTTTATATCCTTAGAATACTCTAATTACAACAATTTGCATCATTCGAGAAGTGCAGCGAGTTACAGACAGATTTCAGATAATTGAATTAAAATGAAGATTCTTTTTTTTTAATAGCTCATGTCATTCAATTTGTCCAACTCATTTTTTTTAAAAGCAAAGTCGAAAACTAATTATATGTCAGAGAATCTACAAAGCAAGACAAAACTTTACATGGATGAATTCATTGATTTAAGCCTGGAGCAATCACTCTGAAATCAAGTAGAACTCCTACTGGCCTGAATGGTCTGAAGGTTACAGTTCTGTACAGGATGGGAACATCAGAACATAAGAAGAGCCATGCTGGATCAGACCAAGGGTCCATCTAGTCCAGCATTCTGTTCACACAGCAGCCAACCAGCTGCCCACGGGAAACCCAGAAGCAGAACATAAGCGCAGCAGCATGGTCCCCAGCACCTGGCGAACATCGTCATACTGCCTCTGATACTGGAGGCAGCATATAGCCATCAGGACTAGTAGCCACTGATAGCCTTCTCCTCCATGAATTTGTCCAATCCCCTTTTGAAGCCATCCAAATTGGTGGCCATCACTACAACCTGTCCAAGTGAATTCCGTAGTTTAACTATGCGCTGTGTGAAGGGAAACGGAAGGAATGAGTGGGACCTGCAGCAAAATATTGCAGTGTGAAGTGCTCCTATTCAGGGTTCCAGCCAGTCATCCCCTTTTCCAGACACCCCATTCTGTGGAGGACACCTGGCCACCATATACAACACCCCCAATTCAAGCTATTTGTTAGTGTCATCATTACAATGATAAAGGATCCAACATGTTATGAGAAATAATATCCAACCCTAGCCAAGTACAAATGTTAAGTACAAACCTCCTGCGTGATTGTGAGACTGGGTAAAAATGAAAGGTATTCTGCCTTTGCCAATTAAGTTGCAAGTTCAGCTCTGCAAAAGAATTTATCTGTGTTAACATGACCATTGTCTGGCGCTGGGAAAGAGCATAGGAAATGTGGTGTGATCAGTATGCTACCGCACAGTAAATATGGCCAGATTAAAATGAAACAGAAAGAAGGGGATGTTGAAGCTGTGTTGTTTTGGCATGCAAGATGTCAGCCGTAGGTTCAAGTCTCTCATCCTCTTCATCCTTCCCCACTGTGTTAATGTGGGAAAGCGGGGTCTGGGGTGGGATACGTCTCCCTGCTCCTGTTATCCCTTGCCCTCTGCTCCCCATCGCTGAGTTCCCAGTGTCTGCTTCTCTGACATTTCCCTGTAAGAGGAAAATGCTTGTTTATAATGGGCTGCTGGTTTTTATAACCCTGAGAATGGATCTCTGAGACATCCGCTTGTCTCCAGAGACTCAGAGGTCACATCAGTGTGAAGGAAATATCTGACGAGAGCGACATCTATTTAAATAATAATAAAAAAATCAGTCTGACTCTGAGATTGCATCAAGTCAAGGATGGGGGTGGGGGGAGAGAGAGAGAGAGAGAGAGAGATTCACAGGGACGAAGGACAAATGTGTTTGCCACCCCACACAGCTTTCTTTCTGGGTGCTGTTTTGAAACCCAAATGTTGGATGCACCTGGGGTGCCCCTGAAAAATATTCCCTCTAGTGTTAGATTAGGCAATTACTCCATAATTTAGTCTCGAATTGCTCACTCACTTTGTTTTTTGTTTTGTTTTTAACAGAGAATCCAGATGATGTTGTTGTCAGCCGTTACATTCTATTGTTTTCTACATTGTCTTCCAGTCTTTTTTCAGACCTGATTTGTGGCATCCCCCCCCCCCCTACAATGCAGTTACAGTTAACACATGCCCAGTGCTACTGTGGTTATTCAGGGCTATTGTGCCTTTCATTAGAATTTTCCTCCTTCTGGCTTTTACCTCTGATTGCTTGCTGTTCAGCATGGAATGGCATTAGTGATGAGTTCTCCTTAATTAGTCCATTCCTGTTCGCTGGGAGGTTGATTACTGGTTTCCTCTAATTATTTTCTTTCCTTTTAAAATTGTATTTTGCAATTAAAAAAGAAACAACAAAAAAGAACAAACTAGTAATTAACACACACTCCCACGCGCGAACATGAATTAAGGGACAAGACATCATAATGCTGAGCTATGCTGGACAGCAAGCAATTAAAGGCAGAGGCTGCAAAGAGGAAGCTTTTAATTAATGTTGTAAAAGATCTTTGCTGAATGTGACTTACATTTGAGTAAACATTATGGAAGAACCAGCAGGGCCACAGGGATGGACAGTTGCTAGATAATATAGTGGTATATTAAGGCCATGTGGAACCACTGTTTTAAATTCATATGCCCCTGGACATTTTGAATATAGCTAAAACAAATGCAGTTTTGCCAGTTTAGGGCAGAATCCTATGCATATTTAGACAGAAAAAAAGTCCTACAACTGCCAGCATGGTGGGCTGGGGTATGCTGAGAGCTGTAGGACTTTTTTCTGTCTAAACATGCATAGGACTACAATCTAAGATTTTTCTATTTTAATGAATACATAAAGGGCCTCAAAAAGGGCACTTTGCCATCAAGACTATGTAATGTGATGCTTGCTTGCTTGCTTAATGCATCAACCTTTTGAACAAATTTCTGGTTATGTCCCTGTTCTTCTCATACCTAGAGGGCTAGAACAACAATTGCCCCATCAAAATGACAACAATAATGAGTGCTACGGAACAATGACACTAGAGCGATGTGACAATGCTAAACTGGATGCTTCTGGATGTTGAGCAGGGTGAGGATGCTGGCAACCTTTTCTTCATTGCTGGCCTTCCTCAGTTCCTCCTGTTGAATTAGGTGCAGTTCAGCATGTATCACATCCGCTGGTGGATCATGGGTCTGACAAGAGGGACATTTTCTTGCTTTCTAGGAAAAGAGAGGAGTTAATCATAACGGAGTAATTTGTAAGTACTATGTTGCTTTCCTCAGGCTCTGCATTGCAAACTGCTATATGCTGGGCCTTCTCACCCCCGCCCCCCACAACTCTCTTGCTGACACTTGATACCCAGAACCCATTGCTTTTTGTAATTGTGAAATCAAGTGGCTGAGCTGATAAGATGTATTTATCTCAGATCACACGCCAGCCAGCACAAGCCTCTGAAATGCAGATGCGAGGGGATGTGGATTGTGTGTGTGTGTGTGTGTGTGTGAGTGAGTGAGAGAGAGAGAGAGAGAGAGAGAGAGAGAGAGAGAGTGTAGTATTAAAATGGAGAGAGGAGATTGCCTAGGATGAGGTGGGAAAAACAAAAGAGATCAGTAAAATGCAAAGGCCCTTCAGTGCAACATATGAAAGCTGCTGCCCTTTTCTTTTTTTTTCTTTACTACAAAAGAAAAATAATTGTGTTTTGTGCTTGATGTTAACCGCTGCAGCTCTTCCACTGGGCTCCGGTCAATAATCCTATGGCATTTATTTATTTATTTGAACAGTGCTGTCTTTTGGTCTGATCCAGCAGGGTTCTTCTTATGTTCTTCTGACATCATCATCATCATAATCATACACACACACACAGAGAGAGAGAGAGAGAGAGAGAGAGAGAGATTTACTTGGCTGCATGCAGCCATTTTAGTTACAGAAGCCATTGCCAACCATGGAGGCAAAAGTTGGCAAAAGTGGCTGCACATACAGATGCCAATCAATTTGAAATGAACACAGCATTTGGGGAGAGAATAGGCAACTTGCACGATGAAAAGCTCTAAACGCACCTGAAAGCTTGCCTCTCAAAACAAAAATGGAACCCCATGAGATTGTGGCAGACCTGGGTCTCAAAAGGCCGGTAGTTGCCGCGGAGGGTGGGGCAGTGTAAAGTGTAGGGTGGGGCTGTGGGGAAAGCAGTGGGTGGGAGGGATGGGCGGGGTCTTTTCTGCCCCTGCAGATTTCCCCGCACAGCCCTCTTCTTTCAGGTTGTTTTTCCCACCCCACAGAGCTCACTTCAGGTCTCCAAGTCTGGCTGGCAGAAAAGTGGATGCAGGAGTGGGGCGGGATTAGGGTAATGTATGAGAAATTCATTTCAGTTTATTCTTGATCATGATTTACCCAGGTTGCACCTCCTGGTCTGAACATAGTCCGTACATTTCTGAGCTTGCAATGTGGTTCGTGGACCCCCCCAAAAAATGTGTTCAACAGTATGCCTACATTTAAAAAACGCACACAAATCTGCTTTAATCAATAGGAGGGGAGAAGAATGCACAAGCGATGTGTACATTTGGAAAAATACACACGAAGATATGCACAATTTTCATATGAAAAGAAAAAACAAAACTTGCAATCTGATATGGACTCGAGGTGGAACGAGCTTCAAGGTGGAATTCGGAGAACTTCAGCGAGCTTGAGTTTTGCTGATTCACATGTCCCTAACAGTGGCTGGCAGAATGGTTCAGTACCTGTCACCTGCCTGTAGATTTTCCACTACACACACACACACAGCACTTAATAAGTATTTGGTGGTGAGCCACATCTTCAGACATGCACAGGGCTCTGGCCACTGACACATATGGTTCCACAGTGAGGCAGATGCACTGAATAAATCTCCAGCCCCCATCCCTCCTGCAATCACTTTGTCTTCTCTATTAAAGTTGATGGAACCCATAATTATTTTGGTGAGCAGAGTTCCTCCTGGAACTGTCTTAATCAAATGGTCGATTGATTCCTGAGCCTCCTCCTGCCAGCCAGACCCATTTGAAGCACCTTGTCTAAGATCCCTCAGCACACTTCGCTGCCTGCTTCTCTCTTTCTCGCAACTGTTGAGTTGGGTGAATAATTCATAAAAGAATAATTTATCTGGCTGATTTATTAACTTGACAAATGTCACCTCTTTCCCTCCGCACAAATTGTCCACAAGCAGCTTACAGGCTTTCTTCAAATCGACGTGAATTTATTCACTAGATAATAATTTCTATTCATGAATACTTCTTTGGCTCGTAGATTATTTCCAAATAGTTGGTTGCGAGCATCTGAGCCTTTTAAATATGTCTGTTTCTCAATTGGGTTCAGAGGTCACAGAGCAGAATGGTGATTCCTAGCTGATCAAGCATTTCTGAATTGGCCTTCATGCATTAGTTTATTCTCTGTCATTCTTCTAAAGCAGGGGTGGGCAACTCATGGCCCTCCAGATGTTTTGGCCTAGCCCTAGCTGGCATAGCCAATGGTGATAGATGATGGAAATTGTAGGCCAAAACATCTGCAGGGCCACACGTAGCCCGCCACCATTTTGAAGGACAACCCTGTCCACAAGCAGCAATCCTGAAAGAGGCATGGAAGCAAATGGTTGAAACAGTGAAGATGGATGAATGGAAGCTCTTTAAACAATTAAAATGTTAAGAGAACCATCTTCCTAGTGCCTATCTGGCTCCATAGGGGTGGGTGGCTGCTACCATAGTTCTTCTGTATGCTGGAAAGAGAAAAGCTCAGATGGCCATTTAGAAAAACCAAATATTTTGCACCTGATCCACCAAAAGGGGTGTGAGACCAAAGAGGATCCAGATTGTTTGAGTGCCATTGGATCAAATGCCCCATGAGAGAAATCTACAGTGGGCACTGGGACTGGATATTCTGTACAGAGGTTCCCTATGGATCTCTGGTGTCCACAAAAGTTGAACTTTATCTCTCCTCTCCCCCCCCCCCCATTAAATGTTTGATGATAAAAGGATATGACGGTCCATAAGATGCTAAGATTTGAGAGTGGTTTGCTGGATCAAAACAATGGAGGCTGCTGTCATTTTTTAAAAAAAAACTGGGAAGATGGGTAGAATTTTGGGTATCTATCCAATTCCTCTGCATGGGCGAGAGAATTCAGGGGGAAGGGAAGGGTTTTTTCCTCATATCATTATTAACTTTGGAGCAAGCAGAATCAGCACAATGCTTCTTGTGCTATTTCTGCCTGCCTCAAAGTTCAGTGAGACATGAGAAAGCCCCATCCTATCACTGGCAGAGGTGGGGAGAGGCCTGTCATATCATGCCGATCAGGGCCTTCACCAGAGGGCCAAAGACACGTGTCCCTGGTGAGTGCATTTGTGGGTGCTGATGTGAGGCTTAGTAGGTGTGGTGCTATATTGTATTAGACCAGCATCTGTTAGGGCACAGCTCGGTTCAGTGCTTTAGCATTAGTAGAAAGTGCTAGAAGAATCCCTGAGGGAAAAACTTTCCATTGCTTGTGCAGCAGGAAGGCAGCAGCACACCCTACCTGGCTTGCGCTGGTCTTTCATCTGCAGCATGGACAGGTGGAAACCACCACCATAGGCTGGCAATCCCAGTGGGTATGTGATACATGGGCCCTTTGAAGCCTACACACAATCCTCAGGGCTGCTTCATACATTATCCCCCACCACCCTCCAGATACATACAAAACCTTTTACATACTTTCCTAAAATGGCAGCATATGCACACCTGGCAAATACATCTTTCTGCCTGTGTACATTTTCCAGGCATGTGCATGAGGAGGCGAGACTGACAGTGGAGGCTGGTGACTCTTATTTTGGTGGGGCTCCTAATCCATTGCAGGTTTTATTTGGAGCTTTATGGGAGCTATCCATGGTGCCGAACTCCATCCCCCAAAATAGGTTCACCACCATGGAGCACCATGGGTAGCTCCTGCAAAGCTCCAAATAAAACCTGCAATGGATTAGGAGCCCCACCAAAATAGGAGTCACCACCAGCCTCCCCTGACAGCTCCTTGCCTTGTGTGCCTATGTGGGTGGCAAGTGCAGTTTTTTCGCACTGCAGTGTGAAGGGCCCCTTTGCGGGAGAATGAAAGTCCTTGAGTTCCAAAGAGTTCAGTGGGGCTAAGCTAAGAAGGGCTCTGTGAAACCCTCAAGCTTGTATTGTCCACCCAGCAGAAGTTGATATGGTCCCGACTGTATCCTTTTGAGGTGGCAGCAATCCACATAGCCAACTGTCAATAGAATTTGCACATACAAGACACTTAGGGTGTTGTTGTTAGGATCCCAGGTAGCTTCTCTGTCTTTTTGTCAGTGCGCGACGGGCTTTGAAAGCCTTTAGCAGATGCCAGCTGCATTCAACGCGATATTCCCCTAGTGGACCTTAGGCAGAAATAATCAATCGGGCTGGTTGTCTTAAACATTCTGCGAAAACAAAACGGTGTGACATCATTGTGTAACGATGGCACCGAAATTGCAGCCTTGTTCTCTGAGATAACTTGGGATCCCGGACTTGGATCCGCCTTCCTGTTTTTACCTGTAGGTTATTTATATGATGACGGGCATATGGGATAGGGAAAGGAATCTGGCTCTTCCACATGAGTTGAAATACTGACATGGCACATGGGTGAGGAGCTGACGGGAAATCAGGATGAACAAAGAAAGAAAATTGAAGAAAGGGCAACAGTAAATTCCAAGCATTGGGCTGTGGTTTGCCCTTTTAAAACAATCCTCTTTTCCATGGAAAAGAGAAGCGTTGGTTATAGTCTTTCAAAAAGCTAAGCCCCATAAGGACAGTCCCAGTGGCTCAAATGGATAGTGTCCTATCCCTTAACAGTAGGCAGGGCCAGCCCTAGCATTAGGCAGAGTGAGGCAGTCTCCTCAGGTGGCAGATACTGGCAGGCAGCAAAAAGGTGTTATAGGAGAGAACTGCATGCTGTGTAGCCCGCCCTGAGCCCCAAAAGCTAGCCCATTGCCTTCAGGGGCAGTGGAAGATGCTGCCCCATCCCCAGTATTGAAGTAAGATTCAACTGTCAGTCCAGCTGGTTTTTGTACACGGAATGGGGGAGGGCGCCATCTTGTTCTTTGCCTCAGGCAGCGCAATGTCTTAGGCAGGCCCTGACAGTAGGCAGTCCCAGTTGTTTTGGGAAGAAGTACAGATTGTCATGGATTGTCAAGAGGGAACACTAAACAGGGTCAACTGCTTGTAGCAGTAGTCTAGTGGAAGCATTGGGGTGGGAGCATCCCCAGCAGAAGAACTTACCTCCCAACAAGGAGTATGTTATCTTCTCTGCACCCCAAACTGGAGTGAAGTTGAAGTGTTCCAGTGAGGAACAAAGAGTACAATCCTTTTTTTTTTTTTTTTTTTTAAATATTTTATTAAATTTTAAAACAATACAAAGAAAATAACATACACACATAACTAATATTGTGCTCCCATCACCATGGGACCAAACAATCCAATAACTCTATAATTGTTCATTATTCCAAAAATACAACATATCTTGACAGGGTAAACTCCCTTTCCCCCTTTTAAACACATATTCCAAAAATAAACCCCAAATATCCTTAAAATTATTTTTCTTTAATTGACCCCTTTTGCATTTAATATTACAAGTCAACATATCATTCAAAGCCATATCCCATACTTCCTTATACCATTCAGTAATAGTGAAAACTTGCTGGATTTTCCATTTCCTTGCTATCATTAGTCTACCTGCCGTTAACAAATTTATGATTAATTCTTTAACATTTTGAGAACCGATCACCTTTTCCGTTATTGTTAGCAAAGCTAGTTTAGGGCATACCTCTAAATCAACTCCAACAATTTCTGATATTTCCTCAAAAATCATTTTCCATAAATCCATTACATTTTTACAACTCCACCACATATGAGCATATGTACCCAATTCCTGACATCCTCGCCAACACATTGGAGAACATTTATTATCTATTCTATTTAATCTCACTGGAGTCAAATACCATCTCCAAATTAGCTTATAAAAATTCTCTTTAATTCTTATAGACATATTTTTCAATATTCGCCTATCCCAAATCTTATTCCACTCATTCTTTGATATTTCCTCTTCAAACTCTGTATCCCAAACTATTTTAAGATTTTCTGCTTGCTCTTCTGATTTCTGCAACATTTTATATAACATCTTTGTAAGACCCCTAGCTGATGCATTTCCTTCTACAAGTTCTCTAGACATAACCACCTGCTCAAATGCAGTGAAATCCCTTTCATGCTCATGTCTCCTCTTCCATTTCTTACCCCATTGTACTAATTGAATTAAATTTAACCAAGAAATTCTTCCTGCCCCAACCCTATCAATTATTTGCTGTCTTGTCTCCATTTTTTCCAGCCAATCCATTAAAGTTATCACCTTTTTCTCTCTAAAAATTCGTTCTAAATGTCTAACATTCTCGGGAAAATCTTCCATAACCACCACTGGAGTAAGCGGGGATATACCTGGTAAAAATATTTCCTTATTTCTACCCCAAATTTCTAACATATTTTTTAAAAAGGGATTTTCTAATCTTCTTGTCATAATATGTCCTTGTTTTGTAAATAAGAATTTATCCACCCTATTACCCAATTCAAATGCTTCTATTTCCCACCACATAAAATCTTTTCTAACAATAATATCCATGATATATCTAAGTTGATTAGCTATATAATACCATTTTAAATTAGGGAGACCAAGTCCCCCTATTTTTTGAGCTTTATACCATCTATTCTTAGTAATCCTTGATTTTTTCCCCCCATTACAATAGCTATTTAACATTACTTGCCACTCTTTAATTTCTTTCTCTGATATCTTATATGGTATCATTCTAAATAAAAAATTAAACTTCGGTAAAATCTTCATTTTAATCAAAGCTATCCTACCAAACCACTGATAATCCCAATTTTTTATAATCCTCTATTTGATTTTTAACTTCATCTTTTAATTTTTTAAAATTACATTCCCCTATTTTATCCATATCTTTTAATATATCAATACCTAAATATTTAATTATATTTTTTATCTTTATATCCACTCTCCTTTGTTTAAATCCCCTTTCCTCCAGTTTACTATAATTAAATGTCATTATCTCCGATTTATCCCAATTAACTTTTAACCCTGTTACTTCTCTAAATTCATCTAAATGTTTCTCTATCCAATCCCAATTTTCTATAGGCCATTCTAATGTTAACAAGATATCATCTGCAAAAAGGTTTATCTTACATTTGGTCTCTATTCCTATCCCCAGTAATTTCTTCTCCTGTCTTATCGAATTCGCTAACAATTCCATAACTAACACAAATAATACTGGGGAAAGGGGACAACCCTGTCTAGTTCCCCGGCCTAGGCTAATAGTTTCTGTTATTCCATCGTTTACAATTACCGACGTGACATTATGAGTATATAATTGGTTAGTAATACCTATAAATTTTTCTCCAAACCCCATAGTTTTTATTAACATCTTTAATGCAGGCCATTCCACACAATCAAAGGCTTTAAAAATATCCAATGCAAGAACCCCCGCTTTTAAATTATTTTTCTTTATTAAATAAATTATATTCAGAACCCTTCTTGTTAAATCTGCCATTTGTCTTCCTTGAATGAACCCACATTGATCTATCCCTATATACTTATTTAGAAAACTATTCATTCTTCTAGCTAAAATTGCTGTCAATAGTTTAGCATCTTGATTAATTAATGATATTGGTCTATAAGAACCTGGTTCTGCTAAATCCTTCCTTGGTTTCGGGATTAAAATAGTCAAGGACTGTTTCCATGACGGGGGGATCTCTCCCCCCTGTAAAATATCATTAAACAACCGTTTTAACTTCGGAATTAACATTTTTTTAAAGACTTTATAATATTCCGCCCCCAGACCATCCAGTCCTGGCGTTTTCCCCTGTTTTAATTTATTTATAGCACTTTCTATTTCAATTTCTGTGAATGGTTGCTCCATTTTCTCTCTATCTTCATCCTGGATTTTTATTTTTAAATTTTTCTCGATATATCTTCTACTCTCAGCTTCCGACCATTTTCCTGCCTTATATAACTCCGTATAATATTCATGAAAAATTTTCAATTTATCCTTTACTAGATTATATTCTTTACCCCTCTTATCTTTAATCATCCCCACTAAGCTTTTTTCTTTTTTTTTTTTGTGCTAATCTAGCCAACATTTTAGAATTTTTATTACTATTCTCAAAATACTCCCTTTTTGTGTAAATCAAATTCCTTTGTACCCTGTCCAGTTCTTTATTCTCCAATTCTTTCCTTTTACCCTGTAATTCTGCAAAAATCTTTTTATCCCTCTTCTCTAAATACTTCTTTTCCAAATCCCTAATCTCCCCCTCTAGCTTTTGATAAAAAACTTCTTGTTGTTTCCTCAAATTTATTGCCTCTCTCAATCCTATTCCTCTCATTACACTCTTCATTGTATCCCATATTATCGCTTCAGTACATTCTTCTGTTTGATTAAATTCCCAAATTTCCCTCAATTCCTTCTCTATTTTCTCTGTTAAATGTTTATAACGAAAAATATTACAATTCAATCTCCATCTTTTCGCTTCTCTATAATCCTTATGTATCTTCAAATCCATGTTAACCAAAGCATGATCTGTAACTTTTATCACTCCTATCTCTGTGCCCAGGACCCTTGAAAACAGTGTCCTGGACACAAAAATAAAATCTATCCTAAAATAATTCTTATTTGCTGATGAGTAAAATGTATATCTTTCCTCATTCCCCTTGACCCCTCTCCAAACATCTAGCAACCCTTCCTTACTAATTAACTTATTCAAGATCGTTAGATTATTTCTCTGATCTTCTCTCGTCGGATTGGATTTGTCTTTTCTTCTATCCAATACCATGTTAAAGTCCCCAGCCATAATAACCCTTTGATTTTGAAAATTACCCATTTCTTTAAACACATGTTGATAAAATTCTCCTTGATTTTGATTGGGAGCATAAACATTAACAATAACATATTCTTCCCCTCCCAAGGTCCCATACATTATAATATATCTACCTGTATCATCCTTTTTCACCTTTAAAACATTAAAACCACAATTCTTTGAAATTATAATTGCTACTCCTCGTGATTTAGATGATCCACATGCTATCTCATATATTCTAGACCACCTCAATTTCAATTCATTGACTCCTTTCCTTGCCTGGTGCGTTTCTTGCAAGAATATAATATCTGCCTTATCCTTCTTAAGAAGTGCTTCTATTCGCCTCCTCTTAGTAACTGAACCTAGCCCCTTAACATTTAAAGTTGAAATTCTTAACTTATAATCCATCTATTAACATCATTTTTTCTTTTTTGGTCCCCAAAAGTGAAAATAATACACAATAACATACCCCTTAACCCACCCCCACATTCATCTAAACTATACCCCCTACTAAGCCAGGGCAACTTGCCCCACCCTAAACCTACCCACCTATCCCAGGGGGGGGGGAAAGGACCCATCACCAGCCCGAACAGCAGCCCCTCATTCCCTCCCGGATAACTTCTTTATAAAACATTTTCTATTTCTTTTTTCTTCTCGTGTTGAAACGACCTCTTATACAATTCCTCCACTGGCTCCTTCTTCTTCCAGTTGACCCATCGATTCTGGACCCTCCGCATCATCATGAAGCCCCAACTCTCCCAGCAGGCCCATGCCTTGATCACATGATGAGATCTTGTATCTCTTACTGTTCCACACAAAAGTAAGAAAAACTGGGTAACCCCAATTGTATTGTAATCCCTTTCTGATCAAGACTGCTGTACACGGTTTAACACTTTGCCTCCACTTAATTGTTTGCTGACAAAGATCATTGTAGATTTGCAAAGTAGCCCCCTTAAAAGCTACTTGACCTTTCTTTCTAATCTCTTTCATGAAGACATCCTTCTTGTATAAATTTGCAAATTTCAGTACAACATCTCTGGATGTCATACCACGCCTTAATGCTCCCACTCTATGCACAATCTCAATGTCCATATCATCCCAAAAAATTGTTTCTCCAGAGACAGCTTCATTCATCCATTCCAAAATACTGCCTCTTAACTTATATCCAGTCTCCCCCATCTCCATGGGGAAGCCTCTGATCCGAATGTTGGAACGACGTTGCCTGTCTTGCATGTTGATCATCTGTATTTCCATCTCATTAAATTTCATTTCATACTTTTCAAAACTTTTTTCATCCTTCACCTGGAGTTTTTCCACCTTATCCACTCTAACTTGCAGCTCTTTAACTTGAACCCCTAAATGATCTATGGTCTTTCGCATGTGCTTCATATCTTCTTGATGCAGTTTTTGAAATTTCTCAATTGCTTCTATTTGTTTCTGCTGGCCTGCTTCCATAGAGCTTTGAAACTGTAATAAAATTTTCTCCCAATCTGGTGCTGCCCCTTTAAGCTTAGCTGGAGATGTTGACTTTGGCTTGGCACCAGCAGGGAATTTGCCAGCTGAATCCGCCATTTTTCCGCCCTTCCCCCTCGCTGTCTCGGAACTTTCACTACCTCGTAGCTTCTTATCAGGACCCAGTTGCTCAGTTTGATAAGAAAATTCAATATCTTTAGTGTCAAGGATCCTAATTAGCCTTTTCAAACTGTTATCCGAGGGATGCGCCCGATCGTGTTTCCAAAGAGGGGGTAGGGACTTTTTCACCCGTCTGGAGCTCATAAACAATCCAGAGCGAAGCACATCAAAAGAAAGCTATTCTTTTTATTTCTTTATTAGCTCTACATCTGCATACCTTCCAGAAAGTAAACAGCAAAGGAGTTTAAACTCACGATTTGTCTTTCCTGTGTATTTGCAGATGTTTTCAAATCATTCCGGGAGCTCGGCAGAAAAGCTACTGCTCCATAGCCAGCGAAGGCTCCTCCCCCCAAAAAGAGTACAATCCTATGCAAGTTTAGGCAGAAAAAAAGGCCTACAACTCCCAGCATGCCCCAGCCAGCATGCCGGGAGTTGTAGGCCTTTTTTTCTGCCTAAACCTGCATAGGATTGCACCTTAATCAACATTTAGTGATTACAATTCAGGTCCCATGAAATTTCATGGAGGATACTGCTGCCCCGCTCCCCTCTTGCTATCCTTTTGTATGTGAATCCAGGGACCGAGCCTTATCCCTGCTGAAAGGATCTTTGGGGTAGGAAATTGGGCACCAAGGACACACACCACAGGTATCCTCAGAGTACAATTCCACTGTCACCCACAATCCTTTAGGTGGCAAAGGATCAATTGCCCTTCATTGCTGAATCATAGGGCAGGGGGTGTACATGTACTGCACTTCCAGAACATCCAATTTGATTCTGCTGTTTTTCTGCAAAGGTATGGAGCCTCCTGTCCTACTCTCCCCACTCTGCACTAGGGATGAATGGATTTTGTTAAATCCTTTCCATCTGTGTTTTACAGCTTGTCGGGCATCTTTTGTTCCATTGTTGCCTACCCCTAATCTAATGGAAGTAGGAGTAGTCTCAGGCACTATGTAGTGATGCAAGAAAGCTGTGTGGTATCAAATCTCCCATCATGCCTTATGATCCACTATTCATAGAGTGCTACGTTCACTTCCTTCCTGTTCCAGAAATTGATCTTTGCCCTGCATGGTTTCTCTCCATTTTCCTTTTTGTTGGCCTTTCCCAAGGGATGGCTTTCCTTAGCTCCCCATCTCTTATAAACACAAGTATATCAAGGGAATAGCAAACATCCCACTGTGGTGTTGCCTTCTGGAAAACCTTGTCACTTTAATTGCTTCCCATCAGGGATGTTGAAGAGTCCTTGGTCTCGAGTCACGAGTCGAGTCACGAGTCTTTGGACCCGAGTCTCGAGTCCGAGTCCAAGTCCTTGGTCCAAAATGGTGACTCACGAGTCCTGAGTCCCGAGTCACTCCCAAAGCTGACTCCACGAGTCCCTATTAAAATCAATGGGGTTCTTCCCCAACAAAATAAGGCCAGATGTGTGGCTTAAATAAATTCTAGGCACAAGTGTGCCCTTTTATCTCAAAACTCTGCCACTGATTTTGACAAGAACAGACCAGGCAGACAAACCCAAAATAACCAGGCAGGCAGAGGAGGCGGGGAACCCCAAAGCAGGCAGGCAGAGGCCTTTGTCTTGGACAATTCAAACTGTGGAACTGGTTAAGAAGAGACCAGGCAGGCAGAGGAGGCTGGGAACCCCAAGCAGGCAGGCAGAGGCAGCCAAACCCAAAATGTCTGAAAGGTTGCATTTTAGGGAAATGATTTTAAGAAATAAACTTGGATTGTTACTGCAACTGGGTCCAGGCAGCACCTTCAGGTGGCATCAAGCAGGGATGTTGACGAGTCCTTGGTCTCGAGTCCCGAGTCGAGTCTCGAGTCCCATTAAAAATATTGGGACTCGAGTCCGAGTCGAGTCAGAGGGGGGACTCAGTCCGACTCACGAGTCGAGTCCTCGAGTCCGAGTCCCCATCCCTGCTTCCCATACACTGTCCCTGACTCACCTACAGTATTGGCCTACAGTTTTCTCTTAGCAGAACCCTTCCTGACACAATAATTACTGAGGCCCTTTCCTGATGGATCTGCAATGTTCAACTTGTTTAAGAAGCAGGATCCAGATTGTGTCCCCCCCCATAATTAATTAAAGTGAAATGGTCTGCAACAAACCAATTTCTAGACATACTGAGACAAGTTGAGAACTTTTTTGTCAGTCAGTCCCACAGTGATTCTGTAAACCAAAAGTAGCACAAATAAACTCTTCTGTTTCGCTATAATCACTTGTGCCAGGCTATTGCATTAGCGCCATATTGTAAATCAAAAGGGAAAATAAGCATTGATGCCCACGCTAGCTGTTGGGAGCTTCCATAACCCCCCCCCCTCCAGCAAACTATTGTATGGATCATGGAATGTTGAGTTCCCATAATTCCCAGGACTAAAGTGAGATTTATGGTGAAGATCTTGAACTCAAAACCCACTGCAACAC
This sequence comes from Shinisaurus crocodilurus, assembly GCA_021292165.1. NCBI lineage: Eukaryota > Metazoa > Chordata > Lepidosauria > Squamata > Shinisauridae > Shinisaurus > Shinisaurus crocodilurus. The sequence goes on along the minus strand of CM037881.1, from coordinate 62,807,726 downwards.
ATAGCCTGAGGTAACTCTGTGGAATCCTTTGTTTCTGCTGAGTCTGGCAGCCTGGTTTGACGTTTTCAAGGGACAGGGGTTGCACCTGAGGAAAACAACATTGGAAATGGGACTGTGCTATTTATCTAAACATTGTCATATTTCACTCATTGCTGGTATCTGAAAGGCTTTTAGGTAGGGATGTCAGTTTTGTTTTCTCCTGCATTCAGGTTTTTTTTTTTTTAAATCTCAAGTTCTTTCCATCTTGACTATGAAGAAATTTGGGGATTCTGGTAAATTCTTATTAAAAATGAACTGAACTGAAATTCTAACCCATCTGCAGCAGCCTAATTCAATGCATACAGCTATTCTTAGCATGGAGAGGAGCATGTTGTACCTGCCTGCCATGTAGCTTTTGAAGATGAGGAGCCTGTCAGGAAAAAGAGGTGGCAACCCTAATTCAGTGCCACAGACATGGTCGAATACACAGGGATTCAAACCCAGACTTTTGAGCAAAGCATTCAAAGCCCTGAGCCTGGGTGGACAAATCTGTCAGTTTTGGTTTCTCCCACATTTTTTTTTTTTTTTTTTAAATCTCAGGTTCTTTCCATTCCAAATATAAAGAAATTCGCTAATTTTGGAAAATTCTTATTAAAAACAAACTGAAATTAAATTCTCACCAGTCTCTATTTTTAGGGCTACTGTTTAACCTTAACAAAGCCTATTAGGCTTTGTATCCCCAAAGGGGATTCTGAGATTTAAGTAAGAACATCAACTCTGAGGAGATCTTAGACCTGGCTTGTGTGTGGGTGGGTGTGTGTGTGTGTGGGTTATTAATCTTTAAAGCGTCATGTGCAGCCATGTATAAATAATCTCTGAAGAGATTCATTTGAGAAGATATGAGCATTCAATTCATTAAGAGAGGCTCAAGCTCTTTCTGAGCTACTCCCTTGTTGTGGGGTGGGGTGGGGTGGGATGGGGGAGGGTCTTTATTGATCCTGGAAACAGAATAGGACCTGGTCACCAGTGGTTAAGCCTGGCACTTTGTAGCCCAGATACTGGACACAGGCCTTTGAAACACTGAAGCGGGAGACAAGGCAGTCAGTTCGGATCCTGGGTCTTGTTTGCCCCTCCTCACCACCTATGCAGCACTCCTGGAGTTCTGCTTGGCACCGCAGGTTAGGTGAGGGAAGAGGGTGGACAGCAAGGTTGGAACAGTCAGTGTGGCCGGTTGGAACAGGGGGGGACAATGTGGCAGTCAGTGTGGCCGGTTGGAACAGGGGGGACAATGTGGCAGTCAGTGTGGCCGGTTGGAACAGGGGGGACAATGTGGCAGTCAGTGTGGCCGGTTGGAACAGGGGGGGACAATGTGGCAGTTTTGTTTCCCACGTTAATTGGAGATCTGAAGGTCTGGTGTTGGGGGTGGCAAGGTGGCAAGCCTAGTGCCAGGTTGCAAGGTGGCAAGCCTAGTGCCCACCCTCCAATTGTGGAATGCTCTCCCAGTGAGATTTGCCTGGTGTCATTAATTGCCATCTTTTTGGTGCCAGGTTAACATCTTCCTCTACTCCCAGGCAATTGATGGTATATGATGAAGTGTCTTCATTTAGTTGTTTGATCGGGTGTGGCTTTTAAAATTGTTTTTAGCAGTTCTAAATTGTTTTATCTCTTCGTATATTTTAACCCCTGCTATAAGATACATTGAGTCTTTTTTAGATAAAGATGTCTAATAAATTCTAGTAGTAGTAGTAGTAGTAGTAGTAGTAACAGTAGTGGTGGAGGTGTTGTTGTTGTTCTTACCAGCATGTGTTGATAGGGAGTGTTTGCAGGAAATTGGAATCTTTCCTAATGTATTTTTGGCAGGTTGTCTTGCTTCCATGAGTTCCCTCTTTCAGAGTGTTTTTAAAAAAAAACCTGTCATGGTGATTTGGGATGTGAGAAGTTAAACTATAAATTTATATATATATTTGTGAGGTCTGCCACTTACAGAGGCCTGCCTTCCATTGAAGCAACATGAAGCCTGTGGCTTACGCTGGCTCAGCTTGTCTGAGCGTGGAAAGCTAAGCAGGGTCAGTCATGGTTATTACTTGGATGGGAGACCCCTCCTCTAGTTTCCTGCACTGAGCAGGGGGTTGGACTCGATGGCCTTGTAGGCCCCTTCCAACTCTATGATCTATGAAATTTATGAATCTCAGGGATGGGGACTCGGACTCGGGGACTCGACTCGTGAGTCCGACTGAGTCCCCCCTCTGACTCGAGTCCCACTCGAGTCCCAATAATTTATGTGGGACTCGGGACTCGACTCGGGACTCGAGCCTAAGGACGCCTCCGCCTCCGCCCTCGCCTCCGCCGTCCTCACCGCCGCCTCCGCCGCCGCCCTCACCTCCTCCTCCTCCTCCTCCTCCTCCGCCGCCGCCGCCGCCCTCGTCGCCATCGCCGTAGCACACAGCACGCCGCGTCACGCCGCCAGCGCCGTCGCTCTGTTTTTGGCGGGGTTGCTGTGGTTCAAAAACAGAGCGCCGTCGCTAGCGGCGTGACGCGGCATGTCACGTCACGCCGCCAGCGCCGTCGCTCTGTTTTTGAACCACAGCAACCCCGCCAAAAACAGAGCGACGGCGCTGGCGGCGTGACGCGGCATGCCACGTCACGCCGCTAGCGACGGCGCTCTGTTTTTGAACCACAGCAACCCCGCCAAAAACAGAGCGACGGCGCTGGCGGCGTGCTGTATGTTACGGCGATGGCGACGAGGACGGCGGCGTGCTGTGTGCTACGGCGTGCTGTGTGCTACGGCGACGAGGACGGCGGCGGCGGAGGAGGAGGAGGAGGAGGAGGAGGCGGCGGAGGAGGTGAGGGCGGCGGCGGAGGCGGCGGCCGGCGGCGGCCGGCGGCGGCGGTAGCAGAAGCGAGGGCTGCGGCGAGGGCAGCGGCGGAGGAGGGGGAGGAGGAGGAGGAGGAGGTGAGGGCGGCGGTGGCGGCGGCGGCGGCGGCGGCAGCAGAAGCGAGGGCAGCGGCGGCGGAGGTGAGGGAGGTGGAGGTGAGGGCGGCAGCGGCAGCGGCCCACGGAGGGAGCAGGAGGGTCTCCGCGGGAGGAAGGGCAGCTCTTCTTCCTCTCGCGGAGACCCTCCTGCTCCCTCCATGGGCCGCCGCTTTGGGAGGGACTCGGGACTCGACTCGAGTCACCATTTTGGACCTCGGACTCTAGACTCGACTCTAGACTCGGGTCCAAAGACTCTTCAGGCAGAACATTCTGGAAGGTTGTCATTTCCCACCTCTGGTATATATATGCCTGTGTGCCATTAAAGAGGGAGGGAGGGAGTGCAAGAGCACTCCAGTTTGCCAGTCCCAAGTGGGTCGGCAGGTATTGACTTGTTGCTTCAGGTGTGAAAATGTCTAACATCAGCACAGGCTACTTCACATGCCGCAGCGCCCCCCTTTCCCCTTCAGTACTGTTCTATCCAAATCCTTCTTACATGCTCCTTGAGAAACTCGCCCACCACCTACCACCCCTGTGCAGAACAGACTACCTTTAAAAAAAAACCACAAAAAAAACCCCCAACACCCTCATTTCTCCTGCTGCCAGTGCACTGTCACTTGCGACAGAGTGTGGTGGTGTATATTTGAGCCTTCCCTTGTGGGCGAAGCCTTTTCCTGGATAATCTCTAGTTTGCTGATTTCTTTTTAAAGGTTACCCCAGCTGAAATATGAACCCATAATCCCTGGTTCTGGAGGGCAGCCCCTCTTCCGTTCTGTATTTATACTGTACCAGCTGGGTTAAAAAATGAGTGTTTATGGTGTTTGTGGTTATTTTTGAAGACTGTGGTCTAAATATTTTCTGCCCTGCAACCCTCCCCCTCTTTTTAATCAGCTCATACCAATAGCATAATTCCACCCCCACCCCCCGCACCCCTACATTCATTTTATTCAGTGTTCTGCATTTAACAGTCATTACAGCCAGCCAATAGCCAGTGTGCCCAGTATTTAAAAGAGGAAGCCAGGGTGTGTGGGGTGTGTGGGGGGAAGCTGCACAACTGTTTTCTTATTCTGTACAATTATTTAATCTTGAGTGATTTGGCTTCACAGCCCTCTTTTGTTCTTTACTAATTTAGCATCCAGAAGTCCCAGATGAAAAAAAACAGAACGGTGACATCCCTACATGCACACACACACACAGAAATGTGAACACTATGGGAGTTAAAAGTGCGTTTAAGCCCTGTGTGAATGCAGTTTGAGGGTATTTCCAGACAAAACGGTCAGTGCAGTCTGACACCTGTAACACGCACCTGAGGACTGTGCTGATCCCTGCACAGATCACCACTGGTCCAAACAGATTCGCAGAATCAGCAAGCATGGGGGCACAGCACCTCTGGCACCGTGCCAGCAGCAGTAGCAAAGAAACACCCATGTTTCTGATGGTACCTCTTCTGATGTTTCCTGCCTCACTTCCTATTCTGATGGCAGCTGCCGTCTGGAAGCACCCTGAAACTCTCCTGCATGTTACCAGGGCCATCAAGGGTAAGCATGGCTGGGTACCTGCCGAGGGCCCACAGCCCAGCAGGGCCCCACTGATAAGAGCCTCCTGGAGTTGCTTCTACTCTCCATCATTGCAACCTACTTTTTCACCTAGGGATGGATGATGCTAGAAATTCCGTTTCGTTTAAGCCTGACAGAAATCCACAGTGTTTCCATTTGAGCCTTCCCTTGTGGGCGAGCAAGCGGAGTCCACGATTTTTTTCCAGAGTCCATGAACAATCTGCAATTATTATTTTTTTAATTTGGTCTTGAAATTTGCACAAATTGTAATATGTGCAAATTGCATTTTTTAAAAATATCAGTCTTTCGCAAGTGTGCACCTGCGCACTTACAGGGGTCTAAAATGAAAAGCCTTGCCTTGTCAATGTCCTGGAAAGTATCTCCTGTCAAAGTGCAGGAGGCACCATCCAGGAACATTGAGAAAACAAGACTACAAATACTGTAGGTTAAATTGTTGCTTTGCTTTCCCTGACAGCTGTCAGAAGGTGAGTGAGCTGTCATGTGAAAGCAAAGCTGCAAATGTAGATCACCCCCTTCACAGTGAGATCCTCTAGTTTTTATATGTGGACCTGACAGTTCTGTGTCCTACACCTTTCCCACCCTTTATGTCCCTGTAAAAAAGCAACACCCTGCTTAGCCCTATAAAAAAACCCATTTTAAAAGGAAGTTTGAGTTTTCATAGAACCATAGAATAGTAGAGTTAGAAGGGGCCTATAAGGTCATCAAGTCCAACCCCCTGCTCGATGCAGGAATCCAAGTTAAAGCATCCCTGTCCAGCTGTATCTTGAATGCCTCCAGTGTGGAAGAGCCGCCCACAGCCTCCCTAGGTAATTGGTTCCATTGGTGTATTGCTCTAACAGTCAGGAAATTTTTCCTGATGTTCAGCCAGAATCTGACTTCCTGTAACTTGAGCCCATTATTCCGTGTCCTGTACTCTGGGATGGTGGAGAAGAGATCCTGGCCCTCCTCTGTGTGACAACCTTTCAAGTACTTGAAGAGTGCTATCATATCTCTCCTCAGTCTTCTCTTCTGAAGGCTAAACATGCCCAGTTCCTTCAGTCTCCATAGGGCTTTGTTTCCAGTCCCCTGATCATCCTCATTGCCCTCCTCTGAACTTTTTCCAGTTTGTCTGCATCCTTCTTAAAGTTAGGGATGTTACCCCGAATATCGGGGGGCTTGAACGGGCCGATATTGGCCCGCTCATAGCCCCCTGATATTCGGGGTGACTCGTGGGCCTACCTGGATGCCCGCTCATTTCGGCGCCTGGTCCGTCAGCCGCGCAAGCCGTGCGGACTCCCGTCGCGTCATTTCCAGAAGTGATGTGACGGGCCCTGCGCCGATGCGGCAGAACCCTGTTGCTGCGGTTTTGGCGTAGAAACCAGGGCAACAGGGCTTAAAACAGCCGGAAGTGATGTGAGTGACAGGAGCCCGTGCGAGCGGCGCGGTTGCCTGAGCGGCGTGGAGAGCGGCCGGAGAGGTCCTCCGCACCGTGGAGAAATCGAGGATCGGGGGGTCGCAGGCGGCGCGGAGAATCGAGAGGATTCGGGGGGGGGGCAGTCAGGTACGAAATGCACCACTACTTAAAGTGTGGTGCCCAGAAATGGACGCAGTACTCAAGATGAGGCCTAACCAGTGCCGAGTAGCAGGGAACTAGTACTTCACGCGATTTGAAAGCTATACTTCTATTAATGCAACTCAAAAATAGCATTTGCCTTTTTTGCAGCCACATCACATTGCTGGCTCATATTCAGCTTGTGATTAACAACAACTCCAAGATCCTTCTTGCTTGTAGTGCTGTTGAGCCAAGTGTAACTGTGCATTTGGTTTCTTTTTCCTAGGTGCAGCACTTGGCATTTATCCCTATTAAATTTCATTCTGTTGTTTTCAGCCCAGCACTCCAGCCTCTCGAGATCACTTTGAATTTTGTTTCTGTCTTCCAGGGTATTAGCTATTCCACCCAATTTAGTGTCATCTGCAAATTTGATAAGCATTCCCTGCACCTCCTCATCTAAGTCATTAATAAAAATGTTGAAGAGCACTGGGCCCAGGACCAAGCCCTGTGGTACCCCGCTCATTACCTCTCCCCAGTTTGAGCAAGTAACATTAATAAGCGCTCTCTGAGTCCAATTCTGTAGCCAACTGTAGTTCTACCAGATAGTTGTTCCATCTAGCCCACTTTTAGCTAGTTTGCTAATCAGGATACCACAGCATGCCCACAGTCCACAAGGGAGGTTACCCAATCAAAAAATGAGATCAGATTTGTCTGGCAGGATTTGTTCATGACAAATCCATGTTGGCTCCTAGTAATCACTGCATCCCTTGCTAACCTCAGCTCATTCTCAGCTTTAGCTTTCCTGACACTATTCCTGCAGTTCTGTTCCTGACTCCCAGCTGAGCATTCTGTTCCTGACTCCCAGCTGAGCAGGAGCACAACAGGAGAGAGGCTCCAGCTGTTTTTGGGACTGTTTTTGGGACTGTGAAAAGGCAAGCAGGCTCCCAGAGAGCGAGCGAACAGGGAGAGCAAACAGGAGTTTGGCAGCGGAGTTCGGCGGGGGAGGTCAAGGGGGAGGTCCCTAAAAAAAAAATAAAAAAAATAAAAAAAAAAAAAACCATATATATATATATATATATATATATATATTCTAGGAAGACAGAAACAGAGCACTATGGAAGGAAAGGACTCAGCAGTGGTGGTGACCTGCAAGGGGTGTGCAATGTTTGTTTTCCTGCCGGAGATCAACATGGCCTACACGTGCAACAAGTGCAAGCTGGTCACGCTGCTGGAAGAAAAGGTCGGAGGACTGGAGCAGCAAGTGTCAACCCTCAGGAGCATAAGAGAAAGCGAGGAGTTCTTAGACAGAACGGTGGATCTACAGCACCAAAGCACAGTACAGGAGCCAGAAGGGCAACGGCAGGATGAGGCGGAGTCGGAGACTGCAGAGGCAAGGGAAAATAACGCAGGGGGAACTCCCTGGAAAAGGGTGACTGTTAGGAGCAGAAGAACTACAAGACACTCTGCGCCTGTGGAAGCAGTGGAGCTATGGAACCGCTTCCATGTACTTGAGGACGAGAGCAGAGGACAGCCTGCAGAGGACGGATTACCGGGCACCCAACGTGACAGCGAGCAAGAGGCTGAGGGTCAGCCAAGTGGAGGCAATCAAACCAAGGCCTACAGCAAGAGGAAGAGAAGAGTACTCGTAGTGGGAGACTCCCTCCTGCGGGGGATCGAAGCCAAAGTATGTCGCGAAGACCCATGGACTCGCCAGGTGTGCTGTCTCCCTGGGGCACGGATTAAGGATGTGACAGAGCAGCTGCCGACACATACCCCTTTCTTCTCTTCCACGTGGGTACAAATGATACTGCCAAGCGGAGTTACAAAGAAATCACGGCAGACTTTGAAGAGCTGGGAAGGGAACTCAAGAACTTCGGGGCCCAGATAGTTTTCTCATCCATCCTTCCAGTACTTGGAAGAGGCATAGAAAGGGAAAGAAAAATACTCCGAGTGAATGACTGGCTACGAAGGTGGAGCCGACGTGAGGGATTTGGATTCTGGGACCACGGGCTACACTTCCTGGAAGATGGACTGCTGGCAAAGGATGGGTTGCACCTCACAAGGACTGGGAAGAATGTGTTTGGACACAGCATGAGGAACTTAATCAGGAGGGCTTTAAACTGAATCCAACAGGGGAGGGAGACATAAACTCGGGGGTACCAATGGAAGAAGGCCTCTTTGCCACAATGGAGAGAACAGCTCCAGCGGTGCCCATTGATAGTCTACCACAAAATGTAGGGGGAAAGTCGGACTGTAAAGCACATAGTCTTCAATGTCTCTATACTAATGCCCAGAGTATGGGCAACAAACAAGACGAACTTGAACTCTTGATACATGAGGGCAAGTACGACTTGATAGGGATAACTGAAACCTGGTGGGATGACTCCCATGACTGGAATACAGCAATTGAAGGGTATAACTTGTTCAAAAGGAACAGAAGCAACAGAAAGGGAGGTGGAGTTGCACTGTATGTTAAAAATACGTATCTCTGCACAGAGATACAGGAAGAGGAGCTTGGCAGCCCCATTGAGAGCATCTGGGTTAAAATAAAGGGGGCAAAGAATAAAGCGAACATGGCGGTTGGAGTCTACTACCGACCACCCAATCAAGGAGAAGACGAGGATGGAACTTTTGAAAAACAAATTGCCATTGTTTCAAGGAGGCACGATGTGGTAGTAATGGGAGACTTCAATTTCCCTGATATCTGTTGGGAGACTTATTCAGCCAAACATGGCCCCTCCAAGAAATTCCTGAGCTGTGCTGCTGATAACTTCCTCCTACAGAAAGTGGAGGAAGGAACTAGAGGATCGGCTATCCTTGACCTGATTCTAACCAACAGAGACGAGTTAGTGGATAAAGTGGCAGTTTCGGGAACTCTGGGGGAAAGTGACCATGTTATACTTGAGTTCTTGATTCTAACAGAAGCAAAAGCTGAGTGTAGCCAAACACGTACCCTGGATTTTAGGAAAGCCAATTTTAACAAACTCAGAACAATGATTAGTAAGATCCCATGGCAAATGACTCTCACGAGAAAGGGAGCCCAGGAGGGGTGGGAGTTTTTAAAAAAGGAAATTTTAAAGGCACAATTGCAAACAATTCCCACAAGGAAAAAAGGCAGAGGGCAACAGAAGAAGCCAATGTGGCTTCACAATAAACTCAAAGATGACCTGAAAACAAAAAAGGACACGTATAGGAAGTGGAAGGAAGGACAGGCTACAGGGGAAGAGTACAGGCAGGTAGCACAGAACTGCAGAAATAGTGTCAGGAAGGCTAAAGCTGAGAATGAGCTAAGGTTAGCGAGGAATGCTAAAAGCAACAAAAAAGCTTTCTTCAGATACATGCACAGTAAAAGACAGAAGAAAGAACTGGTGGTTCAACTACGCAATGAGGATGGCAAATTGATAACAGAAGACAAAGAAAAGGCAGAAGTGTTCAATTCCTACTTCGGCTCGGTCTTCTCCCAAAAGAGGGTCTATGACCCCCCTGGCAAACCTGAAATGCAGACTGAAGGGGCAGAATTGCAGCTTGAGATTGATAGGCAAATGGTCAAGGAGCACCTGATTACTCTGAACGAGTTTAAATCTCCAGGGCCTGATGAGCTGCATCCTAGAGTAATAAAGGAACTGGCAGAAGAACTCTCAGAACCACTGTCTATTATCTTTGAGAAATCATGGAGGACAGGTGAAGTGCCAGACGACTGGAGGAGGGCAAATGTTGTTCCCATCTTCAAAAAGGGCAAGAAGGAGGAACCTGGGAACTATAGGCCAGTCAGTCTGACATCAATCCCCGGGAAGATTTTTGAGCAGATTATAAAGAAGTCAGTCTGCAAGCACCTTGAAAACAATGCAGTGATTACTAGAAGCCAGCATGGATTTGTCAAGAACAAATCCTGTCAGACTAATCTGATCTCATTTTTTGATCGGGTAACCTCCCTTGTGGACTGTGGGAATGCTGTGGACATTATATACCTGGACTTCAGCAAAGCTTTCGACAAAGTGCCTCATGATATCCTGATTAGTAAGCTAGCTAAGAGTGGGCTAGATGGAACAACTATCAGGTGGATCCACAATTGGCTACAGAATCGGACTCAAAGAGTGCTTATCAATGGTTCCTTCTCAAACTGGGGAGAGGTAACGAGCGGGGTACCACAGGGCTTGGTCCTGGGCCCGGTGCTCTTCAACATTTTTATTAATGACTTGGATGAGGAGGTACAGGGAATGCTTATCAAATTTGCAGATGACACAAAGTTGGGTGGAACAGCTAATACTCTGGAAGACAGAAACAAAATTCAAAGTGACCTCGATAGGCTGGAGCGCTGGGCCGAAAACAACAGAATGAAATTTAACAGGGATAAATGCCAAGTGCTGCACCTAGGGAGAGGAAACCAAATGCAGAGTTACAGAATGGGGGACACTTGGCTCAACAATACTACAAGTGAGAAGGATCTTGGAATTGTGGTAGATCACAAACTGAATATGAGCCAGCAATGCGACGTGGCTGCAAAGAAGGCAAATGCAATTTTGGGCTGTATTAATAGAAGTATAGCTTCCAAATCGCGGGAAGTGATAATTCCCCTTTACTCGGCACTGGTTAGGCCTCATCTTGAGTACTGTGTCCAGTTCTGGGCACCTCATTTTAACAAGGACATAGACAAACTGGAGAGGGTTCAGAGGAGGGCAACAAGGATGATAAAGGGACTGGAAACAAGGCCCTATGAGGAGAGACTGAAAGAACTGGGCATGTTTAGCCTTCAGAAGAGGAGACTGAGGGGAGATATGATCGCACTCTTCCAATATTTGAAGGGATGTCACACAGAGGAGGGCAAAGATCTCTTCTCGTTCATCCCAGTTTGCAGGACACGGAATAATGGGCTCAAGTTACAGGAACCTAGATTCCACCTAAACATCAGGAAAAATTTCCTGACTGTCAGAGCAATAAGACAATGGAATCAACTACCTAGGGAGGTGGTGGGCTCTCCCAGTCTGGAGGCATTCAAGGTGCGGCTGGACAGACATCTGTCAGAGATGCTTTGACCTGGATTCCTGCATTGAGCAGGGGGTTGGACTCGATGGCCTTGTAGGCCCCTTCCAACTCTACTTTTCTATGATTCTATGAATTCTGTGCTACCTGCCTGTACTTTTCCTTTGTAGCCTGGCCTTCCTTGCACTTCCTATATGTGTCCTTTTTTGTTTTCAGATCATCTCTAAGCTTTTTGTGAAGCCACATTGGCTTCTTCTGTTGTCCTTGACCCTTTTTCCTTGTTGGAATTGTTTGTAATTGTGCCTTTAGAATTTCCTTTTTTTTTAAAACTCCCACCCATCTTGGACTCCTTTTCCCATTAGAGTCACTTGCCATTGGACCTTACTTTTCATTGTTCTGAGTTTATTAAAATTGGCTTTCCTAAAATCCAGGTTACGTGTTTGGCTACACTCAGCTTTTACTTCCATTAGAATCAAGAATTCAAGTATAACATGGTCACTTTCCCCCAGATTTTCAATAACTGCCACTTTATCCACTAAGTCATCTCTGTTGGTTAGGATCAAGTCAAGGATAGCCGATCCTCTAGTTCCTTCCTCCTCTTTCTGTAGGAGGAAGTTATCAGCAACACAAGTCAGGAATTTCTTGGAGGGGCCATGTTTGGCAGAATTTGTCTCCCAACAGATATCGGGGAAATTAAAGTCCCCCATTACTACTGCCTCCTTGAAACATTGGCAATTTGCTTTTCAAAAGTTTCATCCTCGTCTTCTCCTTGATTGGGTGGTCGGTAGTAGACTCCGACCACTGTGTTCCTTTTATTCTTTGCCCCATTTATTTTAATCCAGATGCTCTCAATGGATCTACCACGCTCATCCTCCTATATTTCTGTGCAGAGATATGTATTTTTAACATATTTTCCCTGCCAGTGTGGAAAGAACCACACCAGCTATGAGGTGTGTGTGGGGGTGCTCCATGGCGCTGTGACCTCAGAAATCTTTTCTGAGGTTGCATTGCCTTCCAGGCCAATTCCTGTCTCCCCAGACATAGGATTGCACCTTAAGTTACATAAACCTGAGTCTTAGACTGTGGCACTTCAGTGCTCAGTTGTCACAATTTATGTCTAAGTATGTACAAGAATTTCAATTCAGTTTGAAAATCACTTGGAAATGCCTGTTCACAACCATGAAAGCCAGCAGGAGTGCATGTTCTCTGAAAATTTTTGCAAATTCCAGAATCTGTGATTGCATTAGAAAAATGTGTATTTTTTTAAAAAAATGTGCACTTTGAAACACGCATTTTTTTAAAAAAAATTGCATTTTTAAAAAATATATATGCATTTTCACACTTTACTTAATGGGGGAAGTGCACACTTTTGAAAGATATGCACAAAAGTGAGCACTGTCCCCGTTCAAACAAGCAAACAAAAAAAAAGCAGGCCAAAAACAAAAACGGAAGTGAGCCGAGCTGAGTTTTGAAGTGATTTTCGGAGAATTTAGTCAAGCTTGAAAATCACTGATTCTCCCATGCCTATTTAGGTCACAAATCCATTCCAGCATTTCCCATAATCAGGCCATGCAGAGTACGGTGAGGAAATAAGCTATGAAGTGGGACATCTCAGCCAGCGTGTGAGTGTGTCTGGGGGGGGAGGGCATGAATGGGAAATAATTCTACAAGCAAAAGACCCACATTCTGCAATCAGGATTACGGAGTTTAAGACGATCTGTATGAATTCATTTACATCTGCAAAGTTTATTCCCTCTGGAAAGTTGTTGAATTTGCATGGAATTTGCAGTCCTGTTGAGGGTGTCTCTTTGTGCTAGGGCTGCATTCTGGCACGTATGTGCCAATGGAGAGGAGAGAGCAGAGGGAAATCCATTCTGCTGTTTAGATCATTGCTCGCACTGTCTGTTCTCCTGCCAGAGTCTAAACGGGATTCCCATAACCAGCCAGGCTTGTGCCAGACTGGCTACCCCCATCATCTTTTCCCGCCCCTCCAATAGCTCCAACCCCATCTGGAGTTGATTGATAAACTGTTTTCAGCACTGAGGTTCCTTCAAAGCTTCATTGCATCCTGTGGGAGGAGCAAGGGAGGAGGCCGTGGCAGCAGCAGGAGGAGAGGCGAGTGTCTCAATAAAACGGCCTTTTTGAGCGCTGGACTCCGCAGTTATGAAATGAGGCTGCAGAACACAGTTCTCTCCATCCACCCACCCCGCAGGCAAATCTGAGCCTTTGATTGGCATAAAACGTCTGTCTCTGAAGAAGGGACAATATAAAGAAGAATGATCTAATAGAACAATAGAGCAATAAACAGAACAAATGGCCTGGGGAAATATAAACCGCTGTTACTAGGAATTATTGCAGGAGGAGGGTGCAAAAAAACACTTGATGGAATGGATTGGGCATAAGGATCTTGTTTAAGGGCAGGGAAAGTGTCGGAATACTCTCATGCGATGAGATGAATGGTCAGTCTAGCCCAGTGTCACCCTGAACCAGTTTGCGAGTTGAGGCAATAATGGAGGCTTCCGTCCAGTTGGGATCGGTCTCAGCGGTCAGGACTTACTTTAAAACGCTGATGCCAATGGTCTGGGAACATCTGAGGGTGTGGCATTGCTGGAGCTGAGCAGCCCCTCATGGGAGACCAGTGTAAGAATAAAAGCAGGAGGGAAGAAAGGCTCACGCACAGGTGGTGCAGCTTCCCCCAAGCAGCCAGCCCACCACTAATCTCAGCTGAATGTTGCAATTCTTAAATTTAGTGTGAATGAATAAGGTAGGATCAAGAGATGAATCTCTTCCAGACGACAAACACAGACACACAAACACACACAATCCTTCACACCTTTCTGCAATAAACATAGTACTAAAGCAGCACTAGTCCAGTTAGGATTAGAGGTGCAGTATTGGATCTGTAGCCAACGAATGGGACAAGGAGCCTTGGTGCAAGAAGGTGGAGGGGGAGCCACCTGTTAACGTGTCTCCCTCCCCAAATGACATGTACGGTATGTGACGGAGAGATGACGGCGGACATTCTTGAATTTGTTTATTTTTAAAGGAAATAAAATCCAAGATGCAGTGCTATGGGGGGAATGGAGTTTCTCTGCTATAGGAAAGGAAAAATCTTTTCTCATACTCTCTCTTTTCTTCTCTTTTCTTCTTTTTTCTTCTTTTTATGACCTCCAGTGTTAGGGAGGGAAGAACTCACTAAGCGGTGAGGCAGCATTGCAGGAAGGAGATACTTATTAATTATTTGTTATTTCCTACTCATACATCTAGGCTGCTTTTCAGAATGAAATTCTCCAAAGCAACTTACAAAATAGAGCAAAAATTAAAATGCAGCACAAAATTTAAAAGCCGCAACAACAATAACCATGAGCATTTGAAACATTAAAATACATGTTTTATTTATTTATTTATTTATTTATACAGGCCTGTGGCTTACGCTGGCTCAGCTTGTCTGAGCGTGGAAAGCTAAGCAGGGTCAAGCCTGGTTATTACTTGGATGGGAGACCCCTCCTCTAGTTTCCTGCATTGAGCAGGGGGTTGGACTTGATAGCCTTGTAGGCTCCTTCCAACTCTATGATCTATGAAATCTATGAAATCTATGTTCAGGCTTGCCAGGTAAACAATAACAAGGTAAAACATGAAAGACTAAAACCTCCAGGCAGGCTGGTCAGATGTCCTCTTTCACAGAGGACAGTTCTCTCTTTGAAGGGCTGCCAGAGGACTGCCCTCTATTTCGAAGGCGGCCTCTGTCTGAAGGCCTGTCCAGTCCAAGTCTGGTTTAAAGAGAAAGAACCATCAGAAGGCAGTGCTGGGCCTTGAAGCTGCCCACCAACAGCACCTGGGCAGCAGACTGAGCAGGCACACACAGGTCACCTGGACACAGTCTTCCCCACTAGGCTGAGATATTCTGTATTTCAATGTAAATTGTAATGACTATTTCTAAATGTGCACACATGCATATAAATCAACATATGCAAAATTTATGCAAATTAGTGCTCTCTTCTGTCCTCTTTTTTGGTGATTGGTGATTCACAGGTTGCCACCCTACAGGAGGGTCCCCAAACTGTGAACTTGGTCTTTCGGAGGTGGAACTGATCAAATATCTCTACTCAGTCTGCCGGCTTTCCCACCCAATTTGCTACTGTTCTTGGCATGGGTGGCGAGGGTTTCCACATTTGCACAGGTAATGATCACCATTCCTCCTGGACTGCTACAGCAAGCCTATGTGAACGCAAATGAAACATTCGCAATCAGTTTTTTTTAAAAGCTTCAAGTAGTAGTGGTGGTGGCGGCGGTGGCACAGGGGTTAGGAAAAGAATGGGCTGCTGCTCACGACATGGTATCACAGCACAGGCACTATTCAATAGATGCCCTAATGCAGAGGTTCTCAAACTGTGGTCTGTGGACTGCTGGTGGTCCATGAGCTTCATTCAGGTGGTTTGCAGAAAGGATTAGGGTGGTGTGAGGCTCAAAGTGGTGTAAGGCTCTCGCTGCAACTTCCTGCTGGCCGCACTTCCTTTGGACGCCCTGGGAGTGACACGGCATGTTGCATCGCTCCAAAGGCGTTCCAGGAAGTGCAGCTGGCAGGACGTGGCATGGTGAGCCTTGGGCCTGTGTGTGGCATGGGGCTTTAAGATATGATGATGATGATGATGATGATGATGATGATGCAAGGAAAGAACTGAAAACCCTCTGCCACTTCATAAAGTAAAGTAAAGTAAAGTAAGTGGCAACAATCCCCCACTACACACATAATTTCAGCAATATTTCTTTGCTCCCCCCTTCAAGAAATATCTCCCCCACCCCAAGAAATCAGCCCCCTTTCACAGCAGGAGACCATTTTCAAGAAATTTGAGTGGGAATTTTGGGCCAGTCTTAAAATAGTCTGAAAAGGCCTATGGGATTTGATAACGTGAGGGGGAAATCATCCCGCTTTACTGTATTTTCCCCTTTGTTCCAGCTTAAGGGGCACAGTAATATGTCTACAGATATTGGGCGGAAGAGTTTAGAGGAAAGAGTACAATTCTGTGCCATAACGAGTAAGAGTGGGCAAGCTTTTCCAGGTCCAGGACATAAGAGTGGAGGGTCGTGCTCCGGGGAAGCCCCACGTGAATATCCCCTCTGCAGTGTGCCTGATGAGGAGTCATGCCTTTTATGGTGCCCTCTTAAAGGACCCCTTCTGACCCTACAATTCTTTGAAGGTGCAGCAACCCAACAGGGACGGCGTGCATACTTTGTGGCTGGGTTGCTTTGCCCTGCGGTGTGTGCATTTCCTGTGATTGTCAGCATATGTTTCTGAAGTGCTTTGAGGTCCTTGGGCACAGCACTACCCAAGTGTTAATTATTATGATTTATTACAGTGTCTGGCTGACAGTGGGATACCCAGCAAAGCTCCTACAATACTGAAAGCAAGCGGTAAGGATTGAGAGGGATTAAGCAACAGGCACATACAGCAGAAGAAATGTCAGATCCCCCATATGTAAACAGTTGCCATACCTGTTCCTTGGTACTTACTTAGGCGATATTTTTGTCCTTCATTTCCGAGCTGACTTTCTTACTCCATTTCTTGAATCTCTGCACCTATGTGTATAAATGAGTCCTGTCTAGCTATGCCAATAGGATGACCTTGGATCAGCGCCAGCTCGAGGTTTTTGAGGGCCCTTGGACAAGACACCTTCAGTGGGTCCACCTTCTCACCACCATTTTCACCAGCTGCTCTTGCTCCTCATCCTCTTTCTCCTCATTGCTACCACTTGCTTGCACGACAGGCAGAGAGCCAGTGTGCAAGCAGGCAGTGGCATCTGCTGCTCCTCCTTCTCACCACCACCGTTGTCTGTGCCAGACCGAGAGGCGGGTGAACAAGTAGGTTACAGTGGTTGCAAGTAGTAAGAGGAGGAGCAACTCCAGGGGGCTCTTGTCAGGGGGGCCCTGCTTGGGTGTGGGCCCTTGGCAGGTGTCCAACCATGTCTACCCTTGATGCTTGCCCTGCCTTGTATCCAATTCCACCGGCATTCTCTCTGTCAATGGATTGTTATATTATGGGGGTCAAAATGGAAAGAGAACTTTCTTTTTATGGATAGTTCTCACCCCCTTTTTAGAGGCCTTTGGTTGGTTCTGATTAGAGATCTACTTTTTGAAGCTGAGCTGGGGTTGGGTTTGATCTCTCTATTGCAGTGTTCTCCAACCTTGGGTCCCCAGATGTTTTTGGCCTACAACTCCCAGCATGCTATGGAGAACACTGCTCTATTGCATACAACCCACTTGTGGAAAACTCATTGCCTCCCATTGCTGTTGGACACTAAAGGCAGGGCCAGCCTAGTAATGAGTGAGTGCTACTTGTCTATAACTGCTTCTGCGCAAGCAGAGAAGAGACCACTTTCAGGAAGTGGAACCATGACTGGACCATGGCATTGCTTGCAATCTTGCTGCAGTCTTGCATCCAGCAGCTGCATGCACTTAAGGACAGTTTATTTCAGTGGGACTTCAGCATGTGTTACTGGCAGGGCTGCCAACTGATCTGAATTGTACTGGCTTGGCCAGAGTTTTATCCTCTTGGTCTATTGCTACAATAGGAGGTCATAAAGCCAAAGGTGAGGTGGAATTTGTGTTTGCAGTATTTTCTCTGTATAATGTAAACATATGTCTGGCAGTGCGTGCTTAAACCTGAAACCTGCAGGAAGTTGTGCCCTTTGGGGCACTTTGTACGTCCTCAAAAATACTTTGTACATGCTTGAAAGTAAGCAAAGAAATCTCTTTGTTTAAAAAGAAGTGGTTTCCCTTCAAAAAGGAAAGGTATTTTGCACATGCTGAGTGGTACTTTCCCCATAGGTCCTTTTGTATGGGGGAAAATTCACCCCCCCCCCTTAAAACAAAACTTGTCAACACTAGTAACAGCTCAACACAATATTGCGGCTGTGTTGTCTGCATGACTGCAGAAACAAGCAAACTGCTTCATGGCATCTTGTGTAAAAGTGGTTTTTAAATATATATAATGAAATTCCTTCTGTCCGTTGCTCTTGGGAGGAAATGCAGAATGGTTACTGAGGGGTTAATCTAAAGCCAGGGTGATTCTGCATTGAGGGCAAGCTTCATGCAAGGCCCCTAGTGTACACAGGGAGAGAGAGAGAGAGAGAGAGAGACACGCACACAGAGCCATGTTTTGATTCGATTCCCTGCCCCCACCCCATGCGACTGAAGCTCTGTGTTTCCCAAGCATTTAGGCATAAGGGTTCTGAGGGTTATGCGAAAGGGGACTGGCCCAGATCACATTTGTTACTGGGGCTTCTGATATTCGCAAGTAGAGAGTGACTTAAAGGCTGGGGGGTGGCAAGAAAGGAGGCTGACTCACATTTCTTCTGACCTGATAATTATATCCTATGTGGGACAAGGACTCTTGCTGCAGAAGTGATCCATTTTTCTGTTAGTTCCTATGAAAACTTTGTATTCATCAGGAAGTGTTCAGATCCTCCCCAATTTACTCTCAAATAGCATTCAGCTTTTTAAAAAAAATAACAACCAAGAAACCACAAGAGTAGCAAAAAGATCCAAACAACTTTTTTTAAAAAAAAATGTTTTGAGGCTTACTCGTGAGTTGGACCCAGAGTACTGAAATAAGCACGTTTGGGACAACATCCTTGAAAAGCATTTAAATCACAGCAGCAGTGTTGGTTCCAGGTATTTGTGTGTGGGGTGGGGTGGGGGATCCTTGTCTTCAGTGTTGGTCCCCTTCCCTAAGTTTGTCAACCTCCTCCCTGCCACTGTCACAGCTGTGTATTCACTTGCTTTCTCCCTCTGCCCCCAATTTGCACTACCACCCAGAAGGAGAGGAGAAGGCAAATGGAGGCTGCGGTTTCTTCTTGTTGTTTGCACACTTGGAGAAATCAAGTGATCAGGCAGTGATAGCAAGGAAGAACAGCAGCAGAGCAAGCTACAGAGGTTGGCAGTGGGGGGGGGGGCTGCTGTGGAGTGGGCCTTAGCAGGTGCCCAGTGATGCCAACTGCTGACACTGGCCCTGCACAACAGCTTACATTAAGATAGGTGAAATAAAATGCTGCATTTTAAAAGGATAACTTGCACCGAAGCTTTGGGATTCACTCTCTCTCTCTCTCTCTCTCTCTCACACACACACACACACACACACACACTAGGATGTCTTGGGCACTTCTGTTCTGCAAATCAGGGATGGATCTCTTGAGGAAAAATAATCTCCCCTGTGACAATTTGACAGCGCTGCTCGAGTCACAGCCTGACCTAAGTTCAAAAGTATCTGGAAATGAAAGCTAATGAAAAGCAAATTATTTCCAGATTTCTTTGAACTTCAAAAGCAGGGTTTCTTCCCTCCCCACCTTCAGGTGGACTCTCATTTAGTAAAACAAGCTCCTTTTCCTCTGCTTCTGCAAGGGAGGGAGCAGGGTGGGATGATTCTTTATGGAAAGCGGCAACAGATAAAAGGCACTAGCCATGATGGGCAACTCTAAAAACGTAGTTAGGAATGAATAATGGGAAGGGAGCCCAGCATGCAACTGGAACACCTTTTGTTTTCCCTTTCTGTATGTATTATAGATGTGTACACATCCTCTCATGCATCCTGGGGACAAACAGTGACTGAGCTTTTTATCAGTGCCCACTGCAGCTCCAGTGCCTGAATCCCAGGTGCTGTAGTGAGCTCTAAGCCCCTGGCCTTTTGCTTTCCATCTGGCAGGTGTCTCTTACTCAAAGTAGAAAGAAAAACCCTTTCTCCATCTTCTCTCTCCTTCTGCTCATGTGAGAGTTTCCAAAGGTGCTGGGCAGAGAGTCACGTTTTTCTAGGGCAAAATTTGCTTTTGTTTACTTCTGCATTTCAAACTCCATAGGTCTGTCCACTCCTGAGTCCATGTGCAACTTCCCTCTCCCCCACCCACTCCCTCAAACCCTGCAAACTGCAGCATGACGATCATGCTTGGCCATGTGCACTTCCCTCAACACCAACACCACCCCGTCAGCAGAGAGAAGTGCTCAGTTGGCAGCCCTGGGGCCATTGGGGAACAGGATTTATGTGGCACCAGGCACTTTCTTTCCCCCAACCAAGGGACTAAAAAAGAGCATGGGAGAAGCAGAGGAACCGGAGTGGGGGAGATGGACAGCTGAGGAAAGCAGGAAGCAGTGGGGGGAGACCAAGGGGAAGGGGCAACATCTTCTTTCTCCCTTTGTTCCCCCTTCCCCAGCTTCAGTTTCTTGCAGTCACCCGCTTACTACTACCATGCTCTAGCTGGAGAGAGCCATCTTGACTTCCAGTAGGCATTCAACCTCTCCTCATGAAGAAAATATTTCAGGGGGGGGGGGATGGGCAGGGGGAAGAATCTCAAAAGGCTTGATAGGCCCATATTTGGGTATATTCATGATTAAACTGTAAAATAGCAGTGTATTTTAAGAGCATTTGTTGTGATTACTTTTTGGACTTGGCAAATGATGAATCTGTTCCTGCAATGGGTGCTGTGCACTGACCCCAGCCTATTTCACCAGGGAGCTCAGCATCTCACAAGGTTACACCCTGAGATGTGCAAGCACTGCTGATGCATTGCTTCATATTCTGTTCAGGAATCCAGATAAAGAGTTGGATCCAGGCTTAGTCATACTTAGAGTAGACCCACTGAAATCAGTGAGACTTTATTCATGACTAACTTGTCCCATTGATTTCAGTGAGTCTACTTTAAGCATGATGCTTTGGATTCAACCCAAATGTATAATCATAGATCAAACAGTCGCTCCCACCCCCTTTTTAAATCAAAGGGATTTGTGTAGAGTTGAAACATAATTGTGCAAAACTTGTTTTTTAATTTTCAGTTTAAAAACAAACAAACAGATTTTGATATTAAAAATTTGGCATTGAAATTCAGTGTTTGGATTTTGGAGTAAAAACAAACAAACACTGATATCAAAATCCACCGGTTTCAATTGGATGGAGTGAATTACAGTAATATAAATTGTATTAAATTCTGTTTCAGGTCAGCTCATAGATATTGTCAAATACAGTAGTACCTTGGATTGCAAGTAACTTGGTTTGAGAGCGTTTTGCAAGACAAGCAAATTTTTAAATATTTATTTAAAAAAATTGACTTGATATACAAGCGACGTCTTGCAATACAAGTACTGAAGTACAGCTTAAATTAAAAATCCCTGTACAAATTTTTTTGGGGGAATTTCGTTTTGATATAAGAGTGTTTTGGATTACAAGCACGTTTCTGGAACAAATTATGCTCTCAATCCAAGGCATGACTGTACTGTTATTGAATGTCAGCTGTTAGATATTGCCAAATCTCTTGACTGTGAATGCAAAACCTTTGTATGTCAAATTCTGATGACAACAAGTATTAAGAGTTTGGTGAATATTTGTATATCCTGATAATGGTTGGAGAATGTTGCCTACTGTCATCCTCCCCGCCCATCCCACCCCCGCCGCTGCCGTCGTCGCTAGAGGAATCCTCTTCTGGGCCCTCAGGAGAGGGGGTTTCATATGTTCCCTCTCAAAAGGTGGAGACTAGAGCTCTGCTCCTAAGTCAGAGGAAGATGCTAAGTTACCACCAGGCAGCACCTGAGAACGCTGGTGCCTAAAGGTACAGGCTAGGACCGTAGCCAGGTGAAGGTGGGCCTCCTTGCAGAAAAAGAGTCCTCAAGAGTAAAGGCCTCCTCATGAGTAGGACTTTCCCCAGAGGACCTCTGTTGTGGCTGAGCCCTGACTAGGGCTCTGGGAGCTCCGGTTACATAAGCCTTCTGTTCCAGTCCAGCCACTGCTGTAATAAGGTCTGAGTGCCAGCGCCTTGTAACTTTGCTTCTTGTTTGGCTTGATATCTTGTGCTGCCGAGATCCTGCTAATACTCTGCTCATTGGACTGTGCTTGTTTTGGGGGTGCTCACCTGTGTTTGACCTCAGCTTCACCTCACACCCTATTCCTGGATTACTCTCTGCTTGACTGGTAACCTTGTATTTCTGACCTCTGCTGCCTTTAACTTTGCCAAGGGTGCAATCCTATCGATTCCACCCTCGCTGCTTGCAAGCCTCCGAACTCTGAGGCTTCCAAGATATTTCCTGTGCCCTGCCTGGCTGACGCTGGCAGGGCGGGAGGAGCAGTGGGAGGAAGCAGTCTTTGCCTCCCTGTCCTCCGTCTTTAGCTAGATGGGCTTTTCAGCCTGTCTAGTGAGGGCGCTTTGGAGGGGGAGGCTGGAAGAGGCTCAGGAGATATCTTGTATCCCAGCCTCTCTGGTCTCCTCTCCTCCCCCCACTGGAATGCCCCCTTTCCCCCTCCTCCAAGGTCACTTTTCCAAGCTTGGAGGGCAGCTGGCATGGATCTCCAACTCCCCCTTCCAAGGTGTCTCCACTGTCTCCAACCTCCAAAGGGTTTTTCTGAACAATCCTGTGGTTCCCTCGGATGCTTGCCCAGGAACCATAGGATTGCTTTCTAAAAGGATTTGCCCCTAGTTTGTCTCAAGGCTGAGCCTGAGCCAGCCATAGCAGGGCAGCTATCAAAGTTGGTCATGGATTTGGAGGAGAATATTTTGTACAACTAAGTTCCAGCTCTAGATTTCTACCTTTGGCATGCAGACAACTGCCTAAGCCCATGTAGCTTTAAAAATAAATAAATTATCACTATGTGTAGAACCAGAAGGCCACAGGTTCAATCCCCGGCATCTCCAAACAGGGCTGGAAAAACTGCTGCCTGAAGTCCTGGAGTGCCGCTGCTAGTCAGTGTTGGCAATACTGGGCTAGATGGACCCAGGGGTCTAACTCTGTATAAAGCAGTTTGTTCCTAACCAGTCAATTAGCTAGCAGAACAGAGGTGTTCCTGATAAATAATCACATGTGGAGAGAATTCCTACTTCCTGCCATGTTGTAGGGTGAGACTATGACTGGGGAGACACAGGTTCAAATCCCTGCACCGGCTTGAAGCTCAGTGGATGACCTTGGGTCATTCCCTGTTCCTCAATCTACCCCACCTTGCGGAGATGTTATGAGGGTAAAATAGGAGCAGGAGAGCC
The DNA here is from genome assembly GCA_021292165.1 of Shinisaurus crocodilurus. NCBI lineage: Eukaryota > Metazoa > Chordata > Lepidosauria > Squamata > Shinisauridae > Shinisaurus > Shinisaurus crocodilurus. The sequence continues at coordinate 62,784,680 of CM037881.1, read as the reverse complement.
TCAGCCACTCTGAGCTCATTGGAGGAAGGGTGTGCTGTGGGATAAAAAATATAACAATTGTTTAAATTTATTGATTCATTTATTTATTTACCGCATTTGTATACAGCTCCATAATTAGACACATTCTGGAGTGGTGAACAATAAAAAGATAAAACAGATAAAAGAATAAAAACAATGCATTAAAGACAGGATAACATTAAAACCGTGGCTAGTCAGCAAGGAAGGCTTTCCGGAACAAAGATGTCTTCAGCAGGCGCTGAAAACAACACAAGGTTGGAGCCTGTCTGACCTCCAGAGGCAGGGAGTTCCATAGTAATGGAGCCACCACACTGAAGGTTCTTCTCCTGGTGGACTCCAATCACACCAAAGGTCCATGCAGAACCACCAGGAGAATGTCTTCCGATGACCTCAGTGACTGGGCAGGTTGGTAAGGGATTTGTCCTGTAGAAACATGAGCTATAAAACCACAGTCAATAGTTCTCACGCAAATGTAAATTTAAGAAAATTGTCTTTCAGTCATTAGTGGAGAGGCATAATTAATTTCAGCACATATCAACATGTATGTTATCAATGCAAGCTTATGACTTGCACAGGAAAGCTGTAACAGCAGCCATGGATTGATTTACCAAGTATGATGAAATGATACAGTTGCTGGTGTTAGCACATCTAAGGATGTCAACCTGTGTGATGCTGGCTCTAGAGCAAAAAGCTGGGCTCAGGGCACAGCACACATTGCAGGAACAGATGCATCATTTGCCAAGTCCAGAGTTGGCTGGGAGACACTCTGGGCATTGCACACCGTGACACTGATACTCAGTCAATATTTGTACATGGGGAGAACAAGTGGCTGTGTTTGTAAAAATTATACCCCAAACCTTTTGAAGTTTGCAGCTGCTCTCTCTATTCAGAGGTAATTGTATCTTGGTTTTTGGGATGTTGTGCCCTTTTCCCCCCCTTGGCCCTAAATGTGGTATATTTGTTGTGCTCTGGAGAAATTGGCCTTCTTACTCCGAGGAACTCATAGAGTGCCAACAAAGAAACATGGCATGCTAAGTACAGCTTCCAACTGAGATAAGAGGCAGCCATGGTGCCTGGTTGTTTGTCCTTGCCAGTTCAGGGGACAGAGCATACCTCTTGTGCAGAGCCTGATTTCGATGGGAAAGTGACCTGCTTGCTCCCTCGCGGTAATTTGTTGATATAGGTTCTGTGAGACATCACCTTTATTGGACCCAAAGCAGAAAGGCTCGGTTGATGTTACTCTCAGCAAGCATCTTGTTGTACTCAGGGTTGCTAGAAGCACTCTGCAAGTATATATGGTCTGACTCTGCACCCAGGAAACCCACATCCTGTGCTCACAAGAATTCATGCGAAGCATGTGGGTTTGCCTATGCATGCTTTTGCATTGCCATTTCTAAGTCCAGTGTTTGGGATATGTTGGGACATTTTGTCAAGAAGTGTAGAGGTAGAATACAAGAAAGGGAGGAGATGTGGAGTGGGGGAAGGTAGGCAACCCGGTGCCCTCAAGAAGTTTTGGACTATAACTCCTATCTTCCCCAGCCAGCATGCCCAATGGTCAGGGGTTGTGGGAGTTGTAGTCCAAACCACCTGAAGGTTCCCTGGTGGTCTTCCATCCAGGCACTGGTCAGGCAGAGACCTGCTTAGCTTCAGCAAGGTGGCTACATCATGTGTAGGGTGGCCATGGTTTCTACTTTACAGAGGACAGTCCTCTATTTGAAGGACTGTCTAGTCCAAGCCCATTTTAAAGATAAAGAACTAAGAAGGAAGAGCTGGGCTTGAAGTTGCCCATCCACAGTGAGCACCTGGACAGCAGACTGAGCAGGCACACACTAGCAGTTCACCTGATCACAGTCTTTCCCACTGGGGTAAGATGTGTTGTACTTCTATTTAATTTTTTAATTATTTTTTTATTATAGAATTTCCACAAAACAAAACAATAAAGAGGAAAAGAAAAAAATTGTAATGACATAGATTTGAATATATCAGTTTCAATACATACAAATGAAGTGTGTTTGTGTGTGTATGTGTGTGCGCATGCACATATATATATTATATATATATATATATATGAAAATACAGCTTTCTAAGAATTATACATAAACTTCAACAAAGGCTGACCAAATATCCATATATGTATCCATTAGCAAGTGGCATCTATATACCATCTGTTCAAATGTTGAAAGTGTCATCATTAGGTCCTCAATCCATTGCATTATAGGAGGTGAACGGTTGTAATATCAGTCAATATCAATGTTGTAATATCAGTCTTTCAGCTGTCAAAAGGGCATGGAGAATCCATTTGCACTGACCATGCGTTAACTTCCAGGAAGCAGGTAGATTATTTAAGAGGACATGAACATCAGTAAATATTAAAGAGTGTTCCAATACAAAGTTTAGCCATTTAATAACCTCCTTCCAAAAAGAGGCAGGCAACTATTGGACATTGCCAAAACATATGCTTAAAAGAAACAATAGCTGTATCACACCTCCAGCAATTAGTTAACTTAGACAAACCCTTATTAAAGAGACATTGTGGCATCCAACAGACACGGAACAAGAGTTTTTGCTGAATAAGGTGTAACCTGAGGTACATAGATGCTTCAGATACAGATGCTAAAGTGGTTAGGCAAAATGGGAAAATCCAGTTCCCTATTCCATTCCTGCTTAAGACACTGTGTATCATATTTATTTGCTGATAATAAGTATTTATAAAAGTGGGTTGTGGGTCGATATATCTGATCAGCCTCAATAAGTACTTCCATTAGTGAAGGAGACTCTGAAGCTAGAAAAGTGAAAGGGCCAAACCTAGATTCGAACAAATGTTACAATTGCAAATATTGCCATTCAGCCGTAGCAGACAAATATAAACAATAAAAACGTTATACAAATTTAAAACCAATTTTAAAAACATCACTAGAACAAGTTAATAAAACACGACCGCTAAAAACAATCCCCACCCCCCGCCATATACCATTTAATTATTAAAAGCCTCAGCGTAGAGAGCAGTCTTAACCTGGTGCCGAAAAGATAATAGAGTTGGCGCCAGGCGGACCTCAGGGGGGAGCTTGTTCCACAGTTGGGACAACTGTACTTCATAACTTGATAGAGAAGAGAGAGTTGCATTTAATAAAATCTGGAACTCGTGTATATGAGAGGAGGGTGGGATAGAAGTGCTGCAACTAAATAAATAAAGGGACAGATAGATAGATAGATAGATAGATAGATACATGTGAAAAGTAAATGAAAGTTATGTCGCCAGTAACTTCAATGTTCGGCTCCTATCTGATGCTCCCAGTGGCTATGACCCTTCATTTCCTAAATCTTCCCCTAGTAGTAGTAATTCATACAGCAGTTAACAGTAAACTACTGTACAAAAGCAAGTGTTTTGTTGGTTTTGATTGGCACTGCAGAGGAAGTGAAGCAAGAGTACAGTGTGCATAGCCACTAATTCAGACATTCAACTTAACTGTTGCCAGCACAGAGTCATTACTAGGTGATGAGCAGCATATGAGTGCTATTGCCCTCATGTCCTATTTATGGGCTTCCCACAGGCATCTGATTGGCCACTGTGGGAACAGGATGTTGGACTAGATAGACCTTTGGTCTGATCAAGCATGGCCCTTCTTATGTGCTTATTATCTTCTGATGCGCAGAAGGAGAAAGGTACCATAGACTTCATGAAGGCTGAAGAATCAGAAGACTGGGTAGATACTAATTCCACTGGGGCAAATTCGGCAGGAAGTGGGCTTTAATTTGGGAGGAGCAGTGATGGTGAAACTCCTGCCCCTAGTGATGCAGGCCAGATGTCCTGCAGTTAACTCTTCCATGACTGCATGCCCCAGGTCCTGACGAGAACAGTGCCAGACGCAGCAGGTGCTTGCTAAGAGGGCACCTTCGGCATGACACATCACTCAACTGAGATCATGTGAGAGGGAAGACCAGGGGAAAATCAATTAGTTCCTGGGAGCGAACCCTTGATCTGGACAGTAACCTTTAATCCAGCTCAGTCCTTCTTATTTACAGCTGCAGAGAATGAAGGCAAGAGAAAAGCATCCTGGCAAGATCATATAAAGCCGATCTCATCCCCTCTCGGCTGCTGTGTTCTCGCTAATGTATTTGCTGGCAGAGCCTGTGGTCCCCAGAGCACAAGCAAGCAGTTCAAGCAGCTCTTTACAGCCAAAAGGAAGTGTGTCAGTTCAGGGGCAGGATCGGGATGTTCTCTGGGAGGGTAAAGGAACCTCCAGTTTAATCAAGATAACCCTGGAGGAATTGTGGTGGTAGCCATATAGCTGATATGCAAGACTAATTAGCTTGGGGGAGCAAAATGGAGAACAATGGCTATTGGGGATTTTGCAGCACATGTTTTAGAAAATGGCTAGAAATAGTCCTGGTAATGTTTATATTTATTTCCTCATTGAAACTGGGCACATCTCTGGGCGGGCTGCTGAGAAATACCTGGGGTTGGATACTTCTATGCAGTGCAATGGAAAATTGTATGCATGCCTGAGACTAAGTTTGGGTGGTAGGTATTCCATGTAGAATATGGACAAGCTCTCCCAAGCTTGCCTCAGAAAAACCTGGATGTGATCTGAGATCTTCTGCCAGGAGTGGGGGGAGGGGAAACCAGAAAACCTTGGATCACTTTCCCAAGGCAAGGACTTGGGAAAAATGCCCCCCTTCCTTCACTACCAGCTATCACTGGGTAATGAGTGTCAGGGTGCAAAGCCTGTGGAGCTGTGGGAAATGTAGTTCTCCCAAAGCTGCTGCAATTTAGGATGGGGACACTGATGTGAAATAAACTGTTACCGGTATGTCTCTTTCAGAAACCTAAGATGTGGTCAAAGCTCCCCCCCCCATGAAATGCACTTTGCCCCTCCTGTGCCCCCCACCTCCCAATACTTCTTCCTGGTACCACTACTGTGACCACTTCTCAGCCTAACTTCTGCATCTGTAAAAATATGTTGGTCAATATTACTAAACCTGTGCTCAAAGGAAGCTGTTATACTGAGGTCCCAGGTAGAAACTAAAGGATTGTGTTCACTATAATGAGCACATTTTGCATATATGCACAACAATAACATTAACGGAGATGTGATGGATGGTGGGCCTCTTAGACAATGCTCTAGATTTTGATGGGGCTGTTTGTGTGGCATGTGATGCGAGGAGGACCAAAGCAGCAATTCTTTAGGCTTTTCTGAAGATGACTGCCAATTGATTCCACAAGTCAAGCCACTTCTATTGCATTTAGCCATGGGCTATTACAACAAAACACTGACCCTGTCTAGTAATAGCAGGGAAGGAATTCATTCTACAAGGATTCATGTTCCACAAGGATAAGTAACAACAGATACCATTCCATGCAGTCTGTTGTATGGCAGCTGTCCTGCAAACTCAGTTCCAGCTTGCATTTCTCTACATGAGACTTCTGCCTTTGACTCTGTGCCCTGTTTGATGTGGCATGAAGCAAAGTGGGACTGAGCCCATCCCGTCACATATACATTCTTTCTACTCCTCTGAAATAACCTAGAAATGTGCTAATCCAAAAATGCTCAAAATCATGAGATGGGCCTGGAAACAGCTAGACTTCAAAACACATTGATGCCATTAGGAAATTGTAGACTCTGCTGTTAATGGTCTGGGGGAATGCAGGGGTCTTTAGATGGCACAGTGCATTACTTCACTTACTTCAAAATGTGGTAAGACTGCCCCGTGACTGGAGGCTCTCCTGCTCATTTTGCTAGGATTTCAGCCCTGGATTTCTGCCCTAAAGTCCTGGCCTGATGGTACAACTGTCAAAACTGAATGAGCTTCCATAGGGAGGTTATCAGGCCCCTTCTTTGCAGGCCTTCAGGAGAGGGTCTCACCCTTAAAGAAAACCAGATTTTATTTTTTATTTTTAAAAAACAACAACAATAAAAACATCACTATGGGTATATTTTGATAAGGCTTCTGTATGATTCACTACATCAGACAGACACACACACACCCCACAGACAGTGCTTTTGGCTATGTCTATGTCTTACAGACAACTCATACTTAAGAACGGACAGCCATATATGTAAAAATCTGAGTTAAATACAATGGTTCGTACTTACGAACACACGCACTATACTTTGCAACACTTTGAAAACATTGTGCGGCTTCTGTTCCGACTTACATACACATTTGACTTAAAGGCAGACTTATGAACAGATCTCATTTGTAACCCGGGGACTGCTTGTACTCACCTTTTGCCCTCCTTCTCATTAGCTGAAGGGCCTCTTGCTACAAGTATTTCAGCCCACTGCAGCTGCAGTTTTCAGTCAGCCTGTGTTGGCTTCCAGCTCTGGTGCCATGATAGGCTGAGCTAGTTGTGTGGATATCAACGGGTGCTTCCAGATGGACAGCTCCTAGAGCTACCACTGAGAAGGCACTGTGGAGCTGTTCTGTCCCCCCCCCCCCTCCTTAACAGATTTTCTTCATTAAGGGGGAAAGGCAGAAGAAGTGGTGGGAAAACACAGGAGGGTTACAATTGGAAGAGGATTCAATTTTAAATGAATCTTTTATTCTAAAATGTATAATGTACTCTTGTCCTTTTCTTCCTTCTTTAATATAGCCTCTGAAGAAGGCCCATACATATTATTCAGGGCTGAAACTCATAGGGCAACTTCTTAGAATAAAACTACATATACTTTTTCAACATCCGGAGACTTCATCTTTTTATCCAATTTGGATGTTCTCCAGTTTTGTTGGATGCTGACATCAGGATCCCCCGTCAAAATTCATGAATGAGACAGTGCGATTGCAGCAGTAAAAGCCTTATATGGACGCATCCAACAGGACATGCTAAAGCCTGCCCAATGACTTTTTGTCATATTACCATGGAAAATAATTTTTGTAAGCACTCTTGGTGGCATCATAAAAGCCAGTCCAGGTTGATTTTAGTATGTTCTGTTGGGATGCGTATGGAGATTTGAGTCTGCAGAAACATCACTGGAGGCTGGCATGAACCAGTGTGCAAAAGAAAAAAGAGTGATGACCAGGGAGGAAGGGATGGGGAGATGACCAGGAAGCAGGACACTTTAAAGTTATGACTGAGGCTTTCAAGGCAGCTGTAACCAAACTGGTGGGGTGTCAATATTCCAGAAATTGGTTTTGGAATGTTCCTCTTAGAATGCTGCATGATCTTTATTTTAATAAAGGTTAATAGCGTTACTTGACTGGTTGTGAGTGAATGTGATAAGAATTTTGTGAGGCCTAAATGGGTTGGTCATGAGTGCTTCCCCCCCCCCCCGCAAAAAAGATGTGTCTTCTTCCTGCTCTTTCTCTTAGCGCTCAACCTATTCAGTAGAAAAAGTTGCCTCTGTACAAGCTTTGGGGAAAAGACAAATATTAGCATGGCTCGATTTTACCTAATCCTCCCTCTCATCTGCATCATGGCTGCTGTGGTTAGGAAGAAACTGTTTTCTGGCTGGAGGATTCATTACAATCCAATCTCAGGGGTTTGGAGGGAATATCGGAGCAGTTGCTAATGAATACTGAGACCTCATTTCAAAGCAATAATGGAATTAGGAAGAAGACAAATACAGATCAGTCTTGTGTCTGATGTCTTTATTTTCAGCTTCCTCTGTGTGTGTGTGCGCGCGCGCATGCGCATATATGTGTTTTACTTTATTAGCTAGAATTAGAACATACATGTTTTATTAGAGGGAAGCTGATTAGATCGCATGGGATTAAAAAGATTTAGTAGCTCCAGGCTATGCTGAGACATCATGACCACTTCTCTTGGTTTTTCAATAACAACAACAACAACAACAAAGAAGCTATTGCACAGAGAGCAGCAAAGTGTAAAGTACTTCGGAAGGTGAGGTCATGAGACAGAAAGAGGCAGGACCTGAGAGAGGATGGTGACTGGTGATGGAGACAGAGTCTTTTCAACAGAAATCATAATGTGCTATTAATGTGCAAATGGCTGCACTTTTCATTTTATTTTTTTCTGCAGACAATTCCAGTTAATTTTTAAATATACTTTAGTTTCCTTTGCAGTCAGATATGGCACATTGATCTCAATCAACCCTTGAACATTAATTTTTTTTTACTTTGTATCATTTGTGGTGTTTAGCAGTTGGGAAATGCTGTGCACACATGCTAGAGAAAATAAACCCTCTTAGTAGTTACTGAGGGTAAATGTGCATGGCTACTTTCTCCTGGCACTTCTTTTGCTCTTTTGGCAGTATTCTATAGCCCATATTGTTGGATCCCATTATTTTACTGTCTGCTATATAGATCTCATCACAAAAGTGATCACAAAAATCTGGGGTGCTCCTACACAGGGCCGGGGCTACCGCTAGGCAGACCCAGGTGGCTGCCTAGGGCGCGTGGCGGAAGAGGGCGCAGAAATGCTGCGCTCCTGCCCCGCCTGGCCGCCTCGCTGACAAAGGCACCGGTCCGCAACCACCAGGTCTGTGCGGGGGGGGGGATTGGTGGCGCAGGGCGGGCTCGCGGTCGCACTCGGCTTTCCTCTGCGCCCAGAGCTAGGCCTGGTCAGGAGTGCGCACAGCGGCAGCGGCGGCGGCGGCGACCGGTTGGCAGCGGGGAAAGCGGCTGCTGGAGGAGGAGGCCAGCGGGCGGGGGGGGGCTCTGGGCAAGCAGGCATTTCCCGGCTGCTTTGCTCCGGAGCCCTCCCCCCCCGGCACGAGAGGGGGGGCGCTAAATATAAGCCAGCCTAGGGCGCCAAACTGCCCTGCACCGGTCCTGCTCCTACACTAGCATTTTCCTTCAAAATTGACATACAGTAATACCTTGGATTGCAAGTAACTTGGTTTGAGAGCGTTTTGCAAGACAAGCAAATTTTTAAATATTTATTTATTTATTTATTTACTTGATATACAAGCGACGTCTTGCAATACAAGCACTGTAGTACGGCTTAAATTAAAAATCTCTGTACAAATTTTTTTGGGGGGATTTCGTTTTGATATAAGAGTGTTTTGGATTACAAGCACGTTTCCGGAACGAATTATGCTCCCAATCCAAGGCATGACTGTAATTCGCTCGCTTACGTGTTCTGTGGGCAGTATCCAACTGTGTCATTCCATTAGCGCAAATCATGTTGTGCTAGCAAAACCTAGGTTCTGAACTATGTGCAAAAGGAGAATCCAACTAAAGTTAAATTTGCACAAGTGTGGTGGGCAAGTGGTTGAGCATTATGCCTGCACAACCCATTGTGCATTACATTTGTGCAAACCATTGTGCAAGCATAATGTACAACCCGTTGAGCAACAGAAAGATTTGGCGGAGCTCCACTAGCACTATTTGAGTTTGCGGAATGACACCATCAGATACTGCCCTATAGAATCCAGGTGACATTGCTGCCAAACTGTTGCATTCTAGTATTTTCTTCATTGACCTCCCATCTTTTTTTTAAGACATGGTTTGTGGCAATTTTGCTAACTTCCAATGCATTTTAAGTGCCAGCCTTTCATGACAGGTGAAGTGCAGTCAATTCATCAGGCACAAGGCATGGCCCATGAGTAGAGTTGAACGAATTGGTCAGTTTTGGTTTCTCTCAGCTTCTCATTTCCAGTCTTAAATTTGATGTGCCCCAAACTCTGAAAAATATTTTAGTCTCCACGAAAACTCGTATCAGTTTTTGTGTGCATTTCTCCTGATACATGCATTTTTGTACACAATGTTGCCAAATATACAATTTTCCTAATACAATACATTATTTACACTAACATACACATTTTTGTGTGTACTTTCCCTTGATAGAAGCATTATTTTTTTTTTAATTGGAAACCTCCATTGCAAAACCTGGAGAAGTGTGAATTTCAAAGGTTAACCAAGTTTTGGTTTGCATACTGGTTCGAAAGTGTGAAAATAGGTAAATCTGCATTGAAATGCAAACCCAACAAATTTCTCCCCTGTCCCCAGCTGTGGCAGGGTTGGTAAAGCCACAACTTCCTGCATTGCTTGCCTGGCATTTCCTGACTGCACTGCCACCATGACACGTCCTGCACCCATGAAGCCCTTTCAAATTGGTTAAAATTCCATAGATCCACTGTTCAATTTTTAACAGCTCATGTTTGCCTTGAAAAAATAATTAATTCTTAGTTTGCTCTGGTGCTTTAAAAAGTGCACAAATAAATTGAAAAGAGAGTAAATCTTCACAATTTTGCTTGGGATTTCTATGGCTAGTGCAGTGATGTGGCACCCGATTTTGTCTTTGATGTGTGGATAAGCATTTGTGAGACTCCAATGGGGAAAACAGCAGTACATAAAGTGATGTGTGGAACCACTCTCTGAAGATTACGAAAGAGCAATACCTCAGCACCGCTGAAACGTCCAAGTATGGAAGCTGCTCTGGACCATTTTAGCTGAGTGTTTGAACCATACCTTAGGCCAACCCTGATCTGGACTTGTATAGACAGAGATTTTACTAGTGACTGTCTCATCTTTTATACGAGTCTGGACAAGTCGCAATCACTGGAAAAAAATCTGGATTCTGAATTTTGCAAATTTGACCCAATTATAGTTTTAGGATTCAATGTATTTACTTATTTCAGTCAGTATAGGCAGGGGTAGGCAACCTTTTGGGCCTGTGGGCATGTTTGGAAATTTGAGAAACTGTCCTGGGCACAACCATAAAATGCCTGCCATAGGTGGGCATGGCTAGTCAAAAGTTCAAGTAATCTGCCCAGGGATTCATGGGACATTAAGATGTCAGCAGCTAGAGGCTCCCACTTCACTTTGAAGCAATCCAAGCTGCCATTAGAAAAATATTAAAATATTTTTAAGATAAAAATTGGGATGGGTAGGGTGTCTTGTTGGGCACAAAGAAAGTGTCTGTGGGCACATTGGTAACAGATTGATTCATTGGTTGCTGAAAAAGGTTACATACATCGCAAATGGCATCTCAGAAACACTCTGTATACATATGTTACACTGGCTCAGCTTGTCTGAGTGTGGAAAGCTAAGCAGGGTCAAGCCTGGTTATTACTTGGATGGGAGACCCCTCCTCTAGTTTCCTGCATTGAGCAGGGGGTTGGACTCAATAGCCTTGTAGGCTTCTTCCAACTCTATAATCTATGAAATCTAAATCTTAATTTAGGCAGTTATTATTTCCTATTGTCAGTGGTTTATCTGTGTTGTTTAGTCCATGTATCTACAACGTGTGACAAGTTATGAATCTAACTTTTAAAAATTAGTTCATTCATTGACAAATTTGCTGTTAGTAGCAATGGAAAACATAAACATACCTTTTTAATTATTTGGTAGCCTTGGGGCACAATCCTATGCATGTATAGACAGAAAAAAGGCCTACAATTCCCAGCATGCCCCAGCCAGCATGGTTGGCTGGGGCATGCTGGGAGTTGTAGGGTTTTTTTTACTGTCTAAACATACATAAGATTGTGCCGTTAGTTTTCTAGATTCAATTGTGTTAGAAGGACCATTGGCTTAATCATGCATATCATGTTAGACAAAGTGCCAACAGGGCTAAAGAGGGCAAGTGGCAGAAAAAGGGGCAGGTATCTTGAGTAGGAAGAAGGGCTGGATTGGGTGGGAACACAGCCTAAGGTGGCAAAGGCATAAGCTATCCCTCTTTTTCTGATGCATTGTGTTTGTTCAGCAGGGCATCCTCTGTACCTGTTCAGTGCACTAATTAGCTAACTGAGACTGTATGTAATCTTTATACTCTGTGCATTGCAAAGCAAATCCAGTTCTTGTAATGGTGTTTCTCCCCAGGCTGGCATAAACCTGCTTTACTATCCCCAACCTGGGAGTCTATTTCCTTTATGCTTAAAACTCGGAAAGAAAAGCACCCTGATGGTGCAATTAATTGACCCCTCCTGTTACTGATGGGTTCTAGCAGGGGAGGCTGGCATGTGTAGGGATGTAGGGGGCAGGAAACACCAGATGTGCTTCTCTTTGTGCCTCGACTCCTCGCCTGGAAATCCCTTCATGGATCAGCATGAGCAGCATACGTGAACTTGTCGGACATGTGGTGCTTGACTCCCCACAAGTGAAGCTTTCTTGCGAGAACAGTCATCTGAAAACATAGCAGCAGTTAGATTGAATGGATCAGAGCAGAATCAGGGGAAGCCTGGGACAGCCTGATGCAGACGTTTAGGGTTCGGTTGTTGCATATCAAGCCACAGTGGAATTGGGTATTTTTTTAACCTTTGAGTCTTCAATACTGATTGTATCTGGATCAGGGTTATCATGCGAATGTTAACTGAGTGGTGAAGGGGTTGACAGAAGGCTGTACCTCACAGACAGGTGTCCCTATAGAAGGGGTACTCATATTTATCAAGGTTTTTTAAAAGTGATCTGCTGTCCCTCCAAAGTAAGAAAATGTGCTCTGGAAAATTCTTGTAACTCCTCTTATCCTGCTTACTCCACGCGCACTCCAAGTTAGTTGAAATGCAGGGAGATTTGTTTGGCACAGCAAGGCTTTTATCTTAGGAAATGACTACCTTTAATGCTTCTGTTCACTACATATTGTCAGAGATTTATTTAATTAATTATTTATTACATTTCTATACCACCCAATAGCTGAAGCTCTCTGAGTGGTCCACAACAATTAAAACCATAAAATACAACATAAGATACAATATAAAAGTTTAAAACTACTGTATAGAATAAAGTAAAAACCAAAATAAAACTTAGCAGCAATGCAAAGATTTAAAATACAGTAACAGATTTAAAACAGAATCTGAAAGACTAAAATGCCTGGGGAAATAAGAAGGTCTTCACCTGGTGACAAAAAGAGCACAATGTAAGCACCAGGAGAGCCTCTCTGGGGAACTCATTCCACAGCTGGGGTGCCACAACAGAAAAGGCCCTCTTCTTAGTAGCCACCCATCTCACTTCCCTTGGCAGGGGCTGTTGGAAAAAGGGCTGCTGGACTGAGGCTGCTGGAAAAAGGTTTGCCAGTAACATGAGAACTGCTGTTGATTATATGATTGCCCTGTTCACACATTACCCTTATTCACATGAGTGGACATGATCAGGACTGCTCATGAGGATGTAAAATATGCTGGGTGTATGTGAAATGCTCCCAAGTCAGGGTGCAAGTAATTTTGCAGGGAGACTGAAATCGAGGGCTGCTGTAGATTTCTAAGACATCAAAGCCTCCTAAAGGAAATGTCACATCCTACTACCTACTGGTGGGGTGGTACAGCAGATTGGAAAGCACAAGTAAATGAATCCATTTCCAGTACTAGCAAGATACCCGGTCTTTCCACTTCTTTTTTTTTTTTAATTGACGTCAGTGGAGATGCTTTTATGATTTTTTAAATACCTATTTCGGGATCTGGGTTGAGCCTCCAGCTGCCACTGTGGGGCTTCCTCCCACTGCTTTCAAGGATGATTTGTTATCTGCGCTCTGTGTTTCCTGGCTTCTGTTGGCTCATGTCAAGCCTTAATATTAATTAAACCGAGTGTTTTGTGTTTAATAGACTGACACGTGAGAGTTGGGCCAGCAGACTGCCCTTCTCTTTGCTTAAAAATTTCTTTACCTGATTAAGCCAGAGGCTTTGCTGCTGCCAGTCTCTCTTGTCAAATCCTTCTCAAGTATGTAAGTGCTTTTGTCAAGGGAAGTGGCACTGTTAGGGCAGGACTTTGGGGCAGAGGCCCTGGGCCTCATTCAGCAGAATGAGCAGGCCTCATTCAGCAGGGCTTACCACTTTCTGAAGTAAGTGAAGTAATACACACCACTTAAAGAGGGCTCCCCCCCAGTCAGACCATTAAGTCCAGTGTAAAATTGCTTAACTGCAACTGGCCAGGGATGCTGTTGGGCTGGGGTTAGGATGTGAAGGATGAAAGGTGAGCTGGCAGAGGAGAAGGTATACAACTCTTGATTGCCTAGTGAGGACTAGGGTTGTCCAGCAGAATCACCAGGAATCTCCTACATTCTTCAGACATCCTAATTGCTCACAAACCCACACTGTATGTATGTGTTACTCTTCTTACATTGTTTCTAATACAGCAGAAGCTCAGAAATGCAGCCCAACCAGTGACCAAAAGCCTCATATGCCTGATGGAAGCAAAGAAAATGTTTTTCATTCAAATCTTTTGGGATTGGATGGGAGTAATTTGGGGGAAGGGCAGAAGAGATGGATATGGGTTGGGGAGATATATGGGTCTGAGAACCCCCATATCTTCCCACCTTCTTCTCATCAAAATGTTGGGTAAATGCATGGATGAAGGGTAGGTGTTATACACACATCATTAATAATAATAATAATAGCCACCAGGTAAGGCACTTCCCCACATTGAAATAGCGGTGGAGAAGCTTCGCCTGGCGCCATTGGCAATTTAAAGCAAAGAGCATGGCCAGAAAAACAGGCACCAACCCAGTTTCCCCAGGCAAAAATGGAATAGCAAAACGTGGATTCTCTCCTGCCATCCTAGAAAAGAGATAGTAGCTTTAATCTGTAACAGCCAGTTATAAATAGTAGTATAGGGTGGGCACTTATGAATCACCAAAAAAAGAGAAGATGCATCCCCCCCAAAAGAAGACACTTATTTGCATAGCATGTGCATATGCTAATTTATACATATAGATGCAAATTTAGAAATACGTATTATAATTTAAATAGAAGTGCAGTAAATCTCACTCTAGTGTGAGGGACTGGGGCCAGGTGACCTGTGTGCCTCCCTGTTCAGCCTGCTGTCCAGGTACGAACTGTGGTTGGGCAACAGTTCTGACGGTTTATTATCTTTAAACTGGAATTGGTCAGGACAGCCCCTCAAATAAGAGCATACCTTCAAATAGAGAACTGTACTCTGTAAAAGAGGACACCTGGCCAACCTAGGCCAGCAGTAGAAATGTCAGGAGTACAGTGCAGAAGGGACTATGTAAGCGTAGAAGAAGGGACACCGGCTTCAACAGAGGCTTCCCTTGAAATGCAAGTGGAAGTTCTGAGGAGGAATTTTTTGTCAGGACCATGGAAGCCAGAGTTAAACATTGCCTGCCACCCCCACAGTCCTGAGGCTGCTCAGGCTTCCCCACAGCTTCTATTTACACTTAAAAAAACCAAACCTGCATGTTATTTGCTTTCACGCGCAATGAACATGGCATCTAGTTAGAGAAAGGGAGAGTGCTCCCAGGAGTGAGCAGTCCCCAGACACTGCTAGCCACTCCCAAGCTCAGTGCAAATGAAACACTGTTTCCCTGTCAAACATGGTTTGCAAATTGGGGGGGGGGGGCTGGTTTGGGAAAGTGTGCCCTCATGGGCACAAATCCACTCTCCCTTCTTTTGTCAGCCCTATCTTTGGCTTAGGGCCGGTTCACACGACCCAAGCAGCCGGCGGGGGAGGAACCACGGGGCCGTCCGCGGGGTCCGGCGGGGCACCGCACACGACCGGCGCCCCGTGCG
Source organism: Shinisaurus crocodilurus (assembly GCA_021292165.1). Taxonomy (NCBI): domain Eukaryota; kingdom Metazoa; phylum Chordata; class Lepidosauria; order Squamata; family Shinisauridae; genus Shinisaurus; species Shinisaurus crocodilurus. The sequence goes on along the minus strand of CM037881.1, from coordinate 62,769,300 downwards.
CGTGGGCAGACCCCGTAGTCCCCGCACCACAGTGCAGGCCTCCCGGCGCTAGGGGGTGGGGGCCCGGGATGCCCAGAGGGGCTGTTTGCCCCTACAGGCTGGAGCGGCGGTGGCTCCGGCCGCTCTGGGCTGCTGTCTCTGTGGGGACCCCGCGGGACGGCCGACCGCTGTTCGGACGGCATGGTGACCACACGCGGTAGGGGCTTACCCCTCTACCGACCATGGTCACTTTGCGTGCGTCCCGCCCGCGGCTGTCCCGCGGGGGCACCCCCGGTCGGCATGCACACGACACTTGGAACCGCGGGGGACTTGTGGTTCCCGTGTCGTGCGAACAAGCCCTTAGTGTTACATCTGCACCCACTCTAGCTATGGTTAATGCTAACTAGGATTTCCATCTTAATCCAAGTTTGAAACTAGGGTTCAAAGTGGGGTTTGCCAACCTTGGTTAAGAGAGGAATCTTGTTAGCATTTACCATGGTAAACCATGGCTAAGGCTGTCAATGGAAAAGGAGGGCTTGTATTGATGAAAGGAGGAGGGAAGGGAGTGTGCAGTTCGCTCCTAGTCTCTGAACCATGGTTTTCAGGGCTACCTCTGCACATGATCCCATGTGCAGAGGTAACCTTGATCCACAGCTTGAGAGCCAAACTATACATTATGCAGGAGTACCATGGCTGGATCTTCTGACATCTTTGCTGCTGATATTTGATGATACAATGTATTACATTATACACTATAATCTCACCAAATTATTAAAGAGCATCTAGTCATATATTTCCCAGATCCAAAACGGAAAACAGCTAAACACTTAAGCATTCCGGTAGCCTCTGAATCATTTCCACTCCAAACTTAATTTTATATATACCGTACTATTCTTTCAGAATATATATAGTCCTTAGTTTTCCAGTATTTTGCATAGAACAGTCTAGCTGCAATGATCATATGAAACTACAGTGGTTATTTTTCTTTCGGGACTATTCCTTTCAGATAAGCATAAGTTTGGATTTAGAGATACATTAATCTTATGTATATTCTTAATCACATGCAGAAACTGTTCAAAAATTATTTTTTGCTTTTTAATGTACACATCAACAATGTAGTCCAAAATCACCTTTTTCCTCTCCTCACTTCCAGCACGGCACTGCTATTACAGTAAATCCTAGATAGTGTATAAAGTGTTAACTACCACTGTGAGAGTAATTTATAGCAATTCTCTCTAAATACTGAAGATATGGTGTGCATATATTTATATCTTTTCCCACATGTTAATATGCAGATCATTTTTTTAGAGTTTCCCCTTCCATGTTTGTACAGATCCTAGGCCTCCTTCAGCTGTTATATATAATAATACTTGGCATGTTTTATGATAATAGTGACTTGATTTTTTCAGTAGCATATTTTCAAGATGCAAAGGTGTCCAAAGTGTTACTCCTCATCTTTATAACCATTTTATCCAAAAGAATTAATTTGGGAATATCCTAATAGTGGAGGCCTAATTACACACACACACACACACACACACACACCAATAATTTCTTAGAGCTGACTGTAAGATTTTCTGTCCAGTAATTATATGGACAAGTCCATGTTAAGCCCATGTCTGAAAGGAGCCTGTACTTCAATTTGTATTCAATTCTCTATCAAATAATACTGAATAACTAATACCATGGGGACCTGTCGGAACACAAAGCATGTCTGTGTTTATTCCAGACCTTCATGGGGGATGCCTGTTAATAATCACCTGACAGCTTCCTCTCTCTCTCTCCCTCCCTCTCTCTCTCTCTCTTACTTCAAAGCAGCCCTACTGAGGGCTGCTAAAGTGATTGGGGAAATGGTAAGATGTGATGTAAACCTTCCCCTCCGTACTGTTTCCCTGACTGAAATCACCCACCCACTGAGGCTGCCATAAGCCAACCAGGCAGTGGGGTGGGGGAAGACAGGTATTGTACATAGTATTGTACATAATGTACAATATTGTACATAATGTACAATATTGTACATAATGTACAATATTGTACATAATGGGGACTAACTGCAGCCTTAGGTGGTCAATTTCGATCAATGAAACAATGCAGGGGGGAGGGTTAAACCCCTTCCCTTGATGAAATCATTATCTCCCCACCACCGGCCGTAGGGATGTACGAGAATTTCGTTTCGGTTCACAAATCATGTGAACACATCCCGTTTGCAATCTCAAATAAGAACATGAGCGGGGGGGGGTGTCCATAGATTTCATAGATCATGGAGTTGGAAGGAGCCTACAAGGCTATCGAGTCCAGCCCCCTGCACAATGCCGGAAACTAGAGGAGGGGTCTCCCATCCAAGTAATAACCAGGCTTGACCCTGCTTAGCTTTCCACGCTCAGACAAGCTGAGCCAGCAAGAAATGTTAGCAAATTCCTGAATTTGTGATTGCATTTGAAAAATGCGTGTTCATTTTCAAACATGCACTTTGAAAAGCACTTTAAAAAAAACACAACAACCATGCATTTTCACGCTTTTGTCAGTAGGGGAAAGTATGCACTTTAAAAATATGCACAAAGACAGGCCCTTTCCCCATTTGAATGAGCCAAAAAGACAGGTCGAAAGCAAAAATGGGAACAAGTTGAAATGAGCTTCAACGTCATTTTCAGAGGACATAGGTGAGCTCAAAAATCACTGGTCTGCCCATCTCTACCCTAGTCATATCTAGTTCGGCTGGGAGAACCTAGGAGCTGAGAAATGCATCTTGAATAACTCCATCAACTTCAGTCCTAAGCATGTTTATTTCGCAGCCATACCCGCTGATTTTAACGAGACTTACTCTCAAGTAAGCATCCTTAGGAGTGCAGCCCAAGTGATTACGAACTTGGAGTTAGGTCCTCCTGTTCAGAAGCTGCAGCTAACTAGTGTCCTGGTGCCACCTGGGGCACAGGGAAGAGCACAGCAGGTGTCAAATGATCCATGTTATCTGCCAGGACACCTAAATATCAATAAGCACATTCCCCTGCACGTGTAGCCATCTTTGTTCCGCTCATACTTTGCAGAGGTTTTTTTTTTTCTTTCTTTGTAAGGTGATGTGAACATATTGTCAGCTCTACTTAAAGCTGCCAAATGCCACAGTGCACAAAACCCTGGGAAATTCTTTGGCACCTTTTCTTTGTGGGGATAAGACAAGACAGTCATCCTCTTCCACTCCTCCTGTTTCTCATTCTCCCTCTTTGCCCCCCCCCCCACTTCTTTGGGAGCAAGAAGATTTGACACATGCAGGCTAATTCCTATCAACGTCCACATAAACAGTGACAATGAAAAATAATGCAAATGTGTCCGGCAGCGCCTTATATAACAGACTGTAATTTAGCTGTGAGCGAGGAGGGAAAAGAACATGAAAGATCCCCCTAGTTATATAACAGCAGCAGCAAAGCAGGGCTGCTTAAGCAGACAACAGCACAAAGACTAATAACATGGAACTAATGAGGGGTTTCTGACATGGGCATTTTGAACTACAGCTTCCTATACTTCCTGCGATTTATAGGATTAATTTTGCGATTGCAGCGGCTGACGTCTCTTTGTGCTGCTGCAGACTTTTTAAACATTCATGTTCTATTGACAAAAAGAGTCCTTCTGAAAAATGGGAGGCACTACAGGAGAAGGTTTTTTTTTTTTTTTTTTTTTAAATATTTTATTAAATTTTAAAACAATACAAAGAAAATAACATACACACATAACTAATATTGTGCTCCCATCACCATGGGACCAAACAATCCAATAACTCTATAATTGTTCATTATTCCAAAAATACAATATATCTTGACAGGGTAAACTCCCTTTCCCCCTTTTAAACACATATTCCAAAAATAAACCCCAAATATCCTTAAAATTATTTTTCCTTAATTGACCCCTTTTGCATTTAATATTACAAGTCAACATATCATTCAAAGCCATATCCCATACTTCCTTATACCATTCAGTAATAGTGAAAACTTGCTGGATTTTCCATTTCCTTGCTATCATTAGTCTACCTGTCGTTAACAAATTTATGATTAGTTCTTTAACATTTTGTGAACCGATCACCTTTTCCGTTATTGTTAGCAAAGCTAGTTTAGGGCATACCTCTAAATCAACTCCAACAATTTCTGATATTTCCTCAAAAATCATTTTCCAAAAATCCATTACATTTTTACAACTCCACCACATATGAGCATATGTACCCAATTCCTGACATCCTCGCCAACACATTGGAGAACATTTATTATCTATTCTATTTAATCTCACTGGGGTCAAATACCATCTCCAAATTAGCTTATAAAAATTCTCTTTAATTCTTATAGACATATTTTTCAATATTCGCCTATCCCAAATCTTATTCCACTCATCCTTTGATATTTCCTCTTCAAACTCTGTATCCCAAACTATTTTAAGATTTTCTGCTTGCTCTTCTGATTTCTGCAACATTTTATATAACATCTTTGTAAGACCCCTAGCTGATGCATTTCCTTCTACAAGTTCTCTAGACATAACCACCTGCTCAAATGCAGTGAAATCCCTTTCATGCTCATGTCTCCTCTTCCATTTCTTACCCCATTGTACTAATTGAATTAAATTTAACCAAGAAATTCTTCCTGCCCCAACCCTATCAATTATTTGCTGTCTTGTCTCCATTTTTTCCAGCCAATCCATTAAAGTTATCACCTTTTTCTCTCTAAAAATTCGTTCTAAATGTCTAACATTCTCGGGAAAATCTTCCATAACCACCACTGGAGTAAGCGGGGATATACCTGGTAAAAATATTTCCTTATTTCTACCCCAAATTTCTAACATATTTTTTAAAAAGGGATTTTCTAATCTTTTTGTCATAATATGTCCTTGTTTTGTAAATAAGAATTTATCCACCCTATTACCCAATTCAAATGCTTCAGGAGAAGGTTTGAAGGAGGTGAGCGGGTGGGGAGGAGATAAGGGGAAGATTTTTAAAAAAAAAAAATTACTGAAGAGGATGGTGAATCTGGAGGTGGGCATGAAATCTAGACAACTTGGGCAGGTAGAAAATGGGGTGAAGTAGCTGGAATGAGAACTAAAAGCATTAATTGATGGGCATGATTAACTCTGAACCAGAAAAAGTGAATGAGGATATTTAGTACTTGCCCACAGGATTTGGGTGGTGGTGGTGGTATTATTGTTGTTGTTGTTGTTGTTGTTGTTGTTATTATTATTTCAATTTATAGTCCACTTACCATATCTGGAAAGATATATCATAGCAGTTTACAATACAAGATTAAAATATAAAACATCCTCATCAGTTAAGACATTTAAAATCAGAAAATTAACCCTTAACAAACTCGGTAGCACAGTCAGTTAGGGAAGGCCTGGGTGAAGAGATAGGTCTTTAAGAGGCACCTAAAGCATGCCACTGTTAGCACCTCCCAAATACCAGAGGTGGGGAAAGGCATTCCACAAGGTGGGCCCCAACTGGCTATAGCATATCAAGCATTCAGGCCAGTGGTGGGTGTTTTGGGGCCCTTGGCAAAGAACCAAAGGCTCCTGCCACCCTCATGTGGGGTCAACCACACACACCCTGCTTCTCAAGCTAGAGCTGGGCTGGAGAAAGTGCTACTCATTCTGGAGGTGGCTCTCTCCCAAATGCCACCATTTTGGCTTCATGGCCAGTCAGGACTAAGGCCCAGGATGGCATGAAACCTGTCAAAAGGGAATGGAGGGCAAAATTTGGGGGATCAGAACGCACCATAGTTCTTTGATGAGAAGGTAGTTGACAAGGAATCACCTACATGATTTTCTAGGTTCCTCCCTCTCCCCTGCCCAGAACAAGCTTCATGTTGACAAACTTGCCTAGAAAGCCCAAAGCAACACTGGCCATGCTACCTATAACTAAGATTAATTTAGGGATGCATAAGAACCCCTAGGGGGCTTGAGCCTTTGAGAGCAGCCCAATCAAATATCTCAAATAAAGGCTTGAGCTTTTTGCAGACACTAGCAAAAAAAAACCCCAAAAAGCCACTTATCTTGAGGGCGCTCACAAAGCACCCTTTGCCACTTTCGCTGCCCCACAGCCCAAGAGCAGGGGAAGGTGATGGAGAAGGCAGCTGCTCCCTAGGCTCCGATGATGCAACTTTTCCCACTGGGCTTTGGGACTGCAAGTGCCTTCTCCTTGGTGGAAGTGATGTATGGAAAGCCAGTTCCCTGCTGGGGATTCTAGGTTTGGAGTCCCAGCCAGAACTAGTGGGAAAAGACACTCCAACAGAGCCTGGTGAACACTCACTGCCACCTTCTCCTGCCCTGCCCCAAGTTTCTGGGGGCAGGAAAAAGCAGAGATGGCTCACAGGATCAAGGTGAGCACAGCTATGGTAGCTGTTCTCCTGCTTGCCTCCATGAGTGCTCCTCCTTGAATGCTTGCAACGCCATTAAAATTAATTGGAATACTAATGTCCCGGGAGTCAGCCTTTGCCAACCCCGGTGTCTTCCCAACATGTTGGACCACAACTCCAGTCATTCCCAGCCATCCATGGGTGGTGCTGGTAGGGGATGATAGGGGTTGTAGTCCAACACCTCTGGAGGGCACCAAGTTGGCAAAGGCTATTTCCGTATATTCCCAAATTGCATGCCAAGGTATTGTCTATGTATGAATTATGTAGAAACAAGCAATACATTCAGGATGTGTTCAGTTGCTTTTCTAGGTGAGGGTCCTGACATGGTCCTGGAGGGGTTTCCTTTGTTTGGAAGTGGAAAGAAGGTGGAAAGTTGGAAAGGGAGAAGCAGAGTGTGTGGCTTCTTCTCACTCCACTCCAATCCTCTGCAGTGTTACAGCATCAGGTGAGGTTAGTCAGAGGGCCAACGGCAGTCCATTCAAAGGAGAGGGAATGGGAAAGATGCAAATGGAAGGACATGCCCATATTTTGTGGCTCCACACTGAATAGCAGAGGGCACTTATCACACCTTGTATCCTCCAACTGACTGCTGGCCACAGTTGGTATTGGTTTGGCTTCCTGGTCGGCAAGCACATTGGGGTGAGTGATTGGCAGAGGGCTAAGGCTGCATGCCAGGGCCTCTCCTGTAGGACACTGTTCTCTTTGCTGGCCTGAAATATGAATCCTGCCTTGCCCTTCCAAGTCAGCAATTTCTTCCCCCTAACAATGGGCAGCTCTGCCTCCTTAACAGGGGTCTTGCTGTGTAAGATGACCGTGTTGCCCCAGGTAGAGCTGCAGTAGCTGCTACCGCAGACAGATGACCTCCCTCTTTGTCTTCTCCCTCCCCAACTCACTCAGCCTCCTTCCAGCTGATCTCTCATTTGAAAGCTTTTTCACAGCGCAGAGCTCCAATCCACAGCAACAAATCCAGGCAGTTTATGGTGCATGCTGCTGACACTGCAAAACACGGTGCTGGAGGCAAAACTGCTTCATCCATATTCCCATATTTTATTTGTAGCCGATTGTATGCAGTTGCATCAGGGAGTGATGATAGCTCAGCAATCGAGTGAGTGCTGCTCAAGAATTGCAAAAGCTCCAGGTTCAATCCCCAGCATCTCCAGTTGAAAGGAGCAGGTAGCAGGTGATGGGAAAGTCTTTTCTCTGCCAGTGAGCCTGCAGGGACACTGCCAGGCAGACTAGACACTGGCCTGGGCTAGATAGACAAATAGTCCGGTAGGGATGCGCAAATCAGCAAAATTCGAGCTCACCAAAGTTCTCAGAATTCCATCTCGAAGCTCATTCCACTTTGAGTCCGTGTCAGATTGCAAGCTTTGCTTTTTTCCCCTTTTCGCATGAAAATCCATGTGTATTTTCGTGTTTATTTTTCCAAATGTACGCATCAATTGTGCGCAGTTTTGAAATGTACGTATTCTTCTCCCATTGATTAAAGCATATTTGTGCATATTTTTCAAAAGTACACATTTTTTCATGCGCATTTTTCAAATGTATGCATGCTGTCGAACACATTGGTGGGGGGGGAGGTCTGCAAATCACATTGCAACAAGCTCAGAAATGTGTGGACTTTGACCACAGATTGCATCCAAGTCCGTGTTCAGTCTGGAAGGTGCAAACTGGGTAAAATCCTGATCAAAAACAAACTGAAACAAATTCCTCATACATCCCTACATAAGGTACTTTGCTGAGGTTCTATCCAGAGCCATTGAGTGCATGCATGTTTGTGTCCGAGCTATACTGCTAATTTGGGGGTAATCAGAAGCTGGAACAGCTAGTTCTGACCTATGGCTTTTCTGTTTGCCTGTGGAGAAAAGTCACTTGTGCACAAAGATGTAAAGAAAACCAGAAGCTGGCTGCTCTCCAGTGCAGCTTATTCTGGGGCAATCTACTGTACACCAGAGCCATAAGTAATACTTGATCTCCTCCCAGCCAGGAGACAGACCACCTTCATTGCTCAGCACCATTTTCCTCCTTCTTCCTCTGTGCTTGCAGCTCTCATTTGCCCATGCAATCCAGCTGGCTGTGGTGTGTGCACAAGTGTCCATGATCATGTTGTCACATCAGGCACAGCATTGTGATGGTATTGACAAGATCACATTGGTTGCCACAGTCAATGGGGTTAAATGGCAGGGTGGGTTTGGCTCTCTCAAGGTTTGCTACAGTTGGTTTGGCATCAATGTCAATGTTATGTATATATTGTGCAGATGGTGCAGACTTCATGCATGGAAGAGAAAGCAGGGGAAGAGCGATAATGGACATCTAGACCTCAAGTGGGATAAAAAGGGCCACACTTTTTTTTATTGATTTCTGCTTAAATTGGCTTGGTGGGGTATGGGGCCCAGGGGCAGATCAGAAGAAGAATGGTATCCCTCCAGTCTGCCCTGAAGCCATGCCCTTCAGAGTGTCATGCCTGACCCTGACATAGGCTGGGATTTACTCTTCAGACGAGGATCCCAACCTAGCAGAGTGTAGGGACACTGCGACCCCCCCCCCCGACTTTAGAAAGATCCCAGGCACCTCTGGCATCAGTAGAGAAGATACACTGGGCATATCAAAAGCAGTGGACCCTGAGAAACCCCTAGATAGGACCCCTGAGGACTGTTCCTCACCTGTGGTATCAGAGGAGGAGGCCAAACGTCCACCCAGCCCTCAAGTGTGCTGGCTCCAGAGGTGGAGGCAGAAACAGGAGGAGATGAGCATCCAGTAGCAACGAAAAAAAGGAGAGAACTAAGTTCTCAGGATGCAAAATCTTTATTGAATAGAGTCGCCACTAAACAGTGAAGACACTTCAGTTGTTAAAGAATTCTGCAGACTTTTTTACAACCCCCTGAGGAAGGCCTTAGAAAAAAACACAGGCCGAAATGAGTCGGGCTCCTCTATTCAATAAAGATTTTGCATCCTGAGAACTTAGTTCTCTCTCCTTTTTTTCATTCCAGAAGTGGAGGAACAGTTCACCACAGGGGTGAAGCACGTGCCTCAAGACCCTTAACAACTGGGCTCCCCATGAGTAAAAGGCTACTCAGGAGTAAAGGGTTACTCATGAGGAAGACTCCTGCCAAAGTGCTGGTGACCTGCAGCTGAGCCTTGGGTGGGACTCTGGAAGTTCTGGCTATATAAGCTTTCAGTTGGAAGTTGCAAGAACATCTTTTTGCCAGCCCCGGTGCCTTTAATGCTTGCTTCTTGACTGATCCTCTATGTGGCTGACCTTTGGATCCTACTAGACTCTGCTCTTAGGACTGTGTTTGTTTGAACTGCTCACCTGTGTTTTGACCTTGGCCATGCCTCAGACCCTGTTCTTGGAATTCTCCTCCTTGACTGGTAATCCTGTGCTCTTTACTTTTGCCTGTTTACTGACTTCTCCTGCTTTGGACTGCTCCCTTGCTGGACTGATAAAACTGTGCTCGACCTTTTGCCTGCCTGCTGACTTGCTAATGGATTTGCCCCATAGTTGGCCCTAGGCTGGGCCTGATGCAGCCATAGTAGGACCCAGAGAAGCTAGCTGTCTTCTGATTGGCTCTCCTGAGGGTAAGCTCATGCCATCTGGTTGCAGTTCTGGCAATCCCACCACAAGTGGCTGCAAGACCTGCCACCTTGCCTCCCCTCCCTGCCTGTGTACCAACACAAACTGGGTCCCCAGGTAAGCTGGGAACCTTTCCTTGCCTTCCCATATGCTCAAACTGACAAGTTATAACAATAATACAAAAGCCAACAACTGAAACAATTAATTCTCAATATAGAGAATGACCCAATAAACAATATATCCATATCAAGATATGAAAATATCAACTTGATAAACTAGTCATCTAAATATGACTAAACAAAAATCAGCAAATTCAATCGCAGTATAAAACAGGTTATAAATCGGCCAATTGGAAGGCATTAAGCAGCAGCCAACAGTGCAGTAACCTTAAAACAGCACATGCCATTTTTTAAATCTTTGTCTCTGTTACAGAGACTCTTCGTGGTCTCCTGGAGTGAATAAGCATTTTTCTGTGGTTTGATGTACAATTCGGCTGCGTGTATATCAGCCACGGGGAAACTGCTTCAAACTTCTGCATAGGCTGGCCCCAGTCCAGCCTTACCCAACCTGGTGCCCTCCAGATGTTTTGGACTCCAACTTCCATCAGCCCCAGCCAGCATGACCAATGGTCAGAAATCCTGGTAGGTGTCACACAAAGCATCTGGAGGGCACCAGATTGGGAAAGGCTGCCCTGTCCCGATCCACTACTATGTGTAGGATTCCATTTTCAGCCGATGGCATCAGCAAATGCTCCCAAAGTGATGTTGTAGTTGCATGACAAAAGATGAATGCTACATGTGGTGAGATGTACAAGAGTGGCTGTCTCTAGGCTGTGAGCTGCCATACACAGGAGGACTATGCAGCTAAAAAAAATTTGTGAATTGCCCTATGTTCCAGGGAATTTTGAGCGAAGTTTTAGAATTGATCAGGGATGGGGACTCGGACTCGAGGACTCGACTCGTGAGTCGGACTGAGTCCCCCCTCTGACTCGACTCGGACTCGAGTCCCAATATTTTTAATGGGACTCGAGACTCGACTCGGGACTCGAGACCAAGGACTCGTCAACATCCCTGGGCTGTTGACGAGTCTTCTGGCTGTGCCAGAAGGAGCGCGATCACCGGTGAAGAGTGCATGGAAGCGAGGCGCGCCGCTGCTCGGCCACTATGGACAGCTACCAGGAGCGCAGCCCCAACGATGTGTTGAGATTTATTTTGATTGATGTGTTGTTGTGGGGGGTTAGGGTTAGGGTCAGACATTTTGGGTTTGGCTGCCTCTGCCTGCCTGTTTGGGGTTCCCAGCCTCCTCTGCCTGCCTGGTCTCTTCTTGACCAGTTCAACAGTTGAATTGTCCAGGACAAACGCCTCTGCCTGCCTGCTTTGGGGTTCCCTGCCTCCTCTGCCTGCCTGGTTATTTTAGGTTTGTCTGCCTGGTCTGTTCTTGCCAAAATCAGTTGCAGAGTTTTGAAATAAAAAGGCACACTTGTGCCTAGAAATTATTTAAGCCACACATCTGAAGTAGCCTTATTTTGTTGGGGGGAAACCCCATTGATTTTAATAGGGACTCATGGAGTCAGTTTTGGGAGTGACTCAGGACTCGTGACTCGTGAGTCACCATTTTGGACCAAGGACTCGGACTCGAGACTTGAGTCCAAAGACTCGTGACTCGAGACCAAGGACTCTTCAACATCCCTGGAATTGATATAGACAGAAATGATTGAGATCCGTTAGTGCTGTATTCTGTTAGTACCCCGCATCTGCAGGAAGGTTATTCACAGAACCAAAGCCCCCCGCATCAAAAAGTAAAAATCAATGGGTACCACAAAGCTATGGTGGGGAGTTGTGGCGAACTGGGTGGGAAATGCAATCCGTTATGTTCAATTGGAAGCATTGTTTTCTGGAACCCCCAAAGTACTGAAGGGTCTTTGGTTTTCCTTAGCAACTGAGGGTTGTTGGCTTGAATACAAAAACAAGCTGCAAGTTTTAAATCAACTGGGCAACAAACTTAAAAGGCACTATTTCTTTTCAAAGTTCAATTACTGTGATTTGTTTCTAAAGGTTAATTATAATTTCCTAACATTCTAACTGACTTTGAGAGTCTTTTTTCTGTGTGTGATTACTCAACTTCTAGCATTTCGCTACAAGCACTTAACATAGGCACTGCCCTTTTTAAATATTGTGGCTTTGTGGTGTGTCATATTGCCGGTAATAATAGCCCACATTGGGCCAATAGAAAGCTGCTGGCAGGGGTGCTGGCTTTTCAAATGACCCCCCCCCTTTTTTTAAATTCATGACAGAGCGGGACAACATTCTGTGATTGCACAAGACCTTCCCTCCTGTCAGAGCACATCTTTCTTGAAAATATGCTGTGATACTATTATAGTGTGTCATGAATGCTGGCCTGTGCCAAAAATGGGTTCCTGGTCATGGCTAGTGTTCATGTTGGGCAGTGGTGTAGTACAGCCAGGACTCAGAGGCTCAAAGTGCCAGGACCTTTTGGTTAGTAGGGATGATCTGCCACCACCCCGTCTTTCCTATTCTCTGTAAAGCGTAGCTGCAATCCTCACCTTAGCTCAGTGTTCTCCAACCTTGGGCCCCCAGATGTTTTTGGCCTACAACTCCCAGCATGCCCCAGCCAGCTACGCTGGCTGAGGCATGCTGGGAGTTGTAGGCCAAAGACATCTGGGGACCCAAGGTTGGAGAACACTGCTGAATGGGCTGGGGTTGGGGGGAGGGGGGGAATGAATTTTCAAATCAGCAATATATTGTTGTGAGATCCCTGTAGTAATACAAAGTATACTGCAGGGGACTTGGTCTTGAATGGTCAATTAAGAACCATTAGCTTTACAACAGACCTGCTCCTGGTGGAGATTAAAACAGCTAGAACTAGTTTGTTGCTATGGATCAACACAGCTGCCTGCATTTATGGCTCTCCTTGGGGCTATGGGGACTGTCACGATGAGTGCCTGCACGTCAACATTTACCACTATGCTACTGATGTTGGGGTCAGCTGCTTCTTCCATACTATCTCCTTAATAGGCATTCAAGGTAAATCCTTTCCATGTGTTCAGTAAGCATATAATGTGCAAATTGCCTATGTCTCTTGTGGCACCAGTTTACTTCCTGGGTGTTCTGCCCCTTAAGGCGCAATCCCATGCATGTTTAGACAGAAAAAGGTCCTGCATGGCTGACACGGGCATGCTGCGAGTTGTATGACTTCTTTCTGGTGGCTTCCTGGATTTTGTGCATTTCCCCCCACATTTTAAAAGGTTGAGATTGCTCTCTTAAGGGTTGGTGATTGGCAATAAGAGCTTTAAGCTAAAATACATTTTTTTTAAAAAAAAAAAAAAGTGGGCCCACCTCTTTTTCCTTTGGCCCCACCCACTACTGGAATGCGGCCCCCGAGAGCTTCCCTGAAATGGAATCTGGCCCTCGGGCTGAAAGAGGTTCCCTGCCCCTGATCTAGCAATATGCCACATGTAGGTTTCCTGTTCTTTTTTTAACCTTTTTCTTGACATTAGGAAGCAAAGTAAAAAAGGTCAAATTGGTCAAACCAATAGCAGTCACTTCAAAAAGGACACAGCCCTACAGATATTGGTTGCCCTATGTCAGGGTAGCAGGGTCCAGGTCCATGGCAATGAACCCGGGTTGACTTCAGCCCACAAGATGAAAGGGGTCAAAAACAAGATAAAACATTATCAACGTTTATACAGTTGTGACTACGTCTTCCCAGAGACCCTGGAATTCCAAATGGGCACACAAAGCCCATTTGATCCAAGCACTTCCTGGGACCATGAAGGAGTACAAGAAAAACCAGCAGGCAGATGAGACCTGGGACAGCTAGAAAAGATAAACAGAGAGAAGACCTGGACTTTATGATCAGCAGGCAAACTGAGAGAATCAGGGCAAAAGGAAGACATACCTGACTGACTCTCGAGTAGTAAGCAGAACCCAGTCCACCAGCAGCATAATACTGTAGAACAACAAACCCCCAGTTGTTTGCAATGCAGTGGACTGTGTATCTTTTAGCTATTCAACTAGGCAGGGGTGGGTAACATGCAGCATATGCAGCTCCTGCCACTCTGCCAAATTTGGCAGCAGCAGCAACAACAAAAAATCTTTACAAAAATACAAAAACTGGCAGCTTTAGCACTACAGAGCACTACAAGGGTCAAATTTAGCTTGTTCTGAAGCTAAATTGGACACTTGTAGTGCTGCATAGCTGTTACAGGCTGCCAAAAGGGTCCAATTTAGCTTCAGAATAAACTAAATTTGACCCCTGTAGTGCACTGTAGTGGTTTGCCACCAAATTTTGACAGCAAAATTGCATTTTCTTTTCCTGTGGGCACCCCATGGATTGCAGTCTGTGAGCGGTTCTAGGGGGGGACAATCTGGCCCCCAAACCCACCAAAGTTGCCCACCCCTGCATTAGGGCATGTGACACCAATAAAATAGGTTTGTCAGCAGCTAGAATTTGAGCCTAATTTTAAAAACCTTGGCAGCACTTGCCCACAGGGCCGGTGCTACCATTAGGCCAACTAGGCAGCTGCCTAGGGCGCAGGGCTAAAGGGGGCACCAGAAACACCTTGAAAAAAAATACAGCGCTCTCAAGTGGGAAGGGGGGGTGCTAAATATCTGATCTTGCCTAGGGCACCAAACTGCCTTGCACCGGTCCTGCTTGCCCAGAGTAGTGGAGACCAAGGCACAGGCCTTAATCCTGATGCTCTGCCTTTTTGAACTTTGCTGGTTTATTCACGTTAAAAACTTTTCCTAGTGGAATTAATTCAAGCTTTTTGCTGTCATATTCAGATTGCCACCTCAGATCCCAATTAGCACCAATTTTGTGGACATCTTTCTACCAGGAAGTACCATGTGTCCAACAAATCATTTCACACAGTCTGTTGCCTCATGGTAATGAGTTTCAAGCTCTTGGGAGTTTTGACACTGCATCTTTTTTATTTTTGCACCCACGAAATGATGGAAGCAGGTGAGAACAGCCCTGCATATCAGCGAGCTGAATAGCTTCTTTTTCAAAAATGATTACTGCTCTTGGATCCAATTGCTCATACAGCCAGAATTTGCAAGACAGTTTTGATTATCTGCTGACACCCGCAGGGACATTGCTGGTGTAAAAAGGAATTGAACCAGTGACCTCTGAGATGCTTCGTTTTGGAGTAGGAAAATAGGACTGTTGGATTTATTTAATTACACAAAACTGACTTTAACAAAATGAAGGGGGAACTTGGCCATGGGGTAAGTTCCTACTTTATTTTTTATAAGACATGGTTACATGCATCATGCATGTATCTCCCGAAGAAGAGAGTGTTGGAGAGGGGGTTATGGGCTGAAATCCTCATTCACCTATGAAGTTCACAAGGTAGACTTGGGCAAGTCATGGTCTTAGTGTATGCAGCCTGTTTGCTCCTGCTTTGTTCTTCCTGCTTGTGTGAGTGGGTAAACAAAGGGCATAGATGGCTTAGTGTTATGTCTGGACATGGTTTATTCTACCTAATCAAGCCAGGATTTATAAGCCAACCCCACACCCTGGTTTAAAGCTGGCTTGTGAACCTGGCTTGTTTGGGTGCATATTCTCAAGTGCAGACTTAACACTAAGCTAACCATGCCTGGTTTGTTTTCCTGCATGTGCAAGAGGGAAGAGCAAAACTTTGGAATTCCTACCTGCCCACATTGGAGCTTCCTCTACCTTAAATGTAAAACACATGGAAATCTGTTTAAGTACCCAGAATTATAGATGTTTTGCCACCATCAAGTGGCACAGATCCATTCCATTATAGTTTTGGGGTGAGTCTTTTATTGGGCAATTACCATGCCTCATTCATGAACTTTTCCGGTGTGTGTGTGTGTGTGTGTGTGTGAGAGAGAGAGAGAGAGAGAGAGAGAGAGAGAGAGAGCTCAGATGTTATTTTCCATTTGTAACCTTCATGTTTTCCCACCACTTCTACCTTTTTTCTGGAATAGCTGCCCAAGACGATTAATATCAAGGACTTTTCTATTGTCAGTGATACTTTACATTGCAACACTATGTTGGAGATGTTTTGATGGATTCACATGCCTATTTGTTACAACATATACAATGTCTTGGGAAAACAATGTGGTATGTCTCCAGCTGGCACCTGTTAATGACATCACCCCCTAGCAATCTTGTTGCTAGGGGGTTCCATAGCTCCCTGTCTGGTGGCTGCTGGTAATTATGCAGGCTCCTTTCCACAGTAAGCCCCCAAAAGACGTACCTATGCATTTTTGGAGCTGCAATATCAATGCCAAGAATGCATCCTTTAATTCAGTACAGTGGAAATTATTATGACTCTGATCATATTAAATGGTTTGATTTGGGGTTGGCCTCATGTAAAGTGGTCAGATTGGATATTTTAAGATGCAGGAAAGTGGTCTCAACCAGGTGGTACCAGTTTCAGCCATGTACCTTATGACATAATTAATGGTCCCTGTTATACCTTTTTGGAGGGGTCAGAAAGGAGATACACCCCAACAAAGTCAGTCAGATTGGACAATCTGGAATTATGTACAGTATTCCCCCACAGGCACTGCTTGTTTCATCCCTGTACCTTATGATGTAATCATTGGCCCCAGAAAGAGGTTTGGGGGGGCTGCTACCCCCTAAATGAGTAACTGACTCATAAGGCTTTGGAGATGCCACTACTTAGGAAAGATGGCTGGGTTGTCAAACCTTTTGTACAAAATAAGTATTTTGACACAGGTTCTTGGACTATTAGACCAGTCACTGCCTCTCAGCCTAACCTACCTCACGGGTTTGTTTTGAGGATAAAAGTGGGAGGGGGAAGCATGTTCTCCTTGGAAGAAGGGTAAGAGAAAGGTGAAATAAAGGGTGTATGGCAGGCTATTTCTGTTAGAAGGGGTTCCGCTCATCTGGATACTGAAAGGCTGGCTGGCTGGCTTGTTTGTTTGCTGACTTTCTCACTCGCTCCTGCTCTGACCATATTGGTTTCCCTCCTTGTACTTTAAGTCTGTGGTGTGCACTTTGTGTCAGCAGTTGAAGTCAAAGGAGGATTTGGCAGGAGCTGAAATCTTTCCGATATCTTATTCTTTTTATGAAAATAAAGTGGAAGCAGGCTCTTCACTATGTATGACAAAGTGTGTGAGAGAGAGACAGAGACTAGTGAACAGACACCAGTCTTGTTGGAAAGTGATGTTTTCATGGATGGCCTGTGACATTTAGGCACCTTGGACAGCGACTGGCTCCACGTGGAGTTAGCATCTCCCACTTCTCTCCATTTCCCACCTCTAGCCAGTCTATGGCCAGGGCCTCTCGTCCCTTATAATTCTGAAAATTCTCCCTCTTTATCCAGACCCACAGGCCGCTCCCCACTCCCAACACTACCCCCTTCAGTGCCCTAAACATCTGAACCTTTTGGTTGAATGGGCCCATCTTTTTATACGAGTGAATTGAAATGTAGCTGGGTCAGGACAAGCACGTCCTCATGGGGGATTTCTTCTTCCTAAAGGAATGCACATGGGCACACATGTGCGTAGGGCAAACGGCCAGGTGTTCTGTGTCTCATACCTGGAAGAGCTGAGTCAACGCTGCTGGGAATTCTGCCTGTGTTGGCAGGGAGTCCCTGGTAGCTGATCCCTTACGCTCAGAGCCATCCACTATTCTCCTTGGCATGGAGACTATGATCAGCAAGGGAACAGATATGACGAGCATAAGAAATTGCACAACCCAAGCCTGGGAATCTGGGTTTTAAAGAAAGAGACAGTCAGATCTCCATAGGGATAGAGAGAGGCAGAGAGACACGAGGACAGGCCAAAAGTAAGTTGGTGAGGACCAGAGAAGAGGAAAAGTGAGAATGAATGAAGACCAAACTTGAGTTGCTTATTACTACTGACTGGCAAATCTCTACCAGTCATGGGTCAGTGGCAACATTTGTCCTTCTCTTGGCAGCACTTCAAAGGAAACAGCTGCTGTTTTTTTGTTTTTTTCTGCCTCCTTTCTTTTATGGATCCATAGGCTTAGAATATCTATATCCCTGCTTCATTTTTGAAGTATTTTGAATGAATCTAGGCTTGCATTTTATATTGCAGTGATAAAATGCTTAATTTTACATATGGGCACATGGTGTGGCTGCATTGATCATACGTCATATGTGATTAAAATAAGGTGTGATTCAGGTAGACCAGGAGCGCAGAACCTCAGACCCAGGGGCCACATCTGGCCCTCTGAGGTTCCTCAGATGGCCATGCCCTCTTCCCCTGACCCCTCCTTCTTTCACCTGACCACTGACTGGTGGTCTCCTGGCTGTTGTGCAGTTTCCCCCATGGTCAAAAAGGTTGAAATGCTACTGCCAAGCCTCAGTTGCTGGCAGTAAGAGCTTTAAGGTACAATATGCTGGTATTTTTGCCGCTGCCCCTTTTGCCTTGGGCCCACCCACCACTGGAATGTGGCCCCCGAGAGCTTCTCCAAAATAGAATTCAGCTGAAAGAGGTTCTGCACCCTGACACAGATGTCCTTCCCAATGTCAGGTTATAGACAGACATGAAACTGAAGTATTTTGCATTTCTGCGCAGAGCCAGTGTGGTGTAGCTGTTGGAGTGGGACTCGGGAGATCTGGGTTCTAGTCCTCACTTGGCCATGAAGCTCACTGGGTGACTTTGGGCCTGTCACAGTCTCTCAACCTAAACTACCTCACAGGGTGGTTGTGAGGATAAAATGGAGGAGGAAGAGAAGGATTATGTAAGCCACCTTGGATTCCTTGCAGGAAAAAGGCAGGATATAAATATAATAAATAAATAAATAATTTTTCTGTAAGCAGGAAATCCAGATTCAGTCACCGAAGCCTATCCTCATAGATTTGAGACAAGGTCTATTGAAAAGAATATTGGACTGGGAAAACCTGCGCTTGAACCCCTGCCCATTCATTGAAACTCACTATATAGCCTTGGACTAGTCACTGCCTGTCAGCTAAGCATACCTCACAGGGGATGTGAAAATAAAACAGGATTGTTATGGCTACTACTGGAAAGGACTGTCCACCAAGAGAGCTAGACTGCAAATAAATGCTTCATTTTCTTTCTCTCTCATGCAGTCTGGCAGGTACCCACAACCACAGCTGGGGGTTCTCTCCAGGTCAGTTCTGACAAAATTAGGCGTTGGAGCAAGTGAAGACCAAAGAGTTAACCCAAATTACAGAGGCCACATTTAACAGCATGTGCCTCAGAAGCAGCCAGGAAAACAATGGAGATGTAATGAAGACTTTATCACCAGAACTAAAGAAAATATAGGCTGACTCACAGTTCCTTGAAACCGCAACAAAACACAGGGGAGAACTTTCTCTTCCCTTGGCCCTTTTACTCCAAAACCTTGGATTCCTTGGAACAGATGGCAACAGTGGCCTCAGATGCTGGGAGCGGGCAAACAGGCTTCCACCGGGAAGTTTTCTGTTGGGTGGGGTCAGTTGGCTAACTCAGGAGTGTCTTGGAGTCACCTTTCCCAGTAGGCAAGATAAGCTGGAGGGGCTGAGCAAAAGGGTTAAAAGGGGGCTTGAGACCCCTCCCCACTACAGGGATAACATACCTGCCTGAGCTCCAGACTGGGATTCAAATGTGATAAGTAGTTATAAAGGAAACAAGCTTTGCCAAGCCCAGAAAATAGCTGAGCTGTGGCCTGCACCTGCTTACCATTGCCCCTGGTTTCTGGAGTGAAGAAAGGCCCAAGTGCCTCCGGCATCTTGGCCACATTCTCTGTTACAGAATTCCTGAGCTGGATTCTTACGGTTGGCAAGAGATTGGTATGAGATATCACCAATCACTAGGGGGGAAGTTTTCTACCCCATTTTTGTTTCAAAGCCTTTGGGAAATCATTTATAACTTAATAACTATAGCCTTTTACCTATTATTGCAGGGAAATTTAAGGAGAGGCAGAACATAAGGAGGATCAGAAAAGGAACATATAGATCTAGCATCAGAAAGAAAGTAGTACTTCAAACGGTAGGGTGAAGTTTGAAGGCCTGAGTACAGGATACAGGAGAGCAAAGAAAAATACTTAGGGTTCAGCACCAGTCAAGGTTTTCAGTTTTCAATTTTGAGATTCAAACCCTGAGAGGGAGGAGAGTCATGGTGACTATTTGTTTGTAATGAAGACTTTTCACCCATGTTGTATTTATTTATTTATTTATTTATTTTATAATGTTTATTTTTATAATGTATTTATTGTTAATGGTGTGTGTGTACACACACAGAGTTAGTTGTATTTATTGATTTGGGGTTTTCTTTTTCCCTCAGGCTTCCCTAAATGCAATATATAAATTCAAAGATTTCTGTGCTTAAAATACTGCAGTTTTGTGTGTTTCCTCTAATAACTTTTGTACCTGACCATGCCCTTCGGTTGCCTGGCCACACCCTTGGCCACGCCCTCACGTTGCCTGGCCATGCCCTCACGTTGCCTGGCCACGCCCTCTTGATCACACCTTCATGTTGCTTAACTATACCTCTTACAAATTCACATGTGTGTCCCTATTTTCATCTGTGAAATGTTGGAGGGTATGGACTCAGGCGTGAGGCTGTTTGTTTAGCTGCTTTGAATGAGTGGCTTTTTCTGACAGCTCTTCCTAGGAGTGTTTTCTCTGGCCCTGTATCCCAACTCAGAGAGGGGAAATTCCCTTTCCACTTTCCCCGATCTAACTGCTGCTGCTGCTGCTGCTGCTGCTGCTGCAAGGACTCTGGTGGAAGTGGGTAAGATGAATGGCTGTAATTGCAGCCACTTCCTGGGCTTCCTCTCCCCTTAGCAGGGTTTTGTGGTCCTCGCTTAGTTATCGTGTCTTATTGATTTCCTGACACCCACTTGTTATAGATATTAAGGGAGCACTGAATTAATCAGTGGCTGCTATTGACCCAGTGGAGCTGTAACTTTTCTTGCGTTCCTGTCTCTGAGCTGGCTCACGTTCCCTGCCCTGAATTAATCTTTCATAGGCTCACTTCATGGATTTTTAATAGCTGTGGGATTTGGTCAAAGCACGTGCCAGCTTCAAGCTATGGTGTATGTGTGTTTTTTAATAGAGCAGGATGGGGCTAGCCCTTGGTCTCTCAACCTCAGGGTATGCATAACAGGTCAGGACTTTGGCAGTTGGCAGGGAGACTCAGGGATTTTGGAGATCTGGAAGAAAGTGACACAGAGCTCCCTGCTGCCAGGTGCTTTGTGCAGACTAAGATGGCTGCCTGCTGGTTAACCAGTTGTTGGTTTTTAAAATGTGAACTCTGTACATTTAAATGAGCAACAGCAGGGTTTTCCCCCTTCGAAAGAGGTGGAACCCCAGCACAGACCAGAGTTTACATATTTTCCAGAGAGAGAGAGAGAAGTGCATATGTATTCATGCTTATGTATGCTTGCTCATTGTCCTGGTTTAGAAATGATCTGGGCAGGCAATGACCCCAGGGCAGTCAGTGACACCAAAACAAAATTGTCTCCATTTGGATATGGCTGGGATTTTCCCTAGGCATCAACATGACACTATTGCTGCAATCACTGAAGCCAGACACCTGGAAACTTCTCAGCGCTGTCCCCCTAGGATCATCCAGGGATGACTTAGCAGCACCTCAAAGAAAGAATGGTGACATAGAATATCTTTTTCAGATTGTTTTCAAAGGACCACGATGAACTGGAATTTACACTGTTGTGTAGATTTATAGCAGAAATCCCATGGATGCATGCTGGTGGAGGTCAGACCATCCACTGATGCGGGCAGGCTTCGTCCCACTGTGACATTATCTCCAAATCCAGCACCTGATATTTTTTCCTCATGGGAGTGAATGACAACCATTCATTTGGACTGGGTTAAGCCACTGTGGTTGGAATAAGCCTTCCTTCCCTCTGCCCTGGCTGAACCCATTCTGAAGTGAAGGTAAGGTCTGAACCCCTCTCAGCTATGTCACAGATTACAGAACATTTACTTTTCATAATGGGAGCCACTGGCAACTGAGCCAGCAACCATCTGGATGATGATGGTGGTCGTCGTCATCATCATCATCATCATCATCATCATCCCAGTGACTGCATCTCATGGTCTACTGCCCTTTTTGCTCCTATTTAGTTCTCTTTTTCTGGGATTTCCCACATGAAATCTTGAGGCTTGAACCTCATTAAAGAGGTTTAAAAAAAAAAAAAAAAGTGCAACCCTCTTCCTGTGATTATCTCAGACAGAAGTCTTGCACCTTTCACAACCAGTGTCCTTTACCTTCATGATCATAGCTGTTCTTAAAAATCTGAATTTGTGCTGTTCCACATCTCCACTCCTTCACTTTGGGAACCTTTTAGATTTCTGTTCCTAATTGTATTAGACAGGAGCTAAACCTAGCCACTCTGTAATCCTAGCAATTGGCTACTTCATGATCCCCCCCTCCAAAATCTTCCTATCTTTTTTTAAGACACACTTCTGGAAACCACATCTGGCAGGGGGTGGATGGTATATGGGTGCGCTGGCATAACTGTTCAAATTAAACATTATTGGGGGTGGGGGGAATTATCCTTTCCAAAGCTTGCATTTCCAAGAGGGGAAAGTGTGTATGAACAAGAAATGAACACAGATCAGTACCAGACAGTAAGGGGCAAAAATAAGCAGAACTGAAATGCAGCAGGTGTGTTAGTCTGAAGAGCTGAGGTAAAGAGCTGAGCTGGGATTTGAACTCGACTGTCCTGGATCCAAGGCCAACAGTCTATTCACCCAACTCTTAAAACACAGGGTCTCTGTGTGCTATCAAAGTTTGTGCTTTTGAAGCATTGTGTGCTGCTGCTGCTGCTGCTGCTGCTTTTGCCCTGTGCTCAGGACTTGCATGCTTTGCTCACAAAAGAGTGTCCAAATATATTTTAATGTCCACGGGGCCAAAACATTGAATAGAATCACATTAATTTGTCATTGCTAGATCTTATAAACAGTGATGCACTGATGGATACAATATCCTCCTCTGCCTGTATGCAGAGAGGGCAAAGGAGGTTATTCGGTATGCTAGTACAGTAGTACTAGCATCCATTGGGAGTATATGGGACATCTGTAGAGGAGTGCCACTCTTCTGACATTCCTCAGTTCAGTGCCAAGAAAATACTGATGATTCCAACTTTGTCTCTCAATCTGGCCCAGTCCCTGTGCTGGTTCAGTGCTTCACTGTGCTAAAGCTGGCAAGCCAAGTTAACACTAAAACTTGAGGAAATGGAAATGTAGAGGTTGGAAGGCTTTATGATTTGTGGGGGTGGAGGAGGAAATAGGAATTTTGCCATCAATAGGTTTATGTTTCTGCTGGGCACACTGGTTCAGAGCCTTGATCCATATTGATCCTGGATCTTCAGAGTGATGTGTACCCATTCCCTTGGAAGGGCAGTTGCTCGGTGGGGACACACATGTTTTTCATGCAGAAGGTCCCAAGTTCAGTCCCTGGCCACTCTGGGTAGGGCTTATTACAATGTTAGAAAAATAAATGCTCACCACCTATAATGCAATGGATTGAGGACCTAACAATGCTTTCAGCGTTTGAACGAGTGGCTATATAGATGCCACTCTCAAATGGATACATACATGGATATTTGGTCTGCCTTTGTTGAAGCTTATGTATAATTGATATATTCAAATCTATGTACTTATATGCTTTTTCTCCCTTCCCCCCCCCTTTATAGTTTCATTGAAACTTACAATAAAAAATACATTTTTAAAAAATCTCTGGGTAGAGCTAGAAGAGCCCCCTGCCTGTAACCCTGGAGACAGTACAGTACTGACAGTGTTGACAGTACTGGGCTAGAGGGACCCATGGTCTGACTCAGTTGAAAGCAAAGTCCTATGTGCCTACCTGTTCAGAGAAGGCTGCAACTCTTGCTTTCAGATTCGGGTCTAGTGACAATCATCCATGCTCTCATAAGCTGAAGAGTCTGTTGTTGTAATGTGCTCTACATCCTTGAAGTTTCAGTGGGTGCAGAATGTGGTACACCGCTTCTTGGATTTTATGGTGATATTGGTTGCATTATCAGATCGTTACATGCCCTGAGTCCTCCACGTGTGAGGAAATACACTACACATAGGGTTGGATCCAGACACATAGTCATATTTGGAGTCTATCCATTGAAATCAATGAGATTTAAGTCATGACTGTAGTCTTATTCTAAGTGTGACCAAGTCAGGATTCGAGCCGTTTTAAAAACGGGCATTCAACTAGGGATATGGGAGAGAGTTTTGTTTGGTCTGCATTTTTAAGCAAACTGACCCAATTTGCACTTCCCGGACTGATATGCAGATCAGAACAAAGTTATCCCTCAGGTTGTGCACTTCTCCAAATTTTGTGATGCAGTTCTTAGCTCAAAAATTGTGTACAAAAATGTGCATGCTAGGAAAAGTTGCATGTAAAAATGCATATATTATGAGAAATTACATATAAAAATAAGTGTGTGTGTGTTAAATTACAGATTGAAGCAGAAATTCGGCACAACAGAGTGATGTTGTGAAACTGTCACAAACTTATTTGTTCATCCCCACTCAAAGCCATCTGGATGTATAGATCTGACAGTTTTGCCTTCTCCCACATTTGAATATTTTGAATCTCAAGTTCTTTCCATTCCGTTTATGAAGAAATTTGAGAATTTTGGTAAATTGGTATTTTTAAAAATGACCCAAATGAAATTCTCGCCCACCCATGGGACATTTTGGGGTCATCGTACTTTATTGCATGGTAAAAATGTCTGAAATGACTTCAGATTATTATTATTTTTAATCTCCTCGCCCTCGTGGCCGAGGAGATTAAAAATATACTGCTTCTGAGACTGGGGGATACTTTGTGTTCATCATTGTGCTTTCATCTTCTGTGTAGCATAAAATACAGAATTCCAGGCAGAGTTTCCTCCATGAGGCCCTGACCGTGAAGTACCTTGAAAGCAAGAACGTTTTTCAAAGCCGAAGCTGTGGGAGAAGCTTTCTGGTATTCTGTCATCCCCTTAAAGATGCTATTCTAACTCTCTTGAAATGCCTTCGAATGCTCTATTGTGTATGTGTACCCTCTCTGCCCTGTTCAGATCAGGTCTCTTGACTTTGCTAAAGAACTGCTCTTGGAAAAGCTTCTAATGGAAGCTCAGGTTCCATCACACTTGCCACTGCTTGGTTGTGTGTAGTTGTGAAATCCATCTCATAAAACTCCAAGTTTCATGAAGTGTTACTTAAATTTATGCTGCACTTGTGGATGTTACTGGAGCTCTGTCCATCCCCATAACTTTATTGTTTCTGCAATAATTCACATGTTGAAATAAGGGAGAGCATGTAGAAGGGAACTAGAAATAGGCCATGAAAAAGGACATTTTAAAGAAGCTAATTAAGTGATATATCCCAACTGCACAATGCTGTAGAATGCTGTTTGTTTAAGAGGGCGAGTGTAACGCCCTTCGCTGCTTTCGTATGTATCCATCATTCCTGGCAGGGATTATAATGTGGTTCTCTCAAATGCGAGGCAACCAAAATGTCATCCAAATAGCCTGTGTTCTTTATATGTATGAGCATGATTGGGTGGGGAGAGACACATGCACTTAAAATATGTTAAGCCTGTGGGCAGGGACTGTCTTGTTTAATTGATTATATGTAATCTGCTCTGGGAGCCTTTTTGGCTGAGGAGTGATATAAAAATACTTCAGATAAATAAATATTAAGGTTGGCAAAGTGGTGCTCCCAGGCATTGTCAAGTTATGAGATGACTTTGCCAGCTCCCATGATCCTCCTTGAGGATTTGGGCTGCCTTGACCACCAGATACCTGCAGAATATTCCCTGGCTCTGTCTCTTCATAATTTTGAAATTTTAGTTTTTAATTTGCTAATTATATTATTTTTGCAATTGTTTTTAAATCATTTTGTTTTAAAACCAAAGTTTACACACAAGGTTAGCGGATATTAGTTTGATTCAACATCCCACCATGAATAGATTTCATAGATCATAGAGTTGGAAGGAGCCTACAAGGCTACCGAGTCCAACCCCCTGCTCAATGCAGGAAACTAGAGGAGGGGTCTCCCATTCAAGTCATAACTAGGCCTGACCCTGCTTAGCTTTCCACGCTCAGACAAGCTGAGCCAGCATAAGCCACAGGCCTAGACATGATCTCCTGCCTGGATCTGCATCTGCCCTGATTCTGCCAAAACTTTTCTCTAAGCCTGATTTGTGTAGAGACTGAAGCCCCTTTACATTTGCCCGATATGCATGCATCCCTCCGCCTATGCTGAGAAGGACCAATTAATTTTGTTAACTATGGACATGATCCAATTAAAGTTAAGCCATTTTAAGCCCCATTGATTTCAGGAGGAGGATTAAACATATATTTAAATCTCATTGAAATCAATGGCACTCCAAGGCTGCAATCCTATAACCACTTGGAGCTCAATGGGACTTACTTCTGAGTAGACATGTGTAGGCTTGTGCCAAAAGTGAAAGACTGGCAGGATTGTGCCAAATAACTATCTTAAATCTTCGGATTGTGCTGTAATTTCTTGTAAGATCTCTGCACCGCCTGAAAAACCACATAACATAATGCAAGATTCTGGGATTTGAAACTCTCTTCCCACTAGGGCTAGTGATACTGGAATTGGCCATGGGCAATTGCCAGTGCTCTTTTCTTTCAGTGTCTTCTTTCTGACATCAGCTGGAAAATCAGCTTTTAAAAGAGGTTGAAAGAGCAGTTTCAAAACAGGCACATCTTTTTGGTAACTTGCTTATTTTCATCAATGTGTGGAAACTGCTAAAATGATCTCAAGTGTCATAAGCATCAGGAAAAGGTGTTAAAATGAACATGAGGACTCTAGGAAGAGAATGGCTAAAAAATCTCCATCTCCAACATAATGTATGTGCTGAAGCTACATGGGGGGCTTTAATTTATGCCCTATGAATGGACTAGAGGGGGGGAACCTTCCTCCCAGGACTGCCCCCGGGCTCCACCCCCAGAAACCAGTCAGTGCAAAAAGAGGACTCTGTCTGCCCCCTTCCTGCACCCCTTGTAACCGGCACAAATGGGTGCTTCTGGTAGGTTGGGAGCTGAGCTTCCAGAAACAGGTAGCAAGCAACATGTGGTCATTAGAAATGAGCCAAATTGAGCTTTTTCCTGCTTATAAATATGTCTGACCCCAGCTCAAGGTGAACTCTGCCTTGCTTAGAGTACCCCAGTAACACATCATAACTGAAGCATCCCAATCTAATTTGTATTAATGTGGTTAGTTTGTAGAATCTAAAAACCAGGAACATTCAGCAGTCCCCAGGGCTTTTAAAGAGCGCTCATAATTCATTTGAATTTGTCCTATATGATAGTGTATTCAATTGGGTTCAATGGGACTTTGTCCCAGAGAAATGCATATAGCGTTATAGCCTTAATCTCCTGGCATCAGCAGATACAAAGGGCTACCTCACATGCCACATTTTCTCTACATGAATATAGGAGGGAAATATGTACGCTGAAGAATGCACACTTACCTATTTTGCAGGGATGGGGACTCGGACTCGGACTCGGGGACTCGACTCGTGAGTCAGACTGAGTCCCCCCTCTGACTCAACTCAGGACTCAAGTCCCAATATTTTTAATGGGACTCGAGACTCGACTCGAGACCAAGGACTCTTCAACATCCCTGGGCTGTGCCAGAAGGAGTGGAGAGGAGTGCGATCGCTGGCGAAGAGTAAGGGTGAAATTGTGATGAGACCTCACCGTTCCAGAATGGGGGGCCAAACATTTAGAAAAAATCATGTTCCTCAAATGCAACATGGATAGGTTTTAGGAAGTACAGCAAGTTTATTTTTTAAAATCATTTTCCTAAAATGCAACCTTTCAGACATTTTGGGTTTGGCTGCCTCTGCCTGCCTGTCTGGGGTTCCCTGCCTCGTCTGCCTGCCTGGTCTCTTCTTAACCAGTTCCACAGTTTGAATTGTCCAAGACAAACGCCTCTCTGCCTGCCTGCCTGCCTGCCTGCTTTGGGGTTCCCTGCCTCCTCTACCTGCCTGGTTATTTTGGGTTTGTCTGCCTGGTCTGTTCTTGTCAAAATCAGTGGCAGAGTTTTGAAATAAAAAGGCACACTTGTACCTAGAATTTATTTAAGCTACACATCTGAAGTAGCCTTATTTTGTTGGGGAAAAACCCCATTGATTTTAATAGGGACTCGTGGAGTCAGCTTTGGGAGGGACTCGTGAGTCACCATTTTGGACCAAGGACTCGGACTCGAGACTCGGGTCCAAGGACTCGTGACTCGAAACCAAGGACTCTTCAACATCCCTGCTATTTTGCTATGTGTGCATGCACTGGGAAGTTGCTGCCAAACCCACCAAAGCCAAAGAGGCACTGCATGCTATCATGAATTTATTTATTACATTTGTAATTTATGTATTACATTTTATAAACCATGTATAGAAAGGCATAGAATGGCATAGAATGTGTAAGTGGAAAGCATAGGAAAACTGGTGTGTGTGGAACAGCCTCTGGATTGAATTCATTCATTCAGATCGAATGTCTATAATTCAACTCCTTTTGCCAAATTTTCTCCCCTTCCAAAAGCACCCAATGGGTTGGATCCATCTTTTATTCCACCACTGGGAGCAGCCCCTGAGTGGAGTTCCACTCGGAGAACTCCCACTGGCAGAAAGCACTCTTTGCTTATTCCCCCTCTCTCTGCAGCCCCTGGCTTCTAGAGAGGATCCCCAGCCCTCTGAAGTTTATTGGGGCTGTAAAGGAGACTGCAGTGGGACAGGGGAATTGACAAAGTTCCCCCCCCCTTCTGCCAGTGGGCTTCCCTCACTGGATCAGAAGCCTGCTGCAGATGCCAGAAGCCCTTCTGTCGTGAGAGGCTTATGCTGGATTCAACCCATTAGCTAGTTTCTCCATAACATGTTCAGGAGTGAATAGCAACCACCAAATTCTCTCTATGGAAGTTGGATAGTTCTCTAGCCATCTTCATCCTTGCAGAGAGAGGTTGAAAAAGCATTCTGCTGCTCTGTGACTCATACACAAAGTCTACCTTGGTGTAATCTCTCATTGTCAACATCTTAAACTGGCAAGGGAAATGTCTCTTTTGAGCTGCATTACGCAAGTTTTGTGGAGCTGTCAGCATGCAAAGGATGAATTATCATCCATTTTTATGTATGAGTCCAGAGCCCCCAAGGTGTTTTGGACTGTGGCAGCTGCTGGGAACAATATATGACGTTTCCATCAGCCAATGCTTTGTGGAAGTAGAGATGTGGAGAAAAGCACTGAAAGGCGTATATCTTGCCATGGCCCATGTGTCTCATATGCTCATATCTCCTGGTGGCAGATGCTATGGGAAAGAATAAAGGGTTGGTCTTGGCTGTGGGAACTCAGCAGGTGAATGACAGTGGTTGGCCAAACAGACAACAGGAACAAAGGCATCTGTTCCACTCATAGTAATGGTAGCTTAATTTCAAATGGTATGATCAAACATGACAAGTGCTACTAGAGTGCAAGGGAGGGTGGGAGAGACCCGCAGAATGTTTGAGAAGGAGGCACCAATGAAGAAGGGCTCAGAGAACGTGTGTTGGGACAAGTCTGTAGTGTCCATTATTCCATCACTGTCCATGTCTGATTAGGTAGCAGATGTTGATTCTGTGTTCTCCCTTCTATGATGATGTGGAGTCTGGTGTGGTTTCAGCTCCCAGTTTTTCATTGAGATATTGGTATCATTCACACATGGAGGTGCCCCATTGTCACCCCTTTTGAACAGTGCCTTAGGAGCAGACAATTGTCTACCGTGTTGTACAGATTATGAAAGGCAAGCAGGCAGCCAGACCAAGAAGGGTGATTCAGCCTGTCTTCTGAAGCTTTGCAAGTGTTTGTTGAGCCACAGTCTTGGTGTGTGGTAATCAGGGTTGGACAACTTGTACAGCCCGAGGGCCACATGAAGTATTGGGTGGTTAGCCGGGGACACATGCGCACACATACTGCTGAGATGGGGGCAGGGTTAAACCCTCCAACATTTCACAGATGAAAATAGGGACACATGTGAATTTGTAAGAGGTATGGTTAAGCAACATGAAGGTGTGGTCAAGAGGGTGTGGCCAGGCAACATAAGGGCGTGGCCAAGGGTATGGCCAGGCAACCAAAGAGCATTGACAAGTGCAAACGTTATTAGAGGAAACACACAATCTTATATATTATAATTATTACATTATTATATTATATATTATTTTATAATATTTTATAAGTGGTTTTTGTAAAAAAAAAATTAACCTTACTTAAACCCTTAATTGTTGATATCTGGTGTTTTTCATGGGGGGGGGTGTCAGTGCTTACAGGGCAATCTCTTTCTTTTTGCTTTAAAATTGTCAGGATTGGCACAAATTCAACAGGTGAAGCTTACCCACCCACCCCACAGCCCCAAACATGGAGCTTCAGAGAGAAGGGGAAGTTTCTTGCATTTCCTTCTGACACTGTAATCTCACCTGTTAGAGGCACAGAGTCAGCTCTGATAGGAAATAAAATCTTTGGCAATATAAAGATAGGAATCATGTAATAAATTCCCTCCTTCACCTCTCCTTCCCTTTGTCCAGGCCACCGGGTACAGCCTCCTTTTCAGCAGATTGAGCGTGTGTGCACATGCACACACATCCTCCCAGTGTCTGTCTCCCTGTGGAGCTGTTCGAGCCTAAAAAGAGCTACACTTAAAGGGGCCATGCCATGGGCAAAATTGCAGCTAAGCTTGCAGTTTTAGCTTAGCTGTAATTTTGCCCATGGCGTGGCCCCTTTAACAAAAGTTTAAAAAGTTTAAAGTACAGTAATACCTTGGATTACAAGTAACTTGGTTTGAGAGCAGTTTTGCAAGACAAGCAAATTTTTAAATATTTATTATTATTATTTTTTTTACTTGATATACAAGCGTCGTCTTGCAATACAAGTATTGTAGTATGGCTTAAATTAAAAATCTCTGTACAAATTTTTTTGGGGGGATTTTGTTTTGATATAAGAGGGTTTTGGATTACAAGCAAGTTTCCGGAACGAATTATGCTCTCAATCCAAGGCATGACTGTAGCTTGCAGTTGCAGAGGCAGGGGAATTTGGGACTTTGCATGACAAAGTGAGAAGCCTGGACAGTCCAGGCATCTTCAGGGCAGTTGGAGACTATGCCCCCCAATATACACAAACACATAGCATTGCCCCACTTGCAGTGTGTCTCTCACACACACTCCTCCCCCCCTCTCTCTCTCTCACACACACACACACACACACACACTCCCCCCTTACCTCCCCTTCACAGGGGGATCAAGACCTTAAACCTCCTCTTGGGGTAAGGAAGGCTGTCCTCTCCCAGCTAGAAGAAAAGTGGTTGCTAACCTGCCAAACTCTGTGGTTTCTCTCTGAAGAATAACATTACTGAGAGGGAAACTGGAGTGTTTGGCAGGCTAGAACAACCACCTCTCCTGACTCCTCTCCTTGAGAGAAACCATGGGAAATGGCTAGAGTCGAGTGGCAAAAATGGCTAGAGTGGCAAAAGATGCTGTAGTTGTCCATACTCTGTGGTTTCCCTCTCCATAATGTTGTTCTTCAGAGGGAAACCATAAATTTTCAAGAGCAGCAAAATGTGGCACTTCTGTGATGTAATGTTTATTTACACGTATATACAGGCTGAGCATAAGATGGAGGTTCAAAGCATTAACAGTCCAACAGGTTCCTGTTCCCCATCAGATTTCTAGGGGAACTCATAGTGCCATAGGATTTCCTGCAGAGGGCAAAGTCAAGTCATCTCTCTCTGCTTCCTATTCAAACCCTGTTCCAGCACCAACTAACTTCCTAGACCTCACTTGCCCTCTCCTCTTGTCTAGTGGAGGGAAGAAAGATGAATCTTCTCTGCCCATCACCTATGACATTCTTCTTGGGCCATCCTATCTTTCATTGGAACACATCACCAGAATGTTCCCAGCTATCAAATGTCAGCTCTTAAGAGGTATTGCCTCAGGGGGCCACACTGATAGCTTTACTTACAGAAATTGTAGTCAAGAATTAAAGAGTTTGAAGGGATCCTGTGGGGTTATTTTAACCAGCTCCATCCCATAATATTATTGCATTCCCCATTCAAATATTACAGTGCGCTAAGCTAAGCAAGGCATGGATCATTCAGTATTTGAAGATGATGCCTCAAATGGTTTTTGCTCCCTTGTTGGCATTTCAGAGTGTAAGATTATTTATTTCATATTGGTGCTCAGTGGTGTGCTTTGGGAGTGCTTTGGGAAGAAAGGATGCTTACCAAGTATTCTCTTTTGGATTAAGTATGTAAAACTAGGTACGCCTACAGCTGTGCTTGAGCGGGTTAAGGGGAAACTTCAGGGCAAGTGAACCCATTTTACTTGCTTACATGAATTAATATGTTTCGTTTGACTAGAAATGCTTAAATAATATTGGATATCTGTAGTTGTCCAATATTCTGACACTTTGTATAGGAAGTCAAAGATTTAGGTATTCATCTAATTTAAATTTGGATTGTGTGAATCCACACAGAAGCACATAATTAATTAATCTGGAATGGTACTCATTCTTACAGTGCAATCCTGTGCACGTTTACTCTGCAGTAAGTCCCACTGTATGTAATGGGGCTTTCTCCCAGTGTGCATAGAATGGCAACCTTATTTCTGCCACCATCTAGTATGCATTGTTGTACTGAAAAGTGTGTGTGTTGTACTTGTGTCTTTATCAGGGGGAATGCTTTTTAAACACCTTAATTCTCTGAACAAGGCTCTGTAAAGGATTAATTAACTCATGTTTTATTTTATTCTATTCCTATATATATCCTGTATAGCAGCAATGTTTTAATCAACTGCAGGATTAATTGACACCAGTTCATTAACTCGGGCTAATTAACCCTGAGTATGCAGCTGTGGAACTGAGTTGGGAATCCCCTTGTCCCATAGTTAGATAACTTGATCCATGGTCTTGGCTAATTGTAGCCGTTTCTGGACTTGCAATACTGATTCCTCATAGATGTCTCAGATTTCTTCTGATTTGCTTTTTGAGCCTTGACTCCTCCTATAATTTGGAAGCAGAATTCTTTGTTTCTTGTTCTATTATGTGGAGGATGTTACATGTTGGCATAGAGTCTATATTTCATGAGCCTGCAGGTGTTGCAGAAGTGCTGGAATTACCATGCAGGGATTGAATTTGGAATGATTCCCCCTCCCCAAAATAGCTGTGTTGTTGTTTTTCTACTTATGTGCATTTTTCACATCCTGCAGATCCGACTAACCTTCTTGGCCTGCCTTGCTAAACATGCTGTTGTCCTGTAAGTGTTCCAATTTTCCTTGTGGCTCATTATAATTTTGGTTTGGTCATGGTCTATATTTTTCTGTTACATAGATCAACATGTTAGGGATTCTTTGGGCATGGATACTGTCCTTCCACTTAGGGGTTTGACTACATCATAGTTGAGGTATCTCACAGGCCTATGATTCTGTGAAAATAGTATTGATGCAGTCAAACACAAAGTACTGGGGGGAAATGGACGAAACGTTTACCTTAGTGGACCACATGCAGTTCTCTGATATGGCCAGAAGTTTCTTCTAAGTTTACTGAGAGGATATCATTGAACACAATTGCTTAAAATGTCAGTTCGATGGGAAAATTTGTGTAGAAAAATAGAGGCAGGAAAGTCGATTAATGTTGAGCATAAATTAAGCAACATAACATGTCTGGATGTGAGCTATTTTGTGGGCTGTTTGCTGTGGTCCCTCTCCCTCTCTTTAGAGAGCGTGAAACCACCTTGTAACAGTGGAGGGATCACAGAGTGGGCCAATTTGCATAACAGGACAGCCCATGGGTTAAACATGGGCTGTCGGGGATGAGCGGGAAGGAGTAGTGCCCGCCTCCTCTGCTTTTACTCAGCAACCAACAATCAACTCCTTTATAGGTTGCTGAGCGTGTCATCCGAACCAAGATTGCTGGGTTGTTTAGGAGTTAAACAACTCCGTGGTTAACCCAACACAAACCATGGGTTAACTGGGTTTGGATGACATGCTCAGCAACCTACAAAGGAGCCAATTGTTGGCTGCTGAGCAGAAGTGGAAGAGGTAGACACTCTCCTGCACTCTCTTCCGCTTGTGCACGTCAGTGCATGGGTTGTTTAATGCATGGGCTGTCATGTCACGTGAACTAATCACTAACTTGC
The DNA here is from genome assembly GCA_021292165.1 of Shinisaurus crocodilurus. Taxonomy (NCBI): domain Eukaryota; kingdom Metazoa; phylum Chordata; class Lepidosauria; order Squamata; family Shinisauridae; genus Shinisaurus; species Shinisaurus crocodilurus. The sequence continues at coordinate 62,735,228 of CM037881.1, read as the reverse complement.
TCCTGATATAATAACTAAATGTGTGCGTTTAGGGAGCGCCTCACTTGTAGCTATAGATTATTGCTAGTGAATGTTTGTGTCTTGCTTTGATTTGCAGCAGAGTGCAATATGCTATTCTTTGGGGACTTTCACCTGTCTGGGTAGGTGCAGTTGCAACCCAATCAGAAACTGACATGTGAGAAACCTGGCCCTTACCAACACCAGGATGCCAAGGACACATCACCTTGAGCATCTGAAAATGAGAAAAATAAATTAAACATGAATTTACAAGAAGACTATGATAATAACCAGTAACTATGACCCTCCTTCTCAGGTCTGATTCTTAATTAGGTTATTTTATTTGTTAGTTAGTTTGTTTAAAGCAGTGTTTTCCAACCTTGGGTCCCCAGATCTGGGGACCCAAGGTTGGAGAACACTGGTTTAAAGCATTTTTGCCCTGCTCTTCAGTTAAAAAAAAAAAGTCTCTTGGAACAGTTTATAAAAATCCCTTCCCTCAGGCTCACAATCTAAACAACACAAGGAAAGGCATTGGGAGGGAGAAGGAAAAAAGCATAATGGTGGTGGTGGTTGACTCAGTTGCCCAAATGGATGGGAATATACCTATTCTGGATCCAATTGTATTCAGGTTTGCACTGCATCTCAGGTTTGTAACCCACTGTGGGATTATTTTGTAAAGAAAAATGGGTAATAAATTGTATAAATATAAATAAATAAATACATACATACATACATACGGTACATACATACACCTGAGCTGGCATGTTCCTCTTTTCTTTCTCTTCTGCTGTTTTTCTTCTCATTTTGCTTTTTGTTCATAAGTGCCAGTATAATCTGCTTCTTCTCCCATCCCCTCAGGGGAAGATGGTTCCTTAAAAGCCCTTCCGTGGCAGCAGGGGCAGCTGGTGCTCATTGGGGCTGGTGGGTGGAGGGTAGGCCAACTCATGGCCCCTTACCTTTTGTGTTAGCCCCCTTAGCTACTGTTTTTAGAAGACTAAAGAGGGCATAACTTGGATGACTGTGGAAGGAGTCAAAGGGGGGGCTTGTAAATGTCTTTAAGCTCCTTTACCCCCCCCCCCCCCATTTGAGCAACTGGAGAAGGAAGCCACACATGAGCAGGACCGGTGCAAGGCAGTTTGGCGCCCTAGGCAAAATCAAATATTTAGCGCGCCCCCCTTCCCACTTGAGCCCTCCCTCCCTCGGCGGTGGCAGTCCCGCCGGCGGCGAGGAAGAGTCGGCCGAGCGAGCTTCCTCCTGTTGCTGCTGCTGCCGCCGGCCTCCGCAGCCCGGGAAGAGAGGAAGGAAGGAAGGAAGGAAGGAAGGTGAGAAGAGGTGCCAAGCTGCGGCGGATCAGCAGCCACCAGCCGCTCCAGCTGCGCCCGGGCGGACAGAGGCGAGCCCGCCTGCCCGGAGGAGGCAGAGAGGGATTCGGCGCCAAGTGAGCGGCCCCGCGCGGAGCTGCCTTCACGGGCGCGGCTGCTGCTGCCCCATGCCCGCCTGGCCACTCTCCTGCTCGGCTTCCTTGCCCAGATCAGAGGCACCAAGCGCAGTAAGCCCCGGCTGCCTGATGCCTTGTGCACTGCCGCCGCCACCGCCACCGGGAGATCAGGCTCGCTCGCTCCCGTCTTCCTCCTCCTCCTCTTCCGTACACACATCACGCACCGCAGAAAGCGGAGCGCAGGCCCTGCGCCCTCCCTTCCTCGTCCGTTCCTGGAAGAGGAGGAACAGAAGGGCGAGTGTCTGCGTGGGTCTGGGGCACAGGCGAAGCAGGAGCGGAGCGTTTCTGCGCCCCCTTTAGCCATGCGCCCTAGGCAGCCGCCTAGTGGTAGCGCCGGCCCTGCACATGAGCTTGATGTTTATTCATGTGATGACAAACCATAACTTGATGTTACATCTGAATTAGCTCAAGTATGGAGGTGTCCCCCCCTTTTTTTACACTAAGTTCTTAGCTATGTTGATATAGTATTTCCTATGACAGGGGTGTGAGGAAACACATCTGACTCGATCTTTCTTTTGTTGTCTGAAACGCAATGCAATTAAAAAATAATGTTGCTCTCTGACCCACCCAGAACAAACCCAGGTCAGCAATTTCCATAAGAATAAATGTAATCTCACAGCCAAGGCATCGTATGCAAACAGCTCTCCAGTGCTTTGAGTGTTGGGCCACCCCACAGTGGAAATATTCCTCAATCCCAGGAAAAACTATATAGAGGGGGGGGGGGATCCTGGAAACTTGGAGGCCTGATTTCACTTTGTAGGAGCCCAGGAGAAAATCCATTTAAATGCCCAACATTGTGTTAGGAATCCTATAATCCTTTCACTAGGCTTTGCATCAGAAATAATTTTATGCCTGAGGACTTGCACAGTTAAGAGACAAAACTGAAAAGGGGGTTATTTCCATCAGAAAGAGAGAGAGATTTGGAAGGACTTTTAAACTTGCACCTCCATTGGCTTGAAATTAATGTCTAAAGGCTATTGAGACTCCCCCCCCCCCCGCCCCTCAAAAGCCGAACCCTGGAAGTCCCGTCCTGCTCCTGTCAAGAGGGCCTATTTCTGGAATGGATGATATGAGTGAAGCTTAAACACTGCATTCTCATTAATGCCTGTAGCTTAACCTAATGTCATTCCTGAACTGCCAGGACTCACCGGCACTGTCGCAGAAGACTGTCATCATTTCAGCCTGATTTTTTTGTATCCCACCTGCACATGTATTCTCTTGGCCCCTGAATATTTGCGATGTGCATTTCAAGGAGGAGCTACACTCGTAAAGATCAGAGATTTTAACAGATCGTGATGACGGAGCCCAATATGCAACCTGGTGCTACGTAGCCAAATTCTAGAGTGCACACAACTGAAGTCAACACCTCTTTCCAGCTATGGGCCTGGGTCAAATATCTCACCTGTTGTTTTCTACAATTTGACGTTTCTGTTATGCATTTGGGGAGCATAGATCCTCTTTTATAGCAGACAGGCCCCCTTTAACTAAATATTCAGCATCCTTAGAGACCAAATAGGTTCTGGATACAGTGACAAGGTTTCCACATTGCCTGGAAATATGCCCTGGACCTGCTCCAGCGCTGCATACAAAACTTAATGTCTTACTGGGTTTACTGGGAGGAAGGCAGCCCCAGCTCTCCTGGACTTTCTTTCAGCAATTCCAGGAGAAGGCCCCAAGCCTCTTGGACTGTGCTATAATGACTAGACTCCCCTCCTATTCTATCATGACCCCTGCCCAGGACAGCAACTCATACTCCAACCTAAATGAGGAAACACCAGGCAAATCAGAAGGACCAGCAGCAAGGTGCATGGAAGAGTTGTTCTGCCACTCTACCCACCTCCTTCTCTCTCTCTCTCTCTCTCTCTCTCTCTCTCTCTCCACGTGCACACACAAATATATATGAATAGTGATATAGAAATATATTTAAATACATGCCAAAAAAAATTCCCAGGGTAGCTCCAAATATAAAGTTCAAGGCATCGATAAACGTTAAAAACAAAGCTAACCAACAAATTCTTGCAAAACAAACACAACTGCAACATGACTGCATAAAGGCAGAGTTTAAAAATACAGATCTAAAAGGCGTGGAAGGATTTTATATTTTTTTTTAAGTTTTCATTGGGCTCTGAATGGACAAGAGACTCAGTGCCAGGCAAACTTACCTGGGGAAAGAGTTCCAGTGTCAGGGCACCACCACTGAGAAGACCCTATGTTTGATCACCAGTCATGGTGGACCTAGAGAAGGGTTTGTGAGGCAGATCTTAATGCACAGGTAGGATTATCTGGAATGTGTTGGTCCCTGATGTACCTAGGTCTTAAGCCATTTCACACAATCGCACACTGTATTTTTAGGGGTACATACAAAATATCTTTACATCTAAAAAATGTAATGTATGGGAAGACTCTGATCAGCCCTTTGCATAGGAATGTGGGATACTGAAGGGTGGCAGGCACAGTTTACTGGGAGAGAGGGGTCTCAATCCACTCAGTACAGTGTTTATCTAACAGTTGCTTACAGGGGACTGCTGACACTGAGAAACTTCCCCAGCTAGGAGCAAAACAATGGGGAAAAAATAGTAGCATTGTTTCCTCAGGTTTGTATAACATTTGTGTGAAGAAAAGAGCCTTTGGGGGTTCCTACATGCACACACACACACACACACACACACACACACACGCCTCCTCATGTGTAAACCAAGTAAAAACCGGTTGGGGGCTGGGAGGAGGCGAAATGTGCATAAAATATCGGGTGGGGCATGGCGCCTGAAAGTCCTGAAAAGCCGGAGACCCGGCTTTCAAGTGCAAATGCCATGAGTCATGAGTCCCCCTCCCCTGCCTGGCCAGGTGAAGTGCATCCTGATTGGCTAAGAGGCAGCAGAGCTACAGGAAGGAGGAGGGGAGGGGGAAAGAGCTATATTCCAAAGTGTGAGTTTTGTTTTCTTTGTCTTTGGTCATCGCGTGGTTGCTGGCTGTGGAGCAATGGCAGCAAGCCAGGCAGAGGTCCAAGCCTTCGGGCGGCCTCAGGATCCGACCCCAGGTAGCTCCTGGTGAAATTAGCTGAATGAGGGCTTTGGTAAAGGCAGGCCTTGTGGAGGGCTACCCATCTCGGACCTTCGGGTAGGTGTGTAGTCTCCCTGGGCGGCAAGGCTGTGCTGGACCCAACCCTGAAGAGAACTGACCCCCAGGTAACAAGCTGTGTTCCTGGGAGATATAAGGAATCAGTAGGTTTTGTTATTTTGCAGCTCTATTACTTTGTACCAAAGTGTCTCTCTCTATTTCGTGTGGTTCCCTCATTTCCCAACTTTTGTGTAACATGCTACCTGAATAAACCTTCTTTTGGTTTTTTTACCCCACATGGTGTTTGTGGATGCTCTGTGGCTTCAGCAACTAAATCCAGGTTACAGTCAAAAAGGCAAGTCCCTGAACAGAGATTCAAGTAGGATTGCAGACAGCTGAGGCTGGCAGTCTGGTACCTTGAGATCTCTGGGGGTCTTGGATCCTTTGGGTAGGAAAGGGTGGGTTGTGGCGGGTCAGCCAGCCCCCCCTTCCTCCACAATTTGTACCGTAATTGTTCCACTAGGCAAACCCACTCATCTAGAAGAAAAGTATCAACAATTCATGAAATGCTTGTCATTTTCAAAACTGAACCAGATAATTATGTGAAGGGTGTCCTATGATGCATGTTAATTTAACACCCCAATAGAGGCCTACTGGGAGTTTAGGAAAGATTCCCAGCCCAGCCTAAGGTTTTGCTCATTCCCCACATCCTCTGAAGCATCAGCGAGAATAACAGAGGAAGACAGAATATCAGATGCATTGGATTTGCACCAGAGAGCTAAGAACATTTTGTCTTTGAAGAGGCTGGATGGCCAGGTTTCTCTTTCATGCTTTGATTCTACTGATTGCCATATGTTGGACTGGGAAGGAATTTTCCCTCTAGACATAATAGCCAGTGACCTGCCTGGCTGCCTCTCCCTAACTTTTTTTTTTGGTGCATTGCACATCAGGATGCATAGGTGCCTCTGCCGTGGCACACTTTGATCTTTGCTGCTAATCTGATTGGGCACAGGGCATCCTGCTCCAGGTTAGGTGGTGGGTTAGATCACCTGTGATTTTGCTCATACCTACTTTCAGTGCAACAGGTCCCCTTTGGCTATCTAGTTGCTACTTTGGGCACACATTGTCTAGTCATGAAACCAAATAATATTCTGTACTCGCAAAAGCACATTGAGTTTGGATTTGGGGAGGAATCTTGTCCACCCACAAGGACCGCAGCATCAGCTGCAAGCTCTAAACACTTGGATCATTTGGTAGCCTGTGCTGAGTTGATTGACCAGAGACCTCTAATCTCGCTGGAGCTGCCCCTACTATTCCCTTTGCACACCTTTTCTCTTTTCTTTTCTTTTTTTATGTTTACGGTTGAACTTGTGGCAGCAGCCAAAAAAATTCAATAAGACTGCTTGTGCCCTGGCTAATTGAAGTGTTTTCCTTTGTCAGCTGCTCAGCTCAAACAACCTCAAGTACAAAGCAGTAGCCATCAGCACTTTGTGTATCTCCAAAATCCCATTAGTGGTAGAAAGGGCTTGAAGTTTCATTTGGCAGAGGAGGGAGGGAGAGAATAAAACAAGGTGGGGGGGGGACTTCCATCATCTGTGTATTAACATATCACCCCCTGAGCTCTACCAGTCTTGGAGTCGCTGGTCTCTCACAACCACGAGAATTCTTAATTGGGGCAAAGTGTTATATTAGACTGAAATTTATTGGCTCCAGGGAACCTCATGCTGATCAGAGGATCTGCTGATAAAATTAGGAAATAAATAAATAAGAAACTTTCAGCCAATACAATGCATTCTCTTTTATCTCCACCCCCCCCTTCCAAACACTTCTTTTCCTGGAGGTATATTTGTTACTGCAAAATTACAGAGGTCTTGAATAGCAACAACAATGAAAATTCCAGGGCTCTGTTGATGCGCAGCAAATAAATTACTGCCAAGGTTGGGAGAAAGGGTCAAACTGCTTAATAGGTTGATGGGGAGGTGATAAATAGCATGTTTATTCTGCATCATATGCAAGAATATGTGGCAAGCTTAGGCTCTATCAGAACAGAAACCCCATTATTCAGCCCCAAACCTCCCAATTCAGTGATGTATAAGCGCTGTTGAAGGATGTGGGTGACTCTCACTAGGTGGTTCTAGGCAAATTCCCTAATTACCTTCCCACAGGGTTGTTAAATGGATAGATGAGATTAGCAGCATTGATTTGCCTGAAGGGAAGCTGTTTTAGTCTGTTGCATCAGAAAGCAGCTTTGTCTGTAAGGAGCTCTGTGGCTGACTTGCCTGTTAATGTATGTCCGTCCCTATGAGTTTGACCAGGGGCCTGAAATATTTGGCCCCAACTTTCTTTGTTGGTGGTTGGGTAGGGTAGGGAGTAAAAATACCACCCGCTAATGGTTGGATTGTTCTTTGGGGCAGACAAACTTTCAAGTGGCTGTGCTTCCCCCATCCCTCTTTTTTCTTTTCAATAAAATCCCCATTCTGTCTCGAAGTAGCAGAGGTGTCTGTGAGAGAAAAATCTTTTAAAAATGAGAGACTCTCAACCATCTCTTCAACCCCTTGCAAAAGTTCTTGTCCACCCACCCTGAAAGTCGCTGACATTCTCCCCCACATGTGGGGGACAAATGGGGGTGGGGGAGGCTATTTGGCCTGACATTAATATGGAGATTTTATTTTATTTTATTATATTATATTTATACCCCACCTTTTTTCCTGCAAGGAACCCAAGGCGGCTTACATAATCATCCTCCTCCTCTCAATTTTATCCTTACAACAACCCTGTGAGGTGGGTTAGGCTGAGAGTCAGTGACTGGCCCAAAGTCACCCAGTGAGTTTCATGGCCGAGCGGGGAATAGAACCCGGATCTCCCGAGTCCCAGCCGAACACTCTCACCACTACGCCACACTGGCTCCAACCAGTGTGCTTTCCAAAGATTCCAGCATTCCAAATTAAGCATTTTGGAAGACGTTTGGCCTCCTTTCCCCCATTTTGTTCAACTGTTCTATCTAGCCCGGAATTTTCCTTTATTTTTAAATTGGGGCCATGTTCTCTGCCCCCAACGCAGCACCAAAAGCAGTGTGCAATATACTAAAAACAGTAGACTACCTATGTCCCTGTCATGCATTGCCCAATATGACAATTTCATAGACGGCTGCTCTCCCAGCCCACAACATGCAGATAGGGGGATGTGCCCCACCCTTGTACAGGGAAAGCATGAGAGCTGTCAGGCCTGCAGTGTGTGGTGTGGCCGGATTGCCAGACCAATCCGGAGGAGTGGCAAGTGTGCCTTTAAAGGCTGACTCCGCCTCTCCTCAGTAGTATGTTTTGCCATTCAGCTTTGCTCCACCCACCCGGAGCTGGCAGTGTGGGATTATGCCAGTTGCCTTTTCGGACCGAGTCGGTCCGTTTTTGGATTGTTCACGCAATTGGCTACCGAGTGCATTCTTTTTCACTCACCCCTACAATGCGGAGCTCGTGGGTGGGTGGGTGGAATCTGTTTGACTTCTTCAGCTTCAGCATGCATTGGTCGCATTCGGCAGGATTGGTGCAGCCTGGGAGGGAGCATCTTAATGGGGAAGAGTTGCTGGCCAAACCACCTCTCACTGTTGCCCAGCTTAAGCGGATTTGGCAAGGGAGCTATCCTTGGACAGTGGGGGCTTCATCCCATCCAAGTCTGTCAAGTCGGGGTAGAAGGCAGCTGCCAGGCACCTCTTCAGCACGCAGTTTCAGGTGAGCAGGCAAAGGAAAGCAGAGATCAGAGAGCTGCTTGATCGGGTACTTGAGCCAGAATCAGCTCACCCAATTTAAGTTAGTCAGAGAGAAGGTGCCCTCCTAGCTCTTGCCTTAGGGCAGCCTTCCCCAATCTAGGTCCCTCCAGATGTTTTGGACTACAACTCCCATCAGCCCCAGCCAGCATGGCCAGTGGTCAGGGATGGCAGGGGTTATAGTCCATAACATCTGGGGAGCACCAGGTGGGAAGTAGCTGCCTTAAGGGACAGGAAGCCTATACTACCCGGGTGGACTTAAGGAAGTTAGAGAAATCAAATGCCTGTTCCAGATCCCCCAAATGCTATAATAAGGTTGTGTTGTGTCCATTGTTAAATCCATTTAATGCCCCATTCTGGAGTGTGGAGGCAAATGGTTACATCAGGCACAGCCAACTGATAGCCTACAGGTAGCATCTGGTCCCCTAGATAATGTTTACCAGCCCCCTGTAATCCAGGGGTACAGAACCATTCTCAGCCTGAGTGCTGAACTCCGTTTAGGAGAAGTTCTCAGGGGACACATTCCAGTGGTGGGCAGGGCCAAAGGCAAAATGGGTGGGGCCAAAATACCCAAAATGCCAGCGGATTTTAGCTTAAAGCTCTTACGACCAGTAACTAGATTTCATAGATCATAGAGTTGGAAGGAGCCTACAAGGTTATCAAGTCCAACCCCCCCCCTGTTCAATGCAGGAAACTAGAGGAGGGGTCTCCCATCCAAGTAATAACCAGGCCTGACCCTGCTTAGCTTTCCACGCTCAGACAAGCTGAGCCAGCGTGAGCCAACTAAGCCTGAGCAAAGGCATGACAACCTTTATTATTATTATTATTAATATTATTATTATTATTTTCATTTCTATACCACCCAATAGGTGAAATTTTCTGGGTGGTGAACAACAATTCATACAATAAAATACAATACAAAATACAATAATAACAGCATTTCAATACAAAATTTAAAACCATTTAAAACAATTTGAACAACTAAAACAAGTTCAATACAACTAGACCTGTTAAAAGAAAAGAAAAAAAACTGACACAAGCCCCTCATATGCCATTAAATGCCTCAGCATAGAGGGCAGTCTTAACCTGGCACCAAAAGGATAACAGAGTTGGCACCAGGCGGGCCTCAATGGGGAGATGATTCCATAATCGGGGGGCTGCCACTGAGAAGGCCCTCTTCCTTGTTGCCCCAACCAAGCCTCCTTTGGAGGTAGCGCTCAGAGGAAGGCCCCAGACGCTGAGTGTAGTGTCCGGGTAGATTTAGGTCGGGAGAGGCGCTCTGACAGTTATTGTGGTCCTAAGCTGTATAAGGCTTCATAGGTTAAAACCAGCACCTTGAATTGGGCTCAGACACATACAGGGGAAACTGTACAACAGCCAGGAAGCCACCCAATAATTGGTAGTTGGGTGAAAGGGGGTGGGGCCAGGGGAAGGGGCGTGGCCCAAAGGGCAGATCCAGCCACTGGGCCTGAGGTTTTGCACCCCTGTTGCAATCAGTGCTGTGGAGCTAATCCCAGGAGCCCTGTGCTCTGGAAGTTCACCCTTTTGGTTCTGCCTGAGCAATGATATCACAGGCAAGGGAGGCACTGAAGAATGGAGAGAGTCATTCTTATACACTCATGTATTTCTCAGTGGCAGGCTATGCTGCAGCTGATCACTGCAAGGAATTCCCCAGTGCCTACCTTGATTTTGTCAACCCTGGAGAGAAGCCAGAACTAGGGGGCCCTGTTGATTTCTAGCCTTCCCAAAGCCTAAAGTTATCGAAAATGCTGTCATAAACAAGAGGGAGAAAAATTGCTTATCATAGTGACTGAGGAACAAATATGAATCAATGGGTTTACATTTCAGGAGGGCAGGTTTAGGTTGGAAAGTTGGTGAATTTCCTTTGGAGGTTTTTGAGAGGAGAGGAGACCCTGTTATGGGTGTTTTAGGTCTCAAAATCTTGCTTATGCTTAGTGATGGTGTGAAGGACTGCCAACCAGTCCTTTACTCAAGACCAGAGATCAAAGGTGCAAAACTGCCAGCCTTAGCTCTGCCGTCTTGACCTGATTCTCTCAGGGCCTTGCCCTGGGTCTATACACTGGATTTAGCACGGAACCACACACACGCGTGTGGGGTAAAACCAGGAACGTTTATTTAAGGTAAACAGATTACAACAAAAGGTGGGGAATGAGGGAAGAGGGAGAAAGGTGGGGAGACACTTTGGTATACACAGTAGAGCTACAAAACAACAAAACTAGTCCCTTACTATATAAATAGTCAGGCACTTAGTTACTCCCTGTGTCTGGGGGTTGGTCCTCTTCAGGGCTTGCCTCAGCAAAAAAGCCCTACTCCGCGAAAGCCAGAAGTCACAGCAGCAGTATATTCTTTCCCCCCACCCCTCCTTTCCAGGACCGGTGCAGGGCAGTTTGGCGCCCCAGGCGAAATAATATTTAGCGTCCCCCCCTCTCCAAAGCAGAAAAAAAAAAAAACCCTGCGCCGCCACCACCAACCTACCTTCCCCCCCGCCCTGGCTGCGGCGGCTGCGGCGGCGGCGGCGGCTGCTGCTGCTGCTGCTGCCTCTGCCGCCGCCTCCTCCTCCTCCTGAAGTGACGTGACGCGACGCGACGGGACCCCCGCGCTGTTTTTTGCCGGGGAAACCATGGCAACAGGGCTGTTTAAGCCCTGTTGCCCTGGTTCCTCCCGCTAAAACAACGCTGGCGGGGCTCCGGAAGCGACATGACGCGGAGAAGGTAGGTGACGGGGGGGTTGGGGGGGTGGCGATGGCAGCGGGAGGCGCGGCGGGAGGCGCAGCGGCAGCGAGCGGGCGGGCGGGGGAAGGCGCAGCGGCGAGCGGGCGGGCGGGGGGAGGCGCGGCAGCGGGCAGGAGGGTGGGGAGGCGGAGGCTTGGCGGGGGCGGCGCAGCGGAGGTGGAGGCCTGGCGGGGGTGGCGCAGCGGCAGCGAAGAGGAGCGCAGCGTTTCCGCGGCCTCTTCAGCCGCGCGCCCTAGGCAACCGCCTAGTTTGCCTAGCGGTAGCGCCGGCCCTGCTCCTTTCAGTAGCCCAGCTGTCTTGAGCCAATCAGGATGAACTTCATCTGGGCCAAGCAGAAGAGGTGGGTCCTTGGTCATGAATAGAATGCTTGGGCCGCATTTGCATGCAAATACTGGGACATCAAAGACATGGGAGACTCTGAGGCTTCAGGAGCCATCAGAGGAACTATGTACATTTTGCATGACATTCAGCCCCCAGCTAGGATAATCTTGTTTACACGTGTGGAGGTGTGTGTGTGTGTGTGTGGTGCAGCAGGAAACTCTGATGCTTTTTCTTCACAGATGGGCTACTGCTAACAGATAGGGATAGGTGAGAATTCTGTTTCATTCATTTTTTTATAATAACATACCAAAATTCGCAAATTTCTCCAAGTCTTGAGATTGAATTAATTTGAATGTGGGAGAACAAAACTGACAGATTTGACTGACCCGGCCAAGGATTTTAGTGCTTCGCTCTTGAATAGCTGGGTCTGAATAGCTGCGTATTCAGCCGTGTTTGTGATGCCAAATTAGGGATGTCACCTCTCCTTTTTTCCTGATAGGCTCCTCATTTTTAAGATGGCAGGTACGTACAACATGGATAGTTCTCTCAGTGTTGGGAATAGCTGTACCTATTGAATGGAATGGGTGAGAATTCCATTTTGGTTTGTTTTTGATAGGAATTTAACCAACATTTGCAAATTTCATATACAAAATGGAAAGAATTTGAGATTTTAGTTTGGATGAGGGAGAAAGCAAAACTGAGAAATCTGCCCATTGCTGCTACTTGACCTTTGATAAACATTCTACTCTGATTTGATATTTCTGTGCAATTGCTTGGCTGAGGCTGCAATCGTATGCAGGCTTACCTCTACTGGTTCCAGTGGGGCTTACTTCTGAGTAGACATGTATAGGATTGCACTGTGAAGGTTGCAATAATCAGGAAGTGAGCTTCTAAAGTATGCAGATCATTCCAGCATTAAAAAACAAACAAACACCCACCTTCTGTGGTTCCTTACAGCTTGCCTTTGTTCTTACATGGGGTCACCTTTCTCAGCCAGAAAGTTGGAATGTCCTGCAGGAGTCATAATAGACTGACAAACAGCAATTGGAAAGAAAAAGGCAATTAGCGTTTTGATATATCAGGCTATGGAAATATCAAGCAGATCAACTTAACTGCTGGGAAAGTGTTATCTGAACCTCATTAGCTGTTCACATGTACTAGCAAAAGAGTTGCTGAGTAACACTTGCGTGTTGTGAAAGTAGAATACAGATTTCAAATGCAAGAGCATGAGAAGACTCAGGTGATTACCACCAGATCTTTATGAGTGGAGCAGATGGAGGAACTTGGGAAAGGGGGATATCCCTGCAACTTTCAAGTCTTTCTCATGATAAGTGAGCTCCCTCCCTAGCCTCTGCATGCTTCTTTTAAGCTGTCCTGCCCACCCACAGTGCAAAGACTCATCTCCATCTGTCTCAAGGACTCAATGCATACTATGCATTCAGATGAACAACTGGACCCTGACCGAATTAGGTGGGGGAAGTAAGTTCCACTTAAACCAGGGTTGTGCAACTTGTGGTCCTCAGATGTTTTGGCCTACAATTACCATCAACCCTACCCAGCATAGCCAATGGTCAGGGATGATGGGAGCTGTAGGACAAAGTTCTGGTTGACCAAAAGTTGCCCACCCTTGACTTAAACCAGTGAAGCTTCCAAATAGATCTGTATTTGCTTAACGTCACTAAGCAGTTACATTTACTAAATGTCTTTAATAAATTTCAGATAATTACATTTCAAGTACTTTATGAAAATGTTCCCATTTTTTTTAGATGGGTGTTGAGGCTGGAAAATTGTGACTTTTCCTAGTGAGTGAAGGCTTAAGCCAGTTCAATTGTTCATCAGAATCAGCCCTGGATGTCCTTCGGAGATGGATAACATTTTTTTTAAAAAGGCTGAGGGATCCCACTCCTAGCCATTTGCAGAAGAGAAGACAATGAAAGAGGCAATACCTCTCTGTAGAAGGATGGTCTCCATACTGTTGGATGTTTTTAATTGCTTGCCTTGAAGGGTCTGCTGCAATTCTGCCTCGAATATTTCCCTTCATCGCTCTGGCTCTTTCATATAATTTTAAAGTCATCTCTGTTTCCTACAACCTATTATTATTTATCATTCAAGGAAGAGGAAATCTGCATTTGTTTAGGAAACTTGTGGTGAATTCAGGCTGGATAATGGAGAAAGAAAGAAAGAAAGAAGAAAGAAAGGGGTTGTCATTGCCACACTATGCAATTAGGAGCACAAAGCAGTTAACTGGTTCAGATCCCATGAATGGTTGGTTGGAAGAATGCTCCACAATCTATAGCAGCCTTTCCTAACTTGTTGCCCTCCAGATGTTTTGGCCTGCAATTCCCATCATCCCTGACCTTGGTGGTTGGGCCTGATGGGATTTGTATTCCAAAGCATCTATAGGGCAGCAGGCTGGGGAAGGCTGGATTCTGTAGCATCATAGAAGCAGAAAATACATTAGGTCTTATTAATTGACTTCTACAGCTAAGCACACCTGAATTCAAAGGTGTGTGTTTCTAACTCTGGTAGATTGGCTTGCACCCTTACTCTGCTGCTGTGGTCCAGCTGCCTGCCCTCCCCACCCCTGTCTGCTCATCACAGGTTTTCTATTGAACACAGTAAGTTGGAACTATCCTAAAATCATAGGGGAGGAGAGGTGCATGGTCCAGATTCCCAACAACCCTGAATTCTTTGAAGGCCCTCCCATAATGGCACCTTCTCTCACCAGGCTTGTAGGGTCATTGCCGTAACATCATTAGCAGCTATTTTCTTCTTTTGTTGTGTCTCCTCCAAAAATTCAAGTTGGCAAGAGCTGAGTTGCTTGGTGCTATACTATACTTGTACTGTAGCAGGCCAGGGCATGAATACTGCTGCAGTGGCTGGTAATTGACAATAAGGTGCTCACGTTTTAGCCAGGGAGTGGGTGGGAAAGTGCACTCAAGATGTGATGTGCTTCAGTCTCCAGTGACAACATCCCAATCTGCACATCAGGTGTATCCCCTTTTCCTCATGTGACTTTTATTGAGCTATTGACTTCAACATTTATTTTAGATTGTAAGCTCCTCAGGCCAGGGATCTTTCCTTTGTAAAGCTCAGTGCACACTGATGGTGCTGTATCAATCAATCAATCAATCAATCAATCAATCAATCAATCAGTAACAAGAAGAAACCTAATTTAGACAAATAGCTAGGGCAGGCTTTCCCAACCTGGTGCCCTCCAGATGTTTGAAACTTCAACTCCCATCAGCCCCCCCCCCCAGCCAGCATGGTGTCAGGATCCGCTCCTCCAGGGTAGCGCCACAGCTCCACCTGGTGGCAACGCTACCTCCTTGCAGGAGCGAGCCCAGGGTTTGTAGGCACTCACAGGGTGTAGCCACTTGCTCCTGGCTGCTTTCAGGCCAGCTAATGCAGCCCAGCTGGAAGCAGCCAGAGAGGCCTATATAAGGGCTGCAGTTTGCCTTCAACCCTTGCCACAGCTACAAAAATACCTCTGTGTGGTCTGCAGCCAGTTCCTGCTTCCAGTGACCAACCTTGCTTTGCCTTGTGTTGACCTGTGACTGCTCTCGACCTACACTCCTGCCTCTGGCCCTTGCTCTGCCTGGTACGTGTTTGGACTCTCTTTATTCTTGGACTTGTCTTCTGCCTCTGACCCTTGCCTGGACTCTGCTTGACTCACCTTCTGCCTCTGGCCCCTGTTTGGACTCTGTTGCTCTAACCGTGCTGCACCTTCTGCCTGTTGCCTGGACTTGCCCTCTGCCTCTGGCCCCTGTGTGGACTCTGTTGCCTGGAACTTGTGCCGAACCTTGGGCCTACTGTTTATCCCCGCCTCCATCTTCCCTGGCCCTGGTGTTCCAGCCCTGAAGCCTTGCTGCCCATGCCCCGGACCTTACACATGGCCAATGGTCAGGAATGCTGGGAGTTGTAGTCCAAGGCATCTGGAGGGTAGCAGGTTGGGGAAGGCTGGCCTAAGTGATATTCCAAATGATTTAGATAATCTAACATTCAGATGCACAAAAATGGTATTGCTCTAGTCATCCAATGTATAGATAAAGAAGGGGAAGAGCCAACAATGTATTTTGATCATTGTCATTCCTGGCACAGGCCAGGATGACTTTTGGATGGAGATGCTGATGTTACAGAGCCTAAAGATCATGTGGGACCCCCCCCCCCAATGCTAGTGAGACCCCAGGTACCCCCAGCATCAGTGGGGATGCTACACTAGGCCCTTCAACAGTGGTGGACCTGAGTAACCCCCAGGGATGGGGACTCGGACTCGATGACTCGACTCGCGAGTCCGACTGAGTCCCCCCTCTGACTCGAGTCCCACTCGAGTCCCAATTTTTTCAATGGGACTCGAGACTTGACTCGAGCCCAGGGACTCCGCCACCACCAGAGCAGGGTCCCAGCACGTCACTTCCGCCACGCCGGAAGTGATGACGGGACGGGCGGGGGTGGCGTGGCGTGCAATGGCGGCGGTGGCAGCATGCGATGGAGGCGTGCGATGGCGGCGGCTGCGTGCGATGGCGGCTGCGGCTGCGTGCAGGTGGCGGATGAGGGAGACGGCGACGGCGGTGACGTGAGCAGTGGTGGTGGCGGGCGACGGTGGCGGAGTGTGGGTGGGCCTGCGCCGGCCCCGTCATCACTTCCGGTGCGGCGGAAGTGACGCGCCGGGACCCTGCTCCGGCGTGCTTGGCCACTGCCGCTGGTGCGTCACTTCCGTCGCGCAGGAATTGATGACGGGAACGGCGCGGGCGGCATGGCGTGCGATGGCGGCGGCGGTGGCTGCGAGTGGGTGGCGGCGAGGTGAAACTGTGACGGCGGTGACGTGATCAATATACATTGTTGGCTCTTCCCCTTCTTGCTCTAGTCATCCAATGTATACCGTAGATAAATACCATTTTTGTGCATCTGAATGTCAGAAGAGCGAGATTGGGCCGCGCCGCCGCGGAGAACTATGAACCCAGGGAGGGCTCGTAATGCATCCCTGGTGCGGCAGCAGTGGTGCCAGGAGCAGGGACGAGGGAAGGACCCGCCCATGGTAAGTGGGGGCGGCAGCGGCCCATGGAGGGAGCGAGAGGGTCTCCGCGGGAGGAAGGGCAGCTCTTCTTCCTCTCGCAGAGACCCTCCCGCTCCCTCCATGGGCCGCTGCTTTGGGAGTGACTCGGGACTCGGGACTCGAGTCACCATTTTGGACCTTGGACTCGTGACTCGACTCGAGGCCAAGGACTCTTCAACATCCCTGGTAACCCCCAGATGAAACTCAGGATGGCAGGATGAAACTCAGCCATGAAACTCACTGGGTGACGTTGGGCCAGTCACTGACTCTCAGCCTAACCTACCTCACAGGGTTGTTGTGAGGATAAAATGGAGAGGAGGAGGAGGATTATGTAAGCCACCTTGGGTTCCTTGAAGGAAAAAAGGCGGGGTA
Source organism: Shinisaurus crocodilurus (assembly GCA_021292165.1). Classification (NCBI taxonomy): domain Eukaryota; kingdom Metazoa; phylum Chordata; class Lepidosauria; order Squamata; family Shinisauridae; genus Shinisaurus; species Shinisaurus crocodilurus. The sequence continues at coordinate 62,718,414 of CM037881.1, read as the reverse complement.
TAAATATAATAAATAAATAAATAAATAAATAAAATAGACTCCTGATAAGACCCTGCTTTTGGACTACCTTTTTTAGTGGACTGGTACTGTGCTCTTGACCTTTTGCCTGTCTGTTGACTTCTCCTTTGAACTGCCTTTGCCGCTGGACTGATAAAACCAGTGGAGGCTCATCATACGGGGCAAAGGGGGCAGAGCCCCACCTAACCTGTCCTGATTAACCTGCTTCTCATTGCTTGTGTCCTAGAACTTGTTTCTAGAGATGGGGGTTGTACCTCGGGGGAGGGGCTCATCTTGCTTCGCCTCGGCAAGCACCCCCCCCCGGAAGCCCATATTCTCTGCAGCACAGAGCGATTCTCCACCCGCTCTCTGCACCGCTCGCAGCAGCACCGGCAGCGCAGGGTCTTGTTGCGTCATTTCCGGCTGGCTGGAAGTGACGCGACGGGACCCTGCACTGACACGACGGAATCCCACGCCACATTTTTGGCATAGAAACCAGGGCAACATGGCTTAAAATTGCCATTTTAAGTCATGTTGCCCTGGTTTCTACGCCAAAAACGTGGTTCCGTCACGTCAGTGCAGGGTCCCATCGCATCACTTCCTGGTGGCTGGAAATGATGCGACGGGACCCCACGCTGCTGGCGCAGCAGCATGGCAGCTTCAGCGGAGGGGCGAGCGGGCGGCCAGGTAAGGCCCGCGAATATCGGGGGGCCGCAAGCAGGGTTGATTTTAGCCTCATTTCAGCCCCCCCCCCATAGGCTTTATGGGGGACTTTATATCCCAAACAACTGAAACAATTATGAGGGAACAATAGAAGGTCATCCACAGGTCATCTTAGTCTCTATTGATAGCCAAGAACAATAGCAAACACCTCCTTCAAACAGAAAAGAAATCCATTGAGGGAAAGCTTTGTTATGCTGCTTTAAAGTTTATAGTCCTCAGGCTTTTGTGCTGCTAATTGACAGCCATTAGGCCTGTCTTTGTTATACAGATTTCCTGCATTTACAGTGCTGAAGGAAAGATTAAGTCTGACTTGGGTACCCCCTAAACAATGTATGCTAAGTTGTAAAAAAAAAAAAAAAAAAACACTGGAATGAAGGTTAACCCAGTCCCCATGGCCATTGAGGGGAAGGGGGAAGTCCTGTGACTGCTGCTTCCACTGGGCTCTTTACGCGACCCCAAACTTGCCCACCAGCCAATTCCAGATGCTCATTTTTATTTTTACAATATTTATTTAAAACTATTTATTTACTTAGTTTAGAGTATTTTTCTCCTACTCCTCAGCCAAAAAGGCTCCTGTAACAGCTTACAAATAATCAGTAAAAGACGGCAGTCCCTGCCTGCAGGCTTACAATCCAAAAAGACACTACATGCAAGGAAAAAGGAATAGGGATGGATGGAGAAAGAGTTACAGGTGCAGTCCTGGGGCTTGCAAGAGAGAACCCTGTGTCACAAGCTAGGTATGGTTGGCTCCGCCCTGTGACCTCCCCCCGGCTCCACCTACTGTCCGCCTCACCAGTAAGATGGTGCATGAGCCGCAACTGGACAAAACTAACCCTTTGCTGGCTGATTTTGCTAAATGGATTTGTCCTTAGTTTGCCATAACCTATGCACACCTGTAGGTAGCGATGCTAGTGAACTCATTGTTCACTTCTGGGTAGCCATGCCTAGGATTGTACTGTGTAAGGCTATCATTCAGTGCATACTTACTGTTGAGAATTCTCATTGAACTCAGTCTTGATTCTGAGTAGGATAGGTTCAGGTTGATGTAAAGTGTATATGCTACATAAATGAGGAACATATCTTCAATTTAGTAATGGCTCTGTTAGGTAGGGATGGGCCAATATGTCAGTTTCATTTTCACTTTGTTTCTCATTTTACTGACCATAAGTTGGTTTTGGCCGATTTCCACAGCAGTTTGCCCCCACCCCAAAAGTCCGCATGAAAATTCATTCACTTTTTCATACGCATTTCTTCTAATATATACACTTTTGTATGAACCTTTCCTAGCATGTGCACTGTTTGCAAGTGATTTTTCAGTAATGTAATGGGTGCTTCTGCATACTTTCTCCTAATATATGCATTTCTGAGTTGCAAACTGTATCGTGAAATTCTGAAAAGTGTGGATCTTGGTGCACAAGTGCATTCCAGTTTGCCTATAAGTTCAAGAGGTTTGAATTGGGTAAGTTCATATAAAAATGCAGACCGAACAAATTTCTCCTCCATCCTCACATTGTGCTTGACCCTTTTTCCACCTGCCACTTTTCTGCTACAATTCTCTCCAACCCCCAACCCCCACCCCAGCTGCATTTTCTCCCCAGAGGGGAGAAAGCATCCAATCACTTCACTTCTTTACTACAAATCACCCTCTCCCAAGTTGTTTTGTTTAGGAGAAGCAGCTGCCAGACTTATATTACATATATTTGCATGTAGTAACATACAGTTTGATTTCAACAGGCTTCTTGATGTTGCTTATGAACGCCTTGTGGACATAACTAGGTTCCTGGAAAAGATAATTCATAGCGGGCAGATCAGTCAGTGGCTGCTAAGAGGATCAAGAAATGCATCCTTATTCTGAAGGTATCCCTACATTTGCTGGAAGCTGGGACTAATTAACTAGATGTGTGTTTCATACTACTAGTGGTTAGGAGGGTTTTTTAAAAAAGTATTTCATCTAAAGCAGCCAATACTGATCCCTGGTTCAAGACATCAGTTGGTTGAGATCTGAGCCACTGCATTTCAAAGATGGGGAACTCCTTATCCCATAATTGCAACACACCATCTTCTTCAGTCAAATAGGTTCTTGCATACCGTAGGACTTAAAAGGACATGAAAGATGTGACAGCAGTGCCAACCTACTCCATTTATAGAGCTGAGCTGAAATGCCTTCCCCAAGTTCACCATTCTTTTCCGTTGGTGTGGAGTTGAGGGTGTCTTGGGAAGGGGATGTGAAAGGGCATGAAACTGGCAGCATAATCATCAGGGAGTGCTGCCACACACTGGTGGCAGCACTCTCTGGAGTCTGGGTAGCTGGCAACTGCCACTTCCTCTTCCCACTCTTTTTCTTCTGCTTTGCCCTCACTCTGATTGGCTTTATGACAATGCTACATGATGACTTAGTGTTGTTATGAATCCAGTCAGAGTGAGGGCAATGTTTCCTGAAGCCCTTGGTCTAAGGCAGGGGCGCACAACCTTTTCAGTCCTGAGGGCTGCATCGGGTGTCTGCTGGGGTAGTGGAGGCCACACACATACAGGCACACAACAACAACAACATTTTTATTGAATCAGTCTGCAGACCATTTTCAAAAACAATATAATACACAGAAGTACACAGTAAAATCCTTACAATAGTTCCATTTTTGGAATATAAAATATATAAATTTTTAACTACCGTAAATTTTTTTTAAATTGCCTGTACCAAAGTTTTCCTTTCTGCTTCTTTTTTCCTTATACAGGCAGCCTTAATAGCAAATAAGGCGACTCTCTGGGAGACAAAGCAATTAGAGCCATTTAAGAGAAAAAATATTTTACCCGTCCCTGACAAGTTACTCATATACTCCAGAAAGGGAGCAAAATAGTGTGCCCTGCAGCTGTCATAAAGGCGGCATTCAAGAAGGTAATACTCTAGGTCTTCAATTTTCAATGCATCGCAGATGCATAATCTATCAGCTAGGGATGCCACGAAATCTCCCTTGTAGGACCATGGTATCCATCTGTTCAAACCGAATCCTTGTAAAGGCTATGCGGAGACATATTTTCATGTTATGAAATAAATAGTTCTCGGACTGAAAATGTGTTTTTGTACTGGCTAACCATTTCATATACAGACACACTGACATACAACTCTCACACACCCTTCTCACGCGCTCACCACAGCAGCAACAGATCTTGGTCTTGCAGCAACATCATCGAGGTGCTGAAGCCTTGCCCCAGGCACCCCAATGCGATCACCAAGAAAAGAAGGAAAATGCTTTAAGAACAGGCTGTGTGGTTCCTGCCATAGAGTAGGAAACTCATTCCTGAAGCATCCCAGGAAGTAAGCAGGAACCTTCTATCACTGCTTCCTGGGATGCTGTAGGAATGAGGTTCCTACTGTACGGCACACAGCCTGTTCACAGAGTATTTTTTTCTCCCCAGTCCCTCCCCCTTCTTTTTAGCTGGGGCAGATGCTAGGAGTCTGGGGGGCAGTCGGACATTGCTTGTGGGGCTGCCAGCTGCCCACTGGCCACACCTTTTGGACCCCTGCTGTAAAGATTGCTGGGAAGGAAAAAATGATGGCTGCTATCCCCAGAGACTCCGCGGAACATTCTTGCTGCCACAGCCAGGTACATAAATCCCTGGCAGCTCAAAAGGTGAGTTGGATGGCATTTTTTGAAAGTGGCTCCTCTCCCCCCCCCCCCGCCCCCTCACTCAAACTCACACATACACACACACACACTTTTATTTATTTTTATATACTGCCCTTCATCCACAAGGGATTCCAGAGTGGTGTCTACACCAACAACTCCAATATAAAAACTACAATTACAAATTAAAAGGCAAAGGAGCAACAATACATGAACACTCTAATTTTTCTGGGAAAGGTCTAACAAGAACTTACGGTAGGTCTCCGCCCTAATTTTCTGCAACCTGATGACTTGCCAATGCAGATTGCTACCCTATGAAATATGGTTATTTGTTATAAGAGGTTTCATGCCTACTCAGAAGTACAGTAATACCTTGGATTGCAAGCATAATTCGTTCCGGAACCGTGCTTGTAATCCAAAACACTCTTATATCAAAGCGAGTCTCTGGCGGGCGTGAGCGGGGCCGATTTCGGCCGGCTACGCCTGCTCGAGGCGAGCGATTACATCCCTACCTTGTCTTGCAAGACCTTGCTTGTTTATCAAGTCAAAAAAAATTAAATTTTTTTGCTTGTCTTGCAAAATGCTCTCAGACCAAGTTACTTGCAATCCAAGGTATTACTGTAAGTCCCAAGGGTGGCAGCCTGAGAGACTCATTGCGCTTGAGAATTGGGCTCTTCAGGTCTGGTGGGCTTTCCTATGTAGACTGCAATTTAATTCTATCATGATGTTGGTATTTATTAGCTTTGAATCTCTGCTTTTTATTCTGAGGAAATATTTACACATTATGAGAATAGGAATTCCAGCTGCCAGCTTTAGGTTACAGCTTGGAATATTCATCCCAAATATAGCAATGTGGGGGCAGAGAAAGTAGGCAGCAAAGAGAAAGAGGTAGAAGCATCTTAGAGGCTGTAGTTCCTTTTGTATGACATTGTCTGGATAGCATCCATCTGTGGGAGCCAGTGAGTTCCAAAACTTTGCCAGTGATGAGCTGCAAAGCCCTTAATAAAATAAAGTACTGCAACACAAAGTGTTGGGAGATCCCAGATCAACAGCAGAATGAATGTGTCAGAAAAGAGCTGGGAGTGAACATGTAAAATATCCATCACAGGATCCAAAGGGCTTAGAATTATCCTATATAGGCCGGGCCTCTGTGCACGACTGCAAGCATCATGACAACTGATTTATTATTATTATTATTTGGGGGGATTGCACATTTAAAAACACACTCCCATTTGCTGCGCTCCTTTTCCTTCAAGGTAACGTATACAGTAATACCTTGGATTGCAAGTAACTTGGTCTGAGAGCATTTTGCAAGACAAGCAAAACATTTTAATAAATTTTGACTTGATAAACAAGTGATGTCTGGCAAGACAAGGTAGGGATGTAACCGCTCGCCTTGAGCAGGCGTAGCGAGCCAAAATCGGCCCCGCTCACGCCCGCCAGAGACTCACTTTGATATAAGTGTTTTGGATTACAAGCACGGTTCCGGAACAAATTATGCTCTCAATCCAAGGTATTACTGTATGTTGCAAAGATACCACATTCTTGTATATCCAAAAGTATGTTTCAGACTTTGAAAACTGTTGTGTCTCTTCTCCCCCTTCCTTGCAATATGTTTGTTTCTTCTCTTCCCCACCCCTCCCCCAACTCATCATTTAGAATTTTCGGAATAAGAACCAGTAATAAAATTTCAAAATAGATGACACAGAAGTTCTCACAGCATACAATAAAAAGGAATGGGGGTGGGGAAGCAGAGAGGAAGGGGTAGAAGCATATAGACATTTTACAGGTGATGGGGAAATGGGTCAACATACATGCCAAAAACAGGAAGAAATTATTCTACAAACCAAGAACCAGGATATTTTACAGGCAACACAACTTTGCCCAGCTAGTTCAGGGACTGAAATAAACAGGGACAAAGACTGAAATACATTGCTGCTTTGTTTTTCAAAATGAGAAAGAAAGCTAGTCAGCCAACTAAATGTGACAGAGCTAATGTTTCAGCTGTCTTGAGGGAGCATTTTATAGTGCTACATGTTCTGCTGTGTGACACTAGCCCAGCTCAGCTCAGCCTAGCCACATTCCCATATAAACACTTGGCATCAGTCCTGGCACCACCATATGGCATCATGGGACAGCTGCCAAGGCCCCAGAGCCCTGCAAGGACTTACCCTCAGCTCTCTCTTTCAAAATACTGTAGATATATTTAAAAATCTTACTGGTTCTCAACTGTCACCATCTTTGTTTTCAACAATGCCCTGGAAACTGAGTTGACTGAGTTTTGGAGGATAGAAATGGTCTGCCACTTGGAGTTGCCAGTGGGGCTAAGATGAGCCTCCCACCGCCCCGCCCCCAGGGATGGGGACTTGGACTCGGGGACTCGACTCGTGAGTCCGACTGAGTCCCCCCTCTGACTCGAGTCCCACTAATTTATGTGGGACTCGAGACTCGACTCGGGACTCGAGCCCAAAGACTCCGCCACCGCCGCCGGCCGCCGCCGCCGCCCTCACCTCCGCCGCCCTCGCCTCTGCCGCCGCCGCCGCTGCCCTCGTCGCCATCGCACACAGCACGCCATGTCACACCGCCAGCGCCGTCGCTCTGTTTTTGGCGGGGTTGCTGTGGTTCCCTCCCGCCAAAACAGAGCGCCGTCGCTAGCGGCGTGACGCAGCATGCCACGTCACGCCACCAGCGCCGTCGCTCTGTTTTTGGTGGGAGGAACCACAGCAACCCCGCCAAAAACAGAGCGACGGCGCTGGCAGTGTGACGCGGCGTGACGCGGCATGCTGTGTGCGATGGCGACGGTGACGAGGTCGACGGTGACGGAGGAGGAGGAGGAGGTGAGGGCGGCAGCGGCGGCGGCGGAGGCGAGGGCGGCGGCGGCGGAGGAGCTGAGGTGAGGGCGGCGGCGGCGAGGTGAGGGCGGCGGCGGCGGAGGTGAGGTGAGGTGAGGGTGGAGGTGAGAGTGGCGGCGGCGGCAGCGGCCCATGGAGGGAGCAGGAGGGTCTCCGCGGGAGGAAGGGCAGCTCTTCTTCCTCTCGCGGAGACCATCCCGCTCCCTCCATGGGCCGCTGCTTTGGGAGTGACTTGGGACTCGATTCAAGTCACCATTTTGGACCTCGGACTCTAGACTCGGGACTCGACTCGGGACTCGGGACCCGGGACCAAGGACTCTTCAACATTCCTGCCCGCCCCCCACAAACCCTACATGGGTTCAGCACCAGCCCACCATTATATGATGGGGCCCACCAGAGGGTACTTTGCTGAGGGCCACCCAAGACCTGCTTAGCATTTGTTCTGCCAAATGTTTTCCCAAAGGGCTTGGCAGGGGTTCTTTAATGAATTCTCATGCCATAATAAATCCAGGAGGATCAAGCCAAACATCTTTTATTGCGAGTTAAGATCCTTATTATACAGAGTACAATAATTCCAAACCCCCAGTAAGAGCCCCAGTCCTTGGACAGGCAGCAACTACAATATCACCAACCAACCAGTCAAGAAGCTCTGCCTCCAGTATCAGTTGGGTCCTTGCTGTAGTCACTCAGCCTTGAGGTCTCTCTCCCCCTCTGTCCGTGTCAGGGCTCCTGCTGGTTCTTTGTCCTTCTACAGGCTGGCAGCCAAACGGCTCCTGGATCTCTCTCCTTCCTTCTCAGCACACTTCAACACAACCAACCAACCAACCAACCAACCACCACTACCAACAACCACCCTTCACTCTGCATTTTTTAGTCTTAAATACCATTCTAGCACCAAGCCTCATGGGCTGCAGATCTCATGCTTACCGTAATTGCTAGCACCTGTGCTGTTTGCAGTGTCATTCTTCTGGCCCGCCGCCAGGTCACACGCCGGTAAGTTGCTGAAGATTGCATCAGGCTGGCAAGTAGCCAAGGCCATTTGCTGATAGCACAGCGCAGTAAACTTTAGCTTTTTAAATCAAGCCCAGAGCATAGAGGCAGAACTTTGTACAACACTCCTGTACTCCTCGATCATCTTCCGCAATTCCCAATACAGCGTTCACATGCCACACTATTGTGCAGCTCTTTCCCCCCCCCCCCATGTCTATTTGTATGAGGTGCTCTAACCTGCCAGCATTTGAGTGCCGCCACAGCAATGGTCCGAAATCATGGAGCTATTTCACAGCACTATGAGGCCATCGAGTCCAACCCCCTGCTCAATGCAGGAAACTAGGGGAGGGGTCTCCCATCTAAGTAATAACCAGGCCTGACCCTGCTTAGTTTTCCACACTCAGACAAGCTGAGCCAGCTAGAGCCACAGGCACTTCAATCCACATGGAGACCAAAAAAGGATGGAGCATGATATCGAAAACAAGAAGGATCCAGGAAGCAGTAAAGGGGTTAAGAACACTAATTCCAAAGGAAGGAGAGGCACTGTTCAAGCTAAAATCCAATACACTGTGCAGTGTACTTTATGCTCTCCAAACCATTTCTGCTTCTATGGAATGCTCTTACTGCTTGATTCCACCAAGGAATCAGATAGTGAAAAGTTCAGGGATCAGACAATGTTTTCAATGATGTATTGGCCAAAGCTGCTGGCTCTTCATACCTCGTGCTTCCTAGCATTGATATCCTACATATATTGACTGTGGAGGCAAAGCACAATTGACAGGTGAGCTTAAGCATTCAATACCCTCCACTCAGTACACTCCAAAGTAATTGGCTCACTAAGAGCAGTTCCAAGATCCCATGCATGTTTGGGAATAAGTGCCGCGCTGAGATCAAGATAGCTTGCTCGCAAGTAAGGATTGAGTAGGATCACAACCTTATTAAATTTAAAGAATCCTACAGTACTGATATATTTCATACAAGGTTATAAAGGTCAACTTCGTATTTGTACCCAGGAGGACTAATGGCCATTATGGTCAAGCAATGCCTCAGGAATGGGCTAGAGTCAAACAGAAGTCTGCCAGACTGCAACAAAAAAAATGAGTAAGTTCCCCAAATGTTCGAAGCATGGACTGAAGTTGAACTGTTTTTTTCAAGATACTTCACTGTTTCCCCTGTGACATAAGAACTCGGACTAGGCTTAAACACAACCATCAGTAGCATCTTCTTGCACAACTGGGAACCAGCCTGATGCTGGACTGGACCCTAGATTGGCTTTAGTGGGTGTGGGTGTTTTTACCCTGTGGAGCACAGAAGTCATTGGAAATGCCCACTAGAGGGAAATGCCCACTAGTAGTCAACCTGAAGGTTCCTTTTGTGATTTGCTGCTGCAGTTTAGTTTATTCTGTCAGAAAACTGATCAGCTCATTAAAAACATGGCCCAGCCCAACTTGTGCCTCTCAGCAACTCTTCTAAAATTAGTGTCAGATGGACTTTTGGAAAGAGGAAAGGGAAGGATCAGCAAATGAATTTGTTTCCCTCCGCGCATATAAACAGGCACAGAGATAACATGCCTGGGGTCCCATACACTCGTGGTTTGGGCTGGAAATGACAAATTATAACCATTTTACTCAAGACAACACTGTTCCAATGACTAGGCCTGGCATGGCAGATAAAACATGGGATTCTTGTTTAGAGGTGGTGGTTAGTTTTGTGTTGTGTGTGTTTGTATAATACTAAGATGACTTGTTAGGGGGGAATAAATAGACTGCTTTGTCAAATTTTGTAGAATTCTGTTATTTTTATTTTAACCCACACTGTTCGTAGAAAACAATTTAGAGCAGCCAGGTTTTTAACAGCTAAATGCCGGGTGGGCCTGTAGCTAGGGGTGGGCTAGGGGGCCCCTGCCCCCCCCTAAATTTCTCTGCACCCCTTAAATTTTATTTTTACAAACAAATAATTAAAGAACAGTTTACAATTTTGCCTTTAAAAGGCCTGCAAACTAGATGAACTGCCTCCCTTACTTCCTCCTCCCCCACAAACGTTTAGGCTGACTACAGGCCTGATGCAGGGCAGGGCATTTCATAGTCCAACCCCTGCTCAATGCAGGAATCTAGGTCAAAGCATCTCTGACAGATGTCTGTCCAGCTGCACCTTGAATGCCTCCAGAGTGGGAGAGCCCACACCTCCCTAGGTAGTTGATTCCATTGTCTTATTGCTCTGACAGTCAGGAAATTTTTCCTGATGTTTAGGTGGAATCTAGGTTCCTGTAACTTGAGCCCATTATTCCGTGTCCTGCAAACTGGGATGACCGAGAAGAGATCTTTGCCCTCCTCTGTGTGACATCCCTTCAAATACTGGAAGAGTGCGATCATATCTCCCCTCAGTCTCCTCTTCTGAAGGAGATTGCGTTTGAAAACCACTTGATGGCTTTCCCAAAATTCTAGGTGCTTGTGAAAGTGAAAAGCTTTTACGGGAGCATGGGGCTTTGACAGCTAGCTGTCACAATTCTGGTTCCTTTTAAAAGTGTGTTGTTGTTTTTTACAGGACTATTCAGGGTGTTGTTGTTTTTAACAGGGATACAGTCATGCCTTGGATTGAGAGCATAATTCATTCCGGAAATGTGCTTGTAATCCAAAACACTCTTATATGAAAACGAAATCCCCCAAAAAAAATTTGTACAGAGATTTTTAATTTAAGCCGTACTGCAGTACTTGTATTGCAAGATGTCGCTTGTATATCAAGTCAAAAAAAATTAAATAAATATTTAAAAATTTGCTTGTCTTGCAAAATGCTCTCAAACCAAGTTACTTGCAATCCAAGGTATTACTGTATATGCAGGGATGAATGCATATGTCCCTGTCAAAAAACCATGGGAGGACCAAGGGTGAATGGGAGGGAACAACCCACGGTGAGCCCAATCGTCTGTCAGGCGCACCGTGGGTTGTTTCATGAAGAACCCATACCGCAGTGTCAGAGGTAGTATGCCTCTGTATGCCTATTGCTGGGGAGTATCAGAGGGATGGTGCTGTTGTCCTCATGTCCTGCTTGTGGCTTTGCATATGTTCCTATCCTGACTTAATGTGAACCAGTAGTTCATAAGTAAAGCAAGCATGAGTGAATTTTCTTTTTCTGCATAATATATTCACATTGTATGACACGGCTTTTTAGTCTGCAGAATTTGCTTTTAATAGCAGCCTTCTTCCCCCTCCACTGGCAATAAACAATTTGGTTGCTAAATTATAGTAGAAGTTTCTCTGTAAGCTATTTTTGAAATGCGTGGATTATATTTGAGATTGATTTCTTTATCATAGGAACAGGACATGGTCCTCTCTCTCTCCCTGTCTTGCTATTTAAAAATATGACATCTCTTTGGTTGAGAACATATTGTTTCACACAGACAAGAAACCTGTTTGCTATGGACCTGTTGATATACCAGTGTAGATAGTACATTCAGTGTGCCCTAAGTTCATTTGTGTCCAAACACAGATTGCAAAAACCAAAACAAAGTAGTCAAAAACCAGGCCAATATTTAGAGAACCCTGTGTGGATGTCCAGTCCCATTTTCTAACAGACTAAGGCCTATATGGGAAAAACTGAAACAGTAAACACCTTTGTGTTGCTTAGTAACGTTTGGGTAGCCATTTGTAGATATTTTGATTCTGTAATGTCTTGAAATTATTTGAAATCCCAAGAAAAGGCAATTTGCAGTGGTACCTGTAGTACCCAATTATAATAATGATGGTACCACATGTGCAGAAACACTGAGAACGGACTATTATATGTTCTCATGGCCTCTTTCATTTTATTGTAGTAAATATGGCACTATCTCTCTTTGACTTCAGGGACTAACAAACACTGACACTCGGTGTGCAGAACTGTAGCCAGTACATGAATAGTCGGCTTCTAAGATAAAAGTCTTGGAGAAAACTAGCCATTTTCTCTCCGCCACCTGCAACCTCCATCACTTTTCCTAATGCCTAATAATGTTGTGTTTCTGGTGCTAGTGGATCCTTCTTAACTTGCACTCTAAAACATTGTGGTTTTCCTTGACTGATTTCCTGTGCACCTGGTTTGAAAGAGCCAGCATGCTGGTCATTCTCCTGAACTGTGTCACTTTGGGCATGTTCCACCCTTGTGAAGATATGGGCTGTGACTCCTCACGCTGCAAGATTCTCCAGGTAAAGGCTTTTTTCTTTTCTTCTTTAAAAACAACAATGTATCTTACTGCCTGTTTGTCAGAACATAATACATGGGGGGCGGTGTGCCATAGCTTAGTGGAAGAAAACTGGATTTGCATGCAGAAGGTCCTAGGTTCCATTCCTGGCATTGCCATTTTTAAAAATAAGGATCTGATGGGAGGTTATGTGAAAGACTGGGACCCTGCAAAGACAATGCTGGGCTAGATGGACATGGTTTGACCTGGGCCCATATATTCCATGGGTGCAGACAGGAGGTTAGGTTACTCCTGTTAGAGTAACCTAACTTCCTCCAACCAACCCACTCCAGTCCTTTTGCCATAAAACAGACTGGATAAGCCAAGATTAACTTACTGAATATACCTTATTGCCCTCTGAGGGCTATATGGCTATACATAGGCAGAGCTCTCAGCAGAAGTAGTTCCATTTCACATCTGATTGATACTGGGGATGGGGTGGTCCATTTTCTGGGGATGGGGTGGTCCAGCTTGATGGATGCAAGCTGGGAAAGGAAGGTGAAAATTAAGCTGAAGGGGACAACACTATGATCCTGACAATGCACCAAATGCAGCACATATTGCAAAAACTGGAATGGAATCAAGAGCTAGAATTCAGCAGCACCCAACACCTGAAGCTTTCAGTGTACCCTAGGTGTTTTTGGTAGGGTGCACTGAAGAGTGAAATTTACCCTTATTAGGATTCTGAAGAGAGAGCAGAAGTAATCAATTCCACTTTTATATGGTTCCAACTGGAGAGATTCTTCATAGCACAAGAATGGGGCAAATGGTCTGCCAATTGAGATAAGAAAGGACAGCTGATTCATAGTCCAGTTTATTCAGATCTTGGCTTCCTGCCTAAGAAAATCTGTCCCTGATTAGCAGACAGACACACAGCCAGTTGGAGACAGTATTCTTCAGCCACTCCTGGACTTAGAGAGTAGGAAGTGTCCGGACACATTTTAGTACAGTTCTGCTCACTTTCCCCACTCCTGCTCTGTGAATGAAATGGTTTTCTTGCCAGTCTTCCTTTCACAGTTTAAAAAGCTGGCAAGCCTACTTGCAGGAAGACATGGGAATGTGTAGTATGAATGACCTCCCTGGACCAGATTGGAGGGAGCCAGGTCCCTTAGACCAGGGGTGGGCAGAAGGTAGATCAACCAGATGTTTGGGACTTCAACTCCCAGATGCCCCTGCCAGCATGGCCAATATTTATTATTTATTTATTTATTTATTTATTATTTGCATTTATTTATCGCCCATCTGGCCGGCAACCAGCCACCCTGGGCGATGTACATAAGATAAAAACAGGATAAAATACATTAAAACAGTATAAAATTTTAAAATCTTAGCCCACCCCATATTCCTGCCTGAGCAGCCAAGGTTTTAGTGAGCGGCGGAAGCTCAGCAGAGAGGGGGCATGGCGGAGGTCACTCAGGAGAGAGTTCCACAGTACGGGGGCCGCCACAGAAAAGGCCCTCTTCCTCGTCCCGACCAGTCTAGCTGCTCTGGCTGAAGGGACAAGGAGAAGGCCGTCTGTGGCAGATCTTGTTGAGCAGCCTACTTAGTGTTGCTGGAGACCAATGGTCAGGATTTCTGGAAGTTGATGTTCAAAACATCTAGAGATCGACTTTCTGCCCACCACTGCCTTAGACAATGAACTACCATCAATTCAGGTGTTTGTCACAGGGCACACCTCCTCATCTTGCTTCTTTATCTTCCAGAGCTTTGATGATTTTATCTTTGCCTTCTTTGCTGTGGAAATGATCGTCAAGATGATTGCACTAGGGATTTTCGGAAAGAAATGCTACCTGGGAGATACATGGAACCGTCTGGATTTTTTCATTGTTCTAGCTGGGTAAGTCAGAAATTGGTTCTCAAACAAAAGGCAACTTTCTGCTAACAATAGCTGAGACTAACCAACCTCCAGCTGAGAAATCTATGATTGTGTCCATATTTCTTTGTTCCTCAATGTGGATAAAGTAACTGAACCAGGACAAATGTAGAAATTTAGGTGCATCGTAGTGCACCTAACAAAAGCTGTACATTACCCTAAGTTTCTAGTTGCTTAATTCTACCTTTAGATGTTTTGAGACATGCGGTGGTGAAAGCAAAATGCAACAAAGCTGATGATTTATGCCCTTATTAAAAATGTATTAATTTTTATTTATTCAATGTATTTCTTCATTGCCTTTCAAGACTACAGTCTTGAAAATCACAGTACAGATGTCTCAGAACTTTTCCACTGAGTTTCATTTGTTACATTTTCAGCTACTCGGAGACATTAGAGACACTACAAACATCTCATTGGAGATTTATGAAGTGTTTTATAAATCCCAGCCAAGATTTGCAAAAAAATAATAATTCTTTTTTTGCAAACTTGATAGAATTTTCTGGGTTTCCTGTTCAAATGGCCTTGCAGTAATTTGCCCTGTCTTTTTGATACAAAAGGCCCAAGAGTTATTTGTAAGGACTTGCAGAGGTGAAGTATGGAAGATGAGGGTATTGTTAGGGTCCAGGTGGAACATGGAGAGAGACCTATGTTGTGAACCAATTAAACATTTCCTGTTGTCCATGCTGTACCCGCATGATACTACAAATTGTCCCAAAATCTTTGCTTCAGCACAGAGCATCTATCTCAACACAGGTCTCCTCCTCCTCCTTAACATATATCATACTTCACATTTCTGATTATCCAAGTGCTCATGGAAAAGTGGGAAGATCTGTGGAAATGCAGAGGCAGCCTTACAATGAGGCAAGGGGAGGCAAGCACCTCATGCGGCATATTTGGGACATTCATTTCAAGAGCAGGAGAGGAGAAGATAGGCAGATCTGATTCATGGGCAAAGTGTCACGGAGTTCTCCTTTGCAAGTTTCATTGCAATGCACGGTTCCTGTCGTTTTCAATGGAGCTTGCTTAGGAGAGTTTTCCAAAGGATTGTGCTCCATGATGTTAATTAGGGAGGAGCCGTAGCTCAGTGGTAGAGCACTTGCTTTGCAAGCAGAGGCTCCAGGTACGATCCCTGGCCTCTCCAGTTGAAAAGGATCTCAGGTAGCTGGTGATGGGAAAGAAGAACCCTGTCTGAAATTTCAAAGTGCTTCTGCCGGTCAGAATAGATCGTACTGGCCTAGATGGACCAGTGGCCTGTATCAGTGTAATGTTCATCATGACAAGGGAGCAGGCATCGCTATTGGATTTTTTCTAGCCTGTGGGAGCAAATGTCCTGGGCCAGCCCTGCCGAGGTTTGTGAATGTTTCATTCCCTTTTCTGTACTCCTGGAGGCAGGTCTTCTGAGATCATCCAGGAATTCATATGTGGGAGGAAGCATCCTTGGGCAGTGATCCACCATCATATCACTACCAGATTAGAAGAGAAACAGAATAAGTACTGTAAACAATAGCATGACATCAACAGCAGACTTGCCCCCCCGCCGCCGCCACCCCCCCCGGCTGCCTCAGTTGCCACATGGTGTGCAAGCTGCGTGGATGACACCCTCCTTGCCATCCACTATAGTGATTGCAGCTCTCTGCGGCACTCAGAGTGTTAAACTTTGCAGACGGCAGCAACAAAAGAATGCCACAAAACCCGCTTTCCTTTGTTCCCTGCCAGCCTGTGTGCTGCTTTCCATACTGTAAGGTCTTTTGCTCCGCAGCTTTGGGCGGACTCAGCTGGCACTCTGCTCAAGTATTTTCTCTGGCTCCAGAAATATTGGTAGTCTCAGTTTCATGCAGATTGTCCAAATGGATGAGGTTTCAGCAAGTTTGTTTAAAGCATGGGAGCTGGGTTCCAAAAAGGGAACATTTCAGTCAAAATGTGCGTGATTGCCCTTTTGTTTTGAGGGAACGAGACCAAGTTTTTGCCTTTCATGAAGTGTTTTTCTTTCAGAGGCACCTGGTTTAAATTAAAGGCTCTTTCTAGCACCCGAGAATCTCCTGGCTGAGGCTTGAAATCCACATGAAAAGTTCCTGGCCCACAGCCAAAAGGGTTAAGTTTCCTTGACACATAGCTTGGAGGCTCTCTCCTCACCTTCCTATTCATAAAGAGTGCCCAGAGTCTATTAGGGTTCTGCCCCTACTCCCACACCCCCTCCTATATAATTAACTGGAATTTCCTGGAATGGACCAAAGGATTCTAGAAATAAACCACAACTGCAGCATTTTTCCAGGTTAGGAAGTCAGCAGCAAGAGGTCTCCCATGCTACTAGAAGGAGCCATAGTGGCTTTTTCAAGGGTGTTGGATACTTGTAAAATTACTACCACTCCTCCTCCTCCTCTTACCACTACTACTACTTCTAGTCGTAGTAATAATAATAATAACAACAACAGCTAGCATTTGTATAGTTGTGTGCTTTAGAGTGTTCAGGGCATTTACCATACATTATTTCAGTAATACTTACAACAACAACCCTGTACAGGAGATCAGTATATTATCTCCACATTTCAATTGGTGTAAGGGAAACGACTAAGGCTGAGTGATACTGGCTGGCTTACATCCACCTCAACTGAGGGGAGATTTGAACAGGAGACTTCCCAGCTCACATTCTTGGCCATCACAGCACAGTATCTCTCTAGTATCAGCTTAGCAACCACTTTTATTCCATCTCTACAGCGTATGGTCTCTCATACAACCCTAAGTCACTCAACAAAGTGATAACAACTTTAGAATTCTGCACTTGGGATCAAAGCCAGCTTCAGGTTTGAGGGAATGCTCCCCCCATCGTGGTGGGTGGTCGAGTCCCATCCTGTCCCTCCTCCTCCTCTTTCCCCTCCTATTTATTCCTGCTAGCTGCAGGGGAAGTGGCAGGCCTAACTGAGGAGGAAGAGCAATGGTAGGGTTGCTTAGACATTGTGGGTAATTACAACAACAATGGCCACCTAGCGCTCATCACAGGAGCACCAGAGAAGTAGAAGGGGGGGTCCAGCAATGGTGGGTCCTTGGCAGCTGCCTGAGGATGCTTCCTCCTCACACCGGGCCTACGTGGGATACAAAGTGCCAATTTCCCAGTTTCACAATAACACCCAGCTGACCAAACAAGGTCAAGGAGAGTCCAAGTTAGGCATCTATGGATTTTGAGCCAGTTGTGCCAGTCTTCCTAGTCAGTTACAACCAGGGCTTCTGGTGACCGAGCACTGTCAGGCCTTACTTTCCCAGGGTTGGCCTGTGAGAATGAGTTACAAATCGTGACGCTGTTTAAGATCCATTGCTCTTCCTGAGCAAGGGTGTAACTCGAAGAGCTAACTCCCTTCACCTAGTGATATAGATATAGATCTCCGGTACAGTAAAGCAGCCTTCCCCAACCAGGAGCCCTCCAGATGTGTTGGACTACAACTTCCAGCTTCCTAAGCCAACATGGCCCCATGCTGGCTGGGGATGATGGGGGTTGTAATCCAACACATCTGGCGGGCACTAGGCTGCACTAAAGAGATCTGGCATCGTGCACTTCCATAGACAGGGGTGTGCACGTAGGGACACCCCTCATGTTCTGTGGGGCTGTACTGGTCTTGAAAGAAAAACCAACCTTAGAATGAGTTAGCCATACCCTAGCCCCTGTTCCCAAGTGCATGGTAGTTTGTGAATATCCTCTGGAAAGCTACTCCCCGCTCACTCCAGAGTATGATCTGCCCGGCTTCCTAGAAGACATTGTCGCCAAGCTGCTCTGGGCATCTGTGATAGACAGAATGTGTGGCAGGGAGAGCGGAAGGAGACTTCCTGCTGTATAGCTTGGAACTTATGGCAGCTCCTTCTATTTTTTTTAATGACTCTTAATTTGTTTAACAGGGCAAACCCAACAAAAAATTGGGATGGGATTCACATCTCCTGAGCCAAACCCCAATTAAATGGTAGATAGGGGTATTCATGTCTGCGCCTGCATGTCAGAGCAAATATTTCAGTGGGTACAGGCCTGTGGCTCACTCTGGCTCAGCTTGTCTGAGCGTGGAAAGCTAAGCAGGGTCAGGCCTGGTTATTACTTGGATGGGAGACCTCTCCTCTAGTTTCCTGCATTGAGCAGCGGGTTGGACTCGATGGCCTTGCAGGCTCCTTCCAACTCTATCTATGAAATCCCTACTCGGTATGTACAGCTGAGCTACAAAGCTACATACACATCCAGCCACACATTACCCTGGAGGGCCCAGTTGCTCGGTGCCCTCGGGGAAACTCTGAAGAACATAGAGCAAGTTTGTGTGTGCCTGTATTCCTCTCCGGTATCTAGGTTGCATTGTCCTTTTTCTCACCAACGCATTCTGAGAGTCGCGTGCAAAAAAGACAGCCTGTAATTCTGAACATGTGCTAAGCTGGCTGAGTTGAAACCTAGCCTAGGCTTCCCTCCTAGGCTTTCACTTGGCCAATTTAGCACAGTCTAATAACATCTGCAGTGCATTGTTCTTGCCAGGCGTTTGGAGCCCATTAGACTGTGCTAGAAAACCCCTTCTAACATACCTTTCAAAGGCCAGTCTGGACAAAGTCTTCCTCGGGGTTATCCCCAGTTTGTGCTTGGTAATGATCCTGGCCTGGAGTCTGTGAGAGCATGTGGAGCTTGCCTGCCTCGATCGGCAGTCAATCCCACAAATGTGCAGCCGAAGGAAGAGGGAGAGGAAGTGTGGTGCTGTCTGGAAGTGCAGCAAGAGCCTGGAATTTGGGAAATGACAGCTGGGAGGGTTTTGGAGTGGGGGAAGAGGGACTGAAGCTTTCGGGGTTGTCATTGTACCAGTTCTTTCAAGATAGTTTTCCCAGAAGCTTGAGACAATTTGTATTGCTTCCTTCTGCTTCAAGTTATTCCTGTACTGAACTATTTGATGTATGCATGTGTATCGGTCTATGCTTGTGTGTGTGTGTGTGTTTGTGTGGTTCTCTCTGTGTTGTCTGTTTGTGTGTCTACATCTCTGTGAGTTTTTAAAGGGCTGGAGACAGACAGTTTTTTCAGCTGAAACGGTTAAAGTATGAAAGAAGAATTGATGTTTTTGTCTTTGGTAAACAGGTTTTGTAGGGTTTTGTATTGTTTCAAAACTGTTTGACCACAGGTGATAGTCAGACAAAAGAAATATGATGTATACCATAGAAAGCTATGCCATTTTCAAATCAATGTCCCACTTTCTTAAAAAACAAAAACAAAAAAGAAACCCCACCATAATGTCTGTCTCTAGACCAGTGTTCTCCAACCTTGGGTCCCCAGATGTTTTTGGCCTACAACTCCCAGCATGCCCCAGCCAGCGTAGCTGACTGGGGCATGCTGGGAGTTGTAGGCCAAAAACATCTGGGGACCCAAGGTTGGAGGACACTGGTCTAGACACAGATGAGTTTTTCTGTTTCTTCAGGATCATTCAGTGACTAGCAGAGTTTATGCGCAACTGCCAGTCAAGTCCGGTCACAGCAAACTTCACATTTATATCTTCTTCTTTCATTTGAGAAGTACTGTACAATATTTTGGGGATCTTCCCTTATAAGAAACTGGTGTGATCAAAATTATTCCCATTTTACAGATAGGGAGAAATCTCAGATCCATTTCCACATGAGCATATACTACCTCCCAGCACAATATACCTGAAGATGCATCAATGGAGGCCTATTCCCACAGTCATTTGACATGTAGTGACTGCACAAAAAGGACATGAAAACCTTGCCTGTGTCGAGCCCCTGCCTGGGGCAGCAAAAGATTAATTGAAGTATCTTGTTGGGGTCATACAATATTTACCTCAACAAAATTTACTAGTGACACAACAACAACAGTACGTAATAGCAGTGCGTGCCCTTTCTGGGCATGGCCCTCAGTTCTCCAAACACAAGGGTAGAGTTTCTGTTCCAGAGGTATGGTAACTTTGCCTACTGAGGAGCAATTCATGACTCCTCCTGCCAGGTCACCTTTGTCTCTCTTGCTTTAAGACTTCTCCACTCTTTGAGTGTCTCAACTGTTCCCATCTGGGCCCTGTCAAAAGCAATCTAGCTGACAAAGGATCAAAGTTTAAATATGAAATGAAATAACCTCTTTCCCACTCCCCTGGCTCATTGAGTTTCTCCTTTGTTTCATCACTGAGGAGGACAGGAGGCCTCTTCCTTTTCCCTTCATTGCCTAAAATAACTCCTTTCTCCATATCTGCTGCAAGGGGCTGAGAATATTTTTAAAGATTTTTTTTTCTCTCTGTCCCTGAGCCATCAAAACAGGAATATTGAATAGGGTGGACTGGCACTAAACTACTTTATGAAATGGCCTCATGTAGAGGAAGGGGCCGTAGCTCAGTGGTCGAGCAGATGCTTTATGTGCAGAAGGTCCCATGTTCAATCCCTGGCATCTCCAAATAGGGCTGGAAAGACTCCTGCCTGAAACCCCGGAGAGCCACTGCCAGTCAGTGTTGACAAGACTGGGCTAGATGGACCCACGGTCTGACTCAGTATAAGGCAGCTTCTCATGTGGATCTAGTGGGGTTTCTACTGCTAGGCTTCTCTTGCCTAGCAAGTGGCTGCTTGTTCCTTCCTGCAGAGATCTCCATAAAGGGGCCTTACCCACCTCGTACTTCCATCTGCTACTTTTGAGGAACTGGCATCATACGTGTTGTTTTGACATCCTATGTGTAATAGGAGGCACAGCAGGGCATGTGCCCCAGACCTTCTGAGCTGTGCCCCGGATCTGTAGAACTGCCCCAGTGCCATCATCTGCCTTAATAGAAGCCTGCTTCTTCCCTCTGAGCTCAGTAGCCTTGCAGGAGACCTTAGGACTTGCTCACAATAGGGAGTGTATCATGAAGGCACCATGCTTTTAAACTAGAGGGAGACTGCCACCTTTCCTTCTACAGTTTGCTCATTGTCTTCTCTCTCCCTCCCTACTTTTCTGCGCTTACATTCCCACTGCTGGGAGCTTGCTTGCAATGAAATTTTGAAGGGGGAAGGGCAAGGGCAAGAAGAGCTCCCTGTTGAGATATTGGTATTTCACACAGCATTTGATTTTACCGCCCCAAACTGGAACCTTTGGCTTCTGCAGAAGTTCAGTAGCTTCAGCACAGCAAAGGATTTAATCAGCCTCCAGAAACTTGTTTCTCCCCCTCCACTTTAATTTTTCTCTCATATAGCTGCAGGCAGCAGATTATACCAAAAAGAGGTTTAGGACTATGTGATGTCATGATCCAGGAAGTGCTCAGGCTTTTAAATAGGTTTTACCATTTTAAAAAAGCAAGAAAAAGCCCTCAGCCACTTTAAGTCATAAAGTTAATTTAAGTATGTGCAACCCTCACAAACCCTCCACCACAACTAAACTTCCTAAATTGCTCTGAAGTGCTACCTCTCTGAAAGGAGCCACTTGGCCTGGGGAATTCTCTCGTGGCACACACTCCATTTCCGACCACCATTCTTATTTTCCTCTTATTCCCTCCCCTATCCTGTTCTTTCATTCCCTCTTTATTCTATCCAGAGTACTTGTGGATTTCTCAAGAGGCGAGGGTGATGGGCAAAGGAAATTCTGAACTGTATTTGATTTTATACAGACAGACAACAGGATGTGTTTTCCTCCTCCTTCTCCTCACCCAGGTCTTTGAGAAAAGGAAGGAATCTGGGGCTGTTTTGTTTGTCAGTTGCCATTATCCAGCAATAGGGAGGGTTGTATCTCAGTGGTAGAGCACCTACCTGCTTTGCATGCAGAAGGTCTCAGGTTCAATCCCCAGCAGCATCTCCAGGTAGGGCTGGAAGAACTCCTGCCTGAAACCCTGGAGAGTCACTGCCAGTTAGTGTTGACAAGTCTGGGCTAGATGGACCAAGGGTCTGACTCAGTCTAAGGCAGCTTCTTTATTCGTGTTTCTATGAATTTAAAGCCTTAATTAAATGGAAGTTAATTTTTTGGAGGGTGGAGGGGAGATAAATACGGCTTACTTATACAATCCTTTGTATGTCTACTCAGAAGCAAGTCCCATTATGTTCAATGGGGCTCACTGCTAGGAAATAGGATCCCAGCACAAGTTACTTTTGTGGGGAGGTTTGCAGCCTGGTCTTCTGCATGTTTACTCAGAAATAAGTCCTGAGTTATGAGCGTGGTACTGCAGGCTTAATAAACTGCCCACCCAATTCAAATCCACTGAGTTGACTACACTTTCAGTCCAATCCTATGCATGTTTTGTCAGTTGTATTTTTTTTCTCTTTGCATGGACTCTAGATTCAGTGGTAAGGGAAAGGCACCTAGTACTAGTAGTACATGCTTAGAGTTTCTCCATAACTTAACCCTAGTTTTGAAAACAGACTCCTTGGCTGAATCCTGGTGACGTCTTGGCGCAAATTAAGTTAAGGGGAGGAAGAAACAATGAGAGCATAAGAAGGAGGAGCGAGGAGGTACAGGAGAGCTGCACAAAACAAACATCTGCTTTTATAAAGAGTTGCTGGAGGATGGAAGACTGAGGAGGGATTGTTGTATGGAGGGGAACAGAATGGGGAGGGGGAGGCACCTATTTTTGTGGCATTGAATGGGCATAATCCCCTCCTAGGGAGCTACTGTGCCTGCAACTATCATCCCATTCTGAGCAAGAGAAAAAATTATAGTGTGTTTTTTAATTTCCCATGGTAGTCAACAGGAAGCACAAAGCCCCTGTTTTCTGGACATTGACTCAGGTTTAGTAATGAGTTGGACTGATTCCAGTTGGGTCCACGCAGAACCAGGGTGTTTTCCAAAGTGATCGGTGTACATGTCTAATACACACACACACACACACACACAAGCACATGCAAATTTGTATTATAGGCCTGTACCCCAAATCTCTTAAGAACCTAGCAACGCCCCCGGCTGACATGTTGCCAGGTGTAACCAAGGATTTAACCAAGGAGCACCACCCTTAATGAGTGTCAGGCGAAGTCTTGCAAAGAAAAAACATTTCTGCCAGGTAAAGAAAGATCTAAGCTGCAGTAGCTGGACTAGGCCTGGCAAAGTTCCTGTCTGTATGCAGCGAGATTTGAATCTGAGATAATGTTTCATGAAGTGGTTCTTGTTTCATTTCGGTTTGTAATATGAATGGAAAACCAGCATTGGCCAGAGAATGTTTATTCACCTTACAGATGATTCTCTTCCACATTCTCTTTCATAATAAGAATGATCAGATGTTCACATAAATGGTGCTGAGAAAGACTTGAGCCTCACATATGATGATGCACCAAAACTGTTTCTTGATGTAAAGGTCCTGGAATGACATGGCAATGCTACTTTATTCTAAAGCTTTACTATATGGGGCTGAGCCCAAATTTCTGAAGCATTGTTGTTGTTGTTGTTGGTTTTATTGCTTGTAGTAGGGTGAGGCAAAATGTTTTGCAAAAGCCTCCCCTCACCCTTTTCACCCTTTCCCACAGCCAGTGTGTGGTCCTAGTGTTGGTAGTGACTGCTGTTGCTGAGCACCATACCAGAATTTATTCCAGTACAGTATTAAGATAAATAAGGGAACATGGCCGTTGGAAGTGGAAAGAGATGGAAGGAGTTTGTTTGTTGCTAGTAGCATTGAAAAATGGTGGGGGGCAGATTATATGTTTAACAGAGTGCATTGTGGCATATGATACTGTTCACACAAGCCCAACCTAAGATAGGGTGCTCCTAACACTACCAATCAAAAGATATTGTGCAGCTATTCCATACCCTCCAACATTTCACAGATGAAAATAGGGGCACACATGTGAATTTGTAAGAGGTGTGGATAAGCAACATGTCATGAAGGTGTGATCAAGAGGGCGTGGCCAGGCAACATGAGGGCGTGGCCAAGGGTATGGCCAGGCAACCAAAGGGCATGGTCAAGTACAAAAGTTATTAGAGGAAACACAAAATCTTATATATTATAATTATTACATTATTATATTATACATTATTTTATAATATTTTATAAGTGGTTTTTGTAAAAAAAAAATTAACCTTACTTAAATCCTTAATTGTTGATATCTGGTGTTTTTTTGGGGGGGAGGGTCCAGTGCTTGCAGGGCAATCTCTTTTTTTTTGTTTTAAAATTTTCAGGATTGGCACAAATTCAACAGGTGAAGCTTACCCACCCACCCCACAACCCCAAACATGGAGCTTCAGAGAGAAGGGGAAGTTTCTTGCATTTCCTTCTGACACTGTAACCTCACCTGTTAGAGGCACAGAGTCAGCTGTGTTAGGATAGGAAATAAACTCTTTGGCAACATATAGGAATCATGCGATAAATTCCCTCATTCACCTTTCCGTCAGTTCAGGCTTTCACCCAGCTAATCCCTTTCCCACAGCAATGGGCAGCAGGTAGAGCATGTGCGCATGCGCGCGCGCGCACGCACACGCGCGCGCGCACACACACGCGCGCGCACGCACACACACACACACACACACACACATCCTCGCCTGGCCCTCCCAGCTTAGCCGCATCTGTTCCCTCCCTGCTTACTGAGGCTGTTCAAGCCTAAGCAGAGCTATCTTAAAGGGGCCATGGGCAAAATTGCAGCTAAGCTAAAATGGCAAGCTTAGCTGCAATTTTGCCCATGACCCCTTTAAGTAGCTTGCAGTTACGGGAGGCAGGGGAATTCGGGACTCTGCATGACAAAGTGAGAAGCCGTGATGGCTTAAGGGTTTTCGTGAGGGTCCCGCATTTTGGGGGGCAATTGGAGACTATGCTATTCCATCTTTTTTTCCTTAATGCATTTTTTGTGGAAAGAGCAAACACAGAAGAAGTGGTGGGAAAACACAAGAGGGTTACTAGCAGAATACCACAACATCTGGATTCCTGTAAACTTCTATGCATGAGGCAGGGTGACTGCATAATAATAGCTTCATCTAGAAGCACCCTTAGTTTATACTGCCCAGCTTTAGCATGTGTGATCCCAGTTTGAAATTTGGGCCATCTCCCCTCCCTTTCTCACATGCTCATCAAGTCCAAAATTCAGTTCCATTCCAAAAGATACCCTCATCTTTTGAAGGACTTCTCCTAGGCATTGATGCATCTCAGGAATCTCTGAGCTGAATATATGCAATATGAGACTGTACTGGACTCAAAAGCATGTGCTCAGAAAAAGCTGATCAAGAATTACGTTTCCAATTGACATGGGTTGATTGGGTTGGGGGGGGGGGGTTAAGCCCTACTACTCAGCAGAGGCTGTGTACAAAGCAAGACATGTCACGCTCAGAGTCTCACTCAAGTTTTATGCACCCCAAGAATCAAACTAGGTTTGTGGTAATTCATTATTGGCCATACTGGCTAGGGATTATGGGAGCTGTAGTCCAAGTTATTTGGAAGGCACCATATTAGGGAAGGGTAATTTAAGGACTCTGTGTGACTTTGGGACCCACTGAAAATACTGTCTTGCCATATGGATTGCCTAAACTGAACTCCAGGAGAAGAAATTATTTATTTGTGATAGTATAATGCAACTATTAGCACTGCTCACAGAGGCTGTAGTAATTTGCCATGCATCCCTCTAATTATAGCTAGACTTGTTGGAGATGAAAAAGAATAGTGTCATATTATCAGATCTCATTCTTTTTAAAATGCAGCTCTCACTAGAACAGAACTGGACATAGAAATTAGAAGTTTTGATGAATCACATAATTATAGTCCATTATTTCAAAGGGAATTCTAGGAATGGATATTGAAAGAGTAGTTGAAGGTTAACAGGAGCTGGGAGACAGACCTTTGCCACCCAAAGAATAATATAATTGCGGCATCAGAAAGTGTAAGATCCTGAAGCACTTAGACTTAGGGTGAATACTTACATCCCAGAGTATTCAGAATTAATAAAACTAAAGTGCTTCTTAGTGTTGCTGAATATCCATGGTAGAATTATGGTGCATTCTGACTTGCTGTCTCTTTGCAATTTTAGTTGTGGCTTCTTCAACCACTATTGCTCTTATGCTTCCCCTAAAACACACATATGTTCACGCACTCATGTGCACACAGAGAGAGAGAGAGGCAGGAGAAAAAGTACAGTGCAGAAATACAAAAAGTCCACACCCATACACATAATAGGTTCCAGATAAGGTATTGAATGATGACATAGCACAGTAGTTTTCTTCAAACTAGAATCTGGGGTACTTTGGGGTTCCTTTTCAGAGGTCCATCAGTAACATTGGACAAACTGGCTGAACAACAGCCTGCCTACTATTACCAGTCTTTGTGTCAATGCAGAGCAATGCTGAGTGTGTTCTAGAGCCCAGTCTCCAGAACTGTGAGGTACTGGTGGGCCAGTGCCTGTGTGATCTGAGTGTGCATACTACAACATGCCTCTCACACACACACAGGATCCATGGAAGATATGCAGGATTTCTCTTTGGCAGACATATCAATGTGGAAAGTGTTTCCTGAAGTTAGAAAGCTCAAAAACAACTGGCATACAGCTGTTCCATCAAAAAGGCACCAAACAATGGTAAGGAAATAATCAAAATATCAGTGATCAATGCCTAAATAAATAAATCACCAAAGTCTCTAAAGCAGTTCATTACTGCAACCTTTTTTTTTTTTAAAGGACCTCCTCCTCCTCCTCCTCCTTGTTCCTCTCCTACCAGAGGTTCGACATCATCACGGCTAAACAGTCTTTAGATATGGCCACTCTAAACAATGAAGGACCTCAGCCAAGAAAGAAATGATGAAATTAAGAGTACTAATTACATGCTCACAGTTGCTCCAAAACACCATGTGTCATGTTTTCTTTAAAAGTTGGTGCTTGGGCCTTAAGGGAATCTGGTCCATTTGGCCATTTTGATTAAGGTCCCTCATTCATGAGCCACACCCTTTCAAAGTGTTAAATAGCCACAATAAAATACCTAAATGAAGTAAGTTGCCTTGTAATCATATAACTGGAAGATAGGTTTCTCTCAGCATAGTGCTTGGATTCCAGATGTATTGACATGCAAATAATTTAGAAAACTTCTTCCAGTGGTTGTATAGAAGAAGTGCAGTGCTTATGAGGGCATGATCTGTGGGCAAAATGATGCAGCCCCTTTCCTGAAGCTAAGCTGGTCTGAGTCTGGTCAGTGCCTGAATGAAAGACTACCTGGGAACACCATGTAAGCTAGCTTGAGTTCCATGATGGACGAAAGGCAGGATGAAACTCAGCCATGAAACTCACTGGGTGATGTTGGGCCAGTCACTGACTCTCAGCCTAACCTGCCTCACAGGGTTGTTGTGAGGATAAAATGGAGAGGAGGATGAGGATTATGTAAGCCGCCTTGGGTTCCTTTCAGGAAAAAAGGCGGGGTATAAATATGATAGATAGATAGATAGATAGATAGATAAATAATACAGATTTACTAAATAAGTAGAAGTACTTTATGTATTTTATGCAGGGCCCTGCTAGAATAAGTATTTTATGCAGGGCCCTGATCTTTGTTGTTGGTTTTAGATCATTCTCAAATTGTGGTGCATTATATTTAAAGGGAGGTTTGAAGAAACAGAACTGTCCTCCATTTTTCTATTTAGTTTGGTTTTAGGATGTTATGGGGTTAAATTTGTGTGTGCGTGCGTGCGTGTGTTAGTTTCAGCCAAAAGGTTAAAAGTTTAGAGGTCAACATTTTAGTTAAAATATAGAGCTCAGGAAGTTTTGCTCAGGAAGCCAGGAGATTATAAGGATCAACGGAAAGTCTGAGGAAGAGGGGAGTAAGTTTTAAATGCAGGAAATAGAAACTGAGTTTGCAGAAATTAACAGGAAACTAGCCTCCTGATTGGTTGGAGTTGGGGAGTGAAAAAACTAATTTTAAGAGATAAACGCCTAAGGCTAAAAGGCAGAGGAGCAGAAAGTAAGAAGGGAGGAAACCAGCCAGCCAGCCAGCCAAGAAGCCCAGAGTCCTAAGGAAAGAAAGAGTCAGAACTGCTGGAACTGAAGAACTGATGGAGAGAGCTGGACCAATGATGGCAAGATATTGCCTGGATAAGGGATCTGGATAAAATACAAGCATGGTCTAGTGAGATTAGCTGGATGTGTTTATCCCTGGTTGTTTTATTACCCTATTGCCCATATGGCTTTGGGTGTGTGTGTGTGTGTGTGTGTATTCATTCAGATTTTAAAACTTTTTCTATTAACATTTTTCTAATGTAAAATTTTAAGCGTTGTTATTTAAATCTTTGTGGTCCCTTTTTGGAGTGGGGAGGTTACCTCCCATACGGCGAAGCCAGCAGGACCAGCCCTTTCCCTTCCACCCAAAAGCAATTTCCCAAAGCAGTCTTCCCCCGTGCTAAGTTTCCCAAGCATAAGCTCCATTGAAATCAATGTGATTTACCTGGGAGCAAGGTCATTGAAGAGAATGTTCTTTATTTCTGAGTGGACATGCCTTTTGGCCAATTGCCTTTTGGTTGAAAGCGGCTGTTAAAAAAGGAAAGAAGAAGAAGCAGGAGTGTGCTGCCGCCGCCGCCGTCCTATGGGGTTGGGGTGAAGCCAGCAGGGAGAGAAGCTGTGAGGGGGGGAGGGAGAGAGGCGAGAAAGCCGCTTTGCCGAACCCCCGATACAGGTTGGGCAGACAAATGCAGAATGTTCCCCGCTCCTCAGGCAGTTTGAAAATTCTTCTGCTCGGAGGTGTGGAGGTGCTCGGGAATGTTTACAAAACAAAACAAAAAAAATTAATAACAAGCTTCCAGGGAAGAAGTGGAACTGCCGCACAACAACAAATGGCGGATATACCTCTCTTCCCCACCAGTTTGGGAGACACACATAACGCCACATTTCCCCACCCCTCGAAAACAATTGGCTAACTCCGGTGATTACACTTTTGTGGCTACGCCTTGGACGAGCAATGGCAGCGCGAGTTTAGCATACACTAGCCACATACTGTGACAGTGAACCGCAATAACTAAAAAAGCCATGATAAAAGTACTCCAGGAAATTCCAGAAGAAATGAAGAATGATTATGCAGGACTAGTGCGACCAGCACGTGTGCCCCGCAAGTCACAGCAGTGATACAGTACTGCAATAAACCTTAGGTGTGAATCCAGCCCCAGAGAGTTTTAAGGCTCATTTGATAGAAGCAACCGGGGGTGGGGGGAGATTTTCACCTGGTGGCAGGGCATTACCAGCTTTTGAAAAGAGTTGATAGCCTTTCCAGATTCATAGATTCATAGATCATAGAGTTGGAAGGGGCCTACATGGCCATCGAGTCCAACCCCCTGCTCAATGCAGGAAACTAGAGGAGGGGTCTCCCATCCAAGTAATCACCAGGCCTGACCCTGCTTAGCTGAGCCAGCTGAGCCACAGGCCTGCTCCCTCCTTTCACCCCCAACCCACATCTTTCTTTCCCATCTGTTCCTCCCTTCCTCAGCGCACAGTATTTTCAGTATTTAATATTCTAGTAAGAAGGAGGTGGAAGGGTCTGAGCTACGAGAGGCTCACCATAAAATAATTAAACAAAGGGCTCTGGAACTAGGTAATTAAACCCTTTGGGTGCATCCTTCATCAGGCTGCATGTGTCCTGTGGCTGGGTAATTGTCTGTGCAAATATTTCTGGCCACCTACACATGCAATTAACCAGTGTGCAATGGTAGCTGCACTCATTTTACATGCCAATGTGAAATCACCTGTCTGACATTTCTGGAACACCGTCCTTTAGTGCAAGCCAATGAGTCTGAGCCAGCCAGCTGTCTGATGAGATGTGCAACAGCTGGAGTAGAGAGAGAGTAGGAAAGCTTTGTGTGTTTCGCTGTGTGCATGTGTAAATAACAACGGTAACTTGCTTTCCCAGATTACCATGAGCCCAAATGTAATTTCTGTACCAGTATATTCCCTTTGCTCTGCCTGGTTCTTAGTAAGAAGCTACTAGTTGTGGAAGATGAGCTGCTGCTGCTTCTTGATCTGTTCTTTAATTTTCAATGAATTGCATGCATATGAGTAAGCATAACGATATTGGGTCAGATCACAATGTTTCATCTGAGTCCAGTTTCTCATACTGACCAATATTGGCTGTTTCAACAAATAAGTCAAGGATCACAGCAAGTGGATAGGGTTTGGTTTCCCCTGATTTCTACCTTTCACCTCGTCCTGTACTTCTAGAATCAGAAGATATACTCCAGAATGGCAACACATTCCCAGATTCCTTTTGGCTCATACCCAACCGATAGGTGGAATGTGGACATGGAGCAGGAGGAGGAGGAGATGATGATGATGGATGATGATGATGATGATGATGATGATGATGATGATGATGATGATGATGATGGAACTGTGCTTGTCTTTCAAGATTTATGTAATTAGTTTTAAAACACAGTATCCTTTTTAAAAAGTGTATATTTTTGAGAGTGTTCAATATAACAAATTCATTCCAGAAACCTATACATTCAGAAGCACATGTTTTCATGCATCTAAAGATAGTTCATACTAAAACAGTGGGAAAATCTGGAATATATCTTGTTTCTAGAAGGGGACATCATAATAACTTATAGTTTGGTCCATGTTTACTTGGAAGTAAATCTCACTGTGTTCATCTCAGGAAAATGGGCACCCTATGGGGCAGGTGCAGGAGAATCTGTGGTGGTAGAATCATAGAATCATAGAAAAGTAGAGTTGGAAGGGGCTTACCAGGCCATCGAGTCCAACCCCCTGCTCAGTGCAGGAATCCAGGTCAAAGCATTCCTGACAGATGGCCGTCCAGCTTCACCTTGAATGCCTCCAGAGTGGGAGAGCCCACCACCTAGGTAGAACCACCACTTCCTTCCCCCCTTTTTAAACTATTTATTTCTATAAAAAAAACTAAAAACAAACAACACAAAACATGTAACAATAATTAACAATTAACAAAACTAAAATGGACCTCCGAATCTTTCCACAGCAAATATAGGTAACAAATAATTTCTCTACTCGATTAAAAAAAAAAGGTCTGTTTTTGCTATTGTCACAAATTAATCTTCTTTTTTTAAAATACAGTCATGCCTTGGATTGAGAGCATAATTCGTTCCAGAAAAGTGCTTGTAATCCAAAACACTCTTATATCAAAACGAAATCCCCCCAAAAAAATTTGTACAGAGATTTTTAATTTAAGCCGTACTACAGTACAGTAATACCTTGGATTGCAAGTAACTTGGTTTGAGAGCGTTTTGCAAGACAAGCAAATTTTTAAATATTTATTTAATTTTTTTTAACTTGATATACAAGCGACGTCTTGCAATACAAGTACTGTAGTACGGCTTAAATTAAAAAATCTCTGTACAAATTTTTTTGGGGGGATTTCGTTTTGATATAAGAGTGTTTTGGATTACAAGCACGTTTCCGGAATGAATTATGCTCTCAATCCAAGGCATGACTGTACTTGTATTGCAAGACGTCGCTTGTATATCAAGTAAAAAAAAAATTAAATATTAAAAAATGTGCTTGTCTTGCAAAACGCTCTCAAACCAAGTTACTTGCAGTCCAAGGTATTACTGTATGTTTTATTGAATTTTTCCAATCATACAACTAATAATGAAAAAAAACAAAAATACAACATAAACATTGTGCTCCCCCCACCTCTTGGGACCAAGTTATATTTCTCCTCCGAAATATTTATATATAAATATAAGATATTATTCTATATTCCAAAAATGTAACAAATCTTGGCAAGGTTCGTTCTCCTTCCCCTTCACCAACACATAATCCAAAAATTTACCCCAAATGTTCACAAAAGTATCTTTCTCCAATTGTCCTTTTTGACACTTAATATTACAAGTTAATTTATCATTTAGCGCGATATCCCATACCTCTTTATACCACTCAGTAATTGAAAAGACATGTTGAACTTTCCATTTCCTAGCTATCATTAATTTAGCTGCTGTTAACAAATTCACAATCAGTTCTTTAGTATTTTTTAAACAAACTAATTTTTCTGTTATTGTTAACAATGCTAATTTTGGGCAGACCTCTAATTCCATTCCGATTATTTCTGATATTTCTGCAAACATGTTCTGCCAAAATTCCAGAACATTTTTGCAGCTCCACCACATATGGGCATATGTACCTTTTTCATTACACCCTCTCCAGCACAATACAGAGCAATTGTTATCTATCCGATTTAATCTTACTGGAGTTAGAATTAATCTTATTATTCTTTTTTTTCTATTGTCAATTTATCCTCTTATTATTCCACAAAACCACAGATAAATCATTGTTTTCCAAAATCTGCAAAAGGTCAATTAGAGGTTTCCACTCAGCAGTAAATGAAGATGTTGTCTTTTCTCTAATTAATGACGTAAGTTTGGCCATCTCTCCCAGCTCCACCATCTTGACCAACCATTCTTCCATTGTAGACAATGCTGGAACTTTCCATTTTTGTGCATATAATAGTCTTGCTGCCGTTGTCATACATAAAAATAAAGTTCCATAGCTTCTTTCCAACTGACTATCCATTATTTGCTAGAACCACCACTTCCAATCTGATGCCTTGCTGAGCTTGTGCCAGTAGGGCTGAAGGGGGTGGAAGGTATTTTTCTCTCTTTTGGCCTTTTCTGGCTGTTCCCACAAACGTTTCCTTCCCATTGCTTCCAATTGGAGGGAAATAAACGATGCCAGCTCTATTCTGGGAGCGTGTTGGGGGAACTTCTCCCCCCAAATGCCCCAGATCGCCTCCTTTTTGCCCTCTCCACTGTCTGTGTTCTATGGCAGGGGTCCCCAACCCCCGGGCCGCGGACTGGTACCGGTCCGTGGCCTCTTAAGAACTGGGGCGCACAGGCGCCACGCCACCCAGCCACCACGCCGCCCAGCCACTGCGCTGACCGGCCGCTGCGCCGCCCAGTTTTACAAAAATGCTCGTCGGGGAGGCAAGCAGAGGGATGAGCGGGGTGTGTGTGTGTGTGTGCTCGCCGGAGTTTGCGAGCACCCCGAGCCAGGACGGGGTGCTTGGTGTGCGGCGCAGCGGCCGGGCGCGGTGCGCGCTGCCCGCCAGGACACGCCGCAAGCCGCCCACCGGGATGCGCCACTAGCACCCCGTCCTGGCTCTCAGGGTGCTCGCAAGCTCCGGCTAGTACCCCCTCCCCGCCACTTGTCCCTCTGCTTGCCTCTCTGATGAGCATTTTAGTAAAGTCGGAAGTGACACGACGGGTCTCCCGTCGCATCACTTCCTGGTTCTGCGGCGCTGCCGCTCGGGCCGCACAGCAGGTGAGCAGTGGGCGACCCCCCCCCATCCATGGAAAAATTTATTCCACGGGACTCGGTCCCTGGTCCCAAAAAGGTTGGGGACCACTGTTCTATGGCAGAGGAGCAATAGCAGCAGACTTTCCCACTGCCACTCAGAAGAGGCGACTGAGGGCGGAACTACTTCTCCACCTGCAGACCTCCCTTTCCATGGGCGGAGAGGGAGGTCCACTAAATCCTATGGCCGCTGGAATGCCCTGTCTGGGGTCGTAGGGTCATAGTCAATGAGGCATTGGTCCTCGCCCTGGTAAGTTGTTGGCTACAGCCCTGCCAGTGTCTTCTGTTCAGTTAATAAGATTCTGATAACTGAGCACTTTGCAGGATAGATGAACTGATACAATTAACTACCTGTGATGAAGACGCAATTTGGCATCGTGCCAAAATTTAGATTGTCATGATTATCTTAGCGTTGTTCAAGTGTTTTTGGACTACATCATGACCTAAAAGTCAGGTAGGCTGATGTAACTGTGTGCAGTTGCATGCTTGGAGTGGTGGGTAAGATCTTAAAGCACCCATGGCTCGCTGAGAACTTTTCTGAAATCATGGTTATGACTAGGGATGTCGGAGGAATCTGCAATGGACTCAACTGAGTTCAGATTTCTATGAATCCAACCTGCAGATTCCGTAGTGGACCAGCTTTTTGAGTCGCACAGATACCACGGCTTGGGACCACAATACCTGACGGAACGCCTCTCCCAACCACAATCTATCCGTACACGACGTTCAACATCTGGGGCCTTCCTCTGGCTGCCACCTTCACATGAGGCTCAGAGGGCAGCAACAAGGGGGAGAGCCTTTTCTGTGGTAGACCCCCAACTGTGGAACAAGTTCCCCCCTGAGGCCCACCTGGTACCAACTCTATTATCTTTTTGGTGCCAGGTTAAAACTGCCCTCTACGTTGAGACTTTTAATAATTAAATGGTATACGGCGGGGTGGTAAATTGTTGTAGCGGTTGTGTTTTATTTATTAACTTATTTTAGTGATATTTTTAAAATTGGTTTTAAATTTTTATAACGTTTTAATTGTTTATATTTTAACTGTATTTTATTTTTTTAAATTGATTGTTGTACACCACCTAGAGAGCTCCGGCTATTGGGCAGTATAGAAAATGAATGAATGAATGAATGAATGAATGAATAAATACCATAGAGTTGCAGACCATTTTTTTTTTTTACTTTAGGTGGGGAGGATTTGCACAAATTCACACTTGTTCTACTGTGCATTAGTGTTAATGTGCACTTGCACAAGTGGAACACAATTCTCATACATCCTTAAAAAAAATCAATATCCGTCAATGAGCGGATGACAGAACGAAAGACACCTGTCAATCCACGAAACACCAACAGAATGGACTTAACAAAATCAGTACATCTCTGATTATGACATCATAGTGCATTTGGGCAGGAGGAGAGATTTACAAAGTAAACGGCAAATAGTCGTTAAGACCAGAATGTTGCCATGTTAGTTGTTGGATTCTGTTTCAGACCAGGACTGATGGGTCCCCATATCCACAGTTGGCATGGCGGTTCTAACATCAGAACATAAGGAGAGCCCTGCTGGATCAGACCAAGGGTCCCTCTGGTCCAGCATTCTGTTTACACAGTGCCAAATCAGCTGCCCACGGGATCCCATAAGCAGGATATGAGTGCAACAGCACCCTCCCTCCCATCTTCCCCGGCAAGTGCTGTGCATACGCATACATAGGTTCCATGTGGGAACATGCCCCCAATCCCAGCCTGGAGAAGAATACAGCTATTTCTAAAGCCACATTTGCCAGGTTCCTTGTCTTCATCTGTACTGCTGCTCACTGTGTTGACTCCTACTGCACGAACTCAAAGTGTCAGATTCCTTGCCCTCCCAGTTAAGATAATGAGCACCAAGTAATGGGCACTGCCTGAGTGATAGTTGCCAATGACAAAACCTTCAAGGGTCCATGAACAAATTTATCTACTTTTCCAGAGATAATTTTAAAATATATATATATACACCTGTAAATCATCATCTTTCTGATTGCATAATGCTCTCTTTCTTGTGATTGCTCCGATTTGTAGATAATAAGGATCCATGACATCCAAGCCAGAACATCTTACGGTGTTCTTTGAGCATGCTGGAATGTAAAGTAGACCGTTCTCTTAGAAAAGGCTAACATGCAGCCCAGTAATTTCTTGTAAATCACATCCTCGGGAAACGAAACAGGTACAGACTGGGTGTGTGTTGCTCTAGGGAAGGTGCTAGGAGGTTCCTTCCTTCCTTCCTTCCTTCCTTCCTTCCTTCCTTCCTGTGTGAGATTTCTAATTTGCATGGTGAAAGTCCCTATTGTAGAACCATGCCCACGAGGGACTGAACTGACTGCTACACCTTGATTGCAATCAGCATGAAGATAGCTCCAGAGGCAACTCTCTCTAACTAGCACCACCTGTACTTGCATCCAAACATCCTGCAAAAACAACAGCACACAAATAGGTCTGTTCCATCCATGTTCAGATTCAAGTCCAGTTTCTTCCTGTTTTATCATCTATCTATCTAGAACTCTCTTCAGCTCAGAGAGCCATCTTGTGGCAGATTCACATGAAGCAAGTAAATGTATCATTGCATTTATTGGCTACTGCCGCTTCCAAATTAATCAGTGTGGAGTGAGTGCGCTACAAATGAATTTAGGGTTGATGAAATGTCATGGCTTTCCCCAAAAGAATTCTGAGAACTGTAGTTTGCTGAGGGTGCTCAAAATTCTCTATGAGAGTCCCCCTAGCCCTCCTCACAGAACTATAATCCCCAGGTTACCTTTACTGTAGATGTGCCCTCTCAGTGTGAAAAACACAAGTGAGAAGATCAAGATACCGTTAAAAACTGGGAAAATCACATTTATTGGAGGCAGTGACAAGAATTGGGGGATGGAACCCTTTTGGCATCCTTCTAATCCAGACTTCCCCAACCTAGTACCCCCCAGATGTTGTGGACTTCAACTCCGATCAGCCCCAGCCAGCATGGCCAATGGTTAGGAATGCTGGGAGTTGCAGTCCAAAATATCGGGGGGGGGCATCAGGTTGGGGAACCTATTCTAACCTCTGGTTTATTCATGGGTCTCCAAAATCCCGCTTCATCTAGGACAGTGATGGCGAACCTATGGCACGGGTGCCACAGCTGGCACGCAGGGCCCTCTCTGTGGGCACTCGAGCCATTGGTCACCAGATCGCGAAAAGACCGTCCCCTTCTGCAAAACACTAATGATCTTGTTCTTTCTCACAGTGTGGAACAGAATGATTTTATTCTAGAATTCCTGTTACAGAATTCTTTTCTACATTGTTATCACATTTAAAAGATTTTGAAGAATGATGCGCAGAGCATGGCTTGGATGTAAAGCCCTAACAGTTGACCCGAGTGCTGCATGTGTTGCTCTCAAACTAACGGAGTATGAGCCAAAGTTTGACAAATTATCAGCATGCATGCAATAGCGAAAATCACATTAATTGTGCAAAAGCATGCCCAATGCAATCTTTTACCTAATGCAGTGTTTGCAGTCCAAGACATAAAGTGTTTAAAATGTGTTAAGCACGTTTCGTTTTCTTGTTTATCTTGCTCATCCTAGTAGTGACTTTTACTTTTACTAATCCGACACCTGTAGAAGCAGGGAAAGGACCCGGAGTAAAGCTTGCCCCATACAATTTCAGTCTGGCATATAATCATATTACAAGTTGAGAATCCCTTATCCAAAAATACATGTGCCTAATTATTTTAAAAGTTTGTATAAATTCCCTTCAGGCTATGTGTACAATGTAGTACTATAATAATTTTTTGAGTTGATTTTTTCCCCAACAAAAAACTGTATCATTGAAAGCTCTGTTATTGTGTTTTTCTTTTAAGACAAAATATGTTAATTAGTTCGGACAACTGTATGAGTTGTTTTTCTAAAACTAAAACCTCGGTATTCAGGTTTAATTGCAGTGTTGGCACTTTGAAATAAATAAGTTGGTTTTGTGTTGCAGTTTGGGCACTCGGGCTCAAAAAGGTTCGCCATCACTGATCTAGGATGTTTCCAGTCCCTGTATACAGATGTGGCATGTACACATATCCCTCTGCTGAGCATTCTGTGAATATAGGATTATGGTAGCTTCTTTTCACAAATGTTGGCTTCTAATGCTCCTCCAACTTCACACCTTCTTTTCACATTTTCCCTGGAGCGGTTATTTTATGTATATGCACAAGTTATTCATAAATGTCCAATCAGCACAAAATGAACTGCTCTGATTTCACTTTGTATGCAACTTGAATGTTTTCAGATCTTTTGGTGTTAGTAGCTTGGTTGGTCTCGTCTTTCTTGAGTTTATAATATAAATGTCATATTTTACTTCTTTTGAGTCTCTGGGATAGGGAGTCCAGTCTCTGAGAAGGGATAGTAGAATTTAAGGGTGCTTCTGCTCCCTTGGAACTTCCTGCATATGTGGTTTGGGACTCCAGTGCTATACTAGAAGAATGGAAAACAGTAACCCAACCCAACCCCAAAAAACATCATGGTATGAGGCATCCCATGCCATTTTTATCCTTGTGGATTATGCTGTCCATCCTCATCATCCAGTGATATGTCCACAATATGGAAAGGCAGGAGAGAAGTGGGCACTGGGTATGGGTGGCGGGTACTCTATGGGTCTTAGATGAACCAATGGCTACATCCAACCCTCTTGTCATCTCTGTATAACTGCCAAGTCCTTATCAGGATGGGGTTCTGATCCCCCTGTGCCTTTGACAGCAGATAGGAGCTCATGTGCTATTTTAGAGGTTCAGCTTTCCTACTGTGGTGTTACTATGACCCATCCATTCTTTCTCTCTCCTTCCTCATCTATGTGTTTGTCTCTGTGTTGCTGTTGATCTTTTCTTTGCCATTTGTTCTTCAGACTAGAGAGGAGGGCTGTGACCTTCCGGATGCTGTTGAACTACAGTTCCCATCACCCCTGGCCACTGTCCATGCTGACTGGGGCTGATGGAAGTGGAGTCCAACAACTTTCCCATCCTTGACTTAAGGGCAACACTACAGTGACAACATCTATTTCTCATTGTAATGATCTAGACATCTTTTGAATTAATAATTATGGTGCTGGCTTCAAAGGATCTTTTAAAACATGCTTGCAGAAATACTAGGCACCAGTTAGCTACATTTGAGTAGAGGAAATATGGTAAACCACACAGTTTCTTGGGTACACTCCAGGGGGTAAAATTAAGGTTATGCTGTGTAGACAGACATAGTTGTGCTCTGTGGTGGTTTCTAGGACCATGAGGTGAACGAGATGTCTGGGCTACTTCTTTAATTACCTTCCCCCCCCACCCTCTAAATGGAGATGAGAAAAATGAGTACAGCATCATTTCCAAAGTGCTGGGCAAGTGTTCTGTTTATCGTGCCACAAGTACAGTCAGGCTGTAGTCCTAGGAAATTGGCTGTTTCTTAAAACCAGAGTCACTAGAAAAACGTAGCAGAGCCACCAGAAAAAGTCCCAACAATTAAAATTACATGGTTTTTCCAACTAGAACTTACTCTGTGTTATATTCCTGAATGGTTGCTGTTGCATTCTGGGGGGGGGGGGGGGGAGGAAGCTACTGAACTGAATGGATGACAGAAAAGAAGCAGCAGTCCATCTAAGAAGTTGCCTGATTGTAGTTTGCATGTCCCCACTTCTCTCTGTTGGAAAGGACTAGCAACTGTTCTTAATGCTCTGAAGCGTTAATCTGTTCTTTCTCTGCAGTTCTCCAGCCTTTCCATCTATCTTCATGCCTGGAGCAACATGTTGGGGTGGGGTGGGGTGCTGTTATAGAGCTAGCACATAGGTCAGACATTTCTCAAAACGAAGTCATTCATTCTGCAACATCAGTATCCGTGAAGCCTTTCATAACTGCATAGCCAAGATAGACAGGTCCCTGCCCCAAGAAGCTTGCCATCTAAGCTAAACAATGTGAAAAACAGCAGAGGGAGAGACAAATGGAGTTACGTGTTCTTAATGCTTGGTTACAGTACAGATGGGAATGAAGACTGAGGGGAGAACCCCTCAGTCTCTCTCTTTGCAAGAGCCAATGTGGCGTAGTGGTTAGAGCGTTGGACCACAACTTACTCGGGAGATCCAGGTTCTAGTCCCCACTCAGCCATGAAGCTCACTGGGTGACTTTGAGCCAGTCACTGACGCTTAGCCTAACCTACCTCACAGGGTTGTTGAGAGGATAAAAAGGAGAGGAGGAAGATCATGTATGCCACCTTGGGTTATCTTGCAAGAGGAAAAAAAGGCGGGATATGGATGTAATAAATAAATAAACCCATAGGGCATAGGCCATGCAGAAGAGGAGGGGTTTGAGAAGGGATTTGAAGGAAGGGAGACAGGTGGCATCACATGCATGTCCACAAAGGGAGTTCTATGCAGAGGGCGTAGCAAGGAAGACTGGGTGGAGCATTTAATTGAGGAGGAGAAATTCAGTTGGCCCAGAGGACTGAGCTGGAGGTAGAGATGCCGAACCTGTCAAGCTTGACCTCATCAAGGCTCTCATTTTTCCACCGCCAGGCTAGTTCTGTCCCAGTTCCATGCAAACTTTTTTTCCCCCTGTACAGAAATTCATAGTTCCATATTAAGTAATCTCATATAAAAATGCAAACCAAACTAATGTCTCACCCATCTCTACTTGCAGGGGAAGGGGTCATGGGGGGAGAGACCGTAATGGGAAACAAAGGCTAAAAAAGATGCAGTGGAAAGCTGTGGATAGTTTTAAAGAGAAGGACAAAAAGTTTGTGCTAAATGCAAATGGGGATGGGAAGCCAATAAAAGGATCCGAAGAAGGGCAACACCTGATCTGAGTGATGAGGGAGAGTTAAATGGTTTTGGCAGTGGAATTTTGGATAGAGGCGGGAGGACTGAAGTGCAAATTGACTAGTGAAAGGCTGTCCCAACATATTGCTATCAACAAGATGCCTCTCTTGGAGTGATTCTGATGGGTATTTTTTGTGTGAAAATCATTCTGTGAGTTTATTTATATATTTATACGAGTAACTCGCTCCAAGATGATCACATAAACTGAAACTTGGTTCTAGTGCAGATCTTATTCCTTGGATCGCCTTTGATCAGGTTACATGTCTTGAAACCATGGTACAAATCCTGGAAGCCTGACCCTATATTATTTTTCTGTTGTGCAGACAAGTTCCTTTATTCCTGAACAGTAAAATAATCTTTGGGAAACTTTTTCCTCTCCAAAACTTTATTACAAAAGAACAACCAAAATGCAGATGATTAGAGGG
Source organism: Shinisaurus crocodilurus (assembly GCA_021292165.1). NCBI lineage: Eukaryota > Metazoa > Chordata > Lepidosauria > Squamata > Shinisauridae > Shinisaurus > Shinisaurus crocodilurus. Next base: position 62,677,720 of record CM037881.1, on the reverse strand, counting down.
AAAAGAGACTTTATAGAGTAGCGTTTCTACATGAACTTTATTCTGATATGCAAATAACTCATAATTCATTCCTCCGGGACCTTTCCTTCATGGGGAGAAGTCCAGCTAGGGACCATTTGTGAAATGTTTGATTTGGGGATGCTTCATCCAACTTTTTTCCTGCAGAACTCTGATGTGTTTCCCTTATTTTTGCCCCCCCCCTTTTTTTGCAGCATGCTGGAATACTCTCTGGACTTGCAGAATGTCAGTTTCTCAGCTGTTCGGACTGTGAGGGTACTCCGGCCTTTGAGAGCCATTAACAGAGTTCCTAGTAAGTTGCATCACTTTTCTCCCTTTCTTTCTTTCTTTCTTTCTTTCCCTTGATACTCTCGCTCATTATTTCTGACAATCTGGACCTAGAAGAATAAGTGGGACACCTTACATCTTTTCCAGAATTACATTTAACGGGCTCACCAGCATCTCCTCACCATGCAGACTGCTATTGTGTTTGTTATCCCCTTATGTAGAGCCTAATACCAGTGTGCTCTTTTTAATGAATAGTCCATCCATCTCAGCCACCTTCTCAAAAAAGGAGTGAATCATTAATCAGACAGATGCAGACTTGATATTTTGTTTCCAAATGCATTTGCTTTCCTTGTGTGCTGCTTCCCTTGCTGAACTGTCTTCTGCAAATGTGTCTCGTGAATTAGTTTGTAAGAGAATGAAAAAATAGTTTAGAGACATCAGTGATGTGTGATGGCAAAGAGGAACACAATGCATGTGTGTGTTGGGGGGGAGGTGTACCCATGTGCTTGCACTTCTATGAAATATCTTGTAAGGTAAAATAAAGAAATCCTTTCCCTAGGGTTGCCAAATATTGCTTGTTTTAATGGAATGACCCTTCTTTCAAACATAATAGGTCCTTTGATCATACTAGATTCCACTCATTTCAGACCTTCCCCTGCCCCAAGCTTCATGACTCTCTCTGCTCAACCTGTTGCTCCCTTAAATATTTGTATTTTATTTATTACATGTCTATGTAATAAATAGCCAAAACTCTCTGGGCAGTTGACACTGATCCACATCTTCATCTGTGCAATGCCAACTTTTCTTCTGGCTCCAGCCAATGGTGTGACCTGTATTATTTTGGTATGTCAATGTGACACAACGTGTCTTTGACCCTCCAGAAATAATGAGATGGACCATGTAGGTCACTTTCCTCTCAATTCTCTGGAGAAAGCATGAAGAAAAATGGAATAAAATTGTTTGGGAAGATTGGTTTATTAGACACAAAAATGAATTCTGAAAATGGTCGGCCTTCTCCTCCTAGCTTGTAGCCCTACTTTTCTTTATGTCTCTACCAGGACTTTTTTTCTGGATGGTGGAGATTTCAGTCTGAGCTTTACCTGATCTGCGCATTTCCTTTACATTTTTCTTCTTGGAATGTCTACTCTGTTGTCAGATGTTGATATTTCTAAGCTGCCCTAGGTTGGAGGGGGGGGGGTCTTTTTGAAGTGTGGGTATACGGTTTCAAATAAATAAATAAATAAATAAATGTGGCACAGTCAGCTTACCATGCATGAGAGGTTGACTAATGTACATTACTATGGCCAAAATAGTCCTACTGCCATAAACTGTTCTTTACCTGTAATGTGATGTTCCCAGACTTTCGATTTAATATATGCAACTTAATGTTTCTGTTTTGGACTCCTCTCTAGTCTAGTTTTAGGACTCAAAGGTTGACCATGGCACCTTGATTGCAAACTGCTGGTCAGTATGCAACTATATATATATATATATATATATATAGTTAGTGCATACTGCATATATATTTATTCGCATATATATAATATGCAACTAAATATATACAACTAATATTTTAGAATGTTAGTTGCATATAGTTTCCTGGTGAAAAAGGCTGATTCTCATTTTTTTTTAAATGCTTGAAGATATTTTAAACAAAAAACAACAGTCTTATGGCACGAAGAAGATAGTATGTGCTACTCATATTAGGGCAATAATAAAACCTCAGAATCCCAAGGAAACTTTGTAAGCACCTGAAGTTGAATGTATCCAATTGACACCAACGCCCAAATAAATTCAGAGTCTCAATCCTGCCCCTCTATTTAACAGTATGTGTGGAGGGTGCAAGGCTTTGTAGTACTACTGAGTCAAAAGCCAGGAAAAAGGGACATCTTGTCAAATTAGCCTGTAACCTTGACAGCATGAGGTATTCAGACCTTGATTCATCTGTCAGAAGCCGGACATTCCTAGACTGTATTTGCTCTTCTAATCCCGTTAAATTAATTTTAATCTGGCAAGATGTTCCCTGTTGATGTTGTTGCTTTTATCATTTTATGGCTTGAGAATCTCACTTATAATCCCCCCCCCCAAGCGGAGGTGATGGATGGCTGAATTTATCTGCCACTCTCTAAATGTGGATGTAATTCACTTAACGTATTTGCAAATCATGGGTAATTTATCTTTGCTCCAATGCAGCAAAGCTGGGACTGTACAGAAACATAAGGAAGCGAGGCAAGGAACAAGTCCCAATAAATAATAAATGCAGAGTCCTAATGCAGATCATTTAGGAATAGGCTGGAGCTGGAAGTGGCAGTAGTGGCAGTGGCGTGCACCTGTGTAGAAGGTAGGCTATTATTTTAGCATGGGGGGAAGCAAGTAGAAAAATCAGGTGATCTGATGACATAAAAATGAAATGGTCTTGCTGAGGAGTAAAGGTAAAAGAAATGGCGTTAAAAGTTTCTTTAAATAAGATCAATATGAGCCATGTTGTAGATGAAAGAGATGAGGAATGAGAGAGGGGGGAGGGGGGAGGGAGGGAGAGAGAGAGAGAATTAAAAAAAGAAGAGAAAAGGATGAACTGAATATTACAGAGATGTTGGATGAAATAATTTTTTGCACAAATGTCAAGTTAAGTCGCCATCAATTTGCCTTTCTGTTACAGAACCTAATGTTCCTGACCTTGTGTGAATTAACTGTCTTGTAAAGTCTTGTATGTTTGTGGAGAAGGGATTTAAATGAGCAGAGTGGAATTAGAATGGGAAGACGAGTGTGTGTGTGTGTGGGGGGGTGATAGAAAGTGTGTCCCTGTTGGGGGAGGGTGTCCCTGTTAGTTCTGCTGGACCTTTCGGCAGCTTTCAATGCAATTGGCCATGGTATCCTTCTGAAGCATCTGTCTGAGATGGGATTTGGGAAGCACTGTTATATGGTGACTCCGGTCCTTCTTGGAGGGGTGATTTTAGAAGTGGTGCTGGGGGATTTCTGTTCAACGCTGTGGTTGCTGGCCTGTGGTGTACCATCTTATCCCCTGTGCTATTTAACATATACATGATGAAACCACTGTGGAACTCCCTGCCGAGGGAGGCTAGGTTCGCTCCCTCTCTGCTGTTCTTCCGCTAGCAGGCAAAGGCCTCTTTATTCAGATCTTTGGTGTGTAAGCAAAGCCTGTTGAGCTGGATGCTGTTTCCCCTCTGTTGTTGTTGTGTTCTTAATTGTTTTTAATTGTGTTTTAATGTATTTGCTTATTGTTGTTTTCATCAGTAAGCCACCTTGAGTGCCATTTTTGGTAGAAAGGTGGGGTACAAATCAAATAATAAAATAAGAGAGATATCAATATATATTGCATAGAGGGGGGGAAACAGTAGAGCAATTCCATGAGCATGGGTGTTGTGGTTAGGGGAGGACCAGGCAAGGACATAAGGGAGTTTAGTTCTTAGAGTTCTTTCTTTCGTCGGGGATCCTCTGACTTTTACAGGTTCATAGCAGATGGGAATTCACAGCTTTATGCTGGGGGGAAATTCTATCTGGTGAAGGAGGAATTTTTGCCTATTAAAGTTGTGTCTGTTGAGGGAACAGTATCTTTTCTAGAAAAAAAAAGATGGCTACTGTAATTTAGCTAAAGAGAGAGAGAGGTTCAGAAGGCAAAGTTGACAAAGGGCCCCCTTCACACTCACACAAGCACAGCAGTGTAGAAGCCACTTCCCTGTTGTGGTAAAAGCCCTCTACATATTCTAAGTTGATATCTCTCCCCTTGCGTGTGTCAGGTGGTATCATCGGATGGTGTGGTCTGATGCTGAAACCACAAGGTCATACCATCTGTGATTCGGTGGTTTTTACTGTCAACATATTTGGAGGACCATGAAGGGATTTTCCTTGAAGTTAGAATAGACGTTAAAGAATTCCTTCAGATTCCTGGAAGGGGGTCGGGAAAACACCCTATCTGCAATATGGAGGTTTTGCATCTATGTAAAGGTGTGGTAGACAGTAGAACTAAGTAATTAGTTCCAAGAGTTAACATACCAGAATAATAGAAAAATAAGGTTGGGAGGAGACAGAAAGACATCAAGTCTAATCCCTTGCTCATCTTGGAAGCAAGGAGCACCAACGCAGTAGGACTTCTCTCCTTTAACAGCTGCCTTTCCTTTGCTCCCTCAGGTATGCGCATCCTGGTCACGCTGCTTTTGGACACCCTTCCCATGTTGGGGAATGTTCTCCTTCTCTGTTTTTTTGTCTTCTTCATATTTGGCATTGTTGGAGTCCAGCTTTGGGCAGGGCTGCTCAGAAACCGCTGCTTCCTACCAGAAAACTTCAGCTTGTAAGTATGAACAATGAAGACACAGTATGTATCCTAAGAGCAGGCAACTTGTGGCCCTCCCAATGTTTTGGCCTACAACTCCCATGATCCCTCACTATTGGCTGAGCTGGCTAGGGCTGATGGGAGTTGTAGGCCAAAACATCTGGAGGGCCACAAGTTGCCCACACCTGTCTTAAGGTATGCTTGCAATGGTGTTTTTTATATGCAGGTAGGCAGCGGTTTCTCTGAATGAAAATACTCATTCCCATAAGCACTCCTACACAGGCTGTATGTATTCCCTGCTGCATGCCCATGCAGCAATTGGGTAGGACCTCAAAGTGTGCACAAGACTCGCAGCCCACACAGGAGAAGACATAAGAGGCAACAGGAACATGCAAAATCCTTTGCCACATCACACTTTTCTTTTCATGTTGTACCCTGTTCTCATTGCTGCCAGGTACCAGGTAGTAGGTGGCGGGAAAGACTTTGGCCAAGAACTGGGGGAGCCACTGCATTAGATGAATGCACACATTTGTGTTTTTTTCAAGACAGCTTACAAATAAAAAAAATTAAAAGCGTAGTAAAACACTAGTAAAATGCTAGTAAAACAAATATGAAATCAAATAATGGCAAATAAAACAGCATAGATAAAATGGAGAGCCGAAAAGCCTGAGAATTATTTTTTTTAAGGTCTTTGCCTGGCACCGAAAAGATTCCACAAGCAGGTTACTGCCATAGAGAAGGCCTTTTTTTCCTGTGGCCACCCACTTCACTTCAGATGGCGGGGGAATTTGGAGGAGAGCCTCTAAGGTTGATTTCAGTGTATGGGCTGAGTTGGGTTGAAGAAGGCTCTCCTTGATGTACCCAGGCTCAACGCTGGGTTTAAAACAGCCCAACGCTGTTAGGGTTTTAAAACCAATGCAGTTGTTTAGGCATTGGCAAGAAAAATGTTCCCATTGCCCGGTCTCAATTAAAAACGTAGCAGTTGTATTGTATCGTGTTATATTCACTTGGCCAAATATGTCCTGATCTCTGCTACATTTCCTTCTCTCCTGTGGTAATCTCCAATAGTAAGTGAGTCATTACCGTTTCATTTTTTATGTATTGGTTGCTTTCTGCAATGGTGATTCAGGGTCTACCATTGTTAGCCTGAGGACTTATTGGGCGTGTTCGCACGACATGGGAACTGCGGGGGAGCAGAAGTCCCCCGTGGTCCCCGTGTCATGCGAACACCGACCGGGGGTGCCCCCACGGGACGGCCGCGTGCGGGATGCACGCAAAATGACCATGGTCGGTAGAGAGGTAAGACCCTACCGCATGTGGCCACCCTGCTGTGCAAACAGCGGGCAGCCGTCTCGCGGGGCCCGCACAGAGGCGGCAGCACAGAGCGGCCAGAGCTGCGGCCGCTCCAGCCTGTAGGGGCAAACGGCCCCTCTGGGCATCCCGAGCCCCTGCCTCCTAGCGCTGGTAGGCCCGCACTGCGGTGCGGGGACTGCTGGCTCCACCGGGGTCCGCCTACGCGCACAGGGCGCAGGTTGTCTGCGGTGCCCCGCCGGACCCCGCAGATGGCCCCGTGGTGCCTCCCCCGCTCGCAGCCTGGGTCGTGCGAACCGGCCCATTGTCTGGGCAACCAGACAAAGAGCTTGGGCATAGTGTCTCTTCAGGAAGGTCAATACAGAATGAAGAGTGCAGAGTTCAAATCCTGACCTTGGTGTGAAACCTTGGGCAACTTCTTTTCTTTCAGCTGTGACTTCTTATCTATCAAATGCATTGTTGCCCTCAGAGCTGTCTAGCCAATGTGCCAATCATGTGACCACTTGTGAGGTGAAAGCTAGCCAACTCGTGAATCCTTTCCTACTAAAATATTAATAGATGTCCTGAGGCAGGAATGTGTAAATTTGAACCAAATAAGTGTGAATATTTCATTTAAAGATGCAATGTTATTAGCTGTACATTCAGCATTATTCAGAGGGCGTAGGGCAAAAGACAATTGGATTATCTATCCAGGAGCCTTCTAGAGAAAGTATGGAGGGTGGGGGAGCCTGGAACCCAGGCAAGCCTGAGTCATCTCCTGATTTTGCCTTGTGGGTGGGGCTGAGGCTTTACTATAAAGGGTGCTTGAGGAGCTGAGTGAAAAGGAAAGCTTCAGCAAACAGCTTGGGAGGCTACGGCTGCAAGACCCGAGGAGGCAGGCTAAAGAATCTCTGCTACCTCCTACCAACAGGGCTGCAGCTAAGTCATTTTTTTACAACTGCTTCTACATTCCTGATGTTGGAACATCAAAAGCATCCCTAGAGGGTGAGAAAATCTCTCCCTGGTTGAGGCTGAAAGGGGAGCTTATGAGTCAGTCACCCTTCCTCCCTTTCTCCAATGCCCCAAGCGCCTTCCTATACATTTCCTGCCTCAGCACATCTCATCCACCCCTGCCCTAGTGCTTCCCCCACCCAAGCTCTCCAGCCCCAAACCCCACAGTGTAAGTAGTGCAACATCAGCATCCCGAATTATGTACATTTGTTACATCGAGGGCTGGCCCTGCTATGAAGGAGGGTGAAGCGACCTGCTCTACGCGGCAGCATGAGGGGAGGACAGATAAAGGCAGGGATTGGTGTCTGAATGGTGCAGCAAGACTTTCTCGGGTGTTGGTTCCAGCAGGGGGTGTGGGCACCATCTGGGCTTTGCTTCAGGCAGCAAAATGTGTTGGGCCAGCACTGGTTATGTCATATTCCGGTCTGCCTATTATTGGTTGGGTTTTCATGCCGCAATATATGTGGTATTTACAGATTCATAGATTTACTGTTGCAAAATACACAGATCCTGGCATTACTTCCTGTGGAGCAGCCTTCTCCAACCTGATGTCCCTCAGATGTTTAGGACTACAGCCCCCCCCCCCCAGCATTTTTGGCCATTGGCCATGTTAGCTGAGGCCAATGGGAGTGGCACTGGGTTGGGGAAGACTGCTGTAGAGTGACAGGTTTCAAAATAGCTAACCTCCCCCCCACCCCAAAAAACCTAAGTAACTCATTATTAATAGTGTTGCCACCAGATAATGAAAAACACAACCTTAAAGTACACAGACACTTCCTCGTTGATTTATGATTGCATGTATTATGACTTTCTTAATCTAGCTGGTAGATAATGTTGCCAAATAGTCTACAAAAACAATACCTTAAAGACATTTATATACGTTTACATAGCACTTCAGAGTGTTCAAAGTGTTTCACTTACATTGGCCCTGATCCAGAAAAAGTTAGTCATGCTCATGTCATGTCTCCTTGATTTCTGTGTCACTTGCGGCGTGACTAACTTACTCTGGATTTGGGTCATCATTTCAGTAATGAATCTCGGGTCTGTTTTCAATGCAAGTAAGGAATGTGTGTTTCGGGGGAAAGGGGGCCCCATCTTGGTAACATTATGAAGAGTCTAAGTAGGTTTGAATACGATATCCTGCTGACCGTGCACAGGAGGTCAGTGCAGTGCAGATTCTCCCGGTGCTATGAAGGTGGGCATGTTGAGTACTTTCTCCTCTACTCCCTGCTTGTGCTTTTAAAATGGGATTAGGGTTAAGCTAGGTCAGAGGCAGCCCTCAAAATAGTGCAGAACCAGGGATTGTGGAGAGGGGGAGTTCCCCAGACACCCTCAGTTTTGCAACTCTCCTCTTTTATTAGGCTTCCTCTCTCTGCAAAGGGAGCAGGGATTTCATTAACATGGAAAGACCCTTTAGGTAAATTGGCAAAGGGGGGGGGAGGAGGAGCAGGAGCAGGAGCAGGAGGAGACGACAGTAAATGAATTACTGATCAATTCTGGGTAGAGCCAATGCAGCTATTGGTCTGGGTGCTGTTTAATTGAGCCAGAATACTGAGGGTTTAGCTAAGCTTTGAATGGCATTAAAAGCAATACTTCAGGAATTAACCTGGCAGAAGCTCGTCTTAAATATGGCGTCACAAGCTTTACCTTGAGTCCTCCTGTCATTAGGGAAGTAGCCATTTACTGAGACAAAAGGATGCTAATTTCCATCAAGGCATCACTCACTCAGAGTGAGTGTTGAATTGGCTTCGTAGCCTAGTAGGATCCTTCTGAAGGAATTGTCATTTCTAATGCCAGAAACACAAGGGGACACTTTTTCACCTTAGGTCCCAGGATGGTAAGGAATGTTTATGAGCATTCTAACTTAATGTTCATCCTGAATACTTAATACTAAGGGCCATGACCTTCGCATCTTTTCTTTCTCACTGATTGACATACTCTAATTATGCAAGCCACCAGATCTTTTCTGGATTCTGCCTTCCCTCAAATGGCTTTAGTTGTTTTATGCAATTCACAAGGACATACTAATAATTGCTATACTGAGGTCAGCAAATCTTGCCCATCCATCCCTGTATCCTGTCTCTGATGATGGCCAGTCCCTGGCAGTTCAGATGAAATTGTTCAAGAAAAAGGGCCATTTTGAAGTGATATATTATCTGACTAATTCTGAACTTCAAAACATCAGCCATTCAGAGACGTTTGAAAAATTAAATTGCACCCCCAGACAATCAAAATGCCCCTATCCTCAATTAATTTGACTAATTGCTTTGTCTGAACCCAATTATCCTATTGGCCCTTGTAACATCTCAGGGCCATGAGTCCCACAGGTTACCCTGTTAACTACATGAATGAGTACTTTCCTCTTGTTTGTTTTCAATCTGCTGCCTGCTAAGAATGTTGTATGTTCCCTGTTTCTTGTAATATAGACATAGTGAAGTTCCTTATTTGCTTCCCCATTTCAAACATGATCTTGTTTATCACATGTTTATCGTCCCTTTCCGTGAAATAGGTTGGATATAAACTTTTAAAAATAAAAGAAATAGAGTGTTGGACTGGGACTCAGGAGATCTGGGTTCTAGTCCCCGCTCAGCCATGAAACTCACTGGGTGACTTTGGGCCAGTCACTGACTCTCAGCCTAACCTACCTCACAGGGTTGTTGTGAGGATAAAATGGAGAGGAGGAGCAGGAGGATTATGTAAGCCGCCTTGGGTTCCTTGAAGGAAAAAAGGCAGAGTATAAATATAATGAATGAATGAATGATGTCTGCTCTCTTTAAGCCCTTACACAATAGAGTTGGAACCATACTACCAGACAGAGAATGAAGACGAAAGCCCCTTCATCTGCTCTCAGCCTCGAGAGAATGGAATGCGTTACTGCCGTAGTATCCCAACACGGAGGGAAGAAGGCCTGGAATGCACCCTGGACTATTATTCCTACAATGACACCACTAACACCTCTTGTGTCAACTGGAACCAGTATTACACAAATTGTTCTGCTGGGGAGCACAACCCTTTCAAAGGAGCAATCAATTTCGATAACATTGGCTATGCGTGGATTGCAATATTTCAGGTGAATGAAGTGCCATCCTCACTCTCCTAACAGGCTATCCTTCATATATGGGGAAAGCTAGGTCAAGGTTTATTCTTGTTCCAAAACAACTTATTTTTGATAAGAGCAGAATAATAATTCAGTGGTGGAGAATCACTAGTGGGGTTTCCCCCCCCTAAAGACCTATGATAAATATAAGGTGCATCAGTTTGAAATGATTTTTTTGCCCAACCTTGATTCCTGAGTATGTGTTATTTATTGTCAATTCTTGGCCATTATGTTAATAGATCTAACATATGATCTAGAATGAATAATAACATTGGTATATCTTTTTCCAATCAAGTACAGATGCCTACCGTATATATTTTTCTGACTGATACACACACTCACACTGCTTATATATGCTTTATAACTTATATATCCAGTCTTTCATTAGACAGTGAGCTTCTCCTATGAATTATAATCAGCAAGTTTCTTAATTTCTTTGGTATTGTTATTCTTTTTGTTGTTGTTAACTATTTTTTAACTTCAATTCATCCATCCTTTTGGGTGCCCATGACAGTATCCTTGACAGCCCAAGACAATCTTACCAATGACTTTCTTTTCTTTTGCTTTATCACAGGTCATCACTTTGGAGGGCTGGGTAGATATCATGTACTTCGTCATGGATGCTCATTCCTTCTACAATTTCATCTATTTCATTCTCCTGATCATTGTGAGTTCTCTCTCCAGTCTTTGCGGCAACCAGAGGCATTACACTCAGGTTGCCATAGAGAACAAGGCAAGGTGGGGTGTATAGAAGGAAGGGTGATTGGGGAGAGGGAGAAATGGATCCTGAAAGACTGATAGCTCATTAGCAAAGGAAATGAGTGAGTTTTGCATTTGTCAAGGCTCTCCCCCACCCCAAGGCTCAGTTTGTCTCATTCTCACTCACAAATGCAAGCATGCGGGGTTTTTTAACAGGAAAGTACACTTTTCCAAGTGTGCACCCAAATGCATGTGTCCCCCCATTGATTAAAGCATGAAAATGCATCCTTAAAAAAAAAAAAAAAAAAAGCACAATTTTAAATGCACATGTTCCAAAAGGGACATATTTTGCCAACATAATAGCAAGTTCGAGAATGTGTGAGCTTTTTCCGAAAATCGTGTTCACATTCACACTCACGTTCGGGGTTGCGAGCAGGCTATTTTCATCACTTTTTCGAATGTGAACAAAATTCTCATACATCCCTACGAAATGGATGTTATCTAAAACTGTTCCATGTGTCTCTTTTGTGTGTACAAGAGTGATATGTGGCAAATTAGCTTGCCAGTTAGGAGGTTATTATGAGTTTGTTCTCAGAGACGGGGGAATGCCCATTCTGTTAGTGGTGGCAACTTCTTTGCCCTTCCTTTTCAAATCTGTCGTGGGACTCATGCATGCTTTCTGTTCTATTCTTTTTAAAAACAATCCTGAGATTGATGCAGAGACAAGCAGCTCTGGAAAGGGAGCCCTCTCCTCTACACACTGCAGCCTATGCCCGGCATTAGATGACCCTCAAGTCTGACCTACAGTCACAAAGACAAGTGAAGATAGCTTGATCTCTTTCAGGCTCTTGTATCAAAGAATACAAGGGATTGTTTTGTTGTGGTCTCAGGCAACCCCTACATTTTTCTTACAGTATGCATAGCTGAACCAGCTAAATTTCACCTCTCCCTCCCCTACCCCCAATATATGTCACGACTCGTGACTATATAAGCATGTATGTGGGGAAAGAAGGGGACAATGGTATAGCAAATAACAGTCAACAATGATTTAATGACTGTGTTTTTATCCGCTTAATGATGTCCGATATTGTTTTTGTTGGGTCCACAACCGCATAATAAAAATTGATTGAAGGTTGGCTGAAAGAACGATATCTTTGCTATAAGGGCAGCAGGAGGAATGTAGGCCCTGGGTGTTTGATCCTCTGTGGAGAATCTTTAGCAGGGGTGGGGAACCCCTGGCCGGCCGGCTGGCTGGCTGTAGCCTGTGGCCTCCCCTCCTCGCCCCACCCCTGTGCAGCAATTAGGCTTTTGAACAAAACAAAAAGAAGGGTAAAAAAGCTTCCATTCATGCCAATGGAAGGGTTTTTTTTATTCAGCCTAATTGTTACACAAGGGCAAGTGGGGTGGGAGGCTGTCACAGACAGTTGAAGAGAGAAGAGTTAACCTTCCCGCTCAGGCTGCAGGTGCCCTCCCTCCCTTGGATGGCAGACTTAGGCTTGGAAAACTTCTCCCATTGGCTCCAAGATTGCTGTAGCGGGGCGATCTTTGTGGAAATTGCAGCTGGGGAGGGAAGGGTTAGCTCTCCCCTCCCTATGTGCCACAATCCCCCAAGATCACCCCCCTCATACATGGCAACGATTAGGTCTTTGAAAAAAGAGGCTTTTTTCAACCCCAATCGTTGTGCAGGGAGGTGTGTGTGTGAGAGAGGGAGAGGGAGGGAGGGAGGGAGGGTTTGTTTCTTTGTTTGAGAGGTTAGCCACAAGGGAATGTGGCCCTTGGGCTGAAAACAGTTCCCCAACCCTTATCTATAGGATGAGAGAATGTTGGAAGAGGCTATAGGACACTATCTGTCTGAAGTAATCAGTATTGTCTCTGGGTAGTAAGAAGGAAGTAATGGAAGGCAATGAGCCCTCTGGTGTTTGCTCATCCAGAGCATAGCATACACTTGACATCCTGCTCTGAAAGTCATTTTGCAACATCAAATGCCAGTATAAGCACAATTTAAATGATCCAGCCAAACATAAGCACTTCTGTCAGATGATTTCAGTGGGAAAATTTTAAGCTCATGCTTAACTCTCATGCTGAAATCAATGGAACAGAAAAGTGTTTAACTTTAGCTGGGTAGTGCCCTATGCAGTGATGCAGGGGTTTTTTTTGGGGGGGGGGACTGAATTGGAAAATTTTCCAATGCAAATTAGGCTAATTTGGTCATTTGCATCAGAAAATTTTCAGTTTGCATCAGAAAGTCACTAGAGAGTGATCTAATTTAACATGTTTACTGAATACACATTAAATAAACAACAAAGCTAAAACAGTTCCCCATGTTAAGGTTTTTGTCTCAATACACCACACTGTGTGACCCGAAATATTTGAGAGGAAAAATCAAAACACACTTAATGTTTGTTTATTTGTATTGTTTTACGCTGCCCTTGGAGGGCTTGGCCAAGAAAATTTTTAAACACGTGAAATGAAATAAATGTAAATGTTATATTATGTAGTCATTTTTATTGGAATATTTGTAAAAAATTAAAGACAAAAGCATATGCTTCCCTTATTATTTAAATATAAGAAAGAAACAAAGGTACTGAACTGTTGGCACACTAAGGGCTCAATCCTATGCATGTTTAGACATAAAAAAAGTCCTACAGCTCCCAGCATTTCCCAGCTAGCACTGCTGGCTGGGGAATGCTGGGAGTTGCAGGACTTTTTTCTGTCTACACACGCATAGGATTGCACCTTAATTCAGACTTCCCCAGCCTGGTGCTCTCTAGATATGTTGGACAGCTCCCAGCATCCTTCAGTCAGCAGCATGGAAGGCACCAGCTTGAAGAAGGCTGCACTAATTAATTTTAGCAACCCAAGGAACTATGCATGATATGCTGACGACCACTCATCTGTTTCAACAGAGTTCAACCCTCCCCCGCTGAGGTTGTTGGGGGCACCTTCAGTTTCGCTTATTAGTTCCATTTCAGACTGAGGAGACATATATGTATTTCAGTAACATATATGTGTTCTCTCACATACTTGCTAGGGATAATCCACCAAAAACATTAATTACAACTTTGAAACTGCCAAGCTTGCCTAATATTGTATTTGCAATTGGCATCCATTTATGAACTTAGGAAATGGAAATTTTTCTGTGGGAAAATAAAGCGCTGGAAAATTTTCTGCCCCACATCACTGGCCCTGAGTAGACAGATCCATCACATAGTATTACAGTTGATAGCCCACATGAGCAACAACAGTTTAGATCAGGGGTCCTCAAACTACGGCCCGCGGGACACATCCTGCCCGCCATGTCTTCTCATCTGGCCCGGTGGCCGATCTAGAAGCTCCTTCTAGGGGAGGAGGGGTGGCTTAGCCAGCATAGGGGCGCGAGCCAGCCGCCCGCCCGCCCGGAGCCCTGCAAGGCGGGTGGCAGTCCTGCGGCCAGCATCTCCTGCCCCCTGCTTCTCCTGTGGGGTGAGGGGAGGAGGGGCGGCTGAACCAGCCCCCCAACAGTCTGAGGGACAATGAACTGGCCCCCCAGTTTAAAAAGTTTGAGGACCCCTGGTTTAGATGCTTTGAAAAATTTCTTGCATTCTTACCAGAAATCAAGTGAATTGCGCTTGGACATTTCAAACAAATTAGGGGGTACAACTTGCTAAGATTATCCAGGAAAACTTAGGTTGATAGGGATGCAGTAATTATACCTAAATGGGAGCCCATTTGGGCTGAAAGGTAGGGCTAAAATACCTAGTTTAAACAAACACTAGGAGACTGGCTTGAGGTTTCTGAGATCATTGCTTATACGGCAGCCTTCCCCAACCTAGTTCCCTGCAGATGCTGTTGGGCCTTCTTGGTGGCTGCTCCCAGGTTGTGGAACTCTCTGCCGAGGGAGGGTATTTATTTATTTATTTCATTTTTATACCGCCCAATAGCTGAAGCTCTCTGGGCGGTTTACAGCAATTAACAAGACAGTCCCTGCCCGCAGGCTTAGGTTGGCTCCCTCTCTGCTGTCCTTCCACCAGCAGGCAAATACTTTTTTATTCAAGCAAGGCTTTGGCATGGAAACTGGTCTGCTGGGTTGGGTACTGGACCTCCATGTGGAGAGCATTCCACAACTGGAGTGCCACCATTGAGAAGGCCCTCTCTCTAGTAGCCACTCACCTTACCTCAGATGGCAAGAGCACCCTCAGGAGGGTGAAGATCTCCACTGAAGATCTTAATGTCCAGGCAGGTACATACGGAGTCAGATACCCTGGTTCTGAGTCCTGGGATTCATTACAGGTCAAAACCAGTATTTTGAACTGGGCCTGGAAATGGACTGGGAGCCAGTGCCATTGCATAGCATGTGCATTATATGATCACAATGCCCAGTGCCCATTCATAATCTCGTAGCCGCATTCTGCGCTAACTGCAGATTCCAAAACATCCGCAAAGACAACCTCACATATAGGGTACCACAGTAGTCTCACCTGAAGGTTGCCAGAGCACAGGTAACTGAGGTATGTCTATGGGTTATGTATAGCAGAGTAGTCAGGTGAGCATGTTGGCCTTCCAGTCAGAGCCCAGCTGCACAATCTTCAGGAAGGTAACTTACATCACCCTTGGCCATGCTGGCTGGGGATGATGGGAGTTACAGCCCAACACATCTGGAGGGCACCAGGCTGGGGAAGGCTGACTTACATGCCTGGGGAGCTACCTGGAATCCTCACAGTTAAGGAGGCTTGACTAGCAGGCTCCTAAGCAGGTGGGAAATGATCAGAGTGCATCTTCCTTTTCCTCCTCAATGGCAGGTCATTCAGCTCCACAGCTGACTGCTCAGAGCATCCAGAAGGAAAGGTAATACGTATAATAAAGGGAGATGAATCAGCATCTTCCTACTGCTGAGATGGCATGAATGGATAGTGTATCTGCAGGTTTAAGGTAGCCAGGAGAGAAGGACGAGGGAGGCGATTGGCTGCTTTTCAAAACATTCAGACTGAATAATGATCGCTGTCTTCTAAAAACACGGCCTAATGAAAAGCCTGTTTTGAGAGTAAAGTATCACATCTTCGGCTGCAGACAGCTGCTGCTGTTGGGTAGCAGCATCTCCGCAATTCCCATCAACAAAGAAGAAGATCTATTCGCAAAGCTGCCAGGGAATAATCTGTCATGAAAAGGTTTCAAGTGATGAATACATGCGCGCGTGCACACACAAATGCTGCTTAATTGTGATAATTACAAGCACTGACTCCTAAGAAGCAAAAATTAGAGGAACCCTTTAAACTAAGTCACCATAAATCCCGGTTCTGCTTTGAGCTGCGATGTCATCTGTGGAGTTGTCAGGAGGAGTGGGAGTCCCTGGCCTGAGGTGAGGAAGCTCAGGAGGAGCCTTTGATGTGGAAGGAAGAAAAGAAAGCAGTGCCAGGGAAAACCCTGCGTGAGTCGCACCGGCAGCGACTGCTCTTGACATGGAAATGGGTTTGGAGCCAGGTTCTGTATTGCATGAAGCCAGCTTGGGCTGTGAGGCGCTCCCTGTCCTGTAATTTTTAGACATAGATGCACTTCCCTGGTGAGTCCGGGGCCTAAGGACACCGGGATGGCAGAGGCTGGAGACATACCAGAGGGGAAGGTTTTTGCCTTGATGGGAGGGCAGCAGCATCGGGCCCCTACCAAGCCTCACCCCCTCCAGCAGGGGCCCCTCGGCTGATCCCTGAGCCTTGCTGCTCCTGCTGACTGTCACTGCCTGTTCACTTGCCCTTCCCAAGCGGGCGAAGAGTAGCAAGAGCAAGGTGAACAGGCAGCCGCCTCCACTTGTCTGGCCCTCTCCTCTGTCCTGGGCGGTGGTGCAGTCTGGGCCCCGAGGGAGAGGGATAGCAAATGGGCAGTGGCAACAGTAGCAAGGAGCTGGGGGCCCACGGGCAGCATCTTGCCCAAGCCCCCCTCCCCATAAGTAAGTAAGTAAGTAAGTAAGTAAATGGAGCTGACAGTGCCTTGGTGCCCTGTTTGTGAGGTTTCCAGAGGCATGAGGCTGGCTGCTGTTGGAAAGAAAATGCTGTCCAGGTAGGAGAGGTAGATTTAAACCTTCTTTCCCCCCCCCCCACCCACCAGCTTCTTGTTTTCTGAAATTTCCTTCCCCCACCCCCTTTGTCTGGGGACTAAAAAGGGAGAAAAAAGCCTCCATTGGCATGAATAGAGAGGGGTATTTTCTTCTTTTAGCCCCCCGGAGGGGGGGGCAAATTTCAGAAAACAAGCTGCTAGGAGGAAGGTTTAAATTTCACCTTCCTGTGTGTGATGGTCCTAATCCAAATTCGGGCCCTTCATGCTTACTTGTGAGTAATAAAAAGAGGATCAGCTGCACGCTGCATACTTAACATGTCATGTACTTTGATTTTTAGGCACACATGCCCCAGATTGTGTGCAGGAATAATCGCATCACCTCCTCCCCTTTTAGGTGGGCTCTTTCTTCATGATAAACCTCTGCTTAGTGGTCATTGCGACTCAGTTCTCAGAGACCAAGCAGCGCGAGAGCCAGCTGATGAAGGAGCAGCGAATCCGCTACCTCTCCAATGCAAGCACCCTGGCCAGCTTTTCGGAGCCGGGGAGCTGCTACGATGAACTTCTCAAATATCTCGTCTACATCCTTCGTAAGGCCAGCAAGCAAGTGGTGGAAATCTACCAAACGACAGGGGTGAAAATGGGGTTTCTCTCCAGCCCAGGCAGCAAGAGCAGCGCAGAGAAGCAGCCAAGCAAGCATCGGCCACAGAAAAGATCATCGGTGCATCATCTCATTCACCACCACCACCACCACCACCACCACTACCACCTGGGCAACGGAAGCCTACAGGTGCCGCGGGCCAGTCCTGAAATTAGTGACGTTGAAACCAGCTCCCTTCACAATGGTGCCAACAGGCTAATGCTGCCTCCAACAGCCAATCCTCATGCAGCTCCCAGCAACACTGAATCTGTTCACAGCATCTACCATGCAGACTGTCATTTTGAGCCAATTCACTGCAGATCATCTCTCCCTCAGCCTGGTCTCAGCTTACCAGGCCCAGAGGTGCTTCCCAGGACGGTGGTGGGTGGCAAGGTCTACCCTACTGTGCACCCAAGTAGCTCTCATGAGCTGAAGGACAAAGGCTTAGGAGAGCCCGCATTGAACCCCGGGGCTAGCACCCTGATGAACCTTAATATCCCTCCAGGACCATATAGCCCAATGCAGAAACTACTGGAGACACAGAGCACTGGTAAGTGTGAAGGGTGGGTGTCAGCCATGGGATACCTTTTGGATGGAAGGCAGAGATGTTAATCTTCCCTGTCTTGCCTTTTCAGTCTGGACTGTCATTGATAAAACGTGGGGTGAAGGTGATGGGATAACTGGACAATTCAGCTTGTCCTCAGTTCAGAACTATGATAGAAGTTACCCATTCATCAATAAAGAGTTAAGAGAAACTGATTCATCAGCCAGTCTTCATTTGGGGCTTCTTGGTTTTTTTAGCCTTTAGACAGATGTTATCACAAAAGGACTGAACAATCAAACTTAAAGAAATCAGTGGTAAGCAAATTCATGTTGGTATGAAACAGATTGTTCCATAGCCCTCTTAAGCTAGAGAACTTGAGGTCAGTGGGAAACTGGCGTGAAATAGGCATTCTAGGCTCTGACCCAGCCACTCTAAACTGCCTTCTCTTGGCCTGCCTGTGTTTGGGAGACTGGAATTGCTGCTTTCATGTTTTGTCTATCAGCTGGCGGCATTATATCCAGGTAGAGTGGTCTACTCATGGGTCTACAGGCCTTTGGTGTAACTGGAGCAGTCCTTCTGAGAGCTGGTGTTGCCTGAATGTTTGTCTACAAGCAGTGAGAGAGAGAAAGGAAAGAGTTTGTTCACATATGTCATTGTGAATACTCAAGGCTTTACAGTTGGATAATATATGTTTATCTTTGCAGCTGTTATTGCCTAGCTGTGTCCATATTCCGTCTTAACAGTGAAAAACATGCCAATGACTGGTCATTGTTCTTTAACTTAGGAAGTTGACCTCTTTGGCTACAATCTTAGGCACATTTACTTGGGAGTGCACTGCATCCAATCCCATTGAACACCATGGGACTTACTTCTGAGTAAACATGCTTAGGATCAGGCTGCACACAATGGGTTGGATCCAGATAGGGTAGACCCACTGAAATCAATGAGACTTTAAGTTGCCCATGACTAACCTGTCCCATCGCTTTCAATGGGTCTACTCCAAGCATAACTAAATTAGGGATGTGTGATGGTGGGAAATCCATTTTGTTTGAGCCCAACAGAGTTCCGCAGCATTTCCAGTCTGGCAATCGGAAATGGACTATGCCAGATCTTTTTTTTCCAGGTTCTGGAAATGTGTGCAAAATAGTTGTGCACATTGAGAATCAAGATCTGCATATTTGTAGTGCCTTTTGTGCAAATGGTGATTTGCACAAATCTAGTCTTTTGCACAAATGGGGCCTGAATCTTTAAATTTGCGTAAATGGGTTTGCGCCGTCTTTAATATTTTATCGCATTATTTATTACTTATATATCTATTTAATATATTTATTCACCGCCCATCAGCCAAAATGCTACCTGTGCAGTTTACAAAACAAAGCAACACAAAAATAACAACAAAAATAGTAACTCAAACATATTAAAATATAACATGATAAAAACAAGCAGCCAAAATAAATTCAGTCCAGAGGTACAGTGGCGATAATAAAAAGAATAAAATCAACCATTAAAATATTGGGCAAATAAAAAGGTCTTCACCTGGCGCCTGAAAGACGCCAGGTAAGGGCATTCACAAGTCCGTTATGTAACCCCAGGGCAGGCATACGCAGTATATTCCCTTGGTAAACATCCCTGTCAGTTTCATCTTCTCACTACTTTGTCATTAGCTCATCATATTCCCTAGTTCACAAAGAACTTGTCATTGTCAATTTCTTCTAGGTAAAAAAGCTCAGGAAATTTGGGCAAAGTTGTGGCACCCTGATATCAGGTGCCACAATTTGTGCAAATATCACAGGGGGGGGGACAACCCAAAAAACCTCGTGAAAATCACAGCCCATTTTAAAGCAGAAATCCACATGCTGGCTTGACTCGGGTCAGATTGGGTCGGTGCCAGCATGGGGGAAATGGAATGGAATCCGGAGGGTCAAGTCAGGAAAATCCCTCGGATTTTTAACTCCCCAGATGGATTCCTTGCACATCCCTAGTTTGGATCCAACCCTATGTAAGCTGTAAGAGGAACCAATCTGAAAATGGGGTGTTTTGATAATTAGCTGTACACCTGCAAGTATTTACAAATTCAGATGTGTAATGCCTTATAGTACCTTTCCCTGTAATTCATGAACAAGGCTGCCAGTGTTTAAAAAAAAAAAAAAAAGGTTGCCACTAGAGAGATCTGCATGACTCCTTTGCAAAGCACTTTTTTCCAGATTGCCGTGAGTGTGTTTTCAGTGCTTCAGGCAAGAGAAAATTTCTGGATGCAAAGCAGGGCCAGCTAGCCAACCTCTTACGATCTGTGTTATAGAGAAGGTCAACCCAGGTAATCTGAGTTTCCCCTGCCGGCTTTGCAATGAGAGAGACATCGTAGCTGAGGCCAGAGTGCACTCT
Source organism: Shinisaurus crocodilurus (assembly GCA_021292165.1). NCBI lineage: Eukaryota > Metazoa > Chordata > Lepidosauria > Squamata > Shinisauridae > Shinisaurus > Shinisaurus crocodilurus. The sequence goes on along the minus strand of CM037881.1, from coordinate 62,657,460 downwards.
GGAGACAAACTCCTTGTTCCATTGTAGCCAACACCAACTGGAGACTATTGTCTATATGGGGAGCCAGGGGGACCATCTGTCAGCTGGGATCAGCCACTGCAAGAAATAATTTCAGAATGGTGTGTTTGGGGGGAAGCTGTTAATGTTGAAGTATCAGCAAACAGCAGGATGACAAAAGCAGCTTGCTTGCTGTAGTGCTGTCTCTAATTACAGTGCCTAATATTCCAGGTGCCGGAGGAGCTGCTTGCTTTCTGATTCACCTTAATGGCCAAACGTGTAATGAAGCTGCTGTGGACTCTTGGCAGTGGACAGCTGTCACTTGCCCTTCTTTTCGTTGCTGTGTGGTTTTTGTTGCTCGGCCTCAAATTTAGGCAACAATCTCAAGACTGTAAATCGGCATTGTTTTGCCACAGGTTCCTCAAAAGGGATTGGCAAAGGTTCTTTGAAGGATTTTCAGACCATAATAAATACTCCTCCAGGAAGTTAAAGCCAAACATCTTTATTGCAAAGCTGAGCATGAAATACAACAATGCTATGCCTTCCTCCAGGTTCCCTGGTGGAAATCCCACCCCTTAGCTACACAGTCACTGTATTATTTCCAACCAACCCAAACGCTAGTTCCAGCAGCTCTCTGGGTATCAGCTTTCAGCGTTGGGGCTTCAGCAGGGCTCTCTGAACAGCTTCCTCTGCTCCTCCTTGCTCCTTCCGATTCTTCAGCACTCCACCACTACACACACACACACACACACACACACACACACACACACACACACAACCAACCAACACCTTCAGGCTGCATTTGCTAGTCTTATATACAATTCTAGCACCAAACTCCATGGGCTGCAGACCTTGTGTTTAAATGATAGCACCTGTGCTGTTGTGCAGTGTCATTCTTTTGGCCAGCAGCCAGGTCACACATTACTGGAGATTGCATCAGCCTGTCGGCTGACAACTCCTGGCTAGCAGCCAACTCACATGCTAGCAATTCAAGCAAGGTCATGCCTTGCTAATTACAGAGCATAATACAGAGTATAGTGTAATACAGAGCATAATACAGATCATTGAGGCAGGACTATTGTGCAACACTGCACTCCTCACCATCTTCCGCAACTCCCATTACAGGCATGCATTTTAACAAATGAGGATATAGAAATAAGCAACTTTAAGCTTCAGCATTTTGAGGAGATATTGTAACTCGCAACCCTCAATCCTCTGCGTGGTGAGAACTACAGGGCTGCATGCCTTCCTTTCCCAGGGATGGTTTCCTTTGAATGAGGTCACTGGAGACTTACTGGCATTTTGTAATATTTGCATTTATTTGCAAATATGCAGCTGGAACATAGGTGGAGATTCACGTGTTAAACTGTTTCAGGAGACACGACTCCCCACTAGGTTTCAGAGCTCCCAAGAAACCCTACCAGCTCTGACCTCTCCTCAGACTGTTCTCCCCACCTCACCGCCCACCTCCTAGGAAAGTATGGATTTCATTAAATCCGTTCCATCTGTGCCTCACAAATTGTCAGGCATCTTTCATTATATCGTCCGCTCATTGATGGAAGCAGATTTTTAGGGATGTATGAGAATTTTGCTCCACTTGCGCTAATGTACATTAGCACCAATTCACACTTGCACCAGTGTGCATTGGTGCAAGTGCACATTAGCACTTGCAAGTGCAAATTTGCGTAAATCCCCCCACCCCCAAAGTAAAAAAAAAAAAAAAAAACCTGGTCTGCAAATCCATAAAATCTGTGTGACTCAGAAAAAAGAAATAGTCTGCTGCAGAATCCACGGGTCGGATTCATAGAAATCCAAACTCATTTGACTCCATTGAGGATTTCTCTCCGACATCCCTACCGTCAACTCAAGCTCTTTGCATTTTCAGACTGATTTAGCTCGTTCCTTAGGGGAGGGCAAGAGGGGAATCCTGAGTCGTTCCTTGGTTTGCTGCAACATGCCAAGGCAAGATCTGGCCAACCACATTCCTGAGGGAGGGGGAGCCCATTCAGCCATTTCCTTAACAGTGTGTGGGGGACCTTGCCCCAGTCCAGAGGGAGCTTTAGCTTCAGACACTGAGTCTGACTCAAAGGGAGAAACTCTAGAGTCAGGCCCAGCCGTGGGAGACCAGAGGCTTGAGTGTTCAGTTGTGCCAGGCCTCCCACTCCCTGGTGAACAGGAAGGGGGTGAAGCGCTAGAGAGTGAAACAGCCGATTCTCCACAGGTGGAAGACTTGACCTTGAGGGAGGCTCCTGGTTATCAGCCAGGGACATCATCCCTGGAAACAGGGCAGCAGCAGGAGGTCTCTGCTGGAGAGGGTATATCAGGGGTGTCTCCTTTGGCCTGCCACCAGCAGAAGATGGCAGGGCAGAAACACCCAGTCAGGCGTAGTAACCGCTTGAGGGGCAGGTTTCCCTGCCAGGATCCAATGTCCAATACTGATCCTTAGCTGCCACTTGCCTGGATTTACACCTGTGCAGCTTCCACTAGCACTTGTAGGAGACAATGCACCAACAACCTGGAAAGCCACCCATTGTGCTTGGAACTCTGAACTTTCTGGGATTTCCTTGGGGAGCTGCCCTTTTTGGGGCTGCCTTCTGCTCATGATTTTCCTGACAGGACTCTTTCTCTGGGACTTTGTCACAATCTGGTTTTGGGGATCTTTATTGCTTCTGTGAAAGGCGATAGCCAATTACTGGAATTACGGTAATACTCAGCCAGGTCAGGACAAATAGTATATTAGCCAGTTCCAGGCAGTCCAGCAGGTTGGACCAACTTTAATCAGTTAACTCTTTCCAACCGGGTTCAGATGACACCCCACAGTGAGCTGTGGTGCCCGCAGGCACTAATTTGCATGCCCAACCCCCACTCGGGAGTTGTCATGTGTGAGGGTTGTTTAATTAATTTATTTACATTTCTTTATCACCCATCTGGCCGATGTACATAAGATAAAAACAGGATAAAATACACTTAAAACAGTATAAAATTTTAAAATCGTAGCCCACCCCATATTCCCGCCTGAACAGCCAAGTTTTTAGTGAGTGGCAGAAGCTCAGCAGAGAGGGGGCATGGCGGAGGTCACTCGGGAGAGAGTTCCACAGTAAGGGGGACACCACAGAAAAGGCCCTCTTCCTAGTCCCCACCAGTCTTTTAGTATCCTAAAAACTCTTAAAATTCCACTGGGTAGGTCTGTCGGAAGAGGTCAGTCTTTATGGCCTTTTTAAAAGCCAAGAGACTAACTAGTTGACGAGTCTCCTCCAACAGGCCATTCCACAGTCTGGGAGCAGCAGAAGAGAAGGTCCTCTGGGTAGTACTCGCCAGCCTAGTCTTGGCTGACTGGAGTAAATTCCTCCCAGAGGACCTAAGTGCGCGGGGCAGATTGTACGGGAGAAGGTGATCCTGCAGGTAACCCAGACCCAAACCAAATATATTAGATGCAAAATTGTGGGTTCCACAAGTCTCTGACCCAATTCTCTCTGGCAGCACACATGCACGCAGAAAGACTTCACTCTTCCATACATAAAATCTACAATGTAATCCTGCTCTTTGTACTGAAGTGAAGTATCCAAAACTTCCCCAGAGCTAGGTTTATGGCCACTGATCTCTTTTTATGTGTGTTGAGTGAGCTGCTTCCAAGTTCGGACCTATGGAGAATTTTAAAGAACTAGCAGAATAAGACTAATTTATACACAGAGATGTATTCAGATGAAATCCAGTTGGTATTCATTATAATAGCTTACTGGCTGATGCATCTTTGCTCACTAGTAGGGCACCCCAGGGCCTTAGTAGATGTGACTGGAAAGATGTGGCTGCAATGGAAACTGTGTCTACTTCCCCCATCTGTAATATCTAGTAGAGCGAGCTTAACTTGTGTTGCGGCATTCCCCATCATTTGCTGCCAATTGGGGGCGGGGGGAAGCTAAGGAAACACAGATAATTGAGATGTCATAATGCAGGGGTAGGGATGTGTGAAGATTTCATTCAGGGGGTGGAAATCCAGCGAACTGGCCAGGCTCAACCCCCTGAACGTCCCACTTACCTCCTTCCCCAGCTTGACTCGCGTTCTCCCAGGTCGAGCCAGGGAAGTGACTTCCGGGTTCCCGGAGGGCTGCTGTTTATGTAGAGATATAGTGGTGTTCACAGCCACACTGTACCTTCCATGTGTAAACAATTGTGCTGCACCTGGTAAAGTGATACATATCACAAGTTCACAACAGTGGCGTCCACCGAGCCAGAGCTGGGTTGGGTCTCGGCAGATCGCCCACCCCTATGCAGGGGTTCCCAACCTTTTGGGACGGTGCCCATGTTTGGAATTTTGAGAGTGTCATGGGTGCTCTCACAAAATGGCTGCCATGGGGGGCTTGCCTATTCATAAAATGGCTACCATGGTGGGCATGGCCAGTCACAAAACACTCATTTCCCATGAGGCAAACTGGTGGGACTAAAAGAAAAGTAACTTACCCAAGAACCTAATTACAAGAAGACCAAGGTGGGGCCTGAGCTCCAAAACAGAAAACCACTCTTTTGAACCCAAATCAAGATGGAGCTGGAGAGCAGAACTGTCCTTTGCAGTATGTCAGCCTCCCAGTTAAATAATATATTTTTAAAAAGCTTTAAGAAATAAAATAACAATCAGGAGAGCCAGGAAACCTGGTGGGCAGATATTTCTAGTTCAGAATTTTTAAGCTTTCCTCTGGTTAAAGGTACAATTGGACACAGTCATTGCCAGATTGGCTGCTCCAGAAAGGGAATGCCAAGATGTCTGCTGAATTAATGGGGGGTGTTCTCATTTCAGGTCCTTGTCAAGGCTCCTGCAAGATTTCCAGCCAGTGTGAGAAACCTGATAGTACTTGCAACCCAGATAGCTGTCCATACTGCATGAAGACCTTGGCTACCAATCCAGACCATGAGACAGGAGACTCCGACAGTGACGCAGTATATGAATTCACCCAGGATGCTCACTACCGGGATCAGAGGGACCCTCAGCGCTGGAAAGCCCGGGGAAGAAACACATTAAAACTTCTCGCTTTCTGGAAGGTGGTTTGCGAAACATTTCGGAAGATTGTAGATAGCAAGTACTTTGGCCGTGGGATCATGATCGCTATCCTAATCAATACCCTTAGCATGGGGATTGAGTATCACGAGCAGGTAAGCGGAGGAGCCTTGTCTGTGCTTCGGTAGTTATAGTTAGACTCTCCTTACAGCAGAGGAGCCCCAGACGCTGGCCTCATTAGCTCCCTCTTGGTTCTGATCTTGGCCCCTTGAGCAGAATTTCATACCATGTAGCGTTGATTAATGTTGACCCCTTGCTTTATGTCTTGCTCTGCTTAGCGATGTTTGTTCTGTTGTTAAATGAAGCTGCAAAGCACTCAGGGGGCAATGAAGTTGGTAGATCTTGGGGGAGCACTTCTTTGTGTGCTAGTTAGTGTGGAGATCAGCATTGGTGAATGGAGTCCAGCTACATTTGTTGGCTTGGAACTCGGTAAGGCATGGAAGTGTGAAAGATGATCGAGCTAATATTACATTGATCGGATGGGTTTTTTAGTTTGGTGGCTGGCCGGGCTGGCCCTATCATTAGGAAAGGTGAGGTGCCTGCCTCAGGCGGTGCATGCAGTGGTGGATGGCAGCCAGGCGGAGCATTGAGCAAGCTGTAGCAAGATGTTGGAAGACAGAGCTGTGTGTGCCATGCAGCCTACCCAGCACCTTGTAAGCCATCCTGCTGCCTACAGGTGCAGTAGAAGATGCTGTCCCATTGCCAGTGTTGTCCAGACGGCTTCTGTATGTGGAATATGGGGGGAGCCATCTTGTCCTTGCATAATGTTTTGGGCTAGCCCTGGTGGCTGGGTGCTCAGTGCAATGTAATTCCAACCAAGATGGCAGTTGATGCAGAAGTCTCAGTAGGTTGGTGAGTGAAGCCATGTTTACAAACTGCTGTGCCCTCTTGCAATTTCCTGTAATGATAGCAGATGTCCATGAATCCACCAAATGTCTCAAGACTATTTGTTTGCATTTATAAATCATTTATGTTTGATTCTGTAATTCTGTAATAACTACCTTGCAAACAACATGTCATAGAATATGCAAACTGTACCATGAAATAAGTACTGTAATTGCATGCTTTGGGTTTTGTTTTTGTTTTGTTTTAAATACAGCATTTCCCATACAATTTGGATGATGGTGTCTCCCATACTTAGAAATTTTTTTTCTCAAGTCAATCATATTGTGGGGGGGGGGGATCTTTGCTTAGAAGTATATATGCTATAGCAGTCAGTTGAGATGACCAAAATCAAGAATATATGCACTGATTGCATCCTATTGCTGCCAAGTGCTACATGCCATGGTCTCTGATTTGAGATTTGAAACGTGCCTCAGTTTCCATAGGTCCGTCTGCGTCGATGCTGTTCCTAGTCAAAGGATGAATCAAAGACTTTTGCTTCCAGTTTCATAGATTTCATAGATCATAGAGTTGGAAGGAGCCTACAAGGCTACCGAGTCCAACCCCCTGCTCAATGCAGGAAACTAGAGGAGGGGTCTCCCATCCAAGTAATAACCAGGCCTGACCCTGCTTAGCTTTCCACGCTCAGACAAGCTGAGCCAGCATAAGCCACAGGCCTGCCACACCTGACTTGGGGGGGGGGGGGGATTTTGTATTAAGCATGTATAGCAGGGGTGGGCAGCTTATGGCCCTCCGGATGTTTTTGCCTACAACTCCCATAATCCCTCACCATTGGCTATGCTAGCAAGGTCTGATGGGAGCTGGCTACAAGTTGCCTACCCCTCATGTATAGGATCAAGCCATCCTTCTTCTTTTCTAGCTTTTTTCCTGCTTGGTATAGTCACTTGCTACTGAGTGCAGTTGCCTTTCTTCTAATTTTTGTAGCTAGCTCTCCATGTCTGAATGGTAGCTGCAAACTAAATTCTGCAGGTATAATTGTAGATCCCAGTGCCATCCTGGTGTATTAATGCATCAGTGGTTGTACATTATGGGGGATGAGGCCCAAGTAGTGTGCTAAAAGTGTCCCTTCAAGCCAGCATGTTTCCTGAAATCTTAATGCAATGTGGCTGATTAACCTTTGTTTTTGTTATGCCTTAAATGGAAAGGCACTCTTCGGTCATACCAGCAGGATCTACTGCGTGCTGTTTGACCTTCATTTGTTGACCTTACTCAAAATATGTCTCCGTAGCCAAAAGAATTGACTGATTGCTTTTGAAATTCATCATTCTTTTAATAATAATGCCAAGTGGATCATTTCTTTAGAGCCTGGGGGAAGACTAGAAAACTTGATGCAAAGTTCACATTCTACATTTTGGGTAGTTTAAAGCACAAGTGGAAATGCCATTTCTGTATAAATCAGCTATTGCTTCCTGCACTGGGGAAGCAGCTTCCCTGTCCTTCCTTCCATACCAAAAACAGTGCTATGGTCATGCAGGAGAAGGAATCATAATGACCGATGCACTTTTATCAGGCTGATGAGAAAATATGGTATCTTTGTCTGTGCCCACAGGTGGGGGTTATGGGGAGACATGGGTCCATCTGCTAGGATGCTAACAGTGCCCCTAGAAATATGGACCAAAGGTGATTAGGTGATGGGCCCAGATTGAAGAATCTGGGACTTCGGCAGGAAGGTGACTGTTAAGTGAGTACTCCATGGATTTCAGTGTGTTATCTTCTCAACAACAAAATCTGCCTAAATAATGCAATGTCCCATCCCCCCCCCGACTCTTGGAGTGGGTAGTGAATGTTGTATCCTGTTTTTATTAATTCATCTGATTAAAGTGGCAGTAGAGAACAAGGAGATGGTTTTTCTGTAAACTCCTGCAGCTTACAGTGTTCCATTTCATAATCTGACAGTTATGAGATAGGGAATTAGAGCTGAGAATTGATGGCTCTGGTCTTTCTGCTGAGATTATAAATGGTGAATGTGACCTTTTCCCCTCAAACTTAAGAGAAAACAAAGCAACTTCACTAAATGTATCTTCATTGGTAGATTGTTTAAAAAAGGAATGAAGGGTCTTAAGAGCACTTGACGTGATTAGTTTTTATATTAGGCTTTCTTGCTTCTTTAATGCAGATTTAAAGCATGGGCATTTCCACGCACCCTGAAACGTGGCCTTGTCGGTTATATACCTAGTTGAAGAGTTCAGTATGAGAAATGTTGCTGATATGCTAACACACTTGGAATACTGAATAGTAGAAAGGAAATAGGATAGGCCCACTGACAGGCTTGAAATAAAAATAATGAAGGGTTGATTTTCCAGCTGAGTTAGTTGGGCTCCCACTCTCTTTTTGTATCGATTCCTGGTATGGGGAGTGGGCTTTGCATCACCCAGCATAGGAGACACAAGCACCATGAGCATTAGCAACCGATGATGTGTCATAGAGTCTAGGTTCTTGTAGAGTCAAACCTGAAGATGTGATGCTGCTATGAGACAATGGGTTGATACTGGAGCTAACTCTTGGCATGTGACACTCAAATGGCAAGACAGGTATCCATTATGGATGGAAGTCCCAGGGATGGACAAATCAGTCTCTTTCTGGTCCATGTCACTTTTTGCATGTGTTCAGTCGTAGGTCTGTTCCATCCTGTTTCTGAATTAATCTGTAAATTATATATTTAAATGCACACATGTGGTTGCATTTAAATACAAAGTTTAAAACATATTTTCTTCCAAAATACACATGTCAAAAATAATTTTCTCTCAAAATAAACATTTTTAAAGCATTTTTGATATGTCTTTTGAGCTGAGAACTACATCTGAACTATGAAAGACAGTGGATAATTGAGTTCACATCCACGCATTAGTCCTGGAGGAGCAGACCAGGTCAGTTTGTATTACAATTCACAGATACCTACCGTAATTTCTCAAGCATTCCTATTGTCGACAAACCCGCCACTGTTTTCTCTCATATTAATGGACATCTGTTGGGAAAGTGGCTTTGGGAGTTTTTGTTATGGCCCAGGGTGGGAGTAATTATTTCAGAGTGTGAAATTATTACTCTGAAGTCCCAAACTTGCTTTGGGAGAGGGCAGGGGTGGATCAGAGCCCTAATGCCACATTCACTGCTATAGTGAATATTCTGCAAGCAGCAATTCATCCAGGGCTGACCCAAGATATTTTACAACCACCAGCACCCCACTCCTGAGATCAAGTTGCATAGTACCCAAGATCTATCAAAGAAGGAAATCTTACAAGCACCCCTCCCTGTCAGTAAAAACACAATAATAAAAAGTTAAGGCTGCAATCCTATACCCTCTTACCTGGGAGTAAGTCCCATTGAACCCAGTGGCCCTTACTTCTGAGTAGACATGCCTAGGATTGCACTATAAATAACTAACAATATGCTGCCATTTCATGACACCCAAAGTCAGCTACCTGAGGCAGCCACCTCACTCTGCCTAATGGTAGGGCTGGCCCTGGTATTAATCTGTATAGCCTGAATCTCTTATATACCCCACACTGTGGAAAAGAGACAGACTAATCCTCCCTTCAAACTGTCTCTCCTGAGAAGAAAAGAGTGATGTAATTTTTAGAGCCCTCGTTAAATTTTCATGACAACCAACCTTAATTTTTTTTTTTATCATTGGACTTAAGCACTTTGGGAAGTTTTGCCCATTATTTCAAAATATGTGTCACTAATGAGACATTCTCATGAACATACTAAAAAAAAAAAAAATCTTGGCACATTCATTTTTAGGAAGATTAGCTATTCCTTCGAAAGAAGGAGCTGTCATAATTACTTAAAGCATCATATAAGCCACCCTTAACCAGGTTTCTATAATAAGGAGAAATTGGAAGCTTTGTTATTAATAGAAATAAGTTGGCACATTTCCTCCATGTTTAAGATTTGCTGTCTGTTTTTAAAATGGGTATGTAACTTGCTGAGAAATTTCAAGATCCATGTTAGCAGAATGAGACATAAATGCACTTGGATGCAGCTATATTGAACCACTATGTCCAGGCCCACTCTGTGAAGATTAATGGTACACTCTCTTTGTACACCATCTAGTAAAGAGAATCAGTATTGCTGCTATCCCAATGCTATCACATCTGTCTACATAACGTTCAACTGCTCTGCCTCCCCCAGAGATAAAAAACCTTGACCCCACCAATTATTTTGAGCAGAGGACCCCCTAACATGCTGAAAATCAATTGATCTGAAGACACAATTATCCCAGCCGGAGCTAAAATTGGCCTCCAATAGTAGCCTAGGGATTAGATGAAACATTATTGGATGCATGGCAGAGATCCCATTAGGGCAAACCACATGGTAATGGAAAGAAACTGTAAAGGCTGCAAATAAAGCAGCCTCTTCCAATTTAATCTCAAATAACCAAGCAAAGAGATAATTAGGGTCCTGAAGGAACGGCCTGCAATGGTGGGGGGGGAATGATAACAACATTGGCTTGATTGCAGGGGATGACGACCAAGTAGAGGGTATAAAAAAGGCCATGGGAGTTTCCCCCATCAACCTCAATCAGAAAACAGAGTGAATAAACTGGTGGTGGGTTTTTTGTTTTTTAAACATACATATTTTTGTGCATTTTTAAAGATCACCGAAAAGGAGAAAAGCAGTCTGAAAGGCAGGCATGTGTTCTGAAGGGGAATACTAAGAGACTTCTAAATTTCTTCTTGCTGCAGTTGAAAGGAAGCATTCGCTTCTGGGCACTGGTTTCTTTTAACAAACACCTGAAATTTAATTTGCTCTCATTGAGCCCTTCACTTCTAATTCACCCTAATTACCTCTGGGTAGTGTTGCACTGACAACACTCAGTCATCCAAGTTTAGAATCTCAAACATGCGTACGAGATCAAACTAAGTCATAGATCTATGAATCCATACCCTCCATCATTTCACAGATGAAAATAGGGACACACATGCGAATTTGTAAGAGGTATGGTTAAGCAACATGAAGGTTTGATCAAGAGGGTGTGGCCAGGCAACATGAGGGCGTGGCCAAGGATATGGCCAGGCAACCAAAGGGCATGGTCAGGTACAAAAGTTATTAGAGGAAACACACAAAACTGCAGTATTTAAAGCACAGAAATCTTTGAATTTATGTATTGCATTTAGGGAAGCCTGAGGGGAAAAGAAAACCCCAAATCAATAAATACAACTGTGTGTGTGTGTATATATACAAATACAACATTAACAATAAATACAACATTGTTATAAAATAAATACATACATACAACATGGGTGAAAAGTCTTCATTACAAACAGTCATGTGACCATGACTCTCCTCCCTCTCAGGGTTTGGATCTCAAATTTGAAAATTGAAAACCTTGACTGGTGCTGAACCCTCTGTATTCTTCTTTGCTCTCCTGTATCCTGTACTCAGGCCTTCAAACTGCACCCTACTGTTTGAAGTACTACTTTCTTTCTGATGCTAGATCTATATGTTCCTTTTCTGATCTTCCTTATGTTCTGCCTCTCCCTAAATTTCCCTGCAATAATAAGTAAAAGGCTATAGTTATTAAGTGTTTATCTATATCTCTTATTATATTGTCAGTATTTGCCATGTTATAATATTTGGACCAACTACACATTTTCTCTTTGTGCAGAAATGCATCCTTTAATTCAATGTGTTGGTAACTAAGGCTGAACATCTAGGCATGCCTATTTATTTATTTTATGTATATTTGTATCAACTTGGCTTGTCAGTCACCAGCTAATAAACCATAACAGCTAACAGCTGAAACAGCTAATAACCCATAACAGATCACAAAGACACAAACGTGGAGACCAGAAGTCTCCCCAATGCCATGGCCCTGATCTGGATGGGCTGAATTTTAGCTGGAAGACAAAAGAAAACAGAAAAACGCCCTAGCCACCCACCCCAGGATGCTCTAACCCAGTGATGGCGAACCTTTTTGAGCCCGAGTGCCCAAACTGCAACACAAAACCAACTTATTTATTTCAACGTGCCAACACTGCAATTGAAACTGAATACCGAGGTTTTAGTTTTAGAAGAACAACTCATACAGTTGTCTGAACTAATTAACATCTTTTGTCTTAAAAGAAAAACACAATAACAGAGCTTTCAATGATACAAACAGTTTTTTGTTGAAAAAAAAATCAACTCAAAAAATTATTATAGTACTACATTGTACACATAGCCTGAAGGGAATTTATACAAACTTTTAAAATAATTAGGCACATGTATTTTTGGATAAGGGATTCTCAACTTGTAATATGATTACCGTATATGCCAGACTGAAATTGTATGGGGCAAGCTTTACCCCGGGTCCTTTCCCTGCTTCTACAGGTGTCAGATTAGTAAAAGTAAAAGTCAACCTATACTAGGATGAGCAAGATAAACAAGAAAACTAAACGTGCTTAACACATTTTAAACACTGTATGTCTTGGACTGCAAACACTGCATTAGGTAAAAGTTTGCATTGGGCATTGATGTGATTTTTGCTATTGCATGCATGCTGATAATTTGTCAAACCTTGGCTCATACTCCGTTAGTTTGAGAGCAATACATGCAGCACTCAGGTCAACTGTTAGGGCTTTACATCCAAGCCATGCTCTGTGCATCATTCTTCAAAATCTTTTAAATGTGATAACAGTGTAGAAAAGAATTCTGTAACAGGAATTCTAGAATAAAATCATTCTGTTCCACACTGCGAGAAAGAACAAAATCATTAGTGTTTTGCAGAAGGGGGCGGTCTTTTCGTGATCTGGTGGCCAATGGCTCGAGTGCCCACAGAGAGGTCCCTGCGTGCCAGCTGTGGCACCCGTGCCATAGGTTCGCCATCACTGCTCTAACCGTTTAAGGGCTCTGACCACTCTAAAGCCACTTTGATCTCCAGACCCATGATGATGATGGTGATTGCTGTTGTCATTATTATTATTATTATTGTACCATCAATGTGCATGGTGCTTTACCGAGTATAAGAGAACAGTTCCCTGCCCCAAAGAGCTTACAATCTAAAATGTAATATAGAGGTGACAACAAATGGTAGGAAGGGGTAAACCGGGGAGGAATATGCCATTATTTCAGTCAAACATAACTTTCAGCTTACTTTCCCCACATTGTGCAGGAAACTCCTTGTTTTAAAGATCTCCCTCCCACTTTAAAAATGGATCCCTCAATGCATGGTGGCTTTGTTCTCAGTAGTTTGCCAAAGAAATAATAATATCTAACATTAGATATCTCTGAGTGTGCAAAGTGGTTCACAGGCCCACCCTCCAAGCTCCTATTTTCTCCACTAAGAAAAAAAACACATGTGGGCTCTATTGCACTTTATTAAAAAAAAACAAGATCAACAACACTGTGATTGAACAATAATGCCAAAATGGAATGTTGATGTTTGTTGCTGCTATTTGAGGTACAGTCATGCCTTGGATTGAGAGCATAATTTGTTCCGGAAACGTGCTTGTAATCCAAAACACTCTTATATCAAAACGAAATCCCCCCAAAAAAATTTGTACAGAGATTTTTAATTTAAGCCGTACTACAGTACTTGTATTGCAAGACGTCGCTTGGATATCAAGTAAAAAAAAATTAAATAAATATTTAAAAATTTGCTTGTCTTGCAAAACGCTCTCAAACCAAGTTACTTGCAATCCAAGGTATTACTGTAGTTGGGATTTTTTCTTTCTTTCTCTTGAGGAGGGTGTGTTTTCTGCTAACTCCCTTCTAATGCATTTAAGTAAAAAAACAAACAAACAAAAAAACAATCCAAAATCCCTGCAGAAAAATCCTAATAATTACTGTAGAGAGCTTTCTCCATTGCACTTCAGCATGTGTTAGAAAAAGACTTTCATGGGGTACACAGGTAGAACCAAGTAAAATTTACCACTGCTCTGAAAACAGAGTAACAGTGCAATCCTATGCATGTGTACACAGAAGTAAGTCCTATTACATTCAGTGGGGCTTACCCACAGGAAAGTGTGTATATTTTAAAGCAATCTACAACACTGACCATCATATCTTGTGGCAGCAAATTGATTATGCATCGTGTGAAGAAGTATCGTGTAAGTGAGGGATAATTGTGAAATGCTGCTCCTTGCTAGAAGAGGTAGCAGCAGCAGCGCCAGTGCTAGGATGACTTTTCCAGAAGTATATTATTATATAATATTTTATATATTATAATTAATACATGATTATATTATATATTATTTTATAATATTTTATAAGTGGCTTTTGTAATTTTTTTAACATTACTTAAACCCTTAATTGCTGTTATCTGGTGTTTTTCGGGGGTGGGTGGGTGTCAGTGCTTGCAGGGTGATCTCTTTTTGTTTTAAAATTGTCAGGATTGGCACAAATTCAACAGGTGAAGCTTACCCACCCACCCCACACCCCCAAACATGGAGCTTCAGAGAGAAGGGGAAGTTTCTTGCATTTCCTTCTGACACTGTACCTCACCTGTTAGAGGCACAGATTCAGCTCTGTTAGGAAATAAAATATTTGGCAATATAAAGATAGGAATCATGTGATAAATTACCTCATTCATCTCTCCCTTGGTTCAGGCTCCACCTCCTTTTCTTTTCACCAAACAGAGGCAGCAGGTAGATCATGCGCGAGCGAGCGAGCGCACTCACACATCCTTGCATCTGTTCCTTCCCTGCTTACTCTTAAAAGGGGCCATGGGCAAAATTGCAGCTAAGCTAAAAGTTTGAGCTTAGCTGCAATTTTGCCCATGGCCCCTTTAAGAGCAGCTTAAAGTAGCTTGTGGGAGGCAGGGGAATTCAGGACTCTGCATAACAAAGTGAGAAGCCGTGATGGCTTAAGGGTTTTCTTGACGGTCCTGGCATTTTGGGGGCAGTTGGAGACAATGCTAGGTCCATCATTCCAGAGGCAGGGGCACCAGAACTACACAGCCAGATGTTTAGCTGTGTCTAAGCGGGCAGATCCGAAGCGGTCAGGCCTGAAGGAGAGGGAGATGAGGAGGGGAAACTAAACCTGTGAATGTAGCAGGAGCTATGGACTGGCCCAGTGTGATAGAACTGCTGGTAAGCAATTGTTTGAAAGTCTAGGAAAGGAAGTAATTCAATAGGACTTTTTAAAAAAAAAATCTTCAAAGAAAGAGCCTCAGAAAATGGTGGCTAATGTGCACACTCAGTTTGCAAAATACCAGGGTAACCTTTTCAGGCACTATTTAAGCTCACTTAAGAGTTTTAAAGCTTAATCCTTAGTGCATCAAACGGCAGGGGTCTTGAGCAGGTGACTGTACAAACGTTGTAAAGTTGTCACTAAGTAACATTAAAACCTAATAACTGCTACAGCGTGAAAATATCAGCCATCTGTGCCACAGTGTGTAAGGAAGATGTGCTTGCAAAATGGATCAGAGTCTAGCATGTCAACAGGAGAATTCAAGAGATAATTTCTTGCAAAAATGTGGGATATCCCTGTAGGAGTTGCAATTTGTGGCTAAGAAGGGTTAGCTAAGGAGCGAGGGTCCTTGGTCTGTAGCAGAGCAGGTATGAGTAACTTACTGGCTCATTTGATCTAGCCTTTTTCTCTGATGGCTTGCTTTATTTCCTTCACTACCTCCTCTGGAGCTAGCAGCTAATTAGAGAAGTAAGAAGACCTCTCCATCTTGGGAGCCATGACATAATTTGCAGGGGAAAGCAAATTTCAATTTCCCATCCTAAGCAAGATGATCGTGACTGTGCCCTACAGGAGGAGGAGGGAGGTTCAACTAGTTTCAACTCCATGACACTTTAGAAGGGATGGAAACTGCCAATAGCTCAAGAAAACACTTTACAGTTCATTTTAGAGGCGTATTGAATAATATTATTGCTATCACCACCCAGGAATGGAACCATCATAAGAACTTTCAGGAACATGCAGTAAATGCCAGAGCTGCAGGTAGGGATGGGCAAATCAGCAAATGTCAAGCTTCTTAAGGTTCTCTGATTCCCTTCTTGAAGGTCGTACTAACTCATGTCCGTACTGGATTGTGATCTTTACTGTTTTTTCACACAAATGTCCATGCATATTTTTCTGCATATTTTTTCCAAATGTATGCATCCATTATTTGCATTTTTTGAAATGTACACATTTTTCTCCCACTGACTAAAGCATGTTTGTGCATGTTTTTCAAAAATACGAATTTTTCATGCACATTTTCCAAATGTATGCATTTTTCAAACATCTTTTTTGTTGCACAAATCACATCACAAGCTTGGAAATGTATGAACTTTTGCAGATTGCATTTGCTTCCGGGAGGTGCAAATTAGATAAATTCTGGTCAAAAACAAACTGAAATTAATTTCTCACCCATCCCTAGAGCCTACATTGGTGGCAGTTTTAAATACATTTGTTTGCTTATATTAAGGACATTTCTACCTCACTATTTGTTTCCAGGACCTCCAAGGTGTCTTACATCAAAACATTAAAAACAATCCTAAAGGCAACAAGTTAAAACAACAAAATAAAAACACTTATACAGAAAAGCCAAGCAGACTAACATTTACAGTGTATACTGGACCGAATGGCTGCTCAAGGAAGTTTTTGCTGCTTACTGAAAGACAAGAAGCGAGGAGGCTATGGGAGCCTCCCTTGCGGGGCATTCAGTAATTTTGGTGCCATGACTGAAAAGGCCCCTACTGCCCACTCATCACACCACTGATTGTGGAAGAACAGAGCAGGGATGGACAGATCACTCCATGTCAGTTCTGCATCTGTTCATTCATAAGTCTGTTCTGTCCCATTTCTGCATTAACCCGCAATTGTTTTTAAGGTTGGCATGAAAATATGTATTTTGGAACATATTTCCCCACAAAATATGCATGGCTAAATGTATTTTCTCTCACAGCACACATTTCTAGATGTATTTTATCCTAAAATATGCATTTTTATATACATTTTAGTACATTTTTTGAGCCGAGAACTGCATCATGCAAAATTCAGAGGAGTGCAAAATCTGAAGCATAACTGCAATGCATGCATCAGCCTGGGAGGTGCAGGTCAGGTTGGTTCACTGCAAAATGCAGCCCAAATCAAAATCCTTACCCATCCCTAATACTGGTAGCCTCAGAGGTTGATCTGGACATGCAGGCAGGTTCACACAGACGGAGGTGTTCCTGCATGCTCTCTCATATTATATGAATTTCCTTCATACTATGAATAAGCACTTTCATTTTTTTATAATGCAAAGCAGTGTTTTGGCCACACAATCTCTCCTATTGATTATCCTCTCACCTATAATAATAACATGATGGTAATTTATATTAGTGATATTTTGTTCTCTCCTGCCAGCACTATCATTAAAAGAATGCTGGCAAAATGTGGAACTCTACTCTTTGCTCTCCTTCCCCTTGATGTACACGTTCATTTGGATTTTCTGGGCATAGCTGAGGATTTATGTCAAGTTGTTGGGGTCAGTAGGGTGTTGTTTTTTTCTGGTGGAAGTGCCATTTCAAGTATACTTTTATGTCTTCTTCTTCTGCTTGGCTCCACTCTAGTCAATGTACTTGGTTCCAAGGATTGTCATTAGTGCTGACGTACAATATCACCGCTGAGCTCAATATGGCTCTTTTCGCAGTAGGTGGGTTTTCTTTTGCATTTATTGCTTGCTCATGGAAATCAGGCACAAAATAGGCAGAAGCCATCTTGAGTTGTGTTAGCAAAAGCACAGTATTTCAGGTACAAAAAAGTAAGGGCGGCACTTTCTATGCAGCTGTGGTTATACTCCATACAGAGTAGTGTTATCAGTTTTTGCTATTCACAGCATAATAAGTAGGATATAGATTCATTTGAAGCAAGTCAGTGTATAGCAGAGATAGGCAACATGGTGCCAGCAGACATCAATGCACCCCTGGACTCTTTTCTTGATAGTTGCCAAGGTGCCCTACCCCTCCCACTTAAAAAAAAATTAACCCATTTTCTTACCAGCAGCTGGGACTGCTGTGAAATAAGTTTATGTTGATGCTGATGTGAGCTCAAAGGAGTTGTTTAGTGTGTTGGGGCTCAGACCCACCTCTGCCTTGTACTCAGTCATTCGGGCAGGTGACTTCTCCTTTGCCATGCCTCCCATGTCAGCCATTTTGTGGTGGTGCCCAGGATAGTTTCTCAAATTGCCAAATGTGCCCACAGCCCAAAAAGGTTGCCTACCCCTGGTGTGTAGCGAAGGTCAGCATAAATGATGCCTAAGCACTCTGTGCACATTCTTCCCTTCTTTACTATCATGTCTAAACCCCATTGAACTCGCTGGTTCTGAAGGAAATGCTCATATAGTCCTTCACTGAGGGTGTGGGCCAGTAAGGACCTACTTTTTGTTATTGCTAACAGTTACTGCTTCAAGCACACTTATAGGATGCAGGTCACTTTCTCTGTGTCCAGAAATTTTCCCAGTTTAGCAGCCATCAAGTCCTGTGGTGCTGTGCCATCATGCAGGATGGTCTAGATTTTAAGGTAGAGGCTGTGCAGGAGGGTTTGTGGATTGACAATTGCAGGAGATCCTTTTGGTTCTATGATTGTGGGACTTGAATCTCCACAATCAAATGGCTGGATCAAGTGCTTTATTAAAACATCTCTTGTGAACATGCCCTTGGAGAAGCCTCATCTGAGTGCTTTCAGATTAATTTAGTAGTTTCAGAGCTCAAGTAGCAAGGAGTCAGGAGCTGGTGACTGGAAGGCTGTTACACAGGGATTTAGACTATGTATTGCCACCCTGCACTGTCCAACAAAGGAGGAAGTTATGGGTAGATCAGCTGCACTAGCCAAGGAAGCCCCCTTACATCAATAGGGCAGAATCAGTCTGGTGATGTTCCCCTAGAACCCCTAGAAAAGTTTCTTCAGCTTCAGTTCTAAGCCATCTAAGCTGAGTTCTAAGCTATCTTTGCTCCTCCTGCATGTTCTCCAACTGGAGAAGGAAAGGGAAGAGCAAAATGGACTCAGCCACGGCCTCAAGGTACACTCTTCAAGGCCATGCCCGAGTCCCAAGCTGGCTTCACTCTCCCTCCCCGTTCTCTGATCGTGGAAGGGGAGTGGGGGAGCAAAGTCGAATGAGCTCGGGCCTTGAGGCCAGGACTCACTTGACTTGTTCCCACCCCCTCTCCCATCTGAGGGTGTGAGGCTTGGGGGAGGGTCCTTTCTAGAGGCACCATGGGCTGGATGGGCTGGGCTGGCAGGTCAAATTTGGCCCTCAGGCTGGAGGTTACCCATTCCTGATCTAGAAGGAAGAATAGCCTGTGATTATACCTGGATTTAGGTGCCCTTTAGACATCACAGCAGCAGTGTGGCAGCTCCTTTTCCATGGGGTTCATCCCAGAGAGCTGCTGTAATGTTCAAATGCTGGCCACCATGTGGGTGAGTCTATTTGTGCAGGTTGTCACACCTCCTGTTGGCCCGAATCCTACCCAGGCAATGACTGCATCTTACGGGATCACACAATTGGCCCTGCCCACATTGGCGGTGTGGCCCTTTAAACATTTCAGCAGCAATCCAGTATCTGATTTTTACCTTGGCCTCTAGAAAAGCACATAAAGGCAGATGAAACAGCACACACAACTAGACAGGACAACAACATGCTCTGTTTTTCCAGGGCTGTGCCTTTCTGCATTGTAGCAGCTATTGAAAGGAAGAGCAGAGATTTGAGTCTCGATTCTTAATCTTCCCCTGAGACTTCTGGGAGAATATTATCCTAGGAATGTAATAAAACCGCCAACCAGCTCATCCCCCTCCCTGGACCTGGAAGCTGAACAAAAAGGTACATTTCCACTTGGTCACACCTTGTAAGCACTTGAGCTTTAATGCCATTGATGTCTGGTTAATCTAAACTATATTAGACTTATATCCCCATTAGTACTTGAAAATATACCTTGAGAAGAAATCAGATATTCTCTCCCCCCCCGCATCCTCTATCTGCACAGCTCATGATGAGCTCTGCTGAAATTGGACTTCTTATACAGGTAATACTAATTTCTACATAAGAAATGCCTACAGTCAGCAGGAAACAACTATAATAGCAACGAGGCTCTGGCTGGCATGTGTGTGTGAGACACAGAGAGGCGGGTGCTTTTTAAGATCTGTTCCATGTGGCTCTTTCTCTCTGGAAGGGATCAATGGGATGCTGGGGGCATGCTGTGTATACAGCACTGTTGAACAAGGTAGGAAATGTGGGGGTGAAGGGGAGCGGGGGAGAGATGACAGTACAAAGTACTTGCAAGGGGGGATCATACAAAGCCAGGATCTTAGCTGCATCATTGGTCTCTTAGAGGCAGCAACAGCATTGCCAAGATCCGGCAGAGAAAAGGAAAGTGAGGCTGGCCTATGGCGAACAACTCTATGACATAAGCCAAGAACACAGTCTGCATTCATAGGGTTATCAGGCCATCACCTATCCAGGCATTGACCAGACTCAGACCTACTTAGCAGCAAGGTTCCTGTATCATATGCCTGCTTACCATGCCCTAGGTAGGTCCCTAAGAAGAGTAAGGGCTTCTCTACATGAGGCATTTAACCCGAATCTTTACCAGGGCTGCTTCTTCCGCTCTCTTTGCAGGAGGAAGAATGTCCTTTTATACAAGGTTCCCCCCAACCAGGGAGTTTTCCTCTCCGCCTTTTGATATGTTTCTATGTGTTCCATTGCACAATACAAGGTGGCACTGTGGTATAGAGTGAAATTTCCAATATACATGAGGTTTGGATAGCAAATCATGGCAGCATCCAGGATATGCCTGACTTTCCTCACTCTAAAAAAAGCTGCAAAAATGGCTGGAAAACATGGGAGAGGCTCTGGAGGATGGCAATGGTGTGTAAAGGACCCGAAAACTTCCATGAGTGAGGGATCATAAGCACACAATAAATGCCTCATGTAGAGAAGCCATAAGAGAAGCCCTGTTGGATCAGACTGAAGGCCCATCTAGTCCAGCTTCTAGTGGCAAGACAGATGTGTTTGGGAAGCCCAGAAGTAGGGTAGGAAGGCAACAGCCCTGCCTCACTGTTTCCCTCTCAGCCACTGGTAACTGCCTCTACATCGAGGGTCCATTTACCTGTCATGACTAAGAGCCAAATGATAGCTGTATCCCCCATGGATTATCTAATTCCCCTTTAAAGCTATCCACAACTTAATACATTCAAAAGGACAGTGTTGATAAAAAATGAGAAAGTGGCGTGGTGGCGGTGGGGACTTCAGAAGTGGAGAGAAAGGCTGACAAGACTGCTAAGGTCAGGTAAAGGCCCAATAGAATTCAGCCTCCTTATAAAAACAATTCAAGGCTGCCCTCAAAGTACAAATAATAGAAACTAAGAACTGCAGGATTAAAATGATCTCCAAGGCCAGCAAGTCTGGTTTCCTGGAGAGACAGAATCTATAACCCTCAAACCTTTCCTCTCTGTCTCACACACACACTTGGAGAGAATACAGTATATAATTGCATGGGTACCTGGGTACCAGGCTTGAAACTGGTTTATCTTTAATATAGATATTCACTCTGATTCTTTGCTTTTACATCTCTTAAGTTTCAGATGTCACTGATTTAAAAACAAAACAAAACCCAGAACCAATTACCTGCTGATTTTGGCTATGTATTGACGTGCCCTCATTAGATTCTTATTCATTAAACTAACTACTCTCAATACAAAACAAGAAGTGGCTTTCCAAAAGTCAACCATCAGCTACCATTAACTTTGATTTCATTTCAATAGGCTCCAACAGCATACCTTTAATAAGAATAATCCCTGTTTAAACAACAAGCAATTAAATGCTGCAAAGGCACTGTGTTCCCTCCCTGTCCCCCCTCCATATCAACATAATCTATTCAGCTGGCACATCACAATAAAGATGACAGCAAATTCATATGCAAAAAAGTGGGATACATGCCAAGCCAGAAATGAGGATATATCATGATTTGGAGACTGGTCTTTATGTCAGGCTTACTCCTGTTAAGTTGAGGAAAGGGGGCAGGTTAAAAGTAGAGAGGGAGCAAGGAGAAGGTGGTCTGCAGTCAGCAGAAGCATGTCTCACATGGTTGCACAGACCAGTGAACCAACCTGACGCAGAAACTTTTCTAGGGGTTCTAGGGGAACATCACCAGACTGATTCTCCGGATTCTGCCGGAGTGGAGTAGCCACTCCGTGAGGGAAAACTGGTAAGGTGTGGTTTGTACTCCAGAATGTCATGTTGTTCTGTCTGCAAAGAGAAAAAATAAGCATATCTTTTTAAAAGGTTCAGATGGTGGATGTAAAGACAGCCATTCTTTGTCAACACCAGATCCTCTTCCCAACACGGAGCTGATACCGAGTTACATCAGCTTAGCACCTTAATTCCCTTCTCTCCATTCCCATCTGCTCGGGGAGAAATGAAATGTATTGGCCCACTTTGAATGTGACCATCCTCTGAAGAGCTTGGTAGAAGAGGTCCAGGGCTGAAGCTGGAAAGCTTTTATTTCACACAGAACAGACTGTTCTGAAAACACATGCTATCCGTCTAGGGAGTGGTGTTCTTAACAGGATGGATGAAAAGTGAAAGATCTCAGAAGAGGTCACCAGCCAAAGAGAGGAAAGGAATGGAAAAGAAAAATGCCAATGAAAATCCTATTTTTTGTGAACCATTATGTTTTTAAAAAATGTCATTTTTAAATTATTCTGTAAAAAAGAAAGCCATATCTGTGAATGCCATATCTGCAGATTTGGTTTCTCTTAATAAAACAGCAAGATGCATCTTGTAGCTCCTGCAGAGATCTATATACCAGAGGAAAGAGAAGCTTCTCTGCAAAGGGCCATTGCTCTGCAGAGCTTTGCCTGAACCCTCTCTGAGGATAGACAATAATAATCCTGCAGAGGTGCTATAAGCTGTCCTCTCAATCCTTCCAAAGAGGTCTCAGAACTTTGCAGAGACCCAAAGGCACATCGAAAATAATGAAGCACATGGGTGTGACAAGGAGAAAAGAGGAGAGGATATTTAGAAGACATGTCATCGCTTCACTGGAGAACAGTAGCTAAACCAAAGGAAAGCTTGACATCTTAAATAAAATGGTAAAAACAATTCTTTTTTAAAAAAAAAACACTTGGAACATTTGATGCATGTTTCACTGAAAGCTTTTTTTTTTACTAAGAAATAAAGTAGGGGGCATGTTCAGCTTCCTCTTTTTCCCAATTTGGGAGTGGGGGAAACAAAGTGAAAACTAAGTTGTAAAACTCCGTTGGAGGTAGAATCTTGGAAGATGGTGAGTGAAGTGATGGCTACTCCCCCCCCCCATGTTTAGATGAGTATCCCCATAGCTGCATAGCATATAAGCAATTCCAACCAGCTGTGGCCTGGTCTGACATCTAAGGAGCTGCAGGATTGCTTCCCTCCAACTCAGTGGCTGGAAATGGCTTTCCATCACACAGTCCTGATTGAATTGGAGGAATGGCTGATTAAATTAATGCCAGCAACCAAATAAGATGCAACAGTAGCAAGGAATTAGCTTTAAGAAGGTCCTGGTGACTAAGCCTCCATCTCTCCATCAGGATAATTTAATGAGTTCAGATGAGAACAGGCTAGAGGGTTACAGCACCCCTGTGTAAGTTTGCAATCAGGTGGGAACATTAAGCAAGCTTAGTGCTGTCAGAAAACGCCAGATGGGCAGCTGTGGAGATTGAGGTCTATTCTTTTTAACATCAGAACACATTTAGCTTGTACAGCTGTAAAGTTTGCATGGTACTTCCCTGCCAAATTGCTATAGCGCCAAATATTTATATTGCCTCTTTTCTGGATCTAGTTCTGTCCAGTAGTGGATCCTAATAATCCCTTTTCCCCAGCCATGATCCTGTAAAGAAGCTAGGCCACAATTTCTGTAAGATCTGGACTTGTTTGTCCTGACTTTGATCCAAGGTTAGCTCTTATGATTCTGCAAAGAAAGTAACAGCAAAAACCCTATGAGGACAATTTTCCTGGGGGTGAGGGGAAATTACCCATCCAGAATAATAGAACCATTGCTCTTTGCATGGGTGAAAGGTCTTTTCAAGAATACATGAATTATTCTTGCCCGGGGGCAGTGGCATTTTTTTCTCTCCACCACTTCTGGCTAAAAGTAAATCAAGGAGCTCCTAACCTCATAGATCATAGAGTTAGAAGGGGCCTACAGGCCATGGAGTCCAACCCCCTGCTCAATGCAGGAAACTAGAGGAGGGTTCTTCCATCCAAGTAACAACCAGGCCTGACCCTGCTTAGCTTTCCACACTCAGACAAGCTGAGCCAGCGTGAGCCACAGGCCTGTTGTGTTTTCTAAGTAATTATTTCCATGGATATTGGCCCACAGAACCTTGCAGAAATTCCCATTGTTTGGTGTCAGTAAATTCATACATTTTGTGCTGATTTTTGAACAGTTTATTTAGGAGCATTTTAATGGATCCACTTCAGCCATAGTAGCAGGAAAATAAATCTTGTGTTTCTTTTCTTTTTGGTGCTGTTAACTGGGCAGGTGTGTGTGTTTCTCTTTAAATCAAATATATATCATGAGTCCGTAAAACATTGTTTGGTGGTTCCTAAGGAATAGCTGAAGTTGCCTTCCGCCCCCCGCTTCTTCTTTTGTATTTTCCCTCAGAATCCTTTGTTACCATGGTAATGGTTTCAGGCCACATTTGTGTTTCAAGTGGGGTTTTTTTTTAAATAACTGGGAAGTTCTGGGTGTCGAGTGGGCAGAATCATTTGGGTCACCAGGGGCTTTCTGTCTGATCATTTCTGTTCATCTCTTTGCCTCACGGCGGGGCCAATTTTGTTAATGTTAAAGGGATAAGAATGAAATCCTCTTTGGGACTTTCTGTTCTTTGTTGAAGCATCTTAGGAGGACGGGAAGAGGTGGAGCTGCATGATAGAGACAGTTCAGGCTGCCTGGTTCCAGTCATTCTCATCGAGGTGCTGTATCAAATGGGAAATTAAACTTAAATTTCTGAGGAATGCATACATCCCCAGATATAACCATATCACATTTCCTATTGTAGCTTTTAAATCTACAAAGTAACAGAACAGCATTTGGAAACTTAGGTTGCAATTTCCTTAGAAACCCCTAAAACTCAGATGCAACCTCAGACAACTTCAAAACATCAAGAAGTGAAGTTTTGTTAAAATAACACAAATCCTGTTCTTGGCAGAGAAGCACTGATCCATGACAGGTTAGCTATGCCACCAGCATCATATATCAGGTGTGGGCAACTTGTGGCCCTCCAGATATTTTGGCCCACAACCAGGGGTGGCTGGTGACTGCTATGTCAGTGGGGCTCCTCATCCATTGCAGCTTTTATTCTGCGCTTTATAGGAGCTATCCATGGTGTTGTATTCCATCCCCAAAATAAGTTCAGCACCATGGAGCACCATGGATAGCTCCTATAAAGCTCAGAATAAAAGCTGCAATGGATGAGGAGCCCCACTGACATAGCAGTCACCAGCCTCCCCTGCCTACAACTCCCATCATCCCTCATCATTGGCTATGCTGGTTAGAGCCTATGGGAGTTGTAGGCCAAAACATCTGGAGGGCCACAAGTTGCCCACCCCTGTTGTATATGAAGCAAGTAGTGCAGGTTTATCCTGTAATATATGGCCATGCTAACACTTTACTTTATGATCAGATATTAAGATCATAGGTTTGCACTAGTGTAGCTGCCTTTGTGGGAGATGCACAGATTTTAGAATGTGGTGTACATGAAGCAACCTATACCCTGTCCCCATTATGCCCCATCTGTATCCAGTAGCAGCTTCTATAACTACCGTATGTGGTTCAATGCTACATGGGGCGGCGGCGGCTGTTCTGTGCTGACCCGCATCCTGAGTCTATTTATGATACTAGTGCAAAGTCAAGGTTATGATATCACATCATTGCAATAGTAGCTAGGGATGAACAAATCTGTTAGGTTTGCTTTCTACCGCATTCAGGGTTGTTTTTGTTTTTGTTTTGTTTTTTAAACCAACAACCTCAAGTTCTTTCTAGCTGGAATATGAAGACATTTGGGAATTTTGGTAAATTCTTTTTTTAAAAAGTGAACTGACATGAAATTCTCAGCCATCTGCATTGGCCAAATTAAAAAGGTACAACTATTCCCAGCTTGGAGAGGACCATGTTGCACCTGCTTGTCATACCGCTGTTAACAATGAGGAGCCTGTCAGGAAAAAGAGGTGGCAATCCTAATTCAGCAGCACAGCCATGGCTGAATACACAGGGCTTCAAACCCCATACAGGCAGTCCCCGAGTTAAGAACGTCTGACTCACAGGCAACCCATACTTAAGAACGGACATCTGGGTTCCCTGGCACTACGTTGTTTACGTAAAGTACATAGAGTAGTATACTACACAATTTACGTAAATGCTGATTTTAATGTATAGAACACTCTGCTGTTCCGACTTACATACAAATTTGACTTAAAGACATTCTTAAGAATGGAACTCGTTCGTAACCTGGGAACTGCCTGCTAAGCACCAAAGGCCTTGTCCATGGATGGATGAATCTGTCAGTTTCAGTTCCTCCCACATTTGATTTTTTAAAAACTTGTTCCATCCCAAATATAAAGAAATTTGTGATTTTTGGTAAATTCTTATCAAAAACAAACTGAAACAAAATTCTCACCTATCCTGCACCCCACCCTGATCCGTGCATGTGTGTATGTGCTGCTGGTGCATAATGCACGCAACAGGGCTTTACATTTTTTAATTAATTGCTGGTAATGTGTAGAACCTGTCATTTGGCTACTGCGGAGTTTTTTGCTTTGCTTGCCCATGCTATTAGATATCCATGGATAGTCTGCAACAGAGTGTCTTGGATATTCTTGCTTTCTCAAATAACTTTTATGCAGGGTCTCTCCCCCCTCCCCACACACACAGAGAGAAAACAGTTACGGTAACTGATACACATTATAGCACCGGACTGGTTGCTAGTTGCATTAGTTGTGGATAACAATTTGCATTCCATTGAAAATAATTGAGAGATGCTGACAGGCATCTGCACTAGAATACAAATTCTGATGCCCCTTCATGCTCTGCTCCTCCCTCCACCTATCTTGCACAAGAGTTTGTACACATAGCTGCCAATTTCTTATTGTATCTGGACAGAAAGTAAATTAGATAGAATGGGACATAAGGAAGACTTGGGATAATTGTCTGCATTAGCAGAGTGACAATAACTGCATCAGAAATCGAACCTTGTTGGATTACTGCAGCATCTCAACTGTGTGTACTGCTGCTAATACATATAGCAGACTTCCTCTACGAGCGTGGAATGTATCTCAACTGTAAGGAAGGCACATATTTTAATACTGTTGATTCTCAGTTTTTATTTTTAAAAAGCTTGTGAATCAAATTCAGGAATTCTTGAAGACATCTGTGCTTGAGTTTGTTGAGAGCCAGAAGCAATAGCTTTATGGACGAGCTGTGCCATTAGTTTCAACTGGGGCTAATTTAGAGGCTAGAAGTGATAGATTTAATTTTGTGTTTAATTCAGTAATTTATTCTGCTGTTGCTTAAGGCAGGTTTCCAAAAGGAGGCAACTGGTGAGATCACAAAGTTGGTTGAACTTGGGAAGTTGGGAAGAAAACAGTGATATTGATCCAATATTATTCTAGGTGGTTTTATTGTTGTGTGATGCTGGATATATGGTGGAATTGTGTGGTATTAAATTAAAATAAACATATTGAATATTCAAGAAGAGAATGTAATCATTTGCCAACCATAATACAAACATCTCCTCAACCAATTTGGACTTTTGTCAGTTTTACTTTAATTTTTCTGATGCCACAGGGCTTGGCCAACATTATACATTTCCTGTGGTCAAAATGAAGTTGTTTCAACCAGTAGCTGACCTACAGTGTGTAGGCAGAAGACATCTGAGAACCCCTCTAGTTGCTATAGTTGGGTTAACATGATGATTCCAGGGTATCACATTGAATAGGGGTTTTCAGTGAAGCTTATACTAAAAACAGAAGTTATGGGGAGACAAATGGCTGCTACCAACCAAAGGTTGTTGTTGGGGCAGTGTCAAGTGGGGAAGTGATTAGATGTCCCCTTTCTTTCCCACTGCTCCCCCACCCCTGCTCCTGAAGCAGGTTTGCTTTTTTTTTTTTTTTTTTAAATGGTGTCCGGAGACTCTATTATGCATTAGCATATAATGTGTAGTTAGCCCTAAGTCAGGGGTGGGCAACATGTAGCTGCATGCAGTCCCTCCAGTCTTCTTTTCATAGATTTCATAGATTTCATAGATCATAGAGTTGGAAGGAGCCTACAAGGCTATCGAGTCCAACCCCCTGCTCAATGCAGGAAACTAGAGGAGGGGTCTCCCATCCAATTAACAACCAGGCTTGACCCTGCTTAGCTTTCCACGCTCAGACAAGCTGAGCCAGCGTAAGCCACATGACACCCCCAAGTCACTGCTGCCACCAAATGGCTATCAAATTTTGGCAGCACATTACCAGCAAAAATCAGCTCTAAAACATGTGTGGAGCACACACCTTATTTTAATGGAAATTTGTGCTCTTCCAGGGTAAAAAAAACTGGGGTGGGAACCAAAAGTCCTTCACACAAGGGACCTTTTCTCAATTCTCATTGCCACTAAATCATTGCCAAATTTCGGCAGCAGTTGAATGGCAGCAATTTCTAGAGGGGGGGGGTGTCCCAACCCCAGTGGTTTCTGGGATTGGGAAACCAGCCCCCAGACCCTCTGAAATTGCCCACCCCTGCCCTAAGTGAATCAAGGTGGACTGTAAATGCGAACTAGGGAATGGGTGGTAAAATATTCACATGAAGCCAATTTAAATCTGAATTAAAAGAAAATGGATTCAGAAATTGTGCAACTACCCTAATTTTGTTTCAGTTGTAACTTGTGGATGCAGAAAAGGTGCAGGTTTTGCTACTCCAATAATATTATCAGCTAGCTTCAACCTGAACTGCTGGCAGAGCAGTTGGTGGAGAGGGTTAAATTTTGGCAAAGAAATAGAACTCAAGATTGAATTCTAAATATATGAGTTGTATTTTGAATAGTGATAGGTGAGAAATTGTCCCCCACCCCACTTACCTTGGATAGACTAGGAAATGAACTGACTTATCCCACCCACATGCCCCAGTGCCGCCAAATACACATACACAATTAGAAATAACTTGCATTGATTTCTAAGCCAATCCATGGCTCTAAAAAGCAGCCCTGTAGAAAAGTAGCACAAACATTTCTCTCTTGGCTTGGTAGGGAGCTGCTTTGAAGAGCTGACCTCAGGCAAACCGGAGGCAGAAGGCTCAGAGCTTGTCCACTGTAGAGGACCCTCTCTTACCCTAAGGGTCCCTTTTTTAGAGGGTTTTTTGGCTCCTGCCCCAGTTTTCGGGGGGGGGAGTTCTTCAAAGCAGCCCCCTACCAAACCAAGAGAGAAATGTCTCTGTTGCTTTGCTAGGCAGTGCTTCAAAGAGGGGATGGGGTTATGCCTGGAAATCTTCTCCATTTTGGAACTTAATCTACGCGGGAGAAGAATTTAGGGGCTTCTCATTCTTGTCTCTCCTTTGAGGTGAGCATTACGAAGACCCCATAGCTTGTTTCTGGGCCTGCACTTGGCAATCTTCATCAGCTTGTCTATCTTTTAATGTCAAGGTACTTTTCATTATTTTCAAAGTGGCTAATTGCTTTTCAGGGTAGCTGCACCTGTTCCAAATGTATAAGTTTGCATTGTTGTGACTATTGTTGTTTGATCTTAATAATAATAATAATAATTATTATTATTATTATTATTATTTATTTATTTATTTATTTCTTACCCGCCTCTCCACTCAGATTGAGGCGGGGAACAACCATAAATATAAAATACATAACTAGTTAAAAACATAGTAAATATTATTAAAATATTCTTTAAAACCTTTAAAAGTATCCTAAAAACTCTTAAAATTCCACTGGGTAGGCCTGTCGGAAGGTCAGTCTTTATGGCCCTTTTAAAAGCCAAGAGACTATCTAGTTGACGAGTCCCCTCCGACAGGCCATTCCACAGTCTGGGAGCAGCAGAAGATAAGGTCCGCTGGGTAGTACCCGCCAGCCTAGCCTTGGCTGACTGGAGTAAATTCCTCCCAGAGGACCTAAGTGTGCGGGGTGGATTGTACGGGAGAAGGCGATCCTGCAGGTAACCCGGACCCAAACCATGTAGGGCTTTAAAGGTAATATAACCAACACTTTATACTTCGCCCGGAAACTGATTGGCAGCCAGTGTAATGCTTTTAAAGCTGGTGTAATATGGGCACCTCTAGATGTACCGGTGACCAATCTGGCTTCCATATTTTGCACCAATTGAAGTTTCCGAACTAGGTACAAAGGTAGCCCTATGTACAGTGCATTGCAGAAGTCAAGCCTTGAAGTTACCAGCGCGTGCACTACCGTCTTTAGGTCTTCCAACTCTAGGAAGGGGCGCAGCTGGCGTATCAGCCAGAGCTGATAGTAGGCACTCCTAGCCGTCGCAACTCGCATCTATCTGAGCTGTACTTGTTATAAGCTGCCCTGAGCAATGCAAAGGCATGGTGGTTCACAGCCCAGTGCGTAAAAGAGCTCCTCATTGAGGACAGACTCTGTATCCACATGGGAATTTGCCATTGGTCCTGCCAAGCATTCTCTCCTCATAGAAGAGAATGAGGAAGCACCTGCATGTGCAGAGTCCCATGTGCATCAGAGTTGGTGAGTCAGGGCAACTGGCTTTGTAGGAAGCATTCCTCACACAAGTGAAGTGTCCTCTGGCAAGAAAGACCCCTCCTACGCTTGTGTAGTTTTATGAGACATACAGCAATTATATTGCATTCAAGTGGGACCGACAACATGTTGTAATATGGAGTGCTCCTATTCAGGATGCCAGCCAGCCGCACCCTCTTACAGGATAATCCATTCTATTCCTCCACCCTGCCGGTTTTCCATTTTCCCAGTGGCTCCAGGCTGGTGACTCTGGTGTCAGCGGGCCGGGGCTGCATATCTGCTCTGGATTTTATTCTGAACTTTAAAGGAGCTATCCATGGTGCTGAACCCTATCCCCCCTTTTAGGTTCGGCACCATGGATAGCTCCTTAGAAGTTCGGAGCGAAATCCAGAGCAAATATGCAGCCCGCTGACATGGGAGTCACCAGCCTCCACTGCATTTTCCCCCAGCAGACGCTCAGCACTGTGGCCACTGAGCATGCTCAACCCTCATTGGGCTGTTTTGAGGGTGCTCTTCCACTTAGAGGTGTTTTTTCCAAATATTTTTTCGTACTCCTGCAAACCTTGGCTTTCCCCCAAGCCTGCTGATCCCTCCCTCTCATGTATGGATGGTGCAGCTTTGGCTACAGAAGGAGCCATACTCAGAGAATGAGTTTGCTATTAATATATATAATGATGCTTGAAATGAAATGGCATGCAGACAAGAAGATTATTAGCATGGAAACATTTTCTGTGGGTAGTTTATCCTTGTTTACACAAGTATCTCAGCTGTGACTGTGTCTTGATAATAAGCTATTTACAGAAAGAGAATCTTGATGTCAAGAGTTCAGAGTGGTGTTGATAGGAAGCTGCATTCCTCTGTGTTATATGGATGGCATTTATCTCACAAATGCACAGAATATTGTGGTGTTTCATTCCTATGCTCTAGCAGTGTTCAAATTTCCCCAAGCTTCTTTTAAAAAGCAAACAAAAAACAAACAAACAACAACCCCAAACTCCTCGTCTTGCAGTACTTCGGCATTAGTAGTCCTATTCCAGCATTATTTAAACAGTGTACGTCAACATACTAGTGGGGCTGTGCTGCATAGCACCACCCCCAATGTCACACACGGCATGTCACCTCCCAGATGTTCATGCATACAGCACGAACATCTGGAGGCGGCTTTACACACAAACCCCTGGGGGGCTGACGTCACATGCATAACATCAGGGACAAGGCTGCATGGGCCCCTCTCCAAACTTGTATTTTGAGGTAGGGCTAGTATCTTACCTTCATTCTGAATGTGTATCAGCTTCAGCAGCTAGCAGCTGTCTTTCTTGGAACTCCCTCCTCTTTTGTTTGCATCCCTTTAGAGCAGTGTTCTCCAACCTTGGGTCCCCAGATGTTTTTTGCCTACAACTCCCAGCATGCTGGCTGGGGCATGCTGGGAGTTGTAGGCCAAAAACTGTTGTGATATGAATCACTTCACCAGCTGTAGCACACTGTTTACACATGGAAAGAACAGAATGGCTGTAAACAAGTTTGTTATGTCTTTCTGGGTTCTCGTGTTTTTCGCATGGGAAGCCTAGACCGTGGGAGCATTATGAGCTAGTCACATGGTTTGTATGTTCTGATGACGTGCTAACTTGTTTTCTGTCTGAAGCCATCTTAGAGAGAGGCAGGACTGCTTTCTCTCTTCTCCTTTGTTCTTCTTGCTGGACTTTTGTCACTGCAACAATGTAACTTCTTTGCTGAGGTGGAGTGAAGCTCAACTTACTCCACTGGATGTAATGCTTGCTATGCATTTATACTCTAGTCTGCACATGGACTGTAACTAGGAGGAAATGTATACTCTGTAGAACTTTACTTGCTAAGTGAATAAACAGGTAGAATTAGACCTGTGGTGTTACAGAGTGTTTCCTGACTCCATGGATTAATCTGCAAATAGGGAAGCTGGAAGCAAGTTGGATTACAGGCAGGCTGGGCTGGCATCTTCACAACATGCTGCATGCTGCGAAAAGGGGGGAGCTGAGATCTGGAAGATCTGTGTGTGGAATAATAGGCCTCTGCTAGCACACAGACAGGATTTTAAATCTCCCATGCGCACACGCACTCTGCTGCTCACGCACACGCGCACCAACAAAAACATCTGGGACCCAAGGTTGGAGAACACTGCTTTAGAGTTTCATCTGACCCTTATCATAATCTTTACACATACCTACAAAATGTGATGACCTATCTGGTTGAAGTCATTTCAGTGATGAAAAGTCAAAGGCCCATTCAGACATGTTGCCAAACATGGTTAAGGGAGCTTGGCTACAGTTTAGTGTGGTGTCTGAATTGGCAAACCATGGTCTGGGATCAGCTGGCAAACCAGGATCTGAAACTGTAATCTGAAATAGGTTTGAAAAGCATGATTTGTGCTATCTACAGTTGATATGATGTCTGAACAGACAAACCATCGTTACAGGGATGGTAGCTCAGTGGTAGAGTGCATGCTTTGCATACAAAAGCTCCCAGGTTCAATCCCTGATATCTCTGGTTGAAAGGATCAGTTAGCAGAAGATGGTAACGTCCCCCGTCACTGACAGCCGGAGTAGACAATGGACAATGGAGTAGTAGCTCAATGGACAAAGAGGCTGACCTAGTGTGTAAGGCAGCTTCCTGAGTTCTAGTCATTGCCCCACCTCTAGAGGAAACAGCACATCAGACTTGGAGCGCTGAGCAAACAGAAAATGAATGCAGACAAAAAGCTGTAAGCCATGATTTGCCAATATGTTTGGAAGCTAAAATTTAGGGTGATATGAAATGAACCCCCCCCCCAGGTTTTGCCACCCCACTCACAGGTTGCAAAGTGGGGCATTTCAGCAACTTGAGGGGGGATATGAACAGGGGTGGTACTTACACGACATCCCAGTTACCACTGCTGTCATTCATGCTCTTGTGGACCATTTCATCCTGAGATCCTTCAGTTCCTCTTGCTATCCAGACATGAAGCATTGTTTGCTTCCTGTCTTTTGCCCTCACTCTGAAGGTGTCATCCTGAAGCCATGGGAACAACATGGGAACTGCTTCCCTGTCACTTTGCCCTGTGCCACATAACACCTAGATGGACTAATCATCATATGGACAGGATGATGTGGTTCCTTTCCAAGTGAACACTGCCTATGCTTGGTGATGGTCAAAAGGGAAGGAGCCAAGCCCATACCACGTGGTTGCTTTTTTGATGTTACCAGAGCCTCCTGGAAGGAAGCAATGGGAAAAGTAGTTCTGCTGCTGCTGCAGTAATCTATGACTCGGCCCTCAGTCCTGCCCTGCCTCTTCCTCTGATGTAACAAGGACTGCTACAACTGAGGACAGGACCTTTAGTGGCATGGAGATGCCTTTGGTTAATTTTCCCTACCCTATGGTGGACAATTAATGTTACTACAAAGAGAATATACACAAGGTGGCTCTAAGACTTACAGTAGTCCTATTTGTGAACATAAAGGAGTTTCTCAATACACTATTCCAGACATCTCTATTCTGCACCAGTCAAGCCACATTTGGAGTACTGTGTCCAATTTTGGGTCCCACATTATAAGCAGGGCACTGGCTATCTGAAGCATGTCTAGAGGAGGGTGGCCGACTGGCCGTAATGGTGAGGTATCAGGACACTGAGTCTTATGAGGAATGGTTGAAAGAGCTGGGTATGTTTATCCCAGAGAAGAGAAGATTAAGGGGAGACATGATAGCTTTCTTCAGATACCTGAATGGTTGTCACACAGACGATGGAGAAGACTTCTCAGTTGCTCCAGAGGGCAGGACTAGAACCAAGGGGTGGAAATTGCAGGGAAGCAGAGCAGAGTTCAGCTAAACAGGAGGAGAAACATCCTAAGATTGTAAGCCTGCGGGCAGGGACTGTCTTGTTGATTGTTGTAAACCGCCCAGAGAGCTTCGGCTATTGGGCGGTATAAAAATGAAATAAATAAATAAATAATAAATAAGAGTATGACCTATTTGATGGTGGAATAGATTGCCTTGGGAGGCGCTGGGCTCTCCTTCACTGGAGGTATTTAAGCAGACGCTGGACGGCTGTAGTTGCATCCTGTGTTGCACATCCGGCATTGAACAGTGAGCTGGACTAGATCACCTCCAAGGTGCCTCCAAGCTCTGAGATTCTGTGAACTTAGGAATCCGATTCTCTTCACATATGGTATTTTTGTCTGACCCAGAATCAGAGCTCCCTATATTGCTCAGAGA
The DNA here is from genome assembly GCA_021292165.1 of Shinisaurus crocodilurus. Lineage (NCBI taxonomy): Eukaryota > Metazoa > Chordata > Lepidosauria > Squamata > Shinisauridae > Shinisaurus > Shinisaurus crocodilurus. Next base: position 62,622,665 of record CM037881.1, on the reverse strand, counting down.
ATCAGGTTTGTTCAGGACAGCTTGTTCAAAGTTTCAAGTATATGTAAATAAATCTGAAGCTATAGTACAAAATCTTTCTGCTGACACTCTTCAATCTCTCCGAGCTATTTCTCTCTTGAAGTGGACTTCCCGGCCCTAGAGATATCTTGGTATTCACATCACTAAAAATTGGTCTGATTTGTGTAGCAATAACATGATACCTTTATTACATTCTGTTAAGAAAGATCTAGAGGTCTAGAAGAAAATGAATATGTCATGGGTTGCCCAAAGAGCAGTAGTTAACATGGTTTTACAGTACTTAAAAAAAAAAAAAATTCAAGCTGTCCCAGTTTATCTGGATTTCTCAATGCTGAAAGAATGGCAGGCCCTTCTATGTGGATTGTAACAAAAGCAGTTAAGATTTTTAAAATACTGTTCTCTACAGACCCATCAATAAGGTGCGTATTTGTAATATGCTTTCTTATTTCACTAAATTTGTCCAGAAGTACCAAATAGATCAGGAGGAGGTCTTAGCTGGTTGAGATTCACATCTCAGTTTATTCTGAATATCATTAAGATTACACATCGGACATTTCAAACTGTTCACTGCAGCTACGTTAAGGGTTTAGAAGTGCAAGGTTCTTATTCCTGCATGTTAATCCATTACATTGTTTTGGAATTATATAAGCAGGTTTATGCTCCAAAACCTGCCTATGATTCCTCTGCAACTTTGCAGAAAGTTGGACTTGTAGAGTTAATTTCAAACTCTTCAGGTGCTTAATAGAAAGACCCCAGAACACAGAGATCAATGGGACACGATGTCCCGGGGCACAGAGCTTACACTCAAAACACTCAAGACACCAAAGGATTTAAAACAAATTAGGAACACGCACACACACACCCTTTGCCCTTCCATAATACACTCGCTCACGCAGGAAAAACACGGCAAGCACATGCACACACACACACACACGTAACGATACCACAAAGAGGATGCCACGAGGAGGGATGGAGAGGCAGTCACGCTTTTGTTCAGGTCACGCTAGCTGAGCCAAAAAGCGAAAGAGGCAAGTCATAGACAGGGTCCCAGCTTCCCGCCCCGCTTAAGCCCATTGGCTCAGCAGGTGTGGCCTGGCGGTGCTCTGACTCCCCATCCCTCCCCCACACGCAAACTTCTCCCCGACCCCAGAAGGCGGGGCCGGGGGAAGTCCAATTTCAAACTCTTCAGGTGCATAATAGAAAGACCCCAGAACACAGAGATCAATGGGACCAGTATTTTCATCTACAACTATTCTTTCACAATCCATATCCGAGATCATTAGCTGCCTTTTTGAGTCTTAGATTTCTGCTCGCTTTGGGAGTTTGTAGAGAAGCCTTCCCCAACCTGGTGTCCTCCAGATGCCGGCTGGGGAAGATGGCTGTTGTATTCCAATGCACCTGGAGGGCACCAGGATGGAGAAGGCAAGACTATTATAGAGGCATAATTTCTGCAAGATAACTCGTAAGACCTCTTCAAGGCAATAAGATATATTGGCTGTGTTTGAACATCATGATAAACTATGTTTTATCATGACAGGAACTAGCCTAGCATCCCTTTGTGATCATGTCCCCCCCGTCTCCTCCTCTGGTGCAGCCACAGGAAGATCAGAAGTTTTCACTTCTACACAGTTTAGCGTTATGTCTGAATCCTAAACTTTGGTTAATCTTAACTATGGTTTGTTGAATCAAGCCAGCTTCATAAACTACAGTTTGAAGTTGGTTGGTTTCAAACTGTAGTTAAGATTAACCACAATTTGTCTGGTTTAGATGACACAGCAAGCTATAGTTAATCAAAGATGGAAATGAATGCTTCCAAACTCTTGCTTGCTTCCAAACTCTTGCTTGTAGCTAGAAGAGAAGGGGGAGCATGCAAACTGGGAGTGGGGAACTAGGCTCTTTTCCATCAAGTAAACCGTAGTTTATCATGACATCAGAACACAGCCATTATGTGGAAGCTTTGCATATAGTGCAATCCTGTATGTATTTACTTGGAAACAAGTCATAGGATTGCAGTCTTAGATTCTGTGAAACTATGTGGACCAAATATCCTGCCTTTTCTATATACTTATATATATGCTAGTCTTTGCAAACGAACTTTAGAATTTTGTTTAAATATTTGTTAATTACAAGCATTTTCTACAGTGCTGTAGTTGTAAATTCTGAAGTGCAGGCACTCATCATGACAATCCCCATAGCCATGCCTGCAAGGAGAGTCCAAATGTTCAGGCAGCTCAGCTGTGTTGATCCATATCAACAAACCAGTCCTATCAATGTTATCTCCACCAGGGTCATAATTGCCCAGTTAAGACCAAAACACCCCAAAATACTTTGCATTACAACAGGGAACAATATATTGTGATTGAGAAGATACTGTGAGGATTGCAACTAAGCTCAGAAGAAGCAAGGAAGTTTGGGTTGGTAGAAGACTTTTTGATGGTGTCAAAAAGTACTGGTGCTGCATCCCCACAAGCCCTGATTCTACTACACCACTTACTTTCTACTGGCTCTTCAACCATACCCTGAGCAGCTGACAATCATTAAAACAACAGACTTTTGGAAAAATCAAACTTTTGACTCCGCACTGCTTTGAAGTTAAAAATTGTACTCAGAAATGGATCGGTTGTTCCAAGACTGTTCCATATGACTGGTCCCAGTAGGATGGCCACTTATGCATCACGAAAAAAAAAGGGAAAGAAAGGACACAAATTTGCATAAAATGTGCAGGTCCCAACTTATATGTATAGATGCAGTTTTAGAAATAATTACTATCATTTAAATAGAAATACAATACATCGCACCATAATGAGAAAGTCGTTGATCAAGTGTGACCTCTGTGCCTGCTCATCCAGCTGTTGTCCATGTGCTAACTGTGGATGGGCAACTTCAAGGCCCTCGAAAATGTGTGGATCTTGTTCGGGAGGTGGAAGTCTGGCGAATTTGCAGGGCTCAACCCCCCCCAGCTCCGCTCAACCTACCTGCTTCCCCAGCTCGACTCACATTCTCCCGAGCCGAGCCAGGGAAGTGACTTCTGGGTTCCTGCTGGAGTGCTTTTTACATAGAAGATGGCATAAGATACGTTAAAGACAGCCGCAATTTGTGCAAGTTACACAAATCGAGGCTGCTTTTAACATATCTTATGCCATTTTCTATGTAAAAAGTGCTCTGGCGGGAACCCGGAAGTGCGGTGAGTGTATCGGCTGGCACTTGCTTTCGGCACGGCTCGGCGGGCACAGTGGCAGCACTCGCCGAGCACACAGCGAGTCAGGTGGTGGGAGGATTGCCCACCACTACCCTGCGCTCCCTCCCTTTTTGTGGTTCTTTAACTTTAAACCAAACGTGGACAGGATAGCCATTCAAATAGAAGGCACCTTCAAATAGAGAACTGCCCTCTGTAAAGTAGGTTACATGGCCACCCTAAGGCCCCAGTCAGTAATCTAGCTGCTGTGCTCGGTACCAGTTGAAGTTTCTGACAAGTCTTCAAAGTCATCCCCACATATAAAACATTACAGTAGTCCAAATGGGATATTACCAGCCATTAGCCTTTTGCACTACTTCTGCCAAACAGAGTTTCTGTCTAGGTGTCAGATGTAACTTTTCTGGAGAGGGGGTGCTATTAAAGGCACATGCTGACATAATGTGGTGGTGGGACCGCTCCTTCGCTTTTGCATGTTGGAACAGGTTTCTGAATATTATAAATCAAATTGCAGGCTCTGTATTACCCATTAATCCAGCTCGTATTCTCTCACATCATGATGTCAGTGACTGTATTCCACATATTCTAGAAATCTTATCTGCTTCCTGCTGATGGCTGCTAAATTCACGCTGGCTAGGGAATGGCAGGCTGTACGCATTGATTTCCCCTAACAGAGCAAATAGCAGCTTTGATGGTGGCGGGCAATTTCCATCAGAAAAAATGTTGCTGGGGAAAGGATTAGACCCCACCTACAGCTCCACAGTTCTGATCAGAATTCCTCCCCACATGCCTTGTTGTGACATATTGCTGTTACTTGGTACAGTTTAAAGCGCTAGATTATCTAGTCATGGATGTCCATTAGCTGTGCTCAGAAGATCACCATCAACTGGATTTGAATCACATGAGGGAAAGCAGGGCTATGCCTGTTGCCCTGCTCCTCCCACTGTTGCTTCTTCATCTCCTGTCCCCACAACCCCCACTCATTGGGAAGGTAGCTTCAGCAGCAAGGAGCCTTCCCTTCTCGTGCAGGGTGATGATTTGGAACCCTGATTTTCCAGGGTTCGCGTGCAGGGTGAACTACTGAATAGCTTGTCCCTCACGAGTTGCACCTGGTAAACTAAAAACTGATCAAGTTTTGCTTACCAGGAACTCCTTTATACAGTTTGCCAAGCAATTAAAAGGCCTCACTTCTCATCTGTAAAATATAGAACCATCTTCGTCAATTAATACTTCTTTTAGTAATTTGTGCCAGCAATGCATAAATGTGTTAGATTTCTGTCTACCACGGAAGCTGAGGGAATATTTTCTTTACTTCTGTGAGAACTTCTTTCCCCCACCCCACCCCACCCCACCCCTTAAATTCCATGTCCTTGCAGCAAATGGCAAACTGTATTCCTTTTGTTTTCCTTAGTTTGTTGCTGTTGCTGTTGTTAACCTGTACATCATGGTCAGAGTGTGTGTGTGTGTGTGTGTGTGCGCGCGCATATAATATTCAATTGTAAAAACTTAAAATTCCCTTTGGGATTTATCACCATATTGGATAAATATGGATCAGGGAGGACGTTTTCCTGAGGATAGATAGGAAGGAACTGACCCTGCCTTGTCTTGCAAATTGTCATGGGGTTGTTGCATGAGCCATGTCAAGCTGCCTGCCACATAAACATCTTTCTCGAGTTCTCCTGTTCTTTGTTTGTGGTCCATGCCATTCAGCATAGGGTGAACTGTCATGGGTTGGAGGATGGATAACTTTACCTCATAGTCACTTTTGTTGCCATGCATCTTTAAACATACATATTTTTCAATATTGTTCCTTAGCTCAGAATTTCAGTTTCACTCCTTCCATCTTTGTGTTTTTTTGTGGGGGTGGGGGGCAGGGCGGCCAGGAGGCAGATGAGTCAGCAGCTCAATCGGTGCTCAGCCAAGGTGTTCAGTGAGGCAAGGTTTGAGGAGTCTGTAGAACACCTTCTCTTCCAGACGTGTTGCTCTGACTGGGGAGCAAAGCCTGAGTTATATAAGGACAACAGGGTCCTTATTGGTTGCCCGGATCACGATCACCTGATCCAGCAGAGCTGTCAAACTACATTTCAGCCATTATCAGGGTGACACTGCAGAGTAGAAATAATGAGGCCAGACGTTTCTTCCACACCGTAGCTGCCCTAGTGGCATGGAGGGTAAAGTGCCTGGGTCCTCCTCCCATACTGAGCCTCCTAGAACCTTATAGGATATATATGGGGTGGGGGTGGCTATTTAAAATCCTAACTCATATTATACCTGTCTTTCTTCATCACCACAGCTTATAGCAACTGGGGGGGGGGAGGTTGATTGGGGAATCATCACAAGAAGGAAGAGTTAAGCTTCCCTCCGCCAGCACTATGCCCCTGATGCAATTGGGCCCTCCTGTGGCTGCTTTTTAGTTTTAAATAAAATGTTAGGAGTTCTGATTTAGTGCAGTGCTGAAAATTTCTCCCACATTTCCCCCCAAACATTCTTGTTCACTTTGATAGAAAATAACTTGCTTTAGAAAAGAAATTCAGTGGTGAAGAAAATTTTGGAGAAATCCTCGTGGGTCGGGCTTGGGGTTCTCGTGCTTACCTTACTTAGGAGGGGGCCAAGGATGTGTACAAGCATCCTACCTTACAGTGTACAATCATCTCTCCAGCAGCCTGTAGCTTCCTCAGCTTCTAACACTTCAATTAAAGCCCAGCGTGTTGTGATAGGTAGCAGCTCATTCCTGCAAAGGAACTGGATGTTAATCTCCAGTTGAGAGGTCAAAGGGGGAGCTGCCTGTGCGAGCTCGGCAGGCCTGGAGACGTGCACAATAAAGCTGTAGTCACTACTACTAGGCCTCTGTCTTCCTTGGGCGTAGAATTCACAACCAAAATACAGGGGAAGACATCATGAGGTAATTCCTTCCACAGGGCTTTTTCAGATCAGGAAGCACAGGCAGCCAGGAAGGCTGGAGAGCAATGGAGAGATGTGTAATAGAAAAAACAACAACACACACATACAGAAAGCTCAGCCACCTTGCAGTGATTAGGCAAGCTCAAAAACACCACAAAAATAAATGAACGAACACCCTGAGAATGAGGCAGAACAATGGAAGCCTCTTTAACCGGGGAAGAAAACTTTCAGGAAATTGGAGGGCAGATTTTGGCACAGCACTAGCTCCACCTCTTCCCTGGAGCTGGACACAACACTGCCCCCCTCACACCTGCATTGTGGTGGATGCAAAATAGGGGCCAGCCTGCCAACACAGTTGCTGCTGGCCCCTTGCAGGGGGGGTGGGGGGGTGGAAGGAAAGAAGCTGTACTCCAACCCCTGTCAATGGTGAGCCCTGCCTGTGAGAAACTGTTGAGAATTTCTCCTCCCGCGAAGAAATTTGGTGAAATTCTCCTCCCCCCCCCGCCGAAGTTTCTCTTCTCACAAATAGGGTGGAGCACTTTGAGAGGCCATTTGTGCACAGCTCTAAAATGATCTCAGATGTGGTAAGAATCTTTATTTATTGTATTTATATTCTGCCCAGAGGAACAGTAACATCAGTACATGAAATGCCTCTAGGTTACTTTTTTCTTTTCTTCTTCCCCCTCCCCCTGCCTTTCCTTTCCTTTCCTTCTGGTGTTATTGTTGTGTTATTGTTGTATGATTTACTGCTGAATGTCAGTAGTTAGGACCAGGCTATTTGAAATACAGTAATACCTTGGATTGCAAGTAACTTGGTCTGAGAGTGTTTTGTAAGACAAGCAAAAAAGTTTTTAAATTTTTTACTTGATAAACGAGCAAGGTCTTTTAGGGATGTAACTGCTCACCTCAGGCAGGCATAGCAGGCCGAAATTGGCCCCACTCACGCCCACCAGAGACTCGCTTTGATATAAGAGTGTTTTGGATTACAAGCACGGTTCCGGAACGAATTATGCTTGCAATCCAAGGTATTACTGTACTGCATTTCCCATATGAGCCTGCCCAGGTTTTAAGATCCTCGGGAGAGGCCCTTCTCTCTGCACCACCACTATCAGAGGTACCTTTGACTGGAACGCAAGAGAGGGCCTTCTTGGTGGCTGCTCCCATGCTTTAGAACTTCTTGCCAAGGGAGGCTCCATTTCCGTTATCCTTCCACTGGCATAAATATGCTTTTATCCAGAGAGATGTTTGGTGACTAAACTGATTTGCTGCTGAACTGCGTTTTACTCTGGTGAATGTTGTTATTTCCTATTGATGTGTTTTATGTCTGTTTTTATTGAATGAGTTTTAATGTTTTAATTATAGCTTTATTATTCTATCTGTATTTTATTGTGAACTGTCTTAAGCACTACTTTTTCTGTTAAAGACAGGATATAAAGTAAATAAACAAACAAGGACAAGACACACTCCACACTGCACCCAGTGGCCTTTGTTTCTGTGTTCTCTGCTTTTAGGTTTTCTCACCCAAAAACTTGTGTTTCATTAAAGAGGTTAAAATAAGTATAGGTGATTGGATTGGAAACTCATACAGTCCCTTGCTCCAACCCTGATAATGTGCATATTATCAGATCCCTTTTCTTTTCTTTTTCTTTTCTTAATAATGTTTGTCATTAATTTGTGGCATTGAACCCATGCATTGGACATGGCCTCATTCCCCTAGGCACCTTACCACTGTCATCTGCTGTTTTCTTTTGAAGCTAAACTTAAAATCCAGCCAGTTTTCTCAAGGTGTTGTCCTGTCTTTTGGAGTACACTTTTCAACACAATTTGCTGCATTTTCATGGGGAGGGAAAGTGGATGGTTAATCGTGCAATTTCATTATTTTAGGGGAAATGAACCTCTGTTATTTCAGTTGATTAAAAACTGAAGCCTGCAATTCCATAAGAACGAAGCGTGTATAAATGAGAAGAATGAAAAAGTGTGTAGTACTGGCACAGCTAATGAATTGTGATCTGGACATAGTCTGTGTGACTGTGGCAGGGCCAGCCCTGCCATTAGGCAGTATGAGGTGGCTGCCTCAGGCAGCTGATTTGGGGTGTCATGCAAGGACATTACATTGTTAGTTATTCAGTGGGTGAGTTTGCATGTCACAATAACCCACCCTGCAAGTAAGCAACGCACAGTGGGTTGTTCATGACATAACCCAAGGTGCACCCGACAGATTTCATAGATTTCATAGATCATAGAGTTGGAAGGAGCCTACAAGGCTATCGAGTCCAACCCCCTGCTCAATGCAGGAAACTAGAGAAGGGGTCTCCCATCGAAGTAATAACCAGGCTTGACCCTGCTTCCACACTCAGACAAGCTGAGCCAGCATAAGCCACAGATGATCGGGTGCACCATGGTTTGTCCCCCCTCAGGCATCCCAGGGACCCCGCAGCAGGACCTGTCTTATCTGCCCTCCCTACCCCGATTGCGACCCCTTTTGAGCTCACCGCAGCTTTTCCCCCCTTTCCTCCCTTTTCCACCCAGAGATTGCAAAAAGTGATCTTCAATTTGACAGCTAGTGACAACCTCTTAAAAGTGCCGAAGCAGCACATTGGAGGGGCTGTCACTGGCTCATCACCCTTTCTTTCTTTATTTATTTTTTCAGCACAAGAAATTTGCACAATTTTTTCAAACATTTTTTAAAACTAATTTTTTAGCCAGACTTGTGCAAGTGCACATGTGAGCACTTGTGCAGGTCTGAAATGGCAAGTCTTGCCTGGGCAATGTCCTGGGGCGTGTCTTCTGTCAAAGTGCAGAAGATTTCATATCATAGATTTCAACTTTGGTTTCTCTTGATAGCTGTCAAAAGCCAAGCTGTCAAGAGAAACCAAAGCTGCGAGTGATCTTTGCTCACAAAAAGGGGGTGGCCACTAGATCACCCCCTTTGTAGCAAGATACTCTCATTTGGGGGTGGGTTCCTTGCACTTTTTCACCCTTTCCTGAGATTCTCGGTGCTTGGGAAAGTGGAAACATGCGAGCCACCCCCTTTTATGGGAGCACAGATATTTGACAGCTAGCTGTCAAAACTCTAGTTCCTTTTAAATTGTGGGTTTTTTTTGACAGGGCTACCCATGGTTTCTTGGCAGGGACATATACAGGCACCCACAATGGGTTGTGGTGTCGTGTGAACGTGGTCAATATAATGTTGTATTTTTACCACCAGAGAAGAAGAGAGGTGCTTGTGGACTTTTCTGAATCAAGTGCCAAAAGAACTTGACCAGAATTGGAAACTATGCACCTTGAAGGTGGAGGGCAGAGGGGCACCATTTGTTGTTCTGCCTCAGGCAGCAAAATGTCTTTGGGCCAGCCCTGGACTGTGGCTATGAGGATGTGCTTTGTTGATTGATGAGTGTGTTACTGGGCTTTTGAGCTCTGCGCTACTGCTGTACTAATAGACATGTCTTTAATCAAGGAAATTAGGGCAACAGTGCAAAGGCTGGATCATTACTGGGGATCCATGTGTCTGTTGTGATATGTATCACTTCACCAGCTGCAGCACACTGTTTATACATGGAAGGGACAGAATGGCTGTAAACAGGTTTGTTATGTCTTTCTGGATTCCCGTGTTTTTCGCATGGGAACCTGAACTCTGAGAGCAATATGAGCTAGTCACATGGTTTGTACGTTCTGATGACGTGCTAACTTGTTTTCTGTCTGAAGCCATCTTAGAGAGAAGCAGGACTGCTTTCTCTCTTCTCCTTTGTTCTTCTTGCTAGACTTTGTTACTGCAACAATGTAACGTCTTTGCTGAGGTGGAGTGAAGCTCAACTTACTCCACTGGATGTAATGCTTGCTATGCATTTATACTCTAGTCTGCACATGGACTGTAACTAGGAGGAAATGTATACTCTGTAGAACTTTACTTGCTAAGTGAATAAACAGGTAGAATTAGACCTGTGGTGTTACAGAGTGTTTCCTGACTCATGGATTAATCTGCAACGGGGAAGCTGGAAGCAGTCTGACAACAAGGCTGACTGGGCTGGAGAAACTGGCACAACACGCTGCACGCTGCGCGGGGGGGAGGTGAGATCTGGAAGATCTGTGTGTGGAATTTCAGGCCTCTGCTAGCACACAGAGACAGGATTATAAATCTCCCAACTCGCACACACTCTGCTCAAAGATAATACCAACAGTGTCAGAGTCTGGAAAAGATTCTTATCTTGAGCTTTCCTGGCTGATGCTCACACCTGAATGCATGTCATGCTAGTATCAGGGGAGATGACACCTCTTTGGCCTGGTTTGAAATGGAGTGGGAAAGGGAAATCTTCCCTTGTGTCCAAGGGCCACAAAACACGCTGCTTCACTTTGCTTTCTACATGTTGGATGTTTCTTTCCTCCCCCTGCCTTTAATGGTAGTGGCCTGAGTGAATTGCATTTGCACAGAAGGGGAATTAGGGCAGGGTTTATTTCTGTGATCAAAATGAAGGATAAAAATATCTGCTATTGAAATGAGGCTGCTGTGGTGGATGTAGAGCATGCAGTCTGTACAGTCCTTCCATCTTACGCTTGGAATATGCTTGAGTTTTACAGTGACCTACTGAACAATGCAGCTGCAGGGTCAAAGTCTGTAATTCAGGGCTGTAGTTTATTTTCAAAATATTTTTTATAACAAATGGCTTTCCTGTCAGAGGCTGACCATATTCCTGAACCCGCCAGTATCAACTCTGACAGAAATTGTTTTGGTACCTTCAAACCAACCTAGAGCATTAACGCCAATTGCAGTTTCCAGTTACCTCAAAATGTTTTTACAAAATGTTTTTATAGTGGCATCTAGAAGGTGAAGCCCTTCTGAGGTGGGGGTGGAGGAGAGGGTGGTGTAGTGTAATTATTTGCAGTGCTTTCTGGCACTTCAGGCAACAATAACTGAAGTGGCTGATCATTTCTACAGACAAAAAGTTCCCTGTTGTTATCTGTGGTTGCAAGGGCTGGTATATGAGAAAAGAAAGTAATGGTGTCCATGACATATTGGGATTAGAGTGACAGTGACACAGCCTGGAGCAGGCATCCCTACTGGCTTTTTAAAAATGTATTTATGTTTGGTTGCCTCATAAATGAATTGAGCACAAAAATACAGCCCCAGTTCAAAAGTGATCTCCCACCAGTGGATGTTGGAAACATGTTGGAAATATGTTACATATTTGGAAAGTGTTTCATGGCTTCTTTCTCCAGACAATCCTGATGGCGCGTGAGTGACAGCAGAGCTCCGTGTATGCTGGATGGGAGATTTATAATCCTGTCTGTGCATAGAGGCCCATTATTCCACACACAGATCTTCCAGATCTCACCCCCCTCTGCGCAGCGTGCAGCGTGTCGGTTTGAAGCTGCCAGCCAGCTTGCCTGTAATCCGACTCCAGCTTCTAGCTTCCCCGGTTTGCAGACTAATCCAAGTGACAAGGAAACACTCTGTAACACCACAGGTCTATTTCTACCTGTTTATTTACTTAGCAAGTAATATTCTACAGAGTATACATTTCCTAGTTACAGTCCATGTGCAGAGTACAATGCATAGCAAGCATTATTTCCAGTGGAGTAGGTTGAGCTTCACTCCACTTTAGCAAAGACGTTTCATTGTTGCAAAGTCCAGCAAGCAATAGCCAGAAGAGAGAAGGGATAGAGAAAGCAGTCCTGCTCTTCTCTAAAATGGCTTCAGACAGAAAAAACAAGTTAGCACGTCATCAGAACATACAAACCATGTGACTAGCTCATAATGTTCCCAGGGCCTAGCTTTCCCATGAGAAAGAACACGGGAAAGTAGAAAGACGTAACACACTTGTTTACAGCCATTCTGTTCCTTTCCATGTGTAAACACTGTGCTACAGCTGGTCAATGTGATACATATCACAACACACTGTCCTTCACACACCCAGGCAAAGTTAACCTAGAGATACAAAAAGCAGTAACTGAGGAAAGGCTGCACATGGCAGTGGAAGACCTTCTCCCGTTTCAAGTGGACAGCCTGAGCACCCCCTGCAGTTTTGTTTTGTTTTTGTATCTACCATGCATACAGGAAGAGGATATGGGCTGTGGACAGGTGCCTTGGGTGGATTTGGTACACTGAATGCATACTTTCAAAATTCATATCAACTCCTGTGAGAATATGCCATCAGCTAACTTGTGATGAATCCTAATTTTTATGATGTTACATATGTCATAGTCAAGACACATGGAAGCAATATGGAAAAGGAAATGCTATCAAGTCATCATCACAGTAGCACTCACAGTAAGAAAGAGTTGGGAATTAGATGACTTGACAACCCAATTCTATCCATGCTTACTCAGGGCTTACTGTTTTCTAGGGGACTTAACCCTATAAGATTAAAGTTACCTTCACATAAGTACGTGAAGTATTGGAGCCTGAGTTAAGAACCCTGATCTGAAAGAAGCTGAATATGAAGTCTAACTAATGGAATGCTGGTAATTCCCAGAATGCCAACACTGCAGTCAGGTTACTCAACAATCTAGGCATCCATAATTTATTTCACTGAGACAAATGTGGAGGTAGAATGTAAGCTAAGGGGGTTGTGTGAATATGGCATGAGAATGAACCTAAGGGAGGGGGGGAGGTAAGGGAATAGAAGGTGTTATGGGGGTAAAGATGAAACTGGAACAAGATTTGCTTCACGGTTGTTCCAAAAGATTAGTTACTGTGGCATAATTACATGTGTAAACAGAAATGATTATGCCAGACTTTTACAAACAACCCAAACTATTAAACCCAAACTATTCTTATTTGACCCATTCTGTGGTTACTTGTAGCTCATAGGAGAAGCCAATAGCATGTGATTGGCAGACAGACCAAGGCAGGTAAAGTCCCATCCAGTGAGCAGAGTCAGGTCAAAGTAGATAGGTCAAGGCATGACAGGCAAGGCAGAAGAAAGCAGGATCTTGCATAGCTCTAAGTGGGTCCTCCTGCTGACTAGAACAATCTCCTGCTAAGACAATAGGTGGATGTTGTCTCAGCAGGGAGCTAAAGCCAACTGAAGCCTTATGTAGGCTGACAAAACCTGTAGTGTGGTCAGTTCTGCCCCTCCTGAAGGAGTCTGACTGGACTGCTAAAGGGCCCTCGCCAGATTTTGTAGCCTGAGACTTCTGCAAGGCTGCGGAGATGGGGTTTCTGACAGGGACTCATATTCTGAGTCAGAGCACCATGGCAAGGCAGTGTCCTCTGGCTGGGAAGGCCCTGAATATGGCAGTAACTGCCCTACCCCCTAGGAGGTAGTCTGTGCCTCATCCGAGTTCTCTACTGCACACTGGAAGGTTCAAGGGCCGGGGGTGGTGGTCATGACATTATTTCAGTTCAAGCAGATTAATGGAAGTGAGTAACATACATCTTTTTCAGCTTAGTGAATAGTAGTGACTAGTTTACTAGCTGATTACGGGCAAATGTGCATTAGATTTCTCCAGCTCAGGCCCATGTGACCGTGTGTTCTTTGCATCAAGGGAGAAATCTGAATTTACTGAATTCATTCATTCATATATATTCATTCACTGAGGTAGTTTCTGGATTAAGGGGGTGCTATGAGGGCCATTTCCCAGGACATCCTGTTGACAAGTTTACATACATATGCTATCATCCATTATTCCTACAGTGCAATCCTATACATGCCTACTCAGAAGTAAACCTCACTGAGTTTAATGGGACTTTTCCCACTTTTTTTATTGTTAATTTCACCAGAGCAAAACAAAATCTAAATTAAAACAATCAATCAAAAACAGAAATTAATAATTGCTTACATGTAAATATCCATATAGCAGCATAAATCCAGATTTATCAATTGTGCATAAGCTTCATGAAAAGCAGAACAAATATCCATATATATGTCCATTCGAGAGAGGCATCTGTATGTCATCCACTCAAATACTGAAAGCGTTGTTAGATCTTCAATCCATTGTGTTATAGGAGGTGAACTTTTATCTTTCCAGTGTTGTAGTATCAGTCTTTTAGCTGTCAAAGGGGCATAGAAAATCTGTTTGCATTGATCAGAAAATATCAAGGAGTGTTCCAATACAAAGTTTCTCTATATTATAACTTCCACCCAAAAAGAGGCAAGTACTGGACATTGCCAAAACATGATTTTGATAAAAGAAGCATTAGCAGTATTACACCTCCAGCAGTTAGTTGACTTAGACAGACCCTTATTAATGAGTCGTTGTGGTGTCCAATAAATGCAGAACTCACATTTTTGTTGAATAAGATGTAACCTGAGATCCAGTGAAACTTCAGATATAGACACTAAACAGCAGTCCACTGCTTAGACGAGGGCTCTCCAACCTTGGGTCCCCAGATGTTGCTGGCCTACAGCTCCCAGCATACCCAGCCAGCATGGCTAATGGCAAGGGATTCTGGGAGCTGTAGTCCAGCAACATCTAGGGACCCAAGGTTGGAGAGCCCTGGCTTAGAATGAATAATTAAGACATTCCAATTCCCTTTTCCATTCCTCCATTAGACCTGATATATTCTATTTATTCACCAATAATACATATTTATAGACATGGATCATGGCTCAATATAACTGATCAGCCTCAATAGGTATTTCCAGTAGCAGAGGAGACTGGGAAGCTGTAAAAACTGCATTCTAAACATTCTAGCAAATGTTGCAGTTGTAAGTATTGTTACTCAGCCGCTGCAGGCAAATCCTATTTGGCACACTAATCAGAAAATGACAAGAACTCATCATCATCCCCCACTAACTGATCCAAAGTAAAAATCAACTTGTCTGTCCAAGTCCACCACAAGAACATTTTCCTACCAATTTTTAAGTCTGGATTTTGCCATAAGGTCAATTTAGCATGAGAAAATTGCTCAAACTGTAATTAACGTAATATTGTCCACCACACATCTCAAGCAACCCTAACAGTAGGAGGAACCCTATCCATTTTAATATGCTGGGAGCCTAATGCCTCCACTTGAACAGAGGGTCCAGACAAGAGGAATCCAAAACTGATCATGGTGGAAAATCTAATCTAAGCAGGAAAGACCAAAATTCAGTACAGGTCAGCAGATACGCCCAATGATATAACACAAGATCCAGAAAGCTAAATCCACCTTCCTTAATAGAAAGTTGCATCTTTTTCAAAGATATTGTGGGACTTACTCCCAAGCCAGCAGGTATAGGATTGCAGCCTCAGTCTTACATGAGGGGCAGAAGTGTGTACAGACAGGGATCTCTGGAAAGTCTATACATTGCAATTGAGCACAGAATGACTTTTCCTTAAGTACATTAATATAAATCAGCTTAAATGAGATCAGTACAAACTGCAGCATAGAGTGATGTGTGCTCCAGTATCAAGGCTTTGCTCATGTACTTTGCTCATTTACACAGAGACAAAGTTGTTGAGCACGGTCATATAACATTTATTTGAGATGGACAAAGCTGTGAACATGGAATAATTGAGGTCAGAAGTTAGCTTGTAAAGTTCAAGTTACTATAGATGATTTTTGAAAGGAAGAGAGTTTGTCTGCCATATTCTGGATGTACACCCTGAGAACTAGAAGTAATGTCTTGTTTTACTTTCAGATTGAGGGAAAGGTTTTAACCTCTATTTCTTTAGGTTATTTATTTATTTATTACATTTATACCCCGCCTTTTTTCCTGCAAGGAACCCAAGGCGGCTTACATAATCCTCCTCCTCTCCATTTTAGGTTAATACAACATAGTCATAAATGAACAATAATTTTTGGTAGATTTGAGATTCTTCCAGATGAAGCTTATATTGAGCAACTGCCCAGCCTCATTCACCAAATTTTACAAGGGGCCCACGCCACGACATCTTCCATTCTCAACCCTCCCATATTTTCCCACTGCTTCTTCCATCTTTTTTCTTAACACAGAAAATTTGAGAAGGAAGAAAAGATGGAATAGTTCCACAATGAATTTTGATTGGTAGTGCCAGGAGCCCTCCATCTGGAAGCACCCTTTAACTCCTTTTGGGCAAGAGCAAGTTCCTACAAGTGACTGAAAAGAGAACATGGAATTCGAAGGACTTCCTTGGGTCTGGTACTTTCAGTAACATTATTGCATCTTGAATCTATCTGGTTACAGATCACAGCTCCCCATACAGTTAAGAAAAGCGGCTTATTGCTCAGTTTGTTTGTTTGTTTGTTTATTTATTTAGTATATTTGTTCACCGTCCATCAGCCAAAAGGCTCCCTGGGCAATTTATAAAGAGAAACAGTCATCTTAAAAACAAAAGAACATGAAATAAAATGCAGAGCAATATAAAATCACACAATAAAACCAAGCAGCCAAAAAGAATCAGTCCGGAGGTACAGTAGAATAATAAAAATGAATAAAAAATCAACCATTAAAATATTGGGCAAATAAAAAGGTTTTCACCTGGCACCTAAAAGAATACAGAGTGGGTGCCAGGCGCACCTCTTTGGGGAGCTGATTCCACAAATGGGGTGCCACAACTGAGAAGGCCCTTCCCCTAGTTAGTAGCCACCCTCCTAACTTCCTTTAGAGGGGCCTCTCTGAGAAGGACCTCCAAAGAGGATTTCAGGGTTCGGGTTTGTAAGTTTTATAAATATCTTTTCTAATTTTTAAAAAAGAGGCTATCTCATTACACTTTGTGGGGTAGAGGAAACGGGCGTAGAACAGTATGGTAGCCGCCTTAAGTGCCATTTTTTGGTAGAAACATGGGGTACAAATAAAATAAAATAATAGATACACTTCCCCAGTTTAGCCCCATGATGGTGGGCTCGCATACCCTTTTGGATGTAAACTAGCACAACTTAGCTGGCACAAGGAAATATGTAAGTCACAGCTATTCTGCAGGTGCTTCCAGATGGATGGCTTCTAGCGCTACCAGTGAAAAGACATTGTGCAGCTATTCTGTCTTCTTCTCCTTAACGGATTTTCTGTGGTAAAGAAAAAGATGGAAGAAGTGGTGGGAAAATGGAGGATTACAAATTAAAGATGTCATCTATTGAAGATCTTACTGCTCTTGTTACATTTGAACATCTCTCCTACAGATGTCAGTTTCGTGTGGATTCTTATTTAGATATATGGTATGCTTATATTAATGTATATATTTGAAATGGAGATGCTAAATCCTTCCCACCCCTTTTCTCTTTCACCCTGCCTTTTTTTTTGTTTTTGTTTTTTGCTGCTGCTGCTGCTGTTGTGTCTGCAATAAAACATAATAATACAATGCCGTCTGAACTCCTGTAAAATTCCATGAACAGGGGCAATTGCACAGTAAAAGCCTCCTCTGGAAGCACCCTGTGGTTGCATGAAAGTATTCTATTTCAGCTAGAAGGCCGGCAAATGTGACTCTGATGCAGGTTTGATCTTTAAGCATCATAGCTGTGTGCTGTCCTTCAGTTAAGACTTCTACTGTGCCCTCTGCTATGCACATTGAATTTTCAGCCATCGGTTTCAAAGTGTGTATTGCAGTGAAAATTAGATAATGAAGTATACTCAGAAGAAGAAGCAGTACCAATCATGCCATTTTGCTAATTAAAAAAAAGAAAAGAATGGCTCCTGAAAATCTTCTCAATATGTCTGCTTAGAGAGCCAGTGTTTTAAATTTCTTAATAGCCTTGCTATTAGGTTATCTGATACTGTATCTACAAAATCTGTACTATTAAAGTGTCTCTCTTACTGAAAGCAACAGCAACACTGATGGAACATTTAGGGCAGTGAGTTTTCTTACAATGTTTGCTTTTAGTGTAACATGAGTCTTCTTCTACTGAAGCAACATAGAATTAAAGTCAGAGGAGTAATGGATGTGGAAACCATGCATGTCTTCATTAGAATCAATGTAAACACAGAGCCACAGTGCATTGAAACTGACTGTAATGAAGGAGCCTTTTTCTTTCACAGACTGTGAATTAAGCTTGGACAATTCTGATCCATAATTTCCCTATAGGAATACAAAGAGTGGTAACCGCCAGACTGAGTGACATTTCAAGAAAAAACTGCATAAGAAATTAGTGGGATAATAGATTAAAGGGAAGATTAGTATTTCTACTGTGAGCGAGCGTCATCAGTATTTGCTCCTGGAATAGTGTGGCCTCCAGGTTGAAAATGAATGCATGCCAACTCCCATGGGGCTGCTGAGATTGTAAATAAGATATTTTCCCATTCAAAGCGCATGTTTTAATAAGGCCATTTGAAATTGCTTTATATCACAGCTTTCCTGTCACACCGGTTCACATATATATAATTGTATACATCAAGTGGATGAATGGAAAGGTTTATTGACTTTAAATGAAAAATGTGTTTAATATCAAACATGCTTTTTTAAAGCTGTGCAAGAAAAAGTAAATCTATGTACTAAGTAATAAGGGCCACCTTGCCTCTCACTCCCCACCCCCAGAGGAGCATATAATATTGAAATAGCATGGAATTGCACAGAGAGTTGGTTAGGATCTGTGTCTAAACTGCACAGTCTGCAGTTTTGCAGGAAAATCATACAAGTTAAAAAGGCTGGTTTGGTGTTCAGTTTTGTTATTTCCTGAGCAGTCTTCATGGATGTGTCCCCCGCCCCCCCTAGTGCAGTGCTCTCCAACCTTGGGTCCCCAGGTGTTTTTGGCCTACAACTCCCAGCATGCCCCAGCCAGCGTAGTAACATCAGCCATAGCATCCATGAAAGGAGCAGAACATGTGCGTATCCTGTCCATGTTAACGGAAGAGAGTGGACTTACCAGAGGTTGGGGAGCAAGGCAGAGGGTGTCCACAGTGGTGGAAAAACACAGCAAATGCCTAGGACTGTAGTTCTGTACCCTCCAATAGATGTGGAGGTAGGGCTTTGGGGGAACCGCCTCCCACACAGGCAGTTATCCCCCACCCCCTCCCGTAACAGCACCTGAAAGCTCCCAGAACCAGAGAGGCAAGGGATAGCTCAGGGAGTTTTAAAAAGAAACACAGCAAAATATAGTTTAGCAGAGCAGCTGAATGCTGCTGGCCCATTAAGCCCGTTCAGAGTCTACAACCCACCACCCCTTCCAGGAATATTTGAAGGGGCACCAAATTTGAAGATTCCCAAAGGGACCTAAGATGCTATCTGGCAAATTCAGTGCTAGGTGTCTGACCAGAAGCCCTATGAGAGTAGCCCTCTGCATATGTCCAAATCGCTACCAAAGGACCAGCCTCCTGAATGTTGCCAAGGTAGTTGCTGGTCTTGTCTCAGCCCGGGGAGGGGGCGGAATAAAATATTTGCATTTCCCCCCTATATTTATTACATATTCATGCAAATGTAGCCCAAAATGTTTATTAGAGAGGCAGGGAGCCAAAAGTTTATAAAGTATAGAGCTATAACCCTTCATTTTTTCTGCTTCAAGGCAGAACAAGATGGGGGCAGGGGGGAGGCAGCATCACAGAACTTCCTAGCCAAAGGTACCATTGTGCACATATAGATACAGCACTGGTGCAAGCTCTCCCGCTGCCTAAGGCAAGAGAGTACATGCACCACCACCGTCTGCCATTGTCCTCGCCCCCTCCCGTCCCCTGCATCTGTCTCCCTTCCCTGCTTGCCCATGTATCAGTCTGTTTCCCCCCTCCCCCGCTTGCCGCATCTGTCTCCTCTCATCAGTACCCTCCCCCCCCATCTATCTGACTGTTGCCCGCTTAAATCTCATCAACTTCAATAGGATTTTAACAACCTGACTGGGTGGAGGACTGCAGCCCTAGTTTGTTATATTGGCGGAGCACTTTTGCCATCTGGTTCGCTCTGCCCCACTTCCCTAACATATGATGTTGGATTAGATGCTGTGGCACAAGCCTCTGTGTGCATTGCAGGAGCTGAAGTGGTACCGTTGGATCAGACTTCCAGAATATGTCAGCATTCTAGGATTTAAGAGGACCCGAAGTTCCTCTGATCTGACCCTTTCCTCTGCAGCTAGATTTTATATTTCCTGTTGTTCCCAACAGGACAAATGTACACAACAGAAAAATGCAGCATAACCCTCCAGATTACAGAGAGCTAAAGAGCATGGCAGGGAGGTTGGCCTATGGGCTGACTTTGGTGAGTAGCGCCACCACGTTCCTCAGCTGAGTATCGGGCGTCAGTAAATAACCTGACACCTGAGAAATCCAACGGCTTTGGGTGGGAGCTTGATCAGGAGGCTCGTGGAGCCTTGAGGAATTAAATCGACTCTAAATTCTACCTGACCTTGAGCAGCAGCAGTGTCAGTATCGATTGGAGACCAAGGCCAGGGAGGCCAATAGGGCTCTTGTATGGAAAACTGTGGGCAAGTTGGTAGCCATCATAACCAGCCATAGCACTGCAATGTAGAAGGCAATGGAAAACCACCACAT
Source organism: Shinisaurus crocodilurus (assembly GCA_021292165.1). Lineage (NCBI taxonomy): Eukaryota > Metazoa > Chordata > Lepidosauria > Squamata > Shinisauridae > Shinisaurus > Shinisaurus crocodilurus. The sequence continues at coordinate 62,602,244 of CM037881.1, read as the reverse complement.
TATATTTTCCACTCATCATGGCTAGACAGTCTAGCCATAAAGATGTCCAACCTCCAGTAGGAGAGAAACAAAAAGAAGGAAGAGGAGGCAGAGGCAGAGGAGGAGGAGCACAACAGCCAGAGTAAACCAAACTCAGATGGTGGAAGCACATGAACTGTGTCCTACACCATTGGCAACCAAAACTAATTCAAAATAGCCAAGTTGCAGAACATAGGCAAAGTTCTATGGAACATTGGTTCCTTTGCCTAGGATGCTCTTTTGATGCAGCCTTTTCCACATTTATTACTTTATAGGGGCTTAAAGGCTTTGTCATAGGAACCTCTCACAAGTGTCCACTCAGCTCACTCTGCATCATATTCCAGTAGGGATGTGCGCGGATCTCGATTGGGGGGTGGAAGCAGGGGCAAACTCGCCCCACTCGCCCCCGCCGAGCCCCGCAGAGCTTACTTTTCCCCGACTCAGCAAATCTCTCCCCGGAGAGGTACTTCCGGGTCCCCGGTGCTACATTATTCACGTAAGTACCATAGAAAACCACCTTAAAATGGCTGCAAATAGCAAATCGCAGCCGTTTAAGGTGGTTTTCTATAGTACTTACATGCAAAACGCAGCACTGGGGTCCCGTCGCATCACTTCCGGGTCCCCAGAGAGTCCGATGAGAAGTATCGCGCTGAGGGGGTGCTTGCCAAGCACCCGGCAAGCACCCCAACAGGTTCATGTACATCCCTATCAGGCCCCCGCCTGCTCTCGCCGCACTCGCGCCGTTCGCAGCACCAGAGAACCCGAAGTGATGCAACAGGTTCCCTGTCGTGTTACTTCCGGTTCCCTGGTTCCCTGGCGCTGTGTTTTTAGCGTAAAAACCAGGGCAACCCAGCTTAAAACAGCTGCGAATAGCAAATTGTAGCCATTTCAAGCTGGGTTGCCCTGGTTTCTATGCTAAAAACACAGTGCCAGGGAACTGGAAAAAGACACGCCGGGGAGCTGAAGCTCCTTCCCCCATCGCGTCTTGGATTGAGCGTCGGGAAAGGTAAGTCGCATGAGTCTTAGGGGGGCTGAGTGGGCCGATTTCGGCCTGCTTTCAGCCCGCCCGAGACTCGTGGTTACATCCCGAGCAGGGGGTGCTCTGGAGCACCCCCCTGAGCAGGTAAGCTCCCTGCTCGGATTACACCCTTATTTAAAATGAAGAAGTGAAAGACGTTTTTTCTCCCAATGCAAGTCTATGGAAAAAACTAGACGGAATCAATTCCGTTACTGTCATCAATTCCTTGTAATTGGATTGGGATAGATAAAGATTGGACGGAATCAGTAATCGGGCCCGATCCCAACTACACAGATCATAATCAGAATCAGATCGGAGGAGCCGTGCACAGCCCTAACAAAAATGAGAAGGGCACTGAAAATCAGCTATTATTCTAACTATTGATTTCATATTGCAGACGCAGTTAGTTTTCTGAAGCCTCTTAACTAGTGGGTGTATATGAAGATAAAGTAGAGGACAATGTGCCTCTCAATTGCCCATAATACTTTCTTTGTGGGGCAGTGATATCAACCCTTTTTAATAATAATTGTCTTGCTGTACTATTGCCTGCGAAATCTATAATGTTACAATGACTAATTTAAATTCTTGTGTTGATAATTTTCTACTGCAGACTTGTCACTAACTGGTAGGGAGATATGATTTAAATACCAAATTCCCCTTTGTATTTGCTGTTCACAGTGCCTTAGGATCAGTTTCTGGAGATACAAAAAAGCAACCTTGGATCTGCAAAAAAATGCCTTATGGGCCAGAGATTCTCTAGCTTTGTCTTGCTGACTTTTATGAGAATATTATTTACTGACTTGTTGTCATTCACATGACATGGAGTTTCCTGGTCTATCAGAGCACACATTAATTAATCTTTGCATTTTTGTTTGTCCTTCCTGTTCTTCATTTTTGCAGCCTGAAGAACTCACCAATGCACTGGAAATTAGCAATATTGTCTTCACTAGTCTCTTTGCTCTAGAAATGCTTCTGAAGCTCCTCGTGTACGGCCCTTTTGGCTACATCAAAAATCCATACAATATCTTTGATGGGATCATCGTAGTAATCAGGTAATTGACTCAGAGTTGTCTTTATGCAACATCTAAGTGATTTCTCCCAATTGGGCTTTGGAATAAACCTGCAGGAAAATAGTAAGTGGATACTGAAATGTTTATGGGCATCTTGGTTCTTTTGCTTATGTGTTGCTCATTCTCCTGGTAGTTCAACATGGACCTGAGGCCTGATTGGAGTCCACCCGGAGAAGAGCCTTCAGTGTAGTGGCTCCATTTCTGTGGAACTCCCTGCCTATTAGGGATGTCCGTGAATCTCGATTGGAGTGGAAGCAGGGGCAAACTCACCCCCACTCGACCTCCCCAAGCCCTGTGGCACTTACCTTTTCCCCGGGTCAGCACATCTCCCCGGAGAGGAGCCGGGGAGAGATACTTCCGGGTCCCGGGCGCCATGGTTTTAACATAAATACCATAGAAAACCACCTTAAAACAGCCACACGGCTGTTTTAAGGTGCTTTTCTATTATATTTACCTGAAAAAAGCAGCACCGGGGTCCCATCATGTCAGTTCCTGGCACAGTGCCGGGACCCGTTGCATCACTTCCGGGTCCCCCGCGTGTCCAAAGGAAGCCCCAGTGTCACTGCGAGAAGACCCAAGCAGTGAGGGTGCTCGCCAAGCACAAGGCAAGCACCACTAAAGGTACACGTACATCACTAATTTTCTATCTGCTGAGCTTTCCGGTTGAAGAGTTCAGTTATTAATGCCTCCCCTATGGAGTATTTACCCTCAAAGTGTTCCTGTACCTATCTGGCTACTTATATTCACTTTTAGGACACACACAAAATCTGTTCAGGTGCAGTCAGGCTTTCAGCGTCGATGCTTATAAACCCCTGAACTCGGAGGCTTACAAGCATCCTATGTAGAGCAGGAGGAGCGTCAGAGGTGATCTCTGCCTCCCCGCACCTCCTGCTCTGCATTTTCGCTAGACAGTCGTTTTTGGCCATCTAGCTGGAGCACTGCAGAGGGGGAGGCCTTTGCAGTCTCCTCCCCTCCCCACCCACTGGAACACCCCCTTAACCCCCTCTCTGAGGTTGAGTTCCCGACCTCAGGGAGGCAGCCGGTGCAGTTCTTTCCATACCAGCTGCAGGGGGGGATCAGAATGTGGATTCCCAGCTCCAAGACTGGAGCACTCTCTCCGACCTCGGAGCTGGGAATCTGAAGTATTCTATCCCCCCCCCCCCCGACAATGTCTAGGGGTCATAGGATCACTCTCTCCGAGTGTATGCGGGCATTATTTTTAAAAAATGAGAATGCATGTTCTGGCTAGAAACAATTTTTTTCAGAAATCCGTGGGAAAATTGGAAATATATGCAATATGGAGTTACTTTACCCAGTTTAAAAGTTCCAGAACACAACATTCATTCATGAATAACTTTAGTTGCAGCAGATAAAATAGTTGCATTTTATATATTTATGAAATAAAAGTATACCTTCCTTAATTTTTATTCAGATCATAACTACTAATATACCCGGTGTTGAAGATGGATCAGTACTATAGTAAACAAAGAGGAAGGTTATATTATTTGCACTTAATAATAGTATGTAGACTTCAACATTATCATGCAGAAACAAAAGGAATTAATATTTTGAGAGAAAAAGTTCAGAATTTCACAATTCCTGTAAGTAATGGGCCTGGGAATAAGGCTCATTGAGCTCAACATGATTTATTTCTGAGTAAACATACATTGAAATGCACCAAAAATTTCATTGGTCATTTTGTAAGAAAAATATTCATTAGAGGAATAATTATAATTATATGTAGGACTGAAGATCTCGGTTCATGCCATAGGAAGCATAGGAAGCATCCTGTGAGCATCCCTATTTCACAGCTACATTGAAGTCTCCTAGGAGTGTCAGAGAAATCCACAGTGGATTCAAATGAGTTCAGATTTCTATGTATCTGACCTGAGGATTCTGCAGCAGATTGACTTTTTCCAAGTCACATGAATTCCATGGAATTGCAGACTGGTTTTTTAACATTTGGGGTTCATTTGCTCTAATGTGCATTAGTTAATGTACATCAGTGCTAAATTGCATTAACTAATGCACATTAGCACAAGTGTGTATTAGTGCACAAAATTCTGCGCTATAGCAAAATTCCAGTTTTAAAAATTCAGTTCCATCAATGAGCAGATGATGGAACAAAAGGTGCCTGACAACCTGCAAAACACAGACAGTGGATTTAACAAAATCTGTACATCCCTGAAGTCTATTTGCTAGCTTGGACTGTGAACCTTCCCCACCTTATGTGCGTATGTCATGAACCAATGTAACATTATTCTTTCTCTACTTAGTGTCTGGGAGATAGTGGGACAACAGGGTGGAGGCCTGTCTGTTCTACGGACCTTTCGTCTTATGCGTGTCCTGAAGCTGGTCCGTTTCATGCCCGCTCTCCAACGCCAGCTGGTGGTTCTCATGAAAACAATGGACAATGTGGCCACCTTCTGTATGTTACTGATGCTTTTCATCTTTATTTTCAGGTGAATACTTAATAAAGGTCTTTCTTTCTTGCAATCTGTTGTTTCTGTGCTTTAAGGTGAAATCTGACAAGACTCATTTATTTGGCTGGGCAGAATATCTAGTACAAGTTTGCTAAGAAAGAAGGAGATTTAACGTATTGTGCTGCAGCTCAGCATATTTTGAAAACCTGTAGTTATTGCTTTTCCCACTTGAGTTGCTTACTATGGTTACCTTAGAAATGGGCTGAGTCTGAACTGAACTGAACAACATTTTGGTTTGGAAGCATTCAAACCCTTAAGAGTCAGATCCACCAGTCCTCCTAATGGGAGAGTTCTAAAACCCATAGCTTTGGTGTCCCCACAAATGTCCCTTATCATATGAGAGCCTTCAGCTTCTAGTTGCCACAAGGTATGATGTGAGAGCTGGTAGAAAATGATGATTAAACTTGTGCTTCTTCTTCTCTTGCAGTAGGTGTGGGGAGGGGGAATAAGGAAGTTTGCTCCAAGTTCTATTTGCTAAGATGGCGGAGTATCTTTTTCTAGTTCCAACACTGTCATGATCTAAATCTTTAACCTGTAATTTAGCTCATTTTCCCCTTGCATTTAGTATCCTTGGGATGCATCTCTTTGGCTGTAAGTTTGCTTCAGAGAGAGATGGAGACACTCTCCCGGACAGGAAGAACTTTGATTCCTTGCTCTGGGCCATCGTTACTGTTTTCCAGGTAATACTTCAGTCGCTGTTGGCCATTTCATAACAAACCCCTTGAAGAGATTTTTGTTTGGGATTTTTTTCAAAGTGCCATACAGATTGTTAAGAGAACAATTAAGGATTTGGGGGATGGGGGTAGAGAGTACAGATTTCCAGGATCCTGCCCATAAAATATAGTACCTAGATTAGGTTAAGTTTGCGAGATCAACATTTTGGAAATATACAGAGCTTATATGCTTGTTCTGCAAAATGCTGATGTTCTGGAATTAATGTCAATCTTTAAAAAACAGTGCTGGTTATGACCTATAAAACTCTATATGACTTGGAACCAGGCTATCTGAAAGATCTCATTCTCTCATACAAGCTTGCCCGGGTTTTAAGATTCTCTGGGGAGGTCCTTCTCTCAGTCCCACCATCATCAGAGGCACGTTTGATGGGCATGCAAGAGAAGGCCTTCTCGGTGGCTGCTCCCAGGCTGTGGAACCCTCTACCAAGGGAGGCTAGGCTGGCTCCCTCTCTGTTGCCTTCCTCCAGCAAGCAAAGTCATTTTTATTCAAGCAGTCCTTTGGCATATAAGCTGACCTGTTGCTGAAGGGTTTTTGTTTTTTTAATTAGTTGAGTGCTGTTTATTTATTTTATTGTCATGTTTTTAATTGGGAGAAAGAATGAAGATTAGAATAAAAAGGGGGGGGGGATATTTTTAGATAAAAAATTAGACAACCCTTTCTAGGTTTTTGTTTTTATTTTAATATTGCCACTGATGCCAAATAGACTTTTGCACAGGGAGCTGGGGTTAGTTGGTGATCTTTGGGAGAAAATATAATGCAGTGGTTCGGGAATGGGAATTGTGATCAAAACTCTCATGCCGTACCTTTAATCATTTCACTGATTTGCTGCTGAACTGAGTTCAGTCCAATTACTGTAATTGAGTAATAAATGAGGAGCCAATCCTGGTTGTTTTGGGGGCTAAATCAGGAAGAGAAGGACTCGAAAATTCAGGTTGTGACTCATGGAGCCCAAAAGTAGGTGTAGCATCTAGCTAGGAGAATGTTATGGTCATTCAGAACCTCTGGCAAGATGAAGTTGTGTGAGTCTTATGTAGCGGCCAGCCCACTAATCAGGAGTGAGCATCCTTTCTTAACCAATGAAGAGTGAGAATTGTACTCTATGGGCTCTCCAACCCTGGGTCCCCAGATGTTGCTGGCCTACAGCTCCCAGCATACCCAGCCAGCATGGCAAGGGATTCTGGGAGCTGTAGTCCAGCAACATCTGGGGACCCAAGGTTGGAGAGCCCTGCATAGGGGAAGAGCAGTGCATGCACAGTTCTGACCCTAAATCTCACTGGAGATGCCTGTAAAGGCCTGAATCCTTCTAGTACAGTGAGATCTTGTGGGGTGCGGGAAAATTATGCTGTGTGAGGCATAATAAGTGCTATGCATATAAAACCAGTGATTTAAACTGCCTGTGCGTAAGATGCTTATCCTTGGGGAATAAGCCTGAGCACATGTTTGTAGGCTGGTGAATGCTCCTCCAGGCTAATGAAGAATGATGGTCTGTGCTACTGTCTCGCATCATGTGGTCCCTTTTTTCATTCCAGATACTTACTCAAGAAGACTGGAATAAAGTCCTGTACAATGGCATGGCTTCTACCTCTTCCTGGGCTGCCCTCTACTTCATCGCCCTCATGACATTTGGGAATTACGTTCTCTTTAATTTGTTGGTTGCCATCTTGGTAGAAGGTTTTCAGACAGAGGTAAAGCCTTGAATAACTTATTTGTCTTGTTTTCGATAATAGGCAGTATGGAAGATTCAGAACCCACATTTGTGTTATAATTAGGACTGGCAAAATAAATTTTAAAAAGGAAGGCAGGGGAGGTAATAATATTGTTTTTCTTACCTTAGCAAATGCTTCAGAAAAAACTAAACTCTTTAGTTTATGTCAAAGGCTAAGCTTAAAGCATGATTAGCAGCATTAATGCATATACAAAATCTCTGCAATGAGCAACATGGAACAAATGTAATGACAGTGCCTTCAAACCAAGCTTTGTTGTATTTAGGTGCCAGATTAAAAGCTGCCCCATAAATATATGTGCACAGTTGAGAGATGAATTATGGCATTGTTGTTGTTTTGCTGCTGTGTGCCTTAGGGTGCAATCCTATGCATGTTTAGACAGAAAAAAGTCCTACAACTCCCACCACACCCCAGCTAGCCATGCTGGCTGGGGCATGCTGGGAGTTGTTGGACATTTTTCTGGCTAAACATGCATAGGATTGCACCCTTAGTAGATCTTTTCCTGCCTCCATAGGAGCAACACATTGGTGTCTTTTATCAATACAATTTTGTCCTGGGCTCTATGGGCAGATCTTCCAGAGAGGCTGGATTTTCTGTGAGTCCATCTCTGCTATCATCTGCAGGTAGTTGAAAAACAAATCTTTGAGTTGAACTTGGCCTCCACCTTATACTGGCAAGCCAGCTTACAATGTATATGAGTCTTCTGAAAAAAACTAGCCATCAAGCAGTTCAGCCTGCATCTCAGGCTAGCGGACAGAAAGCTAGTCCTAAAGCAATTAAATGTCAAAGATCTAAAGGTGGCATTGTTCTGCACGAGGCTGCAGGCATGTATACGATAGCCAGCATTATTCAGCAACATCTACCGGTAATAGTATGGTTTCTAAATTAAAGTTACTTTGATAAAGGAGGTGAGTCAACAGAGTATAACCACTCAGGTTTGTCACCTCTCTTGCCATCATATTGATTCACACTCATCATCATCATCAGGCGATCACTCGTGACCGAGTAAGATTGTCTTCCGGGATAAAAGGAGGAAATTCTAAAGAAGATTGTGTAGACTCTAGCGATGGGTCCGTAAGTGACTGTGGAGGCCAATTCTAGATCCACACAGCTTCCCACAGTGAGGACACAGGTTACCAGATAGAAGATGGTCCTGTAAAGGATTCATTTGACAGTGCTTTTCGCTTAGCACGTTTCTCCCTTTCACCTTGCACTCGGGCTTCTTCAAAGTCCATGGAACCTTTGTGAAAGGCCAACCTCCATTTAGATCGTTCATGGGCCAGAGCTTCCCAGTTTTCGATGTTTATATTGCATTTTTTTAGATTAGCCTTATGAACATCTTTAAACCTCTTATATTGACCACCGATATTCCGCTTTCCATCCTTGAGTTGGGAGTAAAGTAACTGCTTTGGGAGACGGCAGTCAGGCATTCGAACAACATGACCGGTCCACTGAAGTTGGCGTTGAAGGATCATTTTTTCAATGCTAGTAGTCTTTGCTTCTTCCAGTACACTGACATTTGTTCGCCTATCTTCCCAAGTAATTTGCAGGATTTTCCGGAGGCAACGTTGATGAAACCTTTCAAGGAGGTGGAAGTGACGTTTATAGATAGTCCATGTTTCGCAGGCATACAATAAAGTTGGTAATACAATGGCTTCATAAACCAGTGTTTTGGTCTTCTTACAAATATCCCGATCCTCGAACACTCTATGATTCACACTATAGAAACCCAATTAGCAGACCTCTCAGGCTTTTTATTTATTTATTTTTAGTACAGTTTAAGAAGATTTATTGAGGCCTCTTAGGGCAAGGCAGCCGGGGTCTCTCTGTCTGTTTAATCCTATCTTCCTTAGGTCGTTGTATTTCATTTATGTTGTTTCTGCATGGTATCATGCCCGTGTCTCCATGTAATAGTCTTTTTGCCTTAGAGAATGGAGGAAGGGCCATTGTGCCAATCAATCCTCTGAGTGGCCAAAGGTTTATTTTCAAGAAGTGAGTGTTGCTTCACACTTCAGGCAGCAGAGGCAAAATCACTTCCCTGCCACTATGGCCAATGGTTAGGGATGATGGGAGTTGCAGTCCAACAAAATCTGGAGGACTACAGGTTCCCCACCCCTGACCTATAGTGTCAATGTACACAGATTTAGGATCTGTTCCTTTTTCTTAATCTCTGTTCCAAAATCAAATAGCATTCCAATTGCATGGGTGTTATTCCTTCCTTATAGTGTGCAATGCATACAAATAATTCCCTTTACAAAAAAAGTAGTGAGGTATACTTTTGCCATGCCTATCACACAAGTCTTTTTAACTCAAGGACAGTTTTGTTCCTTGAGCTCCTCCCCCCCTCCCCACCCACTTTTCCTCTGGAAACTCCTCTCAGTGCTGCTGACTTTAGCTTTGTGATTGTCAAGAGCCTGTCTTCAACTCTGGAAACACTTGGTTAATTTTAGTGCCAGACTGTGCAGGACCTTTTTGTTGCTAAGCAGCAGACATACATACAAAGCAATGGGGTTGCTCTTACACACATGCACGTGCACACACACCTTTTTAAATATGAAAGATGCTCACATTGCACGTTTCCTGCTGCATCATGACAATGGGTTTTTTATTTCAGTGTGCCGTCTGAGAATTATTCTCTTTCCAAATTTTGTGTCTGAACTTGCAGCAGTTATAAAGTGTGCAAGAAGAGGAGTGTGAGGAGGACTTTGTTTGATAGAGCTGGCAATGCAAAATTACTGACTGAGTGAGCTGTCAGGTCTCTGCCCTGGGGGATTTATCTAAGAAACAAACATTGCTTCCGATGAGAGCATTCTGTCAGCGATAAAGCTTCTCTCTTGAGGGACTTCATGATAATATTATCTGTGAAGCATATTCTTCCATTGGTAATCTTTTCATGTACCCTACAGTTTCTGTGCTTGTTTCTGCCAATCCTTAGTGACTGGTTCATCTTCTATCCCTCTTCTGTGTTGGGTTATTCTTCTAACTTCTTGTTTCCTACCACAAGTCATCCTGTGAGTAAGGATGGCAGGGGTTGGCAACTCTACCTAGAGCTGTGTGTAAATATTAAATATTTAATTTGGTTGTGTCAGGCTGTACCTAAACAGTATGTCACAACAGGGTTCTAACTCCAAGATGGAGGCAGGGAAATGATTATTTATTTCACTGATCACTTAGTGATATTTTTGGAATTATTTTGGTCATGTCTTGTGCTTCAAACACAAGCACATTTCACATAATTCAAACACATTTCACATAATTATCCTTAAGAAACTTAGGGTGCAATCCTATGCATGTTTAGACAGGAAAAAAAGTCCTACATGGCTGGCTGGGGAATGATGGGAGTTGTAGGACTTTTTTCTGTCTAAACATGCATAGGATTGCATCCTTAATGGTGCACATTTTAGCTTTTCCTGACTTATTCATGTGTTTCTACAAGACAGTTTGATAAAGTGCCTAATATGATTGCATTCAGATGATCATACCTTGGTTTAATGAGCTGAGATATGAATGAACCTTTTGCCCGCATGTGCAACCCCTTTGCTTCTCCCTCTGCGCAAGCTGAAAAGCAATCCAGGAAGTCTTCAATTAACTATAGTTTTCTATTTCATCCAAACTGGGAAACTATGGTCAACAGATTCAGGACAAGCCATGATATTAAACCAACTTCACACTGTGGTTTAGTATCCTGGCTTGTTCCAAAACTAAACAATAGTTTCTCCATGTGGACAAAATGGGAAACCTATTAACTGAAGATGCCCGGGTTTGTTTGCTGGCTCACAAGAAGGGAGGACTAAAGGGGCTGCGTACACAGACAAAAAAAGGGGTTGTTCATATCTCAGATTATTAAGTTGAGATATGGTCGCCTGAACTCTCCCAGCATATTGCAAGGCAAGAGACATTACTCTTACGCATAAATCTACATTTTAACCAGTGATCTTTTCAAATGGTTCTGTTATTGACAGTTTTACCCTAGAAATTAACCCCACTGTTACATCCATCACTAACAATGGCAGGCAAGAGAAAGTGAAGTGTTTTCTGAAAATAATACAAATACTTTGTACAACAGCAACATGTGGCTGAATTAACAAGCAGTGTTACCAGCTTTGGTGTTCCAAAATGTTTTTTGCCTTCATTTTACAGATAGAAACTTGAAGTACAGCCAGAGTAATCAGATTCCTTAAATCAGAAGCGGGGATCAAAATTTGATTCTTGAGTTCCAGAATAGTAGACAAATGTTCCAATTATAATTTGAATACACAACCTAACAAACCCATCATGTATTCTGCTAGGAACTGGATATTCTGCCCATGGGATATTTTATTTAAAAAATTATTGTCAAATGGAACAACAACATTTTAGACACACACACCCGCCCACAAGTATAACACATGCCACTAAATAGAATGAGTTTCTACCAACAATTTAGCCTATTATAGCAGGAGTATACTATAAAATAGACCCAAACTTGTAATAATTTCTCATATTTTAGCTCCAAGAACGTGCCCCAAAGAAAACTGAAGCTACTGGCTTTGAATTATGACCCTGTGGCATTCAGTGAAAGGCACAATTTAAAGATTAATGTTTCCCTATTAGCAATGGAGCAACTGGTATCCCATTTCAATAGCCAGTAAGCAGGTACTTTTGTACCTCCATCTGCACTTTCATGCCCAGGTGCATTGGAAAGTCACTGTAGAACCCCAAAGGAATGCTCTCTCCCTTTGGTGTCATATCTCTGTCATCATTAAAGCCACAGAGAAGCTGGGCACAAATTGAACCACCTCATGATGCTAGTTCTCACTTGTTCAACTTTGAGGGCAGTTAGGTGGGCGAGTACACAAGGGAGGGCCTTTTCTGCAGTGACCCCACACCTCTTGAATGAGTTGCCACTGTGGGTCCACCAAGCCCCATCATTGCAGACTTAGGAAGGCCCTAAAACTTACTTGTTTACTTTGGCCTTCCTCTGATTGTTTTATCAGACTGGGTTGTAGCTGCCATTCTGTGTTGCAGGTTTTGTCTTACACTGATGTTTGTTGTTCTTAAGAATGTTTGCTGTTTTTATTACCGCATCAGTTTTTATTATGTGAATTTTACTGTTGTGTACCACCATGGGAGGGCTCCTGCCCTGAAAGGCGGCCAAGAAATATTTTAAATAAATAAAATGGTATTTTAATGCATCAAATAAGTATTCAGTGTGAAATGGAACATATAAACTCACGAGGGCATTTACTTTACCCTTGCTGGAAATGTAAGCTGTGAAGCCATCTTAACAGGACAACTTTGGAGCTAACATTGTAGATCAGGGGTGGGCAACTTGTGGCCCTCCAGATGTTGTTGGACTTCAGCTTCCATCAGCCCCAGCCAGCATAGCCAATGGTGAGAGATGATGGGAGTTGCGGTCCACCCACATCTGGAAGGCTGTACATTTCCAATCCCTGTTGTAGATGTTCTGCTTTAAACTTACTTTATTTGGTCTTTACTCAAATGTTGGTAGTGTACACTAATCCAGTGCTAATGAAATCCATGCATTCCTGCTTGTTTGATTTAGGAGCTACAGGTTTTGTTATGGGATTTTTAACAACAGAAATGAAAATGGCCAAGATCCAATGAATTAGTTTAGACATGCCCACAGCTTGGTTAAGTCCAGCAGGATTTTTTACTTTCTTTTCCTTCAGACACATGCCATATCACAAACTACTCTTGAAAGCCCCCTCAGTTTTAAAAGTGGTTTGCCATGTGATGTGGGAGAGAAGGGGGCTGCTGTTTGTGAAACACTTTGGATCCTGTGAGAGACAGCTATAAAACACACGACTGTTTGCTTTTAATGCTTTGCTAATAATTTTGTTAACATGGTAGCAGTAAATTGAAAACCTTTCTTCAGAGCTCTTAATTTAAAGGTAAGGATGATGCTCCCATAAGGGGATGTTCAACAGCTCGAACTACCCTTTATTTGCACAGAGCTGATATGGAGGCGTCAGATGACTCAAGCGTAGAGTAACCTGTTCCACTGCTTCTCCATGATACGAAATTGACCCCAATGGGTGCCTTCCTCTTCTCTCACCTTTCCCTTTTTGTTTTCATCCTTCTATATCAATATCTTTTCCCCCCTTTGATCCTCTCTCAATCTTGATGTTGAAATTTGTAAAACCTGAAAACCGTCCTTCCTTCCTTCCTTCCCTGCTCCTTTCCCCACCCCTCCTTCCTCATTTTTACTTCAGGAAATCACCAAACGGGAAGCAGCGAGTAGGCAGTTAAGCTGTATTCAGCTGCCTGTCGACTCGTCGGTGGTACGTAAGACCTTGGCATGAACACCCCAAGCATTGTCTGATAGTTGTCTCTTCCTCTTCCTCTCTCTGTGGTGAACAATCACATCATAGCCGCTGTTCTCATCATGGTAGCTGTTGAATTTGTTGTCATCGTCAAGTTGGCCTTGATTTTAAGTCTCTTCCTTCTTTGAGGTAATTAACAGAGCCTCTCTATTAACTGGGAACCTGCTCTAGATTCCTACCTGCTAAGATTCATCTTTACAAACATCTGTGTGTCCTGTTCCCCACAAAAGGGAGAGGCCATTTTAAGTGATTTTTTTTATTTTATTTTGTACATGGCAGTCCAGTTGCATGCCTGGCCCAGTGCTCTCCAGCTCATAGCTAGGCATAAGCACCATGCTGCCTGTGACTTCCTTATGGCTCCAGGATTTGATTGAGCCAGGATTACTGGAGATTGCTTACATTCACCACATTAATGTGAGCATTGATTTCTCTTATGGATATTTTATGTTTCTGATTCATGGAGAGAGCAAATTGTTATCTCTCAGCTTGCTCTACTATATTATCACCAATGGCAGGGAGTAATCGCTTAGGCCCAGACCCCATTCAAGTTAGTGAAAAATTGCCCATTGGCCTAAAGAGAATTCTAAGAAAATATGACCCATATTGTTTTCAAGACATTCTTGATTATGTGCATGGCTTACAAACAGTCCCTTAACCGTACTGCATGACAAGCCTAGTTCCTTTTGAGAGAGAGAGAGAGAGAGAGAGAGAGAGAGAGAGAGAGACTAGGGAAACCCATCAAAGACAGACGGGACCTAAAATCAAGCGTGCTTTGTGGATGGTCATGTGTGAGAGCACTCTGTCCTGAAAAAGTCGATACTAGAATTGAGGCGGCTGCAATTAATGCTCATGTCTTTTTAAAAAAACACCACCACCACGTATCTGCAGGGTCGTTCAGAGGACCTGGGCATACCACCACAATCCCTTGGTGAAATTCTCTAGCCTGGGATATGTTGGAGAGGTCGGAACAAAAGTTAATGCTCCCTCCCCTCCCCCCCCCAGCTCACTCCTTCATATGTTTATGAAGTATTGGTAGGCCTAAATGCTAACAATATTCTGTAGCCTCTTTAAATGTAAAAAAAGAAGGAGAAGGCCAAAGCAAATATTGACACAAAACTGAATATGTCAAATGCTAATATCATGCAACTCTACACCCTGCTTTAAATCTTTGAAATCAAGCACATTGCACATTTTGCCTCGTTTTCCACCACCTATTCCTTCCTAGCAATGTGTCTGTCCTTTCCCATTTTTCTCTATATCCATTCAGTATTGGAAGCAGTGGCTTTTATTTAGATCCAAGGATGTTTATGATGTAACCATATGCCACCTTCCCTACATACTGGTATATCTCCGGTATATTGTGGCCCATCTCAAAGTACTCATGGTTCTACAAAATAAATGGAAATAAATCTACATTTGCTCATGTAATGCCTTTTTTATCCAGAAAGGCAAACTAGGAATTCAAAAACAGGTAATAATTTTTGTTCGAGCCCTGGTGGGTGATGCTTGCCTGCAGCCAAAAATTAGCGCTTATTATATTGAAGAGGGTGTTGGTGTGTTCTATGGCAGGAATGCTTTGTTCTCAGGAAAAGATGGGGTTTGGTGCTGTAGAGTTGGAGGTTAAAGATACTGCCCCCCCCCAACTGGTTCTTTCTGCATACTTGAGATTATATATAAATACTGGAGAGAGAGAGAGAGAGAGAGAGAGAGAGAGAGAGAGAGAGAATCGTCCAAAATACTTCCTAACAATTAAAACACTTTTTAGGAACACAAACTAAATCATGAAATGCATACCTAATTCCAGTTCTGCAGATTGCAACATTATTTTGAGGTTTTTAATCCAGTCTATTTATTTTGAAAGAGTAGTTAATTTAATTAACCTTTGTTATTGATTATTTTTCACATACATAGTACTTTGGCTCCAAACATTTGTGCTGACGCCATTGCTTGCAATGCACACATAGCATCGTTTTATGTGATATCTACTGCATTGGCATGTTCAGCAAGTCTATAAAGGCACAGATCTGCCCAGAGATTTCTCTCACTTTCATGGGTGCTTGGAATTGCAGGAAATGTTGGCTCAAAATAAAAAAAGGTTACCTACCACTACCAGTAGGACTATCAAACTACTCACGCCACCTATTCAGTCACATTAGGCAAACCTGAGTTTCCCATTCTTAAGCCCAACCCATCATACTCTGACCATATTGATTTTGAAGCACATAAACATAGATGGTCTTTGGAGGATAATTACTTAAGATAGCAATTTATCTTCACTAAATAAGAGAATCCTTTATTAATGGGAAATGGTCTTGAATGCATTGTCTGATTGAAGAGAGAGATGCAGCTTTTTTTTACAGCAATGCTATTAGTTCTGGGTATCATTTCACAAGGGACAGTTTCAATTAAGACTCCACATGGTAAATCTTAAGAGATACAAAACAGATAAAGGTGATATCTTCTGTTCTGTTGGACCAAATTATTTTGTTGTAAGGCATTTGTTGATCATGAAAGATTGAGATGCTTCTACACTTAAACTAATCGGCCTTTCATCCAATAAGAAGCATTACTTTATCCTTGCCTATTTTATGCCTCTTTATTTTCTGGAAAAATATGGACCTGTCCAAACCACTAATTAATTAATCCATTAATTGCAGAGATTAATGGAATACTGCTCTAGTCCTGCTTAATCATTCTCCTGCAGGAAGCAGGTAATTTCTAGCATGCCCGTGGACAAACTTTCCAAAGGAGAGAAATCAGCTTGATGCTGTGTCACAGCAACATCTCATCAGTTCAAGTCCATCTTAACTGAATAGTCCTTCTAGAGCAGTGTTCTCCAACCTGGGGTCCCCAGATGTTTTTGGCCTACAACTCCCAGCATGCCCCAGCCAGCTACGCTGGCTGGGGCATGCTGGGAGTTGTAGGCCAAAAACATCTGGGGACCCCAGGTTGGAGAACACTGCTCTAAAGACATGTTCCTTTACAACTACCTACCATGAAGCCAGCTGATGATTGAATGTCTCTGAGCAGACCTGAGGCCCTGCAGAACTGGTGTAGATGTAAAGGCACAGGATTTCATATTTATGAATTCTCTGACAAGGAAGCATCTTTGAAAAAAACTCCACAGCTTGATTGGAGAGAAATACAATTATGTAGATATGCTCATCTACATAGGTAAACAAACACACACTTAATTGGAGAAAATAAAGGTCATTTATGCTGATGAAGTGGCCCTGTACTCTTTAATCGAGCAAAACTCCCAATTATTTCCAGGAGTCTGCTATTTAAAATTATCCTCCCAGCTAGTGCCGGTTCTGCTTTTCATGTTTTGCCTGAGCACCAAATGTCATCAGGGTGAGCCAATGCTTCTTAGTATAGCAATGTAGACTTCATTGGACTTTGCTGGCATTGTTCTCTTACTTTCCTAATTTTCTAGCTAAAATAAGGTTTTGCTTGGCTTCTCTGTTATCACTGCATTAACTTCCTCCATTGACCAGATCAAACTCAATGGAGGCTATTCTTTGCCAGAATTATGGTTTCTTCAGGAAATCAGCCTGGAATCATTCTGGAATACTCGATTCCTGATTTCCTGGCTGATGTATTTGGTTATATAATACAGTCTTAATATTCTCCTATCAACACCAACACCGGATGCACCAATGAATTAAATCAAAGGACTAAAGGGGAAGGTGTTGAGGGGCCTAATGATGCCTGTTCTAAGAAACCTGACAGTGAAGGAAATGGCAGAGGCTAATGAGCAAGTGAATTATTTAATGTAGAATTAAAGAAGGCTCTAGGCCAACTTCCTAATAGGGAAAGCTTTTATCAGCTAGTAGCATTCTAATTCGTTAGGAAGGGCTTGCCAGTGTGGTAAAACCCCATTATCTACAGCCAAGTGATCCAAATCATATGATCTCATAGTCAGAAGCCCTGAATCAATGCTATAGGATGGCACTCCCATTTATTCAAATCTGTGATTAACTACACTGGATATATCTTATTCCTTCAAGACATTCAGATAAATGAATTTGTTCTATATATAAATTGATCATACCAGTCTAAAGAGCTGCATGCAGCAGTCTGATTCGAGGCTGTCCAATTGGCTGGAGTGTCCTTATCCAATACCCTCCCTCATATTTCCATTATCCTATATAATCACCAAGATACAGTCTCAGGTTTCTGATTAAAATTTGGGCTATTTTATCTACATTTCAGCAGAAATAATGGTGGGTGTCTGGGAATGTAGATGTGTTAGGAGTTCTTTGAATAGGAAAATAAGTTAGGAGGAAAGTCTGTTTGTTTTTTGTCCAGTACAGGATTTAGCTGTGCTTCAGCCTGAGATTCCAGCAGAACAGGGTTCAACATTTTGTTTCTGCCTCACTCAAGTCTTCAGCTGCTTTTGAATCATATGGAGCATCTCTGCCCTTTGTGAAGAGCTACTGCAGCCGTCAGCCTATCCTCCTGATGTTTTGGACTACAACTCCCATCATGCTGGCTGGGCATGGTGGGAGTTGTAGCCCAACACATCTGGAGGGCACCAGGCTGGGCTACTGCATAGTGGAACAGATGTAGTATAAATATATGCATGCATCATTTTGTGGAAGGTGGTGTCCCATTGTGGTAACAATTTCAGTGGAACAGTGGATATCTTGTTTGGGGGGGGGGGAGGAACCCTTTTATTCAGAAGGGAAATTCTGAGCTAACCTTGACTCTTTCATCCTGCTTGCTAAGGCACTTTGTTTTGCTCTAGGGCGATGCTACTAAGTCTGATTCTGAGGGGGAGCTTTTCCCCCGTAGTCTGGAAGAAGACTGTGGACTTAAGAAAAACTTTTCAAATTCAGCCTGTAAGTAACAATGTTGATTTGCTGTTCCTTCAAGGAGAAGTGTTCTTCTACTTTAGTATGAATAGCGGATCTTGCTTTTCTTGAGCATCTAACTCCAGAGCAGTCTCGCTTAAAGTAAAGTGATTTGATTCAAGAGAATGAGAGAAAATGAGGGAAGAAAATACCTTGAGGAGAAATGTCCTTCTTATTGGAACAGCTCTGCAACAATAATGCCTTTAAGGGGATTTTTTCAAAGTGTAAAAGGTTTTAAATATGACTTATGGATCATCGACTGATGGCTATATGATATTTGGGGCAGTCACATCCACAATTCAAGAGGCAAGAGAAAAGACTGATACCACCATAAATGATTGTGCTCCATCTCCCAGCCAAACTTGCTTATTTTTAAGGGTGCCATTAAAGAACATGTGCTGAGATTGGCCTGGCTGGTATCTCTAAATGGGAATGGGAGAAGCAGAGTGCTGGTTAATTCATGTGTAGAAAAGTGCCCAGAGTTAAATCAGAGCAAACTGAAATGTGTGGAGGTCATGTTAGAAGGGTGGAAATGATGAGGAGAATAGAAGCTCGGGGCAAAGATGGCAGCATTCCTGGCCACATGGGACTCAGGTATCTCTGCCCAAAGGGTATGACCTAAGTGTACCTTGTTTTTCTCAGTGATGGCTCTTTGTGACCACCCAGAGCTAAAGAAGAGCTTGACTCCCCCGCTCATCATTCACACCGCTGCTACACCTATGCCCATGCCAAAAAGTGCCATCTATGGGGAGGCGGCTCAGGGCTATGATTCCCGAAGAGCTAGCAGCATCTCCATGGATCCTAATACATATGATCTCAAATCCCCGGTACGTAGGTTGTCTTTCCTCTCATACTCTGCGTTTCTTGTCTTTGCGGTTGTTTCTGGGTGTGCGGCAGATCTACCCAAACCCAAGTACCTCTTGCTTTTTGAGCTGATGCCCTCCATTTGATGTCTTGAGGCCTTGCTAAATGAGTCCAGGCTCATGATGGTGATTGTGTATAACCCTAAGTTGATTTTCTTCATGTTCTTGTCTGCTTCACCTCAGGTGAGCATCCGGAGCTCTCCACACAGTCCTTGGAGTGCAGGAAGTAGCTGGAACAGCCGCAGGTCGAGCTGGAACAGCATTGGGCGGGCTCCCAGCTTGAAACGCCGCCACCAAAGTGGAGAGCGCAAGTCGCTTCTGTCAGGGGATGGGAAGCAGAGTTCAGAGGAAGGGGAAAGCTCTGAGGAAGAGCAGTCCAGCCGGGCTGGAAGCATTAATGGCTCTATACCTCACCGCATGGAGTCAGTGGAAACCAAAGGCTCCTTTGACTTCCAAGATACCCTGCAGGTGCCTTCTCTTTACCGGACCAGCAGCATACACAGTAGCCACAGCTCTGCATCAGAGCGCCAAGACTGCAATGGTAAAACAGCCTCAAGAGTCTTGATACAACAGCTTCATTTGGAAGATCCACTTCCTGAATGTGACGATTTGGATGATGAGGGCAACTTGGTAAGTGACAGCAAGCAGCACACCTAGTCCCTTTGCTTGGGTTGTATTCATCTGTATTTTTTAGAGGAGAAAGCAGAGTTCCGGGTCTTGTATATTTAAATGAGCATAAAATGTAACTACAGTACATGTATAGCAATTAATTATCTACTGGGCGCCATGACTCCTTCATGGCGCCCAGTGGATAATTGGGCGTCATAGGAATCCAAAGCATGTTATCTAGAGAAGCCATGGTGGCCAAAGTAACCCAGTGTAAGATGTGCATAGGAGCTGGAATTGGTTGTGTACTAAGGCATAGTTGGCCCAAGTTCTTAAGCCTAAATACTAAACAGTCAAAGGTCATGTGGCCAAAAAGTTATATGGTTCTGGCTCCCACCACTTTTTCTTCATGTGTAGCCACCTTCATTGTAGCTCGCCACCCACTACTAGAGTCTTTGCTGATGCCATCATGACTCACTCAATCCTGTCCGAACAAACCTCTCCCATGATCCCCACTTCTCTATCCTCCCCACAGCTTGGGATGAGATCTCTAAGGAGCTCCTACTTTGAGTTTCATCGATGTGATGCTGGTGGCACCTCTGTCTCCTCTCTGGCATGCTCAGTCTCATTAGGGGAGAGGGTATGGCAAAGTCCTTACAAAGTACATGTTCAAACATATCTCTGCTGCTCCCCCATGGTTCCAACTTCCCAGGTCTCCACGGTAAAGACTGAACGTGTGCATCATGTGACTCATACAGATCACATGGGTAATTCCCATGCCAGCATCAGCAGCTCCCATGGAGCGGGTGTGGGTGTGTGTATGCGTGCTGCATGTGCACTTACCAGGGAATTATTAATGTGATCAAGATAGTCCATGTGATATGGAACTTCAAACATTGCTGTTTTGGAGGGGGGAATGTTTCACTATGTACCATCTTTTGACTGAATGACTGGGTTCAGATAACATGGTAACCCACACTCAAGGGTTGAGTGTGGGTTGTCATTGAACTGTAGGTTGTTGAAACATGGGTTATCGTGTTGTCTGAATCCAGCTGCGCTAACAAGCCGTGGCAGGTTAACCATGAACAGCCCATGAAGAGAACCCATGGTTTGGTGTTGGGTTGCGAACTGTGGGTTGTTCACCATGGTTTGTTGTCTCAGCTGGCTTCAGACAACACGATAACCTATGTTTCAACAACAACCCACACTCAACCCTTGAGTGTGGGTTATCGTGTTGTCTGAACCCATTCAATGTCTGTGAGAATTTCTTCTTGGATATATGGTCAACTGGCCTATTTCAAACTTGTGCCATGGCTTCCACAGGAAAAGGCCCTCCACCCTGACACACACATGCGCACACACAACACTGGATGGTGCCCATACATTTTAACATACATATTCCTTCTACCCCCTCCTGCCTCATTTCTGCTCCAGGCAGAAGGTGCAGGGAAAGAGGAAGGTTCTGTTTCACCAGCCCATGCAGTGACCTAGTAGGGTACAGCCATTTATTCACCTCTACTCCAGGTAGATGCTGGGAAGGGTTGGGGTGGCAGAGGGTGTGCCTTGTCAGGTTGCTGTTTGAGTCTGGCATGGGGTGGCTTTTATTACTGGGACTGGCCCAAGATATTTTGGTGCCTGCGGTGAAGAACAAGATAGTGCCTCCCCACCTCCCATCCCAAATACAGAAGCTAACCTGTAACTCAGAGACTGGTAGCTGAGTTTAATCTTACTTCAGCAGAGATGTTGGGACAGCATCCTCCCCTACAGCTGAGCAGGCTAGCTTAGAAGACACAAGGCATGCCACGTGGTACACACAGCTTTGTCCTCCCACACCTCAGCATTACTCCAGGCCCCCTAGTACCTGCCACCTGAGGCAGCTACCTCATTCTGCCTAACAGTAAGGCAGGCACTGCTGTTACCCACCACAACCCCATCCCTGCCTATTATGGAGCGTGCGGACATGGAAGGAGGGCAGCCAACTCCTGCCAGTTAGCTGTGTATGGCCTCCCTTTCCCCTGTCTTCCCCTTCTTCAGGCCAAGCAGGTCAGGAGAGAGGGGAACAGACACAGGCACTACCAGAGTTTCAGTGTGGACCAAGAGCAACATCACAGGACTCAATCAGAACTCTGTGGGTCTTCATGGGTAGTTAGCTAGACTATGGCAAACACAGCAGTAGCAAGTGGATTGCCTTCAGCTATTCAGCATGCACTGTTAGCAAAAACAGAGAGAGAGAGAGAGAAAGAGAGAGGTTACTTTCTACAAAGATAGGACTATATACGGTCCACAGTTTCAAGAGGATGATTTCTGCCTCTATAAACCCATTACAGATTCCTAACCTAGGGCAGAAATTGGCCTATTAGTCTTGTGGGGCAGCATTAGTCTTTGTATTAATGTCAGTATAAAGAGGCAGTACTTTAATTAATTTTGCTCTTTCCTAGGCCAGGGAAGACCCATTTAGAAAATGTTAGTTAAAAGCAATGGGTGAGGATAAAGCAGGAGAAAAATCAGCAGTATTTTGGAGCTGTTTAGATAGGTGAGGCTATGTTCTCCCTGTGTCTACTTGCCAATGAAATACCTGCAATTTGCACTGGGACATGACAACCAGACTTACGTAAATTCCAGTGCAGCGCAAGAGCAGAGAAGGACACACACAGCTGATTGCAAAGAAATGAACTGCAAGCTGACAGGCATCTCCAGCTTCAACTCCATCAAGGGCAGTTAGAGAGATTGCGCAGGGCATCCATTAGGAAGGAACAAGGCCCCTGGGCACCCGGAAGATGCAGAATGTGACTAATCAAATAAAAACCTGTAGATATCCTTCCTTGTATAGCCTGGCTCCTGGAGGGGCATACCAGGACTCTTGGGAATGTATCTCCTTTCTGCAGTGCAGGTAGAAAACATGACGTTAACATCTGCACCTATCAGAAACACATTCTAGAAGAGGAGCTGTGTTAGTATGTAGCTGATAAATTACAAGTCTTGTGGCTCCTTAAAAACTAGCAAATTGACTGTGGCGTGTGCGTTTTGTAGGCAAGAGCCTACTACAAGATGCATGAAGTAGGCAGTGAAAGTGTGTGTGTGTGTGTGTGTTTAGACAGACAGACAGACAGACAGACAGACAGATAGATAGATAGATAGATAGATAGATAGATAGATAATCCATGCGCATACACACACACACACACACACACACACACACACACACGGATCCAGTGGGTGGGGTTGAGTGTTTTGCAAGGTGAGATTATAGCATGAATGCACAGATACAGAAGACAAAGATGCCATGCATGAGTCAATCGACGGACGTAAACAACATTCAATCACAAGAGGTCAACAAGTCCACAGATGGGTCCAACCATGGTAGGCTGGAGCTCAATTTGCATGATACCACATGTGAGACAATTGCTGTTCCAGTTAATTCACCAACCTAAGTTACAATAAAGGCTTGGTAAAATTGTGTCAGACCTGTCAATGAACTCCTATCCAGCAGCCTAATGTTTTAAACACTTTCCTCCCCCCCCCCCCCCCCCCCCGCCACTTTTGCTTGAGAATCTAGACATTACTTTAATTCTGCGAATGCAATTAATTTGCATGTTTTTTGTTATGCAAATAAGAACTGAGAGGAAGCCTGACCAGCCATGGGGTGGCGGTGGGGTCAATTCTTTGTCCTGATGGTCCCAAAGCTGTTCATGCTTCCTCTCAGTTCCTATTTACATAACAATAATGTGCAAATGAATTTCTTTCATACAATTAACATCACACTTAGTTTCTCCCTGAATTGTTCAGCCAGGGGCTCATCTGTATTGCTATTTCTAATATCTGATTTGTGTCCATTCATTCTCTTAGCAGAGATTTTTCTGTTCAATCTGTGTTAACCATCAATGGGCATTGATGGCAGCTGATGGCACATATCATGTGGAGTATGTGCAGGTGTAGTTGCATCAATTGCTGGAGAACATGGGTGGGAGGGTCCACTCATGTCCCGTGTGCAGCTTATTCGCCACTGTGTGAACAGAATGCTGGACTAGATAGACCCAAAGTAACAGAGTTGGCAATGGGTTTGATTCACATGCTGGAGGACTATAGCCAGGTTGCATCCCAGTTCTCATTTGGGATTATTTAACCCTTAGTGTGAACACCCTCACAAACCAAATCTTTGAATGGTTGTACAGTGGGTTGCAGGAGCAACAGCAGTGGTTGAAGAAACAGGGGAAGATAATTTAGGGGTGAAACAAAGGGATTGTGGCTCTTGTCTATTTGGAGATTTTTGCTGGAGCCTTTTCAGCTTTAGGGCCCTGGGCCAATTCAGTTATAGTGCATCTCAGCAGGGATTTAAACTGGATGTTTGTTGGGATCCCCTCCCCTGCTTTGCCTCTGCAACCCATTTAAATCAGTGAGAATTCTGGCATTAAGTTCTTGAATTCAAGCTTATACAAAATTGTTTTAAAAAATCAATCCCATAGTTCTCTCAACGTTCGGTTTTGCAGAGCTCTGCAACTTGTTCTGGAGCCTCAGTTTTAACCTTGAATAGTTAAAATGATGGCAACCATTTTTTTTCTTTGAGTTCTCCCTTGCTCCCTCCTTTTTATACCTTCCTCTCCGTAGCTCAGAGGCCTGTGTGTCAATTTTTTGTGCCAGTGATCTTTTCATGGGACTTAAATGTCCATTAATAACACTGGAAGTTTCAAATCTATAAACCCATTACATCAAGTAATATCAATGCTATGGAATCCCCAAACAGCTTTTTTTTTTTTTTTTAATTTAATCCCACTGTCATTTGTAAGTAAAACACCAGTTGAAATCAAAGGGAATGAAGCACATGTTTTATCCATCAAATGTTGCCCTTGGGTATATATATTCACATCTGGATCTACAGGGATTTTGCTTGCATTTAAATATTGCAGATTCTCCTCATACTGTTTACTATTTGCTACAGTGTTTTCTTCTTCCACATCTTTATTCATACCAACCAGGTGTGTCTTCTGAAGTAGATGTGGTTTGAATAACGTAATTGAGCCATCATTTTGAACATAATGTGAACTCTAGAAGCAATCAAGCTGATTGTAAGCAAGCTTGCATCTCTGTCCTTTACAGAGAAAGAATCTCATGAGTTGCATTAGAAGGACTCTTTTTAAAAATCAGCAAAATCTGGAATCTGAATGTGTACCAGCTTCCTCTGGGCCAGCCTAACGCTGTCTCTTTTTTTACAGTACTGTACCTGTGTGTTAATTCCTTTGTCTCAGTTTGCACTCAA
This sequence comes from Shinisaurus crocodilurus, assembly GCA_021292165.1. NCBI lineage: Eukaryota > Metazoa > Chordata > Lepidosauria > Squamata > Shinisauridae > Shinisaurus > Shinisaurus crocodilurus. The sequence goes on along the minus strand of CM037881.1, from coordinate 62,577,291 downwards.
CAAAGTCTCAACATAAGTAATTTTGTTTGTTTATACTGTATTTGTTTGTTTAACTCTATGAGGAGAGGGCTCATGTTTGTCTGTTTAGCCTTGTGAGAAGAGTCTGAAGGAACTGGGCATGTTTAGCCTTCAGAAGAGAAGACTGAGGGGAGATATGATAGTGCTCTTCAAGTACTGGAAAGGTTGTCACACAGAGGAGGGCCAGGATCTCTTCTCAACCATCCCAGAATGCAGGACATGGAATAATGGGCTCAAGATACAGGAAGCCAGATTCCGGTTGAACATCAGGAAAAACTTCCTGACTGTTAGAGCAAGACAACAGTGGAACCAATTACCTAGGGAGGTAGTGGGCTCTCCCACACTGGAGGCATTAAAGATGTGGCTGGACAGCCATCTGTCAGGGATACTTTAACTTGGATTCCTGCATTGAGCAGGGGGTTGGACTCGATGGCCTTATAGGCCCCTTCCAACTCTACTATGATTCTACTACTTTTATACTGCTTAATATCGTAAATTCTCATAAGTGGTTCACAATACATATATAACATAGTATAAAACCAATAAAAATGATGTAAAACAATATAAATTAATAAATAAATAGATAATGTAAAACATCACAACAGAGACGATGATAAAATGGAGCAGTGTCATAGTCCATTACAAGTCAGGGAAAGCCTGTATAAACAAATATGTCTTCAAGAGGCATTTAAAGCTCACCACAGTTTCTGCCTCTCAAACAACAAATGGAAGGGTGTTCCAGAGGGTGGGTGCCACTACCAAGAAGGCCTGCTTACATGTTGTTATTGGTCATAAAATGACCAATAAGGGCCCCTCAGAAGATCTCAAAGGTCAAGAACAAATCCTGCCAGACTAACCTGATCTCATTTTTTGATCGGGTAACCTCCCTTGTGGACTGTGGGAATGCTGTGGACATCATATATCTGGACTTCAGCAAAGCTTTCAACAAAGTGCCTCATGATATCCTGATTAGCAAGCTAGCTAAAAGTGGGCTAGATGGAACAACTATCAGGTGGATCCACAATTGGCTACAGAATCGGACTCAAAGAGTGCTTATCAATGGTTCCTTCTCAAACTGGGGAGAGGTAACGAGTGGCGTACCACAGGGCTCGGTCCTGGGCCCAGTGCTCTTCAACATTTTTATTAATGACTTGGATGAGGAGGTACAGGGAATGCTTATCAAATTTGCAGATGACACAAAGTTGGGTGGAACAGCTAATTCTCTGGAAGACAGAAACAAAATTCAAAGTGACCTCGATAGGCTGGAGCGCTGGGCCAAAAACAACAGAATGAAATTTAATAGGGATAAATGCCAAGTGCTGCACCTAGGGAGAGGAAACCAAATGCAGAGTTACAGAATGGGGGACACTTGGCTCAACAATACTACAAGTGAGAAGGATCTTGGAATTGTGGTAGATCACAAACTGAATATGAGCCAGCAATGCGATGTGGCTGCAAAGAAGGCAAATGCTATTTTGGGCTGCATTAATAGAAGTATAGCTTCCAAATCGCGGGAAGTGATAATTCCCCTTTACTCGGCACTGGTTAGGCCTCATCTTGAGTACTGCGTCCAGTTCTGGGCTCCACACTTTAAGAAGGATGTAGACAAACTGGAGAGGGTTCAGAGGAGGGCAACAAGGATGATAAAGGGACTGGAAACAAGGCCCTATGAGGAGAGACTGAAAGAACTGGGCATGTTTAGCCTTCAGAAGAGGAGACAGGGGAGATATGATCGCACTCTTCCAGTACTTGAAGGGATGTCACACAGAGGAGGGCCAGGATCTCTTCTCGATCATCCCAGTTTGCAGGACACGGAATAATGGGGTCAAGTTACAGGAACCTAGATTCCACCTAAACATCAGGAAAAATTTCCTGACTGTTAGAGCAATAAGACAATGGAATCAACTGCCTATGGAGGTGGTGGGCTCTCCCAGTCTGGAGGCATTCAAGGTGCAGCTGGACAGCCATCTGTCAGGGATGCTTTGACCTGGATTCCTGCGTTGAGCAGGGGGTTGGACTCGATGGCCTTGTGGGCCGCTTCCAACTCTACTTTTCTATGATTCTATGATTCTAACTGGGTGTATATAGGGGAAGGCGATCCTGACATCCTGGCCCCGAGTTGTTTAGGGCTTCATATGTCAACAAATGTTTGGCCAAGTCATATTGCCATCTCTTACAGAATAGGCTGAATGGAAAATGGGAGGTGGAAAGTGGGATTACCCTTCCCTTTTTGGTTATCTCATTTAGCCTTTGAATGACTTGCTTGAAACAATTACACAAACCCAAAATATCTCTTGCATTAAAATTGGACAAAGGACATATAAAGGGGCATTCTGGGCTGCTGACACATTCTGATTTAACTACAAAGCCTGAAGATAAATACCAAGCATTGCATTGAATAATAGATGTCTTTGGAACCCATTCAAATTACAACATTATCTGGACCAAGCTACAGATGTTACTGGATGTCCTGAGGGAGGCCTTCTTGCTAGGACTTCAAGTAGACATAACATATTTAAGTAACCCTGTCTAATTAAGCCAGTTTGACTGTTATTTGGGAATCAGGTGCTCCACAGCGGTAGGACATCAGTCCATATTTGGGAGGCAGGGTAGAGAGAGTGGAGCAACTCCCTGTGGTGAAAAATTAGCTTGTTCACTAAACAAAACATAATTTTTACTGTGGGGCAAAGAATCAAGAATAAATTTGTCCTTGTTATCCAAACTGTTCTTAACTTGCTTGACAGGTAGTTTTCTCGTTCCAGAGTTCAGTTTGTCACCAAGCATTTTCTTTACAGTGGACATTCTTCCACACACCAATTACCAGAGGCTAATGAGATACCTAGCTGAGATTGTAGCAAAGCAGAATATTTTTTTCACCTATTTCATTCAATTAGACTGACAGATCTGGTTTTTACTGTCCAAATGGCCTAAAAGAAACACACCTTGGCTTATTTTTAAGAAGTGCTGAGACTCTGTTGTCTTATGCTGTTGCTGATGGGGCTTGTGCTTGAGGCATCCTGGTCCATCATAGGTTCTAATAATAAAAATCAGTATTTGTCAAATACTAATACTATTTTTACAGATAGTATTTGTAAAAGAATAAGGTTACAACTGCATCCTAAATGCTGAATTGAGCTCCACCAATGGTTCATTTCACTTAATTACTTTGAGGGAGCTGCTTGGCCACTGTGTGAACAGAATGCTGGACTAGATGGACCCTTGGTCCAATTCAGCATGGCTCTTCTTAGGTTCTTATGTTTTCATCATTTTTGCCAGAGTTGAAAGGCATTCCTCCTCTCTGCCCAGAACAGTAATTTTTCAGTGACTACATTCAGGAGGCATTGTTTTCCCACTAGTAGAGAGGACTTGGTTGACTGTGAAGCTTGCAATGAACCATAGGCTTATTCTCTGTTGTATAGGTCTCAAAACATTTAAGGCTGTACAGGATAAAAACCAGCACCTTGAATTGCAATCAGAGGTAAGCAACCTGAGCCCTTCAAGCGTTTTGGACTACAACACCCATAGGCCCCAGTCAACATCTGAAACATCTGGAGGGCACCAGGGTGCCTACCCCTGCTACAAAGAGCAAGTTCCTTGAATGATGATCAACAGGTCTGAATTTTTTTAAAAAAAAAAAAAAGCAGGGGGTAGCTGCTGTCTCACCAGTAGAACTGATAAAAGTCATTTCTGTCTGCCACTGCAACCTGTGTATCCAGAGACATCATCATCATCAGGCGATCACTCGTGACCGAGTAAGATTGTCTTCCGGGATAAAAGGAGGAAATTCTAAAGAAGATTGTGTAGACTCTAGCGATGGGTCCGTAAGTGACTGTGGAGGCCAATTCTAGATCCACACAGCTTCCCACAGTGAGGACACAGGTTACCAGATAGAAGATGGTCCTGTAAAGGATTCATTTGACGTGCTTTTCGCTTAGCACGTTTCTCCCTTTCACCTTGCACTCGGGCTTCTTCAAAGTCCATGGAACCTTTGTGAAAGGCCAACCTCCATTTAGATCGTTCATGGGCCAGAGCTTCCCAGTTTTCGATGTTTATATTGCATTTTTTTAGATTAGCCTTATGAACATCTTTAAACCTCTTATATTGACCACCGATATTCCGCTTTCCATTCTTGAGTTGGGAGTAAAGTAACTGCTTTGGGAGACGGCAGTCAGGCATTCGAACAACATGACCGGTCCACTGAAGTTGGCGTTGAAGGATCATTTTTTCAATGCTAGTAGTCTTTGCTTCTTCCAGTACACTGACATTTGTTCGCCTATCTTCCCAAGTAATTTGCAGGATTTTCCGGAGGCAACGTTGATGAAACCTTTCAAGGAGGTGGAAGTGACGTTTATAGATAGTCCATGTTTCGCAGGCATACAATAAAGTTGGTAATACAATGGCTTCATAAACCAGTGTTTTGGTCTTCTTACAAATATCCCGATCCTCGAACACTCTATGTTTCATTCGAGAAAATGCGGCACTTGCGGAGCTCAAACGATGCTGGATTTCACTGTCGATGTTAGCTGTAACAGAAAGATAGCTGCCAAGATAGAGAAAATGATCGACATTTTCCAGTATTGTCCCGCCAAGCTGGATAGATGGCATCACCAAAGGGTTAGCTTGCACTTGCTGATGAAGCACTTTGGTCTTTTTGATGTTAAGTGAGAGACCAAGTTTTTCGTATGCTTCTGCAAAAGCATTTAGGATAGTTTGGAGATCATCCTCTGAATGTGCGGAGACCACATTATCATCAGCATACTGAAGTTCCACAACGGAGGTTGTAATTACCTTACTTTTTGCTTTCAGCCTGCTGAGATTAAAAAGCTTTCCATCTGTTCGATATATAATTCCCACACCAGTGGGAAGTTTCCCCTTGACAAGATGTAAAACCATGGCGATGAAAATGGCAAATAATGTTGGGGCGATAACACATCCCTGTTTAACACCTGATCCCACTTTAAATGGAGCACCATGAGAGCCGTTGTTGTCCAAAACCGTTGCCGTCATGTTGTCATGGAGAAGTCGCAAGATATTCACAAATTTATTGGGGAGACAATTTATTGGGGAGACAACAATTGCCTCAATGGTATAGTCCAGTGATGGTGAACCTTTTTGAGCCCGAGTGCCCAAACTGCAACACAAAACCAACTTATTTATTTCAACGTGCCAACACTGCAATTAAACCTGAATACCGAGGTTTTAGTTTTAGAAAAACAACTCATACAGTTGTCCGAACTAATTAACATCTTTTGTCTTAAAAGAAAAACACAATAACAGAGCTTTCAATGATACAAACAGTTTTTTGTTGAAAAAAAAATCAACTCAAAAAATTATTATAGTACTACATTGTACACATAGCATGAAGGGAATTTATACAAACTTTTTAAATAATTAGGCACATGTATTTTTGGATAAGGGATTCTCAACTTGTAATATGATTATATGCCAGACTGAAATTGTATGGGGCAAGCTTTACCCCGGGTCCTTTCCCTGCTTCTACAGGTGTCGGATTAGTAAAAGTAAAAGTCAACCTGTACTAGGATGAGCAAGATAAACAAGAAAACTAAACGTGCTTAACACATTTTAAACACTTTATGTCTTGGACTGCAAACACTGCATTAGGTAAAAGTTTGCATTGGGCATGCTTTTGCACAATTAATGTGATTTTTGCTATTGCATGCATACTGATAATTTGTCAAACCTTGGCTCATACTCCGTTAGTTTGAAAGCAACATGTGTAGCACTCAGGTCATGTTAGGGCTTTACATCCAAGCCATGCTCTGTGCATCATTCTTCAAAATCTTTTAAATGTGATAACAATGAAGAAAAGAATTCTGTAACAGGAATTCTAGAACAAAATCATTCTGTTCTACACTGTGAGAAAGAACAAGATCATTAGTGTTTTTGGTAATTAGGATCTATACTTGGTAATCCTGAATTTAACATGTAATTTAGGCTGTACTACAGTGTAGTCCAGAGTTATCCAGTCTGCTAATGGGCTGGGTTTTATTTATTGATTTGATTTGTACCCTGCACTCAAGGGGTACAAAGAAAATTGGCACTCAAGGTGGCTTACAATCACAAATAAACTTGATAAAAACAGTAAACTAATACATTCAAACACATTAAAAACACAGCAACAGGTGGGGACTAGCACCCAGGTCTCTTACCACTACACTGGCTCTCATATTTGTTTTGCCTTTCCTCCAGGAACAAATGATCTCTCCATTTTTACCCTCACAACAATCCTGTGAGGTAGGTTAGGTTGAGAGGTAGTGACTGGCCCAGATCATCCAGTGAGAAATGCGAGGCATTTGCCAGTCCTCTTCAGGCAGCAAAATGTCCTGGGCCAGGACTGGCTGTGTATGTACAGTAATACCTTGGATTACAAGTAACTTGGTTTGAGAGCGTTTTACAAGACAAGCAAATTTTTAAATATTTATTTAAATTTTTTTTTACTTGATATACAAGCGACGTCTTGCAATACAAGTACTGTAGTACGGCTTAAATTAAAAATCTCTGTAAAAAATTTTTGGGGGGATTTCGTTTTGATATAAGAGTGTTTTGGATTACAAGCACGTTTCTGGAACGAATTATGCTCTCAATCCAAGGCATGACTGTATGTGTGTCCTGTTTGGCTGCTGTGTCTGAATGAGGCAGTAGGTCAGTCTCTGCTTCTTTCTTGAACGTGTGTGTGTGAGAGGGAGAGACTGAGACTTTTCAGAGCAACTGGGCCTGAAGAATCAGTTTTGAGGTAGGCAACGCTGGAGGAAGAGGAGTGTGCGTGAGCGTGGGGATTTAAAGGAGCAGCCCAGCCACTCCTTTGCAGGCAGGCAGGGCTGAGAGCGAGCGCACGGGTGAGAGAGAGGCGGAGAGGAGCTGACCTAGCATTTAAAGCGGCAGCTGCCCGCCTTGCCTTGCCTTTCCCCGCTTGCTCTCCCTCCCCTCCCCTCAGGGAATCTTCATTTAAAGCGGCAGCTGCCCTCCCCACCTCGCCTCGCCCCGCTTGCTCTCCCGCCCCTCCCCTCCCCTCCCCTCGGGAAATCTTCATTTAAAGCGGCAGCTGCCCTCCCCGCCTCTCCTGGCTTCTCTCCGCTTGCTCTCCCGCCCCTCCCCTCGGGAATCCTCGCTGCAATCCCTGCCTGATCTCGCTCCTCTTGCGTGTCCACAGATTGGTCCCTGCGTGCCAGCTGTGGCACGCGTGCCATAGGTTCGCCTTCACTGGTATAGTCTAACTGAAGACAATCCAAGTAGACAGGGAAAAACACAGAGCTTCCATAGCCTCATACCCTAAGCCTACATTCAAAGCAGTATCCTTCTCCCAAGATATAGTTGGTTTTGTTTTGGGTTAGTCTTTATAACTGGAGATTTTTTTTAAAGAAACACATTGTGAAACACACTGAGGCAAATCCCCCCCCCCCCAGCCAGTGAATTGCAATCATACTGCTACTGTTTTAAAAATTGTACGTATATACAGCTAATGAACAGTGATTTTTCCCCATCTGCCATTCAATGCTTGCGCATGTGTCTTGACCACACAATATATGGTTGCTCTACACTGAGGACATTATCATCAGCATACTGAAGTTCCACAACAGAGGTTGTAATTACCTTACTTTTTGCTTTCAGCCTGCTGAGATTAAAAAGCTTTCCATCTGTTCGATATATAATTCCCACACCAGTGGGAAGTTTCCCCTCGACAAGATGTAAAATCGTGGCAATGAAAATAGCAAATAATGTTGGGGCAATAACACATCCCTGTTTAACACCTGATCCCACTTTAAATGGAGCACCATGAGAGCCGTTGTTGTCCAAGACCGTAGCCGTCATGTTGTCATGGAGAAGTTGCAAGATATTCACAAATTTATTGGGGCATCCAATTTTCATAAGGATAGTACAGAGAGCTGTTTGGTCTACAGTATCAAAGGCCTTAGCAAGATCAATAAATGCCATACAAAGGGGTTGATTTTGCTCCCGGCATTTTTCTTGGAGCTGACATGCAGTAAAAATCATGTCTACTGTCCCTCTAGAGGGGCGGAAACCATATTGAGTTTCAGGGAGGATCTCTTCTGAAATAGATAGAAGACGGTTTGCGAGAATCCTGGCAAATATTTTACCTGCAGTAGCTAAGAGAGAAATGCCCCGATAGTTTCCACAGTCTGTTCTATCACCTTTCTTAAAGAGGGTGATCATTATCCAGCTTGGCGGGACAACACTGGAAAATGTCGATAATTTTCTCTATCTTGGCAGCTATCTTTCTGTTACAGCTAACATCGACAGTGAAATCCAGCATTGTCTGAGCTCCGCAAGTGCCGCGTTTTCTCGAATGAAACATAGAGTGTTTGAGGATCGGGATATTTGTAAGAAGACCAAAACACTGGTTTATGAAGCCATTGTATTACCAACTTTATTGTATGCCTGCGAAACATGGACTATCTATAAATGTCACCTCCAACTCCTTGAAAGATTTCATCAACATTGCCTCCGGAAAATCCTGTGAATTACTTGGGAAGATAGGCGGACAAATGTCAGTGTACTGGAAGAAGCAAAGACTACTAGCATTGAAAAAATTATCCTTCAACGCCAACTTCAGTGGACCGGTCATGTTGTTCGAATGCCTGACTGCCGTCTCCCAAAGCAGTTACTTTATTCCCAACTCAAGGATGGAAAGCGGAATATCAGGTGGTCAATATAAGAGGTTTAAAGATGTTCTTAAGGCTAATCTAAAAAAATGCAATATAAACATCAAAAACTGGGAAGCTCTGGCCCATGAACGATCTAACTGGAGGTTGGCCTTTCACAAAGGTTCCATGGACTTTGAAGAAGCCCGAGTGCAAGGCGAAAGGGAGAAAGGGAGAAACGTGCAAAGCGAAAAGCACGTCAAATGAATCCTTTACAGGACCATCTTCCATCTGGTAACCTGTGTCCTCACTGTGGGAAGCTGTGTGGATCTAGAATTGGCCTCCACAGTCACTTACGAACCCATCACTAGAGTCTACACAATTTTCTTTAGAATTTTCCTCCTTTTAAAATCACCTTTTTGTAAATTTTTATCCTGGAAGACAATCTTACTCGGTCACGAGTGATCGCCTGACTGACTGACTAGAAGGATGACAGCATAAGGGAGTATGGAAGGCATTAGCAAAGGCAAAGGACTCTGTAGAGTCTACAGAGTCCTTTGCCTTTGCTAATGCCTTCCATACTCCATTTGGCTGTTGTCCTTCTAGCCCTCTGTGACAATTGCCAAAAACTTCATTTCAGGTCATATTTCAGTAGTGAAAGGGGTATACATGGGTTTAAATTCTATTGCCCCCTATAGGAGTAAAACCCAGAATATGGCTATACAGATATGAGCAAATGTGATTTCCCATGGGTTAGGAGTCATTGGGCACAAAGAGCAGATTTAACCTATGACCCTGTGATGTCCCCAAGTGCATCGCTTTACTTTCTTCCATATAATTGAGCAGTTGCCATTCATTCATACAGAAAAAAACCTAAAGCACTACACTGGTGGGCGCTGTTGCAGTAGGACAAAAATTCCTATCATCACCACACACACACCCCTGCATTGGGTAGCCTTACCCTTACTCAAAGGGAGGATCATACAGGGGGTGCGGGAGAGGTAGGATTGGTCTCCTTTTCCCTGTTTCAGAATTCACTTGATGGTGGTGGGGGTCGGTCAGGGATGCTTTGACTTGGATTCCTGCGTTGTGCAGGGGGTTGGACTCGATGGCCTTATAGGCCCCTTCCAACTCTACTTTTCTCTGATTCTCTGAAAGTGATTTGCACCATTTCAGAGGGGAGGGGAGGTAGTTTACAGTGGAGGTGGGTGCAGCAACACTGGAGGATCTCTGTCCACCACCATCTGTCCATCCCAGAGGCATTCAACTAGAGTGAAGAAGCAAATATCCTTCCTGGGGCACTCTGGGAAGAAAAGGGGGGGGAGAAAGGAGGAAAATAATGGCAAGATGTCACCTCTGCCATTGTAAGTCCTCTCTCTTCCCCACCGAAACCATTTGTCATGTCTGGTTTGGCTTTCACATTTAGGAGAAGGCTGATTCAACAACTGCATGTACTGCTGTCGCGGGGGCCTATTGGCTACCAGCTATGAGATCACTGGAGCTAAGTAATGCGCACACCCCACCAGAGTAGTTTTGTAATTTTTAAAAAGTATTTTACATAAATAAGATGAAGGATGAATGCTAAAAAAAGAGAGGAAATGAACGCAGGACTATCTGCCCTGTAGCCAAGCACCCACCTATTTCATGATTTTTGAAACAGTTTACTCACCGAATGGCTGGTGGGGAGGGAAGGAGCATTCTCATCCCCCACTATGCATGTGGGACATACTTCATCTGATCTGACCACATGTCTGACATTAATATATGAACAGATCATGAATTCCTAATAACTGGAAATGTATTTAAGATTACATTTCAAATAAAATAATTAGTTTCATGAAATGTGTACTTGGAGAGTGCCCGATAAATACACAACAAGAGAACTGTCAGACTTTGCAGAGCTGAAACAAGGAGGGATTTTCCAGCTTGTGACTAATATTCACATGCTCAAATTATTTGACATATCTTTAGGTTTGCATTTGTCCCCGTGGGAACTTCTCTGATTTGTTTTTGTCTCACTTGCCTTAATTTGCTTTCTAGAAGACTGTGATTTTACATCCTTGTGACCTGAACCATGTAATAGCATGAGCATATTAGAGTTTTGCTTGGTCTGATTATTTCATTCAGTCATTTTTCTCTGTGCATTCGGACATTCTGCTCAGTGGCTGCCCCTGAGAACATCCTTTTGTAACCTCGAAGATCAGGTTGTAACTAGGTTATGTATTTTGAATCAGCTGCATTTGTCTACCAAAACTCCACTATGGGTGTTGATTTCATTCAGTTCTTTTAGCCATGCTGGAGAGCTGGTCTCCATAAATATAAAGTGCCATTCAGGGCAAGACTCATCATACTATAACGTTCATTTTTTGACATTTTTCAGCCTTGCTTGATTACCTTTGTCAAGTCCAGCATAGGGTCCTTTCTCACGTTATGTTTGTTGTATGAGAGTTAATAAAGTACAGGTCCTTCCAAGACCATGCAGTTAATGGCAGATACCCCAAACTGCCTGAATCATGATCCCATCCTATGCCTTCTCCCCACTTCACCATAGCCTCAATTTCCAGGAGGTGTGGTGCTGGCCTGGGGAGCAACAGCATGAACTCCATTACCTTTGCAGCATGGTAAGACACTACACTGTAGTGCCTCCTGTGTTACAAACGTAATGTGAGAAGGGGCCCTTTCTTGTAATTCTCAGCAATTAAGCTGGTTCACACATTACACTGGGGCAGGTGTTATAGACACAGGAGTTGTCCCCTACATATTTTTGCCACATTAGGTGGGTTGCAGCTGAGATGGGGAGATATTTATTATTTATATATTACATATATATCCCTCCTTTCCTCCAAGCAGCTCAAGGCAGGTTATATGATTCACTTCCACGGTCACCCCTGATTTTATCCCCGCGCCCGCAACAAGCCTGTGAGATTAGGGTGAGAGATAGCAATTGGCCCAAAGTCACCCTGTGAGCTTTGTGGCTAAGGAAGTTTCTGAACTCAGGACTGTTGGGACAGAGTCCAACACTCTGAGTGCTGCATCAAACTGTCCCTCAATTACCAATTTAAATGTTATATTATTCCCATGAATGCACACCTGGACAACTCCGCACCTGTAAAATTTGCCCCTATATAACGTGGAGCAACCCCTTGAGAGCATGTGGAGCATTGCCATAGAGCCGTCTTCCCCAACTTGGTACCCTCCAGATGTTTTGTACCTCTGCTCCCATCAGCCCCTGCCAGCATGGCCAATGGTCAAGAATCCTGGTAGTTGTAGTCCAAAACATCTGGAGGGCACCAGGTTGGGGGATGCTGCCATAGAGACTTTGCCCGACACAAAGAAGGACTTGAGAATTCTGTTGTTGCTGTTTTTGTTACTCCTCTCTTCTGGGGGTGGGGAGATAGTAGTAACTTGTATATTAAATAAAATACCTGGAAATATATATTTCCAGATATATTTTCCCCCCTATCTGTTTGCCATATGCCATTTTTGCTATGGAGTAATATCTTCACATTTTTGTGTTTTGATGCTATCTGAGATAGAGACAGACAATTGTATTTATTCTTCCTTAGTGGCTATGTCTGTGTTTTCCTCCCAGTGACTTACTTCTAAAGTGCCGCCTCTGTGTTGGAATGGTCTTTAAGCAGATACTGTGCACAGCGGTGCATGTCTCTGCAATAAATTTCTCTAAATCTATACTCACTCACTCCCAGCCACCTACCTCTTTACGTGGCTTCTGTAAATGGAGCAGCCTGCCTGTACTGTTAGATATCATTAATCCATTCTTGAGCAACACAGCATGGGCTACATCTCCACACAGTCAGATTCATTGTTTTAGCCTTTGTTTTACATCCGAGATGTCCCATTCAGAGATGACCTCCAGTTTGCAGACCTGCAAGATACCTTCAGGACTGATGGGGAAGGATGGGAATTAAAGTATCATAAGAGCTCTTCACCTGTCTGTTTTCCAGGTTTCAGATCCTGGTTTTTAATGACTATTGCAGTCACTCAGAGTAACCAATGGATACCTCAGTGTGCAAATTCTCAATTTCTGTCTGTCTGTCTCTTTTTCTTTAAGAGTAAAAAGGACCGTATGAAGGCTTGGATAAGGGCACGCCTCCCCACCTGGTGCAAAGAAAGAGATTCCTGGTCTGTCTACATCTTTCCTCCTCAGTCTAAGTAAGGCACCTCAGTTTGATTGATAACTGTGTGGAAGCAGGGGTTGAGGATTCTGTGTTCAAATGTTTGCTGACTGTGGCTGTCATAGAAATCCTGCAGAATTAACAGTTGCCAAAAGGACCTAACGGGATGTGCTGACGCTGGGAAGTCCAGCTTGTTTGAGCTCGATGGACTTCCTGCCCACTTCCGAACTGATGATCGGATGATGATCGGAAGTGGGCCGAGTCAGGGGGTGGGGTTTCCACAGACTTCTGTCTCTAAGACAGGCCGCAGTTTGCACATTTTAAAAAAATGCTAAAGGAAATTTGTGCAAATCACACTATTTGCACAATTTGTGCAGTTTGCGCTATCTGTGCTATTTGTGCAAATTGGAAGCTGGAAAGTTCTAGTGTGATTTGTGCAAATCGCACTAGAACTGCAGTTTTCGACTTCCAATTTGCACAAATAGTGCAAAAAGCATAATGTGCACAAATTTCCTTAGTGTTATTAAAAAAAACTGTGCAAACCGCAGCCCATCTTAGAGATGGAAGTCCGCAAGCTGCTTGACTCACACCACAGCAAGTTGGTGCCAGTGCGGGACTAACAAACCAGAATCCAGGGGGCTGTATCATGAAAATCCATTGGCTTTTCACCACCACCCCTCGGATTTCTCACACATCCCTAACAGGTGCGGTCCACTCACTTAGGGCGCAAATCTATGCAAGTTTAGACAGAAAAAAGGCCTACAACATGTTTGGCTGGGGCATGCTGGGAGTTGTAGGCCCTTTTGCTGTCTAAAATTTCACAGGATTGCACCTTTACTTTGCCAAGGCAGCCAACATCATCTCAAGACCTACCAAAAGAAATGCAAATTCCATGAAGGGATATCATAGAATCATAGAATCATAGAAAAGTAGAGTTGATTTCTCTAGGCAGAGTTATAGAAATAGTTTTTTCCATGGCACACTGGAATGAGACAGAAACTTTCCAGAGCCCAGAATGGTTTCATCACAGTTCCAGAGGCTTCTGTGCTACCAGGAACTTCTCAGATTCCACTAAATACAAACAAAGTAGAATTCAGGTTCTAGAAAAGATGGTGATCGACAGTTTGTGGATATCCATTCATCTGACCCATGGAATCAGAGAAGCACTATAGCTTGTTGATTGAGCACCTGCTTTGCATGCAGAAGGTCCCAGGTTCAATCCTTGGATCTCCAGGTAGGGCTGGGATATACTCCTGTCTGAAACCCTGGAGAGCCACTGCTGGTCAGTGTAGACCAGAAGCAGGTAACCTGGCATCCTCCAGATATTTTGGACTACAATTCCCATAGCCCCTGCCAATGATCATCCTTGGACATGCTGGCTGGGGCTGATGGGAGTTGTAGCCCAAACTGGAACGCCTATCCCTGGTGTGGACGTTACTGCGCTAGATAGACCAGTTATCTGATTTGGCATAAGGCAGATTCCTAATCTTTTCTAGGGAAGACATGGTTAGCTTTCCGCCCATCTCTGTTCATATTTTACGTCACACATTTCCAGGCTAGCCCTCCGTGTGGCCGTGGAAATATATACGGACGTACCAAAATAACATATCTTATCTCTCTCCTGCAATGTCAGAAGAATCCCAGAGATATCATCATTCAGAACTACTGTCTGAGTGGGAACTTCCACCCCCTCCATTGGAAAACTGCCATGATATTTCTCCCTGAGCAGCTGCAGCAAATCTGTATCACTGGAAGACTAGAAAGTGCTCCACAGTCATTTGGCCATATGGCAATGTTTTTCTGGAACCCTCCTGTGTTTCATGTGCGGCTTCAGTAGATGTGCTGACAATCAGTTATACATTTAGTAACGTTTTTGTAACACCCCGTTGGCCTCTTGCGTCAAGAAATACCATTCTTTAAATCGGAATGAAGGGCCAAATTAGATTTAATGTTGGGAGATCGGTGATTGGAACTCCTGTGGGGTTTTTCAAAGGTAAAGCAACTTGGGCAGGATAGGTGGATCAGAGTGAGACAACACTGCTGGGGGAGAGTTAGCCCTCTCCTCCAAACACCATTTTCCTGATCTTAATTGCCCTCCCCAAAGCTGCTGTTTGCCCCACAGGGCAAAACGTACAGGTACACATGACGATGAACAACAAATCTTCGGTAAGCAGAGAGCCACTTCCCCAAAGTAGAGATAGCTTCTGTTCCTTCAGTTTTGTTTAGCCCTATATCAGGCTATTCAGGAAGAGAGAGCTCATCAAAGCCCTAATCCCTATCCTTCACCTTTCAAGTAGGATACTGAAGAAGACTACAGTTGCCTGTTTTGCAGGTGTTTATCACAGGATAAACGTGAATCCTTTTGGTTTAATTCTGGAGGAACTTCAAATTACTATAATTTGTTCTGCAATTTGAAAGTTTGATGCATGCAAGAGGCTTATGGAGAGGTGGGATCATGTAAAATCAACCATTCCCAGTCTTCTGATAGCTGAGAGGAAAAAAATAAAATTGAAAGTGCCCTTTGCTTGCGCACCAAAACGGTTTGCTTGATTTTTAATTGTAAGAATTGCCCTTCCTCAGAAGATCTAGCCTCTCCCCCATGTTTCAACATGATTGATTAATCTGGCCTTGCCTTTGATTGGAAGGTGGCAAGCACAGACCAGTCACTCCTGCAGAGACTCAGTGGGCAGCATCTTCACTGAGGGCGAGTCATGCTGCTGCATCTCTGCATCAGGAATGAACAAATGATCCCATTGTACCGTGTGGAGAAACACAGCAAAATTGATTGCCTCTCTCGAGCAGAGGACATTTGGAAGGAGACCAAGCCAAAGTGGAAAATCATGCAGAGAGACACCGCAGGCAGCCTTCTCTATGGGTTGGCTATTTTGGGCTCACAAGAGCCATTAATGAATTAATTAATGCATGAATTTATCATGGCGTGGTAGCATTTTTCTCATGGCACAAAAGTTGGATCTAATGAAGTATAGCAAGTGTGATGTTCCTGACAGTTGAGAAAGAGAGAGGGAGACAGAGGTGGAGAGATGGATGGATTCATTGAAAAAGCTTTGCAAGGAAGAGATGTTTGAGGAGAGTTGTGCTTGTCAAGAAAGCTCTGTTCCCAAACAATTAATAGTAATTACAGTGTAGTCCTAATGAGAACATGTACTGATTGGGATTCAGTTTCCCATGAGAGAGGGAGAGGATTGTTTTAAGCATCTGCTTTAGAGAGGAACAGCAGCCTCCAGTTGTGAGGCTCTCAGTTACAACTACTTCCTGTGTCTTCTTTTCCTCTTTCGCCTAGATTCCGTGTGATATGCAATAAAATCATCAGTCACAAGATGTTTGATCATGTCGTCTTGGTTATAATTTTTCTGAACTGCATCACCATTGCAATGGAACGTCCCAAAATTGAGCCACACAGTGCTGTGAGTAGTAGCCAATCATGTTACCACCTTGTTGAGCAGATTAAGCTAATGTTGGGTTTTTATCGATATTTGCTCTTGCCATCAGTTGCCGGGGGGGGGGGGGGGGAGGAACCCAGCTGGGAATAAACTAGGGATTGCAGTCTTCACAGGAGCCCCAATTTGTGGGCTGGGGAGGTGGAGGGGCAAGAGCAGCTCAGTGTGGCACCACAGCATACAGAGATGGCAGGCCAGTGCCTGCTCCCAGGGAGCCAATCAGAGTGCTGGTTGGCACCCTGGGGGGTGGGGCCTCAGGGCAGAACAGAGTGAGAACCTTCTACCTCTGCTCCACAGTGGGCTATAAATTCCACCCCAGGCCTGAAGCCTCTTCAGTGCTGGAGCTGTCAGACCTTTATAAATGTCTGTTCTTGCTGTCAGTCTCTTTGCTGAAGGTGGAGAGGGGGCGGATAATCTCAGCTGGCATAAAGCGGGAAAAATTGGCTTAAAGTTAAATTACTCTGATTTATGCTAGCAGACAGTCTTAGCAAGAGATCAGAGCCAGTGTGGGCAACTGCTTCAGCACACCCTTCTCTGCCGGATTATTATCTAGGGATGACCGCATTCCATGGACAGCTTGAGGGCTGCAGTTTTCATGTAGCTTTTACAAGTTTTAAGTGTGCATGCCTGTACTTTTAAGATAATGAACAAGTAACATGGGAAGGATGAACACACATGTAGTTCAAGAAGAAAACACACATTTCTTTTCAACACACTTGCAGAATTCAACCTTTCTCTTAACTGATGCATGTGTGTAACCCTGTTTCACACGTCTAAAGAGATGAGTGTAACTGTAAGCACTCTAAATTTATTTATTTTATTTCTTATATTTATTAATCGCCCATCTGGCTGGTCACCCAGCCACCCTAAAAGTCTTGCTTCATATTTCCCTATTCTCCGTGTGTTGAGAAATTCAAGGCAGCCTTTCCCAGAAAAACTTCCTTTGGAAGACAGAGAGGGCTAGAGACAGGGTACCATCATAAAAACCTGGTTTGTTTTGTTTTTACAAATGTACAGATCTGAGCAGGCATTTATGAGGTCACAGAAACAAGCACCCAGGCAGTGCTAGTATCTAAGCAACGTCAGCAACTTGAATTCCTAAGCGGGGGCTCTCCAGCCAAATCCAAACCATTGCTTTCTGCTCCTAATGTGCTGCGTGCACACTGAGAGGCAAAACTGGCTTCAGTTCTCACCTTGGCAGAACTTGTTGATCTGCTGCCCAGATCCAACAGCGTAGTTCTACACCTGCCCATTGTGTATGTAGAACTGACCTCGAGAGGTTTGCATTTAGGCAGAATAGGCTATACACTTGCCCTGCTTCCACTCTCTGCTCTGGGTTTATGCATTTTGGCTGTAAATGAAGATTAGGCCTCATCTGTTTATAATTGGCTGTGGGGAGTTTTTGTTTTTTTCCCCGTTCTTCACCTGCATGTCGTTAATTTGAGCAGTAAATGCTTCTTCCCAGCTGGGAGTGAAAAGGGCTTTCCCTGCTATTGCTGTCCTGTTGGCCCTGCCAAGCTGTCTTTTATGCTGCTCTGCAACATCCAAGAACAACATCCATGTGTTGAAGGCATCAAAACTTCAATTTCCCCCCCTTTTTTTGCATCTTATTTCCCAAGGCAGAATCGGCTTGCTTTAATACTTGACACAGCTATGGCATCTGTCACAATTTTCTTCTCCAGTAAACGTTCAAACACTTTTTTTTGCTTCTTGGTGTAATGTTGAGTTTTGGTTCTTTCCATCTGTTCTGCGTTGGCATTTGGGGAGGAAAGGAATGGCTCTTTTTACACTTCTTTTTCTCCTCTTTTTTCATATTTGTTTTGATACGAACAAACATCTTCGTTCTAGTTCTCTGCAACATTTGTTTTGATAGATTTGCATAATGAATTTTTCCAAGCCAGATCTTCATAGCAACAGTGTCTGTCAATTAAATACCAACCAGATAAGCACATTAATCTGATTCTTCTATTATTTTATTTCAATTTCTTGCGGCCTGATCCTATTCATGTTTACTCGGACATAAGTCCCACTGAGTTCAGTGGGGCTTACATCCTGGTATGTATTCTTAGGATAGCAGTTTCAGAGAGGCAGAAAGAGGAGCTGATAGACAATACACACACACATACACACCACACAAACTACCTGTCAGTCACTTCCCTCTAACGTTGCCCAAGACTATTCAGCCTGTATCCCTATGACGCCCTCTTCCTTTGGCTTGAAAACAGAGTGGAAAGAAAGCAAAACTTTTCAAATTGTAAAATCCAATTAAATTAGTGAATTTCAAAGGATTGGTATGAGTTTCAGACATCATACTAGGTTGTTTATTAATTTAAAAACCCTGACTTTAAATTCAAAGTTGGCAAGTTAGATGAAAAACACTCATTTTGGTCCTCTGGAGTTCTGTGAAATTTTAATATGAAATTACAGTTTTAGCTACTGAAATGTTTTAAATTCAGAGTACTCACACTGAAATTTCTGCATTTGAACTGAACCTAGATCAGTGTTCTCCAACCTTGGGTCCCCAGATGTTTTTGGCCTACAACTCCCAGCATGTCCCAGCCAGCTACGCTGACTGGGGCATGCTGGGAGTTGTAGGCCAAAAACATCTGGGGACCCAAGGTTGGAGAACACTGACCTAGATGTGCAGTTAGTGACATGTTTGGGTACAAGTAATAGATTCTATTGACATGGGGCACCTTTCTGCCAGGATTCAAACCAGGGTCACTCACCTTACCAAACAAGCAAAAACTAGAAATAGATTTCAGGGTTGTTGTTGTTTTTACCCAAATGATATTGATGAAACTACAGCCCCATGCATTCTCTGAGGATCTGCAACCAGGGATGCACGGATTTGGTTAAATCCGTTCCGTCTGTGTTTCATGGATTGTCGAGCGCCTTCCTTTCTGCCATCCACTCATTGACAGAGTCGGATTTTTAAAACTTCATTGTATTTGCGCACTTGCGCAAATGCACATTAGCACAAATCCTCCCCAAAAGTGGAAAACCAGCCTGCAAGTTCACATAATCCCACGTGACTCAGAAATAAAGCTGGTTTGCTGCAGAATCTGCAAGTCAGATTCTGAGAAATCCAAACTCCTTTGAATTCATTGCAGATTTCTCCAACATCTCTGCCTGCAACCATCCCTTCACACTCAACATTGTTGCAGGAGTAGCTCCCAACACCAGTTTGTCCAAACTGCTCTTTAAACTGGGGGCGGGAGGCGGTATTTTAAATGTAAGCTGCAGTTAGTTACTGGAAATGGCTACACCAACAATTAATTCTACATATGTATGCATGCCTTCTTTGGAGTAAGCCCTGTTGAATTGAGTGGGACTTGTTTCCAAATAAGTATGCATGGGATCAGGTTCTCAGAGTCCCAAATGTTCACCTAAACTTTTCTGGATCACGTCTGGTAGGGGGAAGTATGTCCCATAGATTTCAGTGGAGCACCTCCAGATATGGTTTACAGCTTATCTACTTCAAACCTGCTCTGTTATCAAACCAAGGTTTCCATAATTCTGGGGTGGGGAATCTTTTTTCTGTTGAGGGCCACATTCCCTGGGGTTGAAGCCAGTAATGGAAAGAGCCAGAGCCAAAATGGGCAGGGCCACCCCTTTTACTGTCTCTCTTTCTTCCACCCCCTTCTCCGTCTGTCTGTCTGTCTGTCTATCCATCTATCTGTCTATCCATCTATCTACCGTATGTCTTTGTGCAGTTCTCTTATATTTCTTAACCACCACCACCACCCACTCCCTCTTCCTCCCTGACCAGGAGGCTGCAAGTGCCAGGGAAGAGACCGGTCACTCTTGCCACAGGGCTTTTGAGATTAAGCTGAGGGCCACGTAAAATTAGGCTGAGGGCCACAGGGTGGCCACCTTGCTGTAAGTGGTAAAGCATGTCTTTTTGTTTTAGACTGTTGCAGGATCCACATAGGACTGTGGCATGAAACAAATGTAAGGTTCTGCTTTTCCTTTTCTTTTACTTTTTTTTACAGAAACTGATCATGCGTGTTAGTTAATTAAATGTGCTCTTCATTAAGGCTGGGAGTTTTCAAACTTTTGTCAAGCAGGGCTTTGCATGAAACCCCTTGAAACTGTTAAAGAAAGAACAACCTTCTAATGAGCAAGCGTTGACGCTGCTCTCTATTAACTGGCTTTTTAAAACAACTCTTACATGAGTGATTTGGATGGGGCAAGAGCTATTTTGAGTTCGCAGGCCATTATTAACTTTCAGATGCCTATTTAAAAAAAAAAAAAAAAAAAGCTCCCCCCACCCCATTACGTGTTGTCAGGGTGGTTGTTAGGAAACTGCTGCACACATTTAAACAAAAAAAGAAAGAAAATAAAAGTCCAGCCTGACATCTGGTTTGGTTGAATTTAGCATGCAATTTAGGACCCGCTAAAGAACTAGACATGTTTTGCTAAATCTAGAATTAGCCTTTTAAGGGTAAATGGTCATAGAATTTGTGCCTGTCAAGACAGCACACAAGTCATGAAGATTCACAGTAAACAGTATCAAACAGAGGACATTTAAGTTGCAAATAAGATCAGGAGAAATAGATTTTATTTCAGGGAGTGCCCTTTTGAGCAGGACCTAGATCTGGAGGCAATAGGAAACACGAGGTGAGGATAAAAGACAGACATAGAAAGGGTTTCGGACTAGAGTTGGAGGGGCTGGGAGTGAGGATGATCAGCCATGGTGAAGTAGGGAAACCAAGAAGATTGAATGAGAACCAAGATGGATGGGGAAAGTTGTGCCACGGATGTTGAGGGAAACAGAAGCAATGAAGCTTTTGCTCGGGAGGAACGGCTTGAGATACAAGAGGGAACAAACTGGAGAGGTCTGGAATAAAAGCGCATTGATGCATAACCATGGAAAGGAATAGCACAGGCAGGATAAAAGAGGAGCTGCACCATGAATCATGGGCTGGCAGGGGATATCAGAAGTCCTCTCAGGAGGTGCTGGGGGACAGTGTAAGATACACATACCCAAAAAAGGGAGCAAAGACTATGCACCAAGTTCTCCATACGAGAGTTCTTGCCTAGAAACCAAAACAGATATTATTTCAGCTTCAGTTGTCTCAAATAATTATTCTTTGCCTTCCAGAGATGTGGATTTTTCTAGCTGCCTCAAGCTAGTTCTCTTCCTGTCCCAGTTCCAGCCAGCAGGAGAAGATGGGGGGAGGGAGTGCTGTCTCTAGACAATGTGAAAACCCCTTTCCGAATGTTCTGTCCATGGTCTGCGGAGATTACACTCAAATGTTTCTGCATGCTTCACGCAGGGGAGCCTAATATTCCAAACCTTTTCTGCCAGCTGTTAATATTTTATTGGCAGCCCTTAAAGCAGGACCTTATCCAGTCCTCCAGCAGCTTGTC
Organism: Shinisaurus crocodilurus; assembly: GCA_021292165.1. Classification (NCBI taxonomy): domain Eukaryota; kingdom Metazoa; phylum Chordata; class Lepidosauria; order Squamata; family Shinisauridae; genus Shinisaurus; species Shinisaurus crocodilurus. Next base: position 62,555,682 of record CM037881.1, on the reverse strand, counting down.
TGCATGGCACGCTTGCTGACCTTATAGAGCCATCCTTTTGTGAAGGTCTCAAAGGAAGACTGGGAATGTTTGCCTAGCGAAACTTGTGTGGTCACAGCAGGAGTCTGTAAGATGTGATTAATTATGGACCGCCAGCCTAGGAAGTGGCTATTTACTGATTCCTGAGTCATTCTCTGCAAATCGTGATCTAGCATGTTTGAGTTTTCAATTGCATTTTATCTTAGTGGCCTCTTCTTCTCCCTTGGCATAATCAGAGATTGCAAAGAGATTAGTCTACAGTGTCATTTCTTTCATGATTGTTATTACAAAGTGTAGTTTCCACTAGCTTCTTCTGTTATCAGAAGCTATTTATTTACCCATGGTAATGTGGTCCAGAGAGGATTCTTAGACCCTGGGGGAACCTAGGAACTTTGGATAAGCTATGAACTGTCAGGATGGCCTTGGGCTCTTCAGTTACCCTTCAGTAAAATGGATAGAATAATGAGAGTGAGGTTCTTATGAAAATGAAGTAGATAAGGACTTGAGCACCTTGCATTTTCATAGGGACTGGGTTCGCCCGACACAACAACCCATCATGGGTTACTACCCACGATAGGTCATTGTGTACTATGATCCTGGACCGATTTCTGCAGGGTGGCTTGCTTGTGGGCAACAAGCCACCACAACAACCCATGGGTTGCTGTACAGTTCGTTGTACCTACAATGGATTGTAGTGTCATCCGAACCCGGGCAACTAACCCCATAGTGGGTACAGGGAATTGGCTACTGAGCCACTTGGCAAGAGCAGCAAAAAAAACCTTGCAACCCTTGCCGGGCAGCACCCAGGCAACTGCCAATGCCAGCCACCCCAAAAGTGTCCAAGCAGCACTTGGGAGCAGCTGGCACTGGCTCTCCCCCCCCCCCGCATCCCCGCCATGATCGTGAGCCATTTTGGGCTCACTTTTTTACCCTTTAAACTTTTTTTCCCTTCAGATCTTAAAAGCCAGCTGTCAAACTGGCTTTCGTGATCCCCATTTTGGCAACTACAGCCAGGCAGTCCCTTCAGAGTGCCCCAGTGGCACCTTGGAGGGGCTGCCATTGCCAAGCATTTTTTAAAATTGTCTCTCTTAATTTTTGCAAATATTTGTGAAAATTATAATTTAAAAAAAAATTACCTGCACTTGCGCAACTGGGGATGTTTGCAGTTACACAAGTGCAGGAATGAGGAACCTCGGGTGGGCAATGTGCAATGGGGTGCCTGCTGGCAAAGTCCAGCAGGTGCCCTCCCTGGGCATTGCCCCACAGAGGCAGCAGGGAAATTTATTTTTCCCTTTAGTTACAGTTGACAGCTGTCAAATATAATCAAAGACATGACTGATCTTAGCTCGCAGAAAGGGGAAAGCTCATCGTTCACTCCCTTCGCAGCAAGATCCTTGGGTGTTGGGGGGGGGGAGTTCATGTGTCCCAAGGGTACCCTCACTTTTGCACTCGTTCCCAAGATTCTACTATCTAGGGAACATGCTAAAGTGTGAACCACCCCATTTTGCTGGAGTAGTTACCTTTGACAACTGTCAAAGGTAAAGCTCCATTTTTTCAAGTGGGATTTAGAAAGGGTTAAAAAATATTTGCAGGAAAATATACAGGTATATAGAGTCTATATACCTGTATACTTTCTTGCCAATCTTTTTCCCGTGATTGTGGCATGGAGCGGGGAGACAACTTGGTCCTCCCACAGTGTCCCTGGGATAGCCGCAGGAGGACCGAGGAGGGGGAGGGAGGGGTCCAACAACCCACAGTGAGCCCAGTTGTCTGTTGGGCGCACCATGGGTTGTTTGCATGACAACCAACCCACTGTGGCTTATTGCCAGGCGGGTTAGCATGACGTGCAAACTCACCCGGTGGTATGTACAAAACAATAAACTTTGGTTGCTGTGTTCCGCTTCCCACCACCACCGCTGTCAAGCAGTCGCTTATATCTAGGCTGGAGCAATTCGCACTGGTAAAAAGACCATTCAGAGGGAAATATAAAATGTCCCTGAAGGTCTATAGAGCTGGAGAAAGAATGAGCCTTGGGTTTGACTGTGTTAGTTTCTGGAAAGGAGGCCTGAGGCGAGGTTTGGCCTCACGTGCTCAGAGCTGGCTAAGTCTGGGGCCTGGATTTATAATTGCTTTGAAACTAACTTTGCCTCTGTTTGCAACTTCACTTCACCCCTATAATTTCCTTTCAACCTGTATGTTTGTAAGTGAAGTAAATCATTCTTTCTTTCTTTCTTTTTTTTACAAGAGCAGCAAAATTTGCCAGTGTTCTCACTATAATGACTTCCCTGAACCTCTCATTACCTAAGGAGAAAGGAAGAACATACATTTGATTTTAGTACACACACACACACACACACACAACTTCTCATTCCCTTCATTAACAGAGAAATCCTATGCATGTCTACCTAGAGGTAAGTCCCATTGAATTCTGTGGGATGATGTACTCTTTGGTAAGTGTGTATAGGATTGCAGCCTAAGTTACTTTCTTACTTCGTTCACTAAGTGAGGCGGACATCAACTGCACTGTGGCACGTAGAAGGGTAGCATCTAGATTTCCCTTCCCTTGCAAGAGCTGCTTCCTGCTGCCCCAGCCCCCAGCCTTCCCCAACCTGTTGGCTGGGAATAATGGGAGTTGCATTCCAACACATCTGGAGGGCAGCAGGTTGGGGAAGGCTGTCCTACCACACAACACCAGAAGGATGGTTTTCATTTCATTTGTAAAGCAAGTAACACTGCCAAGGCTCCCAACAATGTATCTAACATGTCATGCAACACCGCCACTCCTGCACAAGCCATTTCTGATGCCTTCCACTTTCTGTTAAGCACCTCCATGTATTCTGGAATCCTTGGCACAGGTAGAACAAGGGAACTGTTCATTCTAGGAATATAGAGAATGGCTGGAGATGATACAGATAAATAGGCAGTACTGGAGAAAAAAGGGGGTTTGCACCCTAATATGTGAGAGGAGCTGGCAGCTGTCCATGGTGCTGATACAGGTAAAAGAACATTAGAAAAGGCAAAGGGGATTGAAACAAATTAAGTCTTATCATATGCATATTTGGATTTTTTTCACCCCTTCCCTGGAATGTTGATGGGTGTTTGAGCACGAAAGCAAGAAAACATTTAGCAGATACCAGGTATGTAAACATATACAGCTTGGTAAGCGAGATTGTTAAAATATCACATCTATCTCTCTCTCTTAAATAGGAGCGGATTTTCCTCACACTCTCCAACTATATTTTTACAGCAATCTTTCTGGCTGAAATGACCGTAAAGGTAAATGACCCTTTAGTCTTTTGACCATTATAGCTCAACCCAAACCCTGATGATGTGCAACTTTCATATCCATCCCACCCATCCAAGGTGTGTGTCAGTCTGCACATGGACTTCCCCAGGAGCATGGGGTTCCCAGTATGCAAATGCAAAAACTCTGTGTGTGATTGGAACTCATATGCACTCAGTGAGTGCTATACTCATATTTCTAGGGTGTATTCCATAACCATTATGATGGCTAGCAACTTGTTTTTAAATACACAAAAGGATTTTCCTGACTTCATTTTCTGCATAGGTTCAAGATTCTCTGTTATGCAGCATGTGCAGAGTCCTGATTTTACCTGCTGGGCAAATTTAGCAGTGCAAAGGAGAGATTCCAATAAGCGAATACTTTGTCATCCAAAGTGTGTGTGTGTGTGTGTGTGTGTGTGTATATATATATATATATATATATATATATATTCCATGTACTTCAGCAGGACTTACACAGACACCTAAAATTAAAGCTCAAGCTTTTACTAAGTATGTGATCATCCTGGAGAGAATATGATGTATTCAAGAGGTTTCATAAAATGCCCCACCACAAGTCCCCACGGATGATGATGACGATGCCATCAATGTGCGTGGTACTTTACAAAGTTCAAGAAGAGAGGTCCTTGCCCAGTCAGCTTCCAATGTATTATTCAAGACGGGAACAACAGAGGGTGGGGAGGGAAGCGGAGGCAGGAGCAAGCAGGGGACGAATATGTGTTACTAGCATTACACGTACTTAGGCTTAGTTACAGAAGGACATGGGGACTTGGCGGTTGTGCCAAAAGCATCTACTCATATATATTTTTAATCACAGACCATGCTTCTCATAATGGCCTGCCTATAAGCAGCATTTAGTTTCTAAACTGAGGCTGGATGTTATTCTCTCCAGATAATGTACAAACAATTATGCATTAAACATTTTAACAGCACTGGTGGCTGAGGATGTTAAGTTTGCCTTTGAGAAGGCAAATTTAGGATGAATCTTTGTGGAGATACAGTTAGCATCCAGAGAAAAATGTAATGCTCATCTTGAATGACATTGGCAACATCTTGCAGGGAATGGAATATTCAGTTCTGATTGCAGAGGGGAGAAAATTGGTGGTAGCAGAGGAAGAGCAGAAGTGTTTGAAATCACAAAGGCTTCGAAACAATCTACAAGGGGGTAGCTGTGTTAGCCTGTTGCAGTAAAAACAAGAAAGAGTCTCATGGGACCTTAAAGATTAACAAATTTATTCTGGAATGAGCTTTCATAGTCTAGAGTTCACTTCATCAGATGCATGAAGTTTTATTCCAAGTTAGCCACAACATGGTTGTAGGGTGTGCGTGTGTGTGTGTGGAGTTCTAAGCAGTAAGGTCAGGGGGCAATGAAATACAAAAGCTACAGATTTGTGACAATTACATTAAATCTTAAATGTATGCAGATGCTTACGGAGTATGAACAATGGAATATCTACTACTGTCCATTGCATCCATCTTTGACCTCTTGACTTGAACCCCTGAAGTGAGATCCCCTGCAGTAGGCAGTAGCTTGTCATGTTTCATGGATTTCTAAAGCATATCCCTTATCCCATGAAGACGTTTTTTTTCTGTTTTTCAGTATGTATATGCTATACACTCTTTTAAGAGACTTACCAAGGAATTGGTGGGGGAAAATCATCCCTTTCCTACTCCCACCAAAGTCTAGGAAGAAATTATTTCAACAAGGGATATGTGTGTGAAAGAGAGAGAGTGTGAGAGAATGAAATTAGGAACCTCTCAAAAGTTTTGCATTTTGGAAGTTCTTGTGGCCTCCTTGTTTTACCTGAAATGTGTTTGAATCCTTTTGGTCAGGGATAACATAGGATTATCAGCAGCTCCCTAACCATTTCTCTCTGCAGTCAACTGTAAAAATGATCATTTGTGCCATCCTTTTATGTAACTGCTGCACATTATTGCAAGCATGTCTGCACAATCAAGTTTCAGCTGTATTAAAATACATCAGCTGTTAAAGGAACCATCTGGGATGTTTCTGCATAGCTATTTTTATGAAACTTACACTATAAAACATTGCAGGATCAGGTAACTTGTGTTACTATAACTGGGAAACCAATGCATTTGCAGTCACATATCTATAAGTAATGCCTTCAAAACATATTGGCTGAACCTGAACTAGTCATGTTTTGTTGCAATTTGGCCTCTTGGCAGGTGGCGGCGCTAGGCTTGTGCTTTGGTGAGAAGGCATACTTGAGAAGCAGTTGGAATATGCTGGACGGGGTGCTGGTTCTCATCTCAGTGGTTGACATCCTGGTTTCAATGGTTTCTGACAGTGGCACAAAAATCCTTGGAATGCTAAGAGTCTTAAGGCTGCTGCGAACTCTCAGACCGTTAAGGTAAGGAAACTATATAGGGCTATGCAGGATGGCCAAGTGGTATAGACTGGGTAGGGAATGACTGATGAATCATGTGTGTAATGGAAAGAAATGGATGTGATCTTAGAGAAACAATGAATGGAAGAACGTTCCTTCAGCTCCTGTTTGCGGATGGGAAGTCTATTCCCAAGAGAGAGCCCTTAGAACTCCACTGGCCTTGACAGCGATGTTAGAAGCACATTGCACCACTTCAGTGCGCCATTTTCTAAGTCCTTTGGCACAAGGAGCCTATTGCTCATGTTAAATAATAAATGGAATTTGTATGAATATAAACTATCTGTCTGACCGTGGGTGTCCAGGAGTAGACCTTTGACTTTTTGTGTTCTTGGTATTTCCTGTATTTTCTTAAGCAGGTTTACATAATTGTGACTGAAATGTTTACAGTTTATCAGAGGGGAACATCTATAAGGAAAATAGTGCAACCATTCCTTAAACCAGGGTTCTCCAACCTTGCGTCCCCAGATGTTGCTGGATTACACCTCCCAGAATCCCTTGCCATTAGCCATGCTGGCTGAGTATGCTGGGAGCTGTAGGCCAGTAACATCTGGGGACCCAAGTTTGGAGAGCCCTGCCAAACAATGTTACACATTGACAGCCAATTCCAGTTCTTGAGAGGCAAATCTGCAGGAACAGAAGAGAAAAGCACTAGATGGAAGAGCCATTCAATCATGTGTTAGTCCCCAACGAATGGCATCCAAACCTGCCTTTTATATTATTGCACATTTTAGCATACTTTTTACCTCTCTGGGCTTAATTCACAAAAATGATTCACTTGCAAGAGTAATGCAGTGGCATCTGGTGCCCATTTGGACTGGTAGGGCAGAGGGCAGCTAGTGGTAGGCAGCGTCAAGGTGTCACTGTAAGTGGACTCAAGTAGATCTAGTTTTCTCCCCATCCACCTTAAGGACACTTAGAGCCTTTCTACACGAGGCATTTATTGTGCGCTCATGATTCCTCACTTGTGGTAGTTTGTGGGTGCTCCACACACTGTAGTCATCCAACAGGGCCTCTCCTGTGCTTTGCAACCATTTTAGCATTGTTTTTCCTAACAAGGAAAGTCTGGTATATCCCTGAATGGCAACATGAAACCCTCGTGCATTTGTGCAATTCCGCTATACCACAGCACCACCTAGTGGTTGTGTAATGGAACATATAGAAAGGCAGAGAAAGAAAAACTCGAGACAAAAACATCTGTAAAGGAGCTTATCTCAATCCCACAAAGAATCTGGAAGCAGAAGCCTTGATAAAGTAGCAGGTTAAAAGCCTCATGTAGAAAAGCCCCCAAGCAATCTGTGGAGAAAGCCAACCTAAAACCCCTTTCTGACACACACACACTCACCAAGGAGGGGGGAAGGAGACCCAGGGGGCAGAGACAGCCAGTCTCCACAGAGACCAACAGGGACAAACAACATCTGCATAGAATCACCCCAGGGGGGAAGGCAGGAAGCATCCCCAGGTTCATCAATGCTCTCGTATATCAGCCCCATCTACATAAGACTTGAATACCTTGCGAGAGCAGACATTTCGGCACCCATAAGAAAGGGCCATTCAACACCACAGGATGGGACCATTAAGCAGGTGGCTTCAAGGGGACCCCACCCACCTGAGGAGGGTGGCAACCCACCTGATTGGCCGCCCACCTGAGGAGGGTGGCAACCCACCTGATTGGCCACCCACCTGAGGAGGGTGGCAACCCACCTGATTGGCCGCCCACCTGAGGAGGGTGGCAACCCACCTGATTGGCCAGCCACCTGATTGCAGAGGGAGGGGCTACCTGAAACCCAAGGTATAAAACACCCTGCGCAAGGGAACTGAGTTGTTGGACCTGATCAGCAGTCTTGCCCCATGCTTGGGGTAAGGGAACGAAGGGATCGGCAACCCCGGGTAGCAGCACCCGGTGTGCTCCAGCTAGCTGAAATCACTGGCCGCTTGGGTTGACCGGACCCCCGGGAAACCAAGCTGAAATCACTGGCCGCTTGGGTTGACCGGACCCCCGGGAAACCAAGCTGAAATCACTGGCCGCTTGGGTTGACCGGACCCCCGGGAAACCAAGCTGAAATCACTGGCCGCTTGGGTTGACCGGACCCCCGGGCAACCAAGCTGAAATCACTCACTAGCCGCTTGGGTAGACCGGACCTCCGCCGGGAACCCAGCTAGCAGCATGCGGTTGACCGGGCCTCTGCTGGAGCCCGAGCTGAGCTAACTAGCTGAGAGCCCTGAAATCACGGTGTCCTTGAGATTTCTTGCTTGCTACTTTGTGCTGTACTGATAAGCTGTATTGCTGGCGTGTGTCTGGGTTTGTGACGGTCATTTTGTAAATAAACTTGTTTTATAAAAGATACTTTTGTGGCTATAAGTTATCCCTTTGTTCTAGGCTAAGGGTGATAGTCGCTGGGGGACCTCGGAGAAGGCCCGCCCCCAGGACTCGCTACCCCTTAGAATTGAACCCGCGCAGAAGACCAGGTTGGCGGTCTTCCACTTGGTGGCAGCGGTGGGATAACTTATTAGCCCAGAATATCTCCCAGACCCAAAGTAGCAAGAGCCTAAGGATCACCATGGGCGACCCAGAGCCTGACGGAGCAACTGGGGGAGCCGAGCCACGGCGGCCCCTGCCCGCAACCCCCATCACCCCGGGGTTGGCGGCGCTGATCCGGCTGACGGAGCGGCAGAGGGAGCTGCTGGCAAGTCTGGGGCCGGGTGCCCGACCCAGGGGCCGCCCTATCCCAGTTCCGACAGATGGGAGAGAGGATGTGTGGACCGAGGACCCCGCTCCCCTGGAGCCCCTGGAGCCCTTCGAGCTTCCCTCGGACTGGATGGCACACGAGCGGGAGAGGATGGCTCACGAGCGCGAAATGATCCGGATGCAGATGGAGCTGGCCAAGATGCAGCTTGAGGCGGGGAAAACTCCCCCGATTGTCCCCTCCGCTCCTCCCCCTCCGTCGTGGGACCGCAAGGCGTTCCCCTACTACAAGCCAGGGCAAGATGTCCTGATGTTTTTGCACATTTTTGAAATGGCGTGCCAGGAGCAACGGGTCCCCGACAACTTGTGGTTGTCCGCCCTGCGAACCCAGGTCAGTGGGGACCTGGCTGACCTCCTCGGGGCGCATCTGCGGAAGACCCCGGCAAGCTACGAGGCGTTCAAGGCAGCGGTCAGACAACACTTCGCCCTCTCCGCCGAACATTGCCGGCGAAGATTTCGAGAGGGTAAACCTTCCCCTGGGACCACCCACGTGGCATGGGCAGCCCAGGTAATGCACGTCTGCGAGTCCTGGGTGGAGGCTTCCCGGGCCTCCACCCTGAAGGAAGTTGTCGAGCTGTTCGCCATGGAGCAGTTCTTCACCACCATCCCGAAGGAGCTGGCCGCTGTCGTAAGGGATCAGAAGCCCCGTACCTGTGAGGCGGCGGGGATCATGGCCGACGAGATGGGGCTATACCGGACGGCCCCATCCACCAAGGGAAGTTCCGCTGCCGTGGCCGAGAAGAACCCGGAGCTGGAAAAGGGCCTGCCCCGACGGCGCGGGGAGGCCCCTCGGACCAAGGGGAACCAAAACCCTCGGTCTGGGGCCTGCTTCCACTGTAACGAGATGGGACACCTGCGGCGGGATTGCCCCAAGCTCCAACCCAAGAACCGGGATGCCCGTCCCTCACCGAGGAAAGTAGGACGCGTCGCGGGTGCTGCAGCCGCTCAGGACAACGACAGCGACGACGAGCGACGGTCGGTCCTCTCCCTCCATGCAAGCATCCCCGAGGATCGCAGTGCCGAGGAGGAACTCCAGGAGTGGGATTCCTACCGTCCTGAACCCCGTGCATCGCTGTATCGCATCGCCTCCCCGGACCAGCTGAGATGGAGCCGCAAGCAATTCTGTGAGTCCATCTATATCAATAATGTTCCCCGGGTGGGGTATAGGGACACTGGGGCAGATGTAACGGCTCTGCCCCGGGACCGCGTAGAGAGGTCCCAACTTTTGTCAGCACGTACGTGTACGATCAAACCCTATAACTCCCCCGACATCACCGTCCCCATCGCCCGGGTCCGGATCAAGTACCAGGGGTGGGAAGGAGAGATGGACGTAATCATCCATCGCCAAAAGGAGTGGGGCATCATCATCGGGAACGACCTCGCGTTCCGGGTGGCCAAAGCTAAGATGGGGGTCATCACCCGGGGACAGGCAAGGCGAGGGGGGCCGCCCGTAACCGCACCGGTCCCAAAGCCTAAGCCCGTTCCTCCTCCACCACCCGGGGTGACCCCATCCCCTGCGGGGCACCCCGGGGAAAACCAGGCCATAGCGGAGCCCCCGAAGGACGAAGGGTTTGCTCAGATGGCTAAAGACTTTGGGACACAAGCCCAATTCAAGGAAGCCCAGCGGCTGGACCCGTCCCTGCGAGAGTGTCGCGCCCTGGCCAACCAAGACCCCGGGGTATCCCTTGCCACGGAAGGATTTATCTGGGACAATGGAACTTTGTACCGGGAGTTCGAGCCAAAGGGGGAAGTGGCACCGGGGCGCAAGTAGAGGCAACTGGTGGTTCCCCAACGGTACCGCCGCGCTGTGTTGCACCTCGCCCACGACGTGGCATGGGGAGGACACCTGGGGCAAAAGCGGACCCAAGCTCGAATTACAGAGGGGTTCTACTGGCCCATGATCGCCTCCGACATTAAGGCTTACTGTCGGTCCTGCGATGTGTGCCAGCGAGTGGGACACAATCGCGATCACCCAAGAGCTCCCCTTCAGCCTTTTCCGGTGGTGGGGATCCCTTTTGAACGGATTGCTATGGACATAGTGGGTCCCCTGAACCCGCCCACCAAGACGGGGAAAAAGTTTGTACTGACGGTAGTGGACTTTGCCACCCACTACGCAGAGGCTTTTGCGCTCGCCTCCATCTCTGCAGCCAGCCTGGCTAAGACTCTGCTCTCTCTCTTTGCCCGCTTAGGAATGCCCCGCACGGTCGTGTCGGACTGCGGCACCGGGTTCATGTCTAAACTGTTCCAGAAGATGTGGGACCTGGGGGGGGGTTGACCATGTAACTTCGGTGCCTTACCACCACGAGACCAACGGACTGGTTGAACGCTTCAACCAGACTTTGGGGAAAATGATCCGGGCGTACGCTAGCCGTCACCCGGGAACTTGGGACCAAGCCCTACCCTACCTCCTCTTTGCCTACCGAGATGCTCCGCAGGAAAGCCTCGGGTTTTCCCCGAATGAACTGATGTTTGGTAGAGAACTACGGGGGGCCTTGGCTTTGTTGCGGGAGGAATGGGAGGGGGCTGCCGGCAGTTCGCCCGTGCCGGTTCACACTTTTCTGCGGCGGCTACGAGACACCCTCCACAGCGTTCGAGAAGCCGCCCAACAGCATCTGAAGGCAGCCCAGCAGCGGCAAAAGGAGCTGTATGATAGAACCGCAGTAGCCCGGACTTTTGAGGTGGGTGATAAAGTGTTGGTTCTGCGTACCCTCAAAACGGACAAGCTGTGTCTTAAGTGGGAGGGTCCGGGGACTGTAGTTGAGAAACTTGGACCAGTCAACTACAAAATACTCTTTGCTGGGACTCCTGGAAAATGTAAAGTGTTTCATGTGAACATGTTGAAATTGTATGTAGACCGGGGTGCGGGACTGGGCTGTGTGAAGGAACATAATGATAAGGATTTCGCTGATGGGGATCTGTTGGGAGAATGGGGGGATGGTGGGGGAATGGAAGAAATCTCACTGTCACCCGCCCTGTCCGAGGCTCAGCGAGAGCAAATGAAGCGGGTGCTGGATGAATTTGGGACCATGTTCTCAGACCGCCCCGGGCGGACCCCACTCATCCAGCACACCATTCAAACGGGTGACAGCCCCCCTCTGCAATCTCTGCCATACCGGGCGGTGGGACCCCATGCTCAAGTCATTGCTGAGGAGGTCAAAGCCATGCTAGACCTAGGGGTGATCGTCCCTAGTTCTAGCCCATGGTCCTCCCCGATTGTCCTGGTGGCCAAAAAGGATGGGGGGGTGCGGTTCTGTGTGGACTATCGGAAAATCAACAAGGTGACCGTCCCTGACCCCTACCCCATCCCCAACATGGATGTCTTGCTGGAGAAGCTAGGGAGGGCCAAGTACATTACCACCCTAGACCTCACCAAGGGCTATTGGCAAGTTCCGCTGGACGCGGATGCTGCGCTCAAGTCTGCCTTTGTCACACACCTGGGTTTATTCCAGTTCACCACTCTTCCCTTCGGAGTCCGGAATGGTCCGGCAACCTTTCAGAGGCTGGTGAATGGAATGCTGAACGGGTTGGGAGAATTTGCCTGTGCCTATCTGGACGACATAGCTATCTTTAGCTCCACTTGGGAGCAGCATCTGCAGCATGTCCGGCGGGTCTTCCAGCGGATCCGGGACGCTGGGTTGACGGTGAAAGCAAAGAAGTGCCAGGTGGGGCTAGGGGAGGTTGAGTACCTTGGACATCGCGTCGGAGGGGGGAGCATCAAACCCATGGAAGCTAAGACCGAGTCGGTTCAGAAATGGCCCCAACCCGCAACCAAAAAACAGGTGCAGGCTTTTCTGGGACTTGCAGGGTACTATCGGAAGTTTGTGCCACACTTCAGTCAGCTAGCCGCCCCTCTGACTGATCTTTGTAAGAAGCGCCACCCGAACAGGGTCCAGTGGACCGCGGCTTGCCAGACCGCTTTCGACGGGTTAAAAGCCTGCCTCACGGCAGCTCCCATTCTGCAAGCCCCAGACTTCGAATCCCCCTTCGTTCTACAGACGGATGCCTCTGAGGCCGGGATGGGGGCGGTGTTGTTACAGGAGAAGGTGGGAGAAGGGCTGCGCCCCGTTGCATACCTGAGCAAGAAGCTCCTGCCCAGAGAACGTAGTCTTGCCACCATTGAGAAGGAGTGCCTGGCCGTGGTGTGGGCCATCACCAAGTTGCGCCCCTACCTCTGGGGGAGACGGTTCCGCCTGCAGACTGACCATTCCCCCCTGTGCTGGTTAGATAGAGTCAAGGGCAACAACCAAAAACTCCTACGGTGGAGTCTGGCGTTGCAAGACTTTGACTTCGAAATTGAGCACATCAAGGGTAAGGACAATGTCTTGGCTGATGCACTCTCCCGGGCTTTCTCAGGTGATGGGCAAGTCGATGGGAAATTGGGGTGTGGGACCCCAATGCCATCTTTTCCCCGGGGGGGAGATGTGGAGAAAGCCAACCTAAAACCCCTTTCTGACACACACACACTCACCAAGGAGGGGGGAAGGAGACCCAGGGGGCAGAGACAGCCAGTCTCCACAGAGACCAACAGGGACAAACAACATCTGCATAGAATCACCCCAGGGGGGAAGGCAGGAAGCATCCCCAGGTTCATCAATGCTCTCGTATATCAGCCCCATCTACATAAGACTTGAATACCTTGCGAGAGCAGACATTTCGGCACCCATAAGAAAGGGCCATTCAACACCACAGGATGGGACCATTAAGCAGGTGGCTTCAAGGGGACCCCACCCACCTGAGGAGGGTGGCAACCCACCTGATTGGCCGCCCACCTGAGGAGGGTGGCAACCCACCTGATTGGCCACCCACCTGAGGAGGGTGGCAACCCACCTGATTGGCCGCCCACCTGAGGAGGGTGGCAACCCACCTGATTGGCCAGCCACCTGATTGCAGAGGGAGGGGCTACCTGAAACCCAAGGTATAAAACACCCTGCGCAAGGGAACTGAGTTGTTGGACCTGATCAGCAGTCTTGCCCCATGCTTGGGGTAAGGGAACGAAGGGATCGGCAACCCCAGGTAGCAGCACCCGGTGTGCTCCAGCTAGCTGAAATCACTGGCCGCTTGGGTTGACCGGACCCCCGGGAAACCAAGCTGAAATCACTGGCCGCTTGGGTTGACCGGACCCCCGGGAAACCAAGCTGAAATCACTGGCCGCTTGGGTTGACCGGACCCCCGGGAAACCAAGCTGAAATCACTGGCCGCTTGGGTTGACCGGACCCCCGGGCAACCAAGCTGAAATCACTCACTAGCCGCTTGGGTAGACCGGACCTCCGCCGGGAACCCAGCTAGCAGCATGCGGTTGACCGGGCCTCTGCTGGAGCCCGAGCTGAGCTAACTAGCTGAGAGCCCTGAAATCACGGTGTCCTTGAGATTTCTTGCTTGCTACTTTGTGCTGTACTGATAAGCTGTATTGCTGGCGTGTGTCTGCGTTTGTGACGGTCATTTTGTAAATAAACTTGTTTTATAAAAGATACTTTTGTGGCTATAAGTTATCCCTTTGTTCTAGGCTAAGGGTGATAGTCGCTGGGGGACCTCGGAGAAGGCCCGCCCCCAGGACTCGCTACCCCTTAGAATTGAACCCGCGCAGAAGACCAGGTTGGCGGTCTTCCACTCAATCCATTACAATTACATAGCATCTAAGTAAACAAGAATGGTGTCTTATCTTGATTCAGAATGGTTGGGTGCTGTCACATTTGGTTCTGTACTGGGTAAAAAGTTGTGTGGCCTCTACCACCCCTTATAGCCACCCTGATCCTCCAGTTAGGCACCCCACTCCTTTAACAAGGAGGTTGGACCCAGAGCTTTCAGAAACATCTTTGAATCAAAGCTTGTCAGCAAAACTCAGCTTTGTGAAAGGTGTTTGGGGCAGTCGGTTTTTGGAGCAAAACAAAGCATAGTGGGGAGAGGGAGAGATCCACACAGCAACACACAAAGCAATCTTTTGAATCCACAACACCAACTCATAGTACAGAAAAGGCAGAGGCAGAGAATGACAAGCTAAGTTCAAGATCATGAGTTCAAAACAAAGGAGTGGGATGGGTGTTGGAGTGGGAGAGATCCACACTCCTTTGGACCCACTTTTTGTTTGTTTGTCTGTCTGTCTGTCTGTTTGTTTGTTTGTTTGTTCCATCAACAACTCCCATTGCACAGAAAAGGGAAACTGAGGCAAGTAACCTTCAGATCATTTGTGCAAAGCAGGGGCAGGTGATCAATGCAGCAACACAAAAGCACTCCCTCTCGATCCATATTTTTCTAATATATTAGCAACCCCCATTGCACAGAAAAAACAAACTGAGGCAAGTAACTTCAGGGACATGAGAACAACATAAGCATGGAGATCTACACAGCAACACAAAAGCACTGTTTTGGATCCGCACACATACACAAATAAAACCTGCTGCTTCCCTCCTGTCTCTGGATTCCTCTAGACTCGCTCAACTACACACACACACACACACACACACACACACAAGTTACAGTACACTTGATCTCTCTCTAGTCTCTGCTGTCTCAGTGTGGCTCTTAGTCTCTCGTTCAATAAAGTAAGGACAAGAGGAGGCCAAGGTCCATTGCTCAGTGAATGTATCCCATCTATGAAAGGTAAGAACAGGAGGGGCCCTCCCGCTATCGCTACCCCGTGGCTACTGGCAGTTTCACCTAGCAAATGGCCTTACCGGCCACCATTGTTCTAGAATGGTGCCATTGATCCCATTTATTGAAGTTCACTCCTTAAGTTGGCATGAGATCATAGATGCGGTTAGTGTCAAAGAATATATTTCACTCTAATCCTTCAGTTCAATTATTGGAAACAAATGTGTAGAATTAGGTATATTTGCTTAATATGGTGTGCATGCCCTGGATTGCAAAATATGCGATAATTGCAGAACACATCCATTTCCTAGGTTCCTACAATGCTAGGGATGACCAAAAAAAAAGAAAAGGAAAATGCATTTCTAGGGGCAGATGGCCATAGGCAGGGACAGGAAGATATATCATAGAATCATAGAATCATAGAAAGGTAGAGTTGGAAGGGGCCTACAAGGCCATCGAGTCCAACCCCCTGCTCAATGCAGGAATCCAGGTCAAAGCATCCCTGACAGATGGCTGTCCAGCTGCACCTTGAATGCCTCCAGATTGGGAGAGCCCACCACCTCCATAGGCAGTTGATTCCATTGTCTTATTGCTCTGACAGTCAGGAAATTTTTCCTGATGTTTAGGTGGAATCTATGTTACTGTAACTTGACCCTATTATTCCGTGTCCTGCAAACTGGGATGATCGAGAAGAGATCCTGGCCCTCCTCTGTGTGACATCCCTTCAAGTACTGGAAGAGTGCGATCATATCTCCCCTGTCTCCTCTTCTGAAGGCTAAACATGCCCAGTTCTTTCAGTCTCTCCTCATAGGGCCTTGTTTCCAGTCCCTTTATCATCCTTGTTGCCCTCCTCTGAACCCTCTCCAGTTTGTCTACGTCCTTCTTAAAGTGTGGTGCCCAGAACTGGACACAGTACTCAAGATGAGGCCTAACCAGTGCTGAGTAAAGGGGAATTATCACTTCACACGATTTGGAAGCTATACTTCTATTAATGCAGCCCAAAATTGCATTTGCCTTCTTTGCAGCCACATTGCATTGCTGGCTCATATTCAGTTTGTGATCTACCACAATTCCAAGATCCTTCTCACTTGTAGTATTGTTGAGCCAAGTGTCCCCCATTCTGTAACTCTGCATTTGGTTTCCTCTCCCTAGGTGCAGCACTTGGCATTTATCCCTATTAAATTTCATTCTGTTGTTTTTGGCCCAGCGCTCCAGCCTATCGAGGTCACTTTGAATTTTGTTTCTGTCTTCCAGAGAATTAGCTGTTCCACCCAACTTTGTGTCATCTGCAAATTTGATAAGCATTCCCTGTACCTCCTCATCCAAGTCATTAATAAAAATGTTGAAGAGCACCGGGCCCAGGACCAAGCCCTGTGGTACCCCGCTCGTTACCTCTCCCCAGTTTGAGAAGGAACCATAGATAAGCACTCTTTCAGTCCGATTCTGTAGCCAATTGTGGATCCACCTGATAGTTGTTCCATCTAGCCCACTTTTAGCTAGCTTGCTAATCAGGATATCATGAGGCACTTTGTTGAAAGCTTTGCTGAAGTCCAGATATATGATGTCCACAGCATTCCCACAGTCCACAAGGGAGGTTACCCGATCAAAAAATGAGATCAGGTTAGTCTGGCAGGATTTGTTCTTGACAAATCCATGCTGGCTTCTAGTAATCACTGCATTGTTTTCAAGGTGCTTGCAGACTGACTTCTTTATAATCTGCTCCAAAAATTTCCCAGGGATTGATGTCAGACTGACTGGCCTATAGTTCCCAGGTTCCTCCTTCTTGCCCTTTTTGAAGATGGGAACAACATTTGCCCTCCTCCAGTCATCTGGCACTTCACCTGTCCTCCATGATTTCTCAAAGATAATAGACAGTGGTTCTGAGAGCTCTTCTGCCAGTTCCTTTATTACTCTAGGATGTAGCTCATCAGGCCCTGGAGATTTAAACTCGTTCAGAGTAATCAGGTGCTCCTTGACCATTTGCCTATCAATCTCAAGCTGCAATCCTGCCCCTTCAGTCTGCACCAGGTTTGCCCTGGGGGGGTGGGGGTGTCATAGACCCTCTTTTGGGAGAAGACCGAGCCGAAGTAGGAATTGAACACTTCTGCCTTTTCTTTGTCTTCTGTTATCAATTTGCCATCCTCATTGCATAGTTGAACCACCATTTCTTTCCTCTGTCTTTTACTGTGCATGTATCTGAAGAAAGCTTTCTTGTTGTTTTTAGTATCCCTCGCTAACCTTAGCTCATTCTCAGCTTTAGCCTTCCTGACACTATTCCTGCAGTTCTGTGCTACCTGCCTGTACTCTTCCCTTGTAGCCTGTCCTTCCTTCCACTTCCTATACGTGTCCTTTTTTGTTTTCAGGTCATCTTTGAGTTTATTGTGAAGCCACATTGGCTTCTTCTGTTGCTCTCTGCCTTTTTTCCTTGTGGGAATTGTTTGCAATTGTGCCTTTAAAATTTCCTTTTTTAAAAACTCCCACCCATCCTGGGCTCCCTTTCTCATTAGAGTCACTTGCCATGGGACCTTACTTATCATTGTTCTGAGTTTGTTAAAATTGGCTTTCCTAAAATCCAGGGTACGTGTTTGGCTACACTCCGCTTTTGCTCCCCTTAGAATCAAGAACTCAAGTATAACATGGTCACTTTCCCCCAGAGTTCCCGAAACTGCCACTTTATCCACTAACTCGTCTCTGTTGGTTAGAATCAGGTCAAGGATAGCCGATCCTCTAATTCCTTCCTTCACTTTCTGTAGGAGGAAGTTATCAGCAGCACAACTCAGGAATTTCTTGGAGGGGCCATGCTTGGCTGAATAAGTCTCCCAACAGATATCAGGGAAATTGAAGTCACCCATTACTACCCCATCATGCCTCCTTGAAACATTTGCAATTTGCTTTTCAAAAGTTTCATCTTCGTCTTCTCCTTGATTGGGTGGTCGGTAGTAGACTCCAACCGCCATGTTCGTCTTATCCTTTTCCCCCTTTAGTTTAACCCAGATGCTCTCAGTGGGGCTGCCAAGCTCCTCTTCCTGTATCTCTGTGCAGAGAAACGTATCTTTAACATACAGCACAACTCCACCTCCCTTTCTGTTGCTTCTGTTCCTTTTGAACAAGTTATACCCTTCAATTGCTGTATTCCAGCCATGGGAGTCATCCCACCAGGTTTCAGTTATCCCTATCAAGTCGTATCTGCCCTCATGTATCAAGAGTTCAAATTCGTCCTGTTTGTTGCCCATACTCTGGGCATTAGTATAGAGACATCGAAGACTATGTGCTTTATAGTCCGACTTTTCCCCACATTTTGTGGTAGACTATCATTGGGCACCGCTGGAGCTGTTCTCTCCGTTGTGGCACAGAGGCCTTCTTCCATTGGTACCCCCAAGTTTATGTCTCCCTCCCCTGTTGGATTCAGTTTAAAGCCCTCCTGATTAAGTTCCTCATGCTGTGGCCAAACACATTCTTCCCAGTCCTTGTGAGGTGCAATCCATCCTTTGCCAGAAGTCCATCTTCTAGGAAGTGTAGCCCGTGGTCCCAGAATCCAAATCCCTCACGTCGGCACCACCTTCGTAGCCAGTCATTCACTCGGAGTATTTTTCTTTCCCTTTCTATGCCTCTTCCAAGTACTGGAAGGATGGATGAGAAAACTATCTGGGCCCCGAAGTTCTTGAGTTCCATTCCCAGCTCTTCAAAGTCTGCCGTGATATCTTTGTAACTCCACTTGGCAGTATCATTTGTACCCACATGGAGGAGAAGAAAGGGGTATGTGTCGGTGGGCTGTATGAGCCTCGGCAGCTGCTCTGTCACATCCTTAATCCGTGCCCCGGGGAGACAGCACACCTGGCGAGTCCATGGGTCTTCGCGACATACTTTGGCTTCGATCCCTCGCAGGAGGGAGTCTCCCACTACGAGTACTCTTCTCTTTCTCTTGCTGTAGGCCTTGGTTTGATTGCCTCCACTTGACTGACCTTCAGCCTCTTGCTCGCTGTCACGTTGGGTGCCCGGTAATTCGTCCTCTGCAGGCTGTCCTCTGCTCTCGTCCTCAAGTACATGGAAGCGGTTCCATAGCTCCACTGCTTCCACAGGCGCAGAATGTCTTCTAGTTCTTCTGCTCCTAACAATCACCCTTTTCCAGGGAGTTCCCCCTATGTTATTTTCCCTTGCCTCTGTAGGCCATGTTGCCCTCAGGCAGGAAAACAAACATTGCATACACATTGCATGTCACCACCACTGCAGATTCCTTTCCTTCCATGGTGCTCTGTTCCCTTTATGTTTCTGCCTTTTTAGGAAATTTCTTCGGGACCTCCCCTGCCGAACTCCGCTGCCAAACTCCTGTTTGCTCTCCCTGTTCTCTTGCTCTGTTCGCTCGCTCTCTGGGAGCCTGCTTGCCTTATCACAGTCCCGAAAACAGCTGGAGCCTCTCTCCTGTTGTGCTCCTGCTCAGCTGGGAGTCAGGAACATTTGCAGGTTCTTCCTCTTGAATAGCAATAACTTCCTGCCCTGCAAGGCAAACCACAGCCCTCCTTATGGTTAAGTGGTGTAGTGTTTTGTGTGGGACTTTGTGAGATCTAACTTGGATTTTTCTTCCTGCCCCAAGAAGGGTCTTCAGGGACAGATCAGTGATTCAGACGCTATTACAGCTGGGAAGCTTCTCTGGAGGGGCCAGTGATGATTAGGTGTTTGAATATTGAGGTCTCTAGACACTGTACATTAGAACACCTGGAAAAGGCCCTTCAATGGGAAGGGAATTCCGAGTGCTGTTTATAGACAACTTCCTGAGGCATGTATGGTATTATTGACTAGTGTATTTTGGTTACATCTTGTCAAGGGGAAACTTCCCACTGGTGTGGGAATTATATATCGAACAGATGGAAAGTTTTTTAATCTCAGCAGGCTGAAAGCAAAAAGTAAGGTAATTACAACCTCCGTTGTGGAACTTCAGTATGCTGATGATAATGTGGTCTCCGCACATTCAGAGGATGATCTCCAAACTATCCTAAATGCTTTTGCAGAAGCATACGAAAAACTTGGTCTCTCACTTAACATCAAAAAAACCAAAGTGCTTCATCAGCAAGTGCAAGCTAACCCTTCGGTGATGCCATCTATCCAGCTTGGCGGGACAATACTGGAAAATGTCGATCATTTTCTCTATCTTGGCAGCTATCTTTCTGTTACTTACAGCTAACATCGACAGTGAAATCCAGCATCGTCTGAACTCCGCAAGTGCCGCTTTTTCTCGAATGAAACATAGAGTGTTCGAGGATCGGGATATTTGTAAGAAGACCAAAACACTGGTTTATGAAGCCATTGTATTACCAACTTTATTGTATGCCTGCGAAACATGGACTATCTATAAACGTCACTTCCACCTCCTTGAAAGGTTTTATCAACGTTGCCTCCGGAAAATCCTGCGAATTACTTGGGAAGATAGGCGAACAAATGTCAGTGTACTGGAAGAAGCAAAGACTACTAGCATTGAAAAAATAATCCTTCAACGCCAACTTCAGTGGACCGGTCATGTTGTTCGAATGCCTGACTGCCGTCTCCCAAAGCAGTTACTTTACTCCCAACTCAAGGATGGAAAGCGGAATATCGGTGGTCAATATAAGAGGTTTAAAGATGTTCATAAGGCTAATCTAAAAAAATGCAATATAAACATCGAAAACTGGGAAGCTCTGGCCCATGAACGATCTAAATGGAGGTTGGCCTTTCACAAAGGTTCCATGGACTTTGAAGAAGCCCGAGTGCAAGGTGAAAGGGAGAAACGTGCAAAGCGAAAAGCATGTCAAATGAATCCTTTACAGGACCATCTTCTATCTGGTAACCTGTGTCCTCACTGTGGGAAGCTGTGTGGATCTAGAATTGGCCTCCACAGTCACTTACGGACCCATCGCTAGAGTCTACACAATCTTCTTTAGAATTTCCTCCTTTTATCCCGGAAGACAATCTTACTCGGTCACGAGTGATCGCCTGATGATGATGATTTTGGTTGTACTGGCAACCAAAATATTTCTACCTAATGCATTCAGGCTGCTGTGGCTGGGATCAGATACAAGAGAATTCAACATTAAAAATGTATCCAGAATAATCTGGGTAGGTCTGAATACTATTCTGTCCTGGCTTTGGCTTCCAAAATAGATGCATGAATTATTCACTCTTCATAACACTAGGCTACAAGAGCCATTTCGTAGTTCTTTTCTATCATATTATCACTCCTCTGAATGTTGAAGGCAACTCTGAGTCCGCCCACCTCCCCGGTTCCTGACAAATGCTCTGATCAAACTAGCAGGCTTAAAGCTGGCAAACATGTTCCAGCAGAGATGAGACTGACAGCAGTTTTGGTTGGAGCTGTCTGCATAGTTGGAGTTTAGCAGAGGGAATTGGGACCGCTGAGGCTAGCAGAACTGGTAAGAGCTCAGCGGATTAGCGGGGAGCTATGCTTGTCGAGAGAAAAACACACACATCCTAACTTCAATTTCCCTCATTTGTCATGCACCTGACACTGACTCAAAACCATTCTCACTGAAGCCTCAGGTGGCTCCCAGGCTGGGACATGTAAAAGGCTCAAATCAGCAGAACCTCTTGGCTCTAAATTAACAGTGCGGTGGATTGGAGACTCTGGAGGTGGCAGGCTGAGACAGAAGCACAGCAGTGTACAAGAAATGCTGGAGGATAGCTAAAACTGACCTGTTTGAGTTAGCACTAATATTCTTGAAATGTGGATGTTACATTCATTGGCAGTGTTTCACAAACGTGATTCAGCTCTCCCTTGAATCAGTGAGAAGTCATCCATTTAACTTTAATGGTCCCTGGGGGCCTTAAGCAAAAACATGTTGCCATCTTTCAGTGATTAGGGATTAGTTGTTTTCTTTTGAAATCCTTACATTTTTGTTTCCTGCAGACATGAGAACTGCATTAGCATTGTAGCCGAGGAAACGACAGAGCGGTTTTTGTGTATACTTTGCACCAAGAGATCCAAACGTGGTTTCAGTGCTCTGGGTAAATGTTGCAAGTTGCATAATGCATATTGCAACATTTGCATATGATTATTTTTCATGATATAATATGCTTCAAGGAATTTGCCTTCTCCTGCAAAAAAATATAGGGGAAAAATGGGGTGAGAGGGGAAAGGCAGCGGGAGACAGGGAATAAGAGGCATGAGAAAGGGACGCAGGATTCGTCTTGGTTCTGAAAGCTACTGGAATCCCTGTCAAGCTCATCCAAAGCCTTCATCAAAACCTGCCTGCGTACCTTCAAATCTTTTTCTCCCCAGCACAAAGTATAGCACTGTACTTTCCTTTGGTAGTAAACAGCTTAAACAAAAACTCCTCCTTTTTTTTTAATTCCAAGAGGCGCCACTTCTTACATGCACCCTGTGATGTGGTGGCCGCAGACGATGCAAACCATATGGGCATTGCTGCACATGGTATGCAGTTTGTGTGAAGCTTTGCCCTTGTGATTCAAGCCAGTTTTTTAACCACACCAGCAAGGCCCTCGTTTTCATGGAACTTGTGCAAGCATCATTAACATTGGCCCAAACTATGAGGCCATGGCTTTACACAAGACGTACCATGCACGGCAGGGCACATGTGGTTTGCATCCTTGATGGCCATCCCACCACTGCCATGTATATATTAATCTCAACTAGGCTAATACGTTTAGAAACAGACACATTAGCTCTGCATGTTTTGTTACTCGAGGAGTTATATAAAGATTATCCATCTGCTTCCTTTAAAAAAAAAATTAAAGAAGAGAATCCAACATTCTATTATTAACATGAAGGAAAGCAATCCTCCATGTAATTTTTTCCTAGAATTGCTCAAGAAAAGTTATGGAAATGGGAAAGTGTGATATTTCTATTATTGGACATGGAGAGTAAGCTGGCTTTCTTAGTGAGAAAGAACAGAGGAGCAATAAAATCTCCCATGTAGTTTGTTTGCTTCCAGTGGTTAGAGATATGTGTGCTTTAAACTGTTCAGTAGAACACTGAAGGTCATACCTAGCATTAAGCATGAGTAATTTCATCTGTAGGGTTACTCGGATGCTGAAAAGATTGACATGTGACTGGTTCCAGCTAAAAATGAATAGGTCTATCGGATGTGGTTATGGGCCAGGCCCTGTGACGAAGAGGGCTTAAAAAGAGATGAGAGAGGCAGGTGGAAGAAGAAGGAAGAGAGGGGGCAGATACATTATGCAGAAGCCCCAGAAGGCAGCATGAGGGGAGGACAGAGCTGGTCCTTGAGTCCCACCAGAAACTACCCTAGGAGGATCTGAAGCAAGGACTGGCAAAGATTCAGCCTGGGAGGCATTGTAAAGTAAGGCACCTCATGAAAAAGGGAGAAAATCCCATTGAAGGACTAGGGGCCATTGCCTGCAATACTTACTGGGTAGGTGGGGGAACACACCCAATCTTGGTCTGTAGAATCCGGATCATTTGTAGACTCCTACAACTAGCTAAGAGCATTGTGGGGGAAATAATACTGCTGCTCCCAGCCCTAAGCTAGTGGTCAACTGTGATGCCACCTATCATCTCCATGGGTGATGTATGCTATCCTTTCCATAAAGGACCAAGTTCAGCAATGTCACTGGAGGCACAAAGTGGCCTGTGTGGCACAGAGCATCTTCCACCAGCTTCAGATGGTGTGCCAACAGTTTTCCTTTTTGAACAGGTAGCCTAGCCTCAATCATCAATGCTCTGGTAACCTCCAGGTTAGACACTGTAATGTGTCATATGTGTGACTCCCTTTGAAGAAACTACAATTAGTTCACAATACAGCTGCTAGGTTGCTAGCTGGGCCCAGACATCATGATCACATGACACTGGTGCTTCCTCAGTTGTGCTTAGTTCAATTCAGTTCTTAAATGTTAAAGCCCTTCATGGCTTGTGACCAGGATACATGTCAGATTGCCTGACAGCAGGGATGTGGAACCTCTGGCCCGCAGACCTAATCCAGCCCACAGATATCCCACATCTGACCCATGGAGCCTCCTTAGACTCCTCCAGGGGGTGGAGCTGGAAGAATCCCTGCTGTTATCTCTGATCTCATATACCAAGGGTGCATATGCTGCAAGAGGCATGTGAAAGATGGCTCAACTGATGATGGGACAAGCAGTTCCTCACAGCACCAGCTGAGTACGTTCATGCGCCATTGGGATGATAAGCAGAGTGTGACGCCTACCCTGGGACTTGGCCGATCCATCCTTTGTGAACCTCTCATATATGCAGCTCTGGCATATGAGCTGAGGCTTTCTTTGGAAGTGCTCCTTTGGGTGTCCCTGCCATCACAGATACCTCAGGAGGTGACCAGGGAAAGGGCTTGCTTGGTGGTGGTGGTGCCCTGGTTGTGGAATACCCTCCCCAGGGAGGTTAGCTTGGGATCTGCTCTGATGTCATTTCAGCGCCAGGCAAAGTCCTTTTTATTCATCCCAGGCAGTTTAACAGTGAGTTTTATCTTTAGTGATTCATTTTATTACTGTTCTCTGCTGTTTTAAATTTTATTGCTGTTGTTGCTTTCTTGTATATATCTTACTTTATTCTTTTTGTTTTGTTTTGTTTTGTTTTATTGTCGTATTTCCGTTTTTACTGTAAGTGACCATATGAAAGTTTCTTTGAACTGCAGGGTATAAAAACAACAAAAATCAACAAAGAAGCACAGAGGAGGAATGCTAGTTTACTGCTGCCCATCACTGAAACGGGGCTGGCCACATATATAGGAACCCTGCATGCTCGTCGCAGAGCATGCAGACTCAGGACCAGAATGCTGGCTTTTGAGGATATGGGGCAGGTACGTCCAGAATGGGACGTTTCCCCTACTCACAGTGCTCACTTTTGCAAGCGTCCAGCAGTATGGGAGGCAGCTTTGGCACAAGAGACACTGCAATGGGACATGCGGGCTTTTCATGCCCACGTGGCTGCATCATCCATGCCCTGTGCAGGTTGCACAAGGCTCCCAGTGGCTCCTGGATGCATTTAATGAGACCAAGGGCTTCTTCTCTACATGAGGTTTTTAACTTGCCACTTTACTGAGGCTTCTGTAGCCAGATTCTTTGCAGGATTAAGATCAGCTCCTTTACACATGTCCCCCCCCCGGGGGGGATTTTCTTTCTCTGCCTTTCTATACGTTCCATTACGCAACCACTAGGTGGTATAGCAGAATTGCATAAATACATGAGCCTTTCATAGCGCGATTTCTAAATAATACCAGATTTGCTTTGATCTAAAAGAAGTCACGGAAATGGTTGCAAAGCACGGGAGAGGCCCTGGAGGATGACAATGTCATGTAAAGCACCCGCAGACTACTGTGAGTGAGGAATCATGAGCGCACAAAAAAGGCCTTACGTAGAGAAACCCCAAAGAGAACCTTTCTGCAAAAGGACACTAAAATTTTCCAACAGGGTTTTCAAAGCCTAAAGCCATGCTTCTGGGAGTGGGCACCTACAACCACACCTGCATGTTTTTGTTTATGCAATGCCCACTAAATAGTAGAAGCAGAATACTGCTGCTGACTGTTCTCCTCTGTATGCCCACATTCATTCTTAAGCCTTTACGTCCAGACCTGATAAGCATGACAAATCTTTGCTCCTTCCTTAGTATGAGGTATTCTACAGCTCGCTCTCTTGCTAGGGATAAAGATGGAGGGGGTGGCCACTGCCACAGCTGCCTTTGGTGGCTTTATAGATCAAGGGATAGAGGTTAAACTCAGGGATGGGGACTCGGACTCCAGGACTCGACTCGTGAGTCGGACTGAGTCCCCCCTCTGACTCAAGTCAGACTCGAGTCCCAATATTTTTAATGGGACTCGAGACTCGACTCGGGACTTGAGACCAAGGACTCATGTTCCAAAATCGTGTTCCTCAAATGCAACATGGATAGGTTTTAGGAAGTACAGCAAGTTTATTTTTTAAAATCATTTTCCTAAAATGCAACCTTTCAGACATTTTGGGTTTGGCTGCCTCTGCCTGCCTGTTTGGGGTTCCCAGCCTCCTCTGCCTGCCTGGTCTCTTCTTAACCAGTTCCACAGTTTGAATTGTCCAAGACAAAGGCCTCTGCCTGCCTGTTTTGGGGTTCCCTGCCTCCTCTGCCTGTCTGGTTATTTTGGGTTTGTCTTCCTGGTCTGTTCTTGCAAAAATCAGTTGCAGAGTTTTGAAAAAAAAGGCACACTTGTGCCTAGAATTTATTTAAGCCACACATCTGAAATAGCCTTATTTTGTTGGGAAAAAAACCCATTGATTTTAATAGGGACTCGTGGAGTCAGCTTTGGGAGTGACTCATGACTCGTGAGTCACCATTTTGGACCAAGGACTCGGACTCGAGACTCGGGTCCAAAGACTCGTGACTCGGCTTGTGACTCGAAACCAAGGACTCTTCAACATCCCTGGTTAAACTACACCCCATTCCTGCTCCTCCTCCTGTTGCTTGTTCTCTTGCTCCAGAAATGTATAAAATTATGCATAGTGTGGAGAAAGTGGATAATACTAGAAACCGGAGTCATCTAATGAAGCTA
The DNA here is from genome assembly GCA_021292165.1 of Shinisaurus crocodilurus. NCBI lineage: Eukaryota > Metazoa > Chordata > Lepidosauria > Squamata > Shinisauridae > Shinisaurus > Shinisaurus crocodilurus. The sequence continues at coordinate 62,529,124 of CM037881.1, read as the reverse complement.
AATGCTTGGTGATTCAGGTCAGATTAAAGTTAGTACTTCTTCACACAGTGCATGGTTAAACTATGGAATTCCGTACCACAAGATATAGTGATGACCACCAATGTGATCAGCTTTGAAGGAGGATTAGACAAATTCATGTAGGATGAGGCTATCTAGTATCAAAGGCAATATACCTCTCAATACCGCCCAGAAAGCTTCAGCTATTGAGCGGTATAGAAACGTAATTAATAAATAAATAAATCCAGTTGCTATGGAACATGAGCAGGATGCTGCTATTGTGATCATGTCCTGCTTGAGGGCTTCTTATGCGCAGCTGGTTGGCCACTGTGGTGTGGAAATAGCTAGGCCTTGGTCCGATCCAGCATGATTCTTCTTACGTTCTTACATTCTTATGTTCAGCAGAGCTAGTGTCATGAGGGAATTCTTCTTGTAGGACCTCTGCCACCTCACCACTGATGATTCACGTATTCCCAAAGTCTTATGAGATTTGCAAACTTAATGCTGGCAAAGCAGTTGGGAAGGAGAAGACAGAGAGATACACAAATTACTATAGGAGACTGCTGTGAGCTGAGGGCTGGCTTTGTCCTTGTTTATTTGGGTAAATTGTTTAAGGACTTGGTAGCTACCATAAGACAAGCAGTTTTGGTGCAGCTCTGCCCTTGGTAAGCCTTGTCCTTGGTAAGGCGGTGCAGTAATTCTAGCTGCTTTGTTTTCCTGTGTGTATCTGTCTTGCCTATCGATTGCTTGTTCACTCTCCGCAACTGCAGCAGTATACTCTTAATTCACAGTTATTAAATTTTGTGCTGTATTCAAGATTGATGCTGTATCACTGAAGGTCATTGATAAGTATGTTAGTACTGAAAATTCCCAATCAAGGCTTCTTGAGTTAGTCCAAGGATAGTTGAAAAGAGTGTGGCGGAACCCGGTGGTAGTGAAGTCAAGACCCAACCAATTATATGCAACAATGTGATGGTGGGGGAGGGGGATTGAAGTGGGGGATTGTTGCAATATTGGAGAGAGAATTCAAAAATGCCTTTTTGAAGTGCCTGTAAGAATTAGAACTTATCCGCACCCATCCACATAGAAAATGTGAAAGCTGACTTTTAGTTGACCTGAAGAGATGTGGAAGGTGGACTCTAAAAATATGATATTCCACTATGCTGTTCTTAGGATTGTGAATCTGATAGCTCATGCTTTGCATGAAGACAGTCCCAGGCTCACTCTCTGGCATCTCCAGTGAAAAGGATTTCAGGTAGCAAGTGATGTGAAAGGCCCCTGCCTGAGACTCTGCAGAGCCACTGCCATTCAGAGCAGGCAATGACCATAGTTTAGCATGATGTCACATGAACAAGTTGCAGCAACTGTCTGGCTCACACACACCACCCTTCCTTCTCTTCCTCTGATGTGGGAACGAAGAAGAGTTCAGAAGCTTTCACTTCCAGTTTCGATTATCCACAGCTGGTTTGTGGATAACCATGAATACAAGTTGGCTTGTTTCAAACAAACCATAGTTAACATTAGCCACAGTTTGTCAGTCCAGACAATATGGCAAGCTGCAGTTAAGCAAAAATGGGAGTGAAAGCTGCCAAAACCTTACAGATGTGCTGGATGAGGAGAGGGGACAGGGATCATGTGAGCCCAAGGCTTATTGCAGCTCATATACATCATGCTAAACTATGGACTGGCATGATGTCCAAACTCTTCAGGAATTAAACTAGATCAATGATGGCGAACCTATGGCACGGGTGCCACAGCTGGCACGGAGGGACCTCTCTGTGGGCACTCGAGCCATTGGTCACCAGATCGCGAAAAGACTGTCCCCTTCGGCAAAACACTAATGATCTTGTTCTTTCTCACAGTGTGGAACAGAATGATTTTATTCTAGAATTCCTGTTACAGAATTCTTTTCTTCATTGTTATCACATTTAAAATTTTTTGAAGAATGATGCACAGAGCATGGCTTGGATGTAAAGCCCTAACAGTTGACCTGAGTGCTGCATGTGTTGCTCTCAAACTAACGGAGTATGAGCCAAGGTTTGACAAATTATCAGCATGCATGCAATAGCAAAAATCACATTAATTGTGCAAAAGCATGCCCAATGCAAACTTTTACCTAATGCAGTGTTTGCAGTCCAAGACATAAAGTGTTTAAAATGTGTTAAGCACGTTTAGTTTTCTTGTTTATCTTGCTCATCCTAGTACAGGTTGACTTTTACTTTTACTAATCCGACACCTGTAGAAGCAGGGAAAGGACCCGGGGTAAAGCTTGCCCCATACAATTTCAGTCTGGCATATAATCATATTACAAGTTGAGAATCCCTTATCCAAAAATACATGTGCCTAATTATTTAAAAAGTTTGTATAAATTCCCTTCATGCTATGTGTACAATGTAGTACTATAATAATTTTTTGAGTTGATTTTTTTTTCAACAAAAAACTGTTTGTATCATTGAAAGCTCTGTTATTGTGTTTTTCTTTTAAGACAAAAGATGTTAATTAGTTCGGACAACTGTATGAGTTGTTTTTCTAAAACTAAAACCTCGGTATTCAGGTTTAATTGCAGTGTTGGCACTTTGAAATAAATAAGTTGGTTTTGTGTTGCAGTTTGGGCACTCGGGCTCAAAAAGGTTCGCCATCACTGAACTAGATGGACCAATAGTCAGGCTCAGTATTAAGAGAGCCTGGCTCAGTATTAAGAGTATTAACATATGATAGTCATATGTTCAAGGGATATTTGTGTGTGTGGGGGGGGTGCTTTCTTCAGTAATCAGGGTAGACGATTCTGCCATGTTCTCCTAGTTTGCATATTCCATGCTCTCTGTCTTTTAGTGTCTAAGGGGCTTCACTGATGGTGTCTTTCCCAGGGTCCCTGAAAATCCTGAAGCCAACCGTGCATTTAATCCAGCTGAATCCTGTTTCTTATGCATATGTAGCTCAGCACCATACATACAGATGCACATTCAAAGTACATGATGCTTCTGCTGATTGATTTCCAGTAATATAATTCTTGAAAACATGTAACTGATTATATTTATTAGAAGAAAAAACAATCTTTCTGAGTACTAACTGAACAGATAAGGGTATTCATAGTCATGCTGATAAAAATTGATAGATTCGTATTGCCCATATCTGTATATATAAATCTGCTTGACTTAGAAAACTGGAAAGAAGAGTTCCAGTGGACATTTATCCAAAGGTTGCTTAATGAAACAGATAAACAACCAAATGAACAAACCACAATTAACAAATAGTATGAAAAATGTAAATCTGATTTGACAATTGCTGCCACGTGTTTGGGTGATACAGTGTCATGCCACAAAGCTCCAGGAAATAAACCAAAGCAAATGAGGCCAGTTAAATTGAGAAAACCTTTCTAGTGGGATCAGCAGAAATGCAAGTAAATGTTTTTGAGAATGCAAATTATGACAATGAACTGAAAGAAAGAGACTATATTCACTTCCACTCTGATGAGAGAATGGATATTCCTTTAAAATATAGAAATATAAACTGGTGAAACTTTGAACAGACAGCAGAATAAGTAAGGGAAAGATATTTTCTCCTAGTGGGCAGCAATGCTCAGAAATCCCAATCAGGAAATAACACAAGAAGTGACACTGAGTTAGATTAAAACCATCCATTCAAACTCTTGGCAGAAGCAAACCATTGTCCAAGGGACAGAAGGGACTACACTGATGAATGATGCTGTGTAATATGGTGCCAAACTCTGTTAACAAGAGCTGAGTGTGTTCATGAGGTCAAATGGGATACCATTTAATTTCTCACCCAAGGAACATGGGATGTGCGTGGAATTTATTTATTACATTTGTGAATCGCCCATCTGTCCGGTCACCTGGCCACCATGAAGCACTACTGAAGCTACTGTTGTGGCTTTTAAAAAAAAAAAAATGAGCAAAAAGAAAGGGCATGCAGGAGGCACTGGCAAGCAACTGAATTCAGTGCGCACACACAAAATAAAACCAATCTAAGCCAGTACCTCCATCATCTGAAATGGGAATATATTAAGCTAGTGTCCTTAATGTGCATCATTCTATAATATAATGTTTCTCCTCTTCTGCAAAAACTCACGTTCTGGTTGACATTGGGAGTATCAGAAGGCATAAGAAGAAGAATGTGAACTGCAGTCATAGCTCTTGATAGAGCCAGGTTGTACTGCTTAACATGTCTGTAAGCAAGATTCTTCAGGAATTTTGTGAATAAAAAGATGCCATCATCTGCCAAAGTCTGTGAAATTTCCTACATCTTTCAGAAATGTCTGCAACTGCAAAGTTGTTATGGCCTTTCTCCATTGCAGTGCATTTAGGGTGCAATCCTATGCATGTTTAGATGGAAAAAAATCTTACAACTCCTAGCATTCCCGAGCCAGCCATGCTAGGAGTTGTAGGTCTTTTTTGTTTCTAAACTTGCATAGGATTGCACCCTTAGATACCTAGGGTCTTTTTCCAGAGACTCCCCTCGTTCAAAGTGGAGCTAAAAGGACTCCTGCTTGAAAACTGGTTCTGTCAGAAATTCTCCGAAGGATACTCTTGAAGAAACCTAAGTGGTCAGTTGCTCCAGAATGCCTATTTTTTTAATGGTAGTAGAATTTTTAAATGATCATGTTAGTGATTTGTAATAGCAGAGATGCATTATGTATAATCCAGGATCAGTTAGATGCCTTCCTTTAGAGCTGGCTTCATGGTCCCCTCCAGATATGTGTTGGACTACAACTCCCATCATCCCCAGCCAGCATGGTCATTGGTCATGCTGGGTGGGAGTGATGGGAGTTGTAGTCCAACACACATCTGGAGGGGACCAGGTTGGAGAAGGCTGCTCTATAGTCTCTTGGAGGTCTGTTTACAATCCCATGAAGCTGGGCTTTCAGGACAACAATGTGGAAGAAAACATGCTGTAAATGCAGATATTTTAAGGAGAAAAGCCACAATTTAGAGTCATTGCAAAATGATAATACTGTACAGATGCCCCATTTACTCTGCTGTGGTTGTTATCACTGTGGGATAAATATGCTGTCCAAAAGCACAGAGATCTGTAATTCTTGTCTCATTCAAATCTATTGAACTGAATGGGTGTCAGTTAATCAGTACTCTCCCAATTGTGCATTTTCAGCCCCATTTTATATTTTATGTTTTCAGATTAGAGTCCTTTGATGATTTCTTGAAGGCCCTTATATTTGGGCTAGTTGCTATTTCAAATTGCCTTTCTCTGCCAGTCTCTTTGAACATGAAAAGTTATACTGTTGGGATATAATTTAATGTGGTACTTTTGCCTTCCAGGGTCATTAGCAGAGCCCAAGGGCTGAAACTGGTGGTGGAAACCCTGATGTCATCCCTAAAACCCATTGGAAACATTGTTGTCATTTGTTGTGCTTTCTTCATCATTTTTGGCATCTTGGGAGTTCAGGTAGGCTCTTGTGTAGAGTTCACTGCAGATAGAAGGGACCAAAGGGTCAGTACACCTAAATTCACTACATAGAATTGGGGAGCTTCCTAAACACAGACCCCTGCAAATAGATGACTCTGGCAAGATAAATGACCCCACAGGTCCGTGTGTTTCAGAGCGGCTTCACACATTGCTTTTTTTTTTTATAGATACATACAAAATATGGATACAAATGCCAGAGAGCAAATGGGCAGTATAGAAATTAAATGAATAAATAACTTTGATTATATCAGTACAACTGTAATGCATTAATCTAGCAAATGTGTGCTTCCAATATCACAAAGGCGCATTCATCCTGCGGGCATGGCTGATTGGATATAGCTCCCTGTCTCATGTACATACATGGTGGCAAATATACATTTTCCGCTACATAATATGTGAACATGTGGAGCAGCTCTCAGGAAAAGAAATAAGTCTTTTTACAGTCGGGGGGGTGGGGGATATGAGGTCACTAACCAGTTTGATAAAAATGAGAATTCCCTGCAACCCAAACATTGAGTGAAAACCACCACCTCAACCTCTCCAAGAAAGTTTTTGCAGTCTTTGGTCAGTGGCTTGTTTTTTTAACCAGTTACACAGTTCATAGTGGCTTAGTAATATGCAGTTTTCTCTTCATATTTTATTATAGAGAAATGCATTGATATATCTATTATAGCCCTAAACCTATAAAACCTCTCAATTTTCAGAAATCAACCTCCACTTTAGCAAAACCTTCATTTATCCCTACTGTCTCCCACTTCCCTGACACAGGCATCATTTAGTGGTCTATTCCCAATCCTTGTTTGGATCTCTTTCCTATTATGTTGGTTGTAATGCCCAATATTTGCTTCAGCCATTGTAGACAGCAGCAAATTATGTGTCATGGACACTGAGGTGAGGGGGGAAAGGGTAATGGTAGGTAAAAGATAGAGAAAGCTTGATTCCGTAATGCCTGAGCCTTGCAAAAAGTGCTGTGCTGGGGGAAATCCTCCACTGATGTGCTTCCAGGACTCTGCTTTCAATGCCTCCCCCCCCCCATCTCCCAAGTATAGTACTCCTATGTAAAAAGATGAAATGACACCTTGTATAAGAGAGATGGGTTTGCATTGATCTCTGTTGTTTGGCTTGCTCAAAAAAAGCCCTAAAGGTTTGGCATCTCCTTTCGAGTTCAAATAAAGAGGCAATATCTGAAGAGCCCGATGGGAAGGGAGACCTGCCACAGGGAAGCAAAACATGATAATGCCAATATCTTCTGTCACTCAATAAAACAGTGCAGATGTCTCAACCTAGCCTGATACGGGCCACTACACTGACATCCATCATAATAGCTGTCACGCTCTGCCACTTCCTGTTTGCCATTGAGAAAGTGACAAAATTAATCATCTGGGGTCTTGATACCTTTTACCCTGTGGTTAATCATATTTGACACTGTTGAAGTCAATGCCACGGGATTACCAGATTCAATACAGTGTGATGCGTGTGCTTTAACAGTTGTGTGCGCAAGAGAATTTCAGTGGGTGTGACTGCACATGTGGGAGAAGCTGCACCTTTCAAAACTCTCCCATCCATGTCAGTTTGTACAGATATGGGAGCCTTGTCCCTTATTAATTCTGGCCACCCTGGCCAGTGTGAATGAGATGACAAGGCAGGCTTCTGGTATAGTGGGAGTCGGGGGGGGGGGGGGGGGTTCATTATGGTTCTAGACAGGGAAATCTACACTATAGGCATGTCCTGGTGTTGTTTCCCTGCCACTGGTATGTGGTGGCATACTGCCTCTGATAGAGGTAGCATATGGCCATCATGACTAGTAGCCACTGATAGCCTTATCCTCCAATGAATTTCTCTAATTCCTTTTAAAGCTGGCAAAAGGCACAATCCTATGCATGTTTAGACAGAAATAAGTAGTACAATTCCCAGCATTCCCCAGCCAGCCACATCTTACAGAAGTGAATTCCATAAACTATGTACTGCATAAAGAAGTACTCCCTTTTGTCTGTCCTGAATCTCCCGTGGTGGGATGACCCTGGGTTTGAGTATTATGCGCGGAGGACAAAAACTTCTCGCTATCCTCTTTCTCTGCAACGTGCATCATTCTATTAACCTCTGTCATGTTCCCCCCCTTACCTGCCTATTTTTCTAAGCTAACCCCCACTCCCAGCCATTATAATCTTTCTTCATAGAGGAATTACTTTAGACCATCATTTTGGATGCCCTTTTCTGCACCTCCAGCATGTTGTTTGCAAGGACTCTATAGGACTTGCCATGTGATCCATTTGTTTTGTTTATTTTAAGCATTTCTACCCCGCTTTTTAATCCAATGAATTGATAAAGATGGCTCACAACCAAATAAAAATAAAAAAATTACAACCCAACAAAAGACACAAATACCAAAATAGCAGGAAAACCAATATAAATCAATAAAAGCAGCAGCACCACATTGTTCACTTAAAAAAAAACAACACCTGGGTGAATAAAACATTTTGAGCTGGTGTTCAAGTGAGCACCAGGTGGACTTCTCTGGGGAGGGAGTTCTATAAATGGGGGACTACCACAAAAAAGGCCCTGACTCTTGTCATCACCTGCCAGACCTCTGAAGGCGGAGCGTGGGAGCACCCAGAGAAAGGGCTCCAAATATTGTCTCAGTCCCCGAGCATTCTGTGTGGGTCACTTGTGCCAATTTTTGCCATCTCTTGGTTTTCACAGTTATTCAAAGGGAAGTTTTTTGTCTGCCAAGGTGAGGACACGAGGAACATCACCAACAAGTCAGACTGTGCAGAGGCCACCTACAAATGGGTCCGGCACAAGTATAATTTTGATAATCTCGGCCAGGTATTGATGGAATGGTAATCTGCTTCTTTGCTCCTTTATTTCCTTGATCCAAAACATATATGAAGTATTCTTGCAGATATTGCAGCTGCCATAGCACGTTGCCTAGACCACACTGTGTACATTTAAAGATCCCCGTTGTGGCATTCAGAAGTCTGCACAAATTCCTTTTAGAATTAAGACCAGCGAACACACTTAATTGCTCTACGGCTACACAGCAAACTGCATATATCTAGCAGAAAGCTTTGTCTTAGGAAGCTGGACACTCTGTGCCCAGCACATCCTAATATCTCCATTCATTTACAACTGCCACTGGAAACCATCCATATTTTAGCAGCATGGCAGGGACTAATTAGAAGTGAGCCGTTGAAGCCTGGAGGGTGAAAATGCATCAGGCGCTCTGCTGTTTGAATTAACCCTCATTCTTGGACCAGTATCTGACATGGATAGGTTTTTCCTGGTGGGAGACCTTTGACATCAAAGCACCTTACTATTATCGCCAGGGTAAAATAACTACAAATTTAAACATGAACAGGCAGAACAGAGTAGCGTTGCAAACATAAACGGAGATTTGTTTTTCTTCCAGCCTAAATGTAATGCTCTGTTTCCTCTTGCCTTTCCAGGCCTTAATGTCTCTGTTTGTTTTGGCCTCCAAAGATGGGTGGGTGGACATCATGTATGATGGACTGGATGCTGTAGGAGTGGATCAGCAGGTATGTGTTTGGCATTAAATTCTACAGATAGGTGTGATTTGTTTTGTGAAAATGCTTGGGAATGCAAATCTTCAGAGTGTCTTGCTATCACACACAAAGAAAATTTCAATCCTGTTTTGCACATTTGTCGAACCTTATCCCCCAAACTCTGCTGGGTTGTCATTTCAACGGCTTCTTCCTCTACCTTGTAGCCAGTCATGAACTATAACCCTTGGATGCTCCTCTACTTCATCTCCTTCCTGCTGATTGTTGCCTTCTTTGTACTCAACATGTTCGTGGGAGTTGTGGTGGAGAATTTTCATAAGTGTCGTCAGCATCAGGAGGAAGAGGAAGCCAAGAGGCGAGAGGAGAAGAGGCTAAAGCGACTAGAGAAAAAGAGAAGGAGTAAGGAGAAACAGATGGCTGGTCGGTAGTCTTTCCACATCTTTCTGAGTCCTGCTTGACCTTTGACAGTCTCCCCATGCCTCCCTGCCTAGCACCTGAAGCTCAGATTCCTCCCAAAAGCATGTCCAGCTATTAAATTTGCATGAAGGATATAGCACTGGCATAGGCTAAGCAAAGAGCCATGGAAATACAGCAATGGCTGCATGATTTGCAACTACTTTATATGCTAGGCTGATTTGAAACACAATAATTAGAACATTTATTTTCCATTGCACAAGCTTAGCATTGCCCAAATAGTGTAAAATGCAAAGACCTAACAGTTCCAGAACACGCCAAGAATCTTAGGCATGTTTTGCACTGTTGCTGTTAATTAGCTTCACTATTTGGTTTATTACAGCCTTGTAATGTCATATTGAAATCACTGTTGCCAATTTCTAAGCCATTTTACATATATAATCTGGTGATATATTCAAGGATGTAATAATAACAAAGCAGCCTTGTTTTAGAAATGCTTAAAAATATAGTGCATTTGCTTGAGAAATACAGATTCTTTTTCTTTTAAAAAAGGAAATAACCAGAGACAGAAATTAACCAAATGAAATTGACCAATTTGGGGCAAATCCAGAAATAAAAACATGGTGGACTGCTGAGAATATATTTTTATCCTTTTGTAACCACACTAGAGTTTTGTGAAATCTGAGAAACTTCACATATTGTCTTTTTTACCTCAGTTTCTGTTTGATTGAAAAAGCAGGAAATAACGCTCAGGTCAGAGGTCACAGGTCAGAGGAACTCTCCTCCATCTTGCATGCTTTCTATTCTGCTTGGGTTTTTTCCCCAAATGCCCATGTGCTCATTCATGGTATCACTCTTCTTACCTTCATCGTTCAGTGTTCTCATGGCTTTTTCCCCATTATCATTTTCATATTTATTTCACCCCTTTTGGAGCGACATCAGTAAATCTGTAGGAATCTCTCTTTATTGTTAATGTTGTTGTTTAACAATCTTAATGGTTGCTAAAAGTTCTGGTGTGTTTCCCTATATGCTCATTCCATAGATTTGACAAGATAAGACCATGATTTTAAAAAGATGCATTAATCATGTCTAATCCATCCTGATCATATACTGAAGCACTTTTCAAAACTTGAAGGGTATATTTTAACTCCATTTACTTGAATGTATGGATTCCAGATCAAAGGTTCAAAACCACTGGCATTGTGGCTTTTTATTGAGTTTTGTGAAACAAGAATGTTCTGAAATAAGAGATATCTATTATGAGGTATGAGGTTGTGTGGTGCCCTGGAGTCACCTTTCAAGATAATTCAGAACTGACATGATTTTTTCAAGGCATGAGTATGGAGATCCATATATCAAGGAATGTACAAATAACATATAGATATAGTTATATCTATATATGTGTCTTGGGGTAACTGCATATACTCTCCTTCTGTGCCAAAGCCCATGGGATTTTGTATGCTTGGTGCTTCTCACACATACAGGTACAAATGTGAATGGGTTGACTGCAGATATTCTGAGTAGTATATCTACAATGTCTGTGTAAAACACCCATACAACTGTGTTTTGCTGGTGTAGTATCTGCAAATGTTTCTATGGAAATGAAGGCAATTTACACCATAAGCATTGTAAGGAGCATAACATGCACAAAACCCCATGGACTTTGGTGCATAAAGGGGGCATGGAAATCCACCCGTAGTTTCTCAGTGAAGGCACATAATCTCCCAGGCAGTGTAGAATTTTGTAAAATGCATATTCTTGCTATAAAAGAGGAAACCTCATAAAGTAACAGTGGGAACAGCCCTCAGGGTTGATTTAAGAATAGGCTTATACACACTCATGAAAAGGAGTTCCTTCTTAAATTAATGTAAGCTCTGATCATGCTTAAAACAGATTTGCAAAGCAAATGCACACCCATGCAGTCTTATACAGAGTTGTGGCCTAAACAGGGCGAGCTTTGGCATAGCAAGACTCTGTGTGTGGAACAATACAGTGGCATACCACTTTCCACCAGCCGTCTCTTGTGCACTCTTAAAGGCCTGCCTCTCCTTCTCCCTTATACTTCATGCACCTCAGTGGGCCCCAGCCCTGGGACCTTACTCACCACCTCATGCGTTGGCCCGCTGGGCTCTTTGCCTGACCCTCCTTCTGCCACAGACTTAACTTGCCTGTTCATTGCCCGTTGCCCAGCTTTTTCTTGACCTGCTTTAAATCCCTATAGCATTAGGCTCTCTGTCTTCGCTTTACTGCTTTTGTTCCTTGGTAGCAGAAGCCAAATGTTCAGTGTTCCCCATCCTTCTGATGCTGCACCAAGGGCATTACCTTAGTCCCCATATCTTAGGTATGGAGCAACTTTGGCATTACCTTAGTTGCCCCATGCAAATGCCAGAAGTAAGGGATGAATAGGAATCGCATCAGGTTACATGTGATTCACAGATTTATGAAATGGTTACTCCACTGTTGAGAAAAAGGTTTATAATGTTGTTCATAATTTTAGTTGGGTTGATTGCATGGATCCAAATTTGTATACATTTACAGATACCCTTGTCACTTAGCATTATGAAAGAAACATTTTTGAAAATTGCAGGTGTCAATCTTGCGGAGCACTCCCAGGATGTAAACTATGTCGGGATCTAAGGGCAGAATTTTGTGTTGCACAAAAATGCATTTTTCAGACCTGTGATGGCCACTGCAAGACAACTAAGCAGCTTTGGGTGGGGGTAGTTGGGGTAGACAAGCAGTTGCAAGTGGCAGGGGCACTTCTCTTCTTCTACCAACTGTTTTTGTGGTTCAAATTGCCAGTCCAATTTTTCCTTCGCAGGGTATCTAGATAAAAGTTTATCCTCGCAAACATATATCTGGAACCCTGGGAAGCAGCTTGAAAAAAGGAGGAGCTGATGAAGAAAAGCATCAAAGGAACTGATTCAGAAATGCTGAGCACCTTTCCCCATGCCACATCTCTACTCTAAATTGCCCCCTAATAGAAGCAGTCCTTGGGGGATTTTGTAACACACATTTACATGCAATCTGGTGTTTTAAATAAATTCCACCTCTCAAAACATTAAGTTCTAAATAGCCCATTAATTACTCAGTTTTTTGATACAGAGAAACTACTCCAGGGTAAATGGCATGACTACTCTGGGGTAAGTAGTGTGCTATCTAGAATGTCCCTACCCATCTGCCTGTATCACACATGCCATGAAGTTGGCACCTAGGTTGGGCTATGTTATGCTGCTTTGGGACTAGTATGACCATGCAACTAAGTAGTTACTCAGGTCCAGACTGCTCCTGGCATAGCCCCATTGATTAATGGATTTTGTGGAGGCTACTTTGGGCCAAATGGTTTGAAGAATGATGGATTGGGCTCTTCTTAGGTTTCTTTTGAAAATATTACTGCCTTCATATTCTTTTATGATGTAAGATATCCCAGATGTCACACTGACACTTTTAATATTGTATTGACTGGGAACAAGGAAGGTATGCCTTATGGTTGCATTTGGGGCTTCCCTTTGCCTGGTGCTGTTATCTACTTATATAGCATAATATAGCAGCCCCTCTACGTGGGGTTGCCCTTGAAGACTGTTCAGAAGCTGCAGCTTGTGCAAAATGCGGCAGCCAGACTAATCACTGGGACCAAAAGGTCCAAACATATAACACCTGTTCTAGCCCGCTTGCACTGGCTGCCTGTATGCTTCCGAGCCCAATTCAAGGTGCTGGTTTTAATCTATAAAGCCCTACATGGCTTGGGACCACAATACTTGCCAGAATGCCTCTCCCAACAACCCTCTACCCAGACGCTACGTTCAACATCTGGGGCCTTCCTCCAACTTCCACCTCCAAGGGAGGCTTGGAGGGCGGCAACAAGGGGGAGGGCCTTTTCTGTGGTAGCCCCGCAACTGTGGAACAACCTCCCCCCTGAGGCCTGCCTGGTGCCAACCCTACTATCTTTTCAGTGCCAGGTTAAGACTGCCCTCTACATTGAGGCTTTTAGCAACTCTAAATAGTACACGGTGGGGTGGTTAACTCTTTTAGAGGTCGTGTTGTAACTTGGTTTTAGTTATTTGTGACATTTTTAAAATTGGTTTTAAATTTTTATAATGTTTTTATTGTGTATATTTTATATTGTACTCTATTGTACTTTTTTATTGATTGTTGTAAACCGCCCAGAGAGCTTCGGCTATTTAGTGGTATAGAAATAAATAATAATCCTGGGTTATTCCACTGTAACATATAGATTCCTAAAGTTTAAAGCTCGATTGGTTTATGAGAGAAGACATTTTTTCCCCTTAGCTCTCTGCCATGATCTCACAGTGGAGAAGAATATCCTATCTTATTCTACTTGTCATTCATCACAGTGCTGAGGATCCAAAGATCAATTAGTTCTGTGTTTCCCAGAACTGTTTTGGGCTTGAACAGGACACACACACACACACACACACACACACACACACATACACACACTTCCCAAATGTTGCACAGCAAGAAGACTGTGGAAACTGACGGGATCTGTAAAAGCAGATCTTGATGTGGTATGTGGGTCCGCTGCTGCCCCAGGGGGGAAAAAGGCCACACATTCTTCTAGGTAAGCTCTTGGGCTAGCCTAAAGTAGTTCTCTCAACTCCAGTCTCTATTTGGATCCTTCTTATTCTTAATGTTATAATACCAAATTGAATTGATAATAGTATTAATCTTATAATATTAGAATGTTCTTAATGTCCATCTTCAGGCTTTTAAACTGAAAGGCAAGGGAAATAATAATGGTGGTGATAATGATGAAGATGATGATGATGTTGATGCAGCAGCACCTCAGCCATCTAGGCATTGTGCAAATGATAAATCATAAGACAGGCCTTGCCTAGAGGCTTAAGGGCTTGATCTGACCACGACTAGACACAAAGCCTATGTACACCAATTGCTGGGGAACAATTGGTGAGCAGGAGGGTGCTGCTGCACTCATGTCCTACTTGCGGGTTTCTCGTGAGCAGCTGGTTGGCCACTGTGTGGACAGAATGCTGGACTAGATGGACTCTTGGTCTGATCCAGCATGGCCCTTCTTATGTTCTTATGAAGCCCTCCTTCTTCCCATGGCATGGAGTTCGGCACACCACAGTCTACTGCACATTGCTTCCGAATAACTCCATTGAAACGTGGGGGGTGTTGCATGGGAAGCTTGTTAGGCAGGTGGAGCTCTTGGTTTGCCTTACTTGAGTGACAGTGAATACAAAGTGCTGAAGGGGGAATGAAGGCTTTGCCACATGTCCTCTCAGGTGATTTAATGCCCTTTCATTCTTCTAGATCTAATGCTGGATGATGTAATAATGGAGAGCTCAGCCAGTGCAGTGCCAGGTACTGGGAAGTCCTTGCCGTCTTTGTCTCACGTGAATGGCAGTGCTGTGTGACTTAACGGCTGGCCACTGGTGCTGTGAGGCATCTTGCTAGACTGTGTGTGGTGGAAGGTCTTTCTATGCTTACTCCACATTTCACGCATGCTGTTTTTGTACTTTTTAAAGTTAAAACATTTGCCAGTTTGACTTGCCACTGATGCATTTAATTTTAGTTATGTTTTTAATCCCTTTTTTCAGACTTTATTTTTCATCACAATTATTTTCTTTTCCTTTTGCTACTTTCAGAAAGAGATTTTTGGATAATGCCTGGGTCATCCACTTTGAAGCTTGATCTGCCTGAGCATTTACACAATTGTGGGTCCAGAGGTTTTGACTCATCTAAGTAACCATAGGCAGCCATTATTTGTAGCTGGCACTGACCTTTTCCTCCCAGCCTCCCCCTGCCCAGATTACCTGTGTGTCTGAGAGGACTCAGGGAGTGGGGAGGAATGGTCTTGCCTCTTGTTTTGTGCTGGGTTTTGAAACCCTCACTGCTTCTCTCCCTCTCTCCAAAGCCCAGTGCAGAGTGAGATGAGACCCAACTTCTCCAAGTTCTCTGCATTTCCTGGAGGGCTTGAGGGAGAGCCTTGTCTACTGTTCTCAGCCCAGCACAAACTGAGAGACTGCCTCCACTCTGTATTTTCTGTGATGTGTGGAGACTCAGGGAGCAGGTCTCTCATTTTGTGCTGGCCACGAGAGGGGCAGTTGCCAGAGCTAAAGATAAACTTACCACCCCACTGCCCTAGAATGCTTTGCATGCTTCCCCATGCAGAGTTCTTGCAACATAGCAATCATAGAAGAAACCCAGAATAGCAGGAGTTCATGCATTCATCATTCTACATCTAATTACATTAGGGCAATTGACTACCTTCTTTGTCCTAATACGGCATGTGGCTTGATCATATATTACATTTTAATGCACCATTTAGCCTAGGGTTAATTTGTTTTGCCTTGATGCATAAATTCTGATATTATGGAGCAGGGGTCCCCAACCTTTTAGGCTCAGTGGGCACATTTGGAATGTTGAGAGAGTGTTATGGGCACACTTATAAAATGGCTGCCATGAGAGACAAAACTGGTGAGATTAAAAGAAAAGTAGCTTGTCCAAGTTGAACCTAACTACAGTACAGAAGTGAGGTCTGAGCTCCAAAGCACAAATCCACTCTTTTGAATCCAAATAAAAATGGTGATGGAGGGGAGCACTTTTCTTTGCAGGCTGCCAGCCTCCCAGTTAAAAAAATAATTTTTAAAAAAAATCTTCAGAAATACAATAAAAATCAGGAAGGGCAGGGAGCCTGGTGGGCACCAAGAGAGGTACCTGCAGGCACATTGGTGCCCACAGGCACCATGTTGGAGACTCCAGTTCTAGAGGCTCCAATAAATGCGTCTGTCAGCAGCATGGCATGAGGGTGGGGCACAGGAGCAATCGCTACACATGGGCTGAGATGGGTTAAAAACATCTTTGATTGGTTAAAATTCACAGAGTTTGCCATGGGAGAGTGCATGGGTTTGGTAATTGGACAGCCAAACTTCTGACTGAATCCACCATCCCAGTCCATGTACCTGGATAAGGAAGGGAAGGGTAGGTATATTAGGCCCACCATGGTGTAAGACAATACCATGGGTCCATCCTACAACGTGGGTGTGTAGCAGGCATTCCAGCCCCCGAGCTGGACTGGAACCATGAAGTGACACCCCAAGACCTCTTCAGAGGATGCTTCAGTGGGGAGCACACTATCATTTTCCCCTTCTGTGGATCTGGCCCAACACCTCCAGAGCCTGCTACAAAGGATGCAACAGAAATATAGAACAATGCAATTAAACAATAATTGTATTGCTATGAGGAATGCAAAAAAAAAACCATTTCATGAATGTGGGTAATATCCCTTCCCAGCCAGCAAATCCCTTTCCATAGCCAGATAAGCAAAACTAAAGCCGGAGAAGGTGAGTGGGGAACTTGGTGATGGCACTGCTAAAGCTGCTGTCTAGGCCCCCTTTGAGTGAACTAGGGGGAAAGATCCTCCTTCCAGTGCACTCTCCAGGCGCTGCCCCCAGAAGCCAGCCAATGGAGCCAGTTGGCTCCTGGGGCAGGGACATGCCCAAGCAGTGGCGAGGAGAGTCCGCTGCTGGCAGCATCCAGAACAGGAATCGGGTTGCTCCCTCCCTGCACTCCCCATGCAGTTACCACAAGCAGAGGCTTGCAGTAAGCAGGAACTCAGGGGTGACCTCCAGAAGACTGCCACTGACAACTAGTAAATTTCTTGCCACTTCCTCCTTGCAAATCACCCTTGAAGTCAATGCATGGATTACCTCGAGGTAAAATGTCATGTGTGCAAACGTTCTCACTGTTATAACCTAGATGTTGATCTATGCCATCCTCCTAAGCACTGTGTTATTTGGAAGTAAGATCCACTGAAACCAATGGAAACTCAATCCAAAATGTGTCTAGGATCATGCTGCAATTGCCTGTATATAGAAGACAATCCCTTATCTGTATTGGACCCAAGCTTTTGGGGCTCAAATGATTGAATGCTGCTCTGTGCAAAAAACCCCACACACATTAAAAATACATACAAATCCGTACAAGCATGTTAGGGAAAAGGCAGAGCTTTCCATTGTTTTCAATGCAAGAAAAGGGTGAGCTCATGGATTACTCCCAGCAAGAGAGAGAGGCATGTAGTCCAAATAAATTCTATAATCCTGGTTCAGCTCAACAATTGATTTACATTTACTTCAGCAGGCACAGCACTATGCCTTGCCTAATTAAGCACACCACTTTTCATTCACCATTAAAAAAAAAAAAAATCAAAATAGATGCAATATTTCAGTTGTTCAGTTTACAGCTGCATCTTTACTCAGCATCAGATGGCTGATCCTCTCATTGCTGCCAGGAGATCTTCCAACCAAATAGTATATTTGTGAAACCAGGCTGGGTAAATTTTGCATGAGACTCCCAAGGGACCTTTTCCACCTCAGTTACTATGCTGGATGAAGGCCTGATTGATTGATTGATTGATTGATTGATTGATTGAATGAATAAATAAATTAATAAATTTCTATACCGCCTTTCTGCTAAGGCACCCAAGGCAGTTTACAATGTTTAAATACTGAAACAAACAAACAAATGTTACACCCCCCCAAACCAAACAAACACCAGTTTTCTCAGGCCAACGGAAGGTTTCTTTAGGAGCTGATGACACAAGCTTCCCAGCCTGGGCTTCTCTTCTGCTTTCCCTCTGTAGCCCCAGGCAGGGCAGGGGAGGGGCTTCCCCAACAGTCCCCTCAGGCCAGTGATGATCGTTTTCAGGAACTGATGGCACAAGTTCCCCGCCTGGGCTTCTCTTCTGCCCTCCCTTAGGGCACACAGGTCTTAAATAGCCCCAGGGGAGGTGGGGGAGGGGCTGCCCCAACAGTCCTCTCAGGCCAGTGATGGTCACTTCCTGGTTATTGATTAACATCTGATCAGCTGTAAGCCAGAAGAAGACACTACCATCAAGTGTTGTAACTTTAAAAAGCCAAGAAAAGTTGCACACATTTGATAAATTAGTTCAAACAGCCTACAGCAGATTAGCAAATTGGCTAAATGAATACGGTGCCTATTTAAGGTTATGTACACAGCCCCTGACATGTGCATAGTTAATCTGTGATGCAACTAAGAATTCAAGTAGTATTTTTAAGAAATGTATTACAGAGGAATAAATTGGAAGGGGATTTTCAGTATATAAAGACTTGGCTAAAAATGACCCAGCTTGTTTCAATGAATCCCAAATCTCCTCAATGTTATCATTCTTTGTTTCATTCCTATCCATTTACACATGTTTATTCTCTGTATGGGCTAGGAGACCAGTCCTTGGACCAGGGCTAGAGGAACATCTCCTAGGACTCGTAATTTCAGTGTGGTTATGACTTTGATCACATCTTAGGTGTACATTTGAGTGTTTTGTTATATTTGTTCATTCTGTATGCTTTGGGTTCATCCCAAATGGACCATTTTCCATGCAGGCTCAGAAAAAACTTCATAGTTCACCCTTTTTTATGTCTGACGTTCAGACTTGTACTTTGTGTTTCCTTTGTTGTTTTCTCATACTGGTACCAGCATTATCAATCATAATGTATTGCTCGTTGGTGTGAAAGGACAGAGAGAGACTCTTTTCATAAACATCTTAAGCATGTGTGATGATGGGAAACCAATAATGATACCATACTCTGAAAACTTTTTGTAACCTAATTCAAACCTCTGTCTTCCTTTGCATTTTACAAATCTTGCATTGTGAAAAGAAAAGGTGTTATCTATGTGCACTGTCTATCTGTGTTGTTTACTGGTATAGACTGGAGATTTTATTTTGGGACATGCTGTCTATCACAGCTAGAAAACTCTCAATGGGAATAATTTAACCATTTTCCACTTTGCTTTTTAAAAATAAAATAAAATAAATGTCATTCACTAAAAAAGACTAATAAAACCACTTGTTTAAATGTCAACATTACTTCCATGCACATCACTTTGGACTTAATATTCTCTGGACAGATTGTAAATCCAGCTGCTTAGTGAGTGATGCATCCCTGACCTCTAATCCATTCTATGAGGGCTTGGGGGAGTTCAACCCCCTGTTTGTGAAACATTATACAGGGCTGGGCTGCTTCAGATGTCATTCAAAATGATACGTAAATGCCAACACTATTAGGCAGTTGGTTACGGCTGCCACACCAGATCACTTCAGAGCATCATGCCACTGAATTTGAAGAAAAAAACAGGAATATGTTTTGCCTGCTTCAGGCTATGTCCTGCCGAAGTTGTGAATAAAAGGATGCTTTCAGTTGGCATGTTTCCTCCCTAGGGTTGCCAATCACTGTGAGGTCAATATGGTGGTTGTATGAGCATTACTGCTCTGACATGGTGTGTGCATCCTCTCACAATATCCTGGACAATATCCAATAATCTTTATCATGTTTCCTCCTTCCCTCTGGTGTGTATATTATACATATATAGATGCATCCATATATAATCTTCCATGTGACTGGGGGGGGGGGGGAGACTGTCATTACCTTAGTAGCTAGCAGGCAGCTCTCTGTTACCATGAGCATAAAAAGGATGTCTGAATAGCAATCACGTGTAAATGGATGATGGCAGCATTACATGAAGAGGTGCTTTGCCATTTGTATCGGAAGCACCTTTATTTGCCTAAACTCTGTTTCTGATTGAATCAGTACAAGGCTGAATCCATATAATCCACTCCTCCTTTTTCACTTTGTCCTTGTAAAGCAGCTTGATTTAGAATCGGTGTTACTTGCCAGTTGCTGGTGTTTTGTTGTGAGCTTTTTTTTTGTTGTATCTCCTGATTTTCTTGCTTTCTTATCCTACCATTTTCCTTCTCTCACATACACACACACGCACACGCACACACACATCATTGCTCCTCTCTCAGTCAGGCCTGGCGTCAGCAGTTGGCATGAGTGGGCAGCTGCCAAGGACCCAAGAGACTCAGAAGGGCCCATGCCTACAACAGCTGCCACCATCCTTCTCCCCACCGACTCACCCACCTGGTCAGCCCTGCTGGCAAAAAGAAGCCCCATGGCCGAGCGTGCAGACCCCGTGGCACCCCATTTTAAAAGATTTTTTTTTAACTTAGCAGCAATCTCAACCAATCAGATGCTGCATTTGCAAGGGGGGGCTCAGCCAATGAGGGCACAGGAGTGACTTAAAGACCACTCTGTGCCTTCATTGGCCATGTCCCCCCACCCCCAAAGGCAGAGACCGATTGATTCAGATTGCAGCTACTTAAAAAATAAGTAAAAAATAGAAAAACTTTTAAAATCACGCATGGGGCCAGGCTCGGCCAGCTGGGTGCTGTGGCACTTTGCCAGTGGTGCCAGTCGTGGGAGGAGGAGGAGGAGGAGCCGCTGCTGCCGCCACTACCACCAAGTAAAAGAAACAGGAGACAGGCCGTCTGTGGTGGTGGTGGTGGTGGTGGTGGTGGTGGTGGTGGTGGTTGGCGAGTGAGTGAATGGGCAGGCGAGAGATGGGCTTTGGCTGGCTACCAGGCAAGTGGGTGGGTGGACTTTGGTGGGGAGCAGGGGGGGGGCGTTGGCTAGCAAGAGAGTGGGTGGCTTCGATGGGCAGGGGGCACAGCAGCAGCAGCAGCAGCAGGGGCCCATCGCATCACTATGCCGAGGGCTCACTGGAATCTGACGCCGGCCCTACTCTCAGTGTCAGGATGTTCTCTTCATGTTTCCAATATCTCCCTAACTAATTGCAGTGTTACTGTTGTTCTTGACCCCAGTGTATTGTAGCAGTATTTGTGGTGTTGTGTTATTGTGTGTGATGATTCATCACCCTGGACTTGGACAGATGTCTGTATTTCCCAAGATGTTGGTACCTCTTATATATTTACAAGTACAAATAATGCTGCTTCGTAGGGGGGCACGGACCTCAGGTCTAGAGAGGAGTTCTAAGAACCAATATTTACCGACCATCATAAATTTGACTTCTTTATAACACCAGCAAGAAAAGATGATGCTTTTATTCAAAAAGAATGTTCCCTGCCCACCTAAATGCAGTAGCTGTTAATCTAAAGCCCACAGGAAGCATGGTGTTACTGTTTGTGGTTCATTTAAAGGTAAAAGGTGTAATTTCCACTAATATGCACGACTAGCATGCCAAGCATGAGAAAGCTGGTGGTTAGCAGGACTTAGAAGCAGGGCTGACAAAGTGCCATTTTAATACGTAATAAAGTTACTAAGAGATACCAAGACGTTTATATCAATGACATTACAGATTTATTTATCTGACACCAATTTTAAAATTAGCTAAAGAAGTGGAAAGTAGCACGTGTCTTTGAATCCCCATCTAGAGTTATAGTTACAAATACAGGTTGAAGACAGACATTAAGATTTGTAGAACAATGGGGCTGATTTATAAGCAGTCATCCTGTCCAAAAATCCTTTTCTCTTTTTCTCTCTGGAGTTGAGCTCTGGGGTGGGGGATGGTTTTGCAAGGCCACAGCAAAAACTGCCTGGGGCCAGTGTCAATTGGTCAGTGCTAGTGTCATCATCAACATACCTCCTTCCACAATTCCTGAAAGAGTTCTACAGCTATTCTGTAAATGTTTCCTTTTAAAATATGTGTATTTTAATATGGCAATGGATGGATGTAAAAACAGGTAAACAGACATGTAGCACTTTTTTAAAAAGAAAGGCCATCAGCCCACCTGAGTCATGTAGCAGGGACAAGAGTGATGGTGCTTCAGGATAGAATGTACACCTCTTATGCAAATTATGAAACTGGGTTCCCACCACAGGTGAACAACCTGCTGTGGCTTTTCTTTAAATATTACGTCTGTCTTCACCCACAATATACAGAATGGAAAATGAGCAACCCTGCTTATAAGGTTATGCTGCCACATGCGTTATTGCTATGCAGGTAACATTTTACAATCTTTGTAAAAATCCCTGCTGTGTGTTAACAGCCTCTTTTGTTATTGTGTGGGGTTTGGAATTAATCTGCCAGTCATAGCTGAACCCTTGGATTCCAGTGTAATTATTCATAAATAAATCCTCCCAAAGAAAAGGCAGAAATTGTGACATTTTTCCTGCTTGGATGTGAATTATGGATAAGCATTCAACAATAAGAGATCAGCAAATTAGAATGGGGTTTCTGTTTGAAATTATAACTTGGTTCATAGCCAGGGCCCCAGTTCTTAACTTAATTTTATTCAAACATTTTAGTTAATTTCCTCTTCATCGTTTTTGCATAATGCCATTGAGATATCTCAGTTTCTATGGATATTTATGCAGAATTTGAGAGCTCTGATGAAAGTTGTGACTGAGTCACCCAGCTACCAACCTGCCTAGCTTTTATTTTTTATTATTATTTTATTTAGAAATGCTGAATAAATTCAGCAACAAAATTCATTTTTGTATGTTTCTTTTTCAGTATTATTCCATGGCATTCAGGGTCAGATTACCTATAGACTGGCAGCTCCAAATGCAAGAATCAATGTTGTCTCTTACTTTGAAGTACTGGAGCAAATATTTGGGATCACTTGACCAAAACCCATAGGATAAGTTCCTAAATGATTACACTTCTTCTCTCTGATTCTCAAACTTTGTGGTCTGTGTGGGGTGAGGGGTGGATATGGATATTTCATGTAAGAAAACAAGAAATGCATGATGTAATCTGTGGCTGCTAAACCCACGGTGGCTTAGGCACATGCCATCAGCCTAGATGATCATTTCACATGGGAGGAACAGGCACATACCCCCTCCGGGGCAACATAACCAAGGTAACATGTGGCTTGTGCCCTCTTTGTAGAGGCCCACATGCACAAGTGCCCAATTCATGTGATTCTTCCATCTCAAAGAGGGGGGAAATATTGCACAAATGGAGCCCTTGGGTGTATGGATCTCCATGTGAAGGGCATGTGTCACCACACTATTAGGTGCCTTGGTGTACGGAAGGGGCATGTGCCTGCTCCTCCAGCACACAAAAATATTGGCCAGCTGGATTCTTATCACTGGATAAGTGCCTGTCTCAAGACTAAAATATCAGAACCTTGACTATCTGAGAAGCAAAGTTATACACACTCCCTGCAAAAATGCCATCTCCTAAAAATTAGCTTCTCCTCAAGATCACAGATATCCATACTTCATCCTCCTCACATTTCTATTTGGAGCAATACATGAAATCCTATATTTGTTCAGTGTTGCTAAATACCACACCATTCAATTCTCTTGGCTCAATAATTTTCATAACCAGTTGATCATCTAATTATGGGCAAATTATTATACTCTGACATCTTCAAGACAGTCCTTTTCATTTTGTGCTACATTATAATGCCTCTTTGAAAATTGCCCTGAATTATAGACTCAGTCTTGGCATTTTCTCATTAGAGATTTGGTGCATAAATGAGTTTATCTGCTGGAACATTCAGGGTCTAAAGAGTGTCATCCCTGATGCAGCCAAACATAGGAAACTAGCAGGGACATCTGTACTTTGGCAATCACACATAATGGAAGATCATTTATTTCCAAGACCAAAATTCTGACTGAGCAATCACCCACATCATTTCATAAATTGTTTTCATAGCACTGACAACTTAAGGTGCCAGGGTCTCCCCACCACCACCACTCTACCATGTACTTCAAAATGCTATAATATGAGTGCATTTGCTTTTTCAAAAATAGCTCCACTAATATATGACTATTTGTTCTTTTTAAGTTTCAGTACTTATTCTTAAAACTCTACATTGCTTGCACAATCGCAAACTTCTGAAATCTTGCCATCCTCTGCCTTGATTGGAACATGTTACCCTTTTATTCACTCACACTCATATATATGCTGAGCACATGCTTTACATGCACAGCGTTCCAGGTTAGATGGGCACTGTACTGTATCTGTACAATAGAACATCTATCCATAGGCATGCAAACATTACTTGACATACACATCCTCCCTCAAATGTAATGGGAAGCCTTTAAATACAAGATCACATTGCTCTGCTTCTCCCTGTCAAAAGCCTTTGCAGACTGTCTCCAACTTGCTCCAAGACTTGGTCTCTTCCCCAAGCTCCTTGGGGAAACAAATGTGGGGCATATACCCCACTTAAGCATGCTTCAAGCCACTGTTAATATAAATCCTGTGATCATAGACCACATCCTTCCAATTCTGATAGTTGTTATTTTCTTTTACATAAATTTTAAAAAATGTTTATACTTAATATACTTAAACAGTAACCTTTCCACTAAAAAATTATCTTGGAACCTGAAATGATTCCATGCTGTACTCACCTTATCTCTAATCCTGAAAGCCTGGCTGTTGTGCATGTTCAATTGCAGCTGCTTAAACAGATACATGATTTTGTAGGCCTTGCTATGCATTAATGATGGTAACATATAATCCCCTTTTTCCCCACCCCATCCCTTGCAAAAAGCCTTAGTGTAATGAATTTGAATGCATCAACTTGGAAAATTTGAAAACCAGTTCTCAGCTGGTCTTAAGAAAGGGAGAAATTACCTGATCTGCTTCTCCACTCTTTTCCTTTTCAGAAGCACAGTGTAAACCATACTACTCTGATTACTCTCGCTTCCGACTTCTGATTCACCAAATGTGCACCACCCATTACCTGGATTTATTCATCACAGGTGTGATTGGGCTTAACGTCATCACCATGGCCATGGAGCACTACCAGCAGCCCAAGGTAGGATGAAAAAGTATTGGTAGATGCTGGGGGCATTTGGCAAACATTATCATCCCTCCAAGAAGGAATTAGATTTGCATCCATTGACATGGGCGAAAAATGGATGAAAGAGAAACAGAGATGCACTGACCTGGTTGCCATACTGAAGGAGGCAATATGATGATACAGTACTCTTGTTTCCACCCAGCTTTGTCGGTTAAAGCAGTCACAGAATTGTATATAACCAAGCAGTATCAATTGTACTTATTTTGAAACTCAAGAGAGATCTTTTGAAAAGGGAGCCATATTGCCCCATCTGAATATTAAATCAAAACATGAAATTATTTACTGTGTCTTGGCTGAATCAAATAGCATTTCAATGTACACAGAAACATAATCCAGCATGGTGTACCCCCATAACAATGAGATGTTCACTGGGGAGAGTCTGTCTTTGGATGCTGAGGAAGGTACTTGACAGAGGTTCCTTGAGTGTCTATACTAGGATAAAATTTGGATCTGTTTTCATTAATCATAACTGGGTGTGGGGGAAGCCAACTTTTTAAAACTTCAACCATTTTCTTTGTGCAAAGGGGCCTGGCAGATGTATCCCATCTTACCTCTCCTGTTCAGTCTTTCTTTAGAACAATTAGGGGCTATGTAATTTGGATAAAACCAAGGGATTTCAGACTGGATCCACCAACAATCATACACTTAACCCATTTGCCGAGGAGCTCCTTGCAATCAGTGGAGGCTGGTGGTTCCAATGTCAGCGGGGCTGTGTATCCGCTCCGGAGATTACTCTGAACTTTTAAGAAGCTATCCATGGTGCTGAACCTATTTTGGGGCTATGTTTCAGCACCATGGATAGCTCCTTAAAAGTTTGGAGTGTATACACAGTCCTGCTGACATTGGAGCCACAGATTAGCAACCTATAGGCAAGAGACAGATTCAGAGCAAGAGACAGATGCTCCAATCCAACAAGGATTTGTTGGATCCACATGTAGAAGCAACATCTAGGGCAGGGATGAACAACATGTGGTCCTCCAGGTGTTTTCGCCTACAATTCCCATCAGCCCCAGCCAGCATTGCAAGTAGTGAAGAATCATGGGAGCTGTAGACCAAAACATCTGGAGGACCACAATCTGCCAGCCCCTGATCTAGAGTGTTGTAAATGAGCGTTGTAATTTGCAACACATATCTAGGCCACATACAAAAAGCTGGGTGCAGATGGGAATGCCCTTCCCCATCCAAGGCCATTAACAGTTTTGCAACCTAGTTGCATGTGACTAGAGATGGATCTTAATTTGTCAGCATCTAAGTATTTTTAACACATCAAATAGTATCTAAAAGTAACTTAATTTGCAGACCAAATGCTGGTCTAAAAGAGAAAGTCTTCACTTGCCACCTAATACCCGGGCAGCCGGGCTTGATCCTGCATGTGTGTATATTAACATGTGTACATGCACAAATCAGTCTATTTCCCATCTGTATGCAAATTTCATATGTGTTCATTCATAATTTCATTCTGTGCCATTTCTGCATTTATTTGTCTTTTTTTTTACAAAATCCACACAAAAATTCATATTTAAATACATATTTTAAAACTTATTTTCTTATGAAATATGCATTTCTAAACTTACCTGATTCTAACATCTGCATTTTAATGCATTTTGTCTAAAAAAGAATTGAGCCAAGAACTGTATCATGAAAAATTCTGACTGGAGGTGTGGATTAGTTCACATCAGAATTCACAAAGATCAAATTCCTCAAGCGTTCCTATGTGCACATAGAGCCATAACCTAGGGTGGCTTCCCCACACATGTTCAGTTCACTTCTGTAGGATTGCCACACCTTACAATCTAAGTGTATGTAACATGTTAATTCCTATAAGGAAGTGCCTTCTGTGTAGGTATTTCCTAATATGTGAAGTGATCCTGAACATCAAAAACATAATTTCTTTGAAGCCCCAGTCCTTTGGCCTTTGCCAACTCTAAAAAAGAAAGTCCATCCCATTCGTTTTCCATACCTTCAGTTACATAATGAGTTTACAACAAAGAGCTTTTCTACGCTAGGCTGTTAATCTGCTGTATCTACTTTCAGTTTCATCACAGAATTGAGATCTCAGCTCTACACAAAGAGCTTTTCCTACATAACTTCTAGGTTGTGCTGTGGTATAGTGAAATAACACAATTACACAAGTGAGGAAATGTGTTTTGCTTCTTTTTCACAAATAATACTGCATTTTCCCCACTCTAAAAAAACCCTCAAAAGTGCTCTCAAAAAACAGAAGGGAAACTAGAGGGTCACGTCATCATCTAAAGAACCTGTAAATAACTGAGACTAAGGAATGACAAGTGCACAATAAATGCCTCATGTAGAAAAGCTCCACGTGTTCTAGCAGAACAATTGAGTGTTAACTCAAGTTGGGATCTTTTAGCACTTGCCTTAAACCTTTTCTCCCTGGCAAACTAATCTGTGTGGGAAAGCCTTTTCCAAGGGATCCTTTGTTAACCTTTTAAAAAATATACTGAAGCTGTCTTCCCAGATCACACAGAGTTTTTTATCTGTCAGGGATGCTTTGACCTGGATTCCTGCACTAAGCAGGGGGTTGGACTCGATGGCCTTGTAGGCCCCTTCCAACTCTACTTTTCTATGATTCTATGATTCTATCCCTTTACTTTTAATTGCTGCCAAGATAGAATTGGCAAAGATGTGGAGATACTCTGGACTACAGAGCCACAGCTGCTGCGGAAAGAACCACTCCGGCTGTGAGGGCGGAGGGAGGGCACTCCACAATCGAAGTCCCAGCTCCAACCTCAGAACGCATTTCCAAGCTTGGAGCTGGAATGCCAACCTATCATATGGCCATCTAGACAGCATCTAGTGGCCATAGGATTGTGCCCTTAATTGCAATAAATGTGTTAACCACTTTATTTTTGTCCAATGGTGACTATCATTGCCACATTTCAATCCACTTAAATAAATAAATACATTAAAAGGGTTGTTTTGTAAAAAGCACCACCAACTTACACTGGCCACATTCAGATGTTATGCTAAACCATAGTTTAGTGTAGAGAGAACCCACCACAGCAAGGCTCAAACACATGTGTTCCCCCTTGCCTTCCTTTCTCCTTTGCATATAATTAGAATCTTCCATTCAGTTTGTAACTATAGTTAACAAACAAGGATATCAAAACAATTTGATCCTGGTTTGATATACTGTTTTGTTAACTAACTGGTTTGTACAAACCACAGTTTCCTATAGTCAGAAATGGGAAATGAAATGGGAAACATTGGTTCATTTCAAGCTGCGGTAGGAAGCTTCAAAATCCCTCCCCTTGCATGCAAAGGAGAGAGAAGGAGTGCACAAGTCTGTGACTCACCACAGCAGATTCTCATAATAATAAACCATGGCTTAGCATTACACCTGAAGGCAGCCTCAGAGTAAGGTGTGCAAATTGGCACAGAAATATAAGTTTAGGAAAACTGCCATCTATTCCTGATGTTACTAGATGGCTCAGCTTGTCTGAGCATGGAAAGCTAGGCAGGGTCAAGCCTGGTTATTACTTGGATGGGAGACCCCTCCTCTAGTTTCCTGCATTGAGCAGGGGGTTGGACTCGATAGCCTTGTAGGCTCCTTCCTACAAGCAGTGGGTAATATGCAAACATATGGCAACTACTGTGTGGTTAAAAGTTTTTTATTAATTGTATTTATCTATTTGAAATATTTATATCACCTTTTGACCCAATTAGGGTCTCTTGACAGGGCCTTCAGCATGAAGATAAAAACACTCTAGTATATAAACATTTCAAAGGAACAACTGAGCAGCAGAAATTTATAACTTAACCATCACATCACTGGAGCTTAAATAGGACAACGGATAAATTATGAACTTAAACTATTGCAAGCCATCAAAGACTGAAGGGGTGGGGATAAACCTTATTTCCTTACAGTAAATGCTACAAAAGAATGTAATATGTGTACATTTTTTGATAGTGTATGATCCCACAAACATACTGTGGGGCTTGCACTGACACAATTAAAAAAAACTCATTTAAAGAAATACCCATCATACAGATGACATCCAGTTATATATCTCCTTTTCCTTGGAATGCAGTGAAGTACCTGAATGGTTCCCTGGAGGCAGTGATGAGGGCTAACAAACTGAAGCTCATTCTAGATAGGGCAGAGATGTTGAGGGTGGGCAGCCTGATCAGTTTAGGAATAGGTGCTTGGTCTTTCTTTTCAGGATGGGGTTGAAACAGCCCTAAAAGAACAGGAGCTCTGCATGGTCCATCTGTTTTGCCCTTAGCCACTGTGATACATGCTGCAGTAGCCCATAGGTTAGATTACACTAATGTGCTCTGGGAGGGGCAGCCATTGAAAAGAGCCTGGAATTTACAGTTGATCCAGAATGCAGCAGCAAGGCTTGTAACAAGAGCAAACCAATGAGAGCATGCTGCATCCTATTTTGTACTTTCGCTGGATGTCTGTTTCCATGTCCAGCTCAAAGTGGTGGCTTAGATCTTTAATGCCTTAAATAGAATGGCTCCACCAGGGTATCTGAAGGTGAATATATTTTCCTCTATGTAACTCAAGTCTTCATATCTGTATCTCTCTATTGTCAGGCAAGACAGTGTCAGGAAAATCAACAGCCTACTCTGTTGTGGCTCTCCATCCTTGAATTCCCTCCCCAGGGTGGGTCATCTGGCCAATTCCCTTCTGACATTCAGAAAGCTAGGGTTGAGGGCCTTTGGAATTCTGGAGGGGTTGTGATGAAGTGATTTTAATTTGCTGTTGCTTGCTTGCACTGGTAGTTCTAGGATTTTGTGTTAGATAGACCTTGACATAGATTTTAACAGAGCAATCCAGCAGGGGCACGAGAGGGAGGAGAAGTGGCAGAGGGAACACCACATCCTATCTATCTTTCTATCTATTGCATTTATACCCCGCTCTTCAGCCAGAAAAGGCTCTCAGAGTGGCTTACAAAGATTAATAATAAGACAGTCCCTGCCCTCAGGCTCACAATCTAAAAGAATCCTATGCCCTGCTGGGCCTCTGTGTTGATTTCTTAACTTTTCCTCTGATTGCTCTGGGGACATATCAGGGGAATGGGAGAGCTCTGGATCCTGTGGACCTCCCCCAATCCATTCACATTACACCCCTGGAATACCTCCTTTTTGCCCCTTCTACCATCTGAAGGCAGACCTTCCTGCCACACAGGGCGGGTTCACACATCATGGTAACCCATCCCGGCAATAAGCTACAGTGGGTTGGTTGTTGGTCAAACAACCCACGGTGCACTCAACAGATGATCGGGCTCACCGTGGGTTGCCCCCACCCTCCTTCCCCCTTGGCCCTCCCCTGAGTATCCCAGGGGGCTCCACAGCAGGACCAACTTGTCTGTTCCCCACCAGCACCACAAGCACGAGCCCTTTTTCGCTGGCCGCAGCTTCCCTCTCCCCCTTTAACCTTTTCTCTTTTTTTTCTGGAGATCGCATTCTCTAGTTTGACAGCCAGTTTTCACAATCTTGAAAAAGGGGGTGGTGAGATTTACACCCCCTCCACAGCAAGATCCTCAGCTTTTTTTCTTTTTTGCCCTGACTGTACTCAGGGTCTTGTACATTTTGCACTTTTCCCCAAGACTCTAGCTGCTCAGAAAAGTGCAAAAGTGCATCCCACCCAATTTTGGCTCCCTTTTAAAACAGATTTTGACAGGGCAATGGGTGTTTTTTGACAGTGACATATACAGCCATACCTCTACAGTTGTGCAAGTGTGGCTAAAAATTATTTTTTTAAAAAGTATGAAAATTTGCACACAGTGTGGGTGCAATATATATATATTTTATTTAAAGGTTGCCAACCACTGACAGCCACTCCAATGTGCCACTTGGGCACTTTAAGGGGCTGTCACTGGCTGTCAAAATCAAGATTGCAAAAACTGGCTCTCAAACCAGAGATTGTGGTCTCCGAAAAAGGTTAAAGGGGGGGGGGAATGCCATGGCGAGCAAAAAGGGCTCACGCTTGTGGCGGGAGGCACCCAGCCAGTGAGAGTCGCCCCAAAGTGCCGCTTGGGCACTTGTGGGGTGGCTGGCAGTGGCCCAGGTGAGCATGGCAAGAACGGAAAAGTGTTTGGCACTCTTGCAGAGGGACTCACTCACCACTTCCCATCACTCATGATGGGGATGGTTGTCCAGGTTTGGATGACACGCCAACCCATTGTAGGTGAAACAACCCCTAAAACAAGCCATGGGTTGTCAGGGTGGCTTCTTGCCAATGAACAAGCCACCCAGGTTTGCACAGCACAACAACTCACCATGGCTCACAGAGACCTGCTTCGCATGTCATGCTGAGCCACAGTTGGTTGTCACCATGGGTGGTTGCAGGGTTGCTTAGTGTGACATCTGAACCTGGTACAGCTTTTCTGTCATGGGTTCTTTGCAAGCAAGCCACCCTGACAACCCATAGCTTTTAGTAGGGCTGTTTAGGGTGGGTTGTTCTTAAGGTGGCTTGTTGTGTGATGTCCAAACCCAGCAGAATTGCTTCAGCATGGGTTGTTTAAAATGGTGAGCTGGCTGGCAAGAGTGGCAAGAAACCCTGTTATCTTGCTAACAATATCCCCTCTCTATTACATCTTGAAATGACACTAGTCAGTTTACTCCTCCACTTCATCACCTCCCTGGACAGTGACACCATTCCCCACCACCACCACCTTTGGGAAGATTTACACAAATTTAACGTTATTTTCCCCCCCGACTTCAGGGAGCTTTGCGCATGTTTAAATGTTTTTTTTCTTTTCACCATTGGGGAGATTCGTGCAAATTTAATTAAAAAACAAAAAACTTATGGGAGATTTGTGCAAATCTGCTAGTGTGTAATAACTGCTCCACTTTAGCGCAGTAACTGCACTAAAGAGGAGTAGTTACTGTGCTTTAGCAGATTTGTGCAAATCTCCCCAAAGGTAAAAAAGAATCTACAAAGAAACCTCTACTCCGCTAATGAGTACATGAGATACCTACTGGGAGTGGACAGAGGACCAAGGGGGAAACAGGCCGCAGCAAGTTGCAGAGCACCTGATCGTCTGTCAGGAGTAAGCGAATAACCAACCCACCGTAACTTATGTTCAGGGTGGCTTATCATCATGACGTGAGAGAACTGGCTGAGAGGAATCTTGCAAGGGCGGACCTCCTTGGCCTGCGGACCGGACATCCCTCTCTGCAGGCAGAAAGGGAGTCCCACTTTATCCTATGGCCTCTGGGGCGCCCTCCTAAGAACAATTGCATTATGCCCTAATTGGCCTTTACTGTGCTAATAATTTATATTGTAGGCTGATTTCAGAGCTCAATGGAGAGTATAAATTCTGATGATGGTGGTGGTGGTAGTGATTATTTATTTATTTATTTATTTATTATATTTATGAATCGCCCATCTGGCCAGACATCCAGCCACTCTGAGCGATGTACAATGCAATAAAATACAGGGGACACACACACACAGTATAAAACACAATCAAAAACAGCACAAAACCCAAAAATCCTAACCCACCTCATATTCCCGCCTGAAAAGCCACGTTTTTAATGCCCGGCGGAAGCCAATCAAGGAAGGGGCATGGCGGAGGTCACTGGGGAGGGAGTTCCATAAATTGGGGGCTGCCACAGAAAAGGCCCTCCTCCTAGTCCCCACCAGCCTGGTTTCTCTGGCTGATGGGACAGGGAGAAAGCCATCCATGGCGGATCTTGTTGAGCGGTCCACTCAATGTTGCTGGAGGCACTCCTTGAGATATACTGGACCGGAGCCATACAGGGTTTTAAAGGTCAACGCCAACACCTTGAATTCGGCTCGGCAAACAACTGGTAGCCAGTGCAACTCTTTGAGCACTGGAGTGATGTGATCACGTCGGTGGCAGCCTTTAACCAGGCGAGCTGCTGCAACTTCCGAACCGTCTTCCAGGGTAACCCCACGTAGAGCGCATTACAGATGAAGATGATAGTCTCACATGAGTAGGGCCATTGGGGGTGTGCATCATGTGATGAACCAGTAAGCCAGGGTTTACAATGCCAGTACAAACCCTTTGTGTAGATCAGCCTTAATTCAAGTACTAAAATCTTTAGCCTGATTTAACCCTGTTATTGCATTAGGTGACTGTCCAATCTATTCTGCAGCCTCAAAGATTTATTACTCAGCAGGACCGAAAACCAGCAGCCTCTCTTTATGTCTACAGTGGTGACTCAGCATTTTGGCTAAGCAGCAGGTCCTTGGAATATTCTCATGCCAAACTCCTGTTTTTAGGATCACATTCAAATTATAATAACAACTGCTTACAGTGAACTGCCAGATCACTTGCTTATGACAGTTAGATGGAAATGGCTGCCAATCTGTGTACTGTGCTTATTTTTATTCCCTACTGCTTTGAGAAGGCATGAATGCAATACAAAAGCAAAGGTGAAACAGTTATTGAAGCTAACCAGTACCTGAATGTCTAATGAGAAACAATTAAAGAAGAAGACAGTGGGATGAAACACTGTGTTGAAGGTGGGAGTGCATGACCCAGGTGGCTGGTTTGTCTTGTAAAACTTGTGGGAAGCATATTATATGATCTAGTCACTTCATACTGAAATATGTTGTTAGCTATGCTCTGAACTATGTTTGGCATTGCACAATGGCACATGTGCTGGTTATGAACCAGAGGAGACAAATTTGTTGTTGCTTTTTACACAGGCAGCTAGCTAATTCTACCCAGCCAATCTTCCTAAGTAGTTAAATAGTAATGGTTGCCTGTCAAACCAGCACTATGCATCCATGGAACAAGGTCCAGGGTTCCACACACCCATCACTGTCTGGATCATAAGCCACTGCTTGAATTGAATGTGCATTGAATTTTGCACCCAAGCACAGATTTTGTACAACACACTGCTTAGCTTTCAAGGAATGTGCATCCAGATACTCAACCCCAGTTACCCAAAGCTCGTTCAATGGGATGGGAATGTGTATCCCATTGAAGGCAATATAGTGCAGATGGACAGCATCTGTACTCAGATATGCATTTGGGTGCATATGAAATTTAAGTGAGGTTCCTTATCCAGTAAGTAACTGGTACACAGAAGCTCTCTTCTGTACAGTAAGAGAGCTGTACAGTAGGCGTAGCTGAGTGTCTTTTATCACTATAATGTACTGTACTAATGATTTCATTGCCTATACCATTGCAGTGTGGCAAGGCAGAGAGCATCAGACTGGTTGCCTTGGCAATGGTCTAGTATGGCCTCTATCCAGGACCAGCCCTACCATTAGGCAGAGTGAGGTGGCTGCCTCAGGCAGCAGATGCTGGGGGGCAGTGAGTCATGGCTAGGTGTTGGAGGACAGAACTGTGGATGCCATGTGGCTTGCCCTGCACCCCCTAAGCTAGTCTGCTGCCCTCAGGTGCAGTGGAGGATGCTGTCCCTTGACCAGTAAGATTTAAAGGTCAGACTGGTTGGCTTCTGTATGTGGAATGGTGCAGGGAACCATTTTGTGCTTTGCCTCTCAAGCAGCAAAATGTTTTGCCCAGCCCTGTCTCTATCTGTTAAGAATGAGGGCAAATACAAGGATTCATTTGCAGGATATCACCACTTAGCCAAATCTGATTGGCTATTTGGTGCCATGATGACATCACTCTGGCTGCATGTTGGGAACATGTGTAGATAGCAGGAAGAAGAATGTATTTTTAAAATGGTGCCAAGGGAGCTGCCAGGAGGGGCAGCAAAGACATAGATGTGAAAAGGGTACATTTTGAGCCCCAATTTTGGCACAGCCCTCCTCTAAGAATGGTTTAATGGGACACTGAGAAAAACATGCACATTAGCAAGAGACTGGTTGAAACAGAGGATAGAAGGGGAAGATAGATTATCTCCTTCCTAGACAAGTTGTGTCTATTGTTATTGGGTGGGAGGCATTCTGCCTAATGGAACAGCAAAAGAAAGTTCAGAATTATTAGCTTAGGGAAGGTGAAAGTCATTATAGCAGCAAAAGATGTATTCTGAGTTGTTTTCTGTTTCCTATTCATATGAAGGCAAAGAAGAGGTGCCAAAGGAGCTTAAAGGCATGGCCTGGTCACTTTTGAGGCCACTCCTTTGGATATGGTTTTCTAGAACTGGAGCCAGGCAAGGGCTGTGTAGACCGTTGTTCAGGGCATGAAGCCCCGTAATTCTAAACAATGCCCTGCTTGATCAGTTCATCATCACAGCCTTCAGACATGCCAGGTGTTCTAGTGCCACAGTGTGATAAGTTGAATTTTGGCAGCCTCCATGCCTTACTTACAGCTGTTCATGATTGCAAGTTTAGGGCTGAAATCTGGGGAAAGAAGCACGCTGTGATCAGGTATCAAGGTAGCTATTCAGAAAGCAAGAAGCAAAGATGAGGACAACTGGAACAGGGCAAATGTGAGTTTAGTGTCAGGGGAAAGCCAAGTTCTCTAGTACAAGAGTCAGTCCAAAGAGGCAAGAACAGGAAGGAACAAGATGTATTGAGGGGAGGGGGAAAGAGGAGCAAAGATTCAGTGCAGGAACAAAGAGGTCACACCCTCAGTGCAGTTCTATTGGCATTTTCCATTTCCAACTAAATGTGGCCATTTGGGTGGCAACCAGTGCCAGACCAATAGGGCTTGCCCTATAAAGATGCTGGCAGCTTTCAAATGGGAACTAGAAGAAGTGAGGGCTATGTGTTGCTCTGTCCTTTTCTTAGCTATATAACACAGGAACAAAGTTCAAGATGGCTGGCAGGCAGTGGCTTGAAAGCCAAACAAAAGGGCTGCAGATTCTTCTGGAAGTAATTGTTCCCAGCAGAAGTCAAGTCTGGCTGATGGTTTGCCTAAAGGGCAGAGCCATGCCAAGTCGGAGCATCATCATCTCAGTTTTTCCTGATGTAATGAGCCCAGAGCCAGAGAGTAGAAGAATCATGCAACCTGCAGCAATCTGCCAAAGGCATGGTTCCCACTCTAAGATCCAGGGTCCATGACACAGTGGGGTGAAAACCAAACTGGACAAAAAAGCCTGAGCTTTACACATTGCTAGATAACCCAAAATAACTACAGGAACCCTGCATTGCTGTACATGTTGTACAGCAGGGATGGGCAGAAAGTAGATCTCTAGATGTTTTGGACTTCATCTCCCAGCATTCTTGACCATTGGCTGTGCTGGCAAAGGCTTCTGGGAATTGAAATCCAAAACTTCTGGAGATCTACCTTCTGCCCATCCCTGTTGAACAGCATTGCTGTAACTCTGTAAACTGAAATATATGGTCATCAGATTTGTCAGTAAATGTAAATGTAGCAATGCAGGGATCTCTTCACATTCCAAATCAGTGTCAACCATGAACCGTGAGCACCATCCCTTTTATCTGATTAAGGCATATATATCTTGCTACTACTGTATGTACCTTTTTATGTAGTATGTGCTGGCTACAAGCAAATGCTTATATTTACAGTATTTTTCCATGTATAAGACTATACTTTTTCCTAAAATTGTTAGACTAAAAATTGAGGGTCGTCTTATACACGGAAGTAAGCCAAGGAGAGAACCGTGCAGTTGCGAAACTGCCCAGTGGGGGGCATCTTATACATGGGGGCGTCTTATAGATGGAAAAATACGGTAGCTAAAATAGATAATAGTTTTCGAGGGATGACACCGCAAAGTCTGCAGCTTCTGCCCTAACTGAGCTCTCCTAGTGAACCAAAAACCAGTGAACTAAAACCAAGTCCTGTGTGCATCTTGTTTTGTAACTTCATTCAACAGTGACAAGTACAGTGGAAGTGTTGGAGGATATTAGAATGTTGTCTAGAAATAGACATGCAGAATCTAGTTTTTGTACTAGGATATGACTTCCTCAGATTTCTCATAATTAATATATATCTCTCTCTCTCTCTTTTCTAATAAGCAGCTTTCTTGCAATCATAGTTGCAAAGAAAAATTGAAAAATGTAAGCTCCAAAACAGGAAGGGATCCTAAAGGCGTTTGGGGTCAAGACGTAGTTCCCTGTTTCTTCCTATAATGTCTTATCTTTTCTGTGTTGCACCTACATATCTATTCTCTTCACTGACCAAATCCTATCCCTGTTTCTCTACCCACCACTGCACAATAATTGAATTAAATACACACAGTTATCACTGTTAGAAAGACACAATTATTTCCATTTGCACAATTAGGATTTTTACATCTTAAAATTCTCCCTGTGTGTTTCATATACAGTTCTTAATGGCACTTGTGAAATACTGTGTGTTCTTTTCTTTGGCAGTCAAGGGCAGCATTGATGCATTAGTCCGGGATGGCTTCCTCTCTCAGGTGGAATTAGGTTCATCCAGATGCAGGAACTCAGCTCTTGTTGAGCTGTGAATGGTTCCTGCTGTGTGCACGTATCATGAAAAATGGCAGGGCCTGACTTTTGCCCTTATCTCCATTCAGAATGGCAGCAACAATTCAAACTGTGATATGCCTGCATTTCTGCCTCCTCTTCATTTTGGCTTTCCCCTTTTTTCCCTCATTAAAGAGAAGATGGAATGAATCCTGTTGAAAACAGGAAGGCAGGTTGTTGTAGGCAGCCAAATCCTCCTGAAGGTATTGCAATAACCTAGAGGTTGTCTCCACAATTTCAGGTTCTTGATGAAGCTCTGAAGATTTGCAATTACATCTTTACAGTCATCTTTGTCATGGAATCTGTTTTCAAGCTGATTGCATTTGGGTTTCGACGATTCTTTCAAGACAGGTAATAATGACTCAGTTAAGCCTTGTAGGGTGGTGTGAGGCCAGTTTTTAACAAAAAGGTCCCGAAGTGTCTCAATTACAGTACTGTGTGTCAGTATAAATATGGGGATGTAGTTGCCCTAATGGGATCTTGGTCACACAGCTCTTAGTGGTAATACACTCATCAGAACAAAAAATTACACTCAAAGACAGCCAAAGAAAGACATGCTAGTGCAGGGGTACCCAACATGGCACCCGTAGGTGCCATGGTGCCTGCGGGCACCTCAAGTGGTGCCCACAAAGGGGTTCCCAACATGGTGCCCATGGCCACCAAAATCTGTTTTTTTATATATAAGTACATGGATTTGTATGAAATGCATACAACTTTCTAGCAATTATACATAGGCTTCAACAAAACCAGACCAAATATCCTTATAAGTATCCATTTGAAGGTGGCATCTATATGCCACCCATTCAAATGTTGAAAGTATTGTAAGGTCCTCAATCCATTGCATTATAGCAGGTGAGTGTTTACCCTTCCACTGTCGCAATATCAGTCTTTTAGCTGTCAAAAGGGTGCAGAGAATCCATTTATGCTGACCATTTGTTAATATCCATGAAGCAGGTAAATAATTTAAAAGAGCGTGTACATCAGTGAATGTCAAAGACTGTTCCAGTACAAAATTTATCTGAGTAATAACCACTCCACAAAAAGAAGCAACTACTGGATATTGCCAGAACATATGTTTAAAAGAAGCATTAGCTGTATTGCACCACCAGCAATTAGCTGAATTAGACAATCCCTTATTAAAGAGACGTTGCAGTGTCCAATAGACACGAAACAAGAGTTTTTGTTGAATAAGACGAATCCTAAGATCCATAGATGTGACACGTAGATGCCAAAGCGGCAATCCACTGATTAGGCATTTCGTGGTAGTGCCTGTAATGTTGTTTGTATTCTTTTAAACTTGAGAGAGAACACTCCAACACTCAGGATTCCAAAACTCTTTTTACTGCATGAGTCTCAACACCAGCAAACCAGCAGGCCTGCTACACAGTAGTACAGTCATCCAAAACTGCCTGTGTTACATCCAAATGAGTCCCCCCAATACAACACAAACCACATATCATTACAGTGCCCACAGCAGTTTTTCAAATTCCCAAATGTGCCCATGGATCCAGAAAGTTTGGGGACCCCTGCTATAGCACCTAAAGTTGAAAATCTGCATGGCACCCTCTCCCATGATGGTAAAAAATTATAACAAGCTACATTACTGATATTTTGCTGCCCTTTTAATGGTACCCCAAAATCCGCTTCTTGAGGTGGGCCACTTCATGGTAGGATCAACCCTGACTCTGCATATTAGAGAGAAAATAAATTTAATCTACTTACTTACATATGTTTGATTATAAATTACTTTATAGAGAATGTGGCATTAAATGGTCAAAAGTCACCGAAAGATAAACATGCTTACACATCCCATTGAAACTAGCTGACTGTTCCCAGCTACTCTGCTACTTCAGTTCCATAGCACAATTAAGTGGTAGAATCCTGCACTGTACACTACAGGCAGCAGTTCAGGGATGCCATTTTAATGCTCCCTGTGCTAAGGGAGTAGAAAACAAACACAGCAAGGAGCCAGCTGCAAAGTACTGCTGTGCAAGACACTGCTTGGGCAATGTCGAGCCATCCTAGCTTCTGCTTTGCATAGCAGGGAGAAGAAGGTGACTTGCCTAGACTCCTTGTGGACATTTTATCTAGTAAGGCATGGCTTGCAGCAGCGACAGCTTCCTTACCAATGTGCGTTTGTCTTGCCTTCTACGTACTCAGTGAGAGATGGGTGAAACGATGAAAAGAGCAACATGTGTCCATTCCCCACCCTCCACCCCCACTTCAATAGTAGTACCAAACTTAGAAGTCATGGAAATTTATTCAGTCCCTAAGACGCAGCCTGCTGCAGTTGCTGCTTTGTAGCTTAAGGTGCCTTCCTGTCCCAAACAAGGTGCATTCTGGAGTAGGGAGCAAGAGGAAGATATTCATGTGTGACATGAGGCCACAGATGTAGAGGATGGGGATGGGTCCCTCGATATAGTGATTTATCATTGCTTCAGTGAGATGAATACACTGTGACACTAAGCTATGAGCATATGAGTTCCATCACTGAGAGATGGTTTTTATACTGGTTTCCATATTGCTTTATTGATGTGCATGTACCCGGCCCTGGAACTATAAGGAAACAAATTCAGGTCTTCATGCAGTTAACTCTGCATCCCTACCTTGCCTGCTTTTTATATCTTCCAAAATACAAAAAGCATGCCAAGTGAAATATTACTTCTCAACAAACCTCTTTTTCTATTTGATCCCCCTTCTTGGTCTTTCTGGGGGGACCACCATATAACCCTAAGAACCTTGCTCTTATCCTTCCCTGTAATAGTGACTGAGCCTCGGGGCAAATCTTTTTTCTTTTTTTACTTTGGAAAGATTCTCCAGAAGTTCAGTGAGAGCCATACTTGGAAATATAGCTTGAATGAAACATTTAAAGAAAATTAAACCAACATTGACTTTCTTTTATCATCTGGGTTGCCCTGCACATTAATTCACTTACAGTTTTGCCCCTTCTTTTCCAGTCTGGTGTGTTCAGTTTTGACTAAGTCTATAATCTAATAATGGATCTTTTGCTTAACGTGTTCCATCTCAAAAATTGCTGGAGGTGGAGTGTCGGTTTATGAGTGCTAGAATGATTTAAATGACTGGAATTCCTTTGTCACATAAGTGCCCCACCCCATGCAAATAATTTAGCAGATTTTTCCATTTCATTTTTATGTTGCCTTCAGATGGAACCAATTAGACCTGGCAATAGTGCTATTGTCCATCATGGGGATCACGCTGGAAGAGATTGAGGTGAATGCGTCACTGCCTATCAACCCCACCATTATCCGGATCATGAGGGTCCTGAGGATTGCTCGAGGTCAGTCTCTCATTGCTCCTCAGGCATTCCATCCACACAGCTTTTGGTCCCAGGGGAGCTGTTAATTTCTGGCACAGTAGGGATTCCCATATGCCATGCCTACAATTCAAGTATAGCCTGCCTGGCTAATACTCATCTCAGTGCATTTGATATTATGGTTAGGTTAACAACACAATCCTAACTTATTTACTTAGTACATTTATATCCCACCTTTCCTCCAAGGAGTTCAAGGTGACATACGGTACATGGTTCTCCTCCCCACCCTCACATCATTTTATCCTCACAACAACCCTGTGGGGCAGGTTGGGTTGAGAGAATGACTGACCCAAGGTCACCCAGTGAGCTTCATGACTGAATGGAGCTTTGAACCTCAGTCTCCCCAGTGCTACACTGACAGCTTTGTGCTTACTCAGAAGTAGGTTCCTGTCACTGTTGTAACCAGCTGTTCATGTGGCAGGCATTGCATATAGTGAAGGACTAGAATTGTTTGGTCCTCAAGCACTCTAGATGAACTTCTGCCATCTATATTCCCAAGCAAGGGAGTTATTGGTGGTGTTCTGTGCTCCAAGCAACAAAGTATTAAAGGATTTTGTTATAGAACCACTGGAGCTGGTGGCATTAGGTTATAAAGTCCTTGGCTCTGAAGGTCATGAGTTCACTCCCTAAGTGCATCCTGGGTTTAGAATCAAAGAATAAGACTTTATTTCGTCCCGAGTCTTGCTACATTGAAATCGACGGGGATACATTTGTCTTCTTAATTCTTTAGTTTGAAGCTGAATTCTCACAGTCCATAGATCAGATCGATTTCTGACCTTTCCAGACCAGTTGACTTTACTCAGTAGCAATAGTCCCTGCCAGGAGAAAACATCATGCTTGCATTCCTGGCACAGTGTCAGCAGCACCCAATTTAGTGAGTGAAGGAGATGGGGTTTCATTCTTGATGCCCCTGGGCAGGCGAGCATGTTCA
Organism: Shinisaurus crocodilurus; assembly: GCA_021292165.1. Lineage (NCBI taxonomy): Eukaryota > Metazoa > Chordata > Lepidosauria > Squamata > Shinisauridae > Shinisaurus > Shinisaurus crocodilurus. The sequence goes on along the minus strand of CM037881.1, from coordinate 62,487,544 downwards.
CAGGATTCGAACTGCTGATGTCCTGATAGCAACAGAGCACTCCATAGATAGAACATGGCCTTGACTTTTCACCTCCAGTGGAGGCTCCTTGCCATGACACTTAGGGAACCTGATGGGCCTTTTGAAATTTACATTTCCTTTTCACACACCAGTACTGTGGCAATGATGCAATGAACATTTCATTCTCTGCAGTGTTAAAATTGCTGAAGATGGCTGTAGGGATGAGAGCTCTGCTGGACACAGTCATGCAAGCGCTGCCTCAGGTAATCTTTGCGTCTTATCACAAAGACCTTGGCTGAATTTCCTTCATTTTTTCCTTGCCTTGAGAAGTCAGTGAGTCATTTGCATTTCTCCCTTACTCTTGTCTTCTCCATGCTTAGAACTACCTTTTCTGTGGGATAGGTGAGAATGCTAATATTTCCCTTCTAATAGTTGGGTATCTGCACAGAATAGGATGGAATTCTTCTGTTGCAGTTCTTCACGTTCAGTTTGGTTTGTCTCCTGCTCAACCTCATTGTCCGTTTGCTGCTCTTCATACATTTGCAACAAACATGTGCTTCCTCCTCTTGAGTTTGTGGGCTTGCCTTAGGGGGGGAAAAGCTAAATATTGACAGTTGTGCATACACACACACCCAAAACAAACCAAATGCCATAATGCAATGAGCAAACAACAACAGCAGAGGAAACTTTGAAATTTCTCCATAGGATTGTAAAACAGCTGGGATTGTGTAAGGTCAGAAACAATGCCCCCCAACCATTGAAGAAGGAAATTAACACAAAGCACTCTGTATTGTTGCTGTTTTAAATCATTTTAAAAGCATCGAAACAAAGGAAAAGCCTTTGCTAAAGGGTTGAAGGGAGGATAAAAACATAATTACGTTTGTCCATCCATGAGCAAGGGGCATTGTGGGAAACCTAGTGCCAGTTTAACAAAGAACCAGCTTTTCCATGAAAAGTTGCCAAAATGGAAAGCTGTTTGGTGTTGGTCACATGATACAGTGTGGGCCAGGCAGGCCATTTGTTGTATTTCCAAGCACACAAATAAATCACATGGTCTAGAATTATCCTAACTGTGAAACTGAACAAAATGGTGCTGGATCCAAGCCCTTGATAGAGCAGAAGTGTGAGCTCAGCTTTTAGTTTTAACTTCTTCTCTTCTTTTTACTGAAACAAATTACCTGGTAGAATGGGTAGGCCTTTTTTCCCATTCAAAACTGATTTGCCTGTTCAGCAAGGTGACTGGCAACAATAAAAAACCTTCAAAACAACTTCGACCTGCACCTGCATTTCTCCCTCACCCACATTATGGCTGTTTAGAATTTGTAGTCTTTGTATTCATTCATTGGCATAGTAAACCTTGGATTGGACTGCTACTAGTAGTTACCGTAGATAGGACTTCGTAAAGCTAATGAGGAAAAAGAGACAGAGGTAACATATCCAGTGAAAACCAATGTGGTATATCCTTCATAATGAGCATTACTTGAGGGTCATACGTCAATGAGTATTTTATTTTCCTCCATTTTTCTCTTTACAGGTGGGGAATCTAGGTCTTCTCTTCATGTTGTTGTTTTTCATATTTGCAGCTCTTGGAGTGGAGCTGTTTGGAGACCTTGGTAAGTTCTCTGCTCCACCTGTTGCATTAGTTGGTTGAGGCAGAATAAAGTAGGCATTCATAAAGGAACCAAGGCTAAATCATCCTTATTTTTGGTTCATTGTACAGAATGCGATGACACTCATCCGTGTGAGGGCTTAGGGCGGCATGCAACTTTTCGCAACTTTGGGATGGCCTTCCTCACACTTTTCCGTGTGTCCACAGGAGACAACTGGAATGGGATAATGAAGGTAAAATCTCCATCAGAATAAGTACGGAATAGAAGAATATAAGACCGATATTTTTATGGTTTGAGAAGCTGATGAGACTGTGCTGAATATTTCCCCATTTTGATTTTTGAGCAGAAATTAGTTATGGCATGTGTATGTGTATACAAATTGCTTTCCTTTTTCAATCCTGCTTAGTGCCAGTATTTCCTCTAGCTGCTCCTGGCTAGGGCTTTTCTCCTTGCATTATTCATAGGATGATCCTAGCCAATCAGGGATCACATTGTGATCATGACATCATCAAAGTGGTCAGATTTGATATTACTAAGAGCAAAGCCAGAGCAAGCGTAATGATTCCTGAATTAGGTGAACTCTTCCAAAGCACTGTCAATGACTGAAATTGTCAAGGTCAGGAGAGGTGCTTATTTTTGCTATATCTTTAGAGAGGCCTCTAGGGCACACAACAGAACACATTAATAGTTTCACTGGTGTGTGCCAGCACCTAGAATTTGCAGCTGCCACAGAATGGATTAAGCCCATCCTGTTGGAGACATGGAGTCATCATGTCTAGATCAATACAGCCTGCAGCCATTGTGAATTCTCTACAGTTCCCATGATGCTCTACAGTTCTAAATGCATTGTGCATGTAAGTTAGTGCATAAGCCGCTTTTACAAAGGATGTGTTGCACAGGATAATAGGGACTTCAAGGAAGGCTTCATGTGACAGAAAAGGTCTACCATAGGTGAGCAGGTTCCAAAAATTCCACAGAAACATTGTAGAGGGGTGGAAGAAATTGATCTGCAGAAATTTTACAGTGGGCTTTGCCAACTCCTATAAAAAACATTTGGACTTGAGAGCTGGAAACTGAGTAGCCCAAAGTGCAAATTTAAGTGGATAGGTGCCGGAAGTTCTCTCAGAAGCCACAACCATTTCCACCTCCCTTCCCTCTGTTCCCTCCCAGGACACATTGCGAGACTGCGATGAGGAATCCACCTGTTACAACACTGTCATCTCGCCTATGTACTTCGTCTCTTTTGTGCTGACAGCCCAGTTTGTCCTGGTGAATGTGGTGATTGCTGTACTGATGAAGCACCTGGAGGAAAGTAACAAGGAAGCTAAAGAGGAAGCAGAACTGGAATTGGAGCTGGAAATGGAAATGAAGACAATCACCCCGGGTCAGCACCTGCCCTCGGATCCTTTCATGTGGGCAGGCAGTAATGCAGGAGAAAGGCCTGAGAGCCCTGGAGGATATGCCAATCCCATGCAAATCAAGGTGGATTCTCAGCTCTCATTGGTTCATCCTATGGTGAGAATCTCTGGTGGTGGATGAAGTGAGGAGTAGCATACACTTTTCTCAGATAGCATATGCACAGATTCCATTAAGGAAGTCTTGAGTGTATTGTTATTATATAAGGGAGTTGTATTCTTTTTTTCTCTGCAAAATTCACGGGGGCATACAGTAAAATCCCTATGCACCAGTTGCAGGCCAACAAATGAGGTGCTCACACAGAATTGCTATTATTAATCATACAAAGAGCTCTGTGTGTCTTCACCCACTAAAAATATAAAATGAGGCTCTAGTTTCTCAGACACAGGTTGTTCATTATTGTCTGTATTTGAGGGACAGTATACAGAGGGCCCAATTCTCTTTTCATAGACCTCCTCTGCAGTGATTTCCAGGCTCCTCTGATGGAGTCATCATGAGCACGTGTAATGAGTTGACAGGATATGTTGGCGCATAAGGGATGCCAGGCAAATGACTGCATGAGATACATGTTTACTCTCCCAGCTGGATGTCTGGTATATGTACAGTGTATTTATGCAGACGCATGCCAGATATAACTGCGCATCTTATATTTTCAGCCTTCCAGAACAAAAGGAAATTGCCTTTATTGTTTTAATACCTTCCATAGATGTTCATTTCGGTGCAGCACCAGTGGCAAAGATTTGGAAACATCCATGTCAGGGCAGTGGGAGCTGTTGTTCCCTTTATTCATTCAGAAGCCACACTTCCCCCTCGATAGCAGACAATTAATTCATTTCCCAGGGAGACTCAGTTCACGTCAACTGTTCAAGGGACAGCCATTGCCCTTTTTTGTTGTTAGGTATCTATTCATTTACAAAATGATGTCGCCAATGTCAGGGATGTGTAGCCAACTGCAGGTGAAGACTTGGGAACAGACTTCCACTGGCCCCTCACTTGGGGACAGGGAGAAGATTTGCGAGTGGGGGAGGAGAGAGGAGTCAAGTAACAGGTCAGGTTGGTCACAGGTAAAAAGGCGTGGACACAGGAAAGGGGCTGACCTCGCTAATGCCGTGAGGCTTAGCAGGAGGGAGATTGGGACGTCTTTGGGGTTTTGCCTTTCTCGCCTACATTGGGTGCCTGGAGGCGTCAAAGTAAGGCGACAATGGTAAGGCCCTCCAGCTCCACATGGAGGGCAACTGGCCGGGGGCGGACCAACCCGCCTCCGGTGCGGTTAGGATGTATTCGCCAAAATATTTAAAATATTGGTTTTTTCCCGGCCAATGGCCGGGCTAGGTTAGTACCGCACTTCGCCCTTCACAGATCTTCAATTCAATAAATGTGGCCCTGATTTGAAACCATATACTCTGTGTCTGACTCTTCTTTATCTCACCCATACACTCGCAACAGACTTCCACTGGCCCCTCACTTGGGGAGAGGGAGAAGATTTGCGAGTGGGGGAGGAGAGAGGAGTCAGGTAACAGGTCAGGTTGGTCACAGGTAAAAAGGCGGGGACGCAGGAAAGGGCTTATTTAGGCACCTGGGTTCCCGCCCACGGTCTCTTTTGCTGCTGTTTTCCGGCTCCCTCCCATCCCGCCCTGTTAGCAGTGTAGGCTCCTCTGGTCGCCCATTAACGGGGGCCGAGTAGGCATTTTGACTCATTGTCTCAATTCGCCGGGGCAATGGGCGGGTTTCGCCTACTCTACACTGTGAATCAGGGTAGGGAAATTTTTGAATTCGATCTTGATCCCACCAGGGGGATCTTAGTAAATTGGTCGCATTTGCGGGAAGTGCGGGATTAGGCAGTATGGCTTAGGGTTATGGTGATCATCCAGTGGCACCTTTCAAGGTGACTGACGTTTACCCAAGGCTGACCTCGCTAATGCCGTGAGGCTTAGCAGGAGGGAGATTGGGACGTCTTTGGGGTTTTGCCTTTCTCGCCTACATTGGGTGCCTGGAGGCGTCAAAGTAAGGCGACGATGGTAAGGCCCTCCAGCTCCACATGGAGGGCAACTGGCCGGGGGCGGACCAACCCGCCTCCGGTGCGGTTAGGATGTATTCACCAAAATATTTAAAATATTGGTTTTTTCCCGGCCAATGGCCGGGCTAGGTTAGTACCGCACTTCGCCCTTCACAGATCTTCAATTCAATAAATGTGGCCCTGATTTGAAACCATATACTCTGTGTCTGACTCTTCTTTATCTCACCCATACACTCGCAAAAGGATTGGCACTTTTATCAGCTACTTGAGAGAGTTTTTTGGAAGTTATAAAAGTCAGCTATTTCTTCCTTTCATCACAATTGGAAAGGTGTGTATGTCTACTATATTTTCTTTCATTTTTAAAATTTTTGCTCATCTGCAAAAATAAATTTTTAAAAAACTCCTTGGAAATAATCTTTGCTAGAAAAGGGTTTGCAAATTATTCCTTGAACCCCTTGGGCAAATGATATTGTGATAGTTTGTGATTCTTCCCCCCCCCCACACACACACCCATTTTCTTTCAATGAAAACCTCTGCATTCTTAAGTGCTATTTGTTTGAACACATGATGAAAGAGGAATACAGCTCCCATAATGCAACCCTGTAGAGTCATGTGATTGGCATGCTTTTTTGCTTGCATGTTCCATAAAATATCTGCACTGTGTTCATTAAGTTATAACTGTAAGGGTTCATGTCATCATACACATTGGCTCTTGCCTGCATAGAAAGTACTGCTTTTAAGTTATCAGCCATCATATTGCTTTAGAAGCTTTATGCTATGTATCAATATTCAGCTGTAAGCACTTGAGAGCCAACATTTCTGAAGTTGGAAGCCTGACATCTGGAAATCAGGGTAAAATTTTCTAAAGCTTCTAGGCCTTCTGAATCCGCTCGCAGAACTATATCATCAGGCACTACAGAGTCTAAAGCTGCAATCCTAATCCCATTTATTAAGGGAATAAGTCCCATTGGATTCAGTATAAGCATTCATAAGATTGGCCAGTGAATTGTTTTTCAAGCCTCAAATTTAATAACTGTCAAGGAAAATCAAAGGAAACTAAGTGATGGCCATACATAACTTAAACCAGAGTATTTTGATTTCGACTGGGTTAGACCTTTTGAAATGGACAGGTCAGTATATTGCAGCATCAGACTCTGGCATTTGAAAGACTTACACAAAATCCTGCCTGTTGCAAGTGCTTTGAGAGTGGGACTGTATTGAAACTGCTTGTGCAGATTATTCTCCTTAATTAATTACCTTAGTTACGAGAGGGATAAGGATAATATTTTAAGGCTGATTCCAGACATTAAAACATCTAGTTCTAAAGCAGTGGTGAATCACCCTGTGATGCTTCTTGTTCAGATCTCCTTTTAATCCGGTAGCAAAATCATTAAGATTCGCAACCACGGACGCTAAAGTAGCATTGAAATGGTGCTGATATTATACAGCAGGAGTGAGGAACTTGCAGCCCTCCAAATGTTGATGAATTGCATCTCCCATCATCGCAGCCAGCATGGCCAATGGTTGGAGTGATGCGAGTTGTAGTCCTAACAGCATATGGAGGGCCCAGGTTCCCCACTCCTGCTATAGACCTAACTTGGTCTCCAACAAAGCAACGTTAACCCTCGGTCTGGAAAGCAGACTTAAGTGCACTTCTGCATGGTTGTTCTGTTTCTGAGGAGCTGGTTCAGTCTACTCAATACCCCCAAGTCACACAGAGCCCATGAACAGCCCATCCTGATTTTCCACCTGTCTGCATGGCAGACAGGGGAAATGGTTGGCTCTGTACTGTCTGTGCAGTATGCACAAGGAGAAAGCAGTGATGTTCCCAAACAAACATGCCACATTATTATTTATTTATTTATTTATTTATTTATTTGAAGCTGCCATGTCCTACTTTGCAGGTTGTGCACCAATGTGTGGATCTGGAGAGTAGGAAGCTGCCCATGTAGATGCCCATAAGTCATAATGCTTCCAAGCACTTTTCCCCATTAGAATTAGTCATCCAGTTAAGCATAGTTCCAAGGGCCAATGCTTGTAGCAGTAGATTCAGCCTTTCCTACTGAAGCATGATTAAGTAGGAAAGGGCAGTGTTCTCTCCTTCTAGAACAGGAGCAGGGAATGTGTGGCCCTCCAGATGTTTTTGGACTGTAACTCCCATCAGCCCTATCTAGCATAGCCGATGGCAAGGGATGCTGGGAGTTGCAGTCCAGGAACATCTGGAGGGTCATATGTTCCCTACCTCTACACCAGATCACAAACACATATGTTCCCTACCTCTGTTCTAAAATCTCCCTCCTTCCAGAACCAGGCTATCCAGACTCCTGCTGCTGTCATTAAAAGCTCCTCCCACATGGCAAGCTGATTCATCTTGTTTCTCTGTGTCCCTCCCATCCAGCAGTGTACCACTGCAAGAATGGCAGAACTCAGGGCTGATTTACATGACAACTTTTTGCAGGGAAGGTCCCATCCCTGGTGGCCTTTGTTTTTGTCACCTTGGATGAAAAATATTGGTGGCAGTGAAGCTTTTGTTTGAGATTTCCTGCCATTGGCCGGTTCCCAGTAAAGTGCATTACTCCAAATGCTTTGGAATGATCAGCTGGGTGAAGAAAACCCTTCAAAGGAATCTTGTGAATCAGCTTTCAGGTTTTGCTAAAAGAGGGAGACAATAGTGATTCCCACCCAACTGCAAAATCTTGGGGCGTAGTTTAGATTTCCAAACCAGCTTGGTTGCCATTTCCCCATGTCTGGATCCTACACTACCCCAACAATGTTTGAAAGCCTGGTAGGTACTGCTCACATCTGTGTTTGTGATCTGGTGTAGGGTGACTGATTTGCTGGTAGCATGTGATCTACCTGTCACCTGTGATTCCAACCTTCAAAGTTACTTAAGCAGCATAGGATGCAGCCCTGGGAAATAACAACCTCTCTGTCAACAGAGGGCAGGCCTAAGCGATCTAATTTTGTCAGTGCAAGGAGGAAGCTATGCATACCAGCACCAGCAGACAAAGTGGTGGTTGAAAGCCACTGTGTCGAGTCACTTTTTGTGCTTTTGAAAATTTAATCTTACACCATTCTGTAGACTGTAGAGGGTAAATCACAGAGGCCTGATTTTCAGAGATTCTAAGCTCTTGAGTCACAAGACACTGCGCGTCATCCAGCACCTCTGAGGGCCATGCTATTCCCATGTGCAGCTCCAGCGTTGCCAATGCGTGGATTTTTCAGGCTTAATGCTGGGCTTCCATCCCCCACCACCATTTGAAATTGCGCATATTGTTGTTTAGTTCTGCTGCAGTTGTCCCCTGTCATGTCAAGTAGGATGGCCCTGCAAAGTAGGTGTACTTTTGTCAATTAGTAAACAGCTGTCAGTAGCCATTCTGGATGAATGTAAGGTGTCCTACTACCAGGCTACCAGCCTTAAAGCACCAGTGTGTTTAGTTTTGGTCTAGTGTGTACTAATGTCTGAGAAAGGTTCTGACCATGGTATTACTGCACTGTTCTTTTTCCCCTCTCTGTCTCTGTCTTCCCTTCCTGGCCATTTCAACAACTGCTGTTCTGTCTGAAAACATTTTTTCCTTTTCCTGTCTCTCTTCTCCCCTCTTCTGTCTCTTACACATTCTCTCTCTCTCTCTCTCTCTCTCTCTCTTTCTTGCTCTCTTTCTCCCTATCCCTCTCTCTCTTTGGCCTGGCTTATCCTTCTGCATGCTTTATGGCACTCCTCCCAGGAAAGACACTTGTTTGATACCATATCACTGCTGATCCAGGAATCTCTGGAAGGAGAGTTGAAGCTGATGGACAACTTGTCAGGCTCTGTGTGCCATCATTATGCCCTTCCAACTACTGACAATTACAACTCTGAGAAACAGGTTAATATTACTAATTTCCTGCAAAGTTTCTATCTAAATTTGGATTGAAACCTTCATTACAGAGAGAGAGAGATTTTCTTACTTGATCTAAAGTAGGTCTATCTAAGACTAAAGTGTCTAAGGGTGCAATCCTATGCATGTTTAGACAGCATGGCTGGCTGGGGAATGCTGGGAGTCGTACTTATTTCTGTCTAAACATGGATAGGATTGCACCCTATGGGTTCAATCCTACACACGCTTACCTGGGAGTAAGTCCCATTGACATCAGTGGGGCTTACTTCTGAGTAGACTTCTCTTGGATTGCACTGTAAACTATTTTTATGGGACAGCAAATGCATTTCTTTATGTTTAAGATGAGATGGGTATTATTTACTGTCTAGTCCTATGCATGTTCAAGTTCAACTAGAAGCCCCACTGAATTCAACAGGACTTGCTGCCAAATCAGTATGCATAGGACTACATGTTAGGACCAGTATTTAGTGCACTGAGGTTGCAATCCTATGTACACTGACCTGGAAGTAATCCCCACTGAATACAGTGGAGCTTATTTCTGAGTAAACACACATAGGATTGCACTATACCTTTTATATATAAGAGTGTTGTTAAGACGGTGTAGAGACGAGATGTTGCTCTTGTGAACATTTCCATTTATCTGCATGGAAGCCTATGCTGATGTTTGTGGGATATATTAGGATGTCAAGAATGAAGTATTGGCCTGCTTGTAACCAGACAGATGGGTTTCTGCATGTGGATTGTTGTCACCTTGTTTAGTATATTCCTTGTGTCAAAACAAGTGATGTAATTTAAAATCTAGGACAGTTCCAAAGTTATCAGGGTACATGATTATGATTAGTTCCATGTGAAATTAGAAGATACCTTTGTTCAAATCCAATTCCTGGTTGAGCCAAAATATTCTAATCAATAAAAGCTTTAATATCATATTAAAAGAGCATACCAATTCACAGCAATCCTATGTCCATCCAATTCACAGCAATCCTGTGTCCAAACATCCTATGCACTGCCAGCAGATGCTTGGCAGAGTAGGAAGAGCAACAGCAGCTGTCTTCACCTCTCTGGCCTCCTTTCTGTTGCTTTTCTACTAGATGCACTTTTGGGAGCTGGGAGGCTTTAGGATCCTGTGGATCCTCAGGGCCTCCCCACCCCACCCCTTCCCCCTCATGTGCATCCTCACTCAAGGTTAGAGCTCTGACCTTGGGTGAGGAAGCCACTGCAATGCTTTCCATGGCAGTGGCAAGGGGTGGGAGGGGAGGGGGGAAATCCCTGTTTGGAGTCTCCCACCCACCCCAACATCGTAGCAGCCTTGGATGGGGAACTCTGCCATACCCTATGGTCCCTGGGACATTCTCCCAAGGACCATAGGTTTGCTCCCTAAGTTGGTGAGTTAAAATTGTGATTTGAAAAGTAGATCCATACTACCTTCAGTTATCTCCAAGCCAATTTAAATGAGATGCTTGCTGGGCCCACAAAACACATTTTGTCTTGCAGGTTTCCATGCAGCCAGCATGACGTTTAAGATGTTGTTAAGCCATTCACCTGTGTATATCTGCCATGCAGTGTTTGTCCACCAACATAGCTTCCATCTGGAACATAGGCTGTTGGCAAGCAAACAATGTATGTACATGGCACATGAACGCTTTACATGTGACAACAGGCCACATGGAACCCTGCATGGGTTTGTTTTTGTGTGTGCATGTTTGCCCAGCACCTCCCATTTAAATTGGCTCTCAGAAAGAAACTCCCATCAGGTTTATGAATTTAAGGGGGTGAGTGGCTTGGGTACTTCACAAATTTTGATGAAAATAATAAAGATTGCTTTAGTTCCATTCCACAATGAGTGGTAGGTTGATACTGTCATAAAAAATAAGAAACCAAGATCAGCCAGAGTCCCCCCCCCAAAAAAGGCTTTTTATTGAGTTGTTGCAATATATGTAAATGTAATTTATTCATTGACTTAGCAGTTAAAAGCAAGACAGTTAATCAAGTAGGTCCTCTCAATTAACAGACATAGCGTTTAGATATATTGACATTTCAAAGGTGAAAGTGAAATATCAGGGTGTTAAGTGACTGCCACATTTTCTATCCCATAATTTGGGGACAGACCCCCCCCCCCACCTGATTTATAGGACTTTCAGAACTTGGCAGCTTTGATATTTTGGAGGTGTTAGTCAACCCAAAACTACTTCATGCACAGGATCATACCTACTTCATGCAAAAGCAGACATTTTTCATCATTGGGCTGTTAGGCAAGTTCTGGGCAGATCGCTGCAGCACACCTTTGTTTTAATATTTCCTACACACAAAATGAATGTTCATTGCACCTCTTGATCCAAATACAGGTGTAAAAGTTGTTCAAAACAAAGCAAAAATATGAGCTTCTATTCCTTCTTTAACACAACTTTTTCTATTTTGTTGATACTTGGTTAATTTTTCTTCTGAGCCATGTGTCCCTGTGTCCTCACAATGGTCTTAACACGAAGGGAGCAGAAGAAGGAGAGACCTCCTTCTGGAATTTGAAATTGGCTTCCCTTTCAAAGCCTTGCGACACTGGGTTATCCCAAATTCCCAAAGAAGGGTTTCCAGAAGGCACCCATATTGTGAATGGCGCCCACAGTACCATCCATATTCCTAGCAATCATTCATGATGCATCAATAGAAGGTGGTGGCTGAAGTGGTCAGTCTGGAAAGGGAAGTTGCAGCTGCTCACAATTAACATATAAGGGGGAGCGAGCAGTCACTATGCCCTGCATCATCCATTAGCCACTAACTGAAAAAAATGTATCTCTTCAAACCATCCCCCCTTTCTTCTCATACCATTACTCCTGCGATGAGCATTTGGTTTGCTTACAGTGCAATCCTATACAGGTCTACTCAGAAGTAAGCCTCATTGAGTTCAATGGGACTTACTCCAAGGTAAGTGTGCATACTGCACACTGTATAGGATTGCAGTCTTAATCAAGCAGCAATACATCTGAAAGATTTCTTTGTAGGTCTGTAACCTGATTAAAGAAACTTTAGCTGATTAAGGGCACAATCCTATGGAAGTTTAGACAGAAAAAAGCCCTACAACTCCCAGCATGCCCCAGCCACCAGCCACCAGCTGGGGCATGCTGGGAGTGGTAGGCCTTTTTTTCTGTCTAAACTTCTATAGGATTGTGTCCTAAGCATATCAGTTGATCAACCAAATTTGCATTTGGGTCAAAACAATGCTTCCGAAGTAAGAAGCATACTTCCTTTGTTTCTAGAACATGCACACAGGTGACATAAGCGGGCATCAACTTAGAAGAGGCGTTCTCACCTTTGTGAGTACTAAAAGAAGGGGATGCGTCCTTTAAGATGGTGCTTGCCATCCACAGTAAACACTTGTATTAAATTTTATACATACATACATACAAAAAATCTGCTGCCCAGTTAACCAGAGAGAGTTTTTCAGTCAATTAAAGTTTGGGGTTTTTTAGTCAGTGAATCCATTAAACCATTCTTTCCCAATCTGGTGTCCTTCAGATGTGTTGGACTACAACTCCCATCACTCCCAGCCAGCATGGCATGCAGTCCAGCACAACTGGAGAACACTAGGATGGGGAAGGCTGGATTAAACATTGCAGTCTTCTTAGTTAACATTACTTAAGGTTTCTTGTTAAATGTCATTTAAAAGCTTATTTATCAGTCCACTGAGTGTCAAAAATGGAGGATACAACATATATATATATATATATATATATATAAATGAAGCAGTGGTTAAAAACCATGGAGGCATCTAAATGACCGCAGCTCTACATATCTGTGCAGATTGAATTGCCTGCAGTGTAGGTGTTACATACTTATAGTACCTGACTGGTTATTCTTTTCCAACGTAGCAAGTCTTAATGTCAGGCTGAAAGTCTCATTTTCCGGAGTGATTTGAGATTATGAAGGCCACCTTCTTCCAAGGACAAGAGGGGAGGCATATTTTAAAATGTTGTTTTAAGAGGAAGCCACCAATGTAGCCTGTCACATTGTCCATTTCCAGCCCAATTTCCTATGCTGGCCTCACCTGAATTAGTCACCATGCAACCCCAGGCATTAACAACCAGGCTTACTGCTGCCTCTGGCAAGAAGAAGAAACATGGGTATTTTTTTAGAACACAGCAAATAGTGCATACTAGAAGCTACACTGCTTCCCCCAATTGTAAGCTATTGTTGTGGTGTTCACTATGGGAACCTCTTCTTCTGTGTTGTGTGAAGCAACACTCAGGCTAAGCACACTCATTAGGAAATAAGTCTTATTGAACTTTGTAAGACTTTCTTCCGAGCCAATATGTTTAGGATTGTATGTGCGGTCTCATTTTGCTTTCAGAAAGGCAGCCTCTGCTCTTGTCAGTCACCCCCATGTCTGAAGGGATGTGAAAATGTAGTGAAAACCAGAATATTTTCATCTCTCTCTGTGTGTAAAAAGATCCATATATGGCAAGACACATAGATCTTCTCTCCAAGTTAGAGGCATGCATTCTGGTTCTCACTTTATGCCTGTATCATTAAAGTAAGAAGCATCCTTAAGCTATTTGAAGCAGTAATTTGCAAACATCACCTCATTTTTACTAGGTTGTAGCATGATGAGATCGGTGATATTCATGCTTGTTTACAGCAGACAGAGATTCCTTCTCAAAGTGGTAGTTCAAAGTTGCTGGCATAGTATTCAGTTCCCAGTCTTAGGTCCATTCACAACCAAAGACAGAATTGCTAAGATACCCTGAATCTCTATTTTTGGACCAATGCTATCATTATTACTAGAAACATTATTTAGGAATAATAGGAAGTCATTGGACATTGCGTTACATAATTTCTTAACAATATATTCCAAATCAAAATGTTTAGTACTGCTTGAATTTAAAAAACGGCTAGATTCATGGATGATTATCTCAATATTCAGTTTCCTGACCCAAATGAGGGTTGCTCAGCCATTACTAGCTTTCTTTAGCCCTCCTTGAGATTCTCTATGAAACCCACTCATTGCTGGGCTAGATACAAGCCCTGCTCTCCACGCTATATCCTGAAAGATTCATTACCATTGGACACAGATTGCTTGAGCACTTAAAGTAAAAGCACTAATTCTTTGGCATAAAAATTCAACTGCTGATATAAAGGAGAAATTGGAGGGCATGGAATAGGCCTACCTTGCAGTAATAGTGACTATTTGTTTGAGTCAGTTTTATGGCACTGTAAATGTTTCCTGCAAAAAAGAAAAGCCCAATATTCTTGTGGAGAAGCACATTAAAATCCAAATGAGATGCCAAGTTTTGGGGAGATTACTTGGGAATTCAGCAGTCCACATTAAGACCAATAAACATTGCTTGAGGATGGTGATAGCAATGGGCCTGCTTTATTAATGAGCACCGTGACATGGTCTTTGCCACAGAGTCTAAAATGGTCCATTAAATACAAAAAAAAAAAATTGTCATTCATCCATTATAGGGCCCCTTTTCAGGTCTTAAAAGAGATTTATTTGGAGAGAATGTTGACATAAAGGGTTAGACTGCTCATGATAGGTTCCATTTTTTAAAGCATTAGTAACAGTTAGACCCTGAACCCATTAAAGATAATAGAAAGAACTGGACTTAATATCCCTGAGCTTTCATATCCTCAAATCTTCTGAAGCCATGTACAAGAAGAACCACTTTACTTCTAGCACAGATTAGAACCCCACACCTGTTAAAGATGCACTGAGTGGCCCAAAGTTACATGCTCTTTAATCACACCCTGACCCTGTGATTAAAGGGGTAACTAATCTACATTCTGTCTGCAATCCTATACACTTACAAGGGAGTAAAGGTTGGTGCTGTTATTTGACGCAGTGCTCTGAATTTTGCTGTCTCTGATGGGCTGTAACACTTCTACGCTTGAAATGTTGTGGCTCAGCTTGCTTATTGATTGATTGATTTAAAATCACGGATTCTCAGATTGAAAGAGGGTGTCAAAACATTATTATATTCTTAAAGTGTTCAGTGGTGTTGGGTGCTTCATGTAGCTGTTGCAAATAAAGCTAAAGGAGCCTTGAAACCAGTAATTCCTAATTTAGTCTAGCTAATCCAACAGCCTTCTAAACTATAGGGCAGCGGGCTCCAACCTTTTTGGGTCAGTGGGCACATTTGGAATTTTGAGTTAGTGTTGTGGGTGTTCTCACAACATAGCAGCTGGGGGGTGCCCATAAAATCGGGGCATGGCCAGTCACAAAACCCATTTCCCGAGAGGCAAACTGGTGAAGCTAAAAGAAAAGTAACTTGTCCAAGAACCTAAGTACAAGGCAGAGGTGGAGTCTGAACTCCAAAACAAAAGCCACTCTTTTGAACTCAAAGAAACATGGTGCTGGAGGACAGCACTTTACAGCATGCCAGCCTCCCAGTTTAAAAAAATAATTAATTAAAAAACCTTAAGGGATAAAATAGAAATCAGGAGGGACAGGGAGCCTCTGAGGTGCCATGAGAGGTGACCATGGGCACATTGGTGCCCACAGACACCACATTGAAGACCCCAGTTATAGGGCATGTGAAAATGCCCCTGAGATGGTGATCTTACCAAGGCAAAGTAGATCTACACTGTAACTGTAGCATTTTAAATTGAGAAGAGTACTTTGGACCTAGCAGTTAAATTGGGGGCGGGGGGGGCGGGGGGGGCGGGGGTCTAGAATCCGAAGAGCTGCACAAACGAGCTCCACATGCCCAGAGAGGTTTTGGTCGTGTGTATCTTGAACTGAAGCTCCCTCTGCCAGATAGCAAAAACCCTTTTGAGATTTTCAGAAGCAGATTATAATAAGGCATGGGGATTCTGCTGTTCAAAGGGGGCAGGGGGAGTCATGCCCTCCAACTAAAGTAGCTCTTTGGACCCCAGCTTGCAAAATAGTGTGTTTTTTTTAAAGAAAACAGCAGCTGAGCCACTTACCAAACACAAACAGAATATTGTCATAGCAATGGGGAGTGGGGAGATAGAGAATTGTGGACTTTATGAAAGCATGTAACATTTAAATGTAATTAGGCTAGATTTTAAAAAAATAATTCTGGAGCCGCTGTTGGTCCCTCAAACGATTATATTAATCAGTGCATCTTTAATGTGCAGTTGGTGATTTCCATCTTGCATTATCTGTAAGCCTGTTTAGAATTTTAAAACAAAACAAAACTCAATTTCCTTATGGCTTTATCCACATAATAATGTGCATGACACAAATGCGCTTATTAGAAGGGGAAGAACCTTAGTATATAGGTGATAATGATGATGATAATAAGAGCTTGCTTTCTTTTTTCTCGAAGCCATTTACATGTGTCCTGGTTTCTTATGTTTGATCATCTCTCCCTTGTTTAGATCCCTCTAGCTGAGATGGAGGCTCTGTCTCTGACGTCAGATATTCTCTCTGAAAATTCCTGGTCCTTAGCTCTGACGGATGACTCTTTTCCTGATGATAATAACACACTCTTACTTAATGCCCTGGAGAGCAATGTACATACACTGGTCACTGTATATTCTGATGTTTACAGGGTTCTAAATACTGTTTTCAAGTGGGTAAACAGCAATGGCATTTCCATGGATAAGCAACAATTCTAATCAGCTCATAACCTTTTATTTGAACAAATAAACACCTTTAACACCATTCTACCTGAGGCTACCCTCAATATTATCTCTGAGGCATTTTTTTCTATTTATTCCACATACTAATTGCTATGAAAAGTTAATTTAGTCTATCAAGCAGCATCAGAGACAGCGCATTGTTTATGGACATGTGGGAAATGCCATGACATAAAGATCCCACTTAAGTTCTATTCCTTTGAACTGAAACTATTCTAAGAACAGATGGTTTGGCTGCGAATCCCAGTTACAATTTCTGAACTTGAATCTTTGACAATGCTGCTTGTGTTGTAGTTATTTTTGTGACCATTTTGATCAGACATTTTAGAATAAAGAATGGCTATTTTCTTTTTATTTATGAAGCATGTAATCAGTATTTTGAGCCCTGCTTTAACCATCTCCTCCTGAAACATTAGACATTTATAGCTGATGTGTAGCGATGAAGTGCTTTATTTCTGCTGTACAACAGACATAACTTCTTTCCAACATTTAGTGGATTCATCCTTGTTTTCTCTTATTCACATACCTACCTTTAGCTGTGTGTTGTGTCGATGAATTTTCTGCCATTCTAGTAGATTGCCATCATAGTTATTACTTATTTGGGACACATCTTCTTTAAACCGTGACAGTATTTCCCATCATGCTTCATGGCATCATATGCAAAAAAATAAAAATAAAAAAAGACTCAGAATTCTACAGTGAATGTTTTTTGATTGGGCCATTTTCTTTCAAAATGAGATATTGAGTAGTGAGGAGAGCATTTTGACCTCTGTCAAGTTAGGTCTTAAAGTAGGTTTCTCGATCTGGCAGACCCTAAATACCTACAGGTTATTTTCATGAAATCATGTCAGTCAGCTCATTTGGTGAGAATATCAAGACGGCTCATTTTGGCCAAAAGATGCCTGTTCTTTTGCTTTCAAATTCAGAGGAGCATAAATAAATTTGGAAAACAAAGTTCCTTGAATACAAAGCATACCTTGAATATTTAACAATTTTCATAAGATAAACAAGTTAAATGACAACATTCAGGTTTTAACACCATATACAACTGAGAAAGCCCACATTTGTTAACGTTGTCATTGAAACTCTTATTTTTTGGTGACAATTTAAGGGATTTTTTTCAGTATATTGAGAAAATTATCAAAATGTAAATTGAATATCTTTTTTTGTTTCAGCACTTGTTTCAGATATATCACAGCTGGAAAATAAAATGGGTTTTAGGAAACTACGGGTATGACTTAGGAAACTATGGGTATGGCTGCACCAACAGATTTTCACTTGAACTTGTACTAGCAAATATTGTCTTGTCTTGCCCCAATTTGTTTTCTACTAGTAAAGTTAGTGCCTCATAAAACAGGTACTAATTAAACTTACATTGGTGCCCTTCAATACTATGAGTTGGATCTAGAAACATTCTTCTGCATGTGGAAAGCTACCACTTGCGGAACAAGACTTCCCGTGCCCTCTCCTGCACTCTGCACCCCCACCCCATCCACGCACCCTCCAAATCTGCTTTGGCAGCCTTCTGCATGCAAAAGAACATTTGTGGATCCAACCCTAGGAATAGTTGTTTGGGCAAACATTTTTCAGTGCCCTCCATCCCAACCATTATCACGTCCTTCTTCCAACCTTCAGGAATCTTTAATATTTTTTATTATTAACATCATGCTCATATTGATCAATTCACTAATCTCCACCTAAACACCTCACTTTCACTGTTTTATCCCCTGACCCTGCACAACCCCCCAGTTATTTCACAGTACCACAGAGACATCTGATAGGTCTCTGTCCTCTTCCATTTTCATGTTTTTTGGCACAACTCAGCACAATCAGTGACTAATCTAAGTATGACTAAGTCTGGATCCAACCCAAAATACTGTAAGAGGAGGAAGTGTGTGTGTAAAAGTAAACATACAAAGCACTGCATGCAGACAACAAGGAAAAAAGAAGTGGGGATGGGGAAATACTAAGAACTGCCAGAGGAGATGCTGCCGGTACAGACATACCCTAAGCATAACAATGTATGTTAATCATCTCATCTTGTCAAAAGAATTTCCCCAGTTTCAAATACATTTGTTGAAGCCATCTGAGTGTGGGCTAGTTTCTACAACAAAACAAAACATATCATTGCACCAGAGAGAAAAATTCACTGAATTAAGAGTGAGATTTGCTCAACTGACTTCAGTTGGATTAGGATATCATCTGTATCAAGATTCGGGGTGGGGGTGGGGGAACACTTGGCATTTGTGTGGAATAGAACTGACTGTGTTCATCTGAATTATTAGATACAAATGAATCTAAACCATCAAATTAAAGAAGAATGAAATCCATTCCACATGGCAGGGAAGTAATATATGATTGGCTAAACCTGCAGCAGTAATATCTCTTCTTTTTTCTCTTTAAAAATAGATTCTCTTTAGTGTTATCATGTTTTACCATGCGCACTAATTATATTTTGTTTTACCATTAGAGAACTATATTAGAAAATTCTTAGGAGATTTGTACGGTAATGCAAAAGATTTCTTGGTAGATAATTTTTCAACTACTATGAAGGCAGAATAGGGTTGAAGATTCTTTTCATTGAACAATATTGTCACTGTTCATTTCTGCCATTTAGAACTTAATCCTTTATTTAAAAACAAAAAGTATTTTCTTTGTTGTTGAAAATACACCATCAAAGTCCCTTTGTAATTCTGCATTTCTATGCGGCCTTTTTTAATTTTTAATTTTCTTTTGCAACGCAACGTCAATGAAGGTCAAAATAGGATACATCTTCCATAAAGTGCATATACCGCCTCACTTGTTAAGAAAATTAACTAGGATTATGTACATTCCCCTGCAAAAGTCTGACTTGTTTGGGTTTGGGGGTGTTCTTCCTCATTTTAAATGACCAAAGTTTTGCAAAGCATGCAACTGTTACCAGACCTTGAGGCATGATGCTTGTTCAATTAATCCTGAAATAGTCATGGTTTATAATTGCAGTGTTGTTTCTCTGTTTCCTGTATTGTATGTTTTGTTCTTTTTAAATGTGGTTCATTCTGTGTGTGGTGATTTATTAACAGTATAAAATTAGGGCTGTTACTTCCCGGTCAACCCATCTGTGCAAATTTCATTTGGTTTCAGTAGAATGTGTACATCCAAATAACACGCATGCTCACCGTATCCGTATCCCATGTCTGTTGCAGTGGTTGTCACTACAAGTTCCAGTGGGCAGCATATTTTCCAGTTCTGTGATGTCCTCCCCTTCTTTTCTTTTTCAGACCGATTTTCCCTCCAGAAATGAGCCCCTGACTCTGTCACCAAGCAAGGATCTGCTGAGTGTAAGGAAGCCTTATGTAGGCCGCACCCATTCTTTGCCAAATGACAGCTATATGTTTCAGGCTCCAGATACTGGCACTTATGGTGACTCCTCTGGAGAAAAGAACTCATCCTATCAAAAATCTCAGTCAGGTACAAAGAGCTTGCCTCAGAAATAAAACTGTATGTACCTGCCCACATAGACCTTGACTCTGGAGCTGCTAGGTGTTTTTGTTTTGGCTTTGTTTTGTGTTTACATATGTCTGGCAAACTTTACAGTATTTATTGCATTTATTTACTGGGGGGCAGGGCTCTAGTCTGTGGCCAAAACTACTCTGGATGAAAGACTGGGCAATTAATTGCCTTTGGAGGCGTGCTAGTGTCACTGAAGGCGTAAAAGGACTTGTGAAACTCATCCCAATGGATTTAAAAAAAAAAAAAATCAGGGAGAGGGTGAAGTGGACAAAAACCAGGATAATGGTGGTGCCTTTCCCTGCCTGCTGGTTCTCTGCAACAAATCCCTTCCCCTGCTGTTTTCTCCATGGCATTCTAGATGTGTGTTAGGGCAAAAACAAGTATTATTTTAAATCTGTCTAGCAGCTATTTTTTTTTTTATTTTCCACTTTTACTCTATAGTAAGTGCAGGTGGCCTGATCCAAATCAGGAACCTGGTTTGGGGGAGGGGGTAGAGATCCAGATCAGTGCCCCTGCAGCTACTTTAGAGTAAAAATGGGGGAGGGGGGACATAGCGGCCAGACGCAGATTT
Source organism: Shinisaurus crocodilurus (assembly GCA_021292165.1). Lineage (NCBI taxonomy): Eukaryota > Metazoa > Chordata > Lepidosauria > Squamata > Shinisauridae > Shinisaurus > Shinisaurus crocodilurus. The sequence goes on along the minus strand of CM037881.1, from coordinate 62,466,961 downwards.
AAAGTAGTGTCTGTTCTGGCCCTCAGGGAGAGCAAACATACGTATTTGGAACAGCAGTGGGAAGAAAAACAACTTGGAAACAATTTGGGTATTCCCAAGTGATTGGGTAGGGAAAAGGTTCAAGCTCCCCCCAGTGCTTTTCTGCTCCAAATTGCCCCATCCTGAAGTAGCTTTTCCTGGGGCAGCTGTCAGAGTTTAGTCACACACATGTAATGTGTACTTAGGCCCTTGCTTATTTTCAAAAGAACCTTGTCTTTTTAGGAATTGCCACTCTGACCCTTTTCACACATTACAAAATGGCAAAGGTGGGCTTGCCACTGAAAGTACGGTACATTCATTGTAGATCTGTAGCCAATTTTTTTTGTCTCTATTTGTTTTTCTCACTTTGAATTTTCAAGTGTACAATTAAAATATATTAGGTGTACACCTTTAAAAAATCGTGTGTGAAAATTAGCCCTTATTTATTATTCTCATTTCTTGTTATTATTTATTCTGCCATGCCATGTTGGGGGCATGGCAGAAATGCCCATCTGTACTATATGTGTCGTAACTGTTTGTGCTGGTCATGATGGCATACGCTCCCTCCAGGTGCAGAGCCAGGATGCTGCTGGATGCTGGTTGCTGAGGTGCAACAGTGGGGGAGGACTCTATTGCCCCCGTGTCCTGCTTGCAGCCTTCCTGGAGGCATGTGGTGGGCCACTGTGGGAAACAAGATGGTGGACTAGGAGGTTCTGAAACAGAACCTAAATTCCCCTCACCCCGGATCCAAGTCCTGTCTTCAGGTTGTACACAATGTTAGTCTAACTTAAATCCCATTCATTTCAATGGGTCTACTCTAAATAGGTCTAACATTGGATACAGCCCTTCATCTATTCTCCCTCCCCTTGCCAGTGCCACCTGACACTTCACCCTACTGCATGGCATGGACCTTTGGTCTGATCCAGCCAGGTTCTTCTTATGTTCTTACTAATGGCCAGCTAATGGAACTTAGGACTGCGATCCTTACACTTTCTGTGAAGTTGGCACTTTTATAGAAGTTCCTCTTTTAAGAATGATGGTAGCAGCTGTCCTCATAGCACTAAAATTGCACTAGCTCCAGTCCTGCAGCAGTACCACAACAACTGTTCAAATGTCATCAGGCCAGTCTCGGGAGCGCAATGGTGCAGGGGGTGGGAGGACAGAATCACATTACACCGGGGATCCTGAGTTGCAATATCAGGCAGGAACTAGACATTACCAGATTAATGCAGGACAGATGTAGGGATGCCCCCCAAAACAGGAGCCTCCTCACATGTCATTCTCTCCCTCTCTCTGGTACCTTTTAGTGACACAAAAGTTGTGAACGTTGACCTTGCACTGTGAATGGCTCCCCTCCCCCAAACTCCAGCTGACAAAGTGAAGTAGCGTGGAGTGGGGACAGGGAAATTGGCAGCATGCGGTGACATGGCATCTCCTAAACGAGTACAGAGAGGAGGAATTGATGCACGGCTGCTGTTTTCTGTCGCACCACTATATTTGCCACGATAACCATTTCCAGCCTGAATGCTGGGTTCCCTGCAACGGTAGAGTGAAATGGAAGGAAGACACCTGTCTTCCACTCTTCTAAAGAGCTGCAAGTGTGCCATCATCTCTCCCTGCCTTTAATGAAATGTAATTTTATAGAAGTCCCATTGAGTACAAGACTTATTTTTTTAGCAAACAAGCTTAGGATTGGTCTATAAGTGTAATTTCTCCACAGAACAGACTTCCACTGGCCCCGCACCATGGGGCTGGGGATAAGATTTGCGCGTGGGGGAGGAGGGGAGAGTCGGGTAGCAGGACATGTCACTGTAGCTGAGCCAATGGCTTGGCTAGGGCGGGGATACAGGGGGAGCTCATTTAAGCACCTGTGTCCCCGCCCTCGGTCTCTTGATTTCGTTCCCAACTAAGGGATCATAGCTAAATTGGTCACATTGGCGGGAAGTGCGGAATTAGGCAGTGGGGCTTAGGGTTATGGTGATCATCCAGTGGCACCTTTCACGGTGACTGACGTTTACCCAAGGCTGCCCTCGCTAATGCCGTGAGGCTTGGCTGGAGGGAGATTGGGACGTCTTTGGGGTGTTACCTTTCTCACCTACATTGGCTGCCTTGAGGCGCCAATGAAAGGCGACGATGGTAAGGCCCTCCAGCTCCACATGGAGGGCAACTGGACGGTGGCGGGCCATTCCGCCTCCTGTCCGGTTAGGTTCTTCCCGGCTTATGGCAGGGCTAGGTTAGTACCGCCCTTCGCCCTTCGCAGATCTTCAATTCAATAAATGTGGCCCTGATTTGAAACCATACATATCTGTGTCTGACTCTTCTTTATCTCACCTATACACACGCAAGACATCTTTCAGATTCAAGAAAAATACTTTTTTTCTAAGTGCCATCACCCAGTGTAGTCCCACAGAGATAGAATCTCGGAGTACTGTTCGGAATGAAACCAAGTATGATTACATTTACAGTTTAGTAACAGGAATAAAAAATGTGGGAACTATAGTTATTAGACAAAAGCAAGTATACTTTGGCACTCTAGCATAATATGAAATAATTTAGTATCAAATGTAACATCTGATGTAACTCGCCACTGCAGAAGTTATCCCTCAACATCAGGACAGTGAAGAGATCAGTGATGGGAGAGGAGACGGATCTAGCATACTCATCCTCACTCTCCCTCCTTGCATGTTCATTAAACACTGAAGCAGAACATGAGAATGGGACTCTAGTTTTCTATGTGGATGGAATTTGGGGAGGGGGGGGAGAGGAGCATTCAACCATGCAGTCTGAAGTAATACAGTCCAGGCACAAGTTTACCACCTCAATGAGAACTAGGTCACAAACAAGGGGTCTTCAAAGAGAACCTGAGGTGATTTGAATTTTCACCCATTGCAACAGGGATAGGCAACCTCTGGCCCATGGGGCCTCAGGTGAGGCCCCTTCCTGAAGCTCTGCGGCCTCCGCCCCCTCTGAGAAGGGAGAGGGGCTGGAAATGATTGTGCTGGGACCTTGAGGAGCACCGCTTGAGGCTGCGGCTAAATCTGCTTTGCCCGTGCCTTCCTAATCAGTGAAGGCATGAGGAAAGCGAAACTGGCTACACATTCAGCCAGTCCCAGGAGGAGCAAAGTGCACTCAGTCGGTTCCTCAAGATCTTCCCCAGTGTTAGTTAAATTGAGTCTCCAAAGGTGCAAAGCTTTCCTAAATTTCAGTTTAAACAATAATAATCAATGCCATTTGCTGCTACTTATATAGTGCCCTGACTGTACATGTTGGTTTACAGTGTAAAATAAACAAATGTGAGATGTCTCTGCCCTGAGGACTTTACATTCTAAATTATGATAGTGGAGACAACAATAGAATGAGGGGGAGGGGAGGGAAAGACCAGGAATGAATATAAGCAAATGTAGCTATAAATGTTTAAGCTTTATTTCAGTTGTAGATGAGGACTAAGAGGTTAAAACAAGAGCTTCATGGATAAGATGGATTTTGAGGTGGCCGTCACTTTTTGCTTTATCTGAGCTGAAGGGCCAGGCCCAGCTGACACATATGAACTAGCTGTTTATTTCTCCATGCAAAACCTCTTGTGTACAGGATGCAGAAACCTCCCTATGAACTAGATGGTACCCATCGTAGTCAGCAACCTATTCTGCTATTACAGCTGGCACTCATTTAAGCCGCTGGCAGTGCTTCCAGAGGAGGCCTTTATCGTGCCCATCACCCTGCCTTATTCTCAGAATTTTACGGGGGTCCACACATCGTCATCTACTCATGACCCTCCTGTGTTTTTTCACTTCTTCCTTCTTTTTTCTTTCTACCAAAAAAAAAAATACAGTGAAAGAGGAAAGGACAGAATAGCTGCACAGTGTCTTTTGACTGGTAGCACTAGGAGCCGTCCATCTGGAAGCACTGTGAGATCACAAAATGGAAGAGTAATTTTGGAATGGATCCATGATCTTGGAGGATCCAAAATGGAGTTTCCATTTCTCCACACAATTTCTTTCACGGAAGAGATGAGGTGGAGAAAATAATTTCCCACTTTGCACATGTGAACCATAACTGCTCTTCACTTTCTGTTTTGAGATATTACATAATACTTTCATGTTGCTTGTCGTAGCTTAGCACCTGAGAAATAGCTGCTTTCAGAGCTGAGCAAAGTGGCCTCTATTTATTGTACACAATTCTTTAAAGTGCTGTGAGGTTTGTAAAGACCATACATCACCAATAAGTAATAAGAGGGAAAGAATGTGATGCTGTCAGTAAACTTGGCCTTTGCAGAAGGTATTTGGTTGAACAATCCTGCATAATAGAACTGATATTCTGGGAAATATTCCAGGACAAATGAGATTCCTTCTGTGGGAGATGGTCCAGATTAAATGAATTGCTTTTCTTTTTTTAAAATAACATAAATATGTTTGGCTTTGTCAGAAAATGGTTTACAGGTTTCAGGCTCATTGCAGATGTTATTATCCATGACCTACGAAAAAGAAAGTAGCCTGGGGAACAAAATATGGCATGGTACAGAGTACACACAGCATGATATTGGTGGATTACTCCTTCAGTGGCTGACCCAGAACTAATTTTGCCCCATGTAAAAGTAACAATCAGACACCAGTCCTTCATGTCAGCCTTGCTGTTGTTCAGGAATGGGGCAAGGAATATGGGGATGGCCCCATGTCCTACCCTTCCCCACACCCCTTTACTTACTGGAGGTGGCAGGGAGGGTTTCATCTCAAGCTTGAAGAACTCAGCAGAGTCTGCAGTCCTGCCAGCTGCTTTGCACTCACCATCCACTCGGGGAAGTTGGGAACCAAGGAACTTAGCTCTTCCATAGTTTTCCCAGGCACACTGCAAATGCAGAGCAGTATCGAGGGCCTATAGCACCAAGGGTTCCTGAAGGCCACAACCAGTTTCATAGATTTCATAGATCATAGAGTTGGAAGGGGCCTACAAGGCCATTGAGTCCAAATCCCTGCTCAATTTAGGAAACTAGAGGAGGGGTCTCCCATCCAAGTAATAACCAGGTCTGACCCTGCTTAGCTTTCCACACTCAGACAAGCTGAGCCAGCGTGAGCCACAGGCCTGTTTTTAGCCTCCAGGCCCTGGTATATCACTATGATAGCATCACCTCATATCTGGGCCTGGAGGTCTCTAATGGGCCCTACCTAGATCTCTTCCCAAATTCTGTGTTCAAACTCCCCCATTTTGGATTCTAGATGCAGCTCTAGTCTCAAGCACATAGTCACACAATCAGTATATATACATGTATCCTAGACACACACAGTTACTAGTTTTCTCATTATTGGAATTTGTAAGGAGAAACATGGAGATCAGGTTTCTAAAGGGCAATGATGTCACAGTTTCTTCATAAATCCAGAGAATTGTTGATGAAGTAATACATTTTAAAGGGATAAATATATACAGGCCTGTGGCTTACGCTGGCTCAGTTTGTCTGAGCGTGGAAAGCTAAACAGGGTCAGGCCTGGTTATTACTTGGATGGGAGACCCCTCCTCTAGTTTCCTGCACTGAGCAGGGGGTTGGACTCGATAGCCTTGTAGGCTCCTTCCAACTCTTATGATCTATGAAATCTATGAAAAGAATTCTGCCTATCAGAGAGAAGATCCAATGAGAGAGAGTTCATAGTAGTAGTATATTTTACTGGCTTAGAATGGAAGACATTTCTGCTCACAGGATGGGTGTCAGTTCCTTCTCAATGTGCATCCCCAAAAAGCTGCTCTGGAAAGTCCCCCAACCCCCACTGAAATTAATCTGTGGAGAGACATAGGAGGAGGCAGATGGGGGAATTTATGACAATCACACCACCCACACACACAAGTCTGCTGTTCTTATAGCAGGATCTCTGGATCCAAGCCCAAGTCTTCACCATAAGCCACAACAGCACAGGTTGATATACGTAGAATAGGAGGTTAAGTATTTTAGTAGATTATGTCATTGGAAACTTAATTAGGAAATTAAATGTGTGATATTCAAATTCCTAGTTTCTCATCCTCTCCTTCTCAGGCTCAACAACGTCGGTGCAGTCTCAACCTGTAAACATTGATGCTCTCCTACAAATTCCAAGAGATCTCTTCCACCACCTCAAGCCCCAATACAATCCTGACTGGAAAAGCAAATCCAAAGTCCCTCCACCTGTGCATTCTCCTTCTGCAGAACGGTTACTTCGCAGGCAGGTAAGCTGAATTGTCACTATTACCCCCCGCGCGTTTTATGCCTCGCAAGTGTTATGCTGCTGGGCCTTGGGCATTATCGGAGGTAGCCAAAGAATTCTTTTGGAAAGGGAAAAACTTGTGGGCAGCTAAGTGCTGATAATGGATTCTGTGAGCATGTCAGGATGGCTTCCAATCTCCACTGTACCTTATGGGCAGGGCATTTCAGCTTGTGCCAGGTCTCTAGCAAACCCACCCAGCTGATGTGGCTAGCATGGATTGTTCAGTAAAGACCTTGGGTTGGATCCACCTTTGTTGCTGCGCTTGCAGAATGGATACGGCTGGTGGAACAGGACTTCCACATCCTCTCCTCTGCCCTGCAGCCCCCACACACCCTCCAAATCTCCAGCAGGTCCCCCAACCCTCCGGAGCAGATTCGAAGAGCACATGAGGGGCTGCAGGGGGGAGGAGGACATGGACATTCCGCCAGGGTTATCCATTCCGCAGGCACAACAATGAATTCAAGGCTTTTTGTCCATAGTTTTAAAACAACTTCACTGTTCAACCCTAGATGGAAAGTATGTAATACAAAGTGCAAAAGATCATTTTTCATTTTCCCAAAATAGCATATCATGCAAGTGATTACTTAATAACCCAGTTTATTCAGGCCATTACCTTCCTCTTCCACAATGACAAAATAATGCAGCTAATTTTTTGAGCCCCTCCAAGTGGATATGAAGCTCTAAGGTGAGCATTTTACATTAAGCTGGAGTATTAAACTGACAGGCTAAATTCCTAAAGCGTATTAGGCCAATGCTGAGCTAGCCTGCCAACCTAGTGTACACTAACAAGAAATCTAATTGATTTCATGGTTCCAGCCCATGAATATGCTCCTTGACATCAAAAGAATAACAGTCAGTTATCCTTTTGAATCAGTACCACAAGGATAAGTGATCATGTTATCTGCCTTCTTTTCATTCTTGGCCATGAAAACTAGTTGCTGAGGAGTGGACATTTTTTAAACATCAGGCTATGATTAGAGCTAAGGATTTAGGTTAGCATTTTCAAGAGGCATTTAGGGGTAGACTTTCAAATGCTGCGAATAGAGTACCTCTCATTTTATTTTGGTGGACACTGGAATGCGCTTTCTTGTGTGCACTCAAAACCTGAAGGCAGTACAGCACCCATGGAAAGTCCATTCTGGTCCCCTCACTCATTTACAAGGTGAGTGAGGAAAATTTGACTTGTGCACAGGCACCACAATGTACACAGGGAAATGTGTAAGTGTTGGAGCAAGAAACCTGCTCCCACACCATACTTCCTTACCTTTTCCCCAGACTCTTTCCTCATCTATGCTACTCTGTGCTATACACAGACTGGGAGCCTGAGAAATCTTCCAAGTGGAAATGGCCTAAACACACTATTTATTCCAGAGTCCCTGAACAGAAGATAATTGTAAAGGAGCCGGTTATTAATTTTTGTATTTTGAAATTGTACCCTTTTTTATTCTTCCTGAAAATTTTGCTTATGGCAGTGACACTCGACTCAACTTGTCCAGTGCTAAGTACCGCCGTATTATCCTACTTAATAAGGTAGACAATATTCCAGATTGAAGCCTAGCTTGGGGAAGGCCCGCCTGACTGAAGTGCTGGTTCAATTCGTAGACCTGGTCCATGGTGCTTTTGAGCCATTGTTATGGCCTTAGTCCTGCAATAAGTGGGTTCTCGCAGGAAGATATCCTATTTCACAGCACTGAGTGGATGCCCTTGAAACTATGAAGAGCATGATTTATTTAATGTGTGTAATAATACCCCACCAATAAAAATACAGCCCACTTGTTCCATCTAGAGCAGAATTTTTTCTCTCTCCTTCCCATTGGCCAGCTGTATTGGCTTCACATGAGGTATAAGACCTTCAATGTCTCGAAGTTGGCATGTTTCCCAAAATGTTCTTAAAGTCCTCATGTGAAGTTTAAAAAACTTCTGCCTCAAGCTTTAGATATGTTTAGATAGGATAATCTTTCCTACTAGGATGCCATTGTACTAGGTGATCTTTGAAAATGCATATGTCCTTGGAACCCCCCCCCCCATTTAACATGAGTGATTGTGTGAGTTTCTTGTATTAATTTATTTAGCCTGTGAGCAATTTCCATCTCCTCACTTGCTAAATGACAGTACTGAGACTATGACACTGTGAGCCCAGAGGAGAGAAAATAGAAGTACAAGGTTTCATTGTTCTATTACCAATCGGAGAGTGCCACACTGTAGCTTGTAAGCAATACCATTTCTGACTAGTTCAACTGAGGCTGTTGCTTGGCTGCCTTTCTTGGTGCCTTTCCAGCAGCAGCATCTATTGCCAACCAAGAGAGCGGGAAAGGATAAAAAATAATGAGAACAATGAGTAGCTTGCCCATCATGATAACTATCCCCTTTTCCCTAGTCTGTACCATGTTGGTGGCCCTTTTCTATCACTTGCAGCAATCTCATACATCAACAGCATGACACTATGTCCAGGGGCCCATTTAGGGAGCACAGTTACCCATCATGTGGGATTATTCCTCTGGAGCATCTCTCTTTCTGGTTGGCCTCACTACTATGCACGATTATAATAAACAGTTAAATGGGCATTTATGCCAGATGTGCTGATTCACAAATGCTCTTAAAATACACTGAGGATAAGGATGACTGGTAATTTAACTGTGAATATACCCAACCATGGACCTTTATGATTTGCTGTGGCCCTGAAATGGCTGTCCTGGATAAGTCTCCTGACCATTTAAATGAACAGCCATTGGTACTGCTATTTTCCCATAATTTGGATAGTTCTTTTTTTTATCATCTTATATTGCTGGCCACAAAGTAGCCCAAGCAGAATATGTGCACATGCAACTGTAAATATGCTTTATTATTCCTTACGTTGTATGCGTTTTTATTTCATTTCTCTTTCTCCTTTTTCTCTCCCTTCTCCTTCTTCATGTATGTCCTTTCCTTATTGTGTGCAGTTAAATCTTGTTCACCACATCCCTGGCCCATGCACGTTCCTTAGTCACTGATGCTCCTGTCATTCAGCCTTCCTTCCCTTTCTCAGTGCTGTAGAATGGACCAAGTCCCCTGCTGTATGTAAAACCATAGACTGGAAGGCCTGGCTGGCAGCTAGTGACTAATTCCCTGGTGAAGATTAGTCCACTGAATGCATTTAAGGAACAATAAAGCCCTGTTCTCTGTTGAGGAACATGCTCCCTGCCAGTGCATTGTAAGAGTGCTTTCTTCAAAAGACTACTACTTCAATTCTTTGGTTCATGGGCCAAGACTATAAAACAAAGGTGTAAAACACTCCATTCTACAGCTATTAAAATATCCAATGGGGATCAACACAAGTTGTTGTTGTTGTTCTGGGCATGAAATAAAACCTTTAAAAAATCAATTTAATCATTTTTAAAAATTAATTTCTTACTAGCAACTACCAAAGATGCTTGACACTATAACAAAAAATAAATAATCTGTGTTATCAAATATTTTGCATATTAAAATACAGAACTGTACATACAATTGCTTTCCTCATCACCATCATCATAGTTTCTATAGATCTTGCCTACATATTAACATGAGATCAGAACCTGTAATAATTTAATTTTATTCACTCACAGCTCTCAGGAACCCTGAGATTTATTTTCCTTTCTTTATTTATGCCAAGGGTAACATGTGGCCTTGCTTCCCCTACCACACTACCAAATTTGTCAGTGGTGGAAAAAACACCAGTTTTAGCATTATGGAACGCTAAAACTGTCAAATTTAGTTTGTTCACAAACTAAATTTTATGCTTGTAGCACTCCATAGTGCTATGGCGTGGTTTGCTGCCAAATTTCAATGGCAAACCACCATTTATTTTCGGGGGGCACCCCTGAATTAATACATCATGTGGGGAGATAACTTAACCTTCCTATCCGTAAGAAAATATCTAGACACCCTTTAAAACAAGGGGATGGGATCAGACAAAACTGGAGAACATCCAAAACAACCAGATGGAGAAAAGAGGCAAAGTCTCAAAATGTTATAGCATATGTATACACACACACACACACACACTTTGAGGCCTGGGGAGCCTGTGGCCTTTCAGATGTTGTTGAACTCCAATTCCCACCAGCCTCGGCCAGCTTTGGCCAATGGTGAGGGATGATGAGAGTTGTAGTTTAACAAATCTGGAGGACCGTAGTTTCTCCACCCCTGCATTAGAGGCTCAGTTACAAATACGGCCAACAATTCATAACCTAACTCCAAACATCTTTACCCACCTGCCAGCTTCCTCAGCCTTAAAAGACAACACTCCATTTCCCATTCTCTTGTAGAGACAAATGGGTGATTTTAAACATTGGGTTGGTTCCTGATATAGTTATACTTGGAATAGACCCATTAATGAAATTAATGAACCTTAAGATAGTCATCATTAATTTAAGTCCCATTTTATTCAATGGGTCTACTCAAAGTATGACTACATCCTTGTTAAAGGAAACAAAACATTTGCTTCTATGTGTGCTGACAACTCCTCTATGCTTTCGTACCAAGGTACCACTTTCATGGAGATAAAATAAATGTAGAAGAAACCCCACAACAGCAGATCCAGTTGACATATAAAAGGGACACTGCAACAAGCAAACATAGCTATGCAGCACGTTTGGTTTCATAACCTTATAGCAACATGTTTGTGCTGTTCTGTCTGCATGCCTGAGCCAAACATTGACCTTTATCTCTTGGTCTGTAAAAGAACAAAAAAACAAACAAATATGTAAAAAGTTTTAATCTATAAAAATGTAGTTTTTGTGGGGAGGAGGGGAAACCACCCTCCTAGTCTCACATGTCACAAAATGAGCCTGGAGAGCAGCCTGCCATATAAGGGCTTTCGTAGGACTGATTTTGTGGCTTGAATAAGCAATAAGTACAGGGCCGGATCTGGTACAGTAGGCAAGGCTTATGAAAGCAGAGTATAGTGAGCGTTGGACTGCACATCTTACTGAAAGTCAATGCTGCCTAAGACTTTCAAGGATAAAATGGGTACTCAGTTTCTATTTGAAGTCAACTGTCTTCAAAGTGCTTTCTCCAGAATATTGGCTCTGATCCAAAGGGCCCCTGTAGACTAACCTGAAGCCAGCTCTATCACAACTGTAAGTTGTATGTGTGCAAGAGTGGAATTTAAGGGAATTTAGCCTGAGCATGATTTCAACCCAGAAATAAGCTCACAAAATGCCCATTTTGTCAATCCCAAAATGCCATGGGAAAAGTGTTGTTGCTTTTTCAGACCTCCTTACCACAAATTCTGAGTTGAGAAAGAAACACTGAAATGATAAATTCATTCTACTTGGTAATGATGGGCCGTTTTGACTAGTGCCCATCTTCTAGCTATAGACAGCTATATTTGTTCCCCAAATTTTGCAGTGCACTTCCCTGTTTGACATTTGCATAAAGAAATGTAAAATGGTACTGCAGTTTGCATCTGTGAGTAATAGGAATGCAGTAGTGTATAACTGGAGAAGTAAATGTACAACTTGGACTTCATGTGCACAGCAGACCATGTGACAGTGGTGGTGTTGTGAGTGAAGGGGGGGGGAAGCACTGAAGAGGGAGCTTAGTTGACTGGTCACAGTTTGTGTCTCTGGCGTTTATATGACTGAGGTTCTATAGCAGGGCTCTCCAACCTTGGGTCCTCAGATGTTGCTGGACTACAGCTCCCGAATCCCTTGCCATTAGCCATGCTGGCTGGGTATGCTGGGAGCTGTAGGCCAGCAACATCTGGGAACCCAAGGTTGGAGAGCCCTGTTCTATAGCATTCAAAGCTAAAGTTCAGTTATCACCTTTGGTGTGCCTCTTGTTACTTGCACCTTGCCTGTACTAACGATTTTCCTATGTGTCTGTTGCCCTATTCCCCTCCAATTCCTTGACACGTCCATACAGATGGCAATACGGAATGACTCCTCAGACACCCATAGCTCAGAAAGCAGAGAGAACATCCATGCTGAGGTGAGTGAACTCTCTGATCCCAATTTGTCAGCTCCATCCACTGAGGATCTGTCTATCACTCTGATGCCCTCAGAAGCAAAAGAGTCAACCAGCTGGGGGCGATCAAGTGTTCATACTCAACAACATTCTTGCAATCAGTATAACATTTCCAAGCACGTTCCAGATCTGTGTGCCTGTACAGACTCCCTTCAAGAACTACCTGTAGACCCAATGGACCAAGAAGTATCAGAAATAAACAGCTCTTTTACTTCAGGAACTTGTTCAGCCATGAGTGCCTCTTCAGTGGTTCAGCCCGAGACCCCTAAGAGAAACATAGGCAACAGTGGCAATGTTACCTTGAAGGACCTGAAGAAATGCTACAGTGTAGATACGCAGGGTCTTCTTAAAAAACCATCCTCTTGGTTAGATGATCAAAGGAGACATTCCATAGAAATTTGTTCCATGGAAAACAGCCCTCAGCATCATTCCACATCTAGTTCTTCTGGCTTCATAAGTCAGGTCTTAAGTGAAATGGAAGGCTTACAAGGAACACGACCGAAGAAAAAACTGAGCCCCCCATGTATATCAATAGACCCACCTGATGATCAGAGATTGTTACTGAGAGGATCATGCACTGCATCGCCTCCCAGGGCAGATGTCTGCTTGAGAAGACGTGCGCCATCTTGGGATTCCAAGGATTCTATGGATGCAGGGGACTCAGCACTTCCAGATAGTATGTCAATAACTCCAACCCCAAAGAAAGATTTGTTGACACTCCCTAGTTTTTCCTTTGATCAAACAGACGTGGACCCTTGAGTTTGTTTATTTTCTGTTGTTGGTGCCAAATGTTTCTTTTCTCCCTCATGTAATAAATTAAACCTCTCTATTCTAAAATGGCACTGATTTAAAAATAAATAAATCCAAAGAACGTTTAAAGAGCTAGCTGGTTTAAGAGTGGTTAAGCTATATCACGCTTACTTAAGCATAAGTTCTGCTTGGGTAAAAGCAATACATTGTTCAGAGTCTATATGTATATTCTATTTTATTAAATTAATTGAACCTAGTATTGCAGGATGTAGTACATTTTGTGGCTTAAAGATCTGGTTTATTTTCTTCTGTTTTATGTATCTCAGAATATTCCTGAGATTATGTTGGGGATTTTTAATAGATATTTTAACCTTTAAAAATACATATTTAATCCTCCCTTTTTCTTTTTTCTTTTCTTTTCTTTTTTTTTGCAAAGCACAAGATGTAGCCATTAGTGCATTACTGGGAAAATGTGTCCCATGGTCAACCAGAAATGAGAATATTTGCAATTATCATGTATTTCACTCACTGACCCATCAACTATTTTCTGTAGAAAATAGCCATTTGGATATTTTTTACAACTGTAATGGCATTTTTAATAATAAAATAATGTCCAAAATGAATTTTATTATGATGTAGAGCAAAAGCAAGTGCACAAACTGAAGAACATATGCAGATAGACTTGCAAAGATATCTGTTATATAGAGAATTCAGTTGTCTAGCAGTCTCTTGGCAATACAGAAAACATGTCTTCTGTGCTAGGTTTTTGCTGTTGCTTTCTGTAGCGATCCCTAAAATCTTGCTAAACATGACTGCCTAGGATGAGGGCCCTTCTCCTCTTCCCTTGTCCTTCCTGAGTGTGAGCTGGGGGAGGAGAAAATGTTGTGATGCTGCAGGACTCTGTCGTTATCTGGTACCCCAAAAAACCAATCATAAGTGCTTTGCCTACTCTCATCTGTCTTCCTCTTCTAGTGGAAGAGGAGAACTTAGTAGTGACAGCAGTTGCTTACAAAACCAGTCTAAATTTGCACACCCCATCTGCCATGTGTCCCAGGAGAGCGAGTATCACCCTGCCTGCCAGTGCCATCAGCTGCCATTGCCTAATGGCAGCTTTTCCATTGTTTTCTGTAGAGTCAGACATTTTGCAAAAATTACTTCCTCTGGGCTCATCCCAAACTTCCACAAACAGCAAATTAAGTCCCTGGATATAATTTGCATTTACCTTTGTTCAGTACACCCGTGGCTCAGCAGAACACTGTTTGAACACACCTTAACTCCCCTGAGAATCACTCTCTCTAGTGGTGGCCATTTAGTAAAGTACATGACCAAATTCTTGCATTTTTACACTGCAATCCTAAACACATTTACTAAGAAGTAAGTTCCATTTATTTCAAGAAAGGACCCGAGGATCATAGCTATAGATATGAAATTGATTCATGTGGCTGAAAATCAAGGTTGGTATAAATGTAGCAGTTGAAGCTTTTCCTGCCACTTTCCTGCCTACCACAGCTCGGTGGTAGAGCACCTGCTTTGCATGCAGAAGGTCCCAGGTTCAATCCCCAGGATCTCCAGATACGGCTAGGAAAGAATCCTGCCTGAAGCCCTGGAAGCCCCTGCCAGTCAGTGTCGACAGTACTGGGCTAGATGGACCCACCGTCTGACTCTGTATAAGGCAACTTCTTATGTTCTACACTAGCAAACATGTTAGCTGTTAAACATCTGTGTCAGGCTGCTTGTAAAGGCACTAGAATGGAGTAGCACCAATACCAATGGAGGTATCAGTGCTACTGAGAATTGTATATTTCGATTATTCCATTCCAAGTGCAGTGACTGAAAGCATCATTCCCCTATATTATGGCCTATTTAAGGTTTTCTGGAAAAAGCTAAATATCCTGCAATAATGGGAGGATCATCTTGGGGTGCTTTTAAATTATATCAGTCTCCAATTAGTCTAACATAGGATCAACCCCAGTCTGTTTTCATGTAATTTGCATTCAACAGAATGATTACTCATCTGGAATGATCACCAAGACTGATCTAGCTGCACCTAGTCATCATCTTCATGCTGATAGTTGACGCCAAATACATTTTCAATGCACATGGCATTGAAACCAGGACTGGCACTGGCTATGCTGGAGGCAAGTTTTGTTTCACTTCAGCTAATGCTGATTTGCAAAATCCCTTGCCATTCTTGCCTGCCTTAAGAGAGAGACGTTTTTTGTTATGGTGTCCAAATTTACAGTAGAATCAAATTGCAGTCATGTGGGCTGTAGAGAACATAATATGTTTATATATACTCAGATGGATTCCGCTGTCATGTTATCTTTTGTAAATGTGCATTTACCATTGTTGCCTTCAGTGGAAACAGCTTCAACCCAAGGGTACAATCCACCAAGCCAAATTACTACCCTCTATTCATTTCAGTGGTGTGAACAGAGTGTAGGTTGTGCCAGAGCTCAGCTCTGGCATCTGCTTTCAGTGCCAGGGCTTAGCCCTGGAATATGTGCAGAAAGAATAGATTAAAATGCCTCTAAGCACATTTGTTTTCACCACTAAATAAGCAGACAGAATCCCACATCAGGGGAAGGGCTTCCAGATCAAAAGGTGTTTTTTTTCTAGACAGACTTGAGCCACAGCATCGCTTTCCCAAGAAATTAAGCACTGGAAGTAAACCGCTGACCTCCACAGATGCCACAATGAAGCCAATGGAGTTTGCGCAACAGAGCCACAGTGCTTTGTGGATTGTGCCTTCTTTACCCCTTTATCTTCCCTACTTACTCCCTGCCCCAGTACAGAAGATGGCACCACATGCTGAATCTCTACTTCTTACATTTGCATCTTGCCCTTCCTCTGAGTTGCTCAGGGTGTCATTCTGTCCTCCCAACAACCACATTAGAGAGAGAGTAATTTGTCTAAGGCTGCCCAGTGAGCTTCCCAAGTGAACCTGGGCTTTGCATGCCCTAGATTAATACTGTGGCCACTGCGCCACACTGGCTCACGCTCCAAACTGCTTTGGCTTGTTAAAACAGGACCAAAAGTTTGATAGGGGAAGCATTTCCTACTACAGCTTAGAATTCTCCCAATAATCTACTACCACCAGCAGCTCCTCCCTACTCATTTGGCACACCCCTTCAAATTGGCTCTATCAGTGAAGAGAGCATCACTCCCAGGACAAATAAAGTGCTGATGTATCATGCAGGACCAGAGATCCAGAGGCCTGTATTGACAGAGTTAGTGGGTGCTCATGCATTGTCCAAGCATGTATTCATGGGTACTGTTGTGCTGGTATTACTCTTTTATACAGATCAGGTTGTCTCCCTCTAGAAAATTAATTCTAGTCCTAGTGGGCTGACCTTGCGTTCAAGAACATAGTCTGCATTTTTGCTAGAATGGTTCAATCAGGTCAATTTACACCTCTATGTAAATGTGTTTAGGACTGTAGTTTGGATGTATGCTGTTAACCTAGATAGGGATCAGATAAATTCTAGGTCATACACTCATAAAGTCCACATTTGGTCAAATTTTCAAGCTAAACTTGGAACGGAATTTAAAGACTTACTAGACGAAAGCCCATTCATATTTTGAAACACAAGACTTTGAAATGCCAAGATGCAGCCTTAAAAATTCAGAATTGCCAGTGCCACCTGAATATTATCAAGTAGACAAGCTCATATTGGACCCTTTCCTTAAAACACATTCCATGTGGATCTTGTCAACTGGTGATTGTATAAATCACTGTGAGATGGGAGACCCTTCCTCTAGTTTCCTGCATTGAGCAGGGGGTTGGGCTTGATAGCCTTGTTGGCTCTTTCCAACTCTATGATCTATGAAACCTGAACACTATGTCTCCTATGAGAGCCCTCTATGCCACTGGAATCTTATTTCAGTATCATGCCTGCCTGTGCAATATTCTGAATCCTCATGCTTTTGTTATGCCACCCCATTGAGTTTGAAATTAAATAGGGAATTTTTAATACAGCAAATTCATCAACTGAAAGTAGTCACTTTTAGACCTACTAAACATGTCACAACAAATCCAGTTAGTGCAAATCTTACAAACCAGTCTTTTGTTGTAATTCTTTCTGGTTATATGTCGAGGGATGATGATGATGATGATGATGATGATGATGATGATGATGATGATGATGATACAGCACAGTAAGACTGAAATGTTCTCAATCCTTTGCTTTTGGTTTTGAACTCCAAATGGCTTTATGCTGTTCCCCCCGCCCCCGCTGCCCTGGTACACTGAAGCCCTCTGCAGATATCCAAGGCTATGCATGGTGAAGGTATCAGGATCATGTTCCCTTGCTCTGCCACCCGTGCCAGCCCACTCTTGGTGTCTGCGCATTCATTGATCATGTCTGCATAGGGGACCTACACACATGAAGTCCAACACATCTTAGGTTGGATCCAGCATTGATATTCCCCCAGTGGGGGAACGTTTGCCAAATGGGGCATCCGTGTCCTCTCCTCCCCCTGCAGCTCCCCATGCAACCTCCCAGTCTGCTCCAGAGGGTCCCCATGCCCCTGGAGCAGATTTGGAGGGCACACGGGGGTGGGGGTGGGGCTGGAGTGGGGAGGAGAGGACATGGACATTGTGTCTGAGATATACACTGGGATAGCAGAAGCCCCCTAGAGGTTTAACATGGAACATACATGACAGAAGCCCTGTTCTGCCTGCAGTATTCTTCCAAGATGCTGGATCCAAGCCATAGATCACAACCTCACCATCTGTATCCCCCCCCCCAAAAAAAACCCCAACTGTGTGCAGATTGCATGCTTGGATCTACAAACACTGGGCTCTACATAAAAGGGCCACAATGTTCATGAGACAAACGAATGCACAGACCTCAGATGTGAGGTGGGCAAGTGAGCATAATCTTGATCCTCTCACCATGCATAGACTCAAACATCTGCACAGGGCTTTCTGGTAATGACTCAGTGAGATAAATCAACCAAACAATGGTACACAATTTCAGCAGTGGTTAAATTGTACATTACTGATCGGGCTGCAATTAAATCTACAAAGTCTACACACAGAGAGTATAACCTCTGAGTAATGCAATGTGCAAAATTTTAGGAGAAAATTGCAGTGTGAAATGTAATCTACAGTGAAATTGCAAAAACTGTAACAAGTAGCCTAAAAAGCATTTATAGATATTCTGTTTTCAGTGCTTGGGGATTTTCCCACTCAGAAGCGTTGTGTGAATATCAATAAAGCAAAGGGTTTGCTTCACAGAATCATATTCAGTAAAGCGCGATCAATACAAAACTTACTGTAAGCTAATGCATTCAGGAAAAAATGCATGTAAACTACTTTGTGATACAAATATTTTCTAGTTGCCCTTTTGAAAATCTAACTACAGTACTACGGTGTGTGCAATAATCTTCACGGAATTTTGAATACCTTTGGGTTGGGCTTTTGTAAAATAAAATTTGACTTTTTTAAAAAACAAAAAACAAAAAGGTTCTAAAGAGATATACACAAATTCTGTAGAATGGTTATGTTGATATTTTTTATATTTTTGTAGAAATCTCTAGAGCAATTGTTAAGTCTGCCAAGCATCTTGGAAACAGAAGAGGACTGAGATCTCATATTTTAATATGAGAGTTTTGAGGCCAGATCTGGTCTATTTTGCGGGTTTTGGGGGGTGGGTTCACCTGTTTTGTCCAACACCAAGGGTAATCTGTAAACGAACTGAGAACTTAATTTAGCGCCCAGTTCTAAACACATTTCAAAGAGGCTGCTGCTAGCCACACGACCAGTTCAGCATAGATGCAATCCACAGGTGCCATGCTCTTGCACAACTGTCACTTGTTTCAGTGGGTATTATGCAAGAGATTTCCCCTGTGGAGTGTGGCTCAGATCTGTTAGTATTTTTGCACCCATGGAATTTAGCTCTGAAATTAAATTAGATATGTATGCAATATAATTAATTTAGCTATGTTCAAGACTCTTCCCCACTGATTGGTACAGTTTATAGGCAATAACATTATCTGTGATAGCTGACAAGTGGGGCTGTTAAGCTTCAGTCATTTTATCAATGTGCTTAATAAACTAAGGGTACAATCCTATGATGAGTGTAAGCCCCCAAACTTGGAGGCTCCCACTCATCCAAGGCAGAGCAGGAGGAGCGGCAGAGGCGATATTTGCCTCCCTGCTCCTCCTGCTCTGCATTTTCACTAGATGGCCGTTTTCAACCATCTAGCAACAGTGTCTCACAGGGGGAGGGAAGGAGGCTGGAGCAGACCCCTCCAGTCTCCTCCCCACCCCCTGAAACGCCCCCTTTTAACCCTCTCCAAGGTCACTTTCCCAACCTCGGAGAGCAGAGCAGGCAGCACTGTTCTTTCCATCCGGTTGCAAGGCAGTGGGTGAGGGGAATCAGAGCTCCAATTCCCAGCTCCAATAAGTTGGAGCACTGTCACCAACCATGGAGCTGGAAATCTAAACTATCCTATGGCTCCTCAGACCATGTCTATAGGAGCATTCCCTCCAGCTACAATCTTAAGCAGTACCAGTGAATTCAATGAGACTTCCAAATATATATGATTAGGATTGTGTTGGGCAGCTTTAATCACATATTTAGCACAGGGGTGAACAAAAAGTTGGTTTCCAGATGTTTTGGGCTTCAACTCCCAGAATTTATGACAATTGGCCATGATGCTGGCAAGGTCTTCTGGGAATTGAAGTCCATCTGGATATCTACCTTCTACCCACCCTTAATTTAGCACACAACAGACTAAATTAACAGTGGGGTAGATAAACACACACTCTGATCTGGATCCACCATGTAGGCCATATGGGTAGACTGACTCAAGCTTCTCTGGACTCTGCAAATGTTAAAAGACTAGTGTATTAGAAAGCTTAGTTACAGAATACCAGTTGAATGACAGAGTAGAAATATAAGTCAGCATATGAGCAACTCACAGAGAGATGTTTCATTTCATATATTATTTTTATTGGGGGGGGATTCTACCAATGGTTTTGGTAATACGCTAATTTTAAGAGCATTTACTCTCTTGATAATTGATGAATCAGTTTAAAAGCCAGTGATTAATCTGGTAAAAATCCTGAATTCATTGACAGCCCTATTGACAAGTAAAGGACGCTTCAAATGGGCAGGCTATCACATGATAGTTGCAGTCATTATGGGGCAGGGTGTGGGTGTGGGAAACAGTTATATGAATTCAGCATGTACGGTATGTGTCTATGAGTCCTAGTGACTTCAGAGGGACTTCCGTACATCTGAGTGTGTGTTTAGAACTGGATCTCTCTTGTTCTGTGATGCTGCAGTTCTAAGTTACTTTTTAAAAATGTATTAATCTAAGGCTCATTTCCCCTGGTAAACCCCAATGATAAGTACTATCCCGTTTGTTTTAAAGCACACCAGCACTTTAATGTTGTGGATTTACTGTATACTGGTAGGAAGAGAATATTCTGCTTTTGCCAGTGTATATTATGAGGGTAAAGATTTGCTACCATGTCTGAGGGGGGGAAAGACAATGTAAATTTCATACTTGCAAACATTGCACATAGTATTTCTATAAATTTTAGATAGATTACAGGTTATTTAAACTGTAGATAATTTGGAAGAGGGAAGAAGAGAAACCATGTTTTTGGCTTCTGTAGATTGCACTCAGCAGGACGTTTGGTTTTGGACAAGAAAAGGGGGTTTACAGTTGTAAAGTATGCCTCAGTTTCCCCTTCTGTGCCCCGTTGACTATAATAACCCACGTAGGATCTTTCACAAAAATTACTAGAGTAGCCACAGTACCAATGTCCATTAACAACCTAGTAACTACTTTAGAACTTTGTATTTAATAGTTGATATATTGTTATACTGGATCAGGTATAGAGACCGAAAACTGGGTGTTTGGTCAGGGCGACAAAAGGTGGAATTCATGGGGAATATTGGATTAAAATGTTTTTTAAACGAGTGTAAATCTTTACAAATGACAAAAACAAAATGTGTACTATTAAAAGCTTTTGAAAAGAAAAAACATGCACCCTGATTCTTTTATTCTTAGTGATCTGATCTATGTATGCAAACAGCACCCATTAGTCTGTATTCATATATAGATATGATCTATGTCAATCTACAAATAATCTGCAGCAATCTATGGGAACTAGGGTGGCCAGCTTCAAGAGCTGAACACCAGCTTCAATTATTCAAAGATTTATTTGCACCCAACCAAAAAGAATTCCCAGGATGCATAGGAACGCACAGGGAATCTCTGCCTGGTGTCCAGTTAATGGACTGTGGCAGATAATAAGTAGAACTGCTTTATTCAGAATTTTGCTTATAGAGTACAGGGCTGTGTGCGAAAACTGTCTCTATGGGTGCTTCCAACTGGAGGACTCCTAGCATCACCAGTCATTACACATTGTGCTACTATGCCCACTTTTCCTCCTTGACAGATTTTTTTGTGGAAAGAAAAAGGATGAAAGAAGTGGGGGGTATGAGAGGGTTTCAAGTGGAAGATGATGTCATTTGGACTTATCGATATGTGAATGAGATGAGGCAAGGTAATTGCATGATAAAAACCTCATCTTGAAGCACCCTAGCAGCTTTTTCCAGATGCTGTTAATCCCCTGTATCTACTACAGCTTTCAGCGCAGAATTGGGGTCCGAGCGCTACACAAAAAAACTTTTCCTTTCCTGCTGCATAACCTCTAGGTGGTGCTGTGCTATGGTGGAATAAAGCAATTAAATAAGTAGGAAAAAACTTTTTTTTGTTTCACAAATAATACTCCATTTTCACAGCTCTAAAAACCGCTCAAAAGTGCTCTTTAAAAACAGAAGCAAACTGGAGCAAACGACATCATCTAAAGAACCCATAAACAATTATGAATAAGGAATGATGAGTGCACAATAAATGCCTCATGTAGAACAGCTCTAAATTTCAATGGATATTTCTGCCTTCCTGCATGCTGAATTGCTGGTACACTTATCCGGAAGAGCTGAAGCAGATACACTATTTTTTTCAATGCAGATCTGATAAATTGCTGCCCATTGGCACACACATCATCATCATCTCACACACACACACCCACACACCATTTTTGATATGAGTGCTTGCAAAAGGCTTGCACTCAAATACCCACTGCCACCCACCCCGATTTGAACAATTTACTTTGGTGCCACACGAAGATGGTGGCAGCAGCACAGACAGGAACAGGTGTTCTGGACGCCTCAGCTGAGCATCTTCCCCCACCTGGGTTAGAACTAGAACTACCAGTCCCATCATATCTGGTGGGAAATGACACTATTTGTGTCCTTTGTGCCATGTGGAAGACCCTCCAGTCCTCAGTCTTGGAAGTCCCAGTCCCATATCTTGCAGGACATGATGCTCCACCAGGGTCTCTGGAGTGCCCATTTCAGCTGCCACCTTCCTGTGTGCTAAGGTAAGTAACTGGGCCCATGGGGAAGGTGATGGTGGTGGGCACACTTGCAGGGTCAAGTTGAGCTGTTTACCTTGATCAACACAGGTTGCAAGCAGGGCCCTGCTCACCTTGATCCCATTTGTGAGCATTCAAACAGGAGCAAAATCATAGTCATGTTCAACACAGACAGTATAGACATCCTCATAAGCTTTGCTGTTGGGTTGTTGTTTTCATGGATCCAAAAATAACATTCTCAAATTAGCTGCCTGTTCAGGACAATTAATGTATTTGGGGTTTATTTGTTTTGTTTTTTTGCACTGGGAAGAGAAAATCACAGATATTCACAAAATCCCTAATAGACTGAATTTTGTTTCTCAAGGAATGCTGCAGTACAGCTGCAATGTCCAACTCTCCAGGGAGATTCAAACACACTCTTGTATTCTAGATTCATCCAAAATAAATGTCATTCTGAGCTTTTTTTTGTCTCAGAATCTCTAGCATGGATTAGAGCGACCCTCTGTGCTTGCGTATATCCTTCAACATTACTTAGGCTGTAATCCTATACTCACCTGGGAGTAAATGCCATTGATCCCACTGGGACTTACTTCTGAGTAGACATGTATACGATTGCACTGTTAATGTGGATTACGGTAGTTCATGCTCTGACCACCTTTTAAATTATACTGTGACTTAATTTGCTTCCATACTTGAGCCATTTAGCACAGTTTGGATGTTGCTTTTCTGCAATTAGCTGGATGACTAAAATGTTTGTTCCACACACCACCTAATATAATGCTGTATTATCCACATGGCCAAGCTCCTTCTGTAATGTTTATTTAGAAGTAGATCCAATTCAAGGTTTCTTTTTTGCAGGTCCTCTCAATTTTATTGCTTCCTGTTCAGCGTGGCTAAGGGATTAAAGATAAATTCCCTCTGAAAATTAAATCCTTTTTGGCAGGGCTTTCATGTAGTTTCCTTGCATTATTTCCCCCCTTTTCTTTATAGCAGGACCAGTTGCATTATTTTTCTCCCAGAACCAGTACCCTGCCTGGAAGGTCTGTGCTAATTCCATGGGAAAGACCCACACAATTACCCCCTAGCCATTTGGTTGTGGGCCTTTAAATGTCACAGTAGCACTGAGACAAACCCACAGGAAAGCATCTCCCACAGTTACCATGTAATTTTTAACAGGCACCTCATTCACAAGACCTTTGAATCTGTGGGAGCCGTGGGCTTTAGTCAGTACAGGATATTTCCTGCGCTGTCACAGACTCGAGAGGCAGTATGAAAGCTGTGGGCTACTACTGAGCCTATGTTGACAGAGAAGGAGGGGGCAGGGAAGTCTGCTTCCCCCAGTCCAGTTGCACGTGCCTAAATCTGGATCCAACCCAGAATATGCAAGTTGGCATATGGAAAGTGACAGAACCTATAAGTATTGCAAGAATGTCTTTATGTAACCCCAAAGGATTCAAAAGGCATGAGTACTAAATACGATGCCCTTCACTTACACACCTTCTCTCAATGGATGCTTCAATTGAATAAAAATCAAGGAAAAACAAGTGGGACCCAATCTGGGGATGATTCCATTTTTTCATAAGTTGTATGGATCAGGCAGAGTCAAGGAAAATTAGTTCCTTTCCTTGATTGTCATAGGCTTAGTACATACAGACATTATAATCCTGGTCCAATATTGGGCTGCCTTTGCCATTTATATTTCAAGTCTTCCTTTAGAAGCACAGAAGCTAGAAACATATGTCAGGATGATTGGTTTGCTGTAGTGTTTATTTCAAACTGCCTCTCATTTGACAGCATCAGCCATCTCCAGCCTGGCGCCCTCTGGATACATTGGACTAAAAGTCCCAGCAACCCCCAGCCAGCATGGCTGAGGGCTGCTGGGAGTTGTAGCCTGACACATCTGGAGAGCATCAGGTTTGGGAAGGTTGGACTGCATGATCTCCCAGACCTGACCTTTTGGTGATCAACAACCTATATGACAACTCCTCTAGCAACACACACAGGTGCCGCTCTGGCAGTCTAACAGTCTCAAAACAGTAATCTTCACTCACCTCTTCTTCCTCACCTGCTTTCCAAGTATATGCAAGATACTCCCTGCTCTGTCCAGTAGACTTGACAAAATCCTGTGGCTCATGCTGGCTCAGCTTGTCTGAGTGTGGAAAGCTAAGCAGGGTCAGGCCTGGTTATTACTTGGATGGAGACCCCCTCCTCTAGTTCCCTGCATTGAGCAGGGGGTTGGACTCGATAGCCTTGCAGGCTCCTTCCAACTCTATGATCTATGAAATCTATGAAATCTCAACTGATTGGCAAAGGAGAACATCCCTTCCTGTTTATCCTCTGTTGAGACTCTAGCACACAACCATCAGTGTACAGTGAATCCACACGGATCAGGGGGCAGGGGCTGCTGCTGCAATCCTGCTCTCTGACCTAGGCGTGTGCATTCACGGAACATTGGTGGTTGTGGGAGCAGACCTTACATGCGTACAAACTGTTCCTGACTATGCTCACAGAGCCTGGGAGCACACGGTTGTATGAATTTGAGATACCGGATTTGTCCGCACAGATAACTGAACACACGTAGATCAAGAGCAGGGCCCCTCACAGGGTCACAGCGAGACCACCTGAGTGCTGGTGGTCGCAGGAACAGAGCTTCTGCCTTGAAAGAAGGCAGGAGCAGGAGGAGGAGATAGATTTTCTATTGCATGAGGTCTCTCTCAGTTGTGGCCTGAGGGCTCCTTCAGACATAATAAATCGAGTGCACACAAGCCGTTGCTGGGCGGAACTGTCCCTCAGTCACGCAGCTATGATATATGTGTGAATACTGTATCTGCACAAACAGGGCCGGTCATGTGGGAGCTTCCTACCTGATTGTTGCCCTCCATTTCATTAGCCAGTAGTGGTTCAAAATGCTACAATCTATATTAAAATATCGACTTCCCCTGTAAGACTGTAGATTACATTGCTGCCATCTAGAGCGTATGATTATATTGAACATTTTTCTTATGTCAAGAAAGGAAAGGTGATAAGACCAGAATGCTTCTAAATATAGAAGTAATTGTGTGTGTGCGGGTGTGTGTTAAACTGTCTTCAATGCTTAATTAAGGGGTGCCATTTAGTTTCATTAACCATTAATCTCAAATACAGTTCCCAGGACTGAATGTCGTCGTCACACTCTAGGACAGGAGTGTTGGATCTCAGGCTGTGAGCCAAATCTGGCCCAACTGGTGTCCCAAACTGGTAATTTCCTGGCCTTTGTGTGTTTGTGTTTTTTCCCCATTCCTAAAACACTGAAATGTCTCTCATAAGGCTTATTTATTGGCAGTAAGAGCTTTAAGCTAAAATATGCTTATATCTTTGGTATTTTGGCTCCAACCCTTTTGCCTTTGGCCCTGCTCACCACGGAACATGCCAAGCCATTAGCCCAGGAGTAACTCTGAAACTGATTTCAGCCCTTGAGCTGAAAGAGGTTTGACACCCCTGCTCTGGAAGCCAGGAGCTCCTTTCACATGCCCAACTAAACACACATGGAGGAGAGAGCTGGATTGTGCCTGCCCATGGGCCACTGTGTCATGTCTAGCCCCACTCTGCCCATGCATTGTGTGGGAAAGCCATGCCCAGAACTGTACAGGCCTAGGCTTTGTGTGCGCAACTGTGGGCTAACAGCCCCAAATGGGTGCAAACCCATTCCTCTCGTCCCCCATACAGTTGAACATGTGAAAGGGAGTTGTATCAGTCACATTTTGGTTCTAGAAGTACGGGGTCACAAACCAAGGTGGAGGAGAAGCACTTGTGGGATTTTCTGCATCAGAGCCCAAATAATCAAACCACCCTTGGGTACCATGCACCATGAGTTTGGGGAGGGGACAACACACACACACTCCATTTGCTGTTCTGTCTCAGGCAGCAAATCAAACCTCAGTCCAGCAGAATCAACCATGAGTTTTAACCCTGTGGTATTGTCTACAAATTTCTCTTCCTGGGTTTATACAGTAATACCTTGGATTGCAAGTAACTTGGTCTGAGAGCGTTTTGCAAGACAAGCAAATTTTTAAAATAAATTTTGACTTGATAAACAAGCGACGTCTTGCAATACAAGTAGTCGTAGGGATGTAACCGCTCGCCTCGAGCGGGCATAGCAGGCCGAAATCAGCCCCGCTCACGCCCGCCAGAGACTCGCTTTGATATAAGAGTGTTTTGGATTACAAGCACGGTTCCAGAATTATGCTTGCAATCCAAGGTATTACTGTACATGCTCAACTGCCCAATTCCTTTTCTTTTTACCTAACCAGCCAAGCCATTAGCAGTTGTTACAGAATCCTCCTGCATCTCACCTCCCCCCCTCTGCCACCGGTCTTTTTGAGACTCTCTTGCGCCATCTGCTGCCTCTAATTACAGCTCTTTGGGAAACGTTGAGTGCTAACAAGTGCAAAAATATCACTTGCATTCTTCTTCTAATTGCAATCTGGTTGATGACTGTGACGCGTCCAATTGTTGCACGCAATTTGAACCGAGCCCCTCAAATTTCACCTCCTTCCTCTCTCCTGAAACGTTCGGTGTAACAGATATGTTTCAGGATCACTGGTGCGCCGTGGTTTGGGAGTGTGTCGGGGTGGAGGCTCCTGCGTTCAGTATTCACAGCGCTTGCATCTGCAGCTATTCTGTCCCCTTGTTTAATGGCTCGTTGCTCTTCTGGTTTTCTAAATCCCTAAAGGCCAAAGACTTTTCTTGCACAGATAATGGCACAATGCTTCTTAATCCCAGACAACCCCCACATTTCGGATGGTAGGGCAATACAAAGCTGTGCAATTTCTAGTTACGTGGTGGGAGGGATGTATGACTGAACTGCCAATGCAGTAATTTAGAAGCTCTTTGCCATTTATTCCCATGGATGCAAACCAAAGAATGAGAGGGCAGAGCCTTTGTTCACAGTCAGGCCTTTGATAGAGAAAATCTGTAGTGTGTTAAGGGTGGGGGGGGGGGTTGTGGGGGGGGGAGCAGTGGCTACCATGAAGCTTCTGGACCAATTGGTTGAACTGATGTGGTATTATGGAATCTTCACGAGACATGATGCCGGGGAACTGATCAGCCAGGCAGCCCCCTCTGATGTAGATTTACTCAGAATGAAGTTCCTTCTTGTGTTCAGTGGGTCTGACTCACTCCCAAGTGAGTGTGCAGATGACCACAACCTGAGACTTCAGTGACATCCCTCTAAACCAGGGGTGCAGAACCTCAGGATCAGGCCCTCCAGGGTTCCCCAGATGGCGACGCCCCTTTCCCTGACCCCGCCACCTTTCCGCCAACCACCGATTATTTGGTGGTTTCCCAACTTTTGTGCATTTTATTCCCCATTCTGAATGGTTAAAATACCTCTCCTGGGGTTTCGTTGCTGGCAGTCAGAGCTTTAGGCTAAAATAGGAGGGTATCTTTTGTACTTTGGCCCCGCCTCCTTTGTCCTTCGAGCCCCCTCAGAGCTTCAACGAAATTGAATTTAGCTTTCGGGCTAAAAGAAGGTTCCCCCACCCCTACTAAGCTATGCCATTGCCAGCCTGGACCTGGCCATGGTCATTTTACTTCCCAGTGGTGTCAATGGGAAGGAACCTAGGGGGGGGAAAAACCCTACGGAGAAGGAAAAGACCTCCCACTTCTGCCCTGGCCGCAGCGAGCCAGTGTGTATCGGATCGGAAGCGGTGTGGCTCCTCTGCTACGGAACCTCTCCATCACTAAGATTGCTCTGTCAGTCTTGTTTATATGCAAACAAATTCACAGTTTTACCTGAACGCCACCGCACCCATTTCCCTTACATCACGTAGATGCGCGCTGTGCCAAAACCCCGCCTGCCCTTTCACTACCGCTTCAGTCTCCCTGTCAAGGAGGCAGTCTGTTTTTCTGCCTCTTTCGCAGAGCTGTTGGGCACAGGGCTTCAGCGTTTACCTTGCTGTAAAGAGGTAGCTGAGGGGTGCGCCCGCTCTTTATTCTGTCCCATTTATCTCGGGCTGCTTGCGCTTCCAAGAAAGTCCCCTAGAAGACTTTGCCAGGACTTCCGCCCTTTGGGCTTTCCAGTGCTGCTGCCTGCGGAGGGGCTGAAAGCGGAGTGAGGCATTTTTGGTCTTTTGTTGTGGTTAAAAGTGCTTTTAACAACAACGACAACTCTTCGCTCAGCTTTCAGGCCCTCAGCAGCAGGCAGCAGCACTGGAAAGCCCCAAGGGAGGAAGTCCTGGCTAAGTCCCCTAAGGGGCTTTCAAGGAAGCTCAAGCAGCCCGAGAAACTGCCAGGACAGAACAGGATATAAATGGTAAAAGAAAGAGCTCACACACCCCTCAGCCGCCTCCTTACAGTAAGGTGAGTACCAGCGCCCTGCACCCTGAGAAATTTCTCCGAAATTCTCAACCCTTCCCACAATTTTGGGGTGCAATTTCTTTTCACCCCTCCCCCCAATGCAGGGTTAAAAATAAATAGATCAAAAAATTCAGCACAGTGCTAATTTAGATTTGGGGGCGGGGGGGGGGTGAAGGCACTTAAAACGGTTAATATATTAATGTTAGCATGCCTGAAAAGCTGTGAACATAAATATATGTGCTTCCTGGGGGTAGTCGCCTGGAAAAAGTTAATTGCAATTTTGATATTACATTTGCCTGATACTGTATCCATTTCATATGCCCAGTCTGTCTGGGGTTGTATGCCTTTTGGAACAACCTCCTAGATTCAATACCGTACTAGAATAATCACAGCAGAAAAATATAGCAGTGGAGGAAATTCTACCCACATTGAGATAGGGGAACTAAACGGTGGGAAGCCTGAAGACCTATTGGACAACATATTGGGCTAAGGAACAGGGATCTTAGTGAATTAAATGTTACAGAGGAGTTCAGACATGCTGGCTCTCTGTGCACATGTCATTGTGCATTTAATTTTTCTTGGTGTTAACCTGATATCTTGGCTCAAGAAAGAATCCATTTTGTTCCAGAAGCAGCAGCAGCAGGGCCACAGGCATGAAAGGCTGAATGTACCGTGGATGGCTACATATGTGCTTCCTTCAATGATGAGATTAAAGAGAGTTGGAACTATGGAAACATGCAAACGCCTACCTGACTGCCAAGTCACCACGCAGCCAGCTAACCTACAAAGGTACCTTTAAATTGGCCAGAGCCCTCTATTCTTTTCTTTGTTGCCTCATTTGCCTAGAGATGTCCATTTGCATTGTACACCCAGAGTGAAAGCTTTACCCCCTGGTAAAGGGCCCATTGAGTCCAAAGTCAGGTTCCATATTTAATGCACCATACCCTGTAGGCTCCCTACTTCCATTTTTGGTGCCTTGCAGGGCCTGCATATGAGTTGTCAGTTTTCCGTCTAATGGTGGTAGTAAAGCAGGAAACCTAGAGCATTGGGAAGCGGCTACCAAAGGCCTTGAGCCAAGTGCAATCATTTTTAGCCACCCGTTTCAACCCTTTGGGTAACATTTTAGCTAGTTTCATCCCTTACCTCCTTCATCCCAGTCTCCTTGCCTCTCTGTTATTTTCTTCAGTGTAGCCAGGGTCTAAGGAGAAGTCCTCATTTAAGACTCTCCATTTTAAATTCTCTTTTTGTACCAAATTGTGGTGGCTCCGGGGCCCTAATGGTGGCTAACCACCATTCCATTCCGTCTCCCCATCGTCGCAGCAAGTACCGGTTGTGCCACAACCACTGTTAGACGGATCGTCCACTGGCTGACCCAGGGCAGGGCAACTTACTCCATAGTGCCTAAGCGACCCAAGGCTTTTGGCCCATTTTTATTTGTAACTGTAAGCTGGGAAACTGGAGGGTAGCCTGTGCCCACAGTACTTTCCATCTATTTGTGACCAACCAGGAAGTGAAATCCATTGGGTTCCCCTTACTTCGAAGCTAAGCAACATTAACTGCTTATGCTCCATTTCTTTTCCTCGCGTCCTTTAAAAACCATCCTGTTCACCTCTGCGGTCCCGTCCCCCCCATTTTCACCAGCAGCCAAGCTCCCCTGGCCATATAGCTTTCTCTGGCCTTGCCAGTTCCATAGCTTCTCCTTCCAAGCCTTATTTGGCCAATGCTAACTCCCCCAATCTCCATCTTTCTCTACCTGTATGTGAGGACAATTAGAACTAGCATACTGGTTCATGTGCTAGGGCAGGGATTGGGAACATGCAGCCTTCCAGATGTTGTTGGACTGCAAACTCCCATCATCCCTCACTATTCCCTATGTTGCCTAGCAGGTTGCGGCCCACCAACATCTGGAGGGCCATACCTTCCCTGCCTCTTTTGTAATGGATGCATGTGGGCTATGGATAAAGTTCTGTGAAAATAAAGTCTGTAACTTGGACTTGAATGGTTGCTTGAGCTCATTCCCCCCCCAACCCCTCAGTCTGCTGTGCACATGCCACACCCCTGATAAAGGGCCCGTTAGTCCCACATGCTGCATTACACATGTGCACATGCATCTTCACATGTGACCGAGGATGCATGACAACAGCTGAGTAGTGGAAGCAGAGGAGCTGAGGAAAAGAGGGAGTACTGAGAGAGAAAATCTGGGGGCAGGGGAAGTAACCTTATAACCCTAATAATAGGAAAGATTGTGTGCTGTTGGCAGGAAGATGGAGAAAAAGGCAGAAGGTTAGGTAAGCAGGGAGGCCGAGGCTGGGAAGAGGATTGCTACCACTTTCTTCTTTTTCTGGCAGGGCTCCCTGTGCCTTTAATGACAGGCAGGTTTCACCAGACAAAATGTTTTCTGGCATGAAGATGCAGCAACACCTTCTAAAACCTGGAATGAGAGAACCAAAATATTATGGATGTGCTTGAAGTTAAGCAGTTCATTTAATCTAGGTCATGCAAGCATTGGATTATTCATTGCTCGATGCTCAAGAAATACCCTATGCTCGGGAGATTTGCAGAATCAAAGAGGACTTCGTATCTGGCCATTGCACAGACTACACTTTATGAAAGAAGAAATTCACAGAGAATATTTGCTTTGCTTTCAGTTTGCTCACTTGTTAACTTGCACAGTAATGCTTATTGAACTTTGCTAAAGCTTTACTTTACCAGACTCAGTAGGACACAATCTCCCAGAAATATGTGCAAGCAAAGCCCCATTGAAACTAGAGTCTCACAGGTATATCCTCATTAAATCTGGGGCATCGTCATTTAATAGGTTTTTTTGTTGTTAGTATTGTGCATATCTTAAGGCTTTTTGTCTTACATTCTTTGGGATGTTGTCCAGAAGGAAACTCTTGTTTGCTGTTGTTTGTCTTCTGGTGTCTGTCACTACAGTTTGACAAGTGGCAAGAAGTTCCAGGTGCAGCCACCATAGATTCAATTTCCTTGTGAGGAAAAAGCACTGGAACATTATGATGTTTTTGTAATCTATACATATACAAGTACGACAGGGAAAAGACAGCAAGTGTCCAGGTAGACAGTGCTAGTCTTCAGAGCAACATCAGTTCCCTCAAAAGCAAACAGCATGCACTGAGAAACACCCCTGCCGCAGCCAACTGCATCAGCATAGAGCTCTGTGCTCTTCATTGCCTACATTCCAAACCCCAAAACCCCAGTCCAGCAGCAGGAGGCCACCTACGTGGAGCCCTCTTCAAAAAACAGTAATCGTGCTGAAAAGTTGTTTGATGGAAAGTGAGATGAGGGACTAAATCTACCTCCTGGTCTCCCCAACCAAACCAGTGAGTGGTGTGATCACCTCCTCTTTCTTTTTTTCTATAAAAAAAAGAGGGCTCCATACATGCAGCACCAGCAACTGGATTAAATATAGGAACCATGTGCAGAGCATACAGTTGTGTGCACAGTTTCATACTCAGGTAGTGATACACACCCAGGGTTGTATCCAGTGCTAGTCTAACTTAAATCCACATTAATTTCAATGGGTCTGCTCTAAGCAGGACTAACACTGGATACAACAACCCCTAGATGCCTGCTTCTACATGTGCATAGTTCCTCTCCAGCCATCTTTTGCCTTTGAGGAAGCATCTTTAGTGATTGACTAAATAAAAAAACTATAGAAAACATCACCCTCTTCACTCAGTGACAAAATAATTATTTTACATTCTTTCACATTAAGGTTTCATCATCTTTACTCCAATGTTAGGGAAGAGCAGGCCTCCGAGTAGCAAAGCACACCGTTGCGGGGACCACAGTGTTGAACCGGAACAATCACAAGGAGAAATTCCAAAAATTGCTAATGGATTAAATCAGCCTTCCCCAACCTGGTGCCCTCCAGATGTTTTGGACTTCAACTCCCATCAGCCCCAGCCAGCATGGCCAATGATCAGGAATGCTGAGAGTTGTAGTCCAAAACATCTGGAGGGCACCAGGTTGGGGAAGGCTGGAGTAGATACATGGGTCAAAAAGTTGGGGGGCGGTTGTGTTTGCACATGAGCGCATTAAGAACAATGCAAAAATTTTCAAGCCCTCAGAAAATCAGCTGAACACACTGCACTGCAAGCAATGCTGTCAACCAGTCAGATGTGCAGTACATTTGCTGGTGTGCTCTCTACGACATTAGTTTGGTACAGTAATCATTCCAGTCTCTCTATTCTGGTTGCTGATGTTTCAGCATAAATAAGTGCAGATTTCCTTTTGGGAAATAATCTCAAATCTCTTACCTAAATCCAATCTTGGAATTCCAAGTCCACCACGAACTAATTTGGCCCCACTGAAATTAATGAGAGTTGTGCAAGAGAGTAAGTACAGTCATGCCTTGGATTGAGAGCATAATTCGTTCCGGAAACGTGCTTGTAATCCAAAACACTCTTATATCAAAACGAAATCCCCCCAAAAAATTTTTTACAGAGATTTTTAATTTAAGCCGTACTACAGTACTTGTATTGCAAGACGTCGCTTGTATATCAAGTAAAAAAAAATTAAATAAATATTTAAAAATTTGCTTGTCTTGCAAAACGCTCTCAAACCAAGTTACTTGCAATCCAAGGTATTACTGTATATTCTTTTCTTCTTTGCCCACAAATTCCTTTCCTTCCGCTACCAACTGGGTGCTTTTCAACGTATCTCAAAGTCTGCAAAACCAGAGGTTTTCTGCGGGAATAAACTAGGCCAATTATAAAGAAATGCAAATCATCCTGACTTGAGTGACTAACAGGCTGACCCGAATGATATTTACTGAATCCTATTGAAACAAAGGGAACTCTTTTCTCCTGATGCTGGGGATCACAAACCAAGAACTCCGGCAATCAGACCTAGGTGCCTTGCTCCTTGAACCACGTGTACACTCTACTAGGCTTTTGGGGCCACCACTGCAGATGGCCAGAAGACAGCTATTAGCTCAACAGAGTGGCAACAAGGGACCAGTGGAGTTCATCCTTGCCCTGTAGTGCCTCTGACTTTCTCCTCACCCCCCAGGACTGGTTTGCTTCTGGACTCCAGTAGCAAGTATGCTTTGGAACAAACTTTTGTCTGCTATACTTGGATTTTTGGTGTGTATGTGTTCAGAACCTTTGTGTATGAAACATTGTACACAACAAGCCCAGATCCAGGATCTGCCTTCCGCAAGAGGAAGGGCTCCACTCACGAAAGGTCCCGCAACCCGACGTTTGGGATTACACACACACACACCACAGCTCACCCCATTCAGCAGGGTCTCCTGGCTCTCTTAAGTAGCATTTTCAGAGGGCTGGAGGATTTGCCGTGGGAAGGAGGGAGCAGGAACGCTCATCTTAAATCTGGATCCAGCCCACTCTCTGCCCTAATATTCTTATTACGTATTTCCTGGGTTTACCAAAATGGCACCTCTTGCACATCACTTCTTAGAGGTGGTGAAGCAAAGAGGAAGTGGAGCAACCGGCTGGAGGACATGCTAGCCACTAGAGGGCAACACTAACTCAGCACTAACTAATTACAGGGGATGGGCCCTGCTAATGCTTTTGCTGGGATCTTGAAAACCCCAGCCCTCCTATTTCCTAGATGTATATGCCTTTATGGTGTGTGGCATAACATAACGCTTCCACTCATTTTCTCCCTCTTTTATTTAAAGACTCTGACCTTCTAGTGCTCTGACATTTGAGATTCATGGGAATTTAACTTGCTTTAGGACTCGATAAAATGTTTAAAATTCATTCCTTTTGGATGTGTTTAAAGTAAATTAAATATGTAATCCTGCAGCTCCTCTGCTCTTTTATTGTATTATTGCTGAAGTCAATGTGTGCCGTAATTGGCAGTCCTTCAAAGGGGCCTGAATGGATTATCTTTTGCTAACTAACTTTGTACACTGCATAATATAACAAAAGTCCCCCTGGAGCTACAGTAGGAAAATGAAAGGGGTTTTTCTTTGCTTTTTTTTTTTTTCCTTCTAAGCTGTTTAATTACTTATTGTGTTTTCAACTACTTTGCATTGCCATAATGTAGATAAGATTTTCCAAGTTTTTCAAAAGATAATTTGGAAAGAGTTAACTCTTAAATCAGTTATCTGGACTAACAGGGTAATGTTGCGGTGAGTATGAGCAAAAGATTAAAATAATGGTATCTTTTTAGACCTAGTTGTTTAAATCTCTTATTTCTTTAGGAACAGAGGTCCAGAGCAAAGGGTTGAATTCTGAACACCAGGTCCTATGCATGTTTACTTCAAACCGAGTCCCATTATGTCAAACACACACACAAAAACCCCTCTTATCTGTGTAACCATTGGACCACCCAAGGGCCAGGTTTATAAATGGTGAGTAGCTAAGCTTCCCCCCCCCCAAAAAAAAAAACCCTGTGGGAACCCGTGTGCTGCTAATCCACATGCCAGAGGGACAAGAGCAAGAGATGGGTCAAGCCTCTCTTGTGCATGGCCACCACTGCCAGCACATCGCACCCTTTCTTCCCACTGCAGCCTTGCAGGGGGGGCTCACCTTTACTGCATCGTGCTCCCCTTCCCCTATCATGTGCCCCCCACACCTTCCCCTTGCAACCCACCACCCCTTCCTCCATCGTACACACCTGGCCACACAGCTCTTGCAAGAGCCCGCCCACCCCAGTTTTTGGCTCTTCCAAGAGGATACTCAGCTGGAGCCAGAGGGTGGCTGGCTGAAAGCAGCTTCCCCTCAGAGCAAAACAGAGGGCGGGCAGCTGCTCCAGAGAGTCCCACACTGGCCGCTCTCTCGCTGCGGCATTTGCAATCATGGGAGAGTGCAACTGGCTGGCGGGGCTCTCCAGAGCACCTGCTAGTTTTGCTGAGTGGGTGCCTGCTTCGGACAGCCCCACTCACTGGCCCCGTTCTCCCACTGTGCAAATGCCACGGCGGGAGAGTGACTGGCAGGGCTCTCCAGAGCAACTGCTGGAGGTAGCAGCAACAGCCCCTTCCGGTGGGAGGAGCACAATTTGCTATTCCCCCACTCCACTGCCTGAGCCAGGGGCTTCACCCCGCCTCATGGTGGGGCTGGCCCTGACCACTGCTCACCACCACTTGCCAGGGAACGGGAGAGGCTGTTTGGGAGGCGGGGGGAGGCCCCAGGACACCTTTCTTGGCGCCCCCCAAGGTGCCCTACCCTTCCCACTTTTATTTTCAATTAAACATTTTCTTACTGGTAGTAGGATCACTTCAAAGCAAAGTGAGGGTCTGAAGCCATTGCCATGTTTATTTCCCATTAATGCATCTGGGCCACACATGGGGGTTCAGAGGCCTTCTTGGGAAATGAAGATGGCGGGCAGCTACAGGCTGGTGCTTTGCACTGTGCCCAACCATCAAGGAAAAAGGAAGGGAAGGAAAAAGGGCCCCCTGTCGCTGCTGTCTGGTAAGCTGGAGGTGGGGGTGCTGAAGAGAGCGGCAGGGGACTAGGAATAGCAGCAGTAGGCCAGCTGTGGGGCAGGCGTGGGGAAGCCAACAGGGGCTGAGGGAGACAGCTGGGAGCTGCCACCGGATACTCTAGCACATCTTTCCCCAACCTGGTGACCTCCAGCTCCCAGCATTCCTGGCCATTGGCCATGCTGGCTGGGGCTGATGGGAGTTGGAGTCCAAAACATCTGGAGGGCACCAGGTTGGGGAAGGCTGATCTAACCAGTCACTCACGCACTCATTAATAAGGTGACAGTGCAGGATATTGCCACAGTCATTCATGCCCTGATTACATCTAGATGAGACTACTGAGACACACCACGCTTTCCATGGGGCCGCCTTTGAAGATGGCTCAGAAGCTTCGACTGGTGCAGAATGGAGCCACCTGTTTGCTTATGGGGGCCAACTGACTTTGTACCAGTTGCACTGGTTGCCAGTGTGCTTCCAGGTCCAATTCCAGGTGCTCTTTGTTACATTTAAGGCCCTAAATGACTTAGGGCCAGATTATCTGAACTGCCTGCAATTATATGAGCCTCCCTGCCCCAGCCCTTAAGATCAGCCCCAGAGGCCCTGCTCTCAGGCCTGCTAGTATCAGTGCTTCTCAAATAGTGGGGCGGGCCCCCCAGGGGGGGCGCGAGGCTCCGTAAAGGGGGGCTCGTTTGACCTCAGTTAAAAGTTTTTTTTAATATTGTGTTCCTTTGATTCCTGTGCTCCTTTAAATCTTTTCTGCTACAGTTAATAAAGCTATTCTTTGTTGTAAATTGATCCACATTTCTTTCTTTTTTTATTCTCTTATATGTTAATAAGGATACAGTGTTATGCAGAGGTGTATTTATAACAATTTTATAGACAAATGATACTATTTACAGTCGCGCGGGGGGCGCGAAATGTTTTCTTCTTCCTAGGGGGGGCATGACAGAAAATAATTGAGAAGCACTGAGTTAGGTCCATGCAGCTGGCGAGCACAAGAGCCTTTTCAGTGGTGGCCCCATTATCATGGAATACCCTCCCACAGGAATACCCTCCCTTGTTGACCGGCTTTAAATGGACTCCAAAGACTCCTGGTTGTTTATATCCACTTTTAATTGATATTGATGCTGATCTATACTCTCAGGCTATAATTTTAACCACTGCAGCTATTTTATGGCTGATTTTTTAAAGAATTGTTTTAAGTAATTATTGTGAATTTTACAGTGCAATCCTATGCATATTCACTCAGAAGAAAGTCCCACTGAGTTAATTGGGTCTTACTTCCCTGTAAGTGTGCCTAGGATTGCAGCCTTAATCTGTTTTATGATTTTATGTCATGATGCAAGAGGGCTGTTTTGGCCCTGAAATGCAATATAAACATATCTAAATAAATGAGAGGCACCATACCCTCAAAAATCCTCACATCAAACCTTGCCTTCTCAATGGAAGTTAGGACAGTCAGAAAAATAAAGGAGTAGCAGCCTTCATCCAAGCCACTTCTAAGCAGCAACCTCAAGAGGCAACCACCTTGCAGTCACCTCTTCAGCAACAATACACTGATGGTGACCATCTCCAGCAGAGTTGCGGCTTTGTGGCCAAGGCAAGCCCAGAGCATGCTCACAGGGTTCTAATGACACACTTCCAGGTTGGCCAGTGGCCACAACTCTTTCAGTCATGCAATGGGCTTAATATTCTGTCAGGACTCCTTGAGAGTCAGCTGGTCTCTTCAGTGATATCGGGTGGGAAGTGTTCCATGGAAAATTTCCCATTTCTAAAAGTAAGATGTTAAATTAAATTGGTAATATAATAAATTGATACACTACCAGTCAAACTTGGCAGTTTAAAAGCTGTAATTAAATATTTTCAGGCGACAATCCTGAGGAAGAACACCTACATATATCCACACAGCAGCTTGGTTGTGCTACAATTACCGGTAGTATGTTAATTAGCCAGTGTCTTCATCATCCCCCACCTCCACACTTAACATTTAAACAATGAAAGGGAAGTTGTCATTTTTTTAAATGGTTACAAACATTCCAATAAAAAATAATAATTTCCAAGTAAAGCTTTGAATTATTTGAGTAAAACATTTCAACCACTCTAAGCACACTATTGATTTCTTTCTCCCTGATTAAATGTTTCAGTTCAACTTCTTTGGGCTCTTGGAAAAACGTTTGATATAGGGTTTTGGACAATTCTCCAGAAAATGTTTTCTGAAAAATGTTCCGAGTCAACTTTTCCAAGAAACCCACATCACTGAATGTAACAGGAGAAAACACATCAGGGCAGGGGAGATGACACCGTTCCTCTTCTACCACTGCTGTTGCTAAAAAATCTCCAGCAGTGGCTGCAACTTCATACCCCGCTCATCACATTCACATTACGTAAAGGAGATCAGCTCCCCTCCCATTTCCCCAGAGTCTGCTATGTTTCTTGCAAGTGTTTCTTCCCCAGGTGGGCACTCAGCAGCTTGAGTGTTCATATCCGTTGAGCAGTAGCAGTGCGGCTTCAGGTTTTTGAGGCCCTTGGGCAAGACACCCTCAATGGGCCCCCTCCCTCCATAAGTCTCCCCCCCCCCCCAGCCATTGTCACCAGCTGCTGTTGGTCCTCATCCTCTTTCTCATCATTGCTACCACTTGAGGGCTTGACAGCTCCAGAGAGGAGCTCTGAAAAACAAGCAGTTTTGCAAGTTTGAAAAAAGCGGTTTTGCACGTTTGCAGCAGCATGCTTCATTTGAACTGGGGGAAAGCCAGTAGTGAAGGTTCCAGATTGGTTAGTGCCTGTGAAGTCACTAACACACTTTCCCCATTCCCATCCCTGAAGCAGTTTTGCAAGGTTGATTTTTTTTAGTAAGGTGAAATGTTAGATCAGGCCTGTGGCTCACGCTGGCTCAGCTTGTCTGAGCGTGGTAAGCTAAGCAGCGTCAGGCCTGGTTATTACTTGGATGGGAGACCCCTCCTCTAGTTTCCTGCATTGAGCAGGGGGTTGGACTCGATGGCCTTGTAGGCCCCCCTCCAACTCTATGATCTATGAAATAAGGCTCTATGTACATATGCCAGTTTAAAAAAAAAAAAACCCATCCAAAATAGGGATGGGCACTGAACCAGTTTTTGTTTTGTTGGCATATATTTTATCATGCAAATTGCTACACTTGGCTAATGAGGCGGGTGAAGAACCCCAACAGCTGCTTTTTAAATACTACTGTGGCATAGTGGTGAGGGTGTTGGACTGGGACTCAGGTTCTAGTCCTCGTTCGGCCATGAAACTCACTGGGTGACTTTGCGCCAGTCACTGCCTCTCAGCCTAACCTACCTCACAGGGTTTTTGTGAGGATAAAATGGAGAGGAGGAGGAGGAGTATTATGTAAGCCGCCTTGAGTTCCTTGCAGGAAAAAAGGCGGGGTATAAATGTAATAAATAATAATAATAATAATAATAATAATAATAATAATAATAATAATAATAATAATAATACTCTTGGTGCAATACTTATGCAATTTGCCTTTGTACTAAGCTGCTAAAGGAATCAACATTTGGCTGGGGTGGAAGAGGACCAATCTCACCTACTAGGCCTATTTTAGCTGAGGAAAGGCAGCTTGGATTACTTCCACAGCTGAAATGAAGGAAACCCCTCAAGTGAGCAGGAGTGATATGCTCCACTGACTTACAATTGTTCATTCATCCAGTTAATCTCCCTTCACAGTAGCAAGACCTCCTATGGCCAGAGGTATATTACACCTGCTGTGAGTTTAATTAACCTCTTCAGACAGTTACAGCAAGCAAGCAATTAATCCATCAAGTGACAGTGAGACCCTACAAGTATATTCAGAGATTTGTTCAGCCAGTCACATTGGTGGTTTCTTTTTACCACCAGTGCTGAAGCCACAGGCTCAACAGGGAGAGCTGATTGGACCATTCCTCTCTTGCAATGTAAACATAAAGGAGGGTCAATCAATGTAGCTATGCTATTGGAACTATAATAGTCAAGTACTGTACCCTTTTCATCAAGGAGGCAGCGATAACACTGCCTCCCTCACTATGCCGGAGACCTCCAGGTTCAAGGCGGATTCTGCATTGTCCTCTCATGCTCTTTCTGGAACATTCCAGGCACAAGTCCAAGGTCCATTCCACTAAAGATTCCATACCAATTGAAATTTGGGGTTCCAGTTGGGGTAGAGCTTTGCAATCTCTGCGTGGTAAGCCAGCCTTCCCCAAGCTGGGGCCCTCTAGATGTGTTGCCACCTCTTTTTTCTGACAGGCTTTTCATCTCTAACAGCTGTATAGCAGGCAGGCACCCAACATGGTCCTCTCTGTGCTGGGCATAGCTGTACCTGTTGAATTTGGTGGGTGAGAATTTCAGTTCGGTTCATTTTTTTATAAGACTTTGCCAAAATTTGCACAATGCTTCATTGTCCAGGGAGAAGGAACTTGACATTTTAAACATTTGAATGTGGAAGAAATGAAACATTCACCCATCCCTACTCTTCAGTATCTGTGAGCTGTAGAATTCTCCTTTCCCCCCCCCCCAGCATAAAGAAATACAAGATAAATTAAGGAAAGATGAATTATTGGGCAACTTGGACAAGGGCGGCGTGGAGGTTCCCTTGTTGTTGAAAATTCAGTGGTATTCATGCTGAGAATTCTACACCTCCCGGCCAGGATTTAACTTCAGATGGCTTGCCAGAGTCTAAGCACATACTAACCAATGATCCAGTTGGATCCAGATTAGCACTTGATAGAGTATCACTCACACTGGCAGAAGGGGGCAGGGAGGCGATATTTGTGGTTTCTCTTTCCCACTGTAGTGCCCTGGGGGACCCTCCAAAGCAGCATGAAAGGCAACTCTGGGGGTTGCAGAGAGAAGGGGAAATCAGCAAAGATCACCTTCCCACCCCCTTCATCCAACAGGGAGCCTCCACTGGGTCCTTCTGTGAATGGAACAAGCCTTCCTCTGCATGGGATGGCCAGGCTGGATCAACCAATTGACTTTTAGGGCCAAATCAGACATTACATGAAAGACATCAATAGAAGCACCATCTTTTTTCATTAAAGCTCCCCTACTCACCACAATAGGGTCCCAGTCTGGATCAGATCCCCTGTAACTACTCTAGAGTAAAATGGGGGGGGAAATGTAGCTGCTAGCTACGTCTTTCAAGTAATGACTGTTTTGGCCTTTACACTACTTCCGTATTGTCACAAAATGTGCAAAGGAGCAGAAACTTTAATGGAGCAATCTTATGCACATCTACTCACAAATACGTCTTATTGAGTAAAATGGGGCATACACCCAGGTAAGTGTGTATAAGATTGCAGCCCTACATAAAACCAAGATGGGAAGAAAAGAAAGAGAGAGAGAGAGCACCCAAGTTCCGCACAGCTAAATAATGCAGAATGATTAATAGCAGTCCAAGCAACATCCCAGGGAAGGCAGAGAGAATGAATTATTCAAAAATATTCAAAACCTCCAAAGGCAGAGTTACAGTAATTCAAAATGACAAGCAGAAGGACAAATTTATACAAGTGAACAAATGCCAGGAAAAGTTTGGAATACTGACAAGGGCTCATCGTGGTATTCAGAAGAAAACTGGTCATTTTGTTTATTTCTTTATTTTATTACACTTCAAAACCACCCAATAGCTGAAGTTCTCCGGGTGGTTCACAAAACATAAAGAACATAACTATATATATATATATATATATATGTATGTATATATATATATATATATATATGTGTGTGTGTGTGTATATATATATATATATATATATATATATTAAATAGTGAAATATAATCTGAGTATTTTATAAACTCACCAAACTGAATCCTGTTTGTGATATCCCTGGAGGAGTTGTTGAATTGTGGGTTGTTGAAATGT
This sequence comes from Shinisaurus crocodilurus, assembly GCA_021292165.1. Lineage (NCBI taxonomy): Eukaryota > Metazoa > Chordata > Lepidosauria > Squamata > Shinisauridae > Shinisaurus > Shinisaurus crocodilurus. The sequence goes on along the minus strand of CM037881.1, from coordinate 62,424,959 downwards.
GGGTTATCTGAATTAGATTGGGTCCTACTTATTCCTCCTTTGTCACTGGCAATAGATCCCCGTAAAACACTCTACAAATGGATAGACTGCTACTACCTACAACGATGGCAGACTTGAACAGTGGACACGCTTAACATTCTATTTGGAGTAATTGTTCCACTATAGGAACCTTAGTTACAAGCCTAGCAGGTTCCAATTTCTGACACCTCCCTCAAAGTGTTATCTTTGTGACATAAGGTTTATTATACTAAAGGGTTGATTCTTACTTGATAGAAAGTGACTGGGGGCCTAACCATCTGTTACATTAATTGAGTATCAGATAGTTAGGGGAATTAAAAAGTTCCCATTGGCATCAATGGGAGCTTTTTTTCCTATCATTAATTGCAGCAAGGGGCCAATAAACCTCCCCTACCTGCACACTATGGACCCAATGGAATATCCCCCCTGCCCCTCGCCACGCAGCTGGGATTACATTTTTTAAAATCCCCTGGTGTGGCTGCAAACAATGCAATAGTAAAAAGTGGGCAGGAGATGGGTAGGGTGGCCATGTATCCTACTTTACAAATGACAGTCCTCTATTTGATGGGCTGTCACAGGACAGTCCCCTATTTGAAGGCGTCTTCTGTTTGAATGACTCTCCAGTCCAAAGTCTGTTTAAAGATTAGTAACCATCCAAAGGGAGGGAGCCGAGGGGCCTTGAAGTTGCACATCCACAGCTGTTAGCACCTGGACAACAGCTGCATGAGCAGGCACACAGGTTATGGTCACAGTCTTCCCCACTCTGGGGAGATGGATTGTATTTCTATTGAAATTATAATGATCACTTCTAAATTTGCATCTATACTTACAAATTGGCATATGCAAACTTTATGCAACTCTGAGTCTTCTTTTTTGGTAATGCATTGCCTCTCTTTTGGTGATACATAAGTGACCACCCTATCAAGCCAGCTATAGAGGCATGTAGGAGGCAATTTTTTAATCTGAACGGTGCCTGTCTTGCACCATTTGGTGGCTGTGGGGATTCTGGAACGTTAGACATTGGGGGTTTAATTAAGGTCCCTTTGCAGCCAAACTATGAAACAGAAACCTGACATGACAATTTACTATGTTCAGCACAATAGTCAGAAGCACAGAAGATAAAATGGAAGCAAGTGTAAAGAGTGCAATTAGGAAAACAATGAGCATTAAGCTTTGACATAAATTGGAACAAGGAGATGACACAGTGCATCTTGTGATAGACTGAATTCCATCAAGGAGGAAAACAAAACCTGATTGCCTGCTACTAATTGCCCATTAGGAATTAGCAGAATTGTTGACAAACCCTGTATTTTATACAAGCCATGTATGAGAACATGCCTGGAATACTGCATATTCCAATGAAGCTGTATGGTTTATGAAAGACTTGTCCGCCTGTACAGATAATACCATCACTCGCAACTGTCTTTTCTGGTTGTCATCTGTTAATCTGGCACAAAGGTGGTGCTTGGCAAGTAGGTAGTTCCTACCCGCAGCAGTAGACAGTTCCAAACAGAGATGCTGTTGATAGTTCCAAACAGAGATGCAGGCTTCTGCTGGCTGAGGATGATGGGAGTTGCAGTCCAACACAGTTGGAGGGCACCAGGTTGTGGAAGGCTGTGCTATTCTAAGTGTGTGTCTCCGGAGTGCTGGAAATTCTTCATCACCTCCACATAGTTTGTAGCACTCCAAAAAGGTCAGGTGGTTGCTTTATTCTTCCTTCAACTCACTGTTGTTTTGCAGTTTCAGGAGTTCATGTTGAAATGGTTATGTGCATCACCAGCTTCGATGTTGGAAGGTGTGGCCAAGAGAGCGAATGCCTTTTCCTGGGCTTTTAGGTCTTTGAATTGCTCACTGAATTTATCAAGCAAGTTTGCATACCCCATTGTGTACTCTGCCATCAACTCTGTCTTCTGCTCCTGAAGGGCTGGAAAACAAGCAGTGTTGCCCTTTGCCAGCTGTGTTTGCCACAGCTTTAACTTTGCTTCATATGTTCTAATGTTTGAACTACATCTGATTTGGGCTTTGCAGTTTCAGATTGAGCTTTGAAAGTTACCCAGTGATGTTTACCAGGAATGCTAGGTCACTGAGGGAGCAATCCTATGCATGTTTAGGCAGAAAAAAGTCCTACAATTCTCAGCATTCCCCATGCTGGCTGGGGAATGCTGAGAGTTGTAGGACTTTTTCCTGTCTAAGCAGGTATAGTATTGCACCCTGAGCCATGCAGCTGTGGCAGAGCTCTAGAAGCCCTTTGTCCCCATGAAAACCTTTATCTTGTTCCTCAATGCGTGGAGCCATTTCGGTGTATTTCCTCAGCTCATTGAGCGCACTTTACAAAAAATAAACCAGATTCCCATACTCTGCTTGGAGGTTTTTCAAAAGCTCCTTGAACTGGTGACTGTTTAGTATCCAAGTTTCAATAACATATACACATGATGACACTACTGTGAAGATGAGCGCGGTCATTCCCAAAGATTGTCATGCGCAAAGGTTCTCCTGATGAATTATGCAGTGGCACACTACCACCTTATTAGGATCAAGGCTGAGGTGAGACGCTTCTTTCTTAAGGAGGGCCACAACCCCCTTCTGAGCACCAACCGTGTCTGGCATGCCATCAGTAGTAACAACCACTGAGTTTCTCAAATAGTAAGTTCATGTCATGCAGTGCAAGCAAGACTTTCTCCCAAAAAAGCTTCTTGTACTTTTAAAGAAGAAGGGAGAACTGATTTGGGGGGCGGGCAATGGGAGGTGAAAGGCAACCCAGTTTGCCTCATTTGTGGTGATGCAGCTGCTGTGATGAAGAAAGCAAGCATGGAAAGATACTACGACACTCCTCAGAGCCAGCCACAATGGTCCCCACTGCAAAGCCCTGGCAAAGGACAAGGCCATCCTGCCATCCCATCTCCAGCCTGAGGAGGCTGCACTGCTCCCTCAGATGCTCAGGACTCAAGCCCAGACTCTTCAAGAGAACTCCACACCTGCCCCACACCATCTCTCCCACAGCTGCTGAAATGGGCAATGGCTCTTTAACCAGAGGAGCTTCTCCCACTGGGGGCAGAGTTAGCCACCCAGACTGAGCTACAACTATATTTAAGGCAGCCTTCCCTAACCTGGGCCCTCTGGATGCAAAAGTGTGAGAGCCAGTGTGGCGTAGTGGTGAGAGTGTTGGACTGGGACTCAGGAGATCCGGGTTCTAGTCCCCGCTCAGCCACAAAACTCACTGGGTGACTTTGGGCCAGTCACTGACTCTCAGCCTAACCTACCTCACAGGGTTGTTGTGAGGATAAAATGTAGAGGAGGAGGAGGAGGAGAACGAGGATTATGTAAGCCACCTTGGGTTCCTTGCAGGAAAAAAGGCAGGGTATAAATATAATAAATAAAATAAATAAATCCCTCTTTTTTATCTTGGGAAAAGGAGTTTTGACAGCTACGTGTCAAAACTCTGGGTCCCTTTAAAAGAGTTTTTTGACAGGGCAAGGGTGTTGTTGTTTTAACTGGGGCATATATTCCCTGTGGAAATCAGTCTGGGTTCACATGCCACAGCAAACCATCATGAGTAACAACCTATGATCAGTTGTCATGTCATGCAAACCCAGTCACTGTGAAGAATGATGTACAAACCCCTGGGTTCAACGCTTTCCTCCGCTACAAAGTCAGTGTGGCCTCAGACAGCTACTACTCTAGTCGGAGTAAGCCTTACAATGATGACTGAGATGCAAAACGCTTTGTACTCTTAAGGAAAGCACGACGTCCATGTGGAGCAGAGCCAGCCCTACCTTTAGGTAGAGTGAAGTGGCTGCTTCAGGAGGCAGATTTGGGGTTTCATGAAAAGGCAGCACATTTGGGGTTATTTAGTTTGCTATTGTATTTTTGCTGCCAGGGAAGGGGATTTTCTGCCACACATGCCAAAATAGCTTGGCTGGCTTTGGGTGCTACACACCTTGAGTTGGGTGGGTGGGGGTGTCATTTGCTGTTCTGCCTCAGGCAGAAAAATGTCTTGGGCCAGCCCTGGTGTGTCGTCTTCAGTGTGATTATGGGCTTCTCTACATGAGGCTTTTAACCTGCCACCTTACTGAGGCTTCTGCCTTCCAGATTCTTTGCGGGATTAAGTTTGGCTCCTTTACTCATCTTTTTTTCTTTCTTTTTTTCTGCCTTCTTTCTTTCTTTCTTTGCCTTTCTGTATATTCCATTGCACAACCACAAGTGACACTGCGGTATAGCAGAATTATGAAAATACATGAGCTTCTCATTCTGGTTCATGCCTCCATTTTTAGAGAAAGCTGCACTTTCCTGGCTCTAAAAGAAGCCACAGAAATGCTTGGAAAGGCCCTGGAGAGGATGACGGGAGAGGCCCTGGAGGATGGCAAAGTTGTGTAAAGCACCCACAGACTACCGTGGCGTGGGTGAGGAATCAGGAGTGCACAATAAATGCCTCCCGTAGAGAAGCCCTGTATGAAATAAAGTACACACACATCAATGGCAACCAGTCTTGTTAAGAAGCTGCGGTCTGAAGAGAACCTGGGCAACAGGAAGGAGGCTGATTATTCCCCAAATAATATTTCTTCCCCCAGCAAAGCATCCAAGCCAGAAGTCAGACACCTGGTTTCTTTGGCTGAATCCTTGTGTTTCAGGTTAATTATACAATTATCTGGAGCTGTCCAATCAGTACTTTTCTTTGAATTGACATCACGCCAGCTCTCGTTCACCTTTGCCTCACAGACCTGAGCGTGCTGCTCTGTGTATCCTCAGGTGTATCCTGGATGTAGACCAGCCTGAATACCTGGCAACTGCTGAAATAACCTTTCACCTACAGCACTCACAGGCAACCCATTGTGGTCCTTTGTCCTGCTCATCAGGATGCAAACATGATAGGAAAAGTCACTCCAACCTTCTCTCCACCATTTGCAGGCCCCATCTGCAGCTGATCCATATATGCTCCTCAGACTGGAAGTAAAAGAAAGACCGGCCATTGCATTATTCAGTAGCAGAAGATGAATGGAATGTATACACTTTGTCCAAGAAATCCCATCTGAAATCCACAAATGCATATTAGACACTTTATACATAATGAAGATTGTGATGATAATTCTTAAGCATTCTTTTGGAGGTCTCTTTCACAGTGCCCAGATTTTCCCATGGTGTCTAAGATGTATGATACCTGTGCTTTATTCTTTCATAATTAAACTTGATTTCTATTCCCATTTTTCTAAGGTAGCTTTCTGAGTTTTTTCATGGTCAAGAGTGTGTTTGTTTTTTTAATGATTATTCTTACTTAGTTTCCAACAAATAGTTATTTATTTGTTCGTTACATTAATATCCTACCTTTTTTCCTCCACGGAGCCCAAGGCCCAGGTTGTTATCCTCACAACAACCCTGTGAGGTAGGTTAGGCTGAGATTCAGTGACTGGCCCAGTGAGCTTCATGGCTGAGTGGGGACTAGAACCTGGCTCTCCTGAGTCCCAGTCCAACACTCTAACCACTATGCCACTAACCACTATCCATTAGGTGAAGAATTATGTGCTTGCTTGGTTTGTAATGCAAGACCCTCCGCCCCCCTCCCAGTTTTTACTTGGACTCCACAATTAAGATCAAACAAGAAGCTGGAGTGGTCAGACAGTTTGTACAATTGATTGTACGTTGTTCTTATTAACAGTGGCAGAGCAAATAGTGGACTTACACATAAAACCTATTTCCAGAACTTGTTGAATTTTAAAATAAACTTTTCTTTGTTATTTGAAACAGCCTGTGTGGGAAGCTTATTGTACTGGTCAAAGAGGTATAAGGTAGGGATTAGACATCCCAAAGTCAGTGTGAGCGGTGTAAGGGTAAGGGTTAGAGCAAAAGAAACCCCCAACCTTCTGTAAGTGCACCCAGAGATCCCAATAAGGAGGGCAAGCTTGAGGACCTATTGAGGGGTGGGGTGTGACACCCCCCCTCCCAGGGGAGTTGGCAACCCTAGCTCTGTCCCTGAAACTTCATATCTGGCCTCTTATTTCAAGTGGGCCACTCATAAAGCTGCAACAGCATTCCTGACTCTCGAGTAGAGGGGTGGAGAACTGCCAGGGCTGGATGCAGGCGTTGGTGTTTTTGGATCCAGCCAACAGCCTCCCCTCTTCGCCCCCCCCCCTAGCAATTTAGTTTACAAAGAAGCTTCTGTTTACATTATTAATGTATTGATTCAGTTATCATGTTGGAGTTCCTTCTGGTTTCTGTTCATATCAGGAGCATCAGCTGAATACAGTCGTGCACTCAGGGAAACTATACATACATGGTTACCTCTGTGCATTACTTTTAGGTCTTTTTAGATAGTACTGCAATCAGGGTGTAAAAGCACCCTCTCTTTTATATTAACTGCATCTAAAAATAGGTGAATTGGGACCATTATGATTAAATCCACACATAATTACATTGGGTTGGAGCCAGATTTGTGTGTGTTGAACTGAGCTAATGGAACTTGGAAGCAGATTTCACCCATTCACAGAAGATGCCTCTGGCTGATTTTTAGGGATCCCTCCCCCACTTCGCACCACACCACAGTGTGACAAATATTTGCCCCAGAAGCCTTTGCATCTTGCAAGTCTCCTCCACCAGCCTGCATACTGGGCTACCTTGTAAATATTTATCCAAAACAGAGTTATTGGTCTTCCACGTTTCTCTCAGCTGCAAAACACTCCTAAGCTACAATTTTCATAGAGAAACGTATGGAATATTAAGATATATTCCTGTATGAAGTTTAAATCAGTCTACTCTAGCAAGGCATTCTAACAGAAGCATCTGTGTTGCAGGGATGGGGACTCGGACTCGACGACTCGACTCGCGAGTCCGATTGAGTCCCCCCTTTGACTCGAGTCCCACTCGAGTCCCAATTTTTTCAATGGGACTCGAGACTCGACTCGGGACTCGAGCCCAATGACTCCGCCACCGCCGCCACCGCCACCACTCACGTCACCGCCGTCGCTGTCTCCCTCGCCGCCACCCGCTCGCAGCTACCGCCGCCGCCATCGCACGCCATGCCGCCATCACGCCGCCGCCGCCGCCGCCACCACACGCAGCTGCCCGCGCCGGTCCCGTCATCACTTCCAAGCGCGCCGGAGCAGGGTCCCGGCGCGTCACTTCCGCCGCGGGCGCGGGCGGCTGCGTGCGATGGCGGCGGCGTGGCGTGCGGTGGCGGTGGCGTGGCATACGATGGCGGCTGCTGCGAGTGGGTGGCGGCAAGGGAGATGGCGGTGAGTGGGAGGAGGAGGAGGAGGCGGCGGCGGCAACTCGAGCGGCACGGAGAACACTCTCCGCGCCGCTCAGAAGAGCAAGATCGGGCCGCGCCGCTGCCGCGGAGAACTACAAACCCAGGGAGGGCTCGTAATGCGTCCCTGGTGTGGCAGCGGCGGCGGCAGGAGCAGGGACGAGGGAAGGACCCGCCTATGGTAAGTGGGGGCGGCGGCAGCGGTGGCCCATGGAGGGAGCGGGAGGGTCTCCGCGGGAGGAAGGGCAGCTCTTCTTCCTCTCGCGGAGACCCTCCCGCTCCCTCCATGGGCCGCCGCTTTGGGAGTGACTCGGGACTCGTGACTTGACTCGAGTCACCATTTTGGACCTTGGACTCAAGACTCGACTCGAGACTCGGGTCCAAAGACTCGTGACTCAACTCGTGACTCGAGGCCAAGGACTCTTCAACATCCCTGCTGTGTTGACATGCTGTAACGTCTCAATCAGGGCCGGCGCTACCGCTAGGCAGACCCAGGCGGCTGCCTAGGGCGCGTGGCGGAAGAGGGCGCAGAGTTTCTGCGCCCCTTCCTCGCCTCCGGCGCGCTCCTGCCCTGCCTGCCTCCGCCTCCGCCGCGCCTCCCCGCCTGCTTGCCGGCCGCTGCCGCCGCCGCCGCCACTGCACCTCCACTGCCCGCGCGCGCCCGCGCGCCAACCACCTACCTACCTTCCCGTCGTTTCCGGAGCCCCGCCGGCGTTGTTTTGGCTGGAGGAACCAGGGCAACAGGGCTTAAACAGCCCTGTTGCCCTGGTTTCCCCGGCAAAAAAAAAAAAAAGCGCGGGGGTCCCGTCGCGTCGGAGGAGGAGGAGGCAGCAGCAGCCAGCAGCCAGCAGCGGGGGCGGGGGGGAAGGTAGGTGGTGGTGGCGGCGGCAGCGGCGGCGGTGGCGGCGGCGGCGGCGCGGGGGGGGTTGCAGAGCAGGGCTGCTTTGCTCCGGAGCCCCCCCATGGCACGAGGGGGGGCGCTAAATATAATTTGGCCTAGGGCGCCAAACAGCCCTGCACCGTTCTTGGTCTCAATGCCCTCTTAGCCCCGGAAATGCTTTCTCATCTGCACTGGCTGCCAGTCTGTTTCCGGGCCCGATTCAAAGTGCTGCTGCTAACATTTAAAGCCCTAAACGGCTTGGGGCCAGGGTATCTGAAGGATCGTCTCCTCCCATATGTACCTGCCCGGACACTAAGATCTGCATCAGCGGTCCTTCTCCGAGAGCCCCTGCCAAAGGAAGTGAGGCAGGTGGCTACCAGGAGGAGGGCCTTTTCTGCTGTGGCACCCCGGTTATGGAATGAGCTCCCCAAAGAGGTTCGCCTGGCACCTACTTTGTATTCTTTCTGGTGCCAGGTGAAGACCTTTCTGTTCTCCCAGGCATTTTAATCATTTTAATCATCTTAATCATTTTAATCTTGTAATTGTTTTTAATTCCATTATTGTAACTGCTGCTGCTAGCTCTGCTGTTTGTTTTTAATCTGTGGTTTTAAATTTTATATTTTATATTGTATTTTATGATTTTAACTGTTGTAAACTGCCCAGAGAGCTTCGGCTATTGGGCGGTATAAAAATGTATTAAATAAATAAATAAATATGAAATGACCATGCAAACCCCAGAAAGCAAGGTCTCCCACCTAAAGTCAGCAAAAATGTACCTTAGATAAGAAGGAAATCTAAATGCAATATTGGAAGGCTGCTACATCCTGTGGCATGGCACAGCCAGTCTGAGCTAATGAGACTGGCTGTACCGCTGTAAGAAGTGCCGCCTCTCAGGGAGCACAAACAGAGATAAGTGGCTGTGTGCATTTTGGAGATGTTCAGCTCTCAAAACTGGGTTCTTCTGAAGGAGCCATTTATAATGGCTTCTCCTGGAGCAAATACTTTTAATTTAAGAGGTTTTCATAACAGTAAGATCTATTTTTGGGAATGCTGTGGCAACTAATGGCCTATTAGCCACAGTCCTTACATCTTGCTCCCTTATGGTGTTTGTTCTGTCTAGTTTGAAAAGTAGGGAAGGGGCTATGGAGAAACATTCTCTAAAGTTAATGGTTCTGTTGGTAGTTTCTATCCTGATGGCATTTTATGCAGGTTTCCATTTTGAGATTTACCAGAGGGAGGCGTGGAAATTACTGGCACATTCTTTTCGTTTGCCAATGTCCTTTTGCAACAGATGTTGCAGTGAGAAGGAGAGCCCAGCAGCGCATTGTCCTCATAACTCAATGGTGGGCAACATGCTCGTGTTCCCCTGCCGCCACCGTCATACACAATGCACACAATGTTTTATGGCTAAAACGGGATGTGAATACGTATTAAGTGCTTGTGGGCCCAGTGCGCTGCCCACAATGTATTCACCAAAATAATGCATGAGTGACACATGATACATGTATCTAATTTAAAGGAGATTAGAGAGGGAGAGATGGTCGTTGAGATGAGTAACATGGTAGTTTTAAGAGCTTGTTCAGATATTATAGATTAATGCCATGTGGTATTGACTTTGTGAGAACTTTCCCCTTTCCTTTCTATGAATGTACAAATTCACTGAACCGTCTAGGCTAGGAGATACTCGTAGAGATGTTCCATCCTTCTTACTCCCCACGTGCCAGCTAGAGAAAGGGGTCAAGCTAGGTGTGAGCAGAAAACAAGTGACACATTTTGGGAAACAGGCTGAAGTTTTTTGAGTGAACACACAGGGTGAGAGATGGCGGAGCTAAAAGCACTTTAGGGTGCTGGCTATCTCTCTGGGGATCTGATGTGGAACGGTGGGATTAACTGCTGGGAGTTTTTAAACTGTTAGCCCCCACCTGTGCTCCACCTGTATACTTGGAAATAAACTCAAATGTTACAAAAAAGCATAGGCATCAAGTGACCTGCTTCCAAAGGAGACCAAACCCAGGTTAAGTGCGGTGCCCCTGGAACTTCACACCACTTGAGGAAATGGGGCCAGCATAACAACAGTTCTATCGACAGATGTCCTGAACTGGCATCTGAGAGCAATGATGGACTGGATCATGTGGCCGAAAAACTTGAAGCCTAATCCAAAAAAAGATGGGAGTACAGTTGGTTGGGAGTTCTGCTGATCCAGGATTGGGTGTTCAGTCAGTCTGTTGTTAGGACATGGAGTTGCACTCCCCCTGAAGAATCATGTTCACAGCTAAGGAGTGCTTAAGAACATAAAAGAGCTGCGCTGGGTCAGACCAAAGGTCCACCTAGTGCCACATTCTGTTCACATAGTGGCCAGGCAGCTACCTGTGGAAAACCCACAAGTAGGACATGAGTGCAATAGCACAGAGTGTTTCTGGATCCAGCACTGCTCTCCGATGTGGGGCTGGCCAGCGGGTGGGGCAAATGAGGCGGCTTGCCCTGCTACATGCCTCACCACACACATGCATGAGTCCTTGGAAAGGGCAGTGGCACGGCTCCCAGGTCCCTTAAAGCCTCTTGGCAGCCCTGTTTGGATGCATGGCCAGGAGCACATTTCAGCAGCTTCCACTGGTGTGCCAGATGCAACCCTTCCTGGGAAAATTGGACCTGGCCAGGGTTATTCTTATTTATGTATGTCTGTATTTATTAGATTTGTATGCCGCTCAACTGGCAAATACCCTAGAGGTGGTTTACAATCATAAAACTAAAGGAACAACAACAATGTAACAAAACAAAACAAAAAACAAAACAAAAAAAAACAACCCCACAACAATAAAAGTATCAAAATAATGCAACATTAAAAATTTAAAAATATTTAAATAATTGAGGTATCAGCTGTAAAATTAATAACCAAGCAACAGATTAAAAATGAAATGCTTGCTTAAAGAGGAAGGTCTTAACCTGGCATCTAATGACTTCTCTACATGAGGCTTTTAACCTGCCACTTTACCAAGGTTTCTGCTTCCATTTTCTTTGCAGGATTAAGATCGTCTCCTTTACACGTGGATTTTTCCAGGGTTCCCCCCCCCCTCTGCCTTTCTAAATATTCCATTACACAAGCACAAGGTGGTGTTATGGTATAGCTGTGATACAGCAGAATTGCAAAACTTCATGAGCTTCTCATAGTGTCTTATCGAGAGTTTAGGAACTAATACCTGACTTTCCTTGCTCTAAAAAAAGCCGCGAAAACGGCTGCAAAACATGGGAGAGGCCCTGGAGGATGCTGATGTCGTGGGGCTGCCTTTGGGGAGTTAAGGGAAGCGTTCCAATCGTATTATCCCAGTGTTATTTCAACTGCACTTGTTGCCAATGTGTTTCTGTGTAGATTCAGGTACTGGTCTTAAGCTTTAAGGCCTCAGACAGGCTGAGCCCAGAATAACTTAAGGGCTGCCTCCTTCAATATGACTCTGTCTGAGCACGTTGTTCAACAACTGAGGGCTTGCTGACTGTCTCACATACAAGGTGCAGTGGGGAGGGATGTGCAAGAGTACCTAGGTTGTTGTGGAATGGCTTCTGCAGAAAGGTAAGCCTGCCTACTTAATTGCTGGCCTTTTGGAACGTGGTTGAAACTTGGCATCTCAGGAAAGTCTTTAGGGGTGATATAACTTAGGCTGAGAAAATATTTTTGACTGCTGTGATTGATTGTAAGCAGAACGAGGGGGGTTGTAACACACACACACACACACACACACACACACACACACGTACACACAGAGATGTGGCTCCGATCTTTGTTTTTATATGGTTTTAAATAATATCATTGCAGGCTGCCTTGAGGCTTTTTATGGAAAGTTGGAATATAATTATTGTAACAAACAAATGTTACATTGTTTTGCTTGGAGTTCCCGTTTACTTTCTGTTCTGTAACCCCCACAGCTACCAAGATACAACCACCTGTTGCAAAGTAGAACTCTTAATTATAAACAGCAATTCCTGCCCTTTTGTCTAAACTGAAACTTGGTTGTGCAGGAACTTCCTTTTTTGTTACGAATGCTCATTTGACCTGGAGAAGAGTTTTGTATAACTAAAAAATGCTACATATTTTAAAAGTAGTGGCTGGCACAATAAAAGAGATCATGTTACGAATTACATGTTTCTATCACAGGCTGTCACAAAGGGAAGGGGGGGGGCTCATCTAAATAGGCTGGATCCAGCATTGTGGTTCTGCCATTGGAAGAATACCAGAGAGGAATGGGACTTCTTCACCCTCTTCTCCCCACATGATGCACCCTCCAGATCTCCTACAGACGGTCCCCCAGCCCTCCAGAGCAGACCTGGAGGGCCCACGGGGGAGGAGAGGGCACAGACATCCCATTCTGCCAGTGGTATCCTTCCACTGGTGGGACCACAGTGCTGGATCCAATATATTGGTTGGGGACCAGGACATGTAACGGATCACCTCTTTGCTGTGATTGTTAGGGAATGCCCTATTCTGGTGCCCTCCAGGTGTTTTGGACTACAACTCCCCTTAGCCCCACCCAGCATGGCCAATGTTCAGGGGTGGTAGGAGTTGTAGATCAAAACATCTGGATGGCACCAGGTTGGGGGAGGCTGCCCAACTCTGGCTCCCACTACCATCAGAGGAATGGATAGGATCTTTTCAGTAATGTGTGCAGGCTGTGGGATTCTGGAGATTTGGTTACCATCTTCTATCTTTGCTGTCTCATGGGATCAAAACACTATTGATTGGGTGGCTGTTTTGCTCAGGGTACTCCTTGGAGTAACTTAAAGGAGTTTGTCTTTTCTCTCTTGCAGACCTGGCATGTGCACGTGTCTGTTCCTGCTAATATAATATTACTGCTGCTTGAATGTTGTGTTTGTTTGTCTTTAATTGCATCCAATGGTGGCTTTGAGCTAGCAAAAAGCACTTACAGTGTGGAAAGTGCAAGGCGGGGCATCCAAGTTATACTGATCCCCCTTACACATTGCAGCACCCCACACCCCTTGAAAAGCTGTTCCTGAGTGTTGGGGGGGGGGGCTCTGGCACAGTATGGGACATGGTGCAGAGGGCTGCAGCAGGTAAGCAGGCTCAGTGCAAATTAGATGCCCCACCTCATAGGCACTTTCAGCTTGTGCAAAGCCACTCCTGGATACAACTCACTGATTTTATGCCGTTTTATTGTCTTGGAGTTTTTGATGACAATGTTAACCTTGGAGGTCCCATTAGGTGTGGAAGGGCAAGGAATAAATATTTTAATAAGTAAATGAATAACGAGCAGAGCACAGTAAAGTCGATAGCAAATTGAGTGAATATTTGCTGATTGCTTCATGCTTTTGATTTATGGCTTGTCTGATAACCTTGCATGTACATTAGGAAAATTCTTGAGACCAGCATAGAAACTAGAAAAAAAGTTTAATTTAAGCCAAGATTCTCCAGGGCCTAGCATCAGAACCTGTGGACTCAGCCCCAGAACCTAGTATTTTCACTGTTGGGTATTAGCTCTATACAGGAAGAAATATTCATTCATTCATTCATTCAAGAATTTATATTCTGCCCTTTCAAAATATTTGTCCATGGTGGATTAGATAAATAAAAATAAAAAGCTTCTGAGCCAGGGGTGAGGAACATGTGGCCCACAGGCCTCTAATGCAGCCCCCGCACTACTTCTGCTAAATTTGTCCCTTTTAAGCCTCTGTTGCAGTTTGCTGCTGAAATTCAGTAGCAAGCCACCATTGGGGGGCGGCGGGGGCTGACAGTGCAGAAGCAGGATTGCAGCCATGGGGATAGGAAGTTGTCCACCTCTGCTCTAAGCACATGAGTATTGTTACATATGTGCAGCATCCCACTTCCAAGTGATGAGCAGTTTCAGGGGTTCCAGTGCTTACTCAGGGTTCAGTTTCCTTAGAAGGAGGTCTCACTGGAGACATGGCATTTCTGTGATATAAGGTTTATTTACACACACATTGAGAGAGAGAGAGAGAGAGAGAGAGAGAGAGAGAGAGAGAGAGACTGAACATAAGATGAGGATCCACAGCACTCCAACACATTCCAGCTCCCTCATCAGATGTCTACAGGAACCCGTCCTGCCAAAGGATTCCATGCAGAGAGCAAAGTCAGCTCTCTGTGCGTCCCTTCCAGTTCCAGTCTCAGCAGACTGACTACTGCACACACAGCACAGACTGTTACATACACAGCTTGCTTCTATTGTTCTCATCCCAGCCTCAAGTTAGCACATTCCTTAGTGTGTGTGTGGGCGGAACAGACAGGAGGTAACCCCCCCCCCCTTTCCAGGATAGTCTATCTGGGGCCTTTTCTGAGGTAAGGCCAGCTACCGCTCAGCTAACCTCTGTAACAGTAGAGAATTTGCCAGGCTAAACTTGCCCAACGGGTTTTACCCATTTGAGCAATCTCTTTTCATAACCACAGTCTCATTGGGTTGGAGGGGGGGGGGTCCTTAATCCTCCCCCCACCCAAAATCTCATTAAAGTATATATATGGTATTTTTCCTGATACTGAGTAACTCTAACTGACTGATATTTGGGACTAAGAGGGCAGACTTCCAGATTAAGTTATTATATTCTACACCGGCACCTCTCTTTTTTGAAATTGCATCACAATAAGTTAGCTTTCTTCACTGCAAGGCCCAAAAGCCACTGCTGGTTCTCTATACAGGCCTGTGGCTTACGCTGGCTCAGCTTGTCTGAGCGTGGAAAGCTAAGCAGGGTCAAGCCTGGTTATTACTTGGATGGGAGACCCCTCCTCTAGTTTCCTGCATTGAGCAGGGGGTTGGACTCGATGGCCTTGTAGGCTCCTTCCAACTCTATGATCTATGAAATCACCTCAAGTGTGGCTCTCTGTCTCACACACACACACACACACACCCCGCCGCCCAACAGCTGTGCAAGGGCTTTAGCTTTCCTCCTTGTTTGCTTTAGCAGCGGGCTGGCTGTTGTGACCTGGGCTACCAGAGCAGGCTTACCTGCCTTTCATCAGCTGTAAGGTAAATGTGTTGGGAATAGATTTTTTTTTTTTTAGGAATAGATTTTTATAATTTTTATTTTTATTTATTATATTTATACCCTGCCTTTTTTCCTGCAAGGAACCCAAGGCGGCTTACATAATCCTCCTCCTCTCCATTTTATCCTCACAACAACCCTGTGAGGTAGGTTAGGCTGAGAGTCAGTGACTGGCCCAAAGTCACCCAGTGAGTTTCATGGCTGAGCAGGGACTCGAACCCGGATCTCCCGAGTCCCAGTCCAACACTCTCACCACTACGCCACACTGGCTCTCATAAATAAATCATACTGCTAAAAACAATATTCTTTACAACCCACCGCTAAAACGCGCTACAAATTTGTCACCCAAATTTCAAGATTTCCTAACTAGTGCAGTTACAGATCTACACTAACTTAAACGAATACATTGACAGAATTCCTAATCTATGTTTGAGGTGTGTTGGGGGGAGGAGAATGCATGAGCAATCAGCCAGTTAGCTGTATTGGAGGGAAAAGGCCTACAGCCAGGCCCAGTACACAGCATCACTGCTTGACTGGGCAGGGGGTGAGGAGAGCAGTGGTCCCCCATGGCCCAGGAAAGGCCCCCAAGTGGGCTCTGAAATTGGTGTGCACCAACAATATTTCAGTGTGAAACTATGGAATGGTGACAGATCCCATTGTTTTGACAAAATAGTTACATGGCCTTTTGAGCAAACAGGTGTTTGTTTCTGTTGCCTTTTTGCATTTTATCTGATTTTATGTTGAGAAGGTAGCATAAATTATTTAAATCCAGAATTTGAAGGAATTCTAAGTCTCCAAAGCTTGTGCACTGTTATCCATGCCTATGACCACTGGCTTAGGGCATGGGCAGGTAACTGAAAACAAAACGGCACCCTCAGTTTGTTTTAAACTTGTCTCAGCCCTATACTGTTCCATGAAGTTCAGTGATGTCATTCAGCTGTTTGGACCTTTTAAAAATCTTTTGTTTAACCGGTTATAACTAACCTTTTTTTTTTTGTCCACACAAGATAGTATTACAGAATTTTTCTCAGAGGCAGTGTGGAGTAGTGGTGAGAGTGTTGGACTGGGACCCGGGAGATCCAAGTTCTAGTCCCCACTCAGCCATGAAATTCACTGGGTGACTTTGGGCTAGTCACTGAATCCCAGTGTAACCTACCTCACAGGGTTGTTGTGAGGGTAAAATGGAGAGGAGGGGGACCATGTAATCTGCCTTGGGTTCCTTGCAAGAGGAAAAAATAAGGTGAGATATAAATGTAATGATAAATAATAAATAAATCTTACAAGACCCAGAAACTCTAAACATATTTGCAGATCTCCTTGCTTCTCTGTGACTACTTGGTGCTGGGGGGAGGGGATAATGTCTGGAAGTATATTTACTATCAGTTTCAACAGAGTATAAGACAGTGACTGGATTCAGACAACACGCCGCGGTTCGTTGTGGGCTATTTAACTAAAGATGAGCCACAGCGTCCACAGGTGCCAAGTTGCATATGCAACCCCCGCCTGGGGGTTGTCGTGACATATGAACCTGGTGAGTGTGGGTTATGCGAGGGTTAAACAACCCTCGCATAACCCTAAAACAGACCATGGGTTATGTGAGCATTGTTTAATCCTCTCATAGCCCACCCTTGCATAATACAACCACCCCTGAGCGCGGGTTGCATATTCAAAATGGCGTCTGCACGCGCCCCACAGCCTCACCATGGGTTAAATAACCCACAGCAGGCTGTCATGCCATGCAAACAGCCCAAATGTGACAAAGTCCCATGGATGTCTTCAAATGTACATCCAGCTATGTAAAATGGGATCATCTCTACCAACTTAATGGCAAAGATCAGCCATAGTTATTGCTGTCTGGTTTAAAAGTGATAGTGAAATCAGCAAAACAGAAATTTTCTATAACTGCTCAACATATGTGTGTAGAGGAAGCCTGACCCTACACATATTCCCCCCCCCCTTCCACTGTCTGCATAATCCCTGCCCAGGGCAGGGGGACACAGTTCTGAGCAGACATTTACATTAGCTACATTTGCATTCACCTCAATGGGACACATCTGCATTTACCCCAATGGTCCCCTCCAGCAGTCTCAAAGAGCTTCCAAGTTCAGCCTGCCATCAAGAGGAGAAGGAGGGGGCGAGGGAGGGGGTAAAAAAGGAACAACCAAGTCCATAGAGGTTGTTGGGAGCCAGGTGCAGGACTGCATGGAACAGGTCTTCGACTCCGGTCAAGATCAAGCCTTTGCAACCCCACGCAGGACGCTTGGTGTCCAGCTGTAAGTTAGAACAACTTGCAGTGTTAGCTTTCTAGTAAGTTTCAGGTTCTTGGATGCAAAGAAATACTGTCTGTGCTCTTGTAAACCTTCTCTAGGCTGAATGTGTATTGGAGCTCTATGCTTCATTGATTTTTATAGACTGTTCTCAGTTTACTGTGAAATTCCTTATCTATCTGACCTGCTTTGCTCAATTAAAGGTGTTATAAACTAACTCTGCAAGGGTGGAAGCTGTCTCTGGTTCAGTGTAATCCAAGGCAGTTGGCCTCAGTTAACCTGGGAGCTGCATAAAGGAGTGCTGGTTAACCCGTTAACTCCCGAACTCACGCAAAAGGACCAGCGGAGGTCCTTCACAATATGCAATACCTTGATAGAGACATATAGGTAAACCAACCTTCTAGAATTCTACTACCTTTACTGTTCAGCACACTAACATGCAACATTAATCTTTGGGCTTTCTTACAGACATTAATGAATCATCACAAAGTGTTGTCAGAAGAGCCAGCTTATTTGCTACTGAAATGGAAGGGTAAATGTAACTTTGGAAAGCATCATAAAACAGAAGGTTTTATTAAAAGTCTAGATATTGCCAAAAGCAAGCATTTGCCAATTTGGTTATTACTTGTAATGTAAAACTGCACTTAGAATTTTAACCTTGGATACTTTTTTATTATTCTAACTCCTCTGTGACGTCTCTAAGTCCATTGTGATTTCCCATATTAGTCATCTCAGCATGAAGGTGAAGTTGTCTTCAAAGGCAGACCATGTTATGTCCGATGACCATTCTACATTGTAGTGGTTGTAGTACTGGAAGTGACCTCATCTCGTCTATGGCATCTCCCCTGGACAGACATAAGATTTGTCCAGTACTGTATTTCTCCAGTATTTTCTTTAAAACTTCAAATGAAGGGGATTCCACAGCTTTTCCAGGCAATTCCCAAATGTTCATACAATTAGAAAGTCTAGCCTATGATGTATCCGGAATCTAACATTCCTAGCATTTGACCCATTGGGCTCAATCCACTGGCAGTTCTTCTGCAAGCTCCATTGAAATGAATGAGAGCAACCCTGCTTTTGCTCAGCTCCCCTTTGGTTTCAGTAAGGTAGGAAGACCTGTTAGTTGACTGTATTACTTCACTTACTTCAAAATGTAGGAAGCCATCCCTGCTGTGTGTTTGAGGGCCCTCCTGCTCATTCTGCTGAGTGGGGGGCCCTGGACTTCTGCCCCAGAGTCCTGCCCTGATGGCACCACTGCTTAAAGCCCCTCACCCCATCTCCACTTGCTGACCCTTCTGTCTCTTTCTGGGCTGTGCAGGAGGGAGAACTGAGCTGTTGGGCCCAATCTCTACTGTTGCCCCATCCCAGAGGGAGAGCACAGGTGAGAAAGTGAGAGGTCTGCCCAGGCTCTTTCTCCCTCTGTGAGCTTTGCAAAAAGGGAGGATTGAACTCACTGGGCCCAATCTGCTCCGCTGTGCCCACCCCAACAGAGCAGAATGTGTGCAGGTGAGAGGATGATGTGGTGGATCCTTGCCCAAGCAGTTGATTCCCTCTGGAGGTGTTGTGGGTAAGGATTATCCTCTCTGCTGTGCCACCTAAGGAGAAAGGGTGAGAGAGAGGCAAATATGGCAACTTACATGCTTTCTCTCAGTGGTGGGCAGAAGATAGATCTCCAGATGTTTTTGACTTAAATTCCCAGAAGTTCATGCCAGCATGTCCAATGGTCAGGAATGCTGGGAGTTGAAGTCCAAAACATCTGGAGAACTACTTTCTGCTCACCCCTGCTCTCTCTCTCTCTCTCTCTCTCTCTCACTCTCTCTCGTCTGGGCCCTGGCCACAGACAGTGGTGCAGCGGAGTATACAACTAACATTTCTCTTCTCCCCCCCCCCCACCGCCATTCCATGCTTTAAAACTGCATCTGCATTCCTGATATATTAGAACCACAACAAAACTGTATGCCACCTCTGAGTTGTTATAAAAACAAAACACAAGCTGAGGCTGTGCAGTTTTGCATTTTAAACTCACTTAAACCATAGCAGCACCATCATAGAATCATAGAAAAGTAGAGTTGGAAGGGGCCTACAAGGCCATCGAGTCCAACCCCCTGCTCAATGCAGGAATCCAGGTCAAAGCATCCCTGACAGATGACTGTCCAGCCGCACCTTGAATGCCTCCAGAGTGGGAGAGCTCACCATCTCCCTAGGTAGTAGGTTCCATTGTCTTATTGCTCTGACCGTCAGGAAATTTTTCCTGATATTTATAGGTGGAATCTGGATTCCTGTAATTTGAGCCCATTATTCCGTGTCCTGCAAACTGGGATGATCGAGAAGAGATTCTGGCCCTCCTCTGTGTGACAACCCTTCAAGTACTGGAAGAGTGCTATCATATCTCCCCTCAGTCTCCTCTTCTGAAGGCTAAACATGCCCAGTTCTTTCAGTCTCTCCTCATAGGGCCTTGTTTCCAGTCTATCATCCTTGTTGCCCTCCTCTGAACCCTCTCCAGTTTGTCTACGTCCTTCTGAAAGTGTGGTGCCCAGAACTGGACGCAATATTCAAGATGAGGCCTAACCAGTGCCGAGTAAAGGGGAATTATCACTTCACGTGATTTGGAAGCAATACTTCTATTAATGCAGCCCAAAATAGCATTTGCCTTCTTTGCAGCCACATCGCATTGCTGGCTCATATTCAGTTTGTGATCTACAACAATTCCAAGATCCTTCTCCCTTGTGGTATTGTTGAGCCAAGTGTCCCCCATTCTGTCACTCTGCATTTGGTTTCCTTTCCCTAGATGCAGCACTTGGCATTTATCCCTATTAAATTTCATTCTGTTGTTTTCGGCCCAGCGCTCCAGCCTATCAAGATCTCCTTGAATTTTGTTTCTGTCTTCCAGAGTATTAGCTGTTCCACCCAACTTTGTGTCGTCTGCAAATTTGATAAGCATTCCCTGCACCTCCTCATCCAAGTCATTAATAAAAATGTTGAAGAGCACTGGGCCCAGGACCGAGCCCTGGCTGTGGTACTCCGCTTGTTACCTCTCCCCAGTTTGAGAAGGAACCATTGATAAGCACCCTTTGAGTCCGATTCTGCAGCCAATTGTGGATCCACCTGATAGTTGTTCCATCTAGCCCACTTTTAGCTACCGGTAGCTTGCTAATCAGGATATCATGAGGCACTTTGTCGAAAGCTTTGCTGAAGTCCAGGTATATTATGTCCACAGCATTCCCACAGTCCACAAGGGAGGTTACCCAGTCAAAATATGAGATCAGATTAGTGTGGCAGGATTTGTTCTTGACAAATCCATGCTGGCTTGTAGTAATCACTGCATTGTTTTCAAGATGCTTGCAGACTGTCTTCTTTATAATCTGCTCCAAAATTTTCCCAGGGATTGATGTCAGACTGACTGGCCTATAGTTCCCAGGTTCCTACTCCTTGCCCTTTTTGAAGATGGGAACAACATTTGCCCTCCTCCAGTCATCTGGCACTTCACCTGTCCTCCATGATTTCTCAAAGATAATAGACAGTGGTTCTGAGAGTTCTTCTGCCAGTTCCTTTATTACTCTAGGATGCAGCTCGTCAGGCCCTGGAGATTTAAACTCGTTCAGAGTAATCAGGTGCTCCGTGACCATTTGCCTATCAATCTCAAGCTGCAATCCTGCCCCTTCAATCTCCTCTTCAGGTTTGCCAGGGGGGTCATAGACCCTCTTTTGGGAGAAGACCAAGCAGAAGTAGGAATTGAACACTTCTGCCTTTTCTTTGTCTTCTGTTATCAATTTGCCATCCTCATTGCGTAGTTGAACCACCATTTCTTTCCTCTGTCTTTTACTATGCACGTATCTGAAGAAAGCTTTCTTGTTGTTTTTAGCATCCCTCGCTAACCTTAGCTCATTCTCAGCTTTAGCCTTCCTGACACTATTCCTGCAGTTCTGTGCCACCTGCCTGTACTCTTCCCTTGTAGCCTGTCCTTCCTTCCATTTCCTATACCTGTCCTTTTTTGTTTTCAGGTCATCTTTGAGTTTATTGTGAAGCCACATTGGCTTCTTCTGTTGCCCTCTGCCTTTTCTCCTTGTGGGAATTGTTTGCAATTGTGCCTTTAAAATTTCCTTTTTTAAAAACTCCCACCCATCCTGGGCCCCTTTACTCATTAGAGTCGCTTGCCATGGGACCTCACTTATCATTGTTCTGAGTTTCATGATTACAGGAATAAAATGGGAGCTTGCTTCTGCTGCCCTCATCATCTGCCGCTCTCTGGATGGTAACGGGGGGGGGGGGGGGCTGGACCTCTGCGGCCTAGCTGTACCACTGGGACAGGGCCCAATCCTCTCAGCGGCCTCCTCTGTCCGCACGCGCTCTCCGGGCAGCCCCGCGGCTGAGTCCAGCTCTCCCAGCATGCGACGCAGAGCAGGCAGCAGGGGCATCCGTCCCCGCGCCTTGCTCCCCCTCTGGGCAGCGCGGCGGACCTCATCCTTAGCCCTGCCTTGCGCGCACCTCCCAGAGTGAAAGCAGGCGAGCCACTGGCGGCCGCAGCGCCTTGTAAACCCCTCTCGCTCCCGCTCTTTCGTGGTCTAGTCAGGCGAGCAGAAGCTGCCCTGCGCCAAGCCTGAGGGGAGAAGGCGACGTTGCTGCGCACAGTGCAGCAGGGCCCCCCACGGGAGCGAGTCCCCGCCCGCCGGAGCCGACCCACCCGGGCGCTTCTGCCCCTCTGGGGTCGGGCGTCGATGGGCCCTCCTGATGTGCCGGGTCCTCGGCCGCTGGCCCTGCTTCTGCTTGCCCCCAGGGAAGCTAGCTCCCTCCCTGCAGGAAAAAGCTCCCAGCCCTGTCCTGCTCCGGCTGGCGTCGGCGCCGCCTGGCGAGCCTTCCCCGCCCACCACCTCGCGTGAATCGAACATCCGCCCTAGCGTGGCGGAAGGGAAGGGAAGGCGAGCGGGACTGCAGGAGAGCCCGAAGCAGCGGCGAGGAGAGGAGATCGCCGGGCTGCTCAGGCTGGAGACTGGCCCGCCGCTGCTCAGACCTGCACCATGGACGCCTTCTGCGGCTCCAGTTTTTGGGTAAGCATCCCGCGCGCCTCGGGATCTCGGACCCCCCCCCCCCCGGTGCCTTTCGGTACCCGGCGCATCCCGAAGCAGGAGGGCGCTTGTTTGCCTGCTATGAGTAGGGAAGGGGAGTTTCTGCGCTCAAACTGTTGTGCCGCGTGGAACGCGCTCTGGGCAGCTCTGCCGGCGCTCCCTGACCAAACAAAGACGGGGCACCACGGCAACAGGCGGGACAGCAACCTTCCGGCACTGGAGCCAAGTTTAAAGGGATGAAGCCGCTTGCGAAACGCACCCTCTGCCAGGCTTTGGAAAGGTCTGCTTTCAGTGGCTGGGGAGGCATCCGAACTAAGAGAGAGTTTTGGAGCTCCGTTGCTTGGGACGGAGAAAAGTGGTGGTGGTGGTAGCGGCTGTATGCGCGCGAGGGAATGCGAACTTCACCGAAGAAGAACAGTAGCCAAGGAGGAGATGCGCACGGTGCTTGATGTGCTTAGTGCCCTTTAAGGGCCCAGGCTTTAGATAAGCGCAGTCAGATTTACACAGGGAGCATAAGCCCTGCAACTCGTGGTTCCTGCTGGAGTACGTCAAAGGCGGGAGGACGCATATGTTAGGACTAGGGGCCCTTCCAGACGAGGCTTTTATCATGCCATCGCTCTGACTCATTCAAGGAATTGTGGCGGTGTGTGTGTGTGTCCAGATGTCTTCCACTTGTGTTTTCCCACCACTTCTTCCATCTTTTTCTTACCCCAGAAAATCCGTTAGGGAAGAGGAGATGGAATAGGTGCATAATGCTGTCTGTTGTTAGCTCTAGGACCCCTCAATTTGGAACCACCCTAGTTTATGTGTTCCAAAACCCAAAGGTGGAATATTTATGCATTAAGAAAATAACGCAGGCCACCTTGTTTTCCTTTTGTTATCAAACAAACGGAGACCTGTAACAAAATAGCACCATGTATCTCCAAAGTATTAGGCGGAATGAAAGGATTAAAAAAACCTGCTGAGGGTAGCCTCAACTCAAACTCATGTTTGACAACACACACATTTAAATATTTTGCTTATTTAAAACCTTCCAGCACTGATCACACAAATAATCAATGGAAATAATCATTGGAATCAATGAGGCAAAGTACTTGGAAACACATTCATATTCCAGGTGTGTTGTTGTCCAACCATAAACAGGATATCCTCACACAGCACATCATTAAACTATGGAATTCGCTTCCACAAGATTTAGTAAGAGGAGAAGGCTATCCATGGCTACTAGTCCTGATGGTGATATATTACATCCAGTATCAGAGGCAGCATGCATGGGTCCTTTTGAACTCCCACAGGCATCTGTTTGGCCACTGTGTGAACAGAATGCTGGACAAGATAGGCCTTTGGTCTGATCCAGCAGGGCTCTTCTTATGTTCTTAGTTGCATCTTGCTATGAATAAAGATGTGTCGACCTCCCTATTCACTGTCTTCATAAGGGCAGAGGAGACTACTCCCTGGTAGTGCAAATTGGCTGTTGCAAACCTGACTAAACAGGTATTTTCAATCTCTTACTACTATCCTATTATAATGCTGGGTAAGACCAATACTGTACAAGTTTGGACATGGTATTTACTAGAGGCAACTATTCAGTATTTAGGGCATGTGACTGTTTCTTTATGGTTGAAATTTCACTCCGTTCCATGCTAGATGGATACCTCTGGTCCACTACAGATGTATGTTGATACTTGGTCCAGTTTCTGTGGGGAGCCAAAAGCAAGCAGTTCATTGCATAGCTGGCCATATCACTCAGCCCACAGAAATGGGAGGATCTTAGGCTGCAATCCTATACCCAAAACCTGGGAGTAAGCCTCATTGAACTCAATGGCACGCATTTCTGAGTATTTATTTATTTATTACATTTCTACTCCAGCCAATAACTAATGTTCTCTGGGTGAATTACAAACAGTTAAAAAACTAAAATGCCATAGAACAGTTAAAATATAAAATACAATACAATAATTAAAAGAATACAATACGATACAATAGAACAAACTGCACAGGAATCGATAAAACAGCCATAACAATCTAGAACTAAGTCTCTAAAATGCCTGGGAGAAAAGACAGGTCTTTGCCTGGTGCCAAAAAGATAAGAATGTAGGCACCAGGTGAACCTCTTTGGGGAGTTTTCTTCAGATTTTAAGGGGGATCCCTCCCTAAACCAAAGTGTTTAGCTTACAAGATGTCCAGTGAAGTCTGTTATTTAAAAAAAACCCTTAAGATTCTGCTATCAAAATAATTATGAAAAATAAAGACATCATATGATTACTGTTGTAGGTGATGTAATAACATAGGCCTAGTTCTCACAAACAGCAGATGAGGAGGTATACCTGTTTCTGGACTGTACCAGCAGGAGTCTCCTCGTGGGAGCTAAATGACTGAAAGCTCCTCTGCACATAGAAACCTAGCTAGCACATCAAGCTAGGCTCCCTTCCATGGGTGTTTTGAGTGCTCTGTTCTCCTTGGGATGCTCGAATACCTAATTTGAGGTATGGCCCCCTTGTTTTAACATTGCAGGGCTGGTAGCAGCTTTGTGGAGTGATTTAGATATTTTTGGAAACTGGTGTAGGGGGAAAGGGTTAACTCCCCTCTACACAGCACTGTTGCTCCACTTAAAATTGGACACCCCAGTGGCTGCTTTGATGTACAAATTAAAACATTTGGAGATTGGATTGTGGGTCTCCTGTGTATTGTGTAGTTTGGCCCTCAAATTGGCTTCTGGGTTAATTGGAATCCTGCATTCCAACGTGGCTCTGTGTGTGTAAGGCTTTTGTCTATGGTTCTCCAGTGGGAGTGTGTGTACCTATGAAACTCTGTATGTAGGTGTCATGTTACATCCGTGCAAGGGATGGTCCTAATCTTGGCTTTATGGATGGGATTGACAGGAGGCTAGGCATTCCTCCCCCACAATATTCTCCATTCAACCTGTTTTTCCTCCTTGCTAGTGTTGTAGGCTATTGCTGGAACAACCAACTCCGACTGTTGGCATGTCCCTTTGTTCTGATGGCTCAGGTGGATTTTGTAACCATCCTCTGCTGCCCAGCGGGTGTAACTCAAGTACAGGATCACTCTTTTAGCTACTTACTGAATATTCTTGGACTCTTACATTTAAGTTCTGTGAATCTGCAATTCGCTACCCATCCCTTTGATGGATATGTAGCATGTGCACTTCTTGGATATGTACTGCCTGCTGTGTTATTTCAGAGGCGTCCGGGGCTTTGCAGCAGAAAGTGAGAACTCCAAAGACTTATATATGCTCATTAAAATATTGGGGGGTGGGGGAGAGTATGCGCAGCAGTTTCATGTCCAGTATTTGTTTGGAAGGATGCCAAATTTCATCCACTTAAAGAGGAACCACTCTGCTTGGATGACACTAAAGTTTTATTTTTTAATTACATTTTCATCCTAACTTTCATCCAGTGAGTTCAGGGTGGTGTACAAGGTTCTCTCCCCCCCTTTTATCCTCACAACAACCCTGTGAGGTAGGTAAGTCTGAGAGACCATGATAAATCCAAGGTCATTCAATGAGCTTCATGGCTGAGTGGGGATTTGAACCTGGTTCTCTCTGGTCCTAATCCAACACTCTTAACCACTACACCATCCTGGATCCTAAGCTGCTGTCCCAGGGAGTGTCTTTATCTGTATGCTTTAAGTGACATTGATAGCAGCATTTTTATTTGTTTAATGCACATAAAAGTTTATTATGCCAACAGTATTTTTCAGGTCAGCGGGAATTGTATAAGTGATATTGTCTCTCATATTTGGCTCAACACTCTTATGCAGAAGAGTTAAAACTTTCCCCCAGAGATAGTACTCAAAACTTGGGAGGGAAATGGAGCTGGTAACACAAGTGTTGAACTCTGCAGAAACTGCTCTATCTAGAAATAGAACGGTCATCTGCAGGAAGGGGCAATTGGCACCCTGTGGATGAGCTATAATCTCCAGATTCTCAGCTTTCAATTAAAAAAAAAATGGGGGGGGGGAGAGGCAAGTCTCTAGCCCAGGGCTCTCCAACCTTGGGTCCCCAGATGTTGCTGGACTACAGTTCCCAGAATCCCTTGCCATTAGCCATGCTGGCTGGGTATGCTGGGAGCTGTAGGCCAGCAACATCTGGGGACCCAAGGTTGGAGAGCCCTGCTCTAGCCCTTGTAGAACCTGAGATATGAGGCAAAATGTGCAGCCACTATTCTCCCAATTCATTTTGTGAGAAATTAGCCTGCTCCCACCTTTTAATGTTTTAGCCAATGAATGAAGTCACAGCAGTGGTTAACACATCTGTCTAGGTGTGTTAACCCTTCTAGGTGTGTTAAGCCTTTTTTGCGGTCTTCCCTGTTAGGAAGTAATTGCAGCCTCACAAAAAAATAATAATTAAAAGTCTGGGAGTTTGGTGTAGCTGGATTTGGGGAGAAGTATGTCTACCAAAAAACAAAAGATAGCAGCAAACACAGGAGTTAATGATCTTTCTAACTCTAGTCTTGTTAAAAAAAAAATTCTGAGTTTATAAACATTTTAAAAAATACCTTGACAATGTGCGCGGATAAAGATCATCATTATTATACCCATATTGCAGGAGGCAGGGCAGTGGCTGAGAAAATGTGGGTTACACAAGTTCTGCAAAGTATCTCAGTGTTGTTATTCCCATTTTGTGGGCGGGTGTGTGTGTAGTATATGACAACACTGCAGGGTAGTCCAGTGTTGGTGTTTTAGGGAAATGCAGATGGGGCTGTGAAATGGATTGTAGCAGCAGTGCAATTTATTAAGGGTTAGAACAGGTTGTTGTTGGTGTGTGTGTGTGTGTGTGTGTGAGAGAGAGAGAGAGAGAGAGATCGATCTTTTAGCTCTTGCAGGAGGCCCAAGTAGAAGCTCTCTCCGTCTCTCTGTTAGCGTTGGCCTTAGAGCTGAGACATTGTGCCATGGAGCTCCACAGAAGTTAGTGTTTTCTCATGTATTGTAGAAATAAAGAAACCTCTTGTGAAGGAACCTGAATCTGTTGTACGTTGCCTGTAGAACAGAGCCTAGCAGTGGGCTGAAAGCTGAGCAGGTCACCCCACCCCACCCCAATATGAACTATGCCCTTCAACCCTGCAATGGCCTTTGGCCCAAAGGGCCATTACAGGGGTGAAGAAAGTAATGGAAAGAAGTGAAGATTTCAGCTGTGGGTGGAAAGACATTCTCTCTGGACACCAGGTCTACCCACTGAGAAACAACACAGGGGTAGACCTGGTGTACAAATATCTCAGAAGCCAGGTCTACCTATCTTGGCAGAGCTGGTGCCCAGGTCACCGGAACCACTAGAAATGGTAGATCTGTTCTCTGATGCTGTCAGGGCTTTTTAAAAAGTGCAACCATACACAAAACATACAGTTCAAACAAAAACATGCAATTCCAAAAGAACATTGCTGTCGTTCAAAATTCAAGCCATGCAAAAGATGTACAGTATTGTTAGTTGATGTAAAAAGTGGCTGATAACAATGTGAAAAGTAGTCTAGACTGCTCTAGAACCCTAAAACCTGATCAAGCATACTCATTTATCCTCCCACCACTAAATACACTCCCCACAGACTCCACTGCTTGCTACTCTCTAGAGCTGCCTCCCCCAACATGGTGCCCTCCAGATGTTTTGGACTTCAACTCCAGTCAGCCCCAACCAGCATGGCCAGTGGTCCAGAATGCTGGGGTCACAGTCCAAAACATCTGGAGGGCAGCAGGTTGGGGAAGACTGTTCTAGAGAGTGTTCACCAATGTTTCAAAGATGAAGGAAATCATTCTAGGATGAGTCATGTGAAGTTGTCAGTGTTATGATAAGGGCAGGGATGCCATGAAATATCTGATACAATATTCTTAAGACAGCTATACTGTGTTTGTGCATTTGGGGTTTTTTCTCTTGTTCCTAGATGTATGTTGTTGTTGTTGTTGTTTTTATCCCTCATTCCAAATAAAGTTTTGTTGGAGTTCATGATGCTTCTTGAATATAACACCCTTCCAATTAGTGCTGTTCAATTCCCAGTGGAGAAAAAGCGTCAGAGTTTCCTGCACCACACACACACACACACACACACACACACACACACACACACCTCCTCATGTGTAAACAAGTATAATCCCAGCTGGGGGCTGGGAAATGCAAAATGTACATGGCTTCCTCTGATGGCGCCTCAGAGGCTCCCATATTTTGATGTGGCCCAAGCCCTCTAGTCATGAGCCACCCCTCCCCTGCCTGGGCCAGATGAAGTTCATCCTGATTGGCTAAAGACACCTGGGCTACTGAAAGGAGGGGGGGAAGAATCTATACTGCGGCTGGGGCTTTTGGGTTTCGTTGTTGTGGTCTGCACGTGAAGAAGCGCGGGGTAGAGCTTTTGCTGAGGCATGTGGTAAGCGCTATTTGATTATATTGATGACACCTCAGCCCACACCTCCGGATAACCTCTCCCAGTGGTTTCATGTAGATGTTAAACAGCATAGGGGATAAAATAGAGCCCTGTGGCACCCCATGGCATAACTGCCAAGGGACAGAGCAGTAACCCCCCAGCACCACCTTCTGGAATCAGCCACCCAAGTAGGATCGGAACCACTGGAGCGCAGTGCCTCCAACTCCCAACCCAGACAACCTATCCAGAAGGATATCATGGTCGATGGTATCGAAAGCCGCTGAGAGGTCCAAGAGAATCAACAGGGTCGCACTCCCCCTGTCCCTCTCCCGGCAGAGGTCATCCCACAGGGCGACCAAGGCAGTTTCCGTTCCAAAACCAGGCCTGAATCCAGATTGAAATGGATCTAGATAGTCCGTTTATTTTATTTATTTATTTAATACATTTTTATACCGCCCAATAGCCGAAGCTCTCTGGGCAGTTTACAACAGTTAAATTTCATCCAAGAGTGCCTGGAGTTGACCAGCAACCACCCGCTCAAGCACCTTGCCCAGGAATGGGATATTAGCTACTGGCCTGTAGTTATTAACATCATCCGGGTCCAGGTTAGGCTTTTTGAGGAGTGGCCTAATCACCGCCTCTTTCAAAGAGGCCAGCACCACTCCCTCTATCAAGGAGGCATTTACAATCTCCTGGACCCAGCCGGCTATCCCCTCCTTATTTGATGTAATAAGCCATGACGGGCAAGGGTCAAGCACACAGGTGGTCGACGAGACTTGGCCAAATACCTTGTCCGCATCCTCGGGCCTCAGTAACTGAAATTCATCCAATAAAACAGGACCAGACGATGCTCTGGACACCTCTACAAAGGAGCTGCACTAATTGTGGTGTCCAATTCATGACGAATTTGAGCGACTTTATCTTCAAAGTGCCGTGCAAACTCGTCACAGCATGCTACTGAGGGTTCTATCATTTCTCTCGCTGGCCCAGAGTGTAAAAGGCCACGGACCACTCAGAAAAGCGCCTCTGGACGGCACTGAGAAGATGCAATGGTGGTGGAAAATAATTCTTTCTTCGTCACCCTCACCGCCACACAATATATGTATATATATTTACATACCGGTATATATAAAATGTATACACACACACACACAAGGCAGGTTGCATATAGAATAACAACATCAACAACAATACGAACCAAATTATTAAAAACAACATTAAAATAGCATAAAATATCAGCATTAAAAATATTCAAAAAAATACCACCAGAAAAACAGCTCCATAGAATTATCCAAAGGTTGACCAGCATAAGACAGTCTTTAAGGATCTGCTAAAATCCAACAAAGCAGAGGGCATATGTATCTCCCTGGGGAGAGCATTCCAGAGGTGTGGGGCCACCACAGAAAAGGCCCTATCCCTGGTACTCACCAACTCGACAGCTTTCACTGGAGGAACAGAGAGCAGGGCCTCAGATGCCAACCTTAAGTCTCGGACAAGTTTGTAGTCTTTCAAATAGCCTGGTCCCAAACTGTTTAGGGCTTTAAACGTCCTTTCCAGATCAAGCCTTGGAGTCCCTGACACCTTGATTTCTGTGGAGCAAACTAAAGGGTTGCATAGACAAACGAGCCATTTTGTTCAATGAAAAGCAGCTTTAGAGGGGACCATTTTGAGTGGAGAAGTGGCAAGCAGTGCTTAACCCTGCTCGTGCCCTGCCTTCTAGCCCTGTTGGTGGGTTTCACAGAAGCATTTTGCTGACCATGGTGAGAAACAGGATGGTGGGCGAGATGGACCCTTGGCCTAATCCAGCAGGGATCTTCTTATGTTATGTGTTTAGCTCTGTCTCTGCTTACCATTTTTCAGTTCCATATTGACCTCTCCCGAGCTGTTTGGGGATCTGTGTGTGACTTTGAGTGGAGAAATGTAAGCCGGCGGCAGCGCCGGGTCTCTGTTATACATACTTGCATGCAATGTGCAGCTCATTGTACAGTGCTTTGAGAGCAGCTGCCCAGGTATGTTGAAGGAGAGTCCTTTTGTGTGACTGTCTTCGACAAAAGCTAAATCCTGTGAGTAATATTAGATTTCTTTCCTTGGAGGGAGTAGGGGAGGAAGAGGTGTGGCATGACCTCATGTAGACACTATCACCCATTTAAGTAAGGAGTAGAGAAAATGGAGAACATGAGACTAGTATACTGCTCTATATTTTTCTAGGCTACAAAGCAGTTTTGGGAGAACAGCAATACACCCTGAAATATTCTTAGTTTACATTAAACAGCTGGATTTTATGTTTTCAAAAATGGGGGATCAAACTTGCCTGCTTTTCTTCATCCCAGGCAGCAACCCTAAGGGCAGCTCCAGGTGAAACCTGAAACCATCACATCACATGCTAGAACCTTATTTGAATGTCTGCAGACCCTTCAGTAGCGGACGGGACCCCTCACTCCAAAGCCCACACCCTCAATGGATACTTCGCTCTCACCAAGTGCCACCTTGTATTGGTCACTTCAGACTTTAAGCTCTCTTTTAAAGTTGCGTTAGCCGATTATGTGTCTTAGGTCTTATATGTAGCTGTTCACCCACATTTGTTTGTCTTTATTAAGCAGTTTGTTTTATTTGATTACTTGAAGTAGGGTGCCCCTCTGTTAATTCCCTTCTTACTTTCCTGTCACCAGTCAGACTCTGGAGAATTAGAACTTTGAATAAAAAGGTTGATTTATTGTTCTAACAAAGTCTCTAAACTGATATTCAACTCAGGAACAGATAACTTGGAATTTTCAACAGTTACATTCAAACTTGTTTTTTGCTTAGATTCAGGTTAAAGGCAGGCAGATGTTATACAGTGCTCTTTGTATCAACTTGGCTTGGTTACTTGAAAGTTACAGTATCAGACCAGGGAACTTAACTGTCCCTCACACTAGTCCAGAGTTTCTCCTTCTTCCTCAGACAGAAGGTCCTTCACTCCCTAAGTGGAGACTCCTGTGAATTGTTCTACACTAACACCTTCACGTTTGCTTTCTCACAACTTAGTACTAGATTTCCTGTCTGAACTCTTCTCTTCAGTACCACCTTTCCCTACCTACTCTACTAACCTTCCACTCCAACCCACTCTCTTCCCCAACCGACAACCAACTCTCCTTAACTGTCAACTCCCTGGGGTTCTATGCTCTGGCCTTCAGCCAATCAGAGCCTCTGGAATGTTCAGCTTGGCCCCTCCCTGGGCTTCTGCCTGTCACTCCGCCACACCTTCCTCCCTCATTCCATTTCAAGATTGTGATCATGCAGACCCCATGACTTCAACAACATCAAGTCAATTTTTTTCTTTCCCCTCCGTGCCCCACCTTCCACACTTTTTGTAACCTCTTGCCTCGAGATCTTGAAAGCTTGCAGATTTTTGTGATCTTTTGGTTGGCCTCATAACGGTATTACATGAATATGGATTTTGGTCATTTACCATAGGAGTTCTTTATTAATTACAAAAATCTCTTGGAAGATCCAGGGTGGAAACTCATCCTGGTGCAATATAGTTAACTTACACTTATCTTAGACATTTTTTCTGTATGTCTTTTTGGCTTTTTCGCTCAAACTCCTGTGGTCGTGGGATGATGATGTACCAGCTAACTACGTCCTGAAAACTTTGTGTGGGTAAAATGCTGGCAGTGCACAGACACAGACACACACACACACACACACACACTGACCCATTTTGCAGGATCATTGCAGCCCACCGTGGCTTATTAAATAAGCCATGGTGGGTTGCGGTGCATGCCAGCAGCCATTTTGAATATTGAATGGTGGGTGGTGCTGTGGCTTATTGTATCATGTGAACCTGGTAGCTTATGTAAGGGTTAAACAACGCTTACATAACCCATGGGCTGTTTTAGGGTTGTGCAAGGGCTGTTTAACCCTCGCATAAGCCACCCTCGCCAGGTTCACACCACACGATAAGCCATGGTGACCACCTGGCACAGCTTGAATATTCGAAAGGATAGATGGCGCACACCTCAACCCACAATGACTTAAATAACCTACAGTGGGCAGCAGTGATCGTGTGAAACTGGTCACTGTAAAAATCCTTGGATGGATAAAGGAGGTGTTCTGTCATAAAACATCACTGCTGAAAATGCCACAAGTACTCTAGACAAGGGCCTTTCTCTACAGGGTCCTTTTTAGATTTAAATAGGAGGAGAAGTTTTCCTTTATCTCTGTTTGTGATTAATCAAGTGTTAACAATAGCCTTTTAATCAGTCTTGAGGATTAAATCTGAGTCACTCCATGAGTCAGCATCCAGAGTAATCAGTTTATTAGTCATTAAATCACCTGGGTTGCTGGGTTGCTTTATGACGGTTATTGCAGAATGAACGTTATTTTTAAGTTGTAAAATTCTAGCATGCCTTTTAATTCTGATACTGTGGCTTAATACAGCCTACTCTATAGCACTAGCAACGTCTGTGATACCAATAGAGTTACATGGAATTTGTGAAGGACCGCTGCTGGTCCTTTTGCATGAGTTTGGGAGTTAACGGGTTAACCTGCACATTAAAAACTGCCGTACGTGGCTCTCAGGTTGCCTGAGTTC
Organism: Shinisaurus crocodilurus; assembly: GCA_021292165.1. Taxonomy (NCBI): domain Eukaryota; kingdom Metazoa; phylum Chordata; class Lepidosauria; order Squamata; family Shinisauridae; genus Shinisaurus; species Shinisaurus crocodilurus. The sequence continues at coordinate 62,391,557 of CM037881.1, read as the reverse complement.
TACCGCACCGGAATGACACTGAATCAAAGGCTACAGCAGACAAGCGCTGTTGTTTATAACATGTTTAATTGAGCTTAGCGGTTCAGGGAGATAAGGAGTTTACAGTAAATAGAAACGGTCTATTAAAAACAATGAAGTGTAAAGCTACAATACACAAATGGAGTCAATGAGGCTTGCAAAGGCACAGACAGAATACTACGTTGCATCAGAGAACCTGAACTAACTAAACTAACACTGTGAGCCCTTTCTGACTATTCTCAGCAATTCATTCAGACTTACAGCGATTACCAAGCGTCCGGCTTGGGGTTGCGAGTCCTGGACTTGGCTGTAGCCGAAAGCCCATTCCGTACAGTCCTGCACCTTGCTCCCAACTAGACATCCAGTTAAGGCTGGGCGCGCCGCCCCCCCCGTTTTTCCGCCCCCCGTCCCCTGCCTGTCCCGTTTTTTCGAGCGGCGCACTAGCGCCGCTCGAACAACCCCATACCGCATTTGGAGATCCCGTCGCATCACTTCCGGGACCGATTGAACAGAGCGGGCGGTTCTCCGCCGGATCGGGCGGCTGGGGCAGCTCTCCGCGGAGCGCACGAGCTGCCCCCGAAGAGGAGGTAAGGCCTCGCCGGGGCGTGAGCGGGGCCATGCTCGGCGCCGTTCTGCCCCGGCGAGGCTCGATTTACATGCCTACTCCCAACAACCTCGACGGAGCTTGGGTTGTCCTTTTTACCCCCTCCCTCGCCCCCTCCTCCTCTCGCCCCCTCCTCCTCTCACCCCCTCCTTCTCTTGATGGCAGGCTTAACTGGTTCTGCTCAGCAGGGGTCATCATGGTGCCTCTTGGGTGCCTCTCGGGTACTTGGCAGCTCTTTGAGACTGCTGGAGGGGAGCCATTGGGGTAAATGCAGATCTGTCCCATTGAGGTAAATGCAAATGTAGCTAGATGTAAATGTCTGCTTGGAACTGTGAGGTATGTGTCAGGGCAGGCTTTCTCTCCACAGAATTAATTAACATGTTTCTTTTAAAAGCCCTGTGGCTGAAAGTACTAGTCCATGTGCCCTGGTCTGATCCTAAATCCATGTTAGGGTTTCAGTCAACAAACTTCATAGCATGTCAGTTTCAGTCCTACATGAAGTAGCCAAACATTGTCCAGTGGATAAGGCTTGCAAAACATCACATTGAACAAAGAAAGCACATGTTCATCACTTGTGTGACAGTAAAAACATGAGCCTTTATGCAGTGAGCTATAAAGCTAAAGATTTATCACTGGTTGATATGGGGTGCATCAATACTGTGTGTTAGGTGTGGAAGTACAATGTTCCACACTGCCATTATGTAAAAGCAGGCTTCAGAAATGTATTCTGTGACTATAAACTTCTGTATTTCTAGGAAGTACATTTTGGTGTTCTAAACTTTGAAATACATTTCTGATTTCAGATGTACAGGTACACCTTTGGTTGGAGAGGCCTAAGTGGCTCACATGAATCAAGTCACCTATGGTTTCACTATGGCTCACCCACAGGATAGCATGTGTTCTGTGGTTCTGCACAAGCATAGAAAAGCCACAGCCATAGGTTTTGGTTGCAGATATTCAGTGTTCTGAGAACCTTGACTTATATTTTTTTTAAAAAGAAGTTTGGGGCAATGTATTTTTGGCAATTTCTGAGGTACGGGGATGATCAGTAGGATAGCCAGTGGTCCAAAGTTGGAAGATTTTATGTATTTCATAGTTTGGTGCCCATGAGTAACAGAAGCAAACTAATTTAAGCAAACTAATGGAATATGTGAAATGTTGTTTGATCTGTGTAAATTTACACGGGATGCAAAATCCGCCTTTTCTCGGCACAAAATTTGGTTTATATTGCAGAGCTTTTTGCACAGAGTACACATGTAGCCCCACTTAAATCCTTGTAGCAATTTGTCATCAAACTGCATAATTCCTTCCAACCTCTAATGTACTGGTTGACTTTGCTCCCTTCAAAGACTCTCCCTAAGATTTAGTATACAATTTGATTAACATTGGCATTTGGGACTAAAGTTAAACAGTTAATCTAGCCCAGTGTTCTCCAACCTTGGGTCCCCAGATGTTTTTGGCCTACAACGCCCAGCATGCCCCAGCCAGCTACGCTGACTGGGGCATGCTGGGAGTTGTAGGCCAAAAACATCTGGGGACCCAAGTTTGGAGAACACTGCCGCTTGAATCACTGACCTGGTTCACATGACACAACAGCCTGCCTTGATTTCCCGTGGGGGCTGTTGTGTCATGCTGGGTGCCCATAAGGCACCCAGCTTGTTGTGGCTTGTCATGTTGGGCGAACCCAGGAGGCAGGGGTTGTTTGGGGGTTACACAACCCACGGTTAATGCTGTGTGGGTTTTGGATGCTATGTTGACAAATGCCCAATACTCACTGGTTGCAGGCAGCATTGGCAAGACAGAAATAATCCATCTATCTGCCATGATCAGTCTGTCACCTGCCAGGTGGGCTGATGGTCCAAGCAGTATTGATGCTTCTTACCAATGATGATCTTGGAGTGAGGCAAGGCAGGCTTATTGCTAGTGCACATCTCTTCATAATGATGATGGGGTGTTATAGAAACAGACAGTGCCTATTTTGTGCTGGTTTCCAATGTTTCCGAGCCCCAAATTGAAAGGAAACTTTCCCTACCCCTGTAGGTTTAATACAGTTCTTTAGCAGTTTAGTCACTCAGATCAGTGAATTAAATAGGATGTAAGGGGACAATGACATTTTAGGCACAACAGGATTTCTGGAGCACTGGGGTGGGCGAAGCAAGTAGATTAACTTTACCATATGTAAAGTATGGTATCATACGTAAAGTACCTTTACCATAAGTAAAGTACCATTACCTCTGCCAATCTGCCTTCATTTCTCAATAAATATTACAGGCCAAATCCAGCAAGCTAGATTTGCGTAAAGGCATTACATTATGATATTGACAGTTTCATTTTCAATCCCTTTCCTAATGATCCCCAGCATGGAATTTGCCTTTTTCACAGCTGGGTCAAAACATCCAGCAAGCTAGATCTTACCATATGTAAAGTACCATTACCTCTGCCAATCTGCCTCCATTTCTCAATAAATATTACAGACCAAATACAGCAAGCTAGATCCATGCACATAGGCAGGCCTCCACACGTCTTGTTGAGTTCTGAGGGTGGAGGAGGGAACAAAACCTTCAAGAGTTTCAAAAACAGAAAACATTGTGGTGTCAGTTCCTTCTTTATGGTCTTAAATATGTACATATGTATGTACACACAGAGAGACACTATAGAAAAGGTTATGTTTGACTTTGTTTTTGTAGTAAGCAAACTGCTCCTTACCTCCTTTGATAAGCAAGGGTGATCTAATACAGTTTCAGGGATTAACATATAACGTCCTTACTGGTGGTGACCTAGAACTGTTTCTTTGTCCACACCATTATCTGAAGGAAATGAGTCAGGTGGTTGGCCTTTAGAAATCAGTGGAGCATGCCTGAAGGAGAAATGCCTTCTTTTCAGGAACACGAGGTCTTGCTCCAAAATGGATTGGAACTTCTAGAAATTATTACGTTGCTCCTGCGCAGATTTAGTATTGTATTTAGAGATACCAAGAGACTAGCATTTGTAACATTGACTGACAAGTGTGCATTAAGCATGGCTAGCAACTTGTTCACAGTGAAATGTAAATGCAGCCCTTGGCCACAGCCCCACCATAAGGATGAAAATCAGGGCTACTGGATACATTGCATTTTTGCCATGCTCCTACATAGTACACAGCCAAAAAAACTTGTAATATTTAGTCTTCCAAAGCACATGATTGAAATGTGTTGTGACATGTGTATATGATTCAGGGATCTCCCAATTGGCCCTGGCTCCTGGTTGGACGTACTGTGTAGGGAAAATATATGTGTTTTGCCAATATAATACATGAAGCAGCCCTTGGTCTACTGGCATCTTCCCCACTTCTCCCTTTCCTACCCTCATTAGCCCATCTGCATGCCCCTGATTTAAATTGTCTTAGAGTGCAATCCTATGCGTGTTTAGACAGAAAAAAAGTCTTACAGCTGCCAGCAGTCCCCTGGGGGTTGCAGGACATTTTTCTGTCTAAACATGCATAGGATTGTGACCTTAATTATTGAACTGCTTCCAACCCACATTGCAGAAGCCCTATCTATCTATCTATCTATCTATCTATCTATCTATCTATCATCTCCCCAGAAATATATATATATATATATATAATGTGAGAGAACATTTTAACCTCCCAGCACACTCTGTTACTGATCTTAGTGTGGCCATTGTGGAATAAAGGAACTTCAAAGGGTGGATGACAGTTTATCAAGAAATTCAAATTCTATCTCCTCAGGCCTGTAATGAGATACCGGTAACAGATTTTTATCCTACTACAGGTGTAAATTAACTTACCAGTGCAAGGATGTTATAATCAGCACTGTTTTGTGAATGGTCACGGAAACAATTTTATACACTTCTTGCATTTCATTTCTCTCTAATCCCACAGTTTATAATTCTCCATCCCCCAACAACTGTGTGTGCGTGTGTGCGCGCGCGCGTGCACACACACGCGCACACACATGGCATTTTAACATAACAGCTTGTGCATTTGATGAAATGGACTCTAGTCCACAAAACCTTATGCTGTTCTATATTTTTTTAGACTTTGCAGTTTCCCTAAAACTCTTGGTTGCCTTTGCTGCAACAAGTGAGTGCAGCCACCCCTCTTGATTCTTTTTGTGACCATCTACCTTTCTGCCTTTCTTGTCTCATCTCTCCACTCACTCTTATATTTTTGTGACTCTAATCTTTCAACAGTTGCAACAGAGTGTCAGTAGCATGGAGTATATTAACCCTGACTATTGTGTGAATGTCTGTTAACATATTGCCTATGCAAATACACCAACCATCAATAAAGGACTGAGAGGAAATTGTTGCATGTATTTCTTGTTTGCTTTTTGAGACTGCACTCTACTTGTTTAATGAAGAAAAATCCACTTTGAGTTTGTGATTTGATGACTAAGCTGTAGGCATTGAATTAAATTTACATTGTCCTCTTTTGGTTTAGCAATGATACATTTTCCAATGCTTTATGATTGTAGCTGTTTGGAACGGAACCACTTGAGCTGGGCAACCAGAGAAGAGTGCCCCCCCCCCTTCATCCTACAACTTTGATGGCTATGGACAACAAACTTCTGAGATCTGTCCAATCGCCTCTTGGGTCTGTCCGTTTATGGCAAAGGTCCAGCATGGTGTAATGTCAGATGAGATCTGTTGAGGGTATCTCACCCACATCTGAAACATCCCATGCATGAATGGGTCAGAAGCATCCCATGCATGATGTTCATACGCTGTTCCTTCTACTTTTAGATGGTCTCTACCTGCCCAAGAGGCTTCCTTGTGATCCTCCCTTGTTGCTCATCTCGGTGGGCTGCTACTTAGAGTTTGTAATACAGAGGAGCCCCATGATGCTCCCACCACCCTTGTCCTTGCCTCAGCCAGCTGGGGAGATGACGTCCCCATTATCTGTTGCAGTGTTCTCTTTAGAAGGAATTAATTTTGAAATACTTGCACCATGTGCTGTATTGGAAGGACTAGAACTACAGGTCCAGCCACAAACAAATGGATGGTTGTTGGGGTTTCTTTGTTTTTTTAATCAAATAATGACAATACGTTCACATGGTAGTGGGTTCTTATCATAAGGGACCTCTCTTTTTTTATTCTTAATTTGCCTCTGTAACCTTGTGTTACCTTGTGATGACTTTTATGGTCAGAGCAAATAACAACTTTACTGCTGCTGCTGTTGCTTCCTGGTGCAGAAACTAAGAGCAGGGCTTTTGAAAGGTAGAGCGAGGGGAGAAATGCTCTAATATTAGAGGCAGTTGGAGTGGGCTTGCCTGTGCTCTGCAAAAAGGAGGAGTTGGTCGCTCAGCCAGCCAAATACTGTACCAAGAAACGCCACATTCTGTGACCAGTGCAAACTGAGCAGGCATAAACCAGTTTGGGTAACAGTTACTCGAGGCACCATCTCCTCCCATGTGAATATGCCTGTCCTTTATGATCAGTGAATAACAGCCCTTTAAGGCCTTTTGAGGCATGATTGCTGGCAACACATGAGGACCTTTTTTGTGGCAGTACTGCGCATGTGGAACTCCCTGTGGCACCACTGTATCAGTGTTCCATTGGTGCCTTAAAATCTCTTCTCTTCCAGCAAGCTTGTTAAGGGTGCAATCCTATGCAGGTTTAGATAGGAAAAAAAATCCTGCAACTCCCAGCTGGCTGGGGAATGCTGGGAGTTGTAGGACATTTTTTCTATCAAAACATACATCAGATTGCACCTTAACTCTGTTGCTGTTTGAGTTACTATTTGTATAGCCCACAAAAGCTTATGCCAGAATTAATTGCTTTGTAAGGTGCTACAACAAGGCTCTTTGTTGCATTTGCTAGTTGGTTCTTGAGCGCCTCCCCCCCCTTTTTTTAAGCTTAGTATCATGTTACTACATGATTTGGATTATTTGTTTTACTGCTGTCTTTATCTTTGGATTTAGAGCACCTCTGTTGGAAGATAAAATTGGGGTAGACATCTTAGCCTGAATTAATTAAATAAATAAATAAATGCCTGATTTTTGCATATTTTTCTGGTTTTGCTAGTCCTAGGGAGAGGCAGTGAGCTATGTAGGGCACAGATATCTTATTCAGCTACTCCCCTGGCTTTCAAGATTTCATCAGGGATTTCCCACACATGTTCAAGCAGACATTGATAAAAGGGCTAGAAACTTGCTTTCAAAACTGAAAAGGAAAGAAAGCTGAGATTCTCAGGAAGCTGAAATCTGGGCTCAGTCAATATTTTGTACTTTCACCCTTGAAACTCCCATCATGGAATTTCAATTGCATGTTGCCCTGGGAAGTAGGTGACATAGCAAAAGGGCATTTGAGAGTGAAGTGTATGGTTCCTATCCATATGCAGCATTAGGAAACATTGGCGCAAACAAGGAAGAGATTATGTAGGGATTGCTGATTCTGGGAAACTTAATTAACCTGGCTTGGGTAAAATGAGAAATCTCCCCTCTTAGTCACGTGCCTTCAGTGAGACTTCCAAAAGTAAGCTGGAGTGAATAACAGCTTGTCTGGCATCCCGCCAGTACAGCGGGTGGGAATCCCCACAATGACAGAGATCATAGGATCATAGAGTTGGAAGGGGCCTACAAGGCCATTGAGTCCAACCCCCTGCTCAATGCAGGAAACTAAAGGAGGGGTCTCCCATCCAAGTAATAACCAGGCTTTGACCCTGCTTAGCTTTCCACACTCAAACAAGCTGAGCCAGCGTGAGCCAATGCAGAGCCCTGTTAGCCGCATGTCAGTGCTTTTATTTTTATTTTTTGTAACTAGTTCCATTCTAAGGTAGCCTTCCCCAACCTGGTGTGTTGGACTACAACTCCCAACATCCCCCAGCCAGCCATGCTGGAAGTTGTAGTCCAATACATCTGGAGAAGACCAAGTTGGGAAAGGCTGCTCTAAGGTATGAAAAAGCAGAAGGTTACCGTGTTGGTTAGGCTGAGATGACTGAATGTGTTGGGTTGTGTTAGACCAGTGTTCTCCAACCTTGGGTCCCCAGATGTTTTTGGCCTACAACTCCCAGCATGCCCCAGCCAGCATAGCTGGCTGGGGCATGCTGGGAGTTATAAGCCAAAAACATCTGGGGACCCAAGGTTGGAGAACACTGTGTTAGACAAATTGGGTTGCTGTGGTTAGTTCCTGCATTATGGTAAGGATCAAAGGGCATAACAGCTGCAGGGGCTGACATCTCATCTGCTCTGGAAAAACATGTCAAGTCATTCAACTCCTTGCTGATTCATGGTGGAGCTTTGGAGCCACCAGTATATCCAGTGTATCCACTCATATTTTCCCTGTGTGTTTTTTCTCCCTGCAGGATCCCAACCTTACACTGCACACTGACACCCCGGACCTAACGCTGTGTTTCCAGAATACTGTCCTGGCATGGATCCCATGCTTCTATCTTTGGTGCCTCTTGCCCTTTTACCTCTTTTATCTAAAGCACAACAATCGAGGCTACATTGTACTGTCTGTGCTGAGCAGGTTTAAAACGGTAAGATCATGTAGAACTCCCCACAGTAGCCTATCTGAGCAGCTTCAAGCTTATAAAAATAGACATGCAAACAGCAGATAAGAACAGAGTTCTGTGCCAAATGAGAGAAAACAGCCAGGAATAACCTTACACTAAAAAAGAAAAAGAAAAAAGAAAGAAAAGTCATGCGCCAACATGATTGTTCATCTGCAAGTTCATCACGTGCTGCTAAAACTTTCTTGGAAGCATGGAATTTTGCTTTGCAAGACTGAATGTATAGGTCTCTTTGCTTACCTGTTTCTAAAAGCATGTTCCTAGCTCTCATGAATGCAGGGAGCAGCTTTGAAAATGCATGAGCTGCCCCTGCTGTAAAGGCTCAGGAAGCAAGCTGGTTCTGGGTGGGCTGGGAGAAACTGTACAGTTAGCTGGATTCATTATTCTTTGAGGTCTGGTCTCCCAGACTCTGTACACGTACGGCTCCTTTGGATAACCCTCCCTTCTTTCACTGCACTGCCCATTTTCTCACCGTGTACAGCTATCAGTTTTAGCTACCAAAGCTCCTTTTCAGGGTTGGAAGTGATCAGTCATAGAATTAATTGTCCCGTTAATCACAGATTAATGGCATGCATTTTTAATTGGATGGTAATCTGAATTGTTCTCTGCAAAAGAGCATCCTGTGTCAGCTGCGTTGGTGTCAATCCTAGAATTGCAGAGTTGGAAAGGGACCATTTAGACCATCGAGTCCAACCCCCTGCTAAGTGCAGGAATCCAGTTTGAAGCATTCCTGACAGGTGACTGTCTAGTCCAGTGATGGCGAACCTATGGCACGGGTGCCACAGTTGGCACGCAGGGCCCTCTCTGTGGGCACTCGAGCCATTGGTCACCAGATCACGAAAAGACTGTCCCCTTCTGCAAAAGACTAATGATCTTGTTCTTTCTCACAGTGTGGAACAGAATGATTTTATTCTAGAATTCCTGTTACAGAATTATTTTCTACATTGTTATCACATTTAAAAGATTTTGAAGAATGGTGCACAGAGCATGGCTTGGATGTAAAGCCCTAACAGTTGACCTGAGTGCTGCATGTGTTGCTCTCAAACTAACGGAGTATGAGCCAAGGTTTGACAAACTATCAGCATGCATGCAATCGCAAAAATCACATTAATTGTGCAAAAGCATGCCCAATGCAAACTTTTACCTAATGCAGTGTTTGCAATCCAAGACATAAAGTGTTTAAAATGTGTTAAGCATGTTTAGTTTTCTTGTTTATCTTGCTCATCCTAGTACAGGTTGACTTTTACTTTTACTAATCCGACACCTGTAGAAGCAGGGAAAGGACCCGGGGTAAAGCTTGCCCCATACAATTTCAGTCTGGCATATAATCATATTACAAGTTGAGAATCCCTTATCCAAAAATACATGTGCCTAGTTATTTAAAAAGTTTGTATCAATTCCCTTCAGGCTATGTGTACAATGTAGTACTATAATAATTTTTTGAGTTGATTTTTTCCCCCAACAAAAAACGGTTTGTATCATTGAAAGCTCTGTTATTGTGTTTTTCTTTTAAGACAAAAGATGTTAATTAGTTCGGACAACTGTATTAGTTGTTTTTCTAAAACTAAAACCTCGGTATTCAGGTTTAATTGCAGTGTTGGCACTTTGAAATAAATAAGTTGGTTTTGTGTTGCAGTTTGGGCACTCGGGCTCAAAAAGGTTCGCCATCACTGGTCTAGTCTCTGTTTGAATACCCACCCACCCCCGTGACAGAGGTATTCCATCTTAATGATTAAGAATATCTCTTGATTCAGGCAGAAAGCCTCATATGATTTGCCTTGGTTATGTAGTTAAGGGGGTGGGGGAAATCTTATCTTCAGGAAATATCTTTGCGATGTCTCCTGCACTGAGGTACTGTCACTGTTGTTTCAGTCGGTTGCTTGGGTACTTCATCAAGGAAACGGGCAGAAAATTGGCTCAAACCACTTTACTGCTCGACTGTCACTGCAGTGATCTAAATTTATTCACCATCCAATTCAATAGACTATGGATGCAGTCCACCCCTTATTGAAGTCAATAGCGAAATCTCTGTTGATTTTTAAAAGAGCTGGACTGAGACAATGTGCCTGTGTAGCTACTAGGTCACATTTCATTAAAACAACAACAACACACAAATCATGACTGCCCTTAGCAATTCACAAAAAGCCCCGTCTAACTCAGTGTGACTTCTTAAATCACAACAATTTCAGTGGGTAAGATTTCAGGTGGTTTTGTATAAGCCTTATGCAGACATTCAAACTCACTGACCGGTAGGGAGTTCAGGGTCACACCGCCCTACCCTGACTTGGTGCAGCTACCTTCAAGCCCAACTGCAGTTTGCATGTTGGAGCTAACTTTTGCTCAGCATCCATCTATCTTGCCCTTTTGCTGCCTTCCCCTAAAACGCTACAAACAGAACAGGGGTTGGCAACATGGTGCCCACAGACACTGTCCTTGGAGCCCTCCAAGACACCCTGGCTCTCCCAATTTTTATTTAAAAATACTTTTACATTTTCAAAGTGAAGTGGGAGCCCCTAGCTACCACCATCTTAATGTCCCATGAATCCCTCTGGGCAGATTACTTGTCCTTTGTGACTAGCCATGCCCCTTGCCCCACACACACGCACACACCATGGCAGCCAATTTATGGTTGTGCCCAGGACAGTTTCTCAAATTTCCAAATTGGCCCCCGTGCCTGAAATGTTGCCTACCCCTGAAATAGAATGATAAACCATGCCGAGCAAGCTTATATAGGGATTGGTGAGAAATGCGTACTTCCCAAACTTAACAAGCCAGAACAATGTTTACCATCAAAATCCACACATTTTTGAAGTTTGCAATGCTGTTTGAGGGGGAAATGTGCTCAAAAATAGCTGAAGAGCTTCGGCTATTGGACGGTATAGAAATGAAATAAATCAATCAATAAAAATGTGTACAGTTTTAAAAAATGTGCACCCTAAAAAAAGTCATTCGAAAAAATGTGCACAAAATGGTGTATCTTTGGTGGTGGTGGTAAATGAACCCAAAATGCTTTATTCATTGGAAAATTGCTTTTAAAAAATATGATTGCAAAACTGTGCACAAAAATGCACACATTTTAAATGATGCGTACGAAAGATATGTATTTTCCCCAAAAAATGTTCACAAAAATCCATAGAAATTTTCATGTGGATGAAAAAAACCTCAAAATCTGATACTGAGACAGAACAAACTTCAAACTGAAAACATCGCGAAATCGATCTTGACAGATTCACCCATCCCTAGTTTAAAATGGAGCCCAACACAACTAGGCCTCATTCATGCAGTTTTGTACACCATCATTTTGCAGTGCACAGGTCTCGAGAATGGAACGTATGCACATTGCGCTCAACATATGTAGGATACTATGGAAATGTTACTTCCAGTGTGCAAACTGCATGCAGGTTATGGTGGCCACACTAAGGGTTAGGTCAAGTTGGCACAAAATTGATATCCCACATGTGCCGAGTGAACATCTGCATAGTTTATGTGAGTCAGACCATGGGTATTTCTAGACTAGCACAGTACTGTCTGCTCTGATTGGTATAAGCTATCCAAAGACTTGGGCAGAGGTCTTTCCCAGTGCTGTTTGAGATTCTTTGACCTGGAGATGACGAGGATAAAACCTGTGGATTTATGAATACAAAGCATGGGCTCTACCCCTGAGCTATGGGCTGTTCCCTGAGTCAAGGGCCCACCCTCATAATGAAATGTGTTGGATTTAACAGTATTTAATGTTGGCTGGGGCTGTGCCCAAAGTCACCTGCCAGACCCCGCTTCTGTGTACATAAAAACAAGTAGATAGCGAGTCAGGCCTCACCTTGTCTGCATTGACCGTGAATTCAGCCTTTGCTGCACCATAAAGGGCCTCTCCACACAACAGGTTCTGTTCCCAGAATGCTCTCCCCGCCCTTATTTCTCACACAATTTGTACATCTACCTCTAAAGCTTCCCTTCTTGTAATTTTCTGAGCACTCAGAGCATAATATTTTGAACTGGGGTGGGTGGGGTCAAAGGCAAAGTGGGGGGTGGCAAAATACAAAAAAATTACCAGCATATGGTAGCTGAATGATCTTACTTACTGCCAGTAACTAAGCCTTAGGAGAGGCATTGTAACCTTTGAAGTGAATTGATTGCCTTTTTCTCTTTTTTGACAGGTATTTGCTTTCGTGCTTTGGTGTGTTTGCTGGGCCAATCTCTTCTATGCTTTCCATGGAATTGTTCAAAGCCGAACGCCACCAACGGTGTATTTCGTAACGCCCTTAGTTGTTGGCATCACAATGGTGGGTATGCCATTTTTTTTTATATTGATGATGTTATTACTTACATGGGACAATGTTGATGATAAACACAATGATATGAAGTCCTTTCCTCAGCTCAAGCACTGCAGGTCCCTGGAAGTCCAGGGATGGCTGCTGATCAGTTAGTCCCCCGGAACTGAGCAAATTTTGCAGAGAGAATAAAGGCAATTGAGGCTGCAGTCCTTTGGTCCCCTGGGAGGGGTCCCCAGAGATGGTGTGGCTCTACCCATCCAATTGCGGAAAGGGAGGAGATGTACCCTCACAAACCTACTCCCTGACTGGCATGGAATCCCCTGTTGCCATTGCCGCTGTGCCCTCACGGCTCCGAGGTGCTGTTGGCCAAAAAGGGACCGATTGGGAAAGTCTTTGGATCCACTGTATCCAATGCCATCCCATTCTTGCGACACCCCTGGAATTGGGAGGGGGGTGCGTTCACTAGCCCTGGAACCGGCATATGTATGTTCCCTCCCACCCCTCCCCTCCTGCTAGTGCAAGCCCAGGTGGGCGTGGGATTTGGTGGTTCCTCCACTGTGGATTCTCCCTCCCCTGCCCTCTTTGGATCGTTCCGCCCCATGTACGAGGGAGAATTAATTGTGCCCTTAATTGTCCCACGAAGAAGGATGACGTGGCATCAGAGAATTGTTTCCAGTTCGGTGTAGAGGAGGCAGACAGGGCTTCGACAGGAGGTAGAAGACGTGAATTGCAAACTGCTTTTGCACTTCCTCCTCTGCTTATTTTCTGCAGCGGTTGAGTCCTCGGGCCTGCTGTGCTAGGATGAAAAATATGTCTGCTTGGATTGTGCTGCTTTTGCAGTTCTGCAATAGCGGCCAAAGACTGCAGGAAATAATGGAAATTCGCTACATTTTTAAAAAGAAGATTCATAAAGTTTTTTGTTTGGGGAGTGGGGCTGAGAAATGATCAGATCCCTGAATAATATATTTCCCCCTCTAGTTAACAGTGTCTACTCCTGTGCATGTTTTAAAAGTCAGCATTGGAGAATTCTGTATATGAACATGTGTGTGTGTGGGGGGGGGACACTTTTCATTGTCCTGCACTGCAGGGAGTTTTTCTTTTGAGTGCAGTGGTGAGAAAACTAACAATATTTTTAGCGAGCTCCTAAAAGTCTAGTGGTTGTATAGCGGAGACTGACTTGAAAACACAAATATGGGATATCTGAGTTGGACTATAATTGCTATGTCTTCTAGGATGAAAAAGAAGAAGAAGCATTCTTATTTGCGTATATAAATATGCTGTTGCCTGATATTGAGGCAAAGCTTTTTTGAGAAGGGAGGAAAACAATGGCTAGGAAATAAAAAGACAAAAACAACAAATAAAACATTTCAGGTTCAAGCTTCTAAAACCAGCATGGGAACCAGAGGGCAGTCATTCACAGCTAGATTCCACATTTATTTTCTCTGCAGTTGTTGGCGATGCTGCTCATCCAGTACGAGAGGCTTCATGGCATCCAGTCCTCAGGGGTTCTCATCATCTTCTGGTTCTTGTGTGTGTTGTGTGCCGTGGGCCCTTTGCGATCCAAAATCATTGGTACTTTCACTCAGGTAAATGGCTGGGCAGGTGTCTGTGTGTTATATTTTCCTAAAGTCAGTGTGTGAGGGGTGGGGTGGGGTACTTGACTTCTTGTTAGGGGGAAGAGCTTGGTCCAGGAGGGTGGTCTGTGTTTGTAAAGGGAAGGTGGATGTTGGGTAAAAAAACCACCTCCTGAAACAGCCATGTTTTGGCCAAATGCCAGGAAGTGTCAAACCTCCTTAAGGAGGCCGTTCCACACAAAGTGGGTGCCACTAACAAAAAGGCCCTGCTCCTAGTGTCTGCCCACTCTGTCTCATTCATCAGTGGTGCGTGGAGCAGCAAGGCCTCCAATGCTGAATGGTGCATGCAGGAAGGGACATATGGCAGCAGGTGGTCCCTAGGTGCCAAGCCATTTCAGGCTTTAAAAGTAAAAAACCAGCACCTTGAACTGAGCCTGGAAAGGAACCACTAAGCAATGGAAATTAAACAAAAATGAGAATGACATGTTCCGAATACCTGAGAGCAACATTTTGCACCCGTTGAAGTTTCTGTATGCTTTTCAAGGTAGTCCCTTGGAAAGTCTTGATGTGGGCTTGCTTTCCTTTGCATTGGATATTGATTCATACCAGTTTAGTAGTAACTGGAGCCCTGTCTACTCTGCTATTTCTCCTCCTGGGATCAAAGTATATGAGCTGGAAGAGACCTGAAAGTAATCTACCGTAATCCCAAAGGGAGGCTCTTCCATTCTCCCTCACAAAAGGAGGGGAAACACCACGATTGATTCCAGTAGGACACCATTGAGGCACCAAATCAAAGTTTATCACACTGCACTCTTCATGTTTTTATTCAGCTTTACTTTAATATTCATCTGGATATTATTATTTTTTAGAAACCTCTTCCATTATTCTATTGATTTTTTTTCCTTATCCCTGTCCTGTGGAGGCAATTTCAGTATTTCACCCCAAGAGTTAATTAAAGACACATTTGTAGGCCATGTTGTTCATCCAGTATGAATGGGTCCATGGACAATATTATTTATCTGTTATTTTACCCATCTTCTCTTTTAACCTCATGAACCTTCCCATGCCCCTTGAGTGAAGTAAGTTTTCATTATTTGTTGGTTCTCTGTCTCTTTTTAGGACCAAATCGAAGACAGATTTAGGAATACCACATTTTATATCTATTTTGCACTGATCCTCATTGAGTTGATTCTTTCGTGTCTTAAAGAAAAGCCTCCATTTTTCTCTCCAGTGAATTTAGATCCTGTAAGTAAGTCCGTGTCACAGTGACTACCTATAGATTCTCATTAGCTGGGAAAAACAATCCAGCTAAGTATAATTTAGGAATGTGTGGGATGTGTCCAAACCTGGGCTGTCTCTGAGAACAGACCAGGCCCATCTGGTGTAGACTCCACCTCAGCTATTGTTTATTGTTACATTTATATCCTGACTTCCCCCCCCCCACAACAACCCTGTGAGGTAGGTTGGACTGAGAGTCAGTGACTGACTCCGTCACCCAGTGAGCTTCATGGCCAAGTGGGGACTTGAACCCAGATCTCCCAAGTCCCAGTCCAACACTCTAACCACTATACCACACTAGCTCTCGTCTTAATTGGTGAGCCTGATTAGGATTCTATTTCTGGGTTACATTACCAAGAAGTCCATATCTTAGAGATCAGTAACTGGAGCCCCCGTGCACCAAATCTGGCCCATGGAGGATGCCTGCTCCCTACCCCCACCCCCAGTTGCCAGGCCAAAGGCATGCCAGGTGTGAGGCTGGGACTTGGTGGCAATCTGTTTTGAAGAAGTGGAAGGGAGTCTGTGGGGGCTGGCCTTCCTCTCATCCTCAAAAGGATCCTCCTGTAAAACCAGTTACCGATCAGGGTTGTACCTGGTTAAAGATGAACTGCTTTCTCTGCAATGCTCCTTGCCCGAAAGGAGCGGGGTGGCGGGGTGGGGGGGCTGAGGCAGGAGCCTGCAGTGATTGAGTTTTGGAATTTTGCAATGGACTGATTGAGTTTCTGCTGAAAGAGAAATTAGCAAACAAAACTAAGAAAGGGTCCAAGTAAATAGGGGCAGGGATGACAGCCATTTAAATTCCCCTTTCCACCAACCCACCCAAAGAAGGAGTGGGAATTTGAGATGGAAGGACAGGGGCTAAGGTAATGATTGGGGAGAAGAACAGCACGAGGCATCTGCTCAGGCTGTTCACAGAAATGCTTCTCCCTCTTTAATCAGTCATTTACAAGTATTTTTATCCTGCTTCTCAGCCAAGAAAACTCCCAGAGCACTTTGCATGCAATCAGATCAACAGGACAGTGCCCACAATGTAAAAAGACGCAGCACGCAAGGAAAAAGGGTTGGGAATGGAAGAGGAATAGAGATAAGTTTTAATCAGATGCAACCCCTCCCATACAAAAACCCAGCAGTGGGGTGTTAAATTGGGGAACTGGTTCGGGTGACACGGCAGCCCATTATGGGTTAATTTACCCTCGAGAAACTGTGGTGGAACAGACTGTGGATTATGCGAGGGTTGTTTAGCCCTCAGATAACCCCTGCTGGCTGGGTTTGCATGACCAGTCGGGGGTCACATATTCATAATGCCAGCTGACACACGTCACAGCTCCGCGAGGGTAAATTAACACATGATCATCTGTCATGTCGTACGAACTGGCCCTTTGTGTGACTATTAGTAGCTGGCTATGTGGAAAATACTGGTTTAATTTCCAGGCTTCCACTCCCTGCTTTATGTCTGGTGTAAGCAGAATTTTGTTGGGATCCGCAAGTGGGATCCAACCATTGCCTTCAAACACTGCTCAGAGTTTGAAGGTGGAGGAAGTAGGAAATTGGGAGGAGTCCCACTGCATCCTTCATTTAACCTGTAAATCTCAGAACATATCTCAAGTTGTTTTGAACACATTATGTGGTTTTTGAGAACAACCAGTTACTGATCAGGGTTGTACCTGGTTAAAGATGAACTGCTTTCTCTGCAATGCTCCTTGCCCGAAAGGAGCGGGGTGGCGGGGTGGGGTGGCTGAGGCAGGAGCCTGCAGTGATTGAGTTTTGGAATTTTGCAATGGACTGATTGAGCTTCTGCTGAAAGAGAAATTAGCAAACAAATTAGCTTTTTCCTTAAAAAAAAATTTTTTTATTTGATTTAAAATTTTAATTGTTATGTCTTCAACCTTCATCATAGAATCCCTGTCCAGAATTAAATTCCGGTTTTCTTTCAAAGATAACGTTTTGGTGGTTCACAAGGTAAGCAGGTTCTTTCAAGTTTCATTGTGGCTTTGTTTTGGTGATAGCAATACTGGAGTGGCACCAGTCCAAGAAATCTCCCTTGTGCTCTTGGTTGCCTAGCTGCATTCCTATACAATGCAGCAATTCTGTGTGGCAGTAGTTCATTCTCCCTCCCCGCTCCCCAGGCCAGATGTTATGTGCCTATTAGGGCGGAGGTAAGAGGGGGGGAAGACAAATTAAAGCTGCAATCATAGGTACACTTACTTGGGAGAAAGTTCCACTGAAATTTATGCGACTTACTGCTGAGTCAACATGGGTAGGGCTAGGCTGTGTTTGTATTATTCAGCCTTACAAAAGTGTGTGTGTGTGTGTGTGTGTGTGTGTGTGTGTGAAGGGGAGAATCACCTTTCAGTACTGTAGTGCAGAAAGTGTGAGAGAGTGCAGGAAAGTTTAAGTACACAGAGACCCAATATTACATCTATAAGCTCAAGCTTGAAAATACTGGCCAGCATTGTGAGAAACTTGCACAGTGATGTTTAATTGGCAATTAAGGTTCAGGTTTCATTTCCTGTTGGAGTCATGAATTTATAGGGTTTTAAAAATTATTATTATTCTTATTGGGCTGTAGGGAAAGAAACATGAGGCTTGTGTGTGTAACACGACAAACTGTTAACTATAAGCACTCTAAAAGGTGTTTTTAAAAAGTTACATTTCCACCTCCCCAAAGAAGAGGGAGATTGGTTTAATAAAGTCTGCCTGCAGTTTGAGGTCATCAACAGAGGCCCTTCTCACTTGCTCGCCACCAAGGGCACTTAGGCTGGTGAATCCAAGGGAGAGGGCCTTTTCAGTGGTGGCCCCGCACCTCTGGAATCAGCTTCCATCAGGGGTTTGTCAGGCCCCATCTTTGCAGGTCTTCAGGAAGGCTGTGAAGACTCACCTGTTTTCTCTGGCTTACCCATAATCTGGGGGCTACAGGTTTTATTGGTGTAATGTGTTTTTTTAATAGTTTTTATAGTATTTTATTGTATATTTATTGTCTATTTGTATATTTTTGTATGTTTTTTTTTATCTTGTACACTCCCCTGAGAGGGTTCTACCCTTCAAGGAGGCCTAAAAATAGTTTTAAATGAAATAAAATACAGTTTACCATTTTGATAGTAAAATTGTTTGTGTATAGAGTACTTTCCAGCTCTGAAGTTACTTACCTATGCAACACCTTTATGAAGTAGGCTAGGCTGAAAAAACATGTATGTAGAGCACCCTTCCCCCATCCTGCTGTCCTCCATTGACCATGATGGCTGGGAATGATGGGAATTGGAGTACAACACATCTGAAGGGCACCAGGTTAGGGAAGGCTGATATAGAGTGTTGGACGTGGACTGGAGAGACCAGGTTCAAATCCTTACGCAGCTATGAAGTTTATTGGATGATCATTAACCAATCACCATCTCTTCGCCTCGCCCACGCCTACCTCAGAAGGCTGTTATGAGGCTAAGAGTGGATAAACCGCATGTACATCATCATGCACTCTTTAGAGAAAAAGTGAGATAAATAATCTGTTACTATTACTGAGGTGAGATTCGTCGCTGCTGTGCAGGAACCTGAACGTAGATCTTCCACCCAACAGTCTTACACTGCACAACACTGGCCCATAGAGCTTCCCACTTAGAAACAGAGTGTAGAGCTTGCCACCTGACAACAGGAGGCTTTCCTGGCTTCTTTGCTGCAGATCAGTTAACAGTCTGTCCACTGATTAAAATCCAAGGCCTCAAGGAAAGTATTTAGTATCTGGCAGCTTCCACCAAGAGAGCAGTTAATGCTTAGAACCTGGATACTTTTCCGATGTCAACTGAAAATGCAAATTTCCAACCAGGATTTAAATAATTTTGCCCTAGTTCCTCCAGTTAAAAAAAAAAGACAGGTTCATTTGCAGTCAGCTCTCAAGTTCAGTTGAGTTGCTAAGGAAGGGCAGGAGGGCAACATGGAATAATTCAACATCCCTGACAGCAGCAGTTACATTGACGTCAGTGGCGATCTTATTGCCATATTGGTGACGGGTGGCAGGAAATCCAGAAGAATTTGCGGTCAAGGTTGGCCACCATCAGGGATCAGTCACTAAGCCTCCTTCTGTTTGTGGATATCATAGATGTAATAAATGAAAGTATGCAAAAGGAGCCGTCACAGAACCTGTTGTTTGCCAATAAATTAGTAGTACACACCAAAGATTAGGAAGAATTACAAGGTACTTTGAGGCAATGACAAAGCATAGTAGACGTTTTATGCTTTGACAATAGTGGAAGTGTACAAAGCGTACAGTGTATGAGAGAATGGTAATACTTTGAACTACTTCAGTTATATTCCATGTGAGACCAAATGTATTTGATGCAATGGGATAGACCTGATATCAGATCTCTGTATTGCAAAACCCAACAACAACACAGAGAGAGAGAGATTCCAAAAAGGAATAATTTTTTTAAATCCATAATTTGATCTGTGCAGAATAGAGAATTGCCAAAATGCTAAGGGAACAGCATACATGTACATCATAGAAGTGCAGACCATGGTTTAGTGTGATAGGAATGAGCTGCAGTGAGTTTTGGGTTCACACACTCCCCTCTCCCCCTCTGGCATGGCAAGGAGAAGGAAACTGGAAGCTTTTGCTTCTGTTTTTGATTAACCACGGCTTGTTTAATCCAAACCCAGCAAACTGTGATTAATTTAACTATGGTTTGTTTGAAACAAGCGAACTTCAACTGATGGGTTATGAAACTGGCTTCTTTCAACAAACCATAGTTATGATTGACTGCAGTGTAGGGTTCTAATGTAAAGCTAAACTGTGGTTAATCAAAAACAGAAGCCAAAATGTCCTATCTCTTGTGGCCACACTGGAGAAGGGGGGGGGGGGGGAGAAGGCTCACTGCAGCTCATTCCCAAGATGATCAACCATATTGGCCCTTTAAGAAAGGCAAATTGTTTGGCAGGTAAAGATCCCATTGAACAACTAGCACTATGTATGCCAATTCACATCTGTGTGCTCCATATGTAATTAATGGGGAACATAAATACTATCCACTTGTTGTGCATTCACAAAACAAGTACTGTCAGATTAGAATCCCCATTTCACTTGTAAACACGTGCTGAAAAACTGAGGAAGTGGGTGGAATCCATTTTTCACAACACCTTAGCCATCTTAGATCAGAACAGGGCAATGCATAGCGTTGATTGGTTATCCCTTGTGTCACCCACCTCTCCTACTTCTCAGAGCACTTTTTAAAGTATATATTAAAAAAAGCTCTACAAATGAAAACACCGAACAAATGCTGGAGCAGATATACTTTCAAGGTGCTTGTGGGACAAAAAACAGAATCGGAGTAGGCAGGAGAGAGCAGGATACTGGTGGATCTGGAGGCTGTATGTGTGACATTACTGGAGTGAAAGTGGGGGGAAGGAGGCAGAACACAGCCTCGACCGGCTCTTCTTTGAGCATACCTCTATATATAGCAGGGGTGTTGAACCTCTTTTAGCCCGAGGGCCGAATTCCATTTCAGAGAAGCTCGTGGGGCCACATTCCAGTGGTGGGTGGGGCTGAAGGCAAAAGGGGGCAGGGTCAAAGGCAAAAGGAGTGGGGCCAAAAATAAAAATAAAAATACCAGCCTATTTTAGATTAAAGCTCTTACTGCCAGTAACTGAGCCTTAGGAGGGGTGTTTCAACCTTTTAGAACGGCAGAAAAGTTGCACAAAATCCGGGAAACCACAAAATGATTGGTGGGCAGGGAAGGGGCATGGCCTTCTGGGAAACCTGAGAGGGCCAGATTGGAACTCCAGGAGGGCTGGATTTGGCCTCCGGGCTTGAGGTTGCCCACCCCTGCCATACAGCCTGTCACCATCCTTTTGTTCTTGCAGTCAGACCAGCACGACATGTTTTAATATATACATGGCCACTGCCGTAAACAGTAAATGTGTGTTTAAAAAACCCCTGCCCGCCCCCACACATCATAACTTCCCAGACAATTTACTGGTGTCCACAGCATCATGCATTGCCCCACAGCCTTCTCCACTAATGGCAGCACATGATGTGTGGCAGGGGCAAGGAAATGTACGAGAGCCTTGTATCAGGAGGTGAGGAAGTTGTCTGAGTTGCTCCAGAGTTGGAGCGTGGGGGGGGGGGAATTAAATGGGTGTCTGCCATTTGTGGAGGTGTTCATGCATTTAATGTAGCATTTTTATTTATTTATTTATTGTTTATTATACTTATATCCTGCCCTTTTTCCTGCAAGGAACCCATTGTCATTCCAGCCTCGGAAAGGTTGAATTGGCCAGACTGAATCAGAGTTACTAATGTGCCGCCTTTTCTACCCTGCAGTATGGCGATCCAAGGGTATAAGAGGCCTCTAGAAGATAAGGATTTATGGTCTCTGAATGCGGATGACAAATCCGAAGTGGTAGTACAAAAGCTCCAGAACGAGTGGGATAAGCAAAAACACGAAAGGCAACAGTAAGTTGACTTTGCCTTAATGAGTAGCTCTTATACACTTACTTTTATGAATAAAATGTAGCTTTATACTACATTTAAACAACCATCAGAATGGCGTGCTGTGGTAATCCATATTCTGTGCTGAAAGGCTGAATTCTGCACCCTGCATGTATTATGCAAGTTAATCTAGTACGGTATATGTATATATTTGCTTATTTTGCACAATTATTCTCCTTGTGTTAGTCATAGGGAGAAGCAAGGAACCATGTGTCAGTGAATAGCTACCTCATGATGACCCAAAGCCCTACTCAACCCCCATTCTAGTTTGTGTGATTTTCACCCATACCTTTTTTTTAGCATAATTATCTTCATAGCCATAAGGATTAGAAATTGCTTTTTAAAAAATAAAGAGAGAGAGAGAGAGAGCTGAGATTCTCAAGATGAAGGATTCTTCACTGAAATAGCACATTCCACACTCGAGTAGAATAGTTGCAGAGAGGGAACTGGATTTTCTGTGCTTAGTGCAATAAAAAGGGAATTGAAAATGAGGGGCCAATAGGATGTGTCTGGAGTGGGAACACAAGATGCTATTCTATTACTGAAGCTAAATGGGTGTGGACCTGATCCAACCTGCAGTTAAACTGTTGTAAAATAGGAAGTAGTTAAACATAAAATAATTAAGGCAAAACATATTGGAAGATGCATGGCTGTATGAAAGTAGCTGAACAGGAAATGCAATCTTTTTTGTTTAACCAAACATGAAGTAAAGCAGTTTTAGCTTAAAGCTTTATTATAGACTGTAAAACCAAAAACGTTGAATGCTTCTGTTTTGTTGAGCAAGTATAGCATATATTTTATTGCTAAGTAAGAAGGGGAAATGATAAGATGGAGAGTTTTTTGTGTTTGGCTTTAGATCACAGCTTTATGTTAAAGGTTTAAGGTACAATTTAAAATCATTTAATCTTCCTAACCTTTCCTACATGAACTGGCCAGTCCTGCAAGCAATCCATTAATCTGATCGGTTGGCATGGAAATTTCTGCAGCTGAATACACCAAGTAGCATGACTGTAGTCATAATGTTTCACATGACTATTTTGGGAACAATTGTGAAAATGGAGAACAGATTCCAAATCTGCTTCCTTAACTTAAACATACAGCTGTAATGCATTTAGGAACAATGCTAGATCGATGCCTGGCTGCAACAATGGACTGGATGAGGGCTAATAGACTGAAGCCCAATCTAGACAAGACAGATGCTGTTTGTGGGTGGTTCTTCTAACCGGATGGAAGGTGTTCATCCTCTTCTGGATGGGGTTGCACTCCCCCTTAAGGAGCAGGTCTGTAGCTTGGGGGATTCTCCTGGAGTCATCATTGTCACTTGAGGTTCAGGTCACCTCAGTGGCATGGAGTGCCTCCTATCAGCTTCGGCTGTTGGCCCAGCTAAGCCCCTATCTGGGCAGGGATAACCTGGCTTCACTAGTCTATGCTCTGGTAACCTCCAAGTCAGATTACTACAATGTACTGCACATAGGGCTGCCCTTGAAGACCATTCAGAACTTCACTGCAGCTTGTGCAAAATGTAGCGGCCAGATTGATCATGGGAACCAGAAGGTCTGAGCATATAACACTGATTCTGACCCAACTGCAATGACTGCCTGTATGTTTTTAAAACCAGTTCAAGGAGCTGGGCTTGACCTGTAAAGCCTTACATGGCTCAGGACTGCAGTACCTGATAGAGCACCTCTTCTGGTATGAACCTTCCCATACACTATGATCAGTATCTGAGGCCCTCCTCCAACTGCCTCCTTTGAGGGAGGTTAAGAGGATGGCAACAAAGGAGAGGGCCTTCTCAGTGGCGGCTCCCAACTGTAGAATGCTCTCCCCAGTGAGGTCCAGCTGGCTCCAACATTGCCATCTTTTCAATGCCAGGTTAAGAGTTTCCTCTACACCCAAGCATTTGACAGCATAAGGTGCGACTTCTAGTTTTTTATCAGATCCTGGTAGTTTTATTGCTAATTGTTTTAAACTTGTTTTTTAACTGTTTTAAATATTTGAATGTTAAAGGTTTGATATTTTATCATGCTGTGAGCTGCCCAGAGAGCTTTGGCTATTGGACATTATAGAAATGTAATAAATGAATGAATGTTTTTAACACAGGCAGTGCTTTAAGCTGAAGCTTGAGTGGTTGGTTAATTCCCTTTTATTTTCTAGGGGCAAACAGCTCTCTGCTTCTGGGTGATAAAGTGGTGGCCCTGTATCTTACTAAAGTAGCTTAGCTGTTATCCAGCAAGGCTATGTTTGAGGCTTAAAGACTGCTACACCACTCCAGCTTATTATTTGAAATATATAGTCAACATTTATAACAGAGCTCCTCTTTTCAACCAACTGTAATCAGGTGTTTCATTGTCCTAGGAAAAAGGATGTATCCTATACGAAAAGCTCTAACCATGTGATGAACCATATTGGTGATGGCCCAGAGGAAACAGAAATCCTATTAAGTGATAACATAAAACAGAAAGAGCCGTCCTTTCTCAAAGCCTTACTCAGGACCTTTGGTCCTTACTTCTTAATTGGCTCCTTCTTCAAATTGCTCCAGGATCTGTTGTCTTTTGTCAACCCCCAATTGTTAAGGTGAGTTCCATTTTCCCATTGGTTTTCATGCATAAGATCATTTTCATGTTCATTTTGGACAATCCATCAGTGGCAATTGCTTAAGGCACACAGGGATGGATTAAGTTCTAGGTCTTGGGTCTGCCCATTTATTGTACCCCAGTCTACACAAGCCACATGACACCCATGTGCAGCCTGTGCTGATTCCTTGCCTCTCTGCATGGCAGATATAGGGTGTTGCAGAGGAGAATTGCAGTCCTCGTGGGGGAAGGATGTCAGAGAGAAAGTAGGTTGCATTTTTCTCAAGTAGTGGTTTCTCAAGTTTCCAGGCAAAAACTTCTAGTTTTTGCCTGGAAACACTGAGTGGTAAATATGGGAAGCTCCCATACAGACATACTTCAGCTTCTCAGCAGCATATTGGCACAATGAAATGCAAGTGTGCCCTTGCCGCACATACTGTTCTGCACATACAGCATTGATCTACATATTGCCCCCCCCCCCCACACACACACACACGCCACATGGGAGTGTTTTTCACTTTGGTTTTTTAAATAGAAACGGTATAGAAAATTACAAAATAAATAAAATGTTTGAGGTGGCCCTTAGACTTTGTTTGAAATGGAAATAAAGACTGGCAAGTATCCAGGAGAATGCTTTGAATTG
Organism: Shinisaurus crocodilurus; assembly: GCA_021292165.1. Lineage (NCBI taxonomy): Eukaryota > Metazoa > Chordata > Lepidosauria > Squamata > Shinisauridae > Shinisaurus > Shinisaurus crocodilurus. Next base: position 62,366,608 of record CM037881.1, on the reverse strand, counting down.
GTCCTAAGAAGTCCTGCTACTTTGCTGTGGGTGAAAGGAAGTGGTGTGTTGTGCTCCGCCCCACTAATCTCAGTATTTCCCCCTTTTTTGTCTATTTATTTCAATCTTCTTCTTAAACAGCATGTTAATTGCCTTCATTAAGAATAAAAGTGCTCCCTTATGGTGGGGATATCTGATTGCGGCTTTGATGTTTTTCTGTGCCGTGCTGCAGACGATAATCCTTCACCAGCATTTCCAGTACTGCTTTGTTACTGGAATGAGACTGAGAACTGGCATCGTAGGGATGATCTACAGAAAGGTAAGAACAGACGGCTTTTCTTGCATAGCCAGGTAGAGGCAGGAATAGTCTCTGGTACTGGTTAACTAGACAAAGAGGACAGGAAGAAGCTATATGTCCGTCACTAAAGCATATCTAAATGTGTATTTCTGAGAACAGTATCTGCATGTGGGCTATCTAAATATTCAAAACAAAGCCGTCTCTTTCCTGCAGGGAAATATGCAGTGCTTAGATTATGATTTTATCTCTCAAAATAATGTCTACACAAGAACTTTTATAGATAGATGTAGATATATAGATATATTTTTTTAAAAAATGGGAAAATACTATTGGCCAAATGGGCAAATACCCTAATCTTACTGGCAGAGAGTGTTGGATACCTGCACATGTCAACCACACAATAACCATCCTGACACGTATCTGCCATTTCATTGGTAAATGAATAACTCAGTCCTGGAGCTAAGATGGTACTGTGCCAGATTAGGGCAGATTTAGGATGCCTGAAAGAACCCAATATTTTATCCTGTATGACTTAACCATAGGGTGAAAGCAAATGTGATGTTAATCACGTGACTGGCCCTTGCATGCTTGGGTTTTTCCCCCTTTATTAAATAGCAGCCATGGAGAGAGGCAATCTAGAACAGGACTGTAGCAGGAGCACAGTCCCCTTCCTCCCTCCTGCAGCCCCAATCTGGCTGAAGCACTCTCCCGCTCCCCAGGGCTGCTCTTTAGTAAAGAAAAACAAGCAAGCAAGCAATCACATTATTAACATTGCAGTACGATGACTGGCATCGTGTCTAGATTGGCCCTAGATTAATCCCAAATAGTTTAAAACTGGAACATTCACAAGACATTGCTATGCCTGCTAGAAATTGCTAGACAGAAATTGCTAGATGCCTGGAAGAGGTCTCTGCTGTGCACCAGTATATAGTAATGGAATTGATGGGATTGGGCAGAACAAAGTCTAGCTATAATAGAGAAACAGAGAAGTTTAATAATAGCGACTGAGAGCTCTCGAAGTTACCTGACTTGGACATGCATGTTTAATGTTGCCTATTTACTTTTCCTGTCTCTTTTAATGTAAGCAATATTTTGACAGCAGTTGACATTCTAACAAAGTGCCTGTTGAAGCAAACTGAACGTGAAATAATCTCCCTTGGAGAATTATGGAATATTTATGAAGATTATCATCATGATTTAATGTCCCTGTGCCATCACTGTGCATGGTGCTTCACGTGATAGCAACAAGTCAGTCCCCTGCCCCAAGAAGCTTATAGTCTAACATTTGACACAGCACAGGTGAGACAACAGGGAGACGAAAAATGGAGGCGACTGCAGACTGGAGATGAGGGTACATTTAGTTCAGTTACACAAATTTAGGCTTAGGGCCAAAACAAACATCACTTTAAATGTGTGTCTAGCAGCGACACCTTTTCCCCCCAGTTTTTCACTAGAGCAGGTGCAGGCTCCCCCGATCTGGATCGGAACCCTAGTCTGTGCGGTAGAAGGGCTCTTAAGATCTGGACTGGGCACCCTGTGTCTACTATTGAGTAAAAATGAAAAAAAACATAGCTGCTAAAGACAGATTTAAAATAATGTCTCGTTTCAGTAGGAAATGGAGACTACGGGGTTCTGCTAAAGAAGGGGTGGGGGACCTCTTTCAGCCCAAGGACCAAATTCAGTTTTGGAGATGCTCTTGGGGGTTGCTTTCCAGTGATGGGTAGGACCAAAGACAAAGAAAGCAGGACCAAAGGCAAAAGGGGTGGGCCACAAAATACAAAAAATACCTGAATAGTGTAGCTTGGAGTTCTTGCTGTGAGTAACTAAGCCTTAGGGGAAGGATGTGTGACCATTTAAGAAATGCTAAAGGCACCATGGAAACCATGCGTTTTGAGGCAGGATTTGAAGGAAAAGAGAGAGGGGGCTTCACAAAGGTGTTCCAGAAGGTAATTCCAGGCATAGAAAGGGTGGAGAAATTTGAAGGAGCAGGAGTCCTATGGATGGTTGAGCAGGGTAGAACTGGAGTGAAGGTCATGGGCAGGGAGGGATATATTGGAATATGAGAGCAGAAAGGCATGTGGGGTGACGTGAGGGCACAGGGCAAGGCCACGGAGGGCTTGGGAAGTAAGGGTAAGAAATCTGGATCTGAACGCAGACTAGAAGCCAGTGTAGCCACTTAAGGAGGGATGTCACATGGTCAGAATGGCTAGACAGCTGAAGGATTTTGGCAGCAGAATTCTGGACATAGGTGAGGGGTCTCAGGTGCAATTGTGAAGAGAGAAGGTTGAAATAGTCAAGGTGGTCGATGACCAGAACATGAACCAGAGATTTTGCTGAGCAGGCAGTAAGGGAAGGCTGTATTTTCACAATGCTCTAAAAAGAGAAGCAACATGACTTGGCAATGGATTGAGCATGGGGAGCGACAGAGCAGGAGGACTCAATTGCACACGCTTTGGACAGTGTACTTCGGCAAAAGGCTTATCATTCTCAACCATCTCCAATCCTGCATGTGCAGATTCTGTTTCTTCTCTGTGTTCTGGTATTTAGTTTGTTCATAAATATTTCCAAATAATCCACATTCCATGCATATGTTGAACTGCTAGCCACTTGCCACATTAATCTTTTAATACTTAAGGATCCCCAGTCTAGCTCTCCACTCCAGTCTCTGGTTTGTCCATTCCAAGCAGCTGGCCCCAGAACTGTCCTCCGTCTGCATTCCCGCAGTTCTGTCAGGCATCTTTATTTAGTCCTACCCTTTCCCCAGCTGGATCTACTTATCCAGTGCTTGGGAGGCTGTCATCCCAAGGGTGCTCCTGCAACGATTCACCCCCTCCTTGATCGTCTCCTCTGAAGACTCAAAACTCCCTTCACACGCACATTGAGCCATGTGCATTGAGCAGTATCTGATGTAGCTGCAGTTTTTCTGGGGGAGAATACCACAGTCATGTGGGTGAGGCCAAATGTATGGGTCTGCCCTCCCTTACAGCAGAGTGTCATTTGGATGGGAAAGGTCAGCATGGTTGCTTCATGCAGCTATGCATACCACATTTGTGTACAATTTCCCATAGGTTGGTATGAGAGCCAGTGTGGCATAGTGGTTGGAATGTTGGGCTGGGACTCGGGAGATCCGGGTTCTAGTCCCCCTTCAGCCATGAAACTCACTGGGTGACTTTGGGCCAGTCACTGACTCTCAGCCTAACCTACCTCACAGGGTTGCTGTGAGGATAAAATGGGGAGGAGGAGGAGGAGGATTATGTAAGCTGCCTTGGGTTCCTTGCAGGAAAAAAGGTGGGGTATAAATTTTTTTTTTAAAGTATGCTTGTGAAGGGGGCCTGTATATTATATTAGCAAGCGGGAGAATATAAATCTTCCATGTGCTTTTGGTGGCTGTAGTAAGGTAATTGGGACTATCCATATTCTTCACAGTTGTGAATTATTTTTGCATGTAGTCCAAATTGCCCTTGGTGCTGCTTTTGTGCTGTGTATTTTCCCAACATAGCAAATGTTACTACCTGCCCAGCACTTGATCGCCATCTTGCTGAGTGTTTATATTTGTAAGATGCAAACTTAGTCCAAAGGCAAGCATGTGCAGGACTGCTCAAGGATTGACATGTGCTATGTGATGTTGTCCACAGTTTAAGTTGAATGATAATTTGCCATCTTATGTTTTTTTATAGTAATCAGGTTTCTTTAAAACTGTTTGCGTAAAAGCTAAATGAATATGTAGAAGTTGAAAATAATTCTTTAATTAATACTTCTTGAATAACCAGGTGATTTATAGTGTTGTGTAAAGTTAACTAATACACGTCTGTAACAAGTGGATCTAACATTTGGTGTGTTATACATTATGCACATCTTTATATGTGCGTGATGTGCTGTACATGACATGCAGTATTCTCAGTATCCCTGCTATAGCTGCTTGTGAAATCCTCATAAATACCTCACTTTCGTGCCAAACCCTCTAATTATTCACATGTTTTGCAAGATCCCCAAGCTATTTGTATAAACAAGATTGTCCCATATATGAGTGTACTTCTGTTTGCATACTCAAATGAATGGCTAATACTAATACAAGGCATAATAGAAGTCCATTTTTATAAGTACCAGGCTTTTGACATATATTTGCTTGAATAATGTGGAGAAACTTGCACAATGAACCACTATGCAGAACAGCTGCCACATAAAGGGACTTAAGTTGCAGATCTAAGCATGCTTACTAGGGAGTAAACCTCATTGGACACAGTGGTACTTAATTCCAATTAAACATACATAGGATAGTGCTGTTTAAAGTGGCTTCCATGTGGTGATGGTGGTAGTAACTTGCAAACTGATCTGTAATATGAATTTTATGAATAGGTTTTTCCATTTAAAGCTCTCTGATATGGAAGACCATATTTTTGGACTTAGCAGAGCAAACTATTCCATGCTTTTTAGCAAACTATTCCATGGCTGGCTTTTTAGTTCTTATCCAACTGCTATGCTTTTTTATAACTGGTATGATTTACGTTTTTTATACTTTTTAGTTTTGTTTTAGTTAACCACCTTGGGAGCACGAATACTAAAGGATGGCTTATTAATTGTCGTCCTCCTCCTCCTCCTCTTTTCAAGGTGACATCTGAAAGACCCAAGAACTGTCATAATGATAATATTTGCAAAATTAGCTTGCATTATCATGCTTTTGAATTTTGAAAACAGAACAAAATGGTATAGCAACCTACATTGCTAATAAAGCAGATTCCCCCCTCCAAATCAATAATAGAAGAAAATAACATTAAAAGAGGAGGAGGAGGAGGAGGAGGAGGAGGAGGAGGAGGAGGAGGAGGAGGAGGAGGACGACGACAACGACGACGACAATTAATAAGCCATCCTTTAGTATTCGTGCTCCCAGCGTGGTTAACGAAAACAAAACTAAAAAGTATAAAAAACGTAAATCATACCAGTTATAAAAAAGCATAGCAGTTGGATAAGAACTAAAAAGCCAGCCACAGTTTAATAGGTCTGGGAAAATAAATGTATTGCTGAAAAAAGACATCAAAGTTGGTGCCAGGTGAGGCTCCTTGGGAATCCCTGCTCTGTCGTGAAGCTCACTGGGTGACCGTGAGCCCATCATTCTCCCCCGGTCTAACCTAGCTTACAGGGTGGTTGTGAGGATAAAACATCAAAGTGCGGGAACCATGTGCAACATCCTGAGCTCCTTGGAGAAATGATAAAATAAAATGGTTACAAAATGAGGAAATACATCTAAATAAAAGAGTTTCTCTCATTGTCTCTGCAGTCTTTAGTCATCACCAACTCAGCAAAGCGCTCCTCCACTGTTGGAGAAATTGTCAATCTAATGTCGGTGGATGCCCAGAGATTCATGGATCTGACTACCTTCCTAAACATGTTGTGGTCTGCACCGCTCCAGATATGCCTTGCTTTATATTTTCTCTGGCAGGTACAGAACCTCTTCAGTTCGTTCTCTCTGATGTGGCACCCTGTGGAGCCATTAAGCTAATGCTTAGGCTGATCCAGCTGTAGGGAAAGTCATATGGTAACCTGTTGCTCCTAGCAGAATTCCAAGCGCTTGTTTTTAAAATGCCCTGTGTGAACAAGTGATTAACTGAGGACACAGAACTGGAGGCCCACAGGTGGGTCACAATGTGTTTAGATTTAAAGCCGTAACAGGAGTATGTGGGGAGAAGAATCCCAGAGATGGGCTCAGGAGCGTAGGAAATCATCACTCGAATCTTTCTTTTCAAGGCTGCTGTAGAACATTCCCGCCCTCCGTTTCCCTTAGCTCTACAAAAGAGAACTCCGATAAATGGGAAAGCAGCTTGGCAGGTTCGCTTTTGGTCTGCCCTTAGCTCTGTACAGAACTTTGCCAGACACAAAGGGGTACATTTGCCAAGCATGTCATTATCACCCTATTTTTATTTATTTATTTGATCGACTTGCTTCTCTTTACAGTGCCAGTGAAAAGCAGCCAAGGAGCCATTTTTAGCTGTGCTGTGTTGGTTAAAACAAACAAAAGAAAGCCAAACAAAAAATCCCCACAGATTTGACATCCCACTGTCCTCCATACCTTTCTCAACCTCAAAGTATGTCTCTTCACAATGGAAAGAGAAAGAGAAGACCCATGGGGAGCGTGCAAAGCTGCCCTAGGTTTTCACAGCCCTTGTTGAAATCTATTCAGGTGCCTTTAGCCATATAGGTTTTACTGGAGAGTGGAGAATTGTAATTTCCAGCTTCTTTTAATGCAGGAGGACAGAACAATAACCGATGTGTCTTGCATCCTTTGAAGGCTTTAGGACCCTCTGTGCTGGCCGGAGTTGCTGTGATGGTCTTACTCATCCCATTTAATGCTGCAATTGCTATGAAAACCAGAGCATTCCAGGTAGGTAAACTCTAGTGTTGTCTCTTGATTGCCTGGCTGAGTCTTCCCACAAAAAGAAGCAGGAAGAGGTTTCTGGCACTTGACTTCTACGTTTTTTTATTTTATTTTTATTTTTATTACATTTATACCCCGCCTTTTTTCCTGCAAGGAACCCAAGGCGGCTTACATAGTCCTCCTCTCCATATTATCCTCACAACAACCCTGTGAGGTAGGTTAGGCTGAGAGTCAGTGACTGGCCCAAAGTCACCCAGTGAGTTTCATGGCCGAGCGGGGACTAGAACCTGGATCTCCTGAGTCCCAGTCCAACACTCTAACCACTACGCCACACTGGCTCCACATGGAGAGCTCTGCTTCAGGGAGGGGCCAAGGCTCAGTGGCACAGCACCTGCTTTGCATAAGAACATAAGAAGAGCCATACTGGATCAGACCAAGGGTCCATCTAGTCCAGCATTCTGTTCACACAGTGGCCAATCCAGCTGCCCACGGGATCCCACAAGCAGGACATGAGTGCAACAGCACCCACCTGCCCATGTTTCCCAGCAACTGGAGTACATAGGCATAATGCCTCTGATACTGGAGGAAGCATATAGCCAAACAGGACTAGAGACCATTGATAGCCTTCTCCTCCATGAATTTGTCCAATCCCCTTTTAAAGCTGTCCAAATTGGTGGCCATCACTACATCTTGTGGAAGTGAATTCCATAGTTTAACTATGTGCTGTGTGAAGAAGTACTTCCTTTTATCTATTCTGAATCTCCCACGAATCAGCTTCATGGGATGACCCCAAGTTTTAGTTTTATGGGAGAGGGAGAAAAATGTCTCCCTATCCACTTTCTCCACACCATGTACACCTCTATCATGTCTCCCCTTACTCGCCTTTTTTCTAAGCTAAACAATCCCAGCTGCTGTAAGCTTTCTTCGTAGGGGAGTTGCTCCAGCCCCTTGATCATTTTAGTTGCCCTTTTCTGCACTTTTTCCAACTCTACAATGTCCTTCTTTCTAAGTGCAGTCTCACTATAGATTTGTATAAGGGCAGTATGATCTTGGCAGTTTTATTTTCAATTCCTTTCCTAATTATGCCAGACATGGAATTTACCTTTTTCACAGCAGCTACACACTGGGTCAACATTTTCATCAAGCTTTCCACCACAATCCCAAGATCTCTTTCTTGGTCAGTCACCGCTAGCTCAGATCCCATCAGATTATACTTGAAGTTGGGATTTTTTGCCCCAACGTGCATCACTTTAGAGCTGCTTACATTGAACCACATTTGCCATTTTGATGCCCATTCTCCCAGTTTGGAGAGGTCCTTTTGGAGCTCCTCACAATCCCTTTTTGTTTTTACCACCCTAAATAATTTAGTGTCATCTGCAAACTTGGCCACTTCACTGCTCACTCCTGATTCCAGATCATTTATGAATAAGCTGAAAAGCATTGGTCCCAATACAGATCCCTGTGGGACCCCACTGTTTACATCCTTCCATTGGGAGAATTTACCATTTATTCCTACCCCTCTGCTTCCTGTTCTTTAACCAGTTACTGATCCATAAGAGGACCTCCTCTCCTATTCCATGACTGCTAAGTTTGCTCAGGAGTCTTTGGTGAGGGACTTTGTCAAAAGCCTTTTGGAAGTCCAAGTAAACAGTGTCTACCGGATCACCCCTATCCACATGTTTATTAACTCTAAAAGGTTAGTGAGACAAGACAAGCAGAAGTCTTTCTCAGGGCGTGCCACCTCTGATCATTTTAACTGGAGTTGCCAGGCTGGGTAAAAAAAAGGATGATTTAAAAAATAAATACATCAGGGGCTATATTTAGCATCACATCAGCAGACTTCTACTTGCTCAGTGAGAGCTTACCTTCTCCTCCTATCTCCCACGGGGGGGCCAAATCTGCTCCAAAGGGCCCTCCAGCCCTTTGGAGCAGATTTTGAGGGGGCAGGGTGCACAGGGGACTGCTGGTGGGGGAAGGGCATTAATTCTGCCAGTGGTGTCTGTTCCACTGGTGGATGGATACCAGGGCCGTGCCACATTCGAGTGGGGCCCCCAGCACAGCATTGCCAGTGGGCCCTCCGCTTGCACACTACCTACCCCCACCCTGACTGCCCCCACCTTGCCTGCCAGCCCACCCACCCTCCTTTTGTTTTACCTGGTGGGGGCAGCAGCTGCTCCTCCTCCTCCTCCTCCTCCTCCTCCTCCTCCTCCTGCCCCTTTGCTGACTGACCTTGCTGGCAAAAGGAAGAACTGCAGCAGCCACCTGGTTGAGCGTGCAGGCCTGACGGCGCACCCTAGTAAAAGAAAGTTATTTTTCCATACGTTTTGAGTAGCGGCGATCTGAACCAATCAGACACTGCCTTTGGAGGGGACACAGCCAACAAGGGCACAGGAGCAGTGAAAAGGGCACTTTTTACATTGCTCCTGCGTCCTTATTGTTCGTGTCCATCCTCAAAGGCAGTGTCTGCTTGGTTTAGATCACAGGCTGTGGGGCCTGAACGCTTGCCCTTTTCCCAGCAATGTTGGCCAGAGGAGGAGGTGGAGGAGGAAGATGGAGGTGGCAGCTGAGGCTGCCTCAGTGTTGGCAGGGTCAGGGCAGGGACGGGCCATTCTGAGCCACTGTACTTTCAGCAGTTGCCCACCCATGCTGACCCCTGACGCCAGGCCTGGTGGACACAAGTGGCTACAACCTTGGTTTTTAAAATTTTTAATTGTATTTTTAAATTTCATATCTGATATTTTTTTTTAATGTAATTACTAAGTTTCTCTTAAATAATAACTTAGTTAATATAAATAATCTGGATATAAGCATGGTAGTTCTACAGTTAATTTCTAAATAAAATCAATGCCTCTTCCACATGCACCGAGATAAGGGAAGCTTTTCTGTGTAAATGAAGAACCAATTGGATCATTTCTCAAATGTGCATATTTACACTTTACCTGATTTGCAGATTTTAGATTTGCACGATTGTTTAGGAGATACATGAAGAAGTAGCAGTGAGAAACTTAATTTAAGTTGGCTCTTTTTCTTTCTTTCTTTTTTTTGCTGATTTAAATCTCCTTGATTTAAATTACTATGCCCTGCCAGGAAGTGAACCTGGCACCTTCTTCATACAAAGCAGGTGCTCTGAGCTGCTCCGTTTACAGTGCCAATGAAAAGCAACCACAGGCCCTCTTTTAGCTGTGCGTACCAAGGAGTGTGGGTACAAAAAAGATGTAATATCTCACTGCACCTGCTGTACCACTGAACTGTGGTCCCTCCCCATAACATCTCTGTTTATTATTTTTTATTTATTTATTTATTATATTTATACCCCGCCTTTTTTCCTGCAAGGAACCCAAGGCGGCTTACATAGTCGTCCTCCTCTCTATTTTATCCTCACAACAACCCTGTGAGGTAGGTTAGGCTGAGAGTCAGTGACTGGCCCAAAGTCACCCAGTGAGTTTCATGGCCGAGCGGGGACTAGAACCCGGATCTCCCGAGTCCCAGTCCAACACTCACCACTACGCCACACTGGCTCTCTATTATTCACCTTTCACTTGTTCCACCCATTAAAAAAATCTTTATTCTTCTTGTAACAAGCCCACCTACTTACAATCCTGTTCAGGCACACCATCCATACACAAAACTGAATGTGGTATTTTTTTTAAAAAAATAATATCTTCATTTATTCTTAGTCTCTCTGCTTGTTTGTGATTTCTTAGGAGATCCAGATATAGGAAGAATGGCACAAGTTAGTGTAGGGATAATAACCATTGGCTAATGATGTTCTTTTAAATCATTTAGGTGGAACAGATGCGCTACAAAGACTCGCGCATTAAGCTAATGAATGAAATTCTAAGTGGCATAAAAGTACTCAAGCTCTATGCATGGGAACCATCCTTTGCAGAAAAAGTGCTGGAGATACGAAAGAATGAACTCCGTGTTTTGAAGAAATCCGCCTACCTCAATTCTTTGTCAACATTTGCATGGATCAGTGCACCATTTTTGGTAAGCGTTATTGATATACCTTCTGTCAGCCTCCCCCAACCTGGTGCTCTCCAGATGTTTTGGACTACAACTCCCATCAGCCCCAGCCAACATGGCCAGTGATCAGAACTGATGGGAGTTGTAGTTTAAAGGATCTGTATCATGGCAGGACTATCCTTGTAACTTGCCAGGGAAAAGATGAAAATCCTGTACAAAGGCTGGCTCGTACAAAGCAGGAAGTATGCATGCACAGACTTCCTCTCAGAAAGTGGCCACTGTGGGAGGGGCCTACAGTGCGGTACTTCTACAGGAGCAGGAGGATGGCTAAGCTTAAGCTTTCTCCAAGCATAGCAATTTATGCTGCTACTCCTAACTATGTAAATACAGTTCTCCACGTGGGGAGGACAGTAAAAAAGAAGAAAATAGTAACTATGTCTGGCTATCCACATTGCCAAATTCTGGAATTAGTTTTAAGATAAAACAAACAAACAAAATAGCACTGCTGGAAGGCCAAAGATCCATCTGGTCTAGTCCTCTGTCCTCAACAGTGACTAGCCTGATATCCTCAGGAAGCTCACAAGCAAGGGCATAATGGAGAAAGTGATCCCCTGCTGACAGTGCCCAGCATCTGGTGATCAGAAGTATATTGCCTATGAACGTGAAAGCACATGTTTTTTCTGTAATGGCTAACAGCTATTGATAGGCCTATCCTCCATGAATGTGTATAATCCTTTTAAAAGTCATCTAAACTAATGGCCATCCCCAGCATCTGGTGGCAATGAATTCCTTAATGTCATGACCTGTGTGAAGAAGTACTTTCTTCTGAAACTACTGCCAGTTGGACTCAAGAGTGTGACCCTGAATTCTAGTGTTCTAGTATAAGAGAGGGGCAAGAGGTTTCTCTCGGTCCACTGTCCCCACGTTATTCACAATATATACTAACAGTGAATTCATTCTCAGAGTGCTGATCTTTTTGTTGCCAGAATGGCACTATCCATGCAAAAGAGTAAGATATCAGCAGGCTTGAAGAAACCCCAGAGTTTGCTTTGGGGGAATTCCACACACACACACACGCACCAGCCCAATGAGAACTGAGCATGCTCATTGGGCATGGAATACTGTCTGACTGTTGTGGAAGGAAAATAGAAAATTGGGAAGAAGGGGAATGGAATGGAATGTTGGCAAAGGGAGCCTGTCTGGCTGGTCGGAACCCTGAACAGAAGCCCACCGTACTGCAACATTTTGTTGCCAGTCCCACTTAAAATTTGATAAATCTCGTCTTTGCCGCCCAACCCCACCTTAGTATATTTTTCTAAATTAAAAGGCCTCCAAGACCTTTAAGTTTTCCTAACAAAATACTTCTGATAATTTTAATTGTAATACTGTGCAAATTCATTTTCCATCTTCTTCCTCTAGGAGAAAATGCAACAGAGAAAGAATCTGGCCCCCATAGTTCCACTCTATCTACCAGATCTATAGTGATCAGGATACCAATCCAAGTTTCTGTTGCTATTATTATAGAATACTGAGTAGTTGTTGTTATGAAGTACACCTCCTGGAGGTCAAATTACTTGTATTCTTTGGTATTGTATTTGTGTTTCTCTAGAATGGTGCCATGCTTTCTTCTATAGCACATCCGAATAACAAATACCGTATTTTTCGCTCCATAAGACGCACCGGACCATAAGACGCACTTACTGTATGGTACAAATTAAAAAAAAAAAAAATCAGCTGAGAGGTGGGGGCTTCCCCCGCCCCACCCAGGAGTCCTCTGCTCTTCTGGACCAGCAGAGGAAAGTAAAAAAAAAAAATAAAAAATTTTTTTTTTTTTTTTTTTTTTTTACTATATTCACTCCATAGGACGCACAGACATTTCCCCCTCCTTTTTTGGGGGGGAAAGGTGCGTCTTATGGTCCGAAAAATACGGTAATCAAGCAATTGTTTATTCATCCAGTACAGGTTTTTAAGTTTAGTTCTTATATTTCCAGTTAGGCTACTGCTCCTAAAAAATCAGGCCTACAGGTGTTGCTTATTTAATATATTTTTCTGGCTTCCAGGTTGCCCTGACCACCTTTGCTGTTTATGTCACTGTGGATGAAAACAATATCCTTGATGCAGAGAAAGCCTTTGTGTCTCTCTCCTTGTTTAATCTCCTAAAGTTCCCACTCAATATGCTCCCGCAGGTTATTAGCAACATTGCACAGGTAAGAATGGTGCTAGTCCTTTAAAAAAAAAAAATTTTTTTTTTAAGCCCACATTGGGTGTGTTCACATGTCACAACAACCCACCCTGGCAATAAGCCACGCTGGGTTGGTTGTTCCCCGAACAACCCATGGTGCACCCAATGGACGATCGGGCCCACCACTGCTTGTTCACCAACTCCCTCCTCCTCCTTCTCCCCCCTCGTTTGCAATCGTGGTGGGGGACATCCAGCCAGTGCCAGTCACCCCCAAGTGCCGCTTGGGCACTTGTGGGCCGGCTGGCACTGGTGGGTGCCTGGACAAGCTTGGCAAGAGTGGCAAGGGTTTTTTGCCGCTCTTGCCAAGTGAGCCACTGGCCGGTTCCTGCCTGGTACCCACTATGGGGCTGGTTCCCAGTACCCACTATGGGGTTGGTCACCCAGGTTTGGATGACACAACAACCCATTGTGGGTACAACAACCCCAACTACAACCCATGGGTTGTCAGGGTGGCTTGTTGCCCTCAAACAAGCCACCCTGCAGGAAGCAGTGTGGATTTGAATGACACCACAACCCATGATGGGTTGTCATTGTGTGTGAAGCCAGTCTCTGAATGCAAACAAGCTTCTGGGAGTGGCTGTCTGGGCCAAAATAGACATGACCATGGCAGTCCTGTTGGTTTAAATCCAATGCTCCAATCAAATAGGGGCCACGGCAATTTATTTATTTATTTATTTATTATATTTATACCCCACCTTTTTTCCTTCAAGGAACCCAAGGCGGCTTACATAATCCTCCTCTTCCACTCCAATTTATCCTCACAACAACCCTGTGAGCTAAGTTAGGCTGAGAGTCAGTGACTGGCCCAAAGTCACCCAGTGAGTTTCATGGCTGAGTGGGGAATAGAACCCGGGTCTCCCGAGTCCCACCCCAACACTCTCACCACTACACCACACTGGCCCTCAGTTTATGCCTTGAACACATCCAAACTGGACTACTGTAATGTGCTCTATGTAGACTCTGAAAACCATTCAGAAACTTTAGTTGGTGTGGAATGTGCCCTCCAGATTGTTGACTGGAGTGGGCCACTTGGAGCACATTACACCAATTTTACAATAGCTTTGAGTTGGTTTCTGGGTGCTATTCAAAGGGCTGCTCTTAAACTTTAAAGCCCAAAGTCAGCCTTCCCCAATCGGGCACCCTCCAGATGTTTTAGATTACAACCCCCAGGGTTCCTGACCATTGGCCAAGCTGGCTGAGGCTGATGGGGGTTGAAGTCCAAAACATCTGGAGGTCACCAGGTTGGGGAAAGCTGCCCTAAGCTGTCTAGGTCCTGAATCCCTTCTTCTCCCATATGAGAACATTACACTAATTTTAGAACAGCTACATTGTCACATTGAGACCTTCCTCAGAGGTTCTGCTGTTTGCCTGTTTTTGCTGTTTGCCTGGTTCTGTGTGCCTGCTCCATCTGAAGTACAGTGGGCAGCTACACAGAGTAGGACCTTTTCAATTGTAGCCCCTATTGTAGAACTCCCTCCCTAGGACATGTGCCTTATTCCTCCCTGTTTTGCTTTTGGTGATTAGTTAATGAAATTCTGAAGGGCTTTTGGAAATGAATTACTTTTAGCTTGTTGTTTTGATTATATTGCAGTGTGTATATTTTGTTTTTGATTTGAATTGTTTGTTAGCTGCTTAACACTCCCACTCATGTACAATTTATGCTCTAAAATCAGACACACATACTCAGAACCTGCCTTATACATGATTGCTTAAACCTGGGACTGCCCCCAAATGAACCTGCTGCTGGTGTGTATAATTTGGCTTTCAGCCTGGATCAACTGGGTCAAATCTTGTTATGTTCTGGCTGAACTTTAACTGACATGGATTAGCTGCTACCCATTGAAGGTCAGGCTGATAACCTCCCTAATCCCTGCATACTGAATGCACAAGTTGCTGTGTCCCCCCGCCACCTTTTAGGCTGAATTCACGAATAGTCCTATCTCGTTAAAATGACTGTGTGTGTGTTTCCCCAGGCAAGTGTGTCTCTGAAGAGGATTCAACACTTCTTGTCACATGATGAACTTGATCCAAGCTGTGTGGAAACCAAGTTAATTACTCCAGGTAAAACACTGGTCTAGTAGGGGTAGCACAGAGGATGAGCTGGAAAAGACTTCATTTGTGTGGTGGAGTTAGATTGCAGCATCTAAAATATTCATAACTAAATGCTTTCATGGTAAACATGCTCTTCATGCATGTATGGAAAGATTGCAGCATCCAATGATAGCTCAGATGAGTTTAAGCCATCACAAATCAACCATCTGATTTGAAACCTGCATGTCTCGTCTCACACAGTGCTCTTTTGTGGAGCCAGGTTACATATTCAGATGTGAGCCAGCACTTGGTACTGATGCTACAGATGTTTCTGGCTGTTCCCCTTTAAGATGTATTTCGATTTATGGCCTTCTTTACATGTTGTGCTAAGGAGCATGGTGAATGTGCTCGGGTAACTATGAGGAGATATTTTACTTGGTCTCCCAAAGTTTACTTACCTTGCCAAACAATCCCCTGCAGTCAATCTGCATTTGACGACATCTTTCAGGTATTCACACATTCTATGTGTGGATAGAATTAGTAATTAGAATTACTAATAATTCTATTAGTAAAGGGTGAGTAAATTGCCACAACTTATTCCTTGCAGACTTTCCGATAATCCAGTGCTCAATGCTTTCTAACATAATTTATGGTGAGAGCCAGTGTGGCGTAGTGGTGAGAGTGTTGGACTGGGACTCAGGAGATCCGGGTTCTAGTCCCCGCTCAGCCATGAAACTCACTGGGTGACTTTGGGCCAGTCACTGACTCTCAGCCTAACCTACCTCACAGGGTTGTTGTGAGGATAAAATGGAGAGATAAATATAAATATAATAAATAAATAAATAAATAAATAAAATAAAATAAATGGTAGTGTGTAATAACTAACCACATCCTTTGTGTGTTCAGGGGTACCTATGCCGTTTGCTTAAGAGCAAGGTATAATACTTCTTAAATGTGTCTGAAGCCTTAAGAGTGTAGTTAATGGCTGTGCATGGACATAATGGAAAACAGTAGTTTATCATGATGGGAATGAGCCAACTTCCCCTCAGGCTCACACGAGGAGGAGATGAAACTATGATTTGTTTGAAACTATAACATATCAAAGTGTTTGAAGTTTGTTTGAAACCATGACACATGATTGGAAGTTAGCTTGCTTCAAACAAACTTTAGTTAAGCTTAACCTCAGTTTTGTTGGGTTCATATGATACGACAAGCCACAGAAATTAAAAAAGGAAGTGAAGGTTTCCAACCTCCTCTTTGCCATCTTGCTGAAAGGGGAGGAGGGAGTGTATGAGCCCGGGGGAAGGCTAGGCCCATTTCCATCTCCATAAAACATGGCTTATTATGACGTCCAAACACAGCTGATGTGATTGAGATGTGATTTTTGTCACCGTGTACCTTTTTGCATTGACTACTCTGAATTCCACAGACAAAAAGAAAAGCTGAAATGGGAGAAAATGTTGCGGTGTCACTGTCACATGAACGATCATAGCTGTTTGAAATGATCTTCTGGAAAAGCCCTCAGGCACATTTAGGTGTAACGGGGCTGACGATGATTTTATCACTCAAAGCTTACCATGGACTGTTTCCCTTTTCTCATATAAAGCTTCCTTTGCATGTGTCTAAGCAAAGGAAGTAAAAGGGAGGGGGAGCCCATGGGATAATTAATGCAATTCCAGAAGTAGAGCCTGTATGTTTCTAACCATCTAACGCAGTGTTCTCCAACCTTGGGTCCCCAGATGTTTTTGGCCTACAACTCCCAGCATGCCCCAGCCAGCTATGCATCTGGGGACCCAAGGTTGGAGAACACTGATCTAACGTCATGCCTTCTCTCATGCCTCCCTCTCCCTAGTGGCATCGTGCTGGCCTTGAACAGCCTTTGGGATAGCCTTTCCATTTGCAAGAAAAGGGGGAAAGAAGTGTTGAGTCGTCCTTGAGCAGCTGAACATTAGACTGCACAAAGCACTGGAGTATAATCTCTAGAGAACAGCCATGCCTGGCTGGGGGAGATAAACAGGCGTGCATCTCAGTAATTGCTGTCGAATAAATATTTAAGCTAGCATTGCTGGATGTCCCTTATTTTAAAGTATTTCCCCTTATTCCATAAACACAACTGCTGCAGAGAGGATAATGGATGTTACTGCAGGAACCCGTAATTCTGTAGCACTCTAAAGAGCATCCTCCAGCTCTCCAAAGTGTATTTTTTTAGGTTTAAAATGTTGATCTGGCACTGACCTCAACAGCATGACTTGTAGCCAAGCATGTGACAGGATGCTGCTTAAAGAACAGGAAAGAAGGAAGCTTTTCATGGTGGTTCCTCATATCGCATCTACGAATCCATCTAATCAATCCTCATTTCACCCCGCCACTTCTTTTTGCGTTAAGGAGGCCTGATTTGAGACTTCTGCCTCCTCCCCCAGCCCCCACTCTCTTGCAGTACAATCCTAGGCATGTCCATTCAAAAGTAAATCCTACTGCATTCAGTGGGACTTACTCCCAGGCGTACATGTATAGGATTGCAGCCTTAGCTTCTCTTACTTGTCTTTTTTTTAAAAAAAAAAACAGGGTATGCTGTTACCGTAAGCAATGGAACATTCAGCTGGGCAAAGGATCTTGAGCCAGCTTTGAAAGAGTAAGCAGTCTTTACTCCATTGTATATATTGGTCTTTTCTTGCTGCTTGTGTCTCTGGGGTCAAAGAGTTTTTAGCAAATTGCTAATATTACCAAGAGGCAGGGCCTACTATTATTTACTTAGTTATTCAAAACTCTCTGCCGCCTGTCGGCTTGTGTAAATGGCAGGTGACCTCTGCTCAGAACTGGTGCGATCTCTGCAGCATTTCTGCTGCCTTTCATTCCAGTCCATTACTTCTTGAATGGTTGCTGGACTAAATGCAGGCCTTGAGCCAGCATTGTTAAATCTCATACACTAGTTTGCTTCCCACCCCCGCCCCCCAACACAAATGCACTCGTCGCTGTGTCAGGTTTCATTTGTGTCTTTAAAATAGTTAGGTTTGTTCTCTCCCTCATAGTTGCACAAGGGGAAAAAACAAAACAATATTTTAAAATGTGTGCCATGACTGGAACATTGAGCTGTGGGTTTTGTAGTGCTCCCCCACTCTTTTTGTATCAGACTCAAAATACGTAATTGTTTCTATTCTGTCTAAGACTGGCTCTGCCACTTGGGTGGGTTATCCCAGGTCAAAGCGCACTCTCAGCCTTTTCTGCAGTTTTCATCTCCTTCTAGAATGGTGATGGTTTTGCTTATTCATCAGTCTCGTAGGACCATTTCATACATTCAGCAAAAGCATAGTAAAAAAAAAAATGGTGATGGTTTTGCTTATTCATCAGTCGTAGGACAATGATTCAGAAAATCATGGTAAACAATGGTGACTCACTATACAGAACATACACCACACTGAACTGGCATCTTTAAGAGCAGAAAAACAATTCAGACAACTGCCACTTTAAGAGTTAAAATCACAGTAGGCTTGGAGCTGGTGCTGTGCTGGCACAGCTGAGCAAAGAGAGTTTGCTGGATTTGCTTCCATCATGCTCATATAGATGAAACTGGAGTGCCGCCTTGGTGCTATTGTTACAACCCCAGAGAAGTGATAGTGTAGTAGTAGAGCCAGGTTTGACACATGGCTGCTGAGTGGACTCAACAGCTGTCCATTAAGAACAAAGAAGAATGTCGAGACAGAGTCCTGCCTTTTTAAAGTGGAGGCAGGAGACAGTGGCATCGTAGGGACCAGGCTGACAAGAGTCAGGCTGGTCAGACCCACAACAATATTATTCTTGCATAAGTTAAGCCCACTTATGGGTGCTTTTAAGAATGAAGACATGGAGCCATCCATTAATGACATGTCCCTTTTCAGAGAATTGAGTACACATTACGGAAGTATAAACTGGGGAAGTTGTTAAAAGCTTTCCCTAAGGCATTGGGTTACACTCATGTAGATGGCAAATAGACAGGCTGAACAAGCTCAGCAGCAGAATTTAGTAAGGCCCTGAAAATCTGGTGCTCAAAATAGAAATTATACAAAAAAATTAGTTGACGTCTCATTGGTACGGATCATTCTGATGGAATTGTATGGAGTTTTCCATAATCTGGAGTTTCTGAGGGCTTCTTCCTATGATATTACAGTGGTGAGGGAACCATTCCAATGGCTTCACCCCATTAGTTACTGGACCCAATAGTGAATGTTACTGCATTAATCTTGGTCCAATTACTTTCCCTTCCTGGCCAGACAAAAAGAAATTTAAAGCCGCTTACAGCAATAAAATGTACATGAAATAAAACCAATCCACAAAATGCAATAAACAGCCATAACAAATACCAACATCATACAACCCACAAAATAAAATAAAATCCCAAATCACTGAAAACAGCAACTCATAAACCCTCAAAAACCAAAGTGAAAACACAGGAAAAGGAAAGTAGCCATCACATGCTCATAACAAGGAGAAAAGGGGTTTCAGCTGAAGACTTTCCTAAACAACCAGATTTTAGCCAAATGCCTAAAACCATAGTGTCAGGGCTTGGTGTATCTCAGCTGGGAGGCCATTTCACAGGGTGAGTGCCACCACTGAAAAGGTCCTCAGATGGCCAAGGAATCTGGAGCAGATCCGCAGATGATGAGCAGAGTGTGCAGGGAGGAACATATGAAAGAAACAACGTGGGATAAAACCATGGAAAAGTGGCTCCCACACTATTGTGGTTATGTAGGAAGGGTCTCAGGCTAGAGTGAGTGGTTAAAACATGGACAGTATGGGGAGAGGTACTTAGGAGCCAAGAGGTATGTAAAACCACACAGGGAATGTAAGATGCTTATGCAGACCAGTGGAAAACCTGCCCAAAGACTCCTTGCACGTGTCCAAGCTTCTCTGCAACTATGATGCTGACAACAGTGCTGATGATGACCACGATGATGATGATTAGGATTTTTAGCCTTCCTTTCCACTCCTATATGGCGGCGTACTTAAAGCTGCTTGCTCTAGTCAAGACAGTACACAAAAGACAATAATAACAATCCCATAAGTAAGACGAATATGGGGCAGCCTTTCAAAAAACGAGGGACTTTTCTGTTCCATTGGTTTCAACAGTAGAGTTAAGCTCATTGTTAACTCTCTCACGCTGGAATCCGTGGGCCAGGAAAGTGCCTAACTTTGGGTGGATTGTATATATATGAACTGAAATGTTGCATTTTCAAAACTCCAGCGGCTGTCCCAGATCCCTTGCCTTTGTCCACTCAGAATGCTAATGCACAGAATACATGCAACTCTGGCAAAAAAAGTTGGGGAAAGGGCCAAAGATATAGAGCATCTTCCACTTGTCATTAACGTTTCATCCCCCTAAATTTAAGATTTCTCCACTCAAATGTAAAGTACTCTTGCTTGCCACATTAAAAGGCTTCCACCAAATCTACTCTGCTGTTGTTTCTGCCAGCATTTTGTACAGCTCTCTTAAGACAGTTACTATCTAAATCTAGACAAAAATTGCTGACAACCTATGTGCTTAAGCCACCTAAGAACATATGGGTGGAGGAGGCACATGGTCATCTTTCAGATGCCCAGGTCAACATGGCTAGACTTTTTCTGTGGGTGTTGAAATTGTCTTGTAAAAAGCTTTGGTAGTTGTCCAAGTCATGACTCATCAGATTCTGGAATGGGAAAAACCTATAAAATGTGGAATGTGATGAGTTGCAGTAGGAACACACGTCTAAACTTTTACACAACTATCTAAAGGGACTGCTGCAATAAATCAAATCCCATGGAATCTCCTTGCGCTCTCAACTTAGTTCTTAAGTTGGCTATGAGGTTCACAAGTGTTGTCATGAGCCTTCCAAGCCTTCCTCTCTTGCAGCCATTAACTTTCCAGTCACCGTTTTTTATTCTTTCCCAGCCCATGTAAGCATACCTGGGGAAAGCTGATTAAACAGAGTCTCTGGTGGAATGTTGCATTGAACTCCTGCCAAGTAGAGTACAGCATACCTCATGCAAAAACATACCGTGTAAAGGAAGAAAGGCATGTTTGGTACCTTTATTATGACAAATTCCAGAGGGGAAGCGGTCATCTGTTGTAGCAAAAACAACAATGATCCAGTTGCACCTGAAAGATCTGACGAAGTGGGCTGTGGCCCACAAAATCTTATGCCAAAACATATTAGTTAGTCTTTAAGATGCCACAGGACCACTAAAGTTGGTTTTGCTTTATTAGGTTTACATTAACCAGTTCTGCTTGTTGGCAAATGAGCTCATCCTGGTTTTACCCTTTTCCTCCCCTACAGTATAAATTGGTTGGTCCCCAGTGGTTCTTTGGTGGCTGTTGTTGGCCATGTCGGCTGTGGGAAGTCTTCCTTGGTGTCAGCTCTTCTTGGCGAAATGGAAAAGCTCCGTGGGGAAATGGCTGTGAAGGTTGGTTTACGGTAGCATGAGAGAGCACTGTATCCATTTTGAGCATTTCGTATTCTGTGTGGCTTGTAAACTGATCCCCTCCTGTGTGTATTTTGGTAACTCCTTATAGGGTTCAATTGCTTATGTGCCCCAAATAGCCTGGATCCAGAATGCCACACTGAAAGATAACATCTTGTTTGGCCATCCTAATATTGAACAGAAGTACCAAACTATCTTAGAGGCATGTGCCTTGAAACAAGATCTCGAGATGCTTCCTGGAGGGGATCAAACTGAGATAGGCGAGAAGGTAAGGCCTTTATCAGTGAATGTAGACATTGATGGTTACCTGCCGGGTGATAAGGAAATAAAAGGGGGGCACAGATCACAAGTGAAAAAAAAGAACAAAAAGTAATCTAAACTGGTTGTGCAAAACTTAGGATCCTATGTGTTTTTCTTGGAGCCAGTTTAGAAGGATGGAGTGATAGAGACCTTCTTTCTTCTAACAGTTTATTTATTTATTTATTTATTATTTGCATTTATTTATCGCCCATCTGGCCGGCAAACCAGCCACCCTGGGCGATGTACAGAAAATAAAACAGAATAAAATACATTAAAACATTTTTCTCCATTAAAATACATTAAAACAGTATAAAATTTTTAAAATCTTAGCCCACCCCATATTCCCGCCTGAATAACCAAGTTTTTAATGAGCGGCGGAAGCTCAGCAGAGAGGGGGCATGGCGGAGGTCACTTGGGAGAGAGTTCCATAGTACGGGGGCTGCCACAGAGAAGGCCCTCTTCCTCGTCCCGACCAGTCTAGCTGCTCTGGCTGAAGGGACAAGGAGAAGGCCGTCTGTGGCAGATCTTGTTGAGCGGCCCACTTGGTGTTGCTGGAGACGCTCCTTGAGATAGACTGGACCGGAGCCGTATAGGGTTTTAAAGGTCAAAGCCAACACCTTGAATTCAGCTCGGCAAGCAACTGGTAGCCAGTGTAGCTCCTTGAGCACTGGCGTGATGTGATCCCGCCGGCGGCTACCTTTAACCAGGCGAGCTGCCGCGTTCTGTACCAGCTGTAGCTTCCGAACCTTCTTCAAGGGTAACCCCACGTAGAGCGCATTACAGTAGTCTAGGCGAGAGGAGACCAAGGCATGAACCACTGATGGGAGCAGATGATTAGGAAGGTAGGGGCGCAGCTGCCGTATCAGATGGAGTTGATACAGCGCTGCCCGGCTCACAGCTGCCACCTGAGCCTCCATGGACAGCTGGGAGTCTAGAATGACTCCCAAGCTGCGGACCTGGTCCTTCAGGGGTAGATGTACCCCATTCAGCACCAGGTCAACATCCCCTAACCTCCCCTTGTCCCCCATCAGAAGTACCTCGGTCTTGTCGGGGTTCAGCTTCAGCATATTCCTTCCCATCCAGCCACCCATTGATTCCAGGCACTTGGACAGGGTCTCAACGGCCAACCTCGGTGAGGATTTAAAAGAGAGGTAGAGCTGCGTGTCATCTGCATACTGATGACACTGCACCCCAAACCTCCTGATGATAGCTCCCAGGGGCTTTAGGTAGATGTTGAACAACATCGGAACCCTGCGGCACTCCACAAGTGAGCAGCCGAGGGTCCGAAGCCTCCTCCCCGAGAACTACCCTCTGGTACCTTCCAGAGAAGAAGGACTGGAACCACTGCAATACAGTGCCTCCTATGCCCAACTCCTCCAGGCGGTCCTGGAGGATACCGTGGTCAACGGTATCAAAAGCCGCTGAGAGATCGAAGAGGACTAGAAAGGAGCATTCGCCCCTATCC
The DNA here is from genome assembly GCA_021292165.1 of Shinisaurus crocodilurus. NCBI lineage: Eukaryota > Metazoa > Chordata > Lepidosauria > Squamata > Shinisauridae > Shinisaurus > Shinisaurus crocodilurus. Next base: position 62,343,525 of record CM037881.1, on the reverse strand, counting down.
AAAGCCCTCCTCATATCATCCACCAAGGCGACCAAGGCCGTCTCTGTCCCATGTCCAGGCCTGAAGCCCGACTGGCACGGATCTAAATAATCGGCTTCATCCAAGTGTGCCTTCAGCTGAGCACCCATCACCCGCTCGATCACCTTGCCCAGAAATGGTAAATTGGAGACTGGGCGGAAGTTGTTCAGATCCTGGGGATCCAAGGAGGGCTTCTTTAGAAGAGGTCTTATTACTGCCTCCTTGAGGGCTGATGGCATTACTCCCTTCCTCGAGGGAGGCATTCACCACCGCCTTGATCCCCTCACCCAGTCTCTCCCTACAGCTCATAATGAGCCAGGACTGGGCAAGGGTCAAGCAAGCAGGTGGTCGGCCTCACAGATGAAAGCACCTTGTCCACTTCATCAGAAGGAAGAAGCCGGAACCGATCCCACAGAGTTTCCTTGACTCTGCTCGTTAACCTTCCTAGTACCCTCTTGGTTGGACCTTTCTTGATCCATGGTATACATTCTAGCTGAGCTTCTATTATTATGGTTTTGAATAACCCCCGAAGTTTCTGGAGAAATGTGACCCTCTTGACTTCCTCGTTCAATCTCCCCTTTTACCAGTTCCCTCACTTTCGAGAAATGAGTTAAATGTGTTTTGCTGCAGATGTTTAGGGAGTTCTATTTATAGTGTGACTGAATGATCAATCAAATGGATGTTTAACACAGCTGCCTTGGACTGCTGCAACCAAATGATGGGGGGTGATAGTCGATCCATGTGTAGGAACCTCCTTTATTGGTCATCATTGCAACCACACTGAACAGTGAACAATGTGAACAGTGAACAATGTCATGCAGTACTATCCAGGTTAACTCTGTCTGATACGCTTACAGATTCACGTCTGTCATTCTGAAGCAGGGGTAGGCAACACATGGCCCATGGGCTGCATACAGCCCATACCCACACCGCAGCCCTGAAATTTGCAGTGGCGGCAAAAACATTGACAGTTTGCTGCCAATTTCAGTAACAAACCACTGCGGAAGTTTACTTCCCTCCCCCGCACCCCAGGCACTTCCTGTCTATATTCTCGATCTGGTTATCATGCGGAAGGCTAAAATTTCACTTGTTTTCAAAATTGGCAGGAAATCACCGAGGAGGCAGGGGGGTTGCTGCAGCCACCAAAGTCAATGGTGCAGCAGCAGGAGTGTGGTCTGGGATGGGTCCAGGGGGGTGAAAATGCCCCCCCAAAGTTGCCCACCCCTGATCTAAAGAGACAAATTTTCCCTGAACATTGTAATAAAGGGGTAAGCAACCTGATCCCCTCTACATGTTTCGACTACAACTCCCAGCCAGCATAGCTGATGGTCAGGGAACATGAGAGTTGTGGTCCAAAACAGCAGGACACCTCTTGCCTACCCCTAAGGTTGGGTTGTTAACCAAACAGGCTTTGTGATTGTTGCTGCATTTGCCGTTGCTGGAGCTGAAACCATTGTTACAAGTGGCGACATACTTTCCTTCCTTTTCTTCCTTTCCCACAGGGCATCAATCTCTCAGGTGGCCAGCGGCAGCGAGTGAGCCTTGCCCGTGCTGTGTTCAGTGATGCTGATGTTTATTTGCTCGATGACCCTCTTTCAGCTGTGGATTCCCATGTAGCCAAACACATCTTTGACAAAGTTATTGGACCAGAAGGAACACTTAAAGGAAAAGTGAGCCCAGAGAGATCAAAACAGCTGCATGTCTGCAGTCATCCCTTCCTTCAGTGCTCAAATTATTGGGTGGGGGCAGATAGGGGACCTCTTCATGAAATCCACAAGTCCCACCCTTGATTCCTCCCAGTTTTAGCCAAATCATGTCCCCTTCTCAATAGCATTCTTAAAACAGTAGCAAAAGCTAGGAGGGCACGGTCCACTCTGCCTTCCCCCTCCCCCCAGAAATTCAGTCACTGAACATGGATAGACAGCCTGAGAATAGCATGGCATTGAAGAGTTGGAGGCCAGACGGGGGGCCCTCAGCACACAACCCCAGAGAGACCATGGAAGGTCCTTGAGTAGAGGTTGGGGATCAAATCATCTCCCCCCCGCTGCCGCCTTGTAGTTTTCTAAAACAGCAGCTAATCTGCCCATCATAAAAAGTAATGGATGAAGCTGGAGCTCATGTACCTTGAGCTCCGGTTCCAATTATCATGAGCCTTTTGTCACTGGTGCAAGGGAGCGCATCTGGCATTTGCTAAACAACTGTCAAGTATCTCCTTCTCCAGAAGACAAGCGGAATTTGTAGGGGAGGAAAGAGAGAGAGGTGCGTTATCTAACCCTACAGATCAGCCTTCCCCAACCTGGCGCCCTCCAGACAGGTTGGACTACAACTTTCATCATCCCCAGCTAGGTGGGACTGATGAGCGTTAGTCCAACCCATCTGGAGGGCACCAGGTTGGGGAAGGTTGCTATAGGTTATGCTCCTAGGAATGGGATATGTAGGCCTCCGCCCCTCACCACACCATCCCATTGCTTTTTCCCTCCTCTGCCATTCCCCTTTGATGTCTTCTTTCCTGATGTCTGGAAAGAACACTTATTTCCCAGTACTGTTTTCTTCTTCTTCTTTACACCTGTATCTCCTTCTGGGAAAGAACACTTATTTCCCAGTACTGTTTTCTTCTTCTTCTTTACACCTGTATCTCCTTCTGGGATACATCTTAGGGCAGTGATGGCAAACCTTTTTGAGCCCGAGTGCCCAAACTGCAACACAAAACCAGCTTATTTATTTCAAAGTGCCAACACTGCAATTAAACCTGAATACTGGGGTTTTAGTTTAGTAAAAACAACTCATACAGTTGTCTGAACTAATTAACATCTTTTGTCTTAAAAGAAAAACACAATAACAGGGCTTTCAATGATACAAACAGTTTTTTATTGAAAAAAACATCAACTCAAATTTTTAAAATAGTACTACATTGTACACATAGCCTGGAGGTAATTTAGATACGTTTGGGGGAAAGAGGGGGGGATTGTGAAGAAGCCAGGGAGAATGTGGGGAAAGGAGGAGGAGGTGCTGGCTAGGAGGGAATGAGGCGGCTGGGGGCAAGAATGAGGCGGCTGCATGGGAACGCGTGGCAGGGATGTAATACGAGCCTTACCTGGGCTCCTCCGATCGTTCCTGCAGCGGCCCGATCTCACTCTTCTGAGCGGCACGGAGCATTCTCCGCACCGCTCAAGCTGCTGCTGCTGCCGCAGTCGCCCGTCACTCTTCTGAGCGGCGCGGAGTGTTCTCCGTGCCTCTGGACCCGCCGCCGCCTCTGGACCCGCAGTCGCAGCCCATCGCGTCATGTCCTGTGTGCTGGATCCCCGCGCTCTGTTTTTGGTGGCGGGGGGGGAACCAGGGCAACAGGGCTTAAACATCCCTGTTGCCCTGGTTCCCCCCCAAAAAAAAACAGAGCGTGGGGACATGACACGACGGGCGGCGGATCCGGCGCGCAGGACATGACGCGACGGGCAGCGGCGGGTGCAGCGCGGCCGGCACGGCCAGCGCGGAGACAGCGGGTCGGCCCCGCCCGCCGCATCATGGCCTGAGCCCTGGCGCGCAGCATGATGCTGCCTCACGCCGCCGCTGGTGACCTATGGCTAGTGGTGACCTATGGCTCGTGTGTCAGCAGAGTGGTCCACACGTGCCACCTGTGGCATGCGTGCCATAGGTTCGCCATCACTGTCTTAGGGTGTGTGTGTTTTCTCTCAGTCCTGCCTTGATTTGATTTTATTCTTCTCTGCTGTCTATTGTACATACTGTATCTCCTTTCATTCATATTGCTACTGTTTCTTTGCTTATTATTTCTATTTTTCTGCCTTTTAGCATGCTATATTATTAATCCTATATTTTACTTCCCTCCCCCGCACCCCAGGCACTTCCTGTCTATATTCTCGATCTGGTTATCATGCAGGATTCCCCCCCCCCCCATACTTCTTGAAGCTCAGGCTTACAAGATATGAGTGTCACTGGTTGTTGCCAATGACAGTTTGCAGTAGTCATTCACTTTGTGACAAGCAGCCTAATCTGTATTAGTGCTAGCCCATATTATTATTAAGAATGCTTTATTAGCAAGTTATCTCCTGATCACTGTCTTGTTTTCATTTTCAGACTCGAATTTTGGTGACCCATGGCATCCATTTTTTGCCTCAGGTGGACCACATTGTGGTTGTTGTGGATGGCAAAATCTCTGAAATGGGGTCCTACCAAGAGCTTTTGCAGCAAAATAGAGCTTTTGCAGAGTTCCTCCGCAATTATGCACCTGATGAAGACATAGAGGAAGATGAACCAACAAGTGAGGAGTTCCCCCCCCCCCATTTGTCTTCTGATGCTTCCACAGCCCCATCCAATGTGGGTGCCGGTAACCCAGAGGATTACGGGCATCCAGTAGAAGGTGGGAGGAGTGCGGTGGCCAGGATTGCTGCCGTCGCACTCCTCTCGACCTCCAAAGCATTTAGATGGCCAATTTTGGCTGTCTAAGTGTTTTTCCCCTCCTTGTGAAGAGGCGTGGCTGAGACACTGCCTGGGTTCTGAGAAGGATGGAGGTGCCTCGCTCCTCCCCTCCCCGCCCTCGGGAACGCCCACCCCCACGCTGGCTCCCAAGCTGGTCTTCTGTCTTCAGAGCCCAGCCAGTGCAGAAAGAACCACACTGGCTGCAAGGGCAGCGGGGAGGACGCTCTGTGGGCAGAGCCCCCACTGCAACCTCAGAAGGCATTTCCGAGGTTGGAGCGGGGACTCCAACCTATCCTATGTCCCCCCAGACAAGGTCAGGAGGCCATAGGATTGCGCCTTCAGTTGGTTAGTTAGATCATGCCAGATTAAATGGCCAGAGGCAGTTTGGAACTGTGTTTAAAATATGTTTGTTTATTTATTTAAAGTATATCAAAGGGTGAGCACTTATCCATATATGTACAAATGGAGCCCTTTAAAAAGCAGACAGAGGGGGAAGCAAGGCTACTTACCATTCCAGAATGTTCATTTTCTTTCTTAAATTTGCCATAGAAATGAAACTGAGTGGACCAGAAGCTGCTTGCAAACTGGCCTCATCAGTTTTACCACTCAGTTGACATCTAGAGGAATTGGCTGCAATTCAGATCGGAAGTAACAAGCGTTAATTTTTCCCTGTGACAAGGCTCGTTTCCCTTCCCCTCCCCCTCCTCATTACATTTATATAATTACCACACTCCAGCACTGGATCAGGACAGGTGCCACAGGAACATCAGTCTCTCCCATTGCTTTCCAGAAATGGTGATATGTACACCAGCCATAGTTCACAATGTCATCTTGGCTCCTTGCCGTCCCTTAATGGGACCCTAGTTACACCCATTCAGTGGGGCAGAACTGGCACCCCAACCCACCCATACCTGCTTGCCAAATGGAATTGACAAGGTTGCCTAGAGTCCCAATAGGCTGAAGCCCCTTATTCTTCGAAAAGAGTTGCACTTCCTTTGTGATTGTCACTGCTTAGGAAACTCTGCACTCAGCACGGACTTTCTAAAAGACTGGCTCAGCAGAAAACCGAAATAAGCTAAAGATTTGCTTTCCTGTTGCAGTAGTGGAGGATGAGGAAGTCCTGCTTGCTGAAGATACACTCAGCAACCACACAGATCTGGCAGATAGTGAGCCAGTGACCAATGAAGTCCGCAAGCAATTCTTAAGGTAAACCCAGAGCCTGCTTTTAAAGGTCCTACTCTGGCTACACAAATCACATGCACTTGCTTCTCCTGTGGTTCAGCTGCTTAGGTTACAGTTCTTTTTGTTCTCCTTTTTAAAAAAATTAGACAACTCAGTGTCATATCTTCAGATGTGGAATGCCCTGGCAAAATGTCAACAAAAAGAAGGGTGTGTGATAAAAAGCCACCTGAGTCTCCTCTACCGAAAAAAGGTCCTTCTGAGAAACTCATCCAAGCAGAAACAACTGAAACAGGCACGGTAAGGAAGGCTCGCCTAAAGAATGAGGGCACATTTCTCCTTTGCAGTTGCTTTCTAGTTAATTATGAGGCATCTAGAATAGCAGATAGTGGCCAAACAAAGCAGCTGCCTAAAACAGCAGTAGAGCAATTTGAGAAATTTGACAGCCCAGAAAAGCATTTTCACACTGTCCTTCTAAGAAAGAAAGAAAAAAGTTTAATTCTTCCCAAAGTTCATGAATACACAGGGAGATGAAAGGAAGCAAGATTCAAATTGAGTTGCCTTGTAAAATCAGTGTAGCTCCTAAAACAGTGGTCCCTTAATTCATGGACCAATGGCAACTGAGTTCATGTTGCTTCTTCTCATCCCATAGCTCAAAGTGAACAAACTAAACGAACTGCAAGGGAACAAGGTGCTAGACCATATGGATCTATCTAAGACCCTAAGCCAATAAGGAAGCATGAAAACACAAACTTAATGTATTGGAGTACATGGGTATATGTCACACAACAACATCAGCTGATGGCCCTCCTTGGGTGTGAGACTCTATATACTTGGTGGACCTACCACCAATAAGTTAACATTTACTTATGTTACAATATTAATTATGGAGGATCAAGATGTGGTCACAAGCTCTAGGATAGGGGCCGGCTGAAAAGACCTAGGGTCACAGCATGATTCTTGACATCATGGCATTGCATTCTGGAACATTATAATAGAACTTGTGTGTAGGCGGAAGAATAATCACTAACAAGCTACCGTTATAGTATCACTGGCATAAAAAAGCTTCTGAAGGTCTATCACAAATGGATATACCAGAGTGCTACTTGGTGCTTTGTCACTGCTCTTGACATGGAGCACAGATGTATGAAAGAAGCTTAATGGTGGGACACAACAGAATCTTCTTTGTCTAGACTTGTCAAATATGAATCCTGTCTGGACATATATTGCTTCTCTTTCTATACTAGGTCAGAATGTGTTTAATATGCTTCTATTATGGCGCTCCTTTGATTGCAGCCATATTTTCTGTCTTCATAAATGTGTGCACATGGTGATTAGATGGCACGGTAAGGTTTCTCGTTTCCTAGTTCACTGTTTGGACAAATTCTGCCTCTAGCAAGTTGCTAGGATTTCTGTGAGAGTCAGGCATCAATTTTGTAATCTAAATGAACCCACTTTGTTTTCTATCAAACTGCAGGTCAAACTGACTGTTTTCTGGCAATACATGAAGGCAGCTGGCCCCCTTGTTTCCTTATTTATATGTTTCCTATATGGCTGTCAAAATGCTGCTTCAGTTGGGGCCAACGTGTGGCTCAGTGACTGGACCAATGAACCTGTGATCAACGGCACTCAGCGCAATGTGAGCATGCGAGTCGGCGTCTATGCTGCTCTGGGTTTCTTGCAAGGTAACTTTGTTCTTTGTTCTTGCTGCTCCATAGAAGACTGTGGATTCTGACCACCTTGTTCAGGGTGCTGGTTCAGGGTTTGCTAGTGGTTGGGGGGGTGGGGGCACTAGTGGTATCTGGTGCTTTCTCGGGTGGTCCTTGAGACCACAATGAAAATAACAGAGGAAAACACTGAAGAGCCAGAAGTTTCATAGTAGTCCTGGTGGCTGCATTAAACCCTTGGCTGTGTTCATGGTTCTCTCCCGTGCATGCATATAAACTTTATTCAATAAAATTTATATGCATGAAGGGGAGAGAACCATGAACCATGGATTGTGGCCAAACAAAACATTGACTTTTAACTGGAGGCCTTTCAAGTGTCCTCCCATTGAGATAATAATCACAAAGTTAAGAAGATGTTGTGGACTGCAAAAGACAAACAAGCCAGAACAGTAGTCCTCAATAGAGCAAAGTCAGATGCATGCAAACCTTTTTGTGACTAACTGGGATGTTGTAGAGATTCTCATAATGGGTACTTCACTGATCGCTAGGTTTCCCTGTAATTAATTATTAGGAACCTGCATAATAAATAGGGATGTCTACATTCCTTCTTATGAAATAGAAGGTGCAAGGTCGCTTTGGGCGCAGAAGAACGTGCAGCTCAGAGGGTTGTATCTGACCCAGTGGAATGGAAACCATTGGTAGGACGTTTTTCCCCACACCTCCCCCAGATCTACTCTGGAAGGTTGGGGGACCCTCTACAGCAGATTTGGGGTCACATGGGAGCTGCAGGGGTGAAGAGAGCAAGGGGAAGTCCTGTTGCATGAGCAGAAGTCTGCTTGCAGGACATTGGATTTAAGCAAGTCTCTCCTGTATATTTCTCCCTCTTTCAAACAGGGCTTCTAGTGCTGATCTCCTCTTTTACCTTGGCCATGGGTGGCATCAGAGCAGCTCGCACTCTCCACGCAGCATTGCTGGAGAACAAGCTCCATACCCCACAGTCTTTCTACGACACAACGCCAACTGGCCGAATCATCAACCGCTTCTCTAAGGACATATATGTGATTGATGAAGTGATCCCGCCAACTATCTTGATGTTCCTAGGAACCTTCTTTGTCTCCGTGTCAACTATGCTTGTGATCATAGCAAGCACCCCACTCTTTGCTGTGGTTATAGTGCCTCTAGCAATCCTGTACTTCTTTGCCCAGGTAAGAGGGATAAGTACTTTTTTGGCTTTGGCCATCCCATTACTTGATTGATTTTTTTAAACAGAAAGACGGGTGGGTGGCTATGTAATCTTCCTATTAATATTACTGCCTAGATGCCAAAATTGCAGCCACAATATGTGTATAGACACCGGATGTAAGATATTTACAGACTGCCTTTCAGCCATAAGACCCTCAAGGGGGTGTACAAAACAAATATGAAAACAATTTAAAATAAAACAAAGTTTAAAAACAGAGCCCTAAAAACCTCCACCAGAATAAAGTCACCTGTCATCCCTTAAAAAACCAGCAAACACTGAACAGAACAGGAATGTCTTTATCAGCCACCAGAACTTAAATGATGAAGGGGCTAATCTAACCACCCTAGGGAGTTCCATAATTTCCAAATGATACCACTTCAGGCTGCTGGTGGGGGTTTTCACATTTGAATGTTCCTCCCTAAAATAGATTACATCTGCATTAAAAAAAACAAAAACCCTAGCATTTCACAGAACACTAGCCTTCTTGCTACCATGTTGTTTTTCTGTGTGCAGGGCGTTTGTGTACAAGAGCATTTAAACATACAAATATCCCTTGGGGACTAAAGTGGTACAGTCCAGCAAAAGCTTTACCATTTGATTTTAATGCGTCATAAATTGTCCCGAGGTTTAGGGGGAGAGAGAGAGATGTGGGAGAAAACATCTTAGAATTATGTACAGCTTCACTTTCCTGGGTGTTTTTCACTCTGAGACTGTGTTGTACATCTGTGACATGATGTATTAATAGTTCACGTCAAATAAGTTTTTGTTTTATTTTGTGTTTTAATCTTTATGCCTTTGAATTGAACAATGCCAGCGGTTCTATGTAGCTACCTCTCGCCAATTAAAGCGGCTGGAATCCGTTAGCAGGTCCCCCATATACTCCCATTTTTCGGAAACTGTCACAGGAGCGAATGTCATCCGAGCTTACAGAAGAGAGAAGTCTTTTGTTTACATCAGTGACACAAAGGTGAATGACAATCAGAAAAGTTACTATCCTGGGATTGTATCCAACAGGTAACACCAAGCTTTGATTTATTTTTATTTTATACTGTTGTTTTGAACTTTTAGGGTACTATCCTTTGCATGTTAGACAGAAAAATATCCTGCCTCCCAGCATGGTCCAGCCAGCTATGGGAATTGTTGAACTTTTTTTTGTCTAAACATGCATAGGATTTTGTCCTTAAACTTTTAAATTGTATTTTATCATGTTGTATTTTATGGTTTTAATTGTTGTGAACCACCCAGAGAGCTTTGGCTATTGGGAAGTATAGAAATGTAATAAATAAATGAATAAATTTTAGTTCTAACTTTTGAATTGGCTAAACAACACTTTCTTCTATTGCATTCTATACTAACGAATCTGTGTTTTCTCATTTAATAGGTGGCTGGGAGTTAGAGTGGAATTTGTAGGGAACTGTGTCGTATTTTTTGCAGCCCTTTTTGCTGTATTGGGTAAAAACAGTCTGAGCGCTGGCCTGGTTGGACTTTCTGTGTCTTACGCATTGCAGGTGTGTACAGCACATTTTGAAAGATCGCTCATAAGCAGAGGAACCGAAGTCCCATTATAGTGTGACATTTTCATTAGGCATCCTGGGTTTAATTGCACATTGCTGCAACATTTCTGCTGTTGTGGAGAAAAAGCAGAACTGGGGGAGGACGGAACAGACTGGATGAAAGAAATGCAGGCAAATGGGAAGATGATAAAAGAACAAAAGGGAACCTTTTGTGAAGACGCTGCAGTGTCAGCTGAAATTTGTCCAGTCCATTTTTTAGTATTAAAAGCCCTAACGTGTAGTTCATTCAATTCTGTGCAGACTAAAAAACAGCATAAGCTATGCATTTGAATGCAGGCAGTGTTTCTTTTGGTTAAGGCAAAGAAGATAATCAGACCTTTAAGTTCCCCTTTGTTTTCATGCATGCACATCTACAGGCAGGCCTGCCCAGGACCTCTTGGTATTTGAAGAGAAACTGCACTATCTGCAGTATCTTTTCTCCTGAAGAACATTTACTAGTTAAGCCTGGCATGTTATGGTAGCCACCACCTTGAACAATCTATCAGGGTATTAAGCACACTTTCAATAAGGAGCGAGGCCATCAACTTTAGTAAGAGCATGGTGGATTATACATGGCTTTGAGATCCTGAAGAGAAAGACCGTGTTTCACTTTTAAAAGGCGCATCGCCATAGCTCAGTTCCAGAGTTGCAATCTTTGATGAGGAAATTGCTTTGTGAAATTCTCAGATCTATACTACAGCATCTCATCACATCAAAGGATTTGAACGATGCCTCCCAGCTTTAAAAGCTATGAATGTTGATTTGGTGGAAAGGAGAGGCACATTGATTGAATCTCTATCCCAAGTAAGAGTGGGATCACACGTTAAAATTGGCAAAGCAATAAATTCTACCATTATGCATTTATATTAAATGGGATATAAGAAATAGTGATATTCTTGATAGTATATAATAGGCCTTTAGAAAGTTTCAAGAATACTAAAAGTACAGTACAGAAGTTAGTGTAGTTTACTGGATGTTTGCATCCTCATTTATTTATAGGAATTTGCAATGAGTTTAGATACTGGAATATTAGGCCTACTCACATGCCGCAGTTGTAAGCATGGGTAGCTACAGGGTTTAGAGCAGAGATGCACTACAGTGAAACCCCCCACCTGTACGCTCCACTTCCTCCCCCAGAGATCCTCATACAGATTGCTCTTTCCATCACTGCTAGCAGTGAGGAAAAGACAATCTGTATCAGGATCGTTGGGATGCATGTGTGTGTTGATGTGTCTCTGTAAATGTGTGTGTGCAGTCCTTGAACTGGCATCACATGCAGCCCTCGGAGCCAAAAAGAGGTTTAGAGGTCAAGTCCTTTCCCTCCTTGACTTAGCCTTCACAAGGGAGGGGAGGCAGCAGCTGAAAGAGATAGAGGACAATAGTGAAGATCATCCATGTTACTCCCCTTTTATGTGCTCACTATTGCCTTCTTTTTAATATCTCCTCTGTCTGTCACTTTTTGTAGTCATCTTCTCAAACAGGTGACATATTTTTATCATTGCTTAGGTGACACTGGCTCTGAACTGGATGGTACGAATGTCCTCTGACCTGGAAAGCAACATAGTGGCTGTAGAAAGAGTGAAGGAATACTCAGAAACTAAAACTGAGGTTAGTTCCTTAGGGTCTGACCGGTGAATTTTCCTTCCGGAAACACAAGTTGTTAAGAGCTTTTATTCTCACATGTGAGGCTTAAATAATTTTTTCCTTAAAGTGGTTTGTAATGCAAATATATACTTCCTAGTGTTATGTCCGACGCTAAACGAATTTGTATTCTAATATAAAAGCATGAAATTCCACTCAGGTTAACAAAGAGCATTTGGCCTATAGACCAGTTACATACGTAATATGATTTGATCGTGTTCTGTAAACAATGTGTTTTGGTGCTCTTGTCAAGCAGCAGCTATGAAACAGATATGACAGTGACCTGGTTTGCATGATCAAAATAAGCCACCTTGGCTTATTTAAATCACAGCATGTGCCAGGCATGTGCGGTGCATGATTTCCCTAATTACCTGCCCAGGCGCAGCTTGTCGTATCATCCAAACTCAGGCAGCATGGCTTGCTGGAGGGGGAAACAACCCTCCAATAATCCATGGGCTGTTGGAGGGTTATTAGAGGATGTGTTTTTCTTGGTTATTAGAGGATTGTTTTCCCCTCCAACAAGCCATGCCACCCGGGTTCAGACGACACGACAAGCCGCACCCGGACAATGATTATGGGAATTGCGCCTGACACACGTCGTGATTTAAATTTTGATTTTGTGAACTGGCCTAATGTGTCTCTTGGTAAAGTACTGTGCAAGTTTTCAAATCATATTACTGCTCATGTAGAATCAAAACATTGCCACTACGCATCTGCAGAAAGAGCAAGGTTGGCCATAGATGCAATTAATTTTAGTCACTTCACATAGAGCATATGTGTGCCCTGCTGGACAGTGTACTCTTAAATGCTGGAAATGTGGGATGTGATCTGTTCTGGACAAAGTTAAGTACTTTGAAACTCGATTTATTTCAATAGGAGAGAGTTAAACATGTTAAACTCTCGCATTTATATAAATGGAATTTAAAAGTGTATGTCTTTGGCTGGGTTGCACCTCTAGTGATTAGACTATTATCTGCCTGAGATTATTTTAAAGACATCTACATTTCCAACCAATCCACTCTCTGAGTATCTAAATAATTGTTATATTCCGTTCTGCCCTGATGAAGAGAGATTTTTTTCCTTAAAGTTGAAAGCTTGCATGTTCCCTTACCAATGGGAAATGGATATGATAAAAGACATCATGCTACTTATATTGGTATCTCTGATATCATTTAACATGAACGTGAACATCTCTAAAAGAATAAGCCCCTCAAAGATGATGCACTTTGCATATAGTGGAATAAAGCTGGTTGAAAGAAGGGATACTGGTGCACCCCTTAGTGTGGGTATCCATTGTGTAATTAATTAGTCACACAAGATGTTATCTACAGTACAGAGCAACAGATACTTGTATCATCTGTGAATCTCATCCTTGGTGGTGATGTGTACACGGTGGTGTATACTGAAGCAATGTTTTTCCATCTTACTTTAAAAGATTCCGCAAGGAAGCAAGCAATGTAAATTAGAAGTCTGTGTTAATCTTTAGTGGGGAAGGGTTATTCAACTATCATTGAACTTTTAATATAATATAGTACTTTGATATTAAAAATATTATTATAAGGCTTACACAGTATGACATCACTCTTGCCCAACCCTCCAGGCTCCCTGGGTAATTGAAGACAAAAGACCATCAGACGACTGGCCCACCCAAGGGGAAGTGCAGTTTGCAAACTATTCTGTAAGGTATAGGAAAGGCTTGGACTTGGTGCTGAAAGACCTCAGCCTGAATGTGAAAGGTGGAGAAAAGGTATGATCTCAGCACAACCGCTTAGTTGCCATGAATAGAATCATATTTTCTGTTCAGTAACCTGACTGTACAAGCCAGCTCTTCAGTTCAGAGCCAGTGTGGCGTAGTGGTGAGAGTGTTGGACTAGGACTTGGGAGATCTGGGTTCTAGTCCCCGCTCCACCATGAAACTCACTGGGTGACTTTGGGCCAGTCACTGCCTCTCAGCCTAACCTACCTCACAGGGTTGTTGTGAGGATAAAATGGAGAGGAGGAGGAGGATTATGTAAGCCGCCTTGAGTTCCTTGCAGGAAAAAAGGCAGGGTATAAATGTAATCAATCAATAAATCAATAAATCAATTCAGTGCATGTATAGGAAGACTGGAAGCTGCCTTATAGGCCATTGGTTCATTTAGCTCACTATTGCCTCCACTGCCTGGTTGTGGTTCTCCAAGGTGTCCAGTGGGGATCCTTCCCAGCCCTACCTGGAGGTGCTGGGGACTGGACCTCAGACCTTCTGCATGGAAAGCATGGGCTCTGCCACTGAGCCACGGCCCTTCCCCTGAGCCTGGTGAGCCTGGGGATTCTGAAGCCACAAATCCTTAAATCTGTTTAGAGAGATTTGAAAGTCTATTATTGTCAAACAGGGGGGGGGGGGGAATACCAGTAACGATGTCGAAGGTTCATACAATATAGTGAAGAGAAGCAGAAGATATAAATGATACCATAAAGAAAGAAGTGGGAGAAAAATAAGCAAAAAGATGGATAGAACTTTGCTCATCATTCAAGAAATATGATGCAAAAAAGAGTAGAGAACAGCAGCAGGACAGAGTTTATTGAGAGTGCTGTCAGAGCACACAGTATGCCTTTACATGTTGAAAAGCAACAGATTTCCCCTGCTTTTTTTCTGAAGAGCCCTTCAGAATGCTAAATGTATCATCAGTTTTGATATGGGCAATTTGATACATATGCACAAACATTTCATATGTGAGAAAAGTGGTGATCATTATGTATCATGCTGTCATAATGGAAAGGTCACTGCCCCTTTTATAGAATGTCCAGAATTTTTGCAAAGCTCTTGACTGGTGACTGGCATTCTCCCCCACAGCATTTCTGAAAGCGTATTCAGCAGTATAACTGGGCGCTTCCTTATGTTTCTGCTGGAGTGAATTTAAAAATAGACCAGGATGGCTGTTATTTTCAAAATCAGAGATATCATAACATAGCACACATATCAACCTGGTTTGCATGATCATGGCTTGTTGTGTGAACCCAGCCAGGGTGGCTTGTTGCTGTGGGTAACAAGCCACTCAGAACCCATGGCCTGTTGTAGGGGGACAAGCTGTGCTACCGGGGTAATTATGCTAATCCCCCTGGCATGTAACTGACACACACGGGGCGGGGGAATAGACTAGTACTACAGTGCATTATTTCCCCTCTGTGATCATGCAAACCCAGCCATCCTGTAGAACAGTGTTGGCCAGCCAAATATGTCTGAAGTTTAAAAATATGGGGTTGGATCCACAATTTTTATTCCGCTGGCGGGAGTGTCCCCACGCGGAGTTCTGCACCGAACGCTCCTGCTGGGGGAAAGAGCAGAGGAGGCAAATTTGGGTGACTCCCCCTCCCTCTGCAGCCCGCACTGCCACCTCCTCCACTATTCCAGAGGGTACCCCAACCTTCCAGAGCAGATTGCAGAGGGACACAAAGGACTGCATGGGGTGGGGGAATTGGCGAAGCTCTGCTGGATCAAAAGCCTCCCTGTAATGGATCCCACACATGCGGTTGTATCAAATTGTGTCCTTCCATTCATGGAATGGTTTTTGATCCGGCAGAAGTTTCTGTGAATGGAAGGAGGGAATTTTCAATTATTACTCCCCTGCACACAAACACCAAATTTGTTCCAGAGGGTTGGGGGCCTCTGGAACAGTTTGGGAGGTGGCATGGGGGGGGGGGGGAAGGCTGCATGAGAAAGGGGGAAATTATGAAAATGGCCTCCTCCTTCTGTTTATGGAAACCTCCTCTGGATCAAGAGCCTTCCATGAATGGAAGGACACTGTTGAATACAACCCATTCTGTTTATAGTAAAATTTAACAGGTCCTGGGGTTTCTTATTGTTGATGGCTAAAAGTGTGTGTGTGTGTGTGTGTGTGTGTGTGTGTGTGAGAGAGAGAGAGAGAGAGAGAGAGAGAGAGAGAGAGAGAGTGTTTGTATGTTCATATGTAAATGGTTTTCATATTATGTTGCAATATTGTATTTTTAAGGTTTGTAATCTTTCTAAACTGTCCAGAGAGCTTTGGCTATTGGGAGGTACAGAAATTTAATAAATGAATTGAATGAAAATATAAATAAATCAAAAGGTACGGTAGGTAGCAGTTTTTGTAGATCCCCATTTTGGGGACAAAAGCATAAGATGAAGAAAAATAGCATTGCTCATAAACTATATTCTGATCAAGGTTTAAAGTTAAGTTCTCTTGGGTCTGAGGTTGCAAATAATCTTTTTTCTCTTCTAATGGAGCCATTACTTGAGTTTTAACTGAATATTGTTCCCAATTCTTTAAACATATATGTATTAGGTTGGGATTGTTGGAAGAACTGGAGCTGGCAAGTCCTCTATGACGCTCTGCCTCTTCAGGATCCTAGAAGCCGTGAAGGGGGAAATCAAAATTGATGGGCTGAGAATTGCAGATATTGGCCTTCACGACCTACGATCCAAGCTGACTATAATTCCTCAGGTAAATCAGCCTGGGTCATGAGAGGGGTGCTAACCTTTGGTTTACACACAGCTAACTACTCTTTTGTATAAAGTGAGACACTTACAGGCTAGGTCAGGCTATATATTCAAGACTAGTAGTAGTTGTTTTGTGCCTCAGGGCAGGTGTGAGCTGGGAACCAAGGAAAAGGATTTAATTGAGTTGTACAAGCAGAAGAACAACATTGTTCTTAGCACATCCTGTTCAGTTGCATTGTCAAATCAAGCAAGCGTTAATTTCTTTTGCTCCCTCTGTCTCATAAGCACACCTCAGAGAATGAGGAGGAGGTTTCCCCTTTCCATTGCTGCAGCCTAGCACTCCTGGTTTATCTTCCTGACTGTACATTTCCTATTCTGAAAGCTTTTGGCAGATAACACAACAATCTCTTTCCATACACTCCACCCCAGAAAGCACTTGTTGTTGTAAATTAAAGTACCACTCACTGCCTCAAGAGGATTTCTATCCTTAAAGGTGGCATAGAAATATTTTAAATAAAGAAATAAATCCAGCTCCAATGGCGCTATATTCCCATCCCCATTTAATGGAAGGGATTGGGTGTAGCCTTGCTTCTGGGAGCTAGCTTTCCTTTTTCTTTTCTTTTTTAGTACACCGCATATGAAGTGGTGGTGGGGAATATTGAGAGAAAATTGTAACTTAGTGGCAGAATTTAATTCCTCAAAATGATACTAGCATGGCACTCATCCCGTGATGTGTATCGGTCAGTTTCGAAGTGCAGGTGCACATCATGACAGTCCCCCTAGCTATGCCCCCAAGGAGAGTCCAAAAATTCAGGTAGCTGTATTGATCCATGGGCAGTATCCAATACTGCCAGTCTGGTTACAGTATTGATGCATCACTAGCGTAAGTGACCACTAACAGTACGCCGATACTGTAAGCTGGTGCAACAAGTTTTCCGGGAAGCCCATCACACCAGCTTACACTGTTGGCATACTGCTAGAGCTTGCATACACTAGCAGTACGTCCGTAGCGTAGGTGGACTGGCAGTGTTGGATACTGCCCCATATCAATGAACCAGTTCTTAGCAGTTTTCCTCTTCACCAGGAGCAGGTCTTTTGTAAAGCTCATGGGCCTTAATTGCCCTTTCCAGACCAAGCCACCCCAAATAATTTGCATTACATCACAGGGAACAATCTATTGTTGCTGGGAAAATTCATCCCCCCCCCCCCCCCGCTACTGTGAGGAGTGCAGCTAAACTCAGAGGGAACAAGGAAATCTTGAGGTGGGTGGCAGATGACGTCAGCGTCCCTGCTAATAAAAAAAGTGCTGGTGTCACATCCCTGTGAGCCCCCTGGCTCCACTACACCACTGCATTCATCAGAAAAATATCATGGGTGCCATGAAAGAGATTCCTGTACAACCACTGCAAGTAGCCAGTTCACACATTCCTCAGGGTGGAGCTATTTCTGAAAATGGCAGCCTAGTGTTGGTTTCCCTGCTCCCATCCCACATAACTGGTTGCTAGTTCTGGAAAGGGGGAAGTGCACAAGGTGTAACAATGTCAGAACATGAGGTACGTTGTATTATGTGTTACAGAGGGAGAGGAGGAAGCTCAGCACAGGGCTGCTAATTCTTTATGTTTCTTGCAACATGCAGTTCTGCACTCATACATACATACAAAAGTAGAGTTGGAAGGGGCCTACAAGGCCATCGAGTCCAACCCCCTGCTCAATGCAGGAATCTAGGTCAAAGCATCTCTGACAGATGTCTGTCCAGCTGCACCTTGAATGCCTCCAGAGTGGGAGAGCCCACAACCTCCCTAGGTAGTTGATTCCATTGTCTTATTGCTCTGACAGTCACTCCTTACCTGGTATGGATTACTACAATAGTTGAGGTTGCAGGGGGAAATAGGTGTATTTTGCCAGAAAAGCATTTGTGTTTGAGAGCAGGAAATGTGATTTACCAGGAATCAATGTGCTAACTTAGTGGACATTGTCTTGATTATGATCAACCAATGGATAATGATTATATACTCCCCACACAAACATTTTGTCTGGAAAAGACCATAGTCTATAGGGCACCCCTCTGGAAGAACAGCCAAGCTGGACCGTGTAGCTGTTTAACAAAGGAATAATGAGTTGACAGACATGCTAGTAGCATTGCCTTCGGCAGACACTTATAATGGTGAAAAAATATTTTCCTCTTGTTATCCTGTGATTCTGAGACGTACATACATACATTTATTTATTTATATTTGTACCCCACCTTTTTCCCGCAAAGGAACCCAAGGCGGCTTACATAATCCTCATCCTCCTCTCAATTTTATCCTCACAGCAACCCTGTGAGGTAGGTTGGGCTGAGAGTCAGTGACTGGCCCAAAGTCACCCAGTGAGCTTCATGGCCAAGTGGGGACTAGAACCCGGATCTCCCGAGTCCCAGTCCAACACTCTAACCACCACTCTACGCTGGCTTTCTTTTACAATTGAGATTGTCTTTTTTCCACATGTTGGTGCAAACCTTAGTACAAAATAAGGTTCCTAATGGTAGCCATTAAGTATCACTCCAGTGCACATGGTAAGAAATTGGGTTAGTGAAGTTGATAATTTTCTGCAGTGCATTGATGGCACCATGGTTAAGACTGTTGGCTTCCATTCCTGAGGATCATGGGGCTTGAGTTTTGCTTGGGTGACTACCTTGTGTCCACCCAGCTGTAAAGGGTTTACTGCATTGTGGGAATCCAAAGAAATCAGACATGGTGCTGGGTATAACATCACATTTTAGGGTACTACAGACCACAAAAACAGATTTGCCTTAACCACACCAGTGAGTTAGCATTTATTCAAGAAATACTGAAAAGTGTGTTTCTGTATTCCTAGATGACCCCTATGTTTTTTAGAGTTGCGTTCTAATAGAATTGTTTATTGTTTTGTTAAGGACCCTGTTCTTTTTTCTGGAACACTTCGAATGAATTTGGATCCATTTAATAAATATTCTGAGGAAGAAATATGGAACGCTCTTGAACTGTCCCATTTGAAGAGGTTTGTCAGCAGTCAGCCAACTATGCTGGATTATGAATGCTCAGAAGGAGGAGAAAACCTTAGGTAACTGAAATCCAATTTAAGGAATAGATATAACAAGTGGGACCCTGCAACAAAATGTTGCAGTGTGGAATGCATCTTTTAGGGTTCTACCACTCTTCCATTCCATTCCCCTTCGCTTCCCTGGTCCCCTAGTTTGAACTAGGAAATGACCTATCCACACTATAAGATGGTTCTGTCTACACCTTTTACCTTTCTATCTCCTCTTCCTTCTCCAGCCACCCCATTCCATTCCCCCCTCCCCCATTTTGCTCCCACCCCACCCCAGCCATTGGATCACCCCTTCCACCCAGTTGTCAATTGTTTTTCTTCTCAATCTGTCAACCTCCCATGCCATTGAGTTAATTTTGGGTTGTTTGGGGGAAGTCTGAGGGGGCAATTTATTTAGCCGCTCCTCTGGCCTGAAATATAACAGTGGACCACACTGCAGGTCTGAGACCAGTCTTCCTCCTCCCTGTCTCTCCCTATGAGCTGCTGGCTAGTATCTCTGGTAACCAAGATCTCCTTTTCCTCTTGCCCTCTTTCTTGATTGCACCATTTGCACACGGCAAATGTATATGGAACTGTAGGGTGATGTTTCCTGCCACCTGGTGATACTGCACAGCCTGGAGGTCCTCCTAGATCTTGACTCAGTTGCAGTATCCATGGAGCAGATGTTGTGGGTGGGACAGGAACAGGTATATTTTATTGGGGCCTGGAGATCCAGGGGCCCCTGCTTCAGGCTGCAGTGGTGTAATTTCAGAAATGTAGAAGTAAAGGGAAATAAAAATGTTTCCTGACTCATGAGATTGTATGTAAGGGATGGGATCATGGCATGCGTGGGGGAAGGGGGCATGTTACAATTTGTACCGAGCCCCCCCAAATGATGCTTGGGCTCTGGTGTTGGTCCTATCATTCAGAGCAGGGGTGGGCAACATGCAGGCTGCAGACCGCATGTAGCCCCTGCTGCCTATATGGCAGCAAAATAATAAATAAATTGGTTTCCCGCTCCCAAAAAAGGCAGCCTTAGTACTATAGAGTGATAAAGGGTCATATTTAGCTTCAGGACAAGCTAAATTTGACCTTTTTAGCACACCAAAACTGTTTGCCTTTGGAATTCAGCAGCAAACCACCAGTTTTTCCTCAAGCACCTCACAGAATGTGGCCCTTGGGGGCAAAGATTGTCCCCAGACACCACCACCCCCAAGTTACCCGTCCCTGATACTGAGGTTTTCCGGCTTCTTGGACAATTCTCACATACATCAGTGTCTGACCAAATATGTGCATGTTCTTTTCTGGGCTTAATCCATCATTTAGGCCCTAACTAAATGTGGGTCTGCCTTTGAAAAGTGCCTGGAAACTTCATTTGGTCCAGAATGTGGCAGCAAGGTTGTTAACTGGAGCTGGGTATCGGGAGTATGATGTGACCCCCTTGATTAAATAACTGCACTCATTTCAAATCCATTTCCAGGCCCAATCAAAGTGCTGGGGTGGACCTTTAAAGCCTTTTACCCCAGGGCTCCCCAACTGTTTTGGACCTGTGGGCACATTTGGGAATTTGAGAGACTGCGGTGGGCACCACCACAAAATGGTTCACATGGAGGATGTGGCTAGTCACATAATGGCTGCCATGGGGGCCTGGCTAGTCAAAAGAAAGTAATTCACCCAAGAAAGTGAGTGCAAGCAGAGGAAGGGTCTGAACTCCAAAGCCAGTCCACCTATTTGACCCCAGAGAAGCACTACAAAATGACCTTTTAGTTTGCAATCCTATGCAGGCTTACATGGAACTCAGTGGGAACTACTCTGAGCAGAACTATATAGGACTGCTCTGCTCATCCTATCCACACACATACACACACACCCCTTTACCCAGCCCCAAAGGAAAGAGGGAGGCCTGCAGCCCCCAAAGGAAAGGCTTTCCCTATTTAGACCCTAGGCTCAGCCACTCGGTTCCCCACCTGCCATTCCTACCTCCTCTTCTGCCCCTGCCTGGGAAGGTGCTGTGTGTGTGTGTAGGATGAGAGAAGGGGCTGGGAAAGGGGAGAAAAAGAGCATGGCTAGGGGCTCGGAGAAATAAATAGGAAGGTACATGGGTGAGAAGGAAAAAAGAGCACGGCTGGGGACTGGGAGGTCAGGGGAAAGAGGGAGAGAAAGAGCAAGGCTAGGAGTGGGGAGAAAGAGAGAGGTAAAGAGGTGGGGGCAGAGAAATAGCGAGAATAGAGGCTGGAAGTGGGGGGGGGAGGTCTGTGTGGGTGGAAGATTGGGCAGGGCCAGGAAGCAACTCTTTTGCTTCTTTTCCTGCTCGTGGAACAGCTAATCAGCTGTAGTTTTGGATACAGGAAGGAGAACCTGTCACCCTAAGGCTTTTATGAAGAATACATTTTTGGATGGGGGCAGGGGCTGGAAAGCTTCGTGGATGCCATTGGAGGTCACCGCGGGCACCACACTGGGGAGGCCTGCTTTACGCTGTTTTGGGACCGGGATCTCTGAAGGACCCATCTTCTCCCTTACGAGCTTGCCCACTTATTAAGAACTTCAACAGAGCGTGTCCCAGTAACCCCTGAAATACATCTAGTTGGGACCAGGGAGAGAGGGGCCTTTTGAGTCGCTGTACCCCAGCTTTGGAACTCCCTCCTGAGGGTACTCATTGGTGAACTTTCACCTCATTGTAAAGACTTTCCTTTATAGGAAGGTTTTTGGCTAAATATTTTAAATGTTGGAAGCTTTTTTTAAAAAAAGTGTTTTGTATGATAATTAAATCTGCTGCTTTTGAGTTTTTAGTGGTATTTGATTATTCTTTCCACCTTGAAGTCTTCTGAGGAAAGGCAGGATCAAAATACTTTATTTCCTGTGCAATCCTATGCATGTTTAGACAGAAAAATGTCCTATAACTCCCAGCATGCCCCAGCCAGCCATGCTGGCAGGGGAATGCTGGGAATTGTAGGACTTTTTTTCTGTCTAAACATGCTTAGGATGGCACCCTTAATTAATGAATTATAAATATTACAGGGAATTGTGGTTGCTGCCGACCCACAACTCTCCTTCACCCTCCTGGTAATGTTTAGAAAAAGTAACAAGTGGACCCTGTCATGTTCAACAAGCCACCCTGGCTGGGTTCACACAACATGACAAGCTGTGCCGCCGAGGGCAATTGTGCAAATCCCCCCAGCACACGACCGGCATGCATGTGCGTGTGGGTGGTGGTGGTGGAAATAAGCCACTGTGGCTTATTTCCCCACTGTGAGCGTGCAAACCCGATCAATGTCATGTGTTCCTTTTTTCTAAACATTACTGGAGAATTCTTTAAGAGGAATACGGGTCTGCAGGAACCATGCATCCCCATAGAACCTCAGTCATTCACTGGTGTAGAGTTTGTTTTTCAGTGCCACAGCCTTGACCTGGCCATTAATTTATAAACAAAACAAAACAAAAACTTTTCGCCTGTTTTTCCAGTGTTGGCCAAAGGCAGCTTGTTTGCTTGGCACGTGCGCTCCTCCGCAAAACAAGAATCCTTGTTCTGGATGAAGCGACGGCAGCGATAGACCTTGAGACGGATGACCTCATTCAGATGACAATAAGAATGCAATTTGAAGACTGTACAGTGCTAACAATAGCACATAGGCTGAATACAATTATGGATTATACCAGGTAGCTACATACAGCAAATACATCGCTATGATCATCTTCATTTATCTCCAAAAATTAAGTTTGTGCTTTAACTCTGTTGTGTTAGGGCTCTATTTCCTAACTTATTTCTGCCTACCTCAAAATAGAAAATAGGCAGCCCTAATATAGGGCTTGTAATTCATCCCACTATCAGATCAGTAAAGAGGCTTAAAAGTCTTGTGTCCTGGTTTGGGAAAACTACTTAAAAGACCAGTTGACTCATGTACATTGGAGCAATTAGTTCTTATATGCTGCCAGCTTACTGGCAAACGAAGATGATTTATGTCACCCAGTCGGGAATATGGGTGTGTGGTGCAAACACAACTGTGTGTGTTTGCTCCAGCTTCTTTTCCTAGGATATATATGATGCCTTTGTACCATATCCTAGGTAGTCACTGGTTAGTGCTTCACTTCTTGGTTTTATTGCGAGACACACACCCTCCCTAAAGAGAGAATGGCCCCTGCTGTGATGTTCCAGGCAGTGACTGTACAGATAACCCACAGGAAAACCGCTCACATCCTCATGAGTAGGTCTGTTGGCTGGCAGAGGTCCAACCACTTTGTGTCAAGTGGCAGGCTGGGATTCTGGCAGTGGCAGGCTAGGGTGATTACTGCTCTTTGTAAATGTACAGTTTGCACTAATAAGGAGCAGCAGCATGTTCAAGGAGAAGCGGGGGCAGCAACTTGCCCTTCCCCCAGGGAGGCATTTATTTCATTCTGCAAAATACACTTCCAGGATGGGCTTGCTTATTTAGCCACCTACCCTATAGGACGAAAGTAATCAAATAGACTTCATCAGCAGCGAGGGAAGAAATGGGTACAAAACTAGGGAGGGGAGGAGCCAATTGAGAAAAATGGTGGTTTCCATAACAGAAACACACTCAAAATAATAGGAGCAATGTTCTTTATCTGCAGCCAAGCCATTATTCAGCTAATTTAACCAAGTATAGAGGTCCTCTCAAAACACTACAGAAGAAACTAGCCGTTTGAGGCCAACACTGCTGAAATGTACCATTTCTATACATGTCTCATCTGCAGAATGCTTTACCATTTTTTTCTGTTCCCCCTCCTAACAGCCTCATGAGGCAATCACTGGCACTGGAGGTAAGGAACCATGGCTAAGACTGACTTGCCAAAGATAGTGCAGTGAGTCTTATGGAAGTGGTGGGATATGATCCCAGATTCAGTTCCCAATACTTGTCCACTGTGAACTTCACTTTTTCATGATTTTGCTTTCTAATTATGTGGGTTAGAAATATTCCCTTTTTAAAAGGCAAGAGAGAGGTCCTTGTAAATCTAAAAAAGCTGTTGGATTCTGCAGTTAGTAGTGGACCTTGTGACAACGGAGGTTTGTTAGGTTTAGCAACCTCTTTTCAGAAAGGTATTTTTCTGAAATATAAACATTTTCTCTCTTGTTTTGCAGAGTCCTTGTTCTAGACAAGGGAACAATTGCTGAATTTGACACACCTTCAAATCTTATTGCATCCAGAGGAATTTTCTACGGTATGGCCAAAGATGCTGGATTGGCATAACAGGACAGTTGCTATATATCATTGAAGGACTAGTTATTGGGCTCTGGTTTTTTTTTTGTTTTTTTTTACTCCAAAGCAATACCTGAATGTACTGTACTTTTCAAAACAGCATTTCTACCGGATTATGGTGGTACAGGAGCAAAATGTTTCATATGCCTGGGAGAACCAGAAAATTTAATTTTATATTTTTAAACATAATTTTCTACATACTGAAGTTTTTTTTTTTAAATTGACAAGCATCCGGGTGAGAAAATGGATGCAAGCATGTATGGTGTGTGTGCGTGCGTGCGTGTGTGTGTGCATGCGTGCGTATGCATAGCACTTAACTGTACTTGGTTTTATTGCTAGTAAATTACATCTAGTGATACAAAACACTAGTCTTATTTCTCTGGATCAGATTTCTGTTAAGTGGAAAGCATCAAAGAAAGAAGCTGGGTGCTGTTTCCAAGGTTAAGCAGCAAGATACTTAATTTTTTTAAAAATATGGCTTTTCAACAAATATCCCTTCAATGCATACACCTTAAAACACCTGACAAAAAGAAGAGGTATTTGCATTCCTTGGTAGAGTGAATCTGGTGTATTTCTAATAGGAGGAAATCCTACAAACAAGGAGACACTATAAAAAAAATAATCCTCATTCCCCCAATCCAGCTAGACTCAGTCAGGAGACCTGGAAAGATAGCGTGCAGTGAAGTGGAATCCTTCTGTGACCAGTGATAAGAGCAAGGATTCCTCTCACCGCCTCCCTGGGTAATCCCCAATCTGTTTTCAGAGCGAATGGTGGGGATTCCTCTTTCTGCCTCCTCCCCAACCCAACCAAGTATGGGCAGGGTTTATGGAGTTTGGTTTATAGGGCCTAGGAGGTAGGGCCCGCAGAGGTGGCACAAGCCTCTGTGGGTCAGATCAGATGTGGAGTCTCTGGGGGTCCTGCGCCCCTGAACTACAGGCTCTAAACACACAGAAGGTGGCTTCTGTATTTGTATCCTTAGATGGATGAGAAACACTACATGTGCGGTTCCCCTCTTTGAACCATCAGCTGAGGCTGCGTGCATGGAACTCAGCTTCTAAAAAGCTAAAATCTTGATAACCAGCTATATCTGGAGAGAGCTGATTGGTGGGGTTTTAACTTTAAAAAAAGGACTTTGCACATGCTCCATCAGACTGGAGTGCCTGTTCCTAGTGGGAAGCAATTTTACCTTGAGCAGTGTTGGTACCTGAAAAATGGCCTCATCCCTTGATCTCAGATCATAGCTGGGGTCATTCATCTGGCCCCAGGCTGTATAGGAGTTTAAAGGTTAACACTAGTACCTTAAATTTAGCTTGGAAACCTAACTGGTAATCACTGGAATTCTTGTCATTTCAGTGTAAACATCCCCACGTGGCTATCCTCAGCAAAAACTGTGTTTCCATATTCTGGACTAGATGAAGTTTATGAACAGTCTTCAAGGGGTGCTCTACATAAAGCACTCTGCTTATTCACTTGACTACTGTAATCAGTGCATACAAAACAGTAGCAGAGTTCCTAGAAAATCTTCAAGACAAAAGTGCAAATTCAGAATTTTACTCTCAACTGGGACATCTCCCATCATAAGGAGAGCACACAACATTATTTTAAATGAAATTAGGAGGAAAAATAACCCCAAATCTCCCATTTGAAAGGCAACAAAATTTTATTAATTTTAAAAAGGATACAACACATAGGAAACAATCTTACTCCTAAACCATTTGGTTAATTCTTCATTTTAACCATGTTTATGTAGCAACGCAGGAAGTCCTGAATCATTTATATCCAATGATGTTCGAAAGAACTACTACATAGTTACCAGGTTAATAATTTGGTTAGCAAAGCTAATAAAAACCCTCTGTTATAAATTGCATAAGTTATACAATATAAAAATAGTTCTCTGAGTGCATAGAAAGATGCCAGAAACTGCTGCATAATCAACAGACCTGTAATATGGTAATTAATACTATGGCTAGTCAGTAGATCATGTCCGTTTGTTTACCCACTTATTGGATTCCTGTGAATATCTGCTTTGTGCACGAGAAGCCTAGAACTTTTCAGTCACAATGCAACACAGTGTGGGGCACACTTAAACCCATTGACTCTGTGCTGGATTGGGGCCTTCCTCTTTTAAGAGTTTGCTCCTGAAAGGTGCTGGAATTTCTAAGCTAAATTTTATAGCAGAAAAACACATTTCCCTTCAAGTACTTCTAGAGCAGCTGACTGTATACATACACTGATTTTAGGTACACATTTAAGTGCTTTGCAAAATTGGAGTTAAGATACACCTTCCATGATCAGGTACTGAGCCTTTTAAACCTCGAAAAAAATTGCTAAAGTATGTTGTACAAGTCCTGATCTGGCACCTGTCGGTGAATATGGACACTGAGGACTTCACCAGCTGCAATATTTCCATTTTCTTCAATACATGCTAGACCAAACATCTATGGTATAGAGCAACCTTCCCCAACCTGGTGCCCTCCAGATGTTTTCAACTACAACTCCCATTTTCCTCCCATGATGGGAGTTGTAGTCCAACATATTTGGAGGGCACCAGGTTGGGGGAAAGCTGGTAAACGTAACTGAATCCTAATATGGAGTCATAGTGATATAATAGAAGCTTAGTCTCCAAACGCTTATGCTATGCCACAAACCTGATGTGTTATCACAGACTGTTCCATTGACATTAAGCATTTTTCTAAGACCTGTTATGTTAAAACCTATAGGGGGTTCAAATTTTAAATCCCAGGTGACATTCAATACAGTAGGTCCCCCTTTTTTGCCTTGAAATGTGTAAAAGTGAGTTCAGCGTGTTGTTATCGCAGAATAACTGATAATTTAAATGGTTTAGCTGTTAAAATAGTTAAATAGTTTAGTCAAATAACTGCATTACCTGTAAGTTATAAATCCATCTAAATACTATGGTATCAACACAGGCATTTTAATGATGGTAATAGTTTCTCTTGACTTAATCCAGGCTAACCATGTATTGTATAGATCCTAATTTCAACGATGTTGCCTGAATCAACGGCTATGTACGTAGACTGATTGTTCAAAATAATGCCATCGACTCTGAGCTCCCTTTAATAAAGGACAGCTCAGATTTTAAAGCCAAATCCTGTGGTTAATTAATTATATTAATCACAGTGATTATTCAGTGCATCTTTTAAGGCCTAGCCTGGGCATGTGACCAACATGGGCCATTAAAGCTAAATGACATTTGACATTAAATCCCTTTGTCAGAATTTCTGAAAGGAGGAAATGAACATTGAGTGTTTGATCGATGATTTGGATTTGGCACAAAAGGGCCAGGAAGAGCTATGTTGCCTGCTCCTGCTCTACAGGATAGGGGAAGAGGCTTAATATACTGTTAGTCACAGCATATTAAGCCTCTTAATATACTGCATCTAGCTTAATGGCTTAATATACAGCCATTGTTCTCCTCTGGCAAACACTGCTAAACAATAAAGACCCTCTTAGTAGCATCATTCTTTCCATTCCCTGTTGTGATAAATAGGTTGCTCGAGAGAGAGCAAGATCCAGGTTTCTGGAATTTGTAAGTAAGTGCACAGAAAGGCACTCCTTTCCAGCCTGCCCCTTAGGGTCCCAGAAGAGAAAGGGCAAGGCCCAACATTTGCTTCCACCCATTTTGGGGAATGAATTCTATAGAGTCCTGGTCAATAACCTGTTTTGCCAATTGGCCACTCTGAGGAGGCACTGGTTAGTAGCCAGGACCATATATCACAGAACCATCTAATTCAACCCCTTGCTTGATGCAGGAAATCCAGAGCTAGGTAATTCCCTCTCCCTGCTGGAGGGGAGGGAGAGGTGTGCCCACAAGAAAGCAGAGGGGTGGGTCCAAGATGGGGAATTCCCCCTTTCTCCTTGCAGATTAAAGTCAGTAGGTGGCCAATAGGTGACAGTGCAGGCAGCTGGGCAGGAGCAGATGGCAGCCCTCACTTATTTGGATTTGACCCAGTAGCCACAAGTGTGTAAAGAATGAAATGAACAGGTCATGCCCCATGGATTTTTCAGATCCAGAAGCACGCCAAAAACTAGCATTCTGGTCATAGACCTTCCTGGAAAAGTTGGGTGGCAAATTCTGGTGCATGTCTTTCCACTGGAAGCATTCCAAAAGTATGACTGTGGACACAAATGTCACTTCAGACCAGTCTGAATTCTGCAATTCTGGGCAGGGCTGTTGTTCAGAAAGCCGTGGCTCAAAGCTAGGGTCACACTCACAGTGCTCATATACACTTACCCCAAACTACAAGTTAGGAGCACTGACTTGTGGACACTGAAATCAGCAACTGAATACTTTTCCTGTTAATTCCCAAGTCCCTAGCTCTAGTCCATCTAACTTGTAGTCCACATTCATTGAACTGTAGTTAAAGTAACTGATATCCCTGCACTAGTACACAGAATCCTAAAACTAGGTATATTATTTATTATTCAAAAGCATTATATTCCATGCTTTTCCGGATTTGTGTATTCTAGTTCTTGACAGCAGAGTATTTATACAGAACATGAACTAGCAAGATGATGAACAGCTGGGCATGCCTATATGAAATGCAAGCAACTCTAGTAAAAAATGCTTAGAAATTCCAAGATTTTATCTTATTTATCTTGGTATTTAAAATAATTCTGCTATTTAAAATGCTACAAGATTACTTTCCTTTAAATAGGTAATAGTTGCAAGACCAGAGGAAAAATAGGATAAAGGCTAGAGGCTAAGGGGTATTGTGCTCATTTCACATGTGGCATCAGGCTGTAGAGTGAAGCTGCCATCTTAAATCATCCTTCAGGAAACCTCTTAAGCTTCATCAAAAAACAAAATTAACAACCCCAAACACCACTAGAGATAACCAACCATTCTGCATTGTTTACTGACAAGCATTCATAAGTTAGACACACATACCCTAGCAGTTTTGGTCAACACCATATTTACAGTTTGGGTTAATACAGTAAATATGTTCAAATATTTGATCTGAGCACCAGTTTGAAGAAATCTCAGCTAATTTAACCGCTCGGTGAGATTTTTAAATCAGCCAAATAAAGTGTTGTGCTTCTGTCCAAAATCCAAGCCTTGCTCCTAAAAGGGCTGGGCAGCTGGAGCTGGTTTGAGCAGCATCCCATGCCACACAATGTACCACTGAGAGAGAAGGGGAAGGATTCTCCTCCTGCCGTTTCCAAATTGTACAGTCCTCCACCCCTTTTAGAAGCTTCCTGTTTTGTCCCAATAGTAGCAGTGAAGCTATTGGGGACAGGTTTGCCTCTAACATCGGCTGCTCCTCTTGACATGCACAAGTGGCGAGAAATATCCCACCCACACATTTGCAACATACTGTTCCCAAATGATGCTGTATTAGTGTAACTCAGAAATTGCCTTGATACACTATGCCAGCATAACTATTGTTTGAATGCCCAGGTTTCTGCATCCTCTTTCCCTTCTCCCTGTAAAAATAGCTTATTCTCCTCTCAAGTTGCACATTTGGCTCTAGTCAGACATACCAGGAGTCTCTGCCTGTTAAGTATCCAATTACAAGCATTAAATGTTACAGGTTCTGTCTTTCAACCTAAGTGCTTCTGCTCTTTTTAATAAGTAGCAATTATTAGAACAATTTAATTTAAGCCTTTCCCTGAGAGCTTCTAACTCTGCAGTATTCCAAGAAGAAATAATTCCCTTGCAAGAAACACTGCTGCATGGAGAGAGACAATATTGTCAATGCTTAGTATCCAATCCTAGTATATTATTTCACTGCCAGTTTACTGAAAGATTAACTACAGATACTACAGTGTGACAACCTCATCCTAAACTTAACTAGAAAAAGTCCAACTGTTTTCAGTTGAACTTGCTTCCAAGTAAGAATGCTTAATTAGTTTAACTCTGTCTGCTAAGGTAAAGTAGAATTTGAGGTTATAGCCCTTACAAAATCCTCAGTTCAACAGTTAAATGCTAGTGACAGGTATTTCATTTGAGCAATTAGTAAGTCAGCTTTGATGCTTTCTTATTATAACAAGGCCTTTCAGTCAAAGTTGGTGCAGCATTTCTAAACAGAAAGTCATTGTCACTCATGGATAAAACCAGCTCCAATTCTTGGAAATCTTGAAGCCTTGAGACATCTTTGTCCTTAAAGAAATAAATACAGTAGATTAGAAACAATGCTTACACACTCATATGAGGCATGCAAGCCCCCAAAATGTGTCAATTATTCTCACCTTTCTATTGCACTACATCTTACAGATTTAATTCTGATGTTCCACCTGATTGCAGCAGAGGGAGACATGGGACAGCAGCTGGGCTTAGACCAGTTGCTGCCATTTGGTTCCTCCATCTCTAAACCGTTTTCATTCAAATTGGTCACTATAAGAACTAAGGAACTTTAAGAACCGGGGAATGAGCTTGCTTGTTTTCCTCTTCCTATCCCTTTTTCCAATTGGGTCATGTCTTTTAAATGGTAAGCCTGTGGGTGGGGACTGTCTTGTTTTTAATCTGTGTACAGTGCTTAGTAAATTTTAGGTGCTAGATGATGATGATGATGATGATGATGATGATGATGATGATGATGATACTTTTCTAAGCATTGTACAGATATTGAATGATAAGACAGTGCCTGCCTGAAGGCTCACAATCTAATAGACAATACAAAATGAAAAAGTAACAGGGAGGGAAGAAGAAAGCAAGTATCGAAGCAGCAGCTCCTTCTCTGGCTGATGGATGGGGCCAGATTTGTCTCCCCCTTGCCATGATGCACCTTCCTGGGAGGCAGGAGGTACAACCTTGAATTGGCCCTTGGTCCCCTGGCCAATGGATGAGGCAAGATTGTACTGCCCCTCTAGTCCCAAGGCAACAAAATAAATAATGGGTTGGTGACAGAAAGTTAGTTGCACTTAGGTCCCACTGAAATCAATGTGAAAAGTTAGTCATGACTAAGTGAAGCCCATTGATTTCCAGGGCAACTAAATTCAACTTAGTCTGGATTTAATCTAACATTTTGTTCTTGAATTCATGACCCAATTTCTCAGTCCTGTCAGCCTGTGCTTTGTTCTTTATGTGGAAAATACTAACCTTCACAGCAAGGAGATTAGTTGAGCTTCTTATTTAACTAGCTATAGATGATGATTCTTAAAATATGGCAAAATGGCATACCCCACACTACTTTGCAACCCTGCAAAAATATATTTTCAGACGAACAGACTAACCTTATGCATATTTACTCAGTCCTACCACTGTACAGTGAGGCTTGCTCCCAGGTAGTGTACACAGAATTGCAGCCTTAGTTTGCCATAGGAAAAGAAACAGAGTCCAAAGGGGAGTTGATGCTTTTAGGCAGTCCCTGTTCAACCTATGTCTTTTCATCCTTGACCCAGTAGTCTAGCCTGAATTTGCATTAAAAAGGAGATAGCATGCCTCCTCATCCAATTATGCAATTCCTGGTATGTGTGAAGATATATATACTTTCACCTGCCTCCTTGCCACACAGTGACTTCCAGGATGAGCAAGAAGTTCACACTAGTGATTTTGAATTAATTTTAATGCATACTACTACTACTACTACTACTACTACAAAGATGCCCACGCTTACACATCTAGTGTGGCAATGTTGCCTGCTGGCAAACGACTAAAAATAATGGGTTTTGAACCCCAATCCAGCTGAGGCATATCTATCTGGACAAGGGCCCATGTGGAGAGAAGGGCACAGTGAATGTATGTGGAATTGCACACGCATTGCCCAGCCATGAAATCAGTGGTAATGCAAATCAGATGTTCAGGAAGAGGAAGAGGAAGAGCAGGGGCTAGATTTGGTCATCCTCGCTCTCCCTTCACCTAAACTGCTGCTCAATACAATTGTCGATTTATCTGATCAGGGCTGTGTGTGTGCAGCCAGAGACTTTAAGAGGAGCAATTACTTTGCGATAATAGTTCAGTTCAGCTTGCCTAGGGTAATTGAGGACACCATTAATTTTATGGATATACATTTCAAACAAGTCCACAATGCTAGGCTTATAAAATGAAGCAGATGTTATAAAGTTGTTAAAACGAAGAAAACAAGGCAGAGTGTTTCCCTCTCACATGGGGTTCAAGAATAACAAGGCAAAGCCTGATCATCAAGCAGTAAATGGATTAGCTCTGCCAGTTGAAGCTAACCAGGTTCTTGAGGGTGACTAGTGAGTAGTGTACGAATATCTTGCTCTTGTATTACTTGCACAGCAGTCTACTTGTTCCAACAGGATGAAGGATGGAAAGAGATCTCAATTGTACGAAGTCATTTATGTGAAGCATTTCTTTTCAGACAGTGTTGCTTATTTATAAAGGAATGTTTAGATGTGAAAAGTTCACCCAGGTATTAGATGCTTATAAAGGCTGCAGTGTGCAAAATGCTTACTGCAGAGCAGTCCCACGGACTTCAAGATGATGGTGGTGTGAGAACTGCAGTATCTGTAAGGAGGAAGATGATACAACATTTCTGAACTCGGGTTGAAGGCTTGCAGAGTCATAAATTATTATAAATAATTATCTAAAGGAATGAGGCTTGTTAGCTGCAAACATTTTTAGGAACAAAAATGAAAGCCAGCCTAGGTTATTTTGGCAGGGCAACTGGCTTCAATTACATAAAATAACTGTTGAGATAATTGTTGAGCTAGACTACCTCAACTCCAGCATGGCTTTTGATAATGTTCCATGTGGCACTGGCAGTCTTACAAGTAAATTGGAGAGAGGTGAACCGGATCATGCCACCATGAGGCAGGTGTACTGTTGGCTGAAAAACCACACTCAGGATGTTCCAGCACACTGTGGATTTTAGCCATAGTAGCAATTAGTGGATTGCTATCATTTAGATTAGGGAGCTAAATGATGTTCCACAGGGATCTGTCCTGGACCATTACGATTCAGCACTTCTGTTTAAAAACTTGGACATAAGAATGATGGGTGTGCTTAGATTTTACAATGAGGCAAAACTAGGAAGAACTGCAAACACAACAGAGGAAAGAATTAACACATTTAACTCAAAACAAATGTTTATGGGGAGATCCAAAATGTAAATCTAGAAGAAAGTAGGGCTTTCGGAGTGCAAAAGGAAGATACCAGGGCACCAAATAACCTGGTGCAGGGCAAGAAGGTTAGTCCTGTACATGGCTACAGCTGCTCACAACTAGCTAGCTGGAGGATGGAGCTGATGTGCACAGCAAGTTTTAAACACAACATTTGTGCGAATCAGCTCAAATAACTGCAATGGAATGAAAAAAAACTTAGGTGCACAAACCCTAATCTATAGAGCTACAGATTCCAAAGGTAGCACCTTCAATTGTTCTATGGAGAATAATGGAAGACGAGCCTTATTTTCTGATGTCAAATATATCAGATCATCCACAAGACTTTTAATTAAAAGTTATAGTTTGGATTGCCAAGATTCTAATATGTATGCCACAACAAGCATCTCATGAAATCCATGTGGTTTACAGACAGTATGTTGTCTAGTCCTAATCTATGGGTTATATGAACTAGATTACAATTGCAACAGGAGTTGGAAAGAAGCTGCTGAGGCAGGATTTGGGCTGTAAAAGGGTAGGGCACAGCATTTCTGCCCTGGTTACAACACTTATACGGAACACCTTTGGGCCAAATATCACAGCTGAAAGTCATTGGCCCTGAAGGTAGTTGCATGCAACACCTAATAAGAACCATGGAGAGAAAAGTCATGGAAAGTAGCCCTAGATAACATATAAAGACAGCATTCCTATCACATCAAAAGTGGGTGGAAATGCCTACTTTGATCTGCACTGTGCAGGGGCAATAGGGAACAAATAGATTATGCACATTTGGATGCATCTGACTACCGTCTCTGCCCATCTGCACATGTTGGATAGTTACTCTGAGAACAGCAACCTCCTGTACCAAACAACAGACACAGAAGGCAGATTTTTAAATCATTTGCCCACAGTATGCAGTATCCAGTGCAAGTCAGCACAGGACATGCTGCAGTTCGGCACACGCACATCCCATACTGCGTGGACTGAAAAAAGTGCTGGAATATGACAAGATCGTTGTCCTATTCATTAGCAATGAAATGTAACAGCTATGGTATAACAAAAATCCAATGTAGTAAAAAGAATCTCCATTGACCCTTCAGGTCCAATGCTTTTGGCTTTTAGCCATTTTTAGCAGAGAATCTGATTTCTATTACCACATACATTGGCACTGACTTTACAGATTGCTGTTTAGCATGTAACAAGGTCTTATTGACACTGAAATCTACAATTTGACATTAGCATTAGCACCAAAACATCAGTGTCAAATATGAATGCCAAAATCTGCATTGATCACTACAGGAGAAAAAAGACAACTGAATAAGTGATTGCCTTCATAACGATATTTAACTGCTCATTTCTTGTGTAGAAATGCTCAGTAACTATGGAACACTGGATATATCCATTTGCTTTCTAACAGAGTGGTAGCTAATAAAATGCAACACTAGCCATGCTTTTAATGACTGAATACAATATTTCTGGTTCAAGAGTGTCAGATAATAATGCTGATATCTAACAGGCCCAGGGGGAAAAAATGAAAAAATTAGGGGAAAATATGTTTATCCTCCCAAGGGCCATTTTTGTTTTTTTCCGAAAAATTTAACAGTTTTGGATTATAAAATATCTTCTTTTAGAATTTAAGACAAGATTTATATATTGTAATCCAGCTTTTACTACTCTCAAATAATTTCTAAAAACTATGTAATAAGAAAAAATTTATAGAAAGAGTAGAGATGCAAAATGTCTGGAAATGAAGTCATGGAGAAAATGCTTTTTTAATCCTTTCTGCATAGCTTTTCTTCCATTCCTTATTAAAAATTATTGATATCATATGGAAGAAAATGTGCATTCTTTACAGTTTGGGTTTTGTTCTAAAAAGTCCTGTGTTTCTGAAATTGTTCTAGTTAGATACTATAGCAGTCAATGAATGTAGTTCTGATCGAAAACCCACATTTATAAACAAATAATGTACGTTATCCTGCCACTGTCACCAATGTTTCTTTTTTAATATTAACTTTGAAGTTTAGGTCTATGGAACTCATTGCCACAGTTTTAAATAAAGTTCTTAGTTAGACGTCACTGCTAGGAAATGCTGCCTAAGCAAAAAAAAAAATGTTACCTACTACCACCAGAATGAACAGGAACAGGTTTAAGAAGTTCCCTAAATTTCATCACAAATAGGAACAGATGCAGTACACAAGTCTTCCGTTGCCTCCAGGTCTTTCTGCTGCTTCTGGCTTCTAGGATAATTCAGATGTTTCAGGGACAACTTGTTGAAGTTCCCTCTAGCCAAACATAAAATAGGAACCTAAAACATGTTATGTATAATTTGGTTTGATCATAAAATTATCATGGTTAGTATATTAAAATATAGTTTATTCAGTCCATAGTTACAAATTTACTAACTGAGTTTAGTTTTTAAATATAATATAATAATAATATAATATAATTTTATGAACAAACCAAGTTATACATAATATAACTTTAAGAACATAAAGGCTGCTTTATGTTCCTAAAGCAGCCTTCCCTAACTTGGTGCCCTCCATATGTTTAGGACTACAATACCCAGCATTTCTGACCACTGGCCATACTTCCTGAGACTGATGGAAGCTGAAGCCCAAAATATCTGGAGGGCACAAGGTTGGGGAAGGCTGCCCAAATGCAACAAAGTGACTTTAGATCTGTATTGCTTACTTTTCCTATATTTCCCAAAATTTCCATTTTTTTCCAAGGCTTCAAAATTTCTGGAAATTTTACATCTCTACTAACAGTTTAATCCTATACATGTCTATTCAGAAGTAGTTCCCATTAAGTTTGGAGGGGCTTACTCCCTGCTAAATGGTTAAAGGATTACAGCCTTAAACTTCACACACACACATCATTAATCCAGGGGTGCAGATCCTCAGGCCAGGGGGCCAAATCCAGCCCTCTGGTGATCCCCAAATGGCCACATCCCCATCCCCCCTGACTACCGATCATTTGGTGCAGCTTTTGTACAGTTTTTTCCCCATGCTAAAAGGTTGAAATGCCTCTCCTAAGGCTTAGTTACTGGCAGCAAGAGCTTTCAGCTAAAATAGGCTGGTATTTTGGCCCCACCCCCTTTTGCCCCACCTTCCACTGGAATGTGGTCTCTGAGAGATTCTCTGAAATTGAATTTGGCGCTCGGGCTGAAAATGGTTCTGCACCCCTGCACTCATCCTTACATGCATAACACAGGCCAGCAGAACTTGTCATCCACCAGGCTAAATGCAATCCACTGGCTATGCATTTTGGCTGGTCAGGTCAAAAAGCCTCCAGTATTGCTGCCTTCTTAGGACTTCAAAAAGAGGGGAGATGTGAAACAGTAAGCAAGCCACAATGCATGGACTGCTTTGAATGCCATGGACCACAAATTCTATGGGCCTGGCATGAGCAAATAAATTAAGGAACTAGAACAAAAGTACATGAAATCAGAAGATCTTACCTTCCTTAATACAGTATTGGGAAGCTTCCTTATTTTCTCCACATGTTCTGGGTTAACCCCCAATTCACAGCAGCTCACCCTGAGCAGTTCTTTGTAAGTCAGTTCTTGTCGGTCCAGCTCAATTTCAATGAAGTCATTCTCTTTAAGAGTACGGTTTTGAACTCTGACCTTAAGCACCAGTTCTAATTCAAAACACACACAGTATTAAGAGTGCTATTAATACAGTCATTAAGACAACAATCTTATGCATATTTAGACAAAAAAAGTCATGCTGGCTAGGGAATCCTTGGAGTTGTATGTAAACATGCATAGAATTGCACCCTAAGTAATTTTATAAGTATTAATTAAATTTCAAAAGCTCGCCCCATTTATTCTTGCTATTTCCTCTTTTTGGCTTCAATTTGGTGATTGCAAGGGAGGCGCAATTAAGTTCCCAGACCAATCTTACCAGCATACAAAACCCTAAATATGGAAAAGGAAAAAGAAATTCCCAAGTGAAGTTATACTTGAAGGTACAGTCATAAAACACCTTTCAGAAAACATGGCCCATGATGTAACAGCACATCTGTGTCTTCAGCTGCGGGCCCATTTCACAGTTCAGCTTTGGGTGGCTTATCATGGGGCCTATATAAGCATGAAGACTTACGTAAGAAAACATGAGCCATTCCAGCTGCTATTTGACATTTGCAGGATGGTCTAGCAGTAGGAAAATCAAGAATAAGACCCTCTTGATTTCCAGACTGGTTCTGTCCTTAGCAGAAAGAACCATACTTATTTCAAGAATATTCCTAGACATGAGTCCAATTTAGGCAACAGAAAACAACAAGAGGGGAAGGCACTAACGTGTCACCAAACGAAAGAGAAAAAAAAATGCTCAGGTGCCTGAAGAAAAAAAATTATTTTGCCCAACGTGCTTCGAAAAACATTTTTTTCACTTCTTCGGGGCCTTGAAAGCCTTATTAGCACATTCCTCTGCAGAAATATTTTCACAAATGTTTTTGATTGTGAAAATGTTTCTGCAGAGGAATGTGCTAATAAGGCTATAAAGCCCCTGAAAGAAGGAAAAAAATGTTTTTTGAAACACGTTGGGCAATTATTTTTTCTTCAGGCACCTGAGATTTTTTTTTCTCTTTCTTTTGGCAACAATTTAGGCAACAGCAATGAAGACCCATGAGCATTATTAACTGGATGGTGGGGCGGGGCGGGGCGGGGCGGGTGGGGGGAAGCCACAGCAATGTTAATAAATCATTGCCACCTTGAGGATCTTTGATTTAAGAAGTCAGGCATAAATATTGTAATAAATCACAGTGTGTTTCTGCAGAGGATGATAGCTATCCTGAATTTGTGGCAGTTAATACAAATGGCCTATTGGTCATATAAGCAGCAGTATATGGG
Organism: Shinisaurus crocodilurus; assembly: GCA_021292165.1. NCBI lineage: Eukaryota > Metazoa > Chordata > Lepidosauria > Squamata > Shinisauridae > Shinisaurus > Shinisaurus crocodilurus. The sequence goes on along the minus strand of CM037881.1, from coordinate 62,305,190 downwards.
CATCTTTGGTAAGAGAAAGCATGCTCAAGGCAAACTTTCATAACTGTGCCCAATTTAAAGGACCTCCCCAGAGAGGTGTGTGTCATTGCTCCCTTTTAACTGGGTAGTTTTATTTCACCTAGCATTTTTTAGTTAGGGCTTTTATGGGTTTGTTCTTTTAACTGCTTCCATTTTCCTGTTTTGCTATCTGTGGTTTTATTGGATTTTAAATGATGTCACTGTTATATTATGTTTTTTGTTTGTTTGTTTTAAACTGTTGTAAGCTGCCTGGAGTTTGCATCACACAGAAAAGCGGGATATAACATTTTATAGATTTGGATCAAAACATGGTGTGTGAACAGAAGATGTCCTCCGTTTTTTCAGCAATTCCCTCTTCCTTATGTAGCCCACTGTGCCAGATGCAATTCTATTCCAGAGGGTGCCCCAATTTACAGGAGCAGATTTTAGGACAGGGGCAGGGGCTGAGGGAAGCAGGAAAACCCAGTTCTGTAAACAGAGCACCATGCTGTTCATGGAATGGAATCCAACCCACTCTAAACAGATAGACAGATACATTTAATAAAACCATTGCAGTTACAAACATCTTTGAGGAATGCTACCAGCAAAAGGCACCACTGCAGGTAGGAACAATGAGCTGTATCCAATGTTAGTGCTACTTAGAGTAGACCCATTGAAATGAATGGGACTTAAGTTAGTCATGACTAACTTAAGTCACATTCATTTCAATGGGTCTACTCTAAGTAGCACTAACAGATACAACCCAATGGTAATAACTGCTTTATTTATTTATTTGCATTTATAGGCCACCTTTTGGCAAAGCCCCGGAATGGTATATAATAAAAGTTAAAATGCAATAAGACATTATAAATTGTAACATAAAAATAAACAATAATGAGACATTATAAATGATAACATAAAAATAACCGTATCCAAACACAACATTGGGCAAACAAAAGTTACTGATTTGGAAGGTACAGAATCAGTCCAGATTAATACCTGGATTTCAAGTACCAAAGGATGGCCATACACTGCTGCTTATGTAACCAATACATAGGCCATTGGTAGAACTTCTGTAAATCAAGGCTAACTATCATCCTCTGTGGATACAAAAATAATTAGCTAGCACTATCCAGATGTTCACATGAATGTGGGTAGAAGGCGGAGCAGGACCAGACCCACTCGTCCCACTCCCATGTTTGAGTGAATTGACATGTGTAAGCTCTGTCCATGTAATCGAGGACCCTGCCTATTCAACAGGCCCCTGATCATGCAGACAGAGCCTACACCCATAGAGCTTGTCTCTGCCTAAGCTCTTTCAGACATTATGATGAATGTGTGCAGTGGTTGGGGCCAGTGGCCATGAGCAGACACAATCCTGCTCCCCCTTCTATACACATCCAGACAAATGTCTGAATAATGCTTATGTGAACGTTCCCACAACCAGTCAGAAAAACAGAAACTCTCATGAATTTCACTTATGGATCACTGTATTTGACTCTTGGATTGTATGAAGCAACTGAAAAAAACAGGAAGGGTCCCAAACCAAGGAAGATATTATTAAAAATTCTATACTAATTAACGTTGTATCCTAACAAGCCAATTTCTGATCAAACCCAAGCACAATTTTGTTCACATCATTTCCACCAGAAGGTGGCACTATGTTATCTCTAACGTTTATCGCTTAAATCAGTTGAAGTTACCTTGCATACTACTAAAGGGAAATGCTCCAGTGAAGAAAAAGGGCTGGAACGTTGGAACAGGTCCAGCACAAGAGCCATTTGCTTGCTGAGTTTCAGGTGGTTTAGTTGTAGCTGGGGAAGAGAATGTCCTACTTGGAGGGACAGGCACCTGGCAAACATGACCATTCTGGACTACAGGTTCTGGGCACTCGATAGCCAGTACCCTAGTCACATCCCCATCAGACTCTACAGGGGAAGCCTTTTCATGATGCAACATGGCAGTGCCAGGCGCTTGAACTTGAGGTAAAGAAGTAGGACAGTCCTCGTTGTGCTGTTCTAAAGAAGGGGAAAGTCTTCCATTCAAAGAGGAAGCTGAGGTACTAGTAGTGCTGCTACTCATGGAGTTATAAACATAAGGAAAAGGTGGGTTAGCCAAGTAATTGGGGATAATGGGCAAGGCAGAATCTTTCTTCACATCTGGAAGCTCATCAGCATCTTCCACTGCAGAAGAAGGAAAGAAAGGCGCTAATCAAATAAAGACTACTTCCAATTGGACAAAGAGCTTGGTGAGTACAACCTGGCATTTTTGTACCAACTACAGGGCAGGCAGGGGGAGCAGAAGGCCCTGCTAAGCTTTACATGTTAAAATTATTGTGCATATATAAAGATAAATTGAGTAATTTATTGTCTAACTACTAGATAAAATAAAATAGTTATTTGACACTCCTATTGAGAAATAAGATATTAAATTACGTACACATTGCAAAATTGTAATTGTAGGGCCCCTGCCATAGGCTAATACAGAACCACATTTTTAACATATCAAAGCCCAGAAATCCATATTTGATCGCTAATGGCTTCCTTATTCTAATGCAATATATGTTCACATTAGTGCTAATTCTAGATCAAAAAGGCTTGAACAAAGTTACAAGACAATGAGATCATGCTGCCTTGTCTTCTTTGAATCACTATGGATTCCAACAGTCCCACTGGCATTCCAATATTTTTGACATTATTAGTAATCTAATCATTTTACCTCCCAGCATCTTCCTAATTTCCCTCTTTGATGTTAACTGGGCTGGTCTTTCTTCTTTAACTGTGAGAATTTCCTTATCAGCGCCAGCATCTAGCAGGTATGATACCACCTGAGCATGGTTCCGTTTGCAGGCCCAATGCAAGCAAGTCCTGCACAAGGCAAACATAAGAACTAATTGAAAAAAGCCACACTACACAAAAGAAAAGGTTATTCTGAATTGCTTTAGTAAAAAATAACAGCCTACCTTAAAACAGAGCAGTTTTCCTACTTCTTATATGTGTTTCCTATCCATATTCCTATAGTGACACCTACTGGCAGAATCCTCCCCTGCATTCAGGGAACATGTAAATCAGGATGCTAAAGTCATTTGCTTCTACCTTCTCAGCTTTTACAAGTAGTTCTTAAGCAGATAGGGTATAAACTCCTATTTTAAGTTTCCAATAACCAAGGCACACTTTTCTTTCTTTCTTTCTTTTTGCTGAATTAAGATTTAGAGGCACACTTCACCCAAACAGGTTTACTTTTAGAATGTGTAATAGTAAATGTCACCAATGTACTGGTTAATTCGTTAACTTTATTTTTCCATCTCAGTGCTGTGTACCTAGGGAGTCCAAATACATAGAGACCACAATCTTATTTGCAAATGGCTCCATTCTTCTTCCAAATGGATAGGCACTTGATCACCTGAGCATGCTATTAGTACAGACAATGGGACCTGCAACAAAATGTTTCAGTGTGGGGTGCTCCTGTTCAATGTTCCAGTCAGTCAGCTGTGCCCTCCTCCAGGATTGTCCATTCCATTCTTCACCCCACACAGTTTTCTGTCCCTCTCCCCCAAAACAGTCAGTCAGCATTCCATGGCCATTGAGTATGCTCCATCCTCACTGGGCTGTTTTGGGGTTCCCCCCACTTAAGGGCTTTTCCTAAAGATTTCTGTATTTTTACAAACCTTGGGGCTACATATGGATCCACACTCACCTTTGAATTTTGGAAATAGAATGATGTTAAAAGTTCCTGTGAGCCCAAAGCAGCTGCCCACAAGGGAGGACCCCTGCTGCAACTTTGTATGATTCACTACCTTGCCCCTTTTCAATCAGCCTCCAGTGAGAGTAAGTAATTCTGCTGCAGCTCTTTAGCTAGTGAGATTGGACCATGAAAATACAGCAGAATGACCTTATCCAGCATGGTCCCCTTCTTATCCTATAAGATTGCTGTTTCTTTTTAACACATTCATACCCCCTTCTTTGCTCAAGGCAGCATACACTTGATTATCCTATTTTTTATCCTTAGAGAAGGGACAGGCAACTGTTTTGGACCCATGGGCACATTTGGCAATTTGAGAAACTGTCCTGGCACCACCACCAAATAGCTGCCATGGGAGGCATGGCAAAGGACAAGTAAACTGCCCCAAAGACTAAGTACATGGCAGAGGTGGGGTCTGAAACCCAACACACCAAACAGCTCCTTTGAACCCACAGCTAGTAAGAAAATGTGTCCTTAAAAAAAAAGGTGGGACGGGTAGGGCACCTTGCAAGCATACTAGGAAAGATGTCTGGGGACACACTGGTTCCTGCAGGCACCATGTTGCCTGCCCCTGCCTTAGAGCAACCCAGTGTGGTAGGTTATGCTGAGTGTCAGACCATACAGTGAGCTTGCTGGATAAGCAGGAATTTGAATGCAAATCTCCTTGGTCTACTGAACACTTTTTCTAGTACATCACTGCAGTGTGCTCTCTACTCATTTCTCTCTCTCTCTCTCTATATATATATATACATATATATATATACACACACACAGATAATATAGCCACACCCAATTGCATAGTAAAACAATTTCAGTTATAAAACAATTGTGTTTCATATCTACAAGATTGATTTTTCTTTGAGTTGCAACTCACGTTTTAGCCTACCCTTCTTAAAATGGTCAACAAAGTCATGTAGATCTAACCAATGGCTTTTCTGTATTTTCTACCAAATTTACTACACTATACTGATTTTGAAATTGTTAAGTTTACTGAACTATAATGCTGAGATCTTTCTCAGAGAACTTAAGCAGCAACAGTTAATTTATCATCATCATCATCAGGCGATCACTCATGACCGAGTAAGATTGTCTTCCGGGATAAAATGAGAAGATTGTGTAGACTCTAGCGATGGGTCCGTAAGTGACTGTGGAGGCCAATTCTAGATCCACACAGCTTCCCACAGTGAGGACACAGGTTACCAGATAGAAGATGGTCCTGTAAAGGATTCATTTGACGTGCTTTTCGCTTAGCACGTTTCTCCCTTTCACCTTGCACTCGGGCTTCTTCAAAGTCCATGGAACCTTTGTGAAAGGCCAACCTCCATTTAGATCGTTCATGGGCCAGAGCTTCCCAGTTTTCAATGTTTATATTGCATTTTTTTAGATTAGCCTTATGAACATCTTTAAACCTCTTATATTGACCACCGATATTCCGCTTTCCATACTTGAGTTGGGAGTAAAGTAACTGCTTTGGGAGACGGCAGTCAGGCATTCGAACAACATGACCGGTCCACTGAAGTTGGCATTGAAGGATCATTTTTTCAATGCTAGTAGTCTTTGCTTCTTCCAGTACACTGACATTTGTTCGCCTATCTTCCCAAGTAATTTGCAGGATTTTCCGGAGGCAACGTTGATGAAACCTTTCAAGGAGGTGGAAGTGACGTTTATAGATAGTCCATGTTTCGCAGGCATACAATAAAGTTGGTAATACAATGGCTTCATAAACCAGTGTTTTGGTCTTCTTACAAATATCCCGATCCTCGAACACTCTATGTTTCATTCGAGAAAATGCGGCACTTGCGGAGCTCAGACGATGCTGGATTTCACTGTCGATGTTAGCTGTAACAGAAAGATAGCTGCCAAGATAGAGAAAATGATCGACATTTTCCAGTATTGTCCCGCCAAGCTGGATAGATGGCATCACCAAAGGATTGGCTTGCACTTGCTGATGAAGCACTTTGGTTTTTTTGATGTTAAGTGAGAGACCAAGTTTTTCGTATGCTTCTGCAAAAGCATTTAGGATAGTTTGGAGATCATCCTCTGAATGTGCGGAGACCACATTATCATCAGCATACTGAAGTTCCACAACGGAGGTTGTAATTACCTTACTTTTTGCTTTCAGCCTGCTGAGATTAAAAAGCTTTCCATCTGTTCGATATATAATTCCCACACCGGTGGGAAGTTTCCCCTTGACAAGATGTAAAACCATGGCGATGAAAATGGCAAATAATGTTGGGGCGATAACACATCCCTGTTTAACACCTGATCCCACTTTAAATGGAGCACCATGAGAGCCGTTGTTGTCCAAAATTTCTAGTACTACACATTTATAACTACACATTTATATATAGTTCGAATTTTTTTGCCTCCAGTGAGCATTTGACAATAGTCATTTCATCTACCGTAGTTCTGTACAAAGTTTTACAATAGCTCTCTAACTTGAACAAAATTCTCTCAAAATAATTTTAGTACCACATGCAGATCTCCCTTTGTTTCATTCATTCCCTTTTTATGACCACTTACCTTACATGTCCCAATACAGGTTCCTGTGTTACTTTATAAACTTGTCATAAGACAAAAAACCTACATATTGATTATATAACTTGAAAAAAAGAAGGCACGGTGACCATAAGTGAGGATTGATACCTTTATCTTCTGAAAGTTTTTGGCAAGAGAAACATTCAACAACACAGATAATGTAATAAAGTTTGGGAATCACTAAAATATCAGATACACCTCACAAAAGCCAACAAGACCGATATTCCACTTGTGATCACGCAAGCAGGCAAATCCCCTAAATTTTATTTTTAAATTGATAATTGGTTGCTTCTATTAAATATCTCTTCTGAAATGTGATGTAGACAATTCTAATAAGACTGAAATACACTTTTAAAGCTGGAAAGCATAATTTAAAAAATATTGTTTGATCTACCTAATTTCCACAACTGTGAAAACTGATAGTGTGAAGACTTACTCAGAAGTAAGTCTGACTATATTCAGTGGGGTGGGGCTTACATTTAGAGATAAGTGTTCATAGGATTGTAGCCAAACAAAGAATATACTTCAGTCCTGTATTATCCATCAAGAATAAAAAGATTAAATATAAGCTGCCAGACTACTAAACCAACTAAATCATAACACACACACCCCCAATAAAGTCATGTATATTTAATCTGAGAATGGTGAACAGTACCCAGTATCTCTTAATTAATTCAGTTAGTAATTGAAAGGAATCACTAGCAATAAGAAAATACTTTTAAAATCGCACTCCTAACTTGATAAACGAGTTGCTCTTTAAAAAGGTGTGTACAGTATCGCCAGAAATTGTCAATGTAATTCGCTTGTTAAATGCTTACCAGCCGTTGATTTCATTTTGAGAGTTCACACTCACTCCAAATCCCACTAGTCGCTGAACTTCTTCAATATCCCCCAAAGCAGCAGCTTCTCTCAGTCTCTCCTGACGCTCTTTTTCCTCGATCGCAGAAGTCATGTTACAAAATTCTCTTTGCAGTAAACTTTGCGATTATCAAATACCTGTCTAATGTGGGTAATGGATCATTTTAATACGTTAATCAGGCACACGCAAAAATCCAATCCGTCCCGAAAGAAAAGTCCCACGTCTTGTTCCTTTTAATCTTAAACTCATATATAGCTGTCTTCTATCTATTGCTCATAAATTAAAGAGTCTGACATTTCTGAAGGCCATTTTTCCTAATTGCATAGTTATGGTACGTCTAGACAGGCTCGGCTTCCTTCTCCTCAGGGGGACTCTATTAAGTGCGACAACGATGACCTAGATATTTAGTTCCTACCAACAGTCCGGCACGCAAACGTTCAGTGTGCAATGCCTAGTTTAATTTAGGTTAGCAGAATATTATTTCAAATGTTTCATTTTCTATTTGTTAAAATGAGTGACTGTTTAAAATATAAACAGCCTTTCGCGATCAATTCTTTATACCACCAAAAGCGTACTGAATTGCTTGCATTTCCACTGACGACCATCGGCAGCTTCCATTCATCTTTTCCCTCCTCCACCACGCCCTAGAGGCCGATTCCTGAGGCTACAAGACTGTACTACTGACTTACGAAACCACGTTGAACTCAATGGGACTCACTTTTGAATAGAAATTGCTAAATTTAGCATTCCTAAAAAGATATAGGGTGAACAGTGCTGCAATGTAACTCTAGACGAAAAAATCCAGAGCCAAAGTAATCCTTTTAAAATGTTGATCTGGTAAACTTAAACCATGTCCCCGCAACATTCTGCAAGCCTTGCCAGCTTTCTCAGTCTTGTGTGTGTACATTTTCCTATAATCCAAGTTTATTAAAGTCCATATTCCAAATTACTTCCTTAACATTGGGGTGGGCTTTTTTCCCTTTCATTTCCAACAAAATCAAGTGTCTAAATCCCAGAACAGGAGAGATGACATCTATCATAATTTAACTACCATGCCACACGACAGTCAAGAATCAAAAATTTTGAGAGTTTAAAAAAATAGAATTATGAGCATGACTGCCATCTCTTGTGGCTGCTGAGAGAATTCTGAAAATATGTAACTACAGTGTGGGGATTGGACTGGAAACCAAAAGGTGCAGAAGAACAATAAAAATGTTCTCTTATAACACCTTCTTGCTCCTGATTTTTAATAGTTAAGAGCTGTCACTCTTCACAATAAGATCAATATCAGAAGCCCTTCTCTCCATGTCTATCAGCCTACTTGCTTGAATTGTGATGGACATGTACACAGGACAGGGCATTCTCAGCAGCTGCAGAATGCTCTCCTGAAGGAGGACTGCCCAGGTCCATCACTGTTGTTACAAAGACACTTTACTCTTTGGTAAAGTATTTGGGTAGGACCTGTTCCTTGATGGCTCTACATTTAGTTGTTATGTCTGCCAGGTTTGAGTGCTCTGCTCTTCTGTACTTTTTCCATTAAAAAAAAAAGTTGTGCTGGGCATATAAATTAGTACATGCACATTTTATTCAAATCTCTATTCTATTTTTGTTCTCTTTTTGGCGATGTATTTCCTCTTTTTTGGCAATGCTTAAGTGGCGAACCTACTGTGAGAAATAGGATGCTCGACAAGATGGACCATTGGCCTTAGCATTTCCCCCCTGCTCTTCAGCAAAAAAAGGGTTCTGAGAGACACATCCAGTAAAAATAAATAAATCACAAAAACTAGACAGTTTTTGCCCACAGGATTATAATCTAAAAGACAGACACACAAGGAAAGAAGGAAGAGGGAAGCAAGCAAGGTAAGGCATCAGTTCTTAAAGTTACAATGAGCAGTGGAGTGGAAACAATTTAGGGAGAAAAGGATCCAAAGGAGTTGGTCCCTCAGCAGATGGAATTGCCCTGCTTCCCATCACTCCCTCTGCTGCAGTCTGATGGAATGGCTGCGCCTGGTGATAGTTTCATAGATTTCATAGATTTCATAGATCATAGAGTTGGAAGGAGCCTACAAGGCTATCGAGTCAAACCCCCTGCTCAATGCAGGAAACTAGAGGAGGGGTCTCCCATCCAAGTAATAACCAGGCCTGATCCTGCTTCGCTTTCCACACTCAGACAGACTGAGCCAGCGTGAGCCACAGTTGATAGAGATTTAAAACAAAACTGGCATTTTGAAGTCAGTGTTGCTAGTTATGCCACAGACACTGTGGTTCACAGAGCAACTTTGGGGGCCAAGTGATAGGTCCTTAAAAACTGGAAATTTAAGAAAACCGCAGAGGGGGATCACTGGGTAGTGACTTGCTAGTGCAGGCAGCCCATGAGCAAGTAGTATAGATGAAAAGGGAGAACAAAGACAAATTTACAGAAGTGTGGGACAATTACTCCAAGCTGCATATTAACTGAGGAGAGACACAGTTACTCTATGCATACCGTTCCCCCCTTATTTATTTATTTATAGATTTGTCTGTTATGTTTAATTCATTCCTTTCTATTATTTCCCTAGATTCAGTCAACCCCTGCTACTATATGTTTAGAGGGTAATTTGAGGCAGACAGAGGGAAGAGGGTGAGAATATGCTAAGGGGAGGGTGGGGGGAGATGGAGCTATACACAAGAATATCCTTGTCATTCTTTCACACTTTGTATATGATTTAAAACCTTCATAAACTGTTAACATTTGCATTGGGGGAAGGAGGCTAAGCCTGATTAAAGCCCACCCCTTCACCCAGAAGAAACCAACTTCAGAAGAGTCCTGTCCTCAGTTTCTGCTTAAGTCACTGATTTGAATATGTCTCCTAAAGGAAGACTATTACATTGGGGCCCCCATAAAATTCTGTTGTGGAGAGAAAGCCTGAGCACACTGCTGAACCCTGACATATTGAACCCTGACATGTTTTCCCCCTTTCTGCTGTCACCCCTCTGTCTGCATACAGTATTTTTCCATGTATAAGACTATACTTTTCCCTAAAATTGTTAGACTAAAAATTGAGGGTCGTCTTATACACGGAAGTAAGCCGAGGAGAGAACTGTGCGGTTGCGAAACTGCCGGGGGGGGGGGCGTCTTATACATGGGGGCGTCTTATACACGGAAAAATACGGTAATCCCCACCTGAGGCATAGGAGACACAATTCTGGGCAGACCAGTTATACATAAGCCACATCTGCATACCTTCAATGGGGTACATTTACACTTCCCTCAAGGAAGCACATAACATTCCGGAGGTGGGGGGGCGCAGTCTCAAAGAGCTGCAAAGTACCCCAAAGTACCCAGGAAATGCCAGCACCCGAAAGGCGCCACCACCCCACGGGGCGGGACCAGCCCACCTGATCATCAAGGGCGGGGAGGGGGCAAGGGAGGGTAGAAAAGATATGTGCCAAAGAACAAAGGGTTGTTGGGAACACGGTGCAGGCTTGCACGGGTCAGGTCGCTAGCTCTGGCTAGGGCCAAGCAACTTCCAACCCCGGGCAGGGCGCCCGGAGATGGGCAAAGCAAACCGCTACGCTAGAATCCAGAGTCAGAGTCTCTGGTGTCAGGTAATATTCTGCATTCGAGCAAAGCCTACCTAGAAAGCAAACTGAATACTTCCGTTTCCCTATCTGTATTGACTGCTATGTTTATACTGTGAAATTCCTGTAGTCTATTAGTTCTGCTCCATTAAACTCTTTTGAAACTGACTAGCTTGTGGCTTCCCTGTGTTTCTTAGGGGATTCCTTGTCAATATCACTCACGGCTAAAAGTAAAGGTTTTGACAGCCACCTACAGGGCACCACTTCGGTGCCGGTTAACCCTTAAGGTGTCGAACCCACGCAACGGACCAGGTTCGGTCCGCCACATCCGTGAATGAAGCAGGGCAATTGCACAACAAAAGCCTCAACTAGAGAGTACTTGGGAAGCTTCCAGGTCAGATTTTTATTCTGCTATCACCCTGCTGGGTCCAGATGCTGTCATCTTCCATTTATCATCCTCCCATTCCCCAGTAATAAGACCTCTTCTAAAGAAGCCCTCCTTAGATCCCCAAGATTTGAACAACTTTCGCCCAGTCTCCAATTTGCCATTTCTGGGCAAGCTGACTGAGCAAGTGGTGGGGGCTCAGTTGAAGGCACATTTGGATGAAGCCAATTATTTAGATCCATGCCAGTCGGGCTTCAGGCCTGGACATGGAACAGAAACGGCCTTGGTCGCCTTGGTGGATGATATGAGGAGGGCTTTGGATAGGGGCTAATGCTCTTTTCTAGTCCTCCTCGCTCTCTCAGCAGCTTTTAATACCGTGGACCACGGTATCCTCCTGGACCGCCTGGAGGGGTTGGGCATGGGAGGCACTGTATTGCAGTGGTTCTGGTCCTTCCTCTCTGGAAGGTACCAGAGGGTAGTTCTTGGGGAGGAGGCTTCATACCCTCGGCCGCTCACTTGTGGGGTGCCACAGGGTTCCATCCTCTCCCCAATGTTATTTAACATCTACCTGAAGCCCCTGGGAGCTATCATCAGGAGGTTTGGGGTGCCCTGTCATCAATATGCGGATGACACGCAGCTCTACCTCTCCTTCAAGTCCTCACCAAGGTTGGCTGTTGAAACCCTGTCCAAGTGCCTGGAGGCAGTGGGTGGCTGGATGGGAAGGAACATGCTGAAAGCCTGAAACTGAACCCCGACAAGACCAAGGTACTTCTGGTGGGAGACAAGGGAAGGTTAGGGGATGTTGACCTGGTGCTGAATGGGGTACATCTTCCTCTGAAGGACCAGGTCTGCAGCTTGGGAGTCATTCTAGACTCCCAGCTGTCCATGGAGGCTCAGGTGTCAGCTGTGAGCCAGGTGGCGTTGTATCAGCTCCATCTGATACGGCAGTTGCGCCCCTACCTTCCTAATCATCTGCTCCCATCAGTGGTTCATGCCTTGGTCTCCTCTCGCCTAGACTACTGTAATGCTCTCTACGTGGGGTTACCCTGGAAGACGGTTTGGAAGTTGCAGCTGGTACAGAATGCAGCAGCTCGCCTGGTTAAAGGCTGCCGCCGGCGTGATCTCATCACTCCAGTGCTCAAAGAGTTGCACTGGCTACCAGTTGTTTACCGAGTCAAATTCAAGGTGTTGGCGTTGACCTTTAAAACCCTGTATGGCTCCGGTCCAGTTTATCTCAAGGAGCGCCTCCAGCAACATCAAGCAGGCCGCTCAACAAGATCTGCCACGGACGGCTTCTCCCTGTCCCATCAGCCAGAGAAACCAGGCTGGTGGGGACTAGGAGGAGGGCCTTTTCTGTGGCAGCCCCCAATTTATGGAACTCTCTCCCCAGTCACCTCCGCCATGCCCCTTCCTTGATTAGCTTCCGCTGTGCATTAAAAACGTGGCTTTTCAGGCGGGAATATGGGGTGGGTTAGGATTTTTAAGTTTTGTTCTGTTTTTAATTGTGTTTTATACTGTGTGTGGGTGTCCCCTGTATTTTATTGGATTGTACATCGCTCAGAGTGGCCGGATGTCGGCGATTCATAAATATAATAAATAAATAAATAAATAAATCTCACTTCCGCCTTTTTTCTAACCAGAAAAAAAAAATCTTAACGAGGAAAGGGTGGGAATAGGTGCACATACACAATGCCTTTGATTTGTAGTGTTAGGAGACTTCTATTTGGAAGCTCTCAGCCTCAGATGCTAGAAGTTTTTTTTAAAAGACATGTGGCCATAGGATGACAATGTGAAGGGATTCTGTCTTAGATGCCAGAATTTTGGTGGGGATTTTGCCTCAGGGTATGGTACTTTTAAAAGAATTACTTCCTGCCAAAGTGTTTTTTAAAGAATTGTTTTGGATTATTGAGCTGTGGAGTTCAAGGTATGCATTGTCTGTCTCAATAGAGTTTGAATATTAGGAGCTGGAGCGTTTCTGAAGTTTTGTGAAGCAAGTGTGAGATCTTTCTTTGGAGTTCTGATGAATATTTAAAGCAAATCTGTATGGAGCTGTTGTTTGTGTATCCTGCGAGGTTCTTGAAAGTTTGGAGAAGCATAGCTTGCCTTGCCTTGATTTGATTTAGATATTCTCTGAAGATGCGCAATGAAGTTGTAGATGAGGTTCGTGCAGAATTTAAACTGTTTTTGAACGCGGAGCATCCGTGCGCTCAGCGCGCCACAGATAATTTGTTTTGTCAGAGCTGTGGGATAATGAATAGCTGCCGATTTATTCCTTGCTCCTAAAATCAGCGAGGTTACACGGCAGCTTTCATGATACCTTCATAAAAGCTCAGCGACAAGGCCTACACGTAGGCAACGCCAGGCCTTGACAACAAGATCCCAGGGCGGTTACGCGAGATCTGCGTGGTGCATTGTGGGAAACGCCCTGGCTTGAGGGTGCCGCCATTTTGTCTCTGTCACTCTCGTAGCAGCGCGGCAGACGGTGTACTGGAAGGGAGAGAAAGTGGTGGAGGCAGCGGCGGTTAAGCCGGCGCACGGGCGGGCATCATGATTTCGGCTGCCCAGCTTTTGGACGAGCTTATGGGTCGGGACAGGAATCTGGCCCCAGATGAAAAGCGCAGCAATGTGCGGTGGGACCACGAAAGCGTGAGTATCTGAGCCCGGGCCTCTGCTCTACTGTCATGGTCGCGGTTTTTCCCCGCGCCTCGGGTGGGGTGATGAAGCGAGGGGGAGAAGAGGAGCGGGATCCGGTGGCTGGTATACGAAATAGGTTTACCTGGCAGAAAGGGACAGGGAAGTCATTCTCATTTTACCTATTAAGAATAGCTTGGAGACAAGGAGCACCGTAGGCCTCTGGAGAGAAGATGAGATGGAAAGGAAGGCGTGCGGTAGGAAGATGGGGGTATTTTTCATGGCCTTGGGGATAAAGGACAAACAAGGAAAATGATCATACACGCACACAAAACACCCCGCACCGTATGATGATAGCTTGATAGGGATCGATGGGTGAAGTGAACAATGAATGGTTTAACGTCTGAAGATGGGGCGTCTGCTTCTGGGAACATGAGGAAGAGGTTTATACATGCGGGGAGACTGAAGCTTTTGATGAGTAAAGGCAGGAACTGAAAACGTGAATGTGATGGGGATCTAGCCGCTTCTGTTGTTCAGATGAGGATTGTGTATGTGCTGTTTCTGTATTATCAGATCATATACGTATACCCCATCCTTCTAGTTCAAAGCAGAACTATGCAAGGTAAATAACAATGAGAGGGAAATCAGTAATAAAACATTAAAATTGGGCAGAGCAGCAGACAAAACTACAAAGCACTATTACAACTAAACATTTAAGCAAGAGGGGACCTAGAAAAAAAAAGAAAGCAATCCGTAATCCAGCAAAAGGTCTGCCAAAACACAAATATTTCCAAAAGGCAGCCATCAAGAAGGAACATATGAATCTCCCAGGGCAGGGAGTTCCAATGGCTGAGTCCTGCAGTAGGAAAGGCCCTCTCTTGTGTTCCTACCAACTGCTCTTTAGATGAGCACTGGACACACAAGAGAACCTTACTAGCTAACCGCAGTGGATAGACAAGTTCATATGAGAGAAGACAGCTCTCTGTATCCTGGTTGCACACCGGTTTAGGGCTTTAAAGGTAATGACTAGCACTCTAATTTGCATCTGGTAAGGACCAGCAGCGAGTATGATTATTTATTTATTTATTTGATTTATACCCTGCCTTTCCAACAACAAAAATGTCACTCAAGGTGGCTAACCCCAAGCCTGTGGCTCACGCTCTAAGATCTATGAATCTATAAACAGTCATAACAGCCAGGATTAAAATAAAACATAGTTAAAACAATAATTAAAAAATTAAAAAAACAATTAAAACAACAACAAAGAAGATATAGAAGAAGAGTTGCATGCGGTCTGACCCCATTCAGAACCCTAATTGCTGCATTTTGTACTAGCTGAAGCTTCCAGATCTTTTTCAAAGGCAGCCCACTTATAGTAGTCCAGTCTTGATGTACCAAGGGCATGTGTGGCTGTGGCCAGATCTGTCCTACCCACAGATGGTACAGTTAGTGCATCAGCCAAAACTGGGCAAGAGCACTCCTGGCCACAGCCATGTCTTGCCAGAGGAGCAAAGCTGGGTCCAGGAACACTCCCAAATTGTAAACCTGACATTTGTAAAGAATGTTGGATGACTTCTGCAGACTTAAAGGATGCAGGGATTTATGACCATTGGATTGCCTAGGAGGCTTTGCTCACATGACAGTAATGAACTGTTTATAAGCGCTCAGAGATGGTAATGTATGTCCTTTAACAGCTAACATGGGGCACATTTTTTACTACCTACAGTAAACAGAGCTGTTGATTTCATGATGCCTCAAAGCATTTTGCTTCTCTATCCCTTATGACACTACCTTGGAAAACTCAGGGGTGGTTGCCTGAGAAAATTAAATTGCTTCTCTACGGTTGGAAAAAAGTTTCTGTAGGGTCCATTTTTTAGGAGTCTGCCAAAGAAACTGTTGGAAAACATACCAGTATTTTTTCTTCGCATCAGCACTATACCTGGACAACTAGGTACCTGCAAATGTTCCAGCACTGGCCCCTAAGTTTATTGAAGCTGTTTACGACAGCATCCCCTTGTTTGTTCCAGAAGTCAAGTAGTGATCCAACTAGTATGTATAGTTCTTTAATATATTGAAAAATTTATATTTTCTACTTGCTTATGGATTTACAGCATAATCTTATACATATATATTTAGAAGGCCTGTTGAAGTCAATGGGGCTTATTCCCAGGTACATGGGCAGGATCACAGTTTCAAGTGCATCAAATAAATGGTTTAAATTAGTATTGATGTCTAATCACTCATGGTAGATGAAATTTCCTGCCTTTTTATGAAGGTAGTAGAGCCCCAAAATATCAGATCTTACATCTGGTTATGGACAATGTAGTTGGGTAGATCATCTCCATAGTGGCATGCATCTGGTTCAGGGTGTTGACTCATTTGGACCAAGCTAACTGCTTTATCCTAGTAATTGTTTTTTTTTAAATAAGTTAACATGGTTTTAAGCTTCCATTCCAGATTTCAAACTGTTTCCCCTTGATAAACTACTCTTAGAATGAGGGGGAAATACCAGTAATCAGGAAGTCAGAACATTCTTTTTCAGAATGTATATTTTGCAATAATTCTATTACTGGGAAGTCAGATGAAAAAGTCACCAGAGTGCTTCTTATTGTTTTAGTATGCTTCTTGTGCGAAAGGTCACAGCGTCTTTATACGTCAGCAATAGCTTCAGTTCCATCAGGTGAGGTGGAATGCTGTGCTGGCTGCTTGGTTTGAATCCTAGATGTTTATTAAAAGTTTAATTTTTTTCTTAATAAGCCTGCCCTTCCTTCAAGAAGTGAGCTCAACAGTACATCAGCAGTTCAAATAACTGTGTGAAAACATTCCAAGCAGAGCTTCTTTCAGATAGAAAGAGTGAAACTCTTTGGACTGGTTCAGACATAATACCAAGACATGGTTTGGCTCATCTGACACTTAGATGTTCACTGAAAACTTTTGTTTCTGGTTTTTGAGGTTTTCTTGAGGTTCGGTTATTTTGGATTGGTCTTCTGTTTTGGGTTTGTCTGGTTTTATCTGCTGCTATGTTAAACTGTTAGGTTTTCTGATTATTATTATTTACATTTTAATGCTTTATTTTTAATCTTGTAAGCTTTTTTATGTGTCCATGGGCAGAAAAACAGGGTAAAATCGAAATGAAGGGCCCTTGAGCTCGTGCATTCCTTCCCGATATTTCAAAGTAGGGAGGGAATTACAGCATGCAACAGGAGGAGAACACAAATCCACCAGACATTATTTGCTTGTGCCAGACTATAGTTTGGTGTTGCATCCATACTTACAGCGTATAAAGTTGATTAAACAAAATGACACGGAGAAAGCTCCTTTTATTCAACATGGCTTTCCCTAACAGAATTGCTGTTCTTTTATTTGCAACTCAAAGCATACTTAGATGTTGCATGTATTCACTAGCCAGTACTTGGCTACATGTTGAGTTCAACCATCTTAATTTCAACTATTAGGTATCTGGGTGTGCATGGCTGCAGAATTGGTTGTATGCTCGCCACTCCAGCTGTTGTTCTTACAAATGTGATTCCAGATATATTCCTGAATTAGACCATTAAATCTAAATTAGACCTGAATTAAATCATGGTAGGAGGTCCAGTATATACTAATGGAAGGAGGAGAGATGTCTTCTCTTAATAAATAACCTAATCATCAGAACAACAAAGCCAAGTAATGTATACATGATTTACTGTCAGCATTTTAAAGTTGAATATTGTCCTTAGGAGTCTTCAATATCAGTGTTGCTAATTTTCAGTGAGCTACTACTTTTCAATAATAGTGGACTGGAACATAAGAATAGCCCTGCTAGATCAGACCAAAAGCCTATCTAGTCCAGCATTCTGTTACCACAGTGGCCAACCAGATGCGTATGGGAAGCCCATAAGCAAGACATGAGCACAATAGCATCCTTCTGCTTGTATTCCCCAACAACTCATTGAGAGGTATACTGCCTGTAATAATAGAGATTATATATAGCCATCATGACTAGTATTGATAGCGTTATCCTCCATTGAGTTATCTAATCCCCTTTTAAAGCTGTTCGACTTGGCAGCCAATGCTACTCTTGTAGTAGTGAGTTATACATTTTAACCCCACCATTTTAGCTTCATTGGATGACCCTAGTTTCCAGTACTGTGAGAAGAAGAAAAACCTTTCCCTTTCCCCACTCCATGCATAATTTCTTATAACTCTATATACCCACCCACCCCTTACTTGCCTTCCCCCCCTAAGGTAAAAAGCCCAAAACGTTGTAACCTTTCCTCATAGGGGGATTACTGCAGCCTTTTGATTATTTTGGTTACCCTTTTCTGCACTTTTTCTAGTTCTTCAATACCCTTTTTGATCTCCAGCAACCAGACGTGTGGTTGCACCATAAATTTGTATAAAGGCATTATAGTGACAGTTTCATTTCCAGTTTCTTTCCTAATGATCCCTAAGATGGAATTTGCCTTTTTCAAAGCAGTCCATACTGGGTCAAGATTTTTGTTGAGCTGTCCACCACAACCACAAGTTCCCTTTTCTGGTCAGTTCCCGCCAGCTCAGACCCCGTCAGTGTATATATGTAGGTAGGATTCTTTTGTCCTAATATGCATCACTTTGCATTTGCTTACATTGAACTGCATTTGCTATTTCAGCGCCCATCAAAGCAGTTTGGAGGGATTCTTTTGGAATTCTTCATAACCCCTCTTTGTTTTTACCACCCCAAATAATTTGATGTTGTCAGCAAACTTGGCCAATTTGCTCCTCAGCCCTAGCTCCAGAGAATTTATGAACAAGTTAAAATACACTGGTCACCACTTCTTACATCCCTCTGTAGCAAAAACTGACCATTTATTCCTATTCTTTGCTTTCTGTTATTTAATCAGCTATTAATCCTTAAGAGGACCTCTCCTCTTAACCCATGACTATTAAGTTGGCTCAGGAGTCTTTGGTGGGGACTATGTCAAAACTAGTTTGAAATTCCAAGTAACAAACATCTATCAGATCACTCCATCTACATGCTTGCTGACAATCTCAAAGAACTCAGCATTTTCACATTTTAGTTCTTTAAGCACTCTCAGATGGATACCACCTGGACCTGGTGCTTTGTACTAAACTATTTTGGGGACCTTGTGTTGTTGCCCACAGTGATTCTTTGGAGGAGTCTTTCTCTTTTGAAGTTTCTAGTTGGTTTGACACTACCTTCTTTGATATACAGAGCAACACAATCCCCACTAGGCCCTTCCCTGTCCTTCCTGTAGTGTTTGTATCCAGAGATGACTGTTTCCCGTTGGCTCTCATCATTCACCAAGTTTGTTATTCCCATTATATCTATGGTGTTCTTTAAAACCAAGCACTCCAACTCCCTCATCTTAGCTCAGAGACTTCTAGTATTAGCATAGAAACCCCTACACACAGTGTCCTTCTCCAAATGTGTCTGGTGTGTGCATTTTGGTGATCATGTTCTGCGGTATGCTCATGGCCTATTTCTACTTTATTCACATTTCAGTAAACAAAAACATATTCGCCCTCATCCCAAACTGGATATTTCCCAGCTCCTGTCAGCTTCCCTGCAAGAGTCAGTTTAAAAACTGCTCTGCCACCTTTTTATGTTACGGTAATTGCTATTATTCTGATTCCATTCTGGTTCAAGCGGAGCCTGTCCCTTTTGTACAAGCTTGTCTCAAAATCTTCCCTAGTGCCTAACAAATCTAAGTCATCCTTTCTACTCCACTGTCTCATCCGCACATTGAGACCTCTTAGTTTCATGTGTCAAGCTTGTCCTGTGTATGGAACAGATAACATTTCAGAGAAAAATAACTTGGAGGTCTTGATTTTCCACCTTCTACATTGCAAACTAAATTTGGCTTCACACAACTACATTTCCCCATGTCATTTGTGCCAACATGCACCACAACCACTGACTCCACCCCAGTACTAACTGTCAGGCTATCTAGATCAGAATTAAGCAAACTGGTGCTTCCAGAGGTTTTGGACTACAACTCCCATAGGCCCAGTCAGCTTGGCCCCAGTGATCATCGATTATGTGAGTTGTAGTCCAAAACATCTGGAGGGCACCAGGTTGCCTGCCTCTGATCTTGATAATGCATGACATCTGCAACCTTTGTACTAGCCAGATAAGTCACCATGTGGTCTACACACCTATTTGAAACCCAGCTATCTGTGTTTCTAATAATTGAATTGCCCACTATGAGGCATCCTCCCTGTGGAGGTGTGTATCCTGAGTGTGAGAGGATATATGTTTGTTCCCAAGGAATGGGTCTTTTCTAAGGGATCATTTCCCTCTTCCTCTGAGTGATGCCTTCCTTCTCCAAGACCCTCAATTCTCCATGACAGCAGAGGAGCTGACACTCTGGGATGGGATGCCACCAGTACCCCTCCAAAGGCCTCGCTGCCTGTCTCAGACTCTCCAGGTCAGCTATCTTGCGGGAAGTGATAATTCCCCTTTACTCGGAACTGGTTAGGCCTCATCTTGAGTACTGCGTCCAGTTCTGGGCACCTCACTTTAAGAAGGACATAGACAAACTGGAGAGGGTTCAGAGGAGGGCAACAAGGATGATAAAGGGACTGGAAACAAGGCCCTATGAGGAGAGACTGAAAGAACTGGGCATGTTTAGCCTTCAGAAGAGGAGACTGAGGGGAGATATGATCGCACTCTTCCAGTATTTGAAGGGATGTCACACAGAGGAGGGCAAAGATCTCTTCTCGTTCATCCCAGTTTGCAGGACACGGAATAATGGGCTCAAGTTACAGGAACCTAGATTCCACCTAAACATCAGGAAAAATTTCCTGACTGTCAGAGCAATAAGACAATGGAATCAACTACCTAGGGAGGTGGTGGGCTCTCCCAGTCTGGAGGCATTCAAGGTGCAGCTGGACAGACATCTGTCAGAGATGCTTTGACCTGGATTCCTGCATTGAGCAGGGGGTTGGACTCGATGGCCTTGTAGGCCCCTTCCAACTCTACTTTTCTATGATTCTATGATTCTATGATCTTGGCCTCAAGAGATGGAACTCATTCTATTAAAGTCAGAAGCTCATTGCACCAAGCACAGTCTTATGAATTCTGTCCAGCAGGGCAATAGTCATGTATGTGACACTCATTGCAATATACTGGATAACCCCCACATCCTGGCCAGCTTTCTGTCCTCATTAGGAAGAAACTCAGGCCAGAAAAATAGCTTAATCTCTTTTTAGCTGTGGATTTAAGACAGGATTAGGAAACCTTTTTGGGCCATGGGCACATTTGTAAATTTGAGGAACACTCCTGGGCACCACCACAAAATGGCTGCCATGGGAAGCATGGCAAAGGACAACTCACCTGCCCAAAAGACCAAGATCTGAGCCCCAGCACACTAAACAACTCCTTTGAACACATAGTTTTCAATAGCAGCAGAAACCAGTGACACAGCAAAATGTGTTTGTTTTTTAAAAAACAGTGAGAGGGATAGGGCACTCTGGTGGGCACCAAGAAAGGTGTCTGGGGTGCCCATGGGTGCCACGTTGCCTACCCCTGTTTTAACGCATTTTCTTGGAAGTAAGCAAATTTAATGCAGAACAGGAGATAAATGTACTATCTTCAGCTATTTGCACATATATGTATCATATTCACACATTATTTTGCAAATAGGCATTTTCCTGTGGGTGCAGTATGTTAAGAAATGGACTGAAATATTGAACAGTGTATTGCAGGATAATATGGGCTTTAGTGGGATTACTGTAGAGTAAATAACAGTTATCTAAATTAAAAGTATACACCATATACTGCCTTCCAAAAGAGGAGATTTGAACAGTATATAGCTGTTCAGTGCTATTCAATAAGCTATGTAACAGGTATGTGTATCAGATTTATTAGGATTGGGCCAAAAGAGCTTTGATTTCCTTAGGTGCTCTTTGTGTAGAGCTTTAGCTCCAAAATGACTAAAGCCTTTGTGGAATTTTGCTGTACTGTGGCAGATGTAAAGGGCCACTACACTTCATTACCAATTAGATGTGCAGTTGACATGATCCCAAAATGAAATTCAGAACTTAAGTCGAGTAAACACTTCAACGCTTAAGGGAGCAATCCAATGGGGAGGCCTGTAGGTCTCTGAACTCGGAAGATTGTGGGCATCCTATGCAGGGCAGGAGGAGCGTGGAGGCGAGCACCCCTCCCACCCTGCAGATCAGTTAGACGGATCATTCTGGCCGTCTCGCTGCAGTGCTTTGTATCCTGGCAGACCCAGTCTCCCCACCCTCTTTACTCCTTCTCCAAGGTTGGGCTGATGACCTCAGAAAAGCAGCCGGCACGGTTCTTTCTGCGCCAGCTGTGGGGGGTGGGAGGGGTTTCCAAGTGCGGATCCCCCGCTCCAAGGTCGGAGTTCTGTTTCTGACCGGAGAGCTGGGGATCTGAAGCATCCTATGACTCTCTAGAAGCCATAGGATCGCTCTGTAAGTCGCGTAAACACTCAGCTGTTTTCTTTGCAAATTGTGATGACCTATGAGATAGAGTCACACTCAGCTCTGATCATATTCCTCTACTTCTTACTTTCACAAGGTAGGGCTCCTGGAGCCAGTCCATTAGTTAGAATAACAGCTTGTGAAAATATTTTTACATTTTTTTAGATAAAGGGTGTCATTGGGCTAGCAATGAGCTTTGTTCACTCCTTTGAGACACTTCCATACAATTCAATAATTCCAGTCATTAGGTCACATAACTCAAGCAACTGGACTTGGCCATGGTTTCCTGTGGGGTCCATATTTTCTTAGTTATAAAGATGATATGCACATAGTTTGGACAGCAAAAATACAATACTTAAACTAATAATATGCAAGGACACTGAAATAGAAAATGTAAGATTTAACTGGTTGCTTAGTGGCCAGGACAGTTGATAATATTTTAAATTCAGCAAATGTTAGCACTGCTATTTGTTGGGTAATGTGGGTAGAAAACCTAGAAGCCATGTAAGCCAGAGCAAATTACTTTATTATTTTATACCTTTGTCTCTCTAAAATTAATGTGAGAGGGAAAGGAACTCTAAGCTTGTTTTTCTTTTTCTACCAGGTTTGTAAATACTACCTTTGTGGCTTTTGTCCAGCTGAATTATTCACAAACACCCGTTCTGACTTGGGTAAGTGTATGTTTTCCCTTATATTATAGCAAATATCAAGTTCAGGGTTAGAGATCATTTCTAAAGATGGTTTTGAGGTTTTCCTTTGGACTTCCTAAACCTGTGTGTTTTCCATTATATGTACACTGTTTTAGAATAAACTATCTCAAGTTATCTAATTAAGACAGCTAAGGGTGCAATCCTATGGCCACTAGACAGAGTCCCAGCTCCAGCCTCAGAAATGCATTCTAAATTCGGAGCTGGGACTCTGAATTCGGAACACCCTCCCTCTGCCCTCACAACCGGTGTGGAAAGAACCATGCCAGCTGTGGCTCCAAGGTCACAAGACTGACCCTGGAGCTGGCATTAGGTGGATGTTCCAGGGGGGCGGGGAGGGGAGAAGTGAGGCTCCGCTGGGATACAATGTATCCTGGCAGCACCTCAGCCTGTCCTCATAAGCAGGGGCAAAAGAGTTAAATGGTTGAAATTCGCCATCTAAGTCTTTTGCAGGGCTGGAGAAGCACAGAGGTGACCTTCGCCTCCGTGTTCATCCTGTGCTCGATAGGATACCTGTAATCCTCTGAGGGTTACGGGCAGCCACTTTGGATTGCATTGTAGAACCCTTAGATTTGCATAAGTTCATCATAGCTCATTATATTCTAAACCTAGAATTGCAATTCAGAAATAATTTGCTTATTTCTAGCATATGGTTATCAAAGTGCATTGTTCTTGGTAATACCTTCTTCAATAATTTTCCAATCTTTCCATCATTCATACCCTTCCACAGCTAATATGTTCTGTTAGATTCAATTCAATTTATTACGGTCATAAGACCAGCAAAGTTAGATTCAATGCTCTTCTACTGATGGCCTACTCCTAAGAATGGTTGCACACATTCATAATGTGGGTCATACATAATTGTGCTAGCACAGTACTGTATTGCAAACAATCACTTTGTTGATGCTGTGGGTAGTATCCAATGTTAGTTCCATGTAGAGTAGACTCATTGAAATGAATGAGAGTTAAGTTAGTCATGACTAACTTAAGTCCCATTCATTTCAATGGGTCTACTGTACATAGGACTGACATTGGATACTTCCCTTAGCAAAGGTTCAGAATTAAGATTTTGGAAATCTAGACTGGTAGGTAAGATCTCTTCAGTACATTCCTTCTCTGGAATACTTCACTTTTCTTCACTTCACTGACAATTGTGAGCTTTAAAAGTTCATAGCTACTCTTACTAGCTTAATGAATATTGCAACAGTGTGGTGTGCTTGTTCTTGATCTGTCACCGATTCCACACAAGCTTGCAGAAAATAGATATGAAACCAAATATATTCAGAGGATCATAGAAATGAACCTAACTCTGTTTAGGCTTAGAGCAGTGATGGCGAACCTATGGCACGCGTGCCACAGGTGGCACGTGTGGACCACTCTGCTGACACGTGAGCCATAGGTCACCAGGAGAGTCACGTCATGTCCTGCGCGCCGGATCTGTCGCCCGTCGTGTCATGTCCTGCGCACTGGATCCCTGCACTCTGTTTTTGGCGGCGGGGGGGGGGACAAGGGCAACAGGGCTTAAACAGCCCTGTTGCCCTGGTTCCCCCCCCCCCGCCAAAAACAGAGCGCGGGGATCCAGCGCACAGGACATGATGCGGCGGGCGTCGACGGCGGGTCCAGAGGCAGCAGCTTCAGCGGCGCGGAGAACGCTCCGCGCCACTCAGAAGAGCGACGCGTGGCAGCAGCTTCAGCGGCGCGGAGAACGCTCCGCGCCACTCAGAAGAGCGACGTGCGGCAGCAGCTTGAGCGGCGCGGAGAATGCTCCGCGCCGCTCAGAAGAGCGACGGGCGGCGGCGGCAGCAGCAGCAGCTTGAGCAGCGCGGAGAATGCTCCGCGCCGCTCAGAAGAGTGAGATCGGGCCGCCGCAGGAATGATCGGAGGAGCCCAGGTAAGGCTCGTATTACATCCCTGCCGCGCGTTCCCATGCAGCCGCCTCACTCTTGCCCCCCAGCCGCCTCATTCCCTCCTAGCCAGCACCTTTTTCTCCTTTCCCCACATTCTCCCTGGCTTCTTCCCCCCTCTTTCCCCCCAAATGCACAATCCCCCCCTCTTTCCCCCCAAACGCTTGAGGTCTCCTCCTTTCCCCACATTCTCCCTGGCTTCTTCCCCCCTCTTTCCCCCCAAATGCACAATCCCCCCCTCTTTCCCCCCAAACGCTTGAGGTCTCCTCCTTTCCTCACATTCTCCCTGGCTTCTTCACAATCCCCCCCCCCTCTTTCCCCCAAACGTATCTAAATTACCTTCAGGCTATGTGTACAATGTAGTACTATTTAAAAAATTTGAGTTGATGTTTTTTTTCAATAAAAAACTGTTTGTATCATTGAAAGCCCTGTTATTGTGTTTTTCTTTTAAGACAAAAGATGTTAATTAGTTCAGACAACTGTATGAGTTGTTTTTACTAAACTAAAACCCCAGTATTCAGGTTTAATTGCAGTGTTGGCACTTTGAAATAAATAAGTTGGTTTTGTGTTGCAGTTTGGGCACTTGGGCTCAAAAAGGTTCGCCATCACTGGCTTAGAGCATACTCATTCTTGTATTTAAACCCCAGTCCTGCTCTAGTACAGGACTGGGCAACTTGTGTTCCTCCAGATGATACAGCCTACACTTCCCATGAGCCCTAGCCAGCATAGCCAATGGTGAGGAATGATGGGAGTTGTAGGCCAAAGCATCTGGAGTGCCACAAGTGTTCCGTCCCCCCCCCCCCCTACTGTGCCAATAGTTTATTGATCAGGTTACAGTGATTCTGGCACTATGCCAGCCTGGTGACTACATGTTTGAAGTTTAGAAATATATTCCTGTTGAAAAGTGTTCCTGTTTTAATATTTGTTTCTACAGTATTATCAGCAAAGCATTTGAATGTATTCTTACTTTTTAATTATTTCCAGGTCCATGTGAAAAAATTCATGATGAAAACCTCAGAAAACAGTGAGTATATCTGTAGTTATGGTTAAGAAATAGCTACCGTATTTTTCGCTCCATAAGACGCACTTTACCCCCCCCCCCCCAAAAAAAAAAAAAAAAAACTAGGTGGAAATGTCTGTGCGTCCTATGGAGTGAATATAGTAATTTTTTATTTTTTTTTATTTTATTTTTTTACTTTCCTCTGCTGGTCCGGAAGAGTGGAGGACTCCTGGGTGGGGCGGGGGAAGCCCCCACCTCTCAGCTGATTTTTTTTTTAAAAAAATTTTTTTTGTACCATACAGTAAGTGCGTCTTATGGTCCGGTGCGTCTTATGGAGCGAAAAATACGGTAATGAACATAAGTAGACAATAGCATACACATTTCAGTGGTGTAAAAAAAATCCTCAAGTTTTAATCTTTACTGAAACAGCTTCTTTTGCCTTGTGGTTTGGCAGTATAGAGATGGTCTTTTATGGAAGTTAATTAACAACTAAATTTTTTATTTTTTTGTCTTTGTCAGGTATGAGAAGAGTTCTCGGTTCATGAAAGTAGGCTATGAAAGAGAGTTCCTTCGCTATTTACAGAGCTTGCTTGCAGAGGTTGAACGCCGAATTCGAAGAGGCCATGCTCGTTTAGCATTGTCTCAGACTCAACAAGCTTCAGGTGTAAGTACAAAAACAGATGGCAAATTAAACATTTACAAACCTTTGAATTTTTCTCATAATTATTCTTTAAAATAGAAAATTCATACAGACTTGCCCAAGGTTTATAGAATGTTTGAGTCATTTAATAAAAAACATTTAACTATTTGCATTTCTCAAAGTATGTAGGTTCTTACGTTGCTTTCTTAGCTCCTTGTAACTTTACACGCCTTGGAGAATAGCAGCATGGCACATAAGCCACACTACTATACCAAGTACATGACTTTTGCCTAACTATTCTGAACTCAGTAGAAACAGAATGATGAGCAGTATCAATTAAAGTACCTAAGGCTGTAATCCTGTACTCAGTTACCTGGAAGTAAGTCCCATTGAACTCGGTGGGGCTTACTTCTCAGCAGACATGCAAAGGACTGCACTGTTAATGAGTAAGCTCCTTTGTATGAAGTAGGAACGTAGCGTTCTTGTACATTAAACTTTACTGCAGAATTTTCTCTTCTGGTTATGGCAACTTTTTTCTTTGATATGAGTAGGGCAGTAGACATAACAGACTCCAGCCTTCCCCAACCTGGTGCCCTCCAGATTGTTTGGACTGCAACTTGTATATGCCTGACCATTGACCATGCTGGTTGGGGCTGATGGGGGTTGAAGTCCAAAATAGCTGGAGGGCAGCAGGTTGAGAAAGGCTGACATAGCCTAACACAGTAGAGCACTGTTTTGTTTCATTGCGTTTTTCTAGGTAGTTATTGACACTTCTGTTTTAATATTTAGCAAGCAGCAGGACCTACTGGTAAAAATGAAGAGAAGATTCAAGTCTTAACTGACAAAATTGATGTACTTCTTCAACAGGTAAAATTTGTCTTGAATAGTACAGAAATTTTGTTTACAGACTTGGATCAAGCCATTGTAATAGCTTTTTTCTCTCCCATAGATTGAAGAACTTGGTTCTGAAGGAAAGGTGGAAGAGGCTCAAGGCATGATGAAACTTGTTGAACAGTTAAAAGAAGAGAGAGAGTTGCTCAGGTCTACAACTTCAGTACGTAAGAGCCATAGAAACAAACTTTCATTTGTTTCCCGAAGGATTTCATCTGAACCCGAAGGATTACTGGCATCCAGTTGAGTGTGGGAGGAATACAGCAGATAGGATTGCCACTGTGCTCCCCTCGTCCTCAAAAACATCTAGATGGCCAATTTTGGCCATCTAGATCTAAAGACAGGAGACACTGAGGCACTGCCTGGATTCTGCGGAAGGTGGTGGTGCCTCGCTTCTCCCCTCCCAGCCCCCAGGAACACACACCCCCTTACCGAAGTTGGTCTTCTGGCTTTGGTTCCCAAGCAGCGCGGAAAGAACTGCAGTGGCTGTGAGGTGGGCGCTCCATGCTCGGACTCCCCACTGCGACCTCGGAAGGGATTTCTGAGGTTGCAATGGGGAGTCCGACTTCTATATGGCCCCCCAGACAAGGTCGGAGGGCCGTAGAATTGCACCCTAAATCCCTTACAAGTTCACAAAGAAAACCCTAATGACTGGGGCACAAATAGTTCACCATTGCAGAGCAAGCTTTGCAATAGGGACCTGCATGAACCCCCTAGTCATTAAAGCTTGTTTTGCACTGGTGCGCATCTCTAAAATAACATGTCACCCTCCACCTCCCCACAATACATGTTTAAATGCACCTATACACTGTAGCCTGGATCATGCATCACGTTTGTTTAGGGCAGGATGTTTTACAGAAAGCTGGATTCTTCCCCCCCCCCCCCCCATCATGGGTCAGTTTTTGATTTAGGGGTAAAATCAAAATCAGTTTTAGTTAATTCACGAAGATTATTTTTCATGTCCAGTAAAAGTTTCACTTTATTCCTTCGTCCAGTGCTGTGTAACACAATTGTTGGTTTGTTCCAGATTAAATCTTTGTGTTGATTTTGTTTCAGTGTTCAGAGTTGGTTATTTCATTTCTCATTCATGGTTTCAAACTCCAAAAGTGTTTGGATCCAAGACGTCAGTAAAGTAGTTACTTTAGGTATGCTAAAAGGGCATGTATGTGCTCAGTGGGACTGCTGACTTTTTCTTTGAGTAGCAGACCCCCATACCATATCATAAAGTACTTTTGAAACTCAAGGGAATTTCAGAAGTAATCTTACCACATGGCATGGGTTGCTTAAGAAGCTTATCCAGAGCCTCACTTGGGAACTAGTCATGTGGCTCTCCGGATTAATGCCTGGGTAGTTCTTGCTATGTCAAAATGTAGCTAGTGTGGGTTCATCACTGGGTTAGTAAACATTTGAGAGCAAGATCTGTCATGTCCTCCATCCTTATTCTTGTCCTGTACACCTTCATAAGATAGTACCAATAAAAGATCTTTAAGTGTGCAATCCTATGCAGGTTTAGGCAGAAAAAAGTCCTACATGGCTGGCTGGTGCATGCTAGGAGTTCTTTTTTCTGTCTAAACATGCATAGGGTTGTACCCTAAAAAGGCTTGGAACTGGCATAAAGCCAGCTCTAGTAGGATTTAGCATGATAGAAGAAGGTGACTATTCTTGTTATGTCTCATAAATGCATGTTTACGGTAATATAAATTCCTTTTGAGGTAGCCTTCTCATATTCAGGGGCAGTGTTCTGGTGCCATATTCTGTGTTGTTGGGGTAATATGCTGCTTACATTTTTTGTGAATGGAATTTTAGTAAGGTCTATTTTAAAGATGATGTTCTTACACTCAAATGCTAACACGGTTCTTATGATTTATTTTGTTGGATTTTAATTCTGTGTATTTTGTTAGCAAGTTGTTAGCCACCTTGGGGGCTCCTTGTGATTCAAAAGGTGGGATAGAAATGTGTTAAAAAAGATAGATTAAAGAAGTATATTCTGTTTACAGACAATTGAGAGCTTTGCAGCCCAGGAAAAGCAGATGGAAGTTTGTGAAGTCTGTGGAGCCTTTTTAATTGTAGGGGATGCACAGTCCAGGGTAGATGATCACTTGATGGGAAAACAGCATATGGGTTATGCTAAAATTAAAGCTACAGTAGAAGAATTAAAGGTATGTTCAGTGTGTGTGTGTGTGTGTACTTAATATTTTGTTCAATAAAAATACTGTATGAGCTAGTGAACACTGTCAACATCTAGCTCTGCTTGTATACATAAAGATGCCACTAGAAAAATTGTTTTAGAATGTGCCATTATGACCAAAAATGCTCAGAACCTTGTGACACTAAAGACACAATCCTATGCAAGTTTAGACAGAAAAAAGGCCAACAACTCCCAGCATGCTCCAGCCAGCATAGAGCATGCTGGGAGTTGTTGGCCTTTTTTCTGTCTAAACTTGCATAGGATTGTGTGCTAAGGAAGAGAGTTGTTCAGTATACAGTGTACTACCTATAGGTGAAAGTGTTGGTTTATTTCCATTTTCATCCACATTACGCAAAGGCTAAACTGCATACTGTCCATGATTATTTATAGGGAATTGAAAACCAAAAGTAAACTAATATATAAAACTAACCCCCTTTATAGGGTGAGAAAGCAATTGGATTAAAATAACTGGGCAGGTATAGATTTTTAGCTGTTCAGGAGCTCCGAAAGACAAATGTTAGCATTATACCATGGGTTTGAGTAAAAACATTAATCCAGTCTTGGAGCTGTCCCAATGGTGTTATGTGATCATGGCACTAATGTACATAATTTAGGTGCAACTTTTGATGTCTGAAATGTGTCCTGGTGATTATTGTTGGGGTAAAAGTATAAACAAGTATAGCTAGTTGTTTAACTCAGTTCAGAAATGGTCATATTTGGTTGACAGCCTACTCTGTAGAGAAAGGGTGGGAAACCTCTTGTAACCTGAGGGCCAAATTCAATTTTGGAGAAGCTCGGGGGGGGGCGCCTTCCAATCCTTCAAAAAATGTGAGCAGAGAACTTCCCTATTTTACTCTGCATATTTGTATTGTCATTAATAATCTGGTAATGGAGTTACTTCAGATCTTACCTAAAATAAATCTAGAACAATCTTAAACAGTCCTTAACTGATAGTAGTGTTCTCTTAGGAAGCTGGGTAGCTTCCAGTTCTTAAATTTAGAATCACAAATCATCTTTTCTGTAAGCCATTTTGTATCCATTTACTGTCTTACCTGTCTACTACCTATATTTTATCTAAACCTAAGCCATGTCTCTTTCTGTTTCTATAAGAGTAAAGATCCAAGTTTTACCAACATTTCTCCCTGGTAACTTTTATGGAATGATTTCCTTTTTAAGGAAAAATTAAGAAAAAGAACTGAAGAGCCTGAGCGTGATGATCGGTTAAAAAAAGAGAAACTAGAACGAGAAGAGCGAGAGAGAGAACGTGAAAAAGAAGAAAAGGAAAGAAAGAGGCGGCGTGAGGAAGAAGAAAAGGAAAAAGAGAGAGCTCGTGATAGAGAGAGACGAAAGAGGAGTCGTTCACGAAGCAGACATTCAAGCAGAACGTCTGACCGGAGAGGGAGTCGGTCAAGGGACCATAAAAGATCCAGAAGCAAGGAGAGAAGAAGAAGCAGGTACGTGTCTGGGAATTGACTAAAGATAGTACGCTGATATGAAGTGAACTGAATTCATTGAGGTTTGTTTCCAGGTGTTCAATATAAAACTGCCTTCAGAAATTGAAGCCAACGTTTTCTCACAACTTGTTAAACCCCCTTGAGATGTCAGGTTTTTAGATAATTTTGACAAATATGAAGTATGGAAGTGCTTTAACCACTGCTTTTAAAAAATGTTCAGGAGTAGAGATCGACGCAGAAGCAGAAGCCATGATAGGTCAGACAGAAAACACAGATCACGTAGCAGGGACAGAAGGCGGTCAAAGAGCCGGGATCGGAAATCTTACAAGCACAGAAGCAAAAGCAGAGAGCGAGAACAAGACAGGAAATCTAAGGAAAAAGGTTAGTTCGCGTGACTGGTCTAAAATTTCTCTGCAGAGCTATTACATGGTCCATATTACATGTGAAAAAACGTTATTTTTCTCCAGACTCCTCATGTACTCCTATAAATAAACTCTTAAGCCCTTTGAGGCACTTCCTCTCTCTCTCCCAGTATTGTAGCATATCAGATATACAATCCTTGGATTCCAGGTAAATGAGTGCAAGTTGCAGTGTCAAATGAGTTAGCCTCTTGAATAGCTGCCAACTTTTACTACATCCATAAACTAGATGCATTTGTGTGTATATTCAGTTAAGTCTTTTGTTGCTATCTTAGGTATTCATTATACAACTTGGCAACATTAACTATATTAATTGGTGAGACTTAGGTAGTTGTTTTTTTAAAGAGAGTTTTTGTATCGGCATGGGGTAATCTACATTCTCATAAATACCTTCAGTCGCTTCCCCTCAGCACACATTTTCCCCCAGTCTCTGTTTTTCATCCTTGCCTACATCTCTAATTGGAAAATTTGAAGTAGCCTAATCAAAGTAGGTTCTTGACATGCTAATTTTATTTAGATCTTACTTGGAATATCTTTTAATAAAAA
This sequence comes from Shinisaurus crocodilurus, assembly GCA_021292165.1. NCBI lineage: Eukaryota > Metazoa > Chordata > Lepidosauria > Squamata > Shinisauridae > Shinisaurus > Shinisaurus crocodilurus. Next base: position 62,273,290 of record CM037881.1, on the reverse strand, counting down.
TCAGTGTTAGTGAGTGTGGTAGTCTTCTTTCTGGTTGAGACTGCATTGGTATCTACTCATTTCACAGAGGCATACTGTTTGAGATTTTCTCCAACCAAAAATAAAATTAAATTCTGATTTCTCAAATAAAGGATCCATAGTAGCTTTTTCTCAAGTGCAGTACAGTGTCTGTTTTTAGATGACACACATGCATGTATCCATGTCTTGTGCTTGAAGAGGTTTGAAGGGATAGAGGTACACCCTCTTTATAAAAGATGTGTTGGGTAATGTCTGTCCTCTAGAACAACTTTCAGTGTGTCTTCCTTTGAGACTAGGTGTGCCTGTTATCCTTCCATTTTCAAGCCCCTTCTCAAAGTAATGTAGAAAATTGCCTCTGTTTCACCTCACCTTGCTAATATATTCACTTTCTACCTTAAATTATTCTGTTTGGATTGGTAGGGTCTTCTTTCTCAGCACAGGGGTCACTTGTAGTGCAATCCTATGCACATCTACTCAGAAGTTCAATGGGGCTTACTCCAAACTAAGTGAATAGAATTGTAGCCTTCTTCGTGAACAGTACGATTGCTCAGTGCTCTACAAAGTGCTTTGTGACCTTCACATTAAAAAAAAACCCACTACACTTTTTGAATTGTGACACTTTCCCCATCATTAGAAGCTTTTCTTCTTCAATTTTAGGTATAGTATTTCACAGAATCCTATATGGTTTCTTTAGTTGATGAGTTTGTATTACCTTATGGTGGTGTGATACATCATGATATTATAATTATTGCCATAATTTGATACAATTATCTGTTACTGGTCTCTGGAAACAATTGTCTCAGTTTATGTGTGGCATATTTCTTTGCATTAATGTAAAGTTATATGCCTGCTTGATGAAAGAATTAGTGCCCAAGTACCCAAATCTGTGGTGAATAAATTAATGCGAATGATTCAAAGATATGGTTGTGTTCCAGTGAGGCAACCCCATTCACTCAGCTACATCTACGATAGCCAGCAATTGGAGCCTGGTGTGTGGGTACTGTTCTCAATGGTGGCATCAATGTAGGCTGCAAATTTTATTGTAGTGTTAATTGCCTCTAGAGAAGAAAAGTGAAATAACAATAGAATACCTGGTTGTATTTACAAAAATTGTAGCTATGTTGTCTCTGGGCTCTGCTTCATGCTTCTATCTGCAGTATCTTTCATCTGGATTTTCCAAGCACTGTAAGATGCCTGAGTTGGAACACAACTAAAGTGTTGTAGCCTAGAAAAGTACTTCATAATGTTAATGGCATGCAACAGTAGATGTTTATCTGAACCAGTGACAGGGAAGGTGACTGTTGTAGAAGTCTTCAATTTCAGTTTACCAGAACATACATTTCATCCCAACTAATTACATGTAAAGAAATGGGTATACCAATTCTTGGATTTCCCCCCTGCCTGGTCCTTCTATAATACAGTTAGTATGGCTCAACTAGTCTGCATTCACAGGTGACTTTTTTTTTAAACTACAGGCCTGGTTATTTTTTCGCTTTCCCTCCTATAACTTTTTGTTATTGTGGTTGCACTTACAATTTGACTTCTATATCGCCTTAGCATTACTCAAACATGTTAATAATTGCTAAGCAGTTGTTTGAATGTCTGTCCTTATTGCAGGTCCCTTATTCTATTCTCTGTCACAGCATGCTTTGAATAAATTCAGTTTATTACGCACAGACCTTTCTGAAGAAAACATCAATGAAGATAAAAGGGTGCAGAAACTTTCCCTAGCCTAGTAATGAGGAACAGAATTGTAAGCAAATTCTGCTCATTATCTTGCTTAAATTGGAGCTTCATGATAAAGTCCCCCACATCTGAGAGGCTAGCAGTATAAGCAGAACAGATAGCACCAGGAAAAAGGAATGAATACTTGTGGAGATTAGTTCATACCTATGGGCAAAATAAGCTTTCAATTCCATTGATTTGGTAGTAAAACTTCCCTTCCTGCCCCCACCACCACCACCGCAAGATTTAACTGCATCCAATGAAACAATGAAGTTGCTCTTATTTACTCACAACTAATACATGTTCACTTGAGCAGATGGCACCCCAGCATTTGTAGGGCATGTGTGCCCATGATTAGAAAAGCAATTTTCAAGCGATATCCAAAATGAACATACTCCTTTGCAGGTATTCTATGGGGGGGAAATCAAATCATTCAACAAATAGTTACAATTATTCTTGAACTCTTCAAAGCTGCATCTTTTATTTAAGTAAACACTTGAAGACACAATTGTCATAGCATAGGTTCATCTTTCAACCCACAGGTCAATAACTATTTTATAGTTGCCCCCAAAAACCCTCTTCCATCTGTCCAAACTCAAAGCAACCCTAAAACTACTCCAGGAGAATCTACATATTATGCCCATTTATAGGGCTGTTGAGCTCTATCGTATCTACATAGGACAGAAGATAAGCTTATTGGACTGACTGCTAGTCCTCTGCGGGGCAACAAGACTGCTGTTCCTCAGTGGATCTACATGTGAATCGGCGATGCCTAATAAAGCAAAAATGGAAGACTTTCAAAAAGGTCAGTTAGTGCCACCTACCCAGGCAATTATCACACAGAACAGACAACTCTTAAGAGTTCCAGTTAACTGGACTTCTGTGGCTGCTTTTCTCCAGGTTTCAAGTATTGGGTACTTTCCCTTAGAGAATGGTTCCCTTTCTTGTGCATTTTTTCAGTTTTTTTTTTACTGTTACCTGTTTAATAAAGATGCTCTAAGTTTTCTTGGAAGCAGGAATTGAAGCTTTCTTTAAATGTTTTTCTCCTGTGGGAGGCCAAAAGCCTAGTATTATTCTGACTTTCCCAGAACTTCACCTAGAAAAGTACTTCATAATGTTAATGGCATGCAACAGTAGATGTTTATCTGAACCAGTGACAGGGAAGGTGACTGTTGTAGAAGTCTTCAATTTCAGTTTACCAGAACATACATTTCATCCCAACTAATTACATGTAAAGAAATGGGTATACCAATTCTTGGATTTCCCCCCTACCTGGTCCTTCTATAATACAGTTAGTATGGCTTTGAGAGGTTTTTTCTATTTGTTTCTTTGTTGCTTTTGCATTAAATAAATCCATCCAAAACAGCTGGTATACTCTGTCTGGATGTTTACAGAAGATTTTGTTCATCATGCTGGTTAGAGAAATACCCAGGTGATTAAACAACTACAGTGTACCCCACGTATACTACACACATTTACGGTAATATATAAATAGCTGTTTAATGGGACAAAAACCTGGTAACAATTCCTCATATGAAAACTGCTCACCATAGTGGTCCATGCATTGAGTATAAGAGGAATACACTTACCTTAAGACACAAGACTATCTGATAGTTCTTCCCCTAGTTCCTCTGGGTAAACACGTGCTTCTGGCTTTACTAATTTTACTTATGGCTCTTCATAAATACAATCCATTGTCAGACTCTCTTCTACAAATCCCTGCTATTGAGACAGCTACTTGCCTTCCTCTGTTTAATAACAGTGAGTCCCATTAAGCCAGGTATGGAGAACTTGTGGTCCTCCAGATGTTTTGACCTACAACTCCCGTGATCTCTCGCCATTGGTTGTGCTGGCTAGGGCTGATGGACATTATAGGCCAAAACAGCTGGAGAGCCACAAGTTGCCCACCCCTGCATTAAGCTATTACCTTGGATCAAACTAGGTTGCTATGTCTGGGCCAATTCACACATAATGACAGCCCACAGGTTTAGCAACCCATGGGCCACTGGGAAGAGAGCGGACATCCACTTGCACTTTTAATCTGCTTGTTTGTAGGTTGTTGAGTATGATGTGTGAGGCCAAAGCGCTGGTTGTTTAGCAGCTAAACAAGTAGTTAACCCAGCAACAAACCATGGGCTCACTGCTGGGTTGTTTAGCCCCTAAACCCAGTACTCTGGGTTCACATGTCACAGTCAACAACCTACAAGCAGGCCAGTCATAGGTTGTTGATTAAAAGGGAAGTGGCAGGCATGCTGCAGGTAGTGCATGAAAAGCCATGGGTTGTTCAAACCGTGGGCTGTTACTATGTGTGCATTAACTTGTAATTGTTTTGTATGTAAAAATAAAGGTGCAGATTTGCCAGTGAGGTAAAAAATTAGCAAACCTGTTACTGCTTTGAAGGTTACTTTTTTTGCTCCCCGCAGTCATGGATTGTTAAATATCAGCCTGATGGTGCACCTACACAGACTTTCTCCCTTCCTGGCAGTGGTGGCAAATAGGGAGACAACCCCAACTGTTGGTGAGGTGATGGGGCATAGCAGGCAAATGAAGGTAAAACAGGTGGGGGATGGTCTCTGGAAAAAGTGAGGGAGAAGCAGTTACTACCAATTGGGGGGAGTCCATAAAGCTATAGTTAGGTATGGGAAAGCTTTTGACCAGAGCTATTGACTATCAAAAAGATAAGCATGCAAATCTGTATAAATGACAGATTATTGCAGTATAAAATTAATGTGTCATTAAAACTTCTGACAGTAAATACATAGTGATTTAAACAGCTACACTGAAGGTCGGCTCCAAGTGTTTGTTACCTTAGGGCCATATGTACCGTAAAGACAGAGTAAGTTTTCTTCACCTGTAGAAATTAACAGTTGCTAGTTCAAACTGTTAAGTCACTCAGCCAGCAGTCTAACTGTTCAAAGTTAAAACAAAAACAACTTTTATTTTTTCAGCAGATTAGACATTGGCATCTGCTGTTTTAAAGAAGTCTGATACAATATATGTTTGAGCTAAATTAACTGTTTGAGGGTTGTGTACTGTGATAAATCTGTGGTTTCATACATATTTTAATGCTAATCTTTTATAGTAGGTAGTTTGGGGTTAGAGAGCATCTATGCAGCTTGTGGTTTTGACCAGAACTATCAAACAGGTGACTGTTTTCTTCCATTGTAATTTAAGCAGTACTGTCTCCCCTCTATGCTATCCTGTCCACTTTCCCTCTAAGCTCTGCTATTCACCTCTTGTTCTTTCGGATTAAATAGTTAATCTAAAATTAATACTATAATTTTGATCTGTAGCTCGTCTCAGCATATACTCCAAACCTGAGAAATGTGATACCATAATGTGTGTTTACTGTGAAGTCCATGGTCAATGTCTTCTTTCATGGCAGAAAAGAGGGGATCTGATGATAAAAAAAGTAGTGTGAAGTCCAGTAGTCGAGAAAAACAGAGTGAAGACACAAGCATGGACTGCAAGGAAGGCGATGCTAAGAATGAGGTCAATGGGACCAGTGAAGACATTAAATCTGAAGGTGACACTCAGTCCAATTAAAACTGATCTGATATGACCTCAGATCAGACAGAGGTAAGTGCATTATTTCAAACTTTGATTAGGGCTTTTTGTTACTGTTTAACAGTGCAGCGTAAGTATGTACAGATGAAGATGGAGCTAAGTCAAGTAAGAAGAGATACTAAAGCAGCTTCTGAAGGAAAACACAGTGTAGTCCTGCAAAAACTTTTGAGGTACATTGTTTTGTATCGGCTATTTTGTAGCAGATTCATACCCCCATTAGTGTGCCTCTTGGGAACATATTTGTAATTATAGTCACCATAGAAGTTAATTATCCTTTTTTTTTTTAATTTTTAGGGGATTTGTTATCTTTTTTAACACTTGAACTGATTTTGTAATTAAGTCCATATTGTGTTGGTGCATCAGAAACATTTGCTTTAATACTTAATATTTGAGGCACATGTTGGACTATTTTGTTTTTATATAAACTGCTAGTATTTCTTTGTCAAGGATGTTTCTAGTTTTTTTGCTTTGCCTTGCATTCTAATGCAGTTTGTTCTGTAACTCGAGAGCCAGTAGCATTGGATTGATGGAAGTGTAGGGTTTATGAATAATTGCAGCTGACTACCATACCTCACACAGCGTTGGTGTTGTGAGCGGCCCATGAAAAGCCAAATTAAAAATCAAGGATTCAGTCAAACTAAGCAGGTACTCATGCCAGGTACTCCTTTCTCTACCCACATCCATGTTTGAATGCTGTTGCCTGTAATCTTTAAGCTTACTGTTGTGTGTTTTATTTACAAAAAGTGAAAAGGAATCTTTGTGCATATTGTGAAAATTGTTAACCTGATTTTAACTTGATTGGAATTTTCTTTCAACTATGTGTAGGGATGCAGTGCTGCCCAGAATTAGATATCTTTAAAGAGTATTAAATGCAATAAATACTACATAATAACCACCTTCTTACATTCAATGCATTTCAAGTCTTTAAGAGGTATGTGTTTATAATTTCCTACTGTGTAGGAGAATTGCCAGGCAGCCATGGCACTCAGCAACATATACTGGCTACCAGACTTGGGAGGCAAATGAAAATAAAGGCCAATGTCAGAAACACCCAATAGGTATATATAAATGGCAAGAATGTATACAACCACATTGCATAGTTAAATGAAGCTAAATCTTAAATATAAATCACCCATTCTTGACCTATGATATTTCATGGTCATTCCTTTAAGGAATACACCGAAATAAAAACCAGCTGATACATTTATTTCCTTGCAATATAGTTAAAATAGTTTTAGCATATCTCCTAAGAGCTGCTTATTCATTATAGTGCAGGCCTATGCATGTTTATTTGGAAGTAAGCTCCATTGTGTTCAATGAGACTTACTCCCAGGTAAGTATGCATAGAATCGCAGCCCTAGAGTGCAATCCTTGAGTATTGATGTTGCACACCCTCCATTCATTTCAGTGGTACTTGCATTTCACCCCTGTGCAAGTCCTGCTGGAATACATGAAGGCTTCCCAACAGCAATGATTGGTGAATTGTGACATCATGTTTGTCCTTAACTGTCAAATACTTAAGGGGTTTTAGGTGTAATATTTATGAGAAAATTTTGAAGAGTTAAGCGGGCAGCAAGCAAGACAGTATTTAGGAGTGGAAAATGAAAGTAATCTCTGTTCCCACTATCTGACTCTCTTTTCCCAACATTTTCCGTTATAGGACATCCATGTGACAAGTCTGCGAAGAATCCTGAAGACTGCTAATATGAAGATCTGCTTTAAAATGAGGTGAAAGAAAGCTGTAGTGGCATAGAAAAAATTAAAGTTCAGTTAGATTTTTTAAAAATAAAATTTAATTCAGGACTGTTGTGACCTCTCAGAATGCAGAGAAGTTAATAAGCAAACAAGCTACTGAGAATTTAAGTCCTTTTACCATTTTTTCCTATAAGACTTTTAAGATTATAAATCAACATAACCTGAACACATGGCTTGCTCAGTGTTTAATTGCAAGTTTTCATTCTTGAACTTGGAGACACAAGGAATAGATGTTTAGTATTTGTGTGACTCAGACTAAAACAAATCCCATTTTTACAACCAGGCTATACCTAGCTTCTTGATATACCCTAATGGAAATAAAGTATCTATGAATTTCTGTTATACATTCGATTGTCATTGAGTGTTTAATATTAAATAGACTTCTTTCCAAATAAATGTGTTCAAGCTCATTCTTCTCCTCTCCCCCCCCCCCATCAAAAGGAGGCATATGGGGCTTTTTCTTGACTAAAATTTACATAACTGTCCAAATTCTGACCTGATAGTTTCCTTAACTTTAAAGAATGTAAATAAAGATTTAGCAGATGATATTGCAGTTATTTCCATGTGATGGTGTTCTTTCCTATTTGTACTAAGCCACAGTACTTCCCATGATCTGTATACAGTAATACCTTGGATTGCAAGTAACTTGGTCTGAGAGCGTTTTGCAAGACGAGCAAAACATTTTAAAAATGTTTGACTTGATAAACGAGCAAGGTCTTCCAAGACAAGTAGGTAGGGATGTAACCGCTCGCCTCGAGTGGGCATAGCGGGCCGAAATCCACCCCGCTCACGCCTGCCAGAGACTCGCTTTGATATCAGAGTGTTTTGGATTACAAGCACGGTTCCGGAACGAATTATGCTTGCAATCCAAGGTATTACTGTAATAGGTTAGATATAATCTATGGAAACTATTCCAGCTACTTGGAATAGTTGTACATATACAATTGTAAAATGTATATGTACAAGTCATTACACAAGGTTTTGGATCTTTGCACTGTTGGTGAGAAGTGATTCAGCGAAGAGAGTAGGCAGCACAACCTTAGAGTGTGTGTGTGTGTTGTGTGTGTGTGAAGGGACAATGGAAACAGAAGGCCATATGTACATACAATCTGCGGCAATACATATATCAGCGGATGCACCGTGTCAAAATATTTTTATAGATAGTCCAGCCAGCCCAAATTACTAGGAGTAATTCTAGTTTGGGAGTAGATGAGATTGTATAAAGTCTCACCTTAGCTATTAGAAGTAAACCGCTTTGGCAAATGAGCATAGCTTCCCTACACATGAATTATGGTGTGCCTTTGCAACACAGAATCATATACAAGAGACAGAACAATCAGGCCTAAAACAAAGCTTTAATTTGGGGGGGGGGGACACTTTAAAAAACAGCAGTTACCCTGTTACAAGTTAATAGTGCATAAATTAAGCCTCCTTTGGAAACAGTTATCTTAAGTTTGCAGGATAATGCAACACACAAATACAACAATTTCTTTTTCTTAAGTTTGCATTATTACATGCCTTAACATTTTTTGTACAAAACTACAAAAATAGTATTCTAAATGCATAGATTTGCTCAGTTACCAGCATTGCTATATAATCTCTTCCACTCACATTTAAATAGTATGTGTTGTTATTATGGGACAGAAGTTGATAATGGGAAACGCTTTAAACTTGTTACTCTTGGCAGAACTATTAAATTTGTATAACATTTAACATTGGAACTATTTTTGGCCCATGTAACTGTTGTTTGATAAGGAAAGGTAAAAATAATGTTCTACAGCAATATATTATGGATTCTTGGAATGAAAACTGTTGGGCAAGAAAAACATACTAAGGATTTTATCCCCAATAGTGTGCTTCCTGTACTCAGTGGACTTGTCTTATTAACCCAGAGAAGGTACTAAACACTACTGTTATTTAAAATAAATAAAAAGACAAGCAACTACAATAACACAAGTACTTCTATGGTAACCTTATCCTGAATATAATCTCTTAACCATATAGGCCCTGTTTAGATGCAACAGCGGCAAATCGTGGGTTAATTAATCGGAAGTTGCATATTCAAAATAGGCAATTCGTGGGTTAGTTAACCCACGATTTGCCCATTTTGAATATGCAACCTCCAATCGGAGGTTGCTCTGTGACATTTGAACCCAGATACTGTGGGTTAATCATGGGTTAAAACAACCCAAAGTTAACCTAACAACTAATTGTAGGTTAACTTTGGGTTGTTTAGCCCATAGTGTCCTAATTCGCACATCACGGAGCAACCTCCAATCAGAGGTATATTCAAAATGGCAGCGGCACGCAGCCTTGGCAAATTAACCCACAATTTGCCGCTATTATGTGCAAACCGGGTCACTGTCTCAATAAGTTCACACTGCTTGACAATTCATTAAGTGCCAGACTCCAGTTGACTGAGGGAACAAGTACCTATTGGGAAAATAGTTGTGGTTATTTTTTCTCACGGAACCATGTTTCTGTCTGTTCATTTGATAGAGTACATATGAGACTTCTAAAGTGCTTGAGCTGTACAGGAGCTTAGTGCTAGCTCCAGTCAGCAAATATTAACTGAAGTATAAATGTCAAGAAAAATGATGTGTCTAAATTGAAAATTATCAATATATAAAAAATATTCACTAGTAACCTTAACAAGAATGTTAGTTTTTATATGACTTAATCCACTGCTATAAATATTAAACTTCAATATGTCAGCTTAGCTGCTTTAGTGTTGTAGCAGGGTCTTTCCATCAGTGTTGTTGCTGCAGCATTTCTGAAAGGAGAATTGGTGCTTCTCACTAAAACTAGCTCCAGCTCTTGAAAATCCTGAAGCCTGGCAACATCTTTATCCTTGAATGAATAAAAAAATAAAATTATTTAATTGATTGGACATAGTTTAAAGCAGTTTTAATTGTGAAAGAAAATTATAAGATGGGCGCACGCACTGAGAGTACCAGATGGAATACTGTAAAGTGCTACCTTAAGTGTTGGGCAGTGCCGTCTAATGAGGCTGCCCGTAACCCTCTGAACTTTCCTGTGGCCATCTAAACAGCATCTAGCAGTCACAGGAATGTGCCCCCAGTTATGGAAAAATATCCCACATCGTAAGTTGTGGGAGTGACTCCCTACCCAAGAAATAAGTTTATCATACTGACCCACATCACAGTTTGATGCAGAGTAGTATAGTGGGCTACTCAGTCGTAGTAAGATACACCATGATCACTCATTAGCCCTCTTCAGGCATTCACAGCAAATGTGTATAGATGGCAACAGAGCCATATGTGTAAGCTCTACTCCCCAACATCTCCACTGGAGCCTTTCATAGGTAGAGCATGATGGTCTGGAGCAGAGATTCTATGTGTGCATGCCTGAAGAGAGCTTTAGTCACTGCCATCGGTAAGTGAGAGTAATATCAAATCATGCAAATAAGTTGGAGTCACAGTTCCCTGGTTGATGTCATGAGCTACAAACAAAGATATGCTAACTATTAGAGCAGGGCTGGGAAACCTTTCGGTCTGAGGACCAAATACAATTTTGGAGAAGCTGACAGGGGCCACATTCCAGTGGTGGGTGGGGCCAAAGGCAAAGAGGGTGAAGCTAAGGTCAAAAGGGACACTGTAATGGGCTAGATGAGGGCCAATAAAACCAAATCCCGTCAAGTCGGAGGCCCTCTGGATTGGTAGTTCCCATTTCCGGGAATTCGGTAAGAAACTTGTCCTAGATGGAGATGCACTCCTGAAGACAGAGGTATGGCGCTTGGGAGTAGAGGCCCAAGTAGCCTTGGTGGCTTGGAGTGCTTTTAGCCAGCTTTGCCTGGCCTGCCAGCTATGACCACTCCTGGGTAGGCATAGCCTGGCCACAGTAGTTCATGCACCTGTTACTTCCAGCCTAGCTTACCGTAATGTGCTCTACATGAGGCTGCACTTGAGGACAACATGTGGTGGCTATATTGCTGTTGGAAAGAGTTTTCTTTATGTGCCAGGCTCAAAAGCTAAAACACTGAATGCAGCCAGCCACCTTAGAAATGCTAGTCTTGCTAGGAGCATGTTTCTAATAAGCAATAGGAATGGAGGGGTGGGTTGCTACTCCCTCTGCCGGTAATTGCATTATGCCGGTATTTTTCCTAGTGACTGGTTATTTTCCTAATGGATTAAAGTAATCATTAAATTACAGTACTGAACTACCAACAAAAATATTTTAACTATGTCGTTTAAATTACTTTTCACAAAGTACTTGTATTACCACTCTGCTAATTTGAAGTTTAACTAGTGCCCATCATTAAGAAGCTGCATTATACTGAGTCAGACCATTGGTCCATCTAGCCCAGTATTGTCGACACTGACTGGTAGCGGCTCTCCAGGGTTTCAGGCAGGAGTCTTTCCAAGCCATAGTTGGAGGTCGGGGATCGAACGTGGGACCTTCTGCATGCAAAGCATGTGCTCTATCACACTGAGCTATGGTCCCTCCCTACAGCACCTGGTATTCCAAGGTGGTCACCCATCCAAGTACTAACCAGGCCTGACCCTGTTTAGCTTCCGAGATCGGGATGTTCAGATTGCTGCAGGGCTGGGAGCATTCAGGATTCTTAAGAGAGCCAGGCTGCTCTCAAGTTGTGTAACTTATGAGGCAGGCCACACCTCATGCTGACCATCAGCTCAATCAGTACAGTCTCGTTAGATGTTCTACCTAAAACAGTTGATATCAATATTCTGTAAACTTTGTGAACTGATGAGCCAGTTCTCAATTTGAAACCAGTATATTCTTATAAAGGACTACATGGGCTTGCACTCTCGGACTGCTCTGTTGTCTCGTATGCCATAGCTGAAAAGGTCCCAGGTTCAAACCCTAGCGGCTCCACTTAAAATAATCTTGTGTAACTGATGGAAAAACATTTTGCCTGAGACATTGGACACTGGTTGACAGTGTCCCAGTGGTCGAAGTCAGCATTTTTTAATGCTCCCCCATACAAAAACTTTCTACACACACAAAAATGGCATATCAGAGAGAAAGGTTCTAGCTTGGTGTAGTAGAGTGGTCTCTCAGATGAGCCAATGTCACCTTTCTCCATCCATTGCTTATCTCTGCTTAGCAGCTAATTAGCCCAAGGAATTGGGAAGGAGAGGAGTAGGGTAATTTTAATCACCAAGGAGAAAGATGGCAACTATGCTGGAGAATAGGGCTGTTCATACAACACAACAGCTGTGGCACATGCGAGGTGCTTGTGGCCGCCATTTTGAATAACCCCCACGGGGGTTGTCATCTTGTACGAACCCAGCAAGCGTAGGTTATGCAAGGGTAAAACAATCCTCACATAGCCCATGGTCTGTTTTAGGGTTATGTGAGGGTTGTTTAACCCTTATCTAACCCACGCTTGCTGGGTTCACAGGACACAACAACCCCCAAGCGAAGGTTGCATATGTAACCTGTTGACTGGCATGGGTTAAATAATCCATGACAAGCTGTGGCATGTCATCTGAACTTGGTCATTGGCTGCTACCTGAAATTTTTGGAAGGAAACTAGTAGATATCTAGGGATACTTTAGGATAAGCTCCTCTTCCTGCATGAGCAAGGAGGTATTTAATGTTTGCTCACACTGGGGAAGAACAAGTTCAGATGACCCCAAAGGTCAATTCTCAGAGATACAGCATACTATTAGATGGCATCATTTCCATCTGATGGTAATTTCCATCTGATGGTAATCCTGTCTCGGCCATGAAACTCACTGGGTGACTTTGGGCCAGTCACTGACTCTCAGCCTAACCTACCTCACAGGGTTGTTGTGAGGATAAAATGGAGGGGAGGAGGAGGATTATGTAAGCCGCCTTGGGTTCCTTACAGGAAAAAAGGTGGGGTATAAATATAATAAATAAAATTTCCCTACAAAACATGGCTTTTTCCCCCTACACAAACATGTGGTTTAGGCGTTAGCTGTTTGGCATGGTTGGAAATATGAATTATTTTAAGGGCTACTAATACCAAAGGACAGAATTTTAAAGACATAAAATGCACAGAAAAAAATAGAATAGGCAAGGTCTGGAGAAGCCCTTATACAAGGAGGAGGCACTTCTGCTTGCAAAAGGGAGGGGTGTTACCAATCCCAACCAAGTTTTCACTCCCAGCTGCTTTCCCCCTCCAAAGTGGCTTTTTGGGGATTTGAGGTGCTGGAGTGGGAAGGAAAAGCCCTGTTGCACAAGTGGAACTCCACTCATAGTTCTTTGGATCCTTCTCAATACTCCTTTAAACGTGCCATAATAAAATTACATATGGAGATCATAAACAACAGGCATGGTCTAACTTTGACATGATCACTTGTTTGGTGGTGAAGGGCCCTGGCTTCAGCTGCTGTTCAGGAGCAGGGAGCCTACCTCTTCCTTGCCCCCAACAGCTGGTCTGTCTGAAAGGAATATTCTTGCACACAGCAACATGTGCAGCCTCCTGCTGTGCATGAGGGCCTCTGATTTGGGCCTAAAGCTTGGCCAATAAAATAAGCACAAATTTGGCATTATTAGAGGATAAATCAGCTGAGTATAGTGTACTCTACTGCTCTACTATGTGTGTGCCAGACACCTAACAGAAAAGTCATAATCTATTGCCTGTTCAAGGCAATAACCTGGGCTAGTTTTTATATTGTCGGTATTCTACGATGGATGGGGATCTGTTTCCACCAACGTGTCCAAAGTAGAAGTGTCACCATATAAACAAATACCTACAGAAAAATGTTAGTCCTTACCTTTCTTACCAGTGTATTGGGTAGCTTTCTAATCTTCTCCACTTGTTCAGGATTAACACCCAATTCGCAGCAACTCACTCTGAGCAGATCCTGGTAAGTCAGCTCTTGTCTGTCCAGTTCAATTTCAATGAAGTCATTCTCTTTAGGATTCTGAACTCTTACTTTTAGCACCAATTCTATATAATTGTATGGGGGGGGGGGAGAGAAGAATTTAAATGAAGTTAATCACCACTAACAAGTAGGGAAACTGAAATGGCAATCACTGCAATCCCAAACCCATTCCTTTGCAAGTATGCCTCTAATTTCAAAAATAAATTCACTGCTAAGGTTTTTAAAAGTTCAGCCTGTGTTATTTATATTTGGGTTCTGTTTTCACAAAGACTGTCAGGGTCACAATCCAGGAGACGTCTGTGGTGACAAGGTCCCATTGAAATCAATGAGACTAAAGCAGTGGTGGGCGGTCTTCAGGCTTGCAGCATGAACATAAGAGCCATGCTGGATCAGACCAAGGGTCCATCTAGTCCAGCATTCTGTTCACACAGTGGCCAACCAGCTGCTCACAGGATCCCACAAGCAGGACATGAGTGCAACAGCACCCACCTGCCCATGTTCCCCAGCAACTGGTGTACATAGGCATACTGCCTCTGATATTGGAGGAAGCACAGTAGGACTAGTAGCCACCAATGGCCTCCATGAAGAGGTGTAAGGGGTTCCTGGTTTTTAGAACCCTGAGATCCACCAACTGCAGCCTACTTTGTGCAAAAGATAAACACTTAGAATTAAAGAATTCTTAGGCCAGGAATTTGTTCCAAGTACCAGAACTGAACAGAGCTCACAATCTTTCCACACAAAAATCAATTCCTTGTGACCCCAAGGTTTCATAATTTCAGAAGTATAGTTTAGGACTGATAGAGTCATTTTGTTGCTGCTGTAAGTCAGAAATCTTTGCTAATCTACTACAAATTGCCGAGAGATCTACCTTCTGCCCATCCCTGTACTAAAGTACACAATTCAATTTCCTGTACTTTAGTCATGATTTTTGTTGGCTTACTTGACCGCAGATTCTCAGACAAATGTGTGAGTGATGTCAGCAGGGCTCAAAAAGAATGAAAAACTACTAGTTGGCAAAAATATCCTTTAAAATGGGAAAAGAACAAAAAGGAATAAGCTATGGCAAATTTATTATTAAATTACAATTTGCATGAAGTAAAACCTAAGTGAGTTGTATAACTTGCAGAAATGTATTTTAAAAACTATTGAGAAAATAAAACACAGGCACCCTGCCAACTTTTTTTTTTAAAGCTCCACTAGGTAACTTTTCAAGTACTGGCCTACAGACAATTGTAGTAAAAGTAGTATCATTAAACGCACAGCAGAGGAACTGCTCCAGTCCATTAGAATTACTTGAGAATATTAACAGGCATTTGGCATTTCATAGATAGAGTTGGAAGGAGCCTACAAGGCTATCGAGTCCAACCCCCTGCTCAATGCAGGAAACTAGAGGAGGGGTCTCCCATCCAAGTAATAACCAGACTTGACCCTGCTTAGCTTTCCACGCTCAGACAAGCTGAGCCAGCATAAGCAACAGGCATGGGGTAGACTGAAGAAGCAAGTGGGGTGGGGTCTAGGACAGATATATATGAAAGACGCTGAGGAGCACAAGGTGGAAAGGTGACTCAGGGTACTGCCATGAAGATCTGAGCTTCTGGGTCTTTCTAGCCAGTCCTAGTACCCATCTAATCCTCTTGCTCTGTGGTGGCTGCTGGGTCTTAATTTTTTCTTGTATCTGATTAGTGCTAAATCTGCTAAAAATGTCTGCATCTGCAGATTTTATGGGGCCCCAGATTTATGATACCCTATTTTTAAGCAATTAGATTTTAAAGCCGGCCAGCTTTTGAAGATAACTGTCTGCAGTGGCACACAGGATACTCAGAAAGCACATGATGCCATTCTATTGCTGAAGCTAAGTAGGTGGAAGACGCCTTGGGAGCCATATTTAAGTTACTCTGAGCTCTTCAGAAGTAGAGCAGGATAAAAATATGGCATGTACAGGACAGATAATCAGAGTAATGTAATGTTTTGAAATGTTGCATTGGCACAATTGTTATGCGTATGCCCCATTCTTAACACTTGCATGCTTGCACTGCAGGTCTGAGGGCTGGGCCACATGGACTCCAACATAAATTGTCTACTTTAGAAAAACTGTCTATTTCCTCTGTAACAATATCAGCATTCCTTTCACTAAACTGAGCACCTGCCAACCTTTATCGTTTCTGAGATACAGCTCCTTTTTTACAACAGTTTTTTCAAAAGCTTCTTCCCCCCTGCCCCATGACAAGCCTCCATTTCTCCTTTCTCTCGAAGTAACTGTACAGTGTGGAACCCCAGCTTCTGAACACATTACGCAGGGGAAGGAAGTGGGTGGGTGGACCACAGAAACACTGTGGCAGTGAGTGGTGCCCAACACCAGGGGTGTGCAGAAGGTAGATCTCCAGATGTTTTGGACTTCAACTCCCAGAAGCCCCTGCCAGCATGACATGGTCAGGAATGCCGGGAGCTGAAGCCCGAAACATCTGGAGATCTACTTTCTGCTGACCCTCACACATCTGCAAAATGACTCTGCATCAATAAGCAATTAAGGAAACAGGCTTATCATGGTCACACTCTGGCAACCATCTTTAAGAAAAGGATTTTTTTTAAAGCAGCTATGAAGTAAAGCAGGTAGTGATACACACCTTAATTTCCAGCTAGGCAGTAAAAAAACCCACTATAATGGAAAATGACACCTTTCAATACCTTGCATATTATATGGGAAAGTTCCCGTGAGAAGCAGTGGCTGTAATGGAGGACCAGTGCCCATGCAGGAACCATTTGTTTGCTGAGGTACATGTTGTCTAGATACAGCTGAGGTAAAGAGAGCTCTCTTGTGACATGTAGGTGAGGGATAAACAGGGCAGCTCTGGACTCCAGGCCTTGTGCATTCTGATGTTCCTGTGCTGATGGAAGAAGTGAGCTCTCCTTCATGGTGAAATTCAGTTTCTTTGTGCAAGGAGGTGGATGTGCAAACATTTTCATCTTGCGTTGCTGATAAACAAGGACTAGGCTCACCCTCACATAAGGAAGAGATGGCCGTGTTAGTGTCCTCGGGTGGTGCTGAGGTATCAAGGACACTGTCCCTTTCTTGATAGTAGATGTAAGGGAACGGCGGGTTGGTCAGATAGTTTGCAACAATTGGCAGCTTTAAGTCATTCACTTCTTGATTATCGCATTGCACTTCAGGGGAGGTTGTGGGGAAAGAAAAACAATATTGTATCCTTTTTGTCCATTTAAAATCATAACATAGAATTCTATGCTTTCTGGAACCACAAGAATTAATATCTGACAAAGATATTTGGAAAATCATAAATGGCTACTTTTAATCTAAAAAGGAAAAGCAAACACCTTTCAAAGAACAGATGAAAAATGGACAGGGCAATCATAACCTTTGTCTCTAAGAGCTCTGATGTAACGGCCTCTGAGTTATCCAAAGCCTTACTGGGCTCATACTGGCAGGGTGGAAGTGAGGGAGAAGCAGTGTTTTCATTCTTTTTTCCCCTCCCTAGCTGGGGTTTTTCTTTCTTTTAACCGATTCCCTCTCTTTGAATTGATCTATGCCAGGACTGGTGTAAGATTATTGGCTGGTTTGGGGGCATGGCTGGGGGCCAGGAGATACCCCACTTGTCTTTATGACAGTTCAAATAACTAAAATCAATTTCATGCAATTAAACCAAGAGCAGCATAAAATAATTCAGCATAAAAACAGAGAGGCAGTACTTTAACCCATACTAAAAGTGAAATAAAAAGGTCTTAGCAGCCTAACTGAAGCTTAAAGGCGCGAGAGCCAACCGAACCTATTTTGCCTAATGGTAGGGCCGCCCCTGGGAACAGGTTTCCAGAGGGTAAGAAATCTGAAAAAACAGAGCTGTGATAACCTCTCACAGGAAGGGGGAAATAGAAATAACCTCCTATCTTGGGGAAAGGAATCCCTTATGATCCATATAAACGTTTACTGACTGCCCAGATTACATGCTATTGGGCAAAAAATAGCTATGAGAGACATCTCCCTGCATTGTAGCAATGGAGCAAGCGTAGAACGTATAAAAAATAGAGTTATAAAATGAATTAATCCAAGTAACATATTCATGATATGTTGTTTAAAAAACAAAAAAAACCCTTTAAGATACTGAACATAAAATCCGAGTAAGGTCAGATCCCCGCCCTGTAGCTCACACTTCCATTATGTTCAGAGAGCCAGTGTGGCGTAGTGGCAAAGTGTTGGACTGGGACTCGGGAGATCTGGGTTCTAGTCCCCGCTCGGCCATGAAACTCACTGGGTGACTTTGGGTCAGTCACTGACTCTCAGCCTAACCTACCTCACAGGGTTGTTGTGAGGATAAAATGGAGAGGAAGAGGAGGATTATGTAAGCCGCCTTGGGTTCCTTGCAGGAAAAAAGGTGGGGTATAAATATAATAAATAAATAAAAATAAATAAATATGACGGTCATCTGAAATATCTGATGGGTGTATAGGGTCTACTATGAAAGAAAGACATTGTCCATCTAATGCATTACATTAAAAGTCCATAGTATATTTTTTAAAAGACAAATACAAGATGTCAAGTATACCTCCCAGGATATTTCTGATTTCTTTCTTTGAAGTTAAATGTGCTGCTAGCTCTCCCTTAATTGTTAAAATCTCTTTATCAGCTCCAGAATCCAGCAGGTAAGCAACCACTTGAATGTGGTTCCGTTTGCAAGCCCAGTGCAAACACGTCCTAAGTAAAATAAACATATTGGTTATTTAGCATCTGTAACTCTCTAGAGCACATGTGAGTAGCCTGCAGCCTGCAGATGCCACTACTGTGGTCTGCAGGTACCCTCCTGCTTCTAAAATATGTTGTCCGCTGCCAAAATTGAATTCTCGCCCCCCCTGCAGCCTGCCGATTAGCTGCTTGGTGGGCTGGGGGAATGCAATTTACATAAGGAGGACAGCGTGCAGGGATGGTCACCCCCACACACCCACCTCCCCATCACAACTGTGCTCCCTGCAGCCCACTAAACACCTGTTTGGTGGATTAGGGGAAGCACCATTGTGATAGGGAGGATGGCGCACAGGAATGATTCGCTGTGCAGCATTCTCCATGTCACAATTGCACTCCCCCAAACTGCCAAATAGCTGTTTGGCAGGCTGGAGGAGCATGATTTACACAGGAAGGACTGGGAGAGTCATCCCCACACACCATCCTTCCAATTTAAATTGCGCACACACGCACAGAGCTGACTTTCACTGAGAAAAACTGAGGAGTGCACTGATTGGCGTATTCTTTAATAATTCCCAGAGTCCAATCGGCTGGGCAGGGGATTTTATAGGGATGGGGGGAAGAGAATGGATGCGGGGAAAGGGTGTGTTGTAGGGAAATAATTTGTCCCAAAAATCTATTTGGGTTCTTTTAACTTAAATAACAGTATCCCCATGTTGGTTTCATAGGCTATGGTTCACCTAGACATCAAAATTACTTTATAATTAGATGCTCATATGATTCTGTTCTATTTTAAAACATTTATTAACAAAAATGAAATATATTTAAGACAATTACCGTATAGAAAGAAGAAAGCATCATGGTACTAGTTAACAAAGTTTTAGAACAGGAGGATGGAGACACAACTTTCAAGCTTACAATAACACACATTACCACTTGTTATGGTGTTCTGCTAGCAGAGGTGACTCTCTGCTGGGCATGACCCCACCCAGTACCTTCTACGTTTATAGTTCTACACTTAAAACATAATACATGATGTGACTGGTTACTGTACTGTTTTACTCCAACCTCTTCCCATCTATCTGTATCAGCCCTTCACATCACTTGTTTATCACCCCTTTCTTCAAGTGACCTTTGTCACCCTTGGCTATGTTCATATACTTCAGTCTTAACCACAAGATGACACACCTTTTTAACTAGTAACCAGGTTTGGACAACACACTGTGACTTGTTGTGGGCTATTTAACCCACAATGAGTCATGGTACCCACGGACACCAGGTTGAATATGCAACCCCCCCTCGGGGGTTGTCATGTCATGTGAACCCAGCAAGCACATCTGCAGCACTTCTCTCATACAAGAATTTACAGCAGAAAATAACAGATGGAAACTGTGCTTGATCTTTTGGAAGAAACATAGGATTATATTTGTGAAGAAAAGCAGACAGAGTCTGGGTGTCCTTCTCCACCACACACATGTAAACAAGTGTAATCCCAGCTGGATGGGATCTTTGATGGTTCTGTGCCGCCTCAGAGTGTCCCATGTATTCACATGCAAATGTTCCCCAAGCACTCTAGTCATGGTCAAGAGTTCACCCCTCTGACACCTAGGAGCCACCCCTCCCCTGCCTAGCCCAGACAAAATTCATCCTGATTGGCCAAGGACAGCAGGGCTACTGAAAGGTGGGGCAGGAGGCGGAAATCGATACTGCCAGCCTTGGCTTCCCGGTTTGGTTGTTGTTGCCTGGATGCGGAGTAGGGCTTTTGCTGAGGCAGACCCTAAAGACCAACCCCCCAGGCAAAGAGTAAGTGCCTGGGTGTTTATATAGTAAAAGAAGCCCAGTCCAGGGTGATTGTACCAGCAGCTCCAGAAGAAACCTTCAGTTGGCCTGGAGCCGCAGAGCCATTCCACCAGCCCTGCTGAAAGGCTGCCCTCCTGAAGGCTCCTCCTCCCTCTACTGCCACCACCACCAGCCATTCCAGCAGGCTGTGCAGAGGGAGAAGAGAGGGAGCGCAGGGCCATTCCACCAGCCCTGCCAGAAGAATTAATTATTTCCCCCCCTTCTTCCCTCCCCATTCCTTTTTCCTTGTGTGTTGTGTCTTTTTAGATTGTAAGCCTGCGGGCAGGGACTGTTTTGTTAATTGCTGTAAATCGCCCAGAGAGCTTCAGCTATTGGGTAGTATAAAAATGAAATGAAATAAACAAACTAGTTTTGTTGTTCTGTAGCTCTACTTGTGTATACCAAAGTGTCTCCCCACCTTTCCCCCCTTCCCTCCTTTCCCACCTTTTATTGTAATTGGTTTACCTTAAATACACTTTCCTGGTTCTACCCCACACAGTGTGTGTGGTTCCTCTGTAGTTCAGTGCTCAAATCCAGTGTATAGACCAAGGGCAAAGCCCTGAGAGAATCAGTGTCAAGACGGCAGAGCCAAGGCTGGCAGTTTGGCAGCTTTGATCTCTCTTGAGTTAAAGGACCAGGTGGTGCAGTCCTTCACAATATTATTTTGTCATTTGCTTTCTGACCACTGTGAGCTGAGCAGCATAGTGGCTAAGGGCCAAATTGCACAACTACATGTTATGGAGGAGATCCGTGACTAGATCTCAATGGGCGGGGTGGAGGTGGGGAGGACTGGATCAGAGCACTGGGAATATTTTTTCAAAACCAACCCCACATCATTTTCCCAAGCTCTCCCTCCCTGCTTGTCCTGCAGGGGACTGCTGTGCTCTGATCTACCTTTAAGTGAAAATAAAGACACTGTGAGAGCCAACCACAGATAAGATGTAGATTGATTGCCCTTCAGAGTGTGAGCTGTCATTCCCCAAATCTCAGCTCCACCAACTTTTACCTATTTTTGTATAGCACTTAGCTGTAGGTGCTCTATAAATATGATGATTATTAAATATCTTCTATATTGGGAGAAGTAATCATACTTGATCTGCCTTGGATGGCTAAAGCACATTGAACACTCCGCAAACACACACACACACACCCAAATAATTAAAAAAAAACCCACTATATAGACAGGCAAAAATACAGGTGTGATTGCTCATCCTGAGTGTATCTCCCAGATGGCTCTAGAACCAAAGCTTGAAAGGAGACTCTAAGCTGCTTGGAGTTTTATAACCAGGCAGTCAGTTATCAGGATCTGCCCGATAGTTGGCCCACCAGATGTTGGTGGGGACTTAACATCCTTTTGTGAACCGCAGCTGGAAGGCGAGGAGGGGGGCAGCGAGACGCAACGGAGGGGGGTGTACTTTTGAGGAGACACATACACACTGAAGCTGAATTTGCGTCTAACGTGTTTGCTTTTTGTTTTGTTTTGTTGCCCCGCCATAAATGCCCTGTCAAAGGGTTGGGGACTGGAGTGGTTGCCGCAGTGGGAAGGAGCACGGAGGAGCTGGGTGGTGGGGAGAGAAAATGAGGGGAGTCTTACCAGCCATTGATTTCATTCTGGGCATTCACCTCCACCCCCTGGTGGAGCAGCGCCTGCACCTCCTCTAGGTCTCCTAGAGCTGCCGCTTCCCTCAGCCTCTCGTCCAGATGGCTGCCCATCCTCCCCCTCCCCCGCGCCCCCTGCCTGGTGCGGCTGCCTGGCCCAGAAGGGCCCCTTCCCCACACGCACAGCCCTGTGGGGACCTCACTCTGGGAGCGAGCAGGAGCTACGGCGGCGGCTCCTCTCGCAGCTCTCTCGTCTGCGGGACTCTTTTCTCAGTGACACACGAGGCAGGAGCCCTCTGGTTCCTACGTGCCCGTGCAGTGCCGGGCAGGTCCACAGGCGGTCCGAGCGAGGGGACGTTGTTCCCTCCAGAAGCAGACAAATCCTTCAGAGCAGCGGGGACCTGTTCGCACATCACATCCACAGACGTTGCATTAAGAGGCGTGCACAAGGGTGGCCGGGAGGCCGGCGCCCGACTCTTAGTCCGCACGGGGGATTAGTGATGCTAAACCCCGTTTCCTTGACAACAAAGAAATCGGTTGGGTGATTCAGGGAGATGGCCCTGCCTCTCTCTAGCCGGAGGCGAACGCTCTCACGAGAACGAATCCTAACAGGCGTTTAAACAATAGACCCCAAAGCTTCTCCTAAAGTGGCTTGCTAGATTATTTCCGAAGGCTTGCACAGCAGCCATATAAACATAAACGTTGGCAGTAACATAATTCTGTACTACCAACAGGCTAGTACAAATTAAAAGCTTGCCATGTTTCAAATGCTCTCCCCCCCCCCCCGCGCGCGCCGCACAGTAAAGAGGCAGTGGAAAAGGAAAATTCATTAATATCACTCGCTGAAGCAAGAGATAAACTATCAATCCCATCACTTTATTTGTATACCACAAAATATGTACATACAGAGTACATATTTCCATATACAGTATGCTCTGAACAGTTCACAACAAAGCATGATTTTTAAAAAATCAAGACTTTCCTGTTCATATTAAAGAAGTCAAAACCATTTCATAATAGAGTTGGAAGGAGCCTGCAAGGCTATTGAGTCCAAACCCCTGCTCTGCTCAATGCAGGAAACTAGAGGAGGGGTTTCCCATCCAAGTACTGTAATAACCAGACCTGACCCTGCTTAGCTTTCCACGCTCAGACAAGCTGAGCCAGTGTGAGCCACAGGCCTGTATAACAAGTACTGTAGTACATAATAAAACAACAATATCAAAAGAATTAATAATTCCCTTACCAACAAAAACAAAGTGAAACATCCTCTGACTTTGCTAGTTAGCAGTCAAGTGTGGTCTTTGAAAGACCTTCAGAAGGAGGCAGGGCAGTTGTCAGTTCGAGATGATGATGATAATGGGGACAGGATGAAACAAGCTCCAGCCTAGATGGCAAGCTAGAAGATGCAGAGCTCTCTCCTCTAGTGATGGTCGGAAAAGCAGCAGTAGAAGACAAACCAGCTCCTATCACACACAAAACAGGTTACCACCAGTGACCTCCCTCTTTATTTATTGCTGAGATTTAGGGAGTTTGGATTCATTTAACTTCATTTATTACATTTCTATACTGCCCAATAGCCGAAGCTCTCTGGGCAGTTTATGAAAATTAAAACCTTAAAAATACATTATAAAAACCACATACATACAAACATATAAACATGCAACACAGAGAGATACACACATATATCTAAAAACAATTTAAAACTGGATCACAGTTTGCGTAAATCTGATTGGTTTCAATGGGATTGACAGTGTGATCATCACCATGCTTACTCAAAGAAAACTCCACTTATTTCAAATAGATTTCTATCAAAATGTGCATGCTTTGGATTGCATCCTTAAGCAGTTTAATTGTACACAGGATTGTAGCTGTGCAATCCTATACATGATTTGGATGAGTTTGAATTTGATAGGACTTACTACCTAGTAAGTGTGCATGGGATTGCAGCATTAGTCAATAAGGCACAAAGGAGTCAGTTATATCTCTGGGGAAAGGATGTCCATTAACTTCAATGTGACTGCACATTCCAGAATATTCAATAATTTAAAATACATATACAGAAATCTAGCATGTTTGGGGGGACACACACCTAAAAATCACAGGGGGGTGTATGATACAATCACAAGACTCTTGACTTTCATTTAAAAGCAAAACAAAAATGTAATTTTTGTTGTACTGTAGTTCTTTGGAAATAAGAAGCGTAAAAAAACAATCTCAGAAACCATCAGTGCAATCCTATATATGTCTACTCCAAAATAGGTGCCTTTGAGTTTAATGAGACTTACTCCCAGGTAAGTGTGTATATGATTGCATACTAAATTTATTGTTTTAAGCTAACTTGTCAATGGGAGTTTTCCTTCCAATGCAAAATCGTCTTTAATCAGAGCCCTGGCAAGGGCAGGGAAGGGAAGGTTAAACACCCTCTCCCCACCCACTGTGATCCTGATTGGGTGAGGAATGCCAGCTGTTTATGTTTTTAGTCATATTAATTAAATACAAGAAAGCATTCAACAAAACATGTAGTTTGTCTCATTGTCTGGTGAGGGAACTTCCAGCTTCATATTAGGCACTTTCAGGTGAGTTTTTTACCTTGTAATCATGCTCCCTCAAACACATAATTTTACAAGGGGCCCAGATGATGTCATCTATTTATAATCCTGCTGTATTTTCCCACTACTTCTTTCATACCACCACAACCACAAAACAACAACAACAACAACAACACAACCACCATTAAGGAGGGAAAGATGGAATAGCTACACAATGACCTGGTTTGCCCGGTCACTGCAGCCCACTGTGGCTTATTTAAGCCACAGTGGCTTGCGGCACCTGTGGGTGCCAGGTTGCTGCTTCACGCCCACAGCCACAGCTTCTTGTGTCGTCTAAACCCAGCAAGGGTGGCTTGTTGGGGTGCTTAACAAACACCCCAGAACCCTACAATGGGCCATGGGTTCTAGGTGGTTTGTTAACCACCCCAGCAAGCCACCCTCGCTGGATTTGGACATCAGGACAACTTGCACCTGGTGAGTGTAATTTGGGAAATGAGCCATTTAGGCTTATTAACCACCCTTGTGTGGTGTGAGCCAGGCCATTGTCTTTTGGATTAGTAACACTAGGAGCCCTTCATCTGGAAGCATCCATTGAATGCCAAAGAAATATGCAAATATGCACAATGCCACATTTACTGGTGCATCTAACTCAGTATTGTCAACTATACCGGCCTGCAGCAGCTCTCTGGGGTTTCAAACACAAGTATTTCTTGGCCCTTCCAGGAGATCCAAGGACCTGGACCTTCTGCATGCAAAGCATGTGCTCTACCGCTGAGCTAATGTCCTTTCAGTTTATAGTGGGAATCCTGTAATTTGGGGAGATTAGGGTTGTGGGGATGCATGCCATGAATTTAAAAAATGGCTCTCCCTATGTTACATGGAGCTATTTCAAGAGGAAGGAAACCTTTTCTCTTTCCCACATTCCAGAGCCCCCCCCCACACACACACACACACACTTCAAGGCATCTGTTCCAGGCTAACTTAGGAGGTGGGGATATAGTGCATCATTTGTTACATTTGCCATATAATTAATTGATTAAGATAATTACAATGTTAATGTGGAGGAAAGGGGGGCTGGCTGACCCGCCACACCCCCACCCTTTCCTACCCCAAAGGACCCAAGACCCCCAGAGCTCTCAAGGTGCCAGACTGCCAGCCTCAGCTGTCTGCAATCCTACTTGAATCTCTGTTCAGGGACTTGCCTTTCTGACTGTAACCTGGATTTAGTTGCTGGAACCACAGAGCAATCCACAAACACCATGTGGGGTAAAAAACCAAAGAAGGTTTATTCTGGTAGCATTTTACAACAAGAATAGGGAAATGAGGGAAGCACACGAAATTAGAGAGAGACACTTTGGTACACAGACAGTAGAGCTACAAAATAACAAAACCTACTGATTCCTTATATCTCCCAGGCACACAGCTTGTTACCTGGGGGTCAGTTCTCTTCAGGGTTGGGTCCAGCACAGCCTTGCCGCCCGGGGAGACTACACACCTACCAGAAGGTCCGAGATGGGTAGCCCTCCACAAGGCTTGCCTTTACCAAAGCCCTCATTCAGCTAATTTCACCAGGAGCTACCTGGGGTCGGATCCTGAGGCCGCCAAAAGACAAAAGACAAAGACAAAAGACTCACACTTTAGAATATAGCTCTTCCCCCCTCCCCTTTCTGTAGCTCTGCTGCCTCTAGCCAATCAGGATGCACTTCACCTGTCCAGGCAGGGGAGGGGGACTCATGGCATTTGCATTTGAAAGCCGGGTCTCCGGCTTTTCAGGACTTTCAGGCGCCATGCCCCACCCAATACTTTATGCACATTTCGCCTCCTCCCAGCCTTACTTGGTTTACACATGAGGAGGCGTGTGCGTGTGCGTGTGTGCATGTGCAGGCGTGTGTAGTGTGTGTGTAGGAACCCTCAGAGGCTCTTTTTCTCCACAGTTAATATACTTTCTGGAGGGAGTGAGGAGACTTTTGGGAGAAGCCATCATTATCATGCGACATAAATGTGGAATTCTGTGCGTGTGACTGTTGCCCCATGCTTTTTTCCCCCTTTCCCCCCAAATAGACTCCTTTTTAATATTTGGATATTTGGCTGTGCTATTTTAAAAAGTTATTTCTAACAACTCTTCTCCACATGAAGGACCACATGGTTACAAAACTACTGCTTCTGTTCTTCAGATTTTTACAAGGTTTTATTAAAGTCTATGTTCCTGGGCTTTGGGCAAGAAAATCCAAAGCACCTTCCCTTTTATCCCCCCCCCCCCATGCTGGGCTGAAGGGAGGGGTCCTTGACTATAGGGCTCAAGCAGTGTCCCAAGCAGCTGCACTGACTAAGGTGTGTCAGGAGGTTAATCCTGACTGGTGACTGTCTATCAGTAATTTGTTTTTGGGGAACCCTTGTAAAAGAAGGGGTCCACCAATAAGGAAAGTCATCCTCTGTCCCAATGGCTAATTTCCCCCTATGCTCTTTGCGGGCAACTTTTATGAAAATGGCAAACAACAGCATAGAGGTTTCCCTTGCTAAGAAACCCACAAATTTTTGGAAGAATAGGCATGGCGGGTTTTGTGGAGGAGGAGTCTTCAATTTTTTTGTTACAGGGGAGAGTGATTTGTTTCCCCTGCTCCACCCCATGTTTGTGTTTTTTGTTTTGGCAATTTGTATGAAAATGGCATACATCATAGAGGAGTCTCTAGACAGGAAACCTGCAAAATTGCAGAAATATAGGTGCAAGGCCTAGGGAGTTACACTGAATGAAAAAGAGTTTAAGGCTTTTGTATGTTTGTTTTCTGCGAAATTGGCACGTATCACAGAAAGTGCAATAGGACAGGAGTAGATCAAGGTTGTAGAGCATACAGTGGCAGGGCAGAATGACTTGAGGATACAGGCCTGTGGCTCATGCTGGCTCAGCTTGTCTGAGTGTGGAAAGCTAAGCAGGGTCAGGCCTGGTTATTACTTGGATGGGAGACCCCTCCTCTAGTTTCCTGCATTGAGCAGTGGGTTGGACTCGATGGCCTTGTAGGCCCCTTCCAACTCTATGATCTATGAAATCTATGAACATCCAGCAAGCACCTAATGCTACACCTTCACTAGCAAAGAGCACTGACAGTCCTGTCATATATTACTTCAACATCCCTGATCCGAAGCACTAAGATTGGAGAGCCATCTATTGTGACTAGAAGCTAGAGCTGCCAGTCACAAAACTACACCCCCTTCTTTCTCCACCCTGGAGTTTTCCTTATGTGGAGAGCTTGGGGAGAAATGTCTCAGTTTTTACACACACACACACACTGTGTGTGTCTCTGTGTCCTTCCAAATGCAAATTGCTAACAAAGCTTTGAGAGGGTTTGGATTTGGTCCGCTTTAGAGGAGCCCCATTTTGATTTGGGCATCTCCTGAATGAGTCTTTTTTTAAAAAATATTTTTTTTATTGTGCATTTCAGAAGGTTATAACAAAAACAATAAAAGGGGGGGAGGAAAAAAAGGGAAAATAGTTTTCATTGCATAAAGGTTAGGTATATCAGTTGCAATAAATACATATGAAATATATACACATATTTATTACATGTATATAAGAAAATATACTACTGTCAATAGAAGTGGTTATGCATAAGTTTCAACAAAGGCAAGCCACATCTCCTGAATGAGTCTGATTCAGTTTAGGACTCAAGAATTGGCCAAATCCAAAACACATCAATAAGATTTGGGCAATATATACTCTGTGAGACAGGGACCTGTCTACGTTGCTCATGTTACAATGTAATGTGTCATGTACACTGATGTTGTTATACAAATCATTAAAACAACAATGGAGTAGTGATGCTGTGGGTGAGGGCATGTGTGGGGAAAAATGCTTGGAGTTTTCTATGAAGGTGCAAGTCACTTTCTGAAGCCACTAGAGGTCACAATAGAACAATAAAAAGAGCTGCAAAATTTTTGCTATTTCATAGAAAGCTGCTGAAATGTTTTCCTACATTGTTACAGAAGTGCTGTTTTTTTTTTTGTTGTTTTTTGCAGAGGTACACTCCCAAAGAGTTTATAAATGTAACGATGATGGTATAATCTATTGTAAAAACAATGCATCTTATTATTTCAAAACCATTTAAATTATTTTAAGAGATCAAACCACATATTAACCTCTGTGTTTAATGATGAATTCTTAGGACTCTTCCTTAAAACACCCTGCCATCTTTCTCTCTTCCTTTTTTCATTGTTTTGTTTTTGAAATATATATTTTTATTAATAAATTAGGCTTTCAGATACTTTTTTAAAATCATATTTATATGTCAAGATGATGTATAAATAGGGTTGCCACCTTTTTAATCAGGCCTGCTCCTGCGACTCTAACAGCAACCTCATCACCTACCCTTATACTGTGAAAACACTATAGAATTTCTGAGTGTGAGGCCGGTGTTAAAAACACAAGAGCAGAGTCAACTCTGTGTCTGCTCTTGTCCAGTAGCAAAATATGAATGTGTGTTCCTGATATAGTAACAGAGCTCACTGTTTGTTTGTTTGTTTATAGAATTTGAAATAACTTAAAGCTGGGGTGGGCAACTTGGGCCCTCCAGATGTTTTGGCCTACAACTCCCAGCAGCCCTATCTAGCATAACCACATAGTCTCCAACTGCCCTGGAAATGCAGGGACTGTCACGAAAACCACCCTTAAGCCTTCCCGGCTTCTCACTTTGTCATGCAGAATCCTGAATTCCCCTACCTTTGCAACTGCAAGCTACTTTAAGCTTTTAAAACTTTTGTTAAAGGGGCCATGCCATGGGCAAAATTGCAGCTAAGCTAAAACTTCAAGCCTTAGCTGGAATTTTGCCCATGGCATGGCCCCTTTAAGTGTAGCTCTTTGCTCAAACAGCTCCACTGAGAGACAGACGCTGGGTGTGCACACACGCTCTACCTGCTGAAAAGGAGGCTGTACCTGGTGGCTTGGACAGAGGGAGGGAGAGGTGAATGATGGAATTTATCACATGAATCCTATCTTTATATTGCCAAAGATTTTATTTCCTAACAGAGCTGACTCTGTGCCTCTAACAGGTGAGTTTACAGTGTCAGAAAGAAATACATGAAACTTCCCCTTCTCTCTGAAGCTCCATGTTTGGGGGTGTGGAGTGTGGGTGGGTAGGCTTCACCTGTTGAATTTGTGCCAATCCTGACCATTTTAAAACAAAGAAAGAGATTGCCCTGCAAGCACTGACATCCCCCATGAAAAACACCAGATATCAACCATTAAGGGTTTAAGTAAGGTTTTAAAAAATTACAAAAGCCACTTATAAAATAATATAAATTAATATATAATATAATAATGTAATAATTATAATATATAAGATTTTGTGTGTTTCCTCTAATAACTTTTGTACTTAACAATGTTCTTTGGTTGCCTGGCCATACCCTTGGCCACGCCCTCATGTTGCCTGGCCACGCCCTCTTGATCACACCTTCATGCTCCTTAACCATACCTCTTACAAACTCACATGTGTGTCCCTATTTTCATCTGTGAAATGTTGGAGGGTCTATCCTACAGGGATAGACTTCTCTCCACCCCCTCTCCAGTGACCTTGGGACAGATCATTCTTTTCCCTCCACAGCTACCAGTGAGGAAAGAGCAATCTATATCAGGATTGCTGGGGGAGGGGATAGCAAGAAGGCTCTCCAATCCCTCCCCCTGAAACCCTCATACATTTCTCTCTTTTCTCACTGGAAAGAGTGGTCTGTATCAGGTTTACTTGGGAAGGAGAGGTGTGTGAGTGTGTGCCAGTGACAGCTCGTGGAGAATCTTACTGGTGGGATGGACAGTAGGTCAACAGAGGCAGGGCCAAGGGGGCCACGGCGTGGAGCCAACCAGATCTAGTTTGTGACACAGCCTTCACCCTTGCAAACACTAGGATTTCACCCTTCACTTTTTCCTCATCCCTCCCTATTCCCTTTCCCTTGCATGTTGTATCTTTTTAGATTGTAAGCCTGCGAGCAGGGGCTGTCTTCTTTTACTGATTATTCGGAAGCTGCTTTAGAAGCCTTTTTGGCTGAGGAGTGGGATAAAAATACTCTAAACTAAATAAATAGTTTTAAATGTTTAAAATAAAAAAATAAAAAAATGAGCGTGTGCAACCAGGTACATGCCCAGCCAGCTGCTCCAAGACTAGGAGGAAGAAATGTTTTTATTTGTCAAAAATTGCCTATTTGTATACTTTTGTATTTATTTATTTATTTCATCTCATATGCCACCTGTGAAAGTTCTACCCTTAAAGGCAGAGTAATATAATATAATATAATATAATGTAATGTAATATAATATATAAACCCTTAATGGTTGATATCTGGTGTTTTTCATGGGGGGTGTCAGTGCTTGCAGGGCAATCTCTTTCTTTTTGTTTTAAAATGGTCAGGATTGGCACAAATTCAATAGGTGAAGCCTACCCACCCACACTCCACACCCCCAAACACACCCCACACCCCAACCTCTTTCCATTTAAGTTAAAGTCATCACAATTCAATTTCAGCAGGCTGTGCTGAGGGAGATGATGGGGAAGTGGGATCATTCTTTCACCCTACTGAAGGACTTAGGGTACAATTTTAATTTTTCCCCTCACCCATCCCTATTCCTTTCCCCTTGCATGTCGTGTCTTTTTAGATTGTAAGCCTGTATGGAGGAACTGTCTTCTTTTACAGATTATTTGTTAATGGGATGGGATGAACTTTTGCACTTTCCTGAGCGGCTAGCATCTCGGGGGTGGTGGTGCAAATGTATTTATTTATTTTATGTATTACTGTTTTTATTTGAATTTGTTGTACATCACCTTGATGACATTTGTGGAAAGGCAGTATATAAATATTATTAATAAATAAATATCAACTGGAATTTTTGCTTTGCCAAATCACTCCTGTCCCTGCTCTTTCCTTGGCAAATGACCTTCATGTGTGGAAAATGCTCTTCATAAAAGCCCACCATGTCCCAGTGGATGCTCTCTTATCGGTTGACAATTACGTCTTATCAAATGAGTTGCTATAGTGTACAGGACACACACGCACCACACACTGAAGGAGAGGAAACCTTCTGAGGTTCACTTTCAACAGTAGTTAATTATGCAGTGTTCTTTTCTTAGGCAGTAAGATTTTCCCACTCACATAAATCGGTGGGGGAGAGGATTAGTGGAGTGTTTACTTGACTTCAGGCTGCTGCCTGCCACTGCTGCTCCACTTTCCTGTGCTGTGATCCTCTGAATGACCCAATATTCTTAAAAACTAGAACTCTCAGTTCATTTCAAAAGTAAACATGCCATATCACACCATGTTTATTTCTTCTTTTGTGTTCTTCTCCCCCCCCCCGTCAATGTTCAGTTAAGCTCTGAATCCTATTCTCTAGAGTATTTGCCCTGTACACAGCTCTTTTTCTAGGAGTGATTACTTGACTCTAGACTCTGCACACACACGCACAGAGCTGACTCTGCTCTTGTGTTTTTAACACCGGCCTCACACTCAGAAATTCTATAGTGTTTTCACAGTATAAGGGTATCATAGAATCATAGAATCATAGAAAAGTAGAGTTGGAAGGGGCCTACAAGGCCATCGAGTCCAACCCCCTGCTCAATGCAGGAATCTAGGTCAAAGCATCTCTGACAGATGTCTGTCCAGCTGCACCTTGAATGCCTCCAGAGTGGGAGAACCCACGACCTCCCTAGGTAGTTGATTCCATTGTCTTATTGCTCTGACAGTCAGGAAATTTTTCCTGATGTTTAGGTGGAATCTAGGTTCCTGTAACTTGAGCCCATTATTCCGTGTCCTGCAAACTGGGATGATCGAGAAGAGATCTTTGCCCTCCTCTGTGTGACATCCCTTCAAATACTGGAAGAGTGCGATCATATCTCCCCTCAGTCTCCTCTTCTGAAGGCTAAACATGCCCAGTTCTTTCAGTCTCTCCTCATAGGGCCTTGTTTCCAGTCCCTTTATCATCCTTGTTGCCCTCCTCTGAACCCTCTCCAGTTTGTCTATGTCCTTCTTAAAGTGAGGTGCCCAGAACTGGACGCAGTACTCAAGATGAGGCCTAACCAGTGCCGAGTAAAGGGAAATTATCACTTCCCGCGATTTGGAAGCTATACTTCTATTAATACAGCCCAAAATTGCATTTGCCTTCTTTGCAGCCACATCGCGTTGCTGGCTCATATTCAGTTTGTGATCTACCACAATTCCAAGATCCTTCTCACTTGTAGTATTGTTGAGCCAAGTGTCCCCCATTCTGTAACTCTGCATTTGGTTTCCTCTCCCTAGGTGCAGCACTTGGCATTTATCCCTATTAAATTTCATTCTGTTGTTTTCGGCCCAGCGCTCCAGCCTATCGAGGTCACTTTGAATTTTGTTTCTGTCTTCCAGAGTATTAGCTGTTCCACCCAACTTTGTGTCATCTGCAAATTTGATAAGCATTCCCTGTACCTCCTCATCCAAGTCATTAATAAAAATGTTGAAGAGCACCGGGCCCAGGACCAAGCCCTGTGGTACCCCGCTCGTTACCTCTCCCCAGGTTGAGAAGGAACCATTGATAAGCACTCTTTGAGTCCGATTCTGTAGCCAATTGTGGATCCACCTGATAGTTGTTCCATCTAGCCCACTCTTAGCTAGCTTACTAATCAGGATATCATGAGGCACTTTGTCGAAAGCTTTGCTGAAGTCCAGATATATAATGTCCACAGCATTCCCACAGTCCACAAGGGAGGTTACCCGATCAAAAAATGAGATCAGATTAGTCTGACAGGATTTGTTCTTGACAAATCCATGCTGGCTTCTAGTAATCACTGCATTGTTTTCAAGGTGCTTGCAGACTGACTTCTTTATAATCTGCTCAAAAATCTTCCCGGGGATTGATGTCAGACTGACTGGCCTATAGTTCCCAGGTTCCTCCTTCTTGCCCTTTTTGAAGATGGGAACAACATTTGCCCTCCTCCAGTCATCTGGCACTTCACCTGTCCTCCATGATTTCTCAAAGATAATAGACAGTGGTTCTGAGAGTTCTTCTGCCAGTTCCTTTATTACTCTAGGATGCAGCTCATCAGGCCCTGGAGATTTAAACTCGTTCAGAGTAATCAGGTGCTCCTTGACCATTTGCCTATCAATCTCAAGCTGCAATCCTGCCCCTTCAGTCTGCACTTCAGGTTTGCCAGGGGGGTCATAGACCCTCTTTTGGGAGAAGACCAAGCTGAAGTAGGAATTGAACACTTCTGCCTTTTCTTTGTCTTCTGTTATCAATTTGCCATCCTCATTGCGTAGTTGAACCACCAGTTCTTTCTTCTGTCTTTTACTGTGCATGTATCTGAAGAAAGCTTTTTTGTTGCTTTTAGCATTCCTCGCTAACCTTAGCTCATTCTCAGCTTTAGCCTTCCTGACACTATTCCTGCAGTTCTGTGCTACCTGCCTGTATTCTTCCCCTGTAGCCTGTCCTTCCTTCCACTTCCTATACGTGTCCTTTTTTGTTTTCAGGTCATCTTTGAGTTTATTGTGAAGCCACATTGGCTTCTTCTGTTGCCCTCTGCCTTTTTTCCTTTTGGGAATTGTTTGCAATTGTGCCTTTAAAATTTCCTTTTTTAAAAACTCCCACCCCTCCTGGGCTCCCTTTCTCGTGAGAGTCACTTGCCATGGGATCTTACTAATCATTGTTCTGAGTTTGTTAAAATTGGCTTTCCTAAAATCCAGGGTACGTGTTTGGCTACACTCAGCTTTTGCTTCCGTTAGAATCAAGAACTCAAGTATAACATGGTCACTTTCCCCCAGAGTTCCTGAAACTGCCACTTTATCCACTAACTCGTCTCTGTTGGTTAGAATCAGGTCAAGGATAGCCGATCCTCTAGTTCCTTCCTCCACTTTCTGTAGGAGGAAGTTATCAGCAGCACAGCTCAGGAATTTCTTGGAGGGGCCATGTTTGGCTGAATAAGTCTCCCAACAGATATCAGGGAAATTGAAGTCTCCCATTACTACCACATCGTGCCTCCTTGAAACAATGGCAATTTGCTTTTCAAAAGTTCCATCCTCGTCTTCTCCTTGATTGGGTGGTCGGTAGTAGACTCCAACCGTCATGTTCGTTTTATTCTTTTCCCCCTTTATTTTAACCCAGATGCTCTCAATGGGGCTGCCAAGCTCCTCTTCCTGTATCTCTGTGCAGAGATACGTATTTTTAACATACAGTGCAACTCCACCTCCCTTTCTGTTGCTTCTGTTCCTTTTGAACAAGTTATACCCTTCAATTGCTGTATTCCAGTCATGGGAGTCATCCCACCAGGTTTCAGTTATCCCTATCAAGTCGTACTTGCCCTCATGTATCAAGAGTTCAAGTTCGTCTTGTTTGTTGCCCATACTCTGGGCATTAGTATAGAGACATCGAAGACTATGTGCTTATAGTCCGACTTTCCCCCTACATTTTGTGGTAGACTATCAATGGGCACCGCTGGAGCTGTTCTCTCCATTGTGGCATAGAGGCCTTCTTCCATTGGTACCCCCGAGTTTATGTCTCCCTCCCCTGTTGGATTCAGTTTAAAGCCCTCCTGATTAAGTTCCTCATGCTGTGGCCAAACACATTCTTCCCAGTCCTTGTGAGGTGCAACCCATCCTTTGCCAGCAGTCCATCTTCCAGGAAGTGTAGCCCGTGGTCCCAGAATCCAAATCCCTCACGTCGGCTCCACCTTCGTAGCCAGTCATTCACTCGGAGTATTTTTCTTTCCCTTTCTATGCCTCTTCCAAGTACTGGAAGGATGGATGAGAAAACTATCTGGGCCCCGAAGTTCTTGAGTTCCATTCCCAGCTCTTCAAAGTCTGCCGTGATTTCTTTGTAACTCCGCTTGGCAGTATCATTTGTACCCACGTGGAAGAGAAGAAAGGGGTATGTGTCGGTGGGCTGCATGAGCCTCGGCAGCTGCTCTGACACATCCTTAATCCGTGCCCCGGGGAGACAGCACACTTGGCGAGTCCATGGGTCTTCGCGACATACTTTGGCTTCGATCCCCCGCAGGAGGGAGTCTCCCACTACGAGTACTCTTCTCTTCCTCTTGCTGTAGGCCTTGGTTTGATTGCCTCCACTTGACTGACCCTCTCAGCCTCTTGCTCGCTGTCATGTTGGGTGCCCGGTAATCCGTCCTCTGCAGGCTGTCCTCTGCTCTCGTCC
Source organism: Shinisaurus crocodilurus (assembly GCA_021292165.1). Classification (NCBI taxonomy): domain Eukaryota; kingdom Metazoa; phylum Chordata; class Lepidosauria; order Squamata; family Shinisauridae; genus Shinisaurus; species Shinisaurus crocodilurus. Next base: position 62,237,563 of record CM037881.1, on the reverse strand, counting down.
TCAAGTACATGGAAGCGGTTCCATAGCTCCACTGCTTCCACAGGCACAGAGTGTCTTGTAGTTCTTCTGCTCCTAACAGTCACCCTTTTCCAGGGAGTTCCCCCTGCGTTATTTTCCCTTGCCTCTGCAGTCTCCGACTCCGCCTCATCCTGCCGTTGCTCTTCTGGCTCCTGTACTGTGCTTTGGTGCTGTAGATCCACCGTTCTGTCTAAGAACTCCTCGCTTTCTCTTATGCTCCTGAGGGTTGACACTTGCTGCTCCAGTCCTCTGACCTTTTCTTCCAACAGCGTGACCAGCTTGCACTTGTTGCACGTGTAGGCCATGTTGATCTCCGGCAGGAAAACAAACATTGCACACCCCTTGCAGGTCACCACCACTGCTGTGTCCTTTCCTTCCATAGTGCTCTGTTTCTGTCTTCCTAGAATTTTTATTTTTATTTTTTTTTTTTTTTATTTTTTTTATTTTTTTAGGTGATGAGGTTGCTGTTAGAGTCGCAGGAGCAGGCCTGATTAAAAAGGTGGCAACCCTATTTATACATCATCTTGACATATAAATACAGATGACTGTCCAATCACATCTTGAATGCCTCCAGTGTGGGAGAGTCCACAACCTCCCTAGGTAGTTGGTTCCATTGTGCAGTAAACAAACATACATCGCCTTGAATACGGAATCTGATTTGCCAACCTCTTTCCATTTAAGTTAAAGTCATCACAGTTTAAGGCATACTCTTCAGAAAGTATGCATCAAAATAAAGGTTCACTGGAGCTGATATGAAGGAAAAATTGCTGGACCTCAAACATCTATGATGATAAATTTCTACTACTGCTACTGCTGCTACTACTACTAAACACCACAAAAGCTAAATACTGTACAAAGCCCTTCTGAATCAAAATACGGTACCCATTCATGTGAATGTTTCTTCACCGTGTGTGTTGTTGTTGTTCTGTGGGGGGGGGGGGTTATCCAAAGCAGCTTCAATATGAGCAGATTATATATGGCCAGTGTGGAAAAATTGTAAGTGTTTAAATTAGATCCGGGTGACCCAGGTTCAATTCCCCATGTAGCTATGAAGCTCACCGGGTGACCTTGGGCCAGTCACACTCAGGGGTTGAGTGTGGGTTGTCATTGAACTGTGGGCTGTTGTTGAAACATGGGTTATCGTGTTGTCTGAACCCAGCTGTGCTAACAAACCATGGCTTGTTAACCACAAGCAACCCATGAAGAGAACCCATGGTTTGTTGTTGGGTTGTGAACTGTGGGTTGTTCACCATGGTTTGTTATCTCGGCTGGGTTCAGATATATTTTAAACAACAACCCACAGTTCAATGACAACCCATGCTCAACCCATACTCAACCCTTGAGCGTGGGTTATCATGTTATCTGAACCCAGCCACTATCACTCAACCTAACACGCCTCGTAAGACTGTAGTGAGGATAAAGAGCCAGTGTGGCGTAGTGGTTAGAGTGTTGGACTGGGACTCGGGAGATCCGGGTTCTAGTCCCCGCTCGGCCATGAAACTCACTGGCTGACTTTGGGCCAGTCACTGACTCTCAGCCTAACCTACCTCACAGGGTTGTTGTGAGGATAAAATGGAGAGGAGGAGGAGGAGGAGGAGGAGGATTATGTAAGCCGCCTTGGGTTCCTTGCAGGAAAAAAGGCGGGGTATAAATATAATAAATAAATAAATAGGGGACTGTACATTGCTCTGAGTTTTGTGGAGGACAGGTGGGATAAAAATCAGGCAGATGGATTGCACTGAGGAAGGGGTGATTCAGTCTTTCCCTGCAGGTTGTTTGCCTATCAAATCCCTACCCACCCCACCTCTTTTTGCCCTGAGTGAAGGAAAGCTGGGTTACCCATATTTCTTGCCCTGGAAGGCAAAAAGCAACAGTTCAGAGAAATTTTTTGTCAAGAACAAAAAGGCCTCAAGAAAGAGTTCAGCACCTACTCTTCTCTCCCCACCCCCACTATGCAGTCTTCTGCTCCAGATTGCAGCTGCTTTGGGTAAAACAAAAACAAGAACCTCAGGGAAAACATTGACGTGACTGAGAATCCATGCGGTTTGACCCCAAGTCTAAAGAAAGAAGAGGAAAAGCTGACAATAGAGCAAACCAAAAAAAGAAAATAACTGTTAAAATGTGATTATGCAAAGATATAACCATTTTTTTAAAAAGCTTGTTGGAAAGGAAATGTCCCTTGTGTCTGATTCTGTAGCAGAACTGCTGTCACAGACAGCTGAACAACACCATGGCAAGGGCAGCCCCGTGGTCAAACCTATGCGTTGGCATTATTGTGTCAGTATGGCAGGCATAAGCATTTAAACTAAGCAGGAGGGGTTGTGCTGTAGCCGAATGAAGAAAATAGATATATGGATCACTTCCACACTAGAGCCTTTAGTGCAACTGCAATGCTAGCATAAAATCAAAACTTACTACAGAACATAGCTTTTCCTTCCATCAACACTACTGTAGTAGTGATGTAGTTGCGATCCTATCCCCAGGAGGCACAAGTCAAGGATTTTTAAAAATTAAATAGTGAAAACCTGATGAGTTGCAGCAGGCGCTCGCACAACCAGAACTCAAAGCACCACAGGAGCATGACTGGGGCACCACTGCAAATGCAGCAGTACACATATTTACATGAGCCTAGTGTGAATCCATCATTATCAGTTGTATATGTTCACTATTTGTGTGGATGAGATCCTGTAACTCTGAAGAAATGTTATAGGGTGGCCCACTGTGTATGGTAGAGAACACATGTTTGTGCTTCCATGGATCATACAGATTGCTTTCACCTGATCAAGAGTGACCCAGCCAGAACAGGTCCAACCTGTGACTGTTCTAAAGTCAAGAAAGCTTTGGATATTCATTGACCATATCGCAAATATGCATTAGTGTGGCTCTTATGGGGAAAAGTGAACTAGGCAATTGGCCTGTACATATCATGAACCATTGTCCATAACTGTCTAGTCTCCATCCTGATGCATTTATCACATGGCCCAGGAATTCAGGCCCCATTCTGGTTACCTGCCAGAATGTGGATTTACAAATGAGACCAGTAATTTTATGGCCACTGCCTTTGTTATTCCGTACCTTGATAAGATCAAAGAGGTTGTGGGTGGGAGCAAAAGGAGAAATAAATAAACCAATGAAAGAGGCAAAGGCAAATAAACTGTTTATGAATATACATGATTGGAGTTCATTGGATGGGATTAGGAAGAATAGCACCTCTGCCCGCCTGTCACTTGCACATTCTTATTACTACTTAGAAGCTTACTGGAGGTCAGCACCAAACACCCAAACAGACTAATCTGTATTATAGACACATAATCAAAGTCACAAGGTTTTACATAATATATATTGGGGGCACAAGACGTGTTTGTTAGAGTAGTTTTGTCATCAGGATTAGATGCTATGAAAGCGTCCACTGTTTGTTGACCTGTTGGATGGTGTGTTTTCATCCAGCACTTGGTGCACCCAAGATACAAGAAATCATATCAGTCATCAATGTTTGATATTAATACCACTCAGCCCTTGGATATGGAGGAAAATTACTTTCATGATGTTGTTACTGTACTTGGTGGGCATTCAGATAATTTGAAGAATTTTGGTTATACAGAACACACACATGCAGACCTTGAAATTAGATTAAGCTTCTAATAAGGATATGTTTCTTTCTAATATTATTATGTCAATAGATAATGATAATGGGTGTGACCCAGCAGAAGTTAAACACTCGTGTTCTATTTATTTCAAGGTCAGAATTAAATATGTACTTAATTCTTCTAGTGGAATCAAGCATCATATCAGTTCCTATGAGCAGAAGACGCGGGAGCATCCAGACAAGCCTTTCAGTCTGCTGCAGCCCACACAGTACAAATAGACATGACCACCCCACACCCCACTCCAATGACTAAGGGGTGGCAGAGACAGCCAAATCCATATCTATGCTTCAAGAGGCATAGATGTCCCTATGCTCTGGCTCCCATGATGTAATTGGCATGCATCAGGGCCTAGATACCCCTGGAAAGGCCTAGGGACATCTGGTGCACAGGGTGGCATGCATTCCACCTTACAGAGGACAGTCCTCTATTTGAAGGCTTGTCCTGTCCAAGCCCAGTTTAAAGATAAAGAACACAGTGAGCACCTGGACAGCAGCTGAGTGAGCAGGCACACAGGTCACCTGGTCACAGCCTTCCCCCACTGTGGCGTGATGTATTGTATTTCAACTTAAATCATAGTAATCATTTCAAAATTTGCATCTCTGTGTGTAGACAGATAGATAGACAGACAGAAGAGATTAGCATATGCAGCTATTATGCAAATCTGTGTCCTCTTTTGTCCTCTTTTTTGGTGATGCCTAAAATATACCCTCCTGGCACAATGGGGAATCACTTCAAATCTAGATGGAACATGCCAAATAATTCCTCCTGAATTCTGTAGTGGATTCAAACAGAATCCAAAAACCTATCACTGAATTCTGTCCCCCCTCCCCCCCCTGGAATTTGGTGGCCATTCCTAGCATTTTTATAAGAAAGCAGTAGCTTTTGGTCAGCTTTGTTTCCACCGGTAAATCAGAATCCTTCAAAGTGTTGTAGCTGGCTCTTGAAAATCTTACCCTAATCTAAACATTTCCCACTCTTCTTTGTTCCATCAGCCACCTTGGGTCTTGTAAACTTATTTTTCTTATGTTGCTTCAGCTCTGCTCTTAAATCTTTGGCGGCAGCTGCTCCCAGGCTATGGGAGGCCAGGTTGGCTTCCTTTCTGCTGGTCTTCTGCCGGCAGGCTTGTTTGTCTTCAAGCTGGCCTTTGGCGAGCAAGCTGGCCTGTTGGGCTGGGTGCTCTTTTTATCCTTATTGTTACCGTTGAGTTTCACTCTGTTTTTTAATGTATTTGTTTTATTATTGCTTTAAGCTCATTTTTATTTCAAAAATGTGCCCCTGTGAGTGTTAGCTGCCTTGAGTGCCATTTTCTTGGCGAAAAAGGCAGGGTACAAATCAAATCAATCAATCACTGGATAAAATTTTGCATATGGTGTACATTAACAAAGCTGATGAGCATAAGTCTCTAGTATGAAATATGAGTCAGCCTCTTAAAATAGTCTTACAATAATGAGATTGAAAAATGAAGGATTTAGTTTCTGGGCTTAGAGTACATACTGGCCAGCTTACCTCTGCAATCACAGAAGTTAGAAAATTAATTAAAGGAAAACAAAACATTGGGAGTGCCTAGCTCCTTACACAAGAACATTGCTTTAGGGGTACCATACCACCCACAAGCCTTAATACTTCACCTGCCCCTTCTGAAGGGCATGTCTGCTCCTGGCCTCTGCCGTGGGTGACTCTGCAACTTAGCAGTAGCACTCCCTTTTTGGGACAGAAGGGGGAGCTTTGCTCTTCGCCAGGTGGTCAGGCTTCTCCTCTGTAGCCAGAAACCCCACCTGCTGGCCCCAGCTACTTCACTGCTGCCCAGCTGGGCAGGATTAACTTAGACACTCTCATAAGCATCCTACCAGGATCGAGTAATACAAGGCCTTCTTCCACCCTCATTCTGTAAATATGTGAGAGCATCCATTACAGCCAGTGAAGGCAATAATTCACTGCTCAGCTTCACCGTGCACCCCATAGTTACAATTTGCAGTCTCCCTGCCTCTTACAGTTCAAAAAGAACGAGCCTAGTATTAATGAACCACCATCCAGCCTGCAATGACTTCCTTGCCAGGTTATTTTAGCAGACAATGAGAAAACAAATGGTGATTACTTGTAGGACCTGTTCTTGAAAGATAAAGCTATACAAGCAGAAACAATCTGCTGAGGCATAAATTATACAGCTGAGAATTGTCTAGTCCTACTAGAATATTACTACTTCCCATCCCAAAAAAGAAAAGAAAAAAGTGAGCTTGTGGAAGAGGTTCATAACAGTGTAATAAAGCTCTCTGACATTTCACCTCCTTACTCTGAACACTGAAGTTTTGGCAAAATACACCTATAGAGCATCTACACCTGAGTGAAAACACACAGGTAGATTAGCGCAATTCCTCCCCCGAAGCACGTTTGTTTATGACATTTGTATCTCCACAATTCCTCCAAGGAAGTCGGCAGAGCGTACATGGCATTAATCCATTTTCTCCTCACAGCTATCTTGAGAGGTAAGTTAGGATAAGAGATTGTGAGTTGGTCAAGACATCCCAATAAGCAGTGACAGAGCACAACACCACGCACTGCACCATGTTGGAAACAGGACATCCTTTCCACTTCCACAGAATGTGATTCCAGACTGTTACATTCAAAGAGATTTATTTTTAAAAGAATTAAAGCAATATTTGTTGCATGATGAAAAATCATCAGTAACTATGGGCATTGCATGTGTGTGTGTGTGTGTGTGTATTTCTAAATATGTAAAGCTATTTTTTTAAAAAGTTGTTCTGATAACAGTGCCCAGATATTTGAATTTTATTAAGCAAAATTATTTCCTCGTCTATTGTTTAAACATAAATCTGGAAACATTTTTGGCCTGTTCACATCCTAACTTATTCTGAGATGACAATCCCTGATCTCACCAACCTGTATATATTCAAAGGAAAAGTCAGAGGCTGAACTGAGTTAACTGCACAGATGATGGCCAGGATCATCCCAGCCACTGTGTGCAGTGTTCCCCTCAGGCAGAGTTCCCCTCACCCTCCAGGAGCATCCTGCAGAGTTCCTCAAAAGAACACACACACCCCACGCCAGTTTGTCAAGTCCTCCAGTACAACAGGCCCTGAGGAGGGCTCCTGACAGATGGAAATATCCTCCCCTTTGTGTCGAAGTATTTTTCACTCATGTGTGCATGTGTAGAATCTCAGCCAGAGTTATTACCTTAACATGAGATGTCAACCTCAAAATTCTGAGGGTGCTTCCAGAGGGAAGGCTTCTAGCACAAGCAACCAGAAGGCGCTGTGCAGCTATTCCGTCTTTTCTTCCTTAACCAATTTTCTGCATTAAGGAAAAAGATGGAAGAAGGAAAACACAGGAGGGTTACAGGTAGAGGACGTCGACATCTGGAGCTCTCATAAACTTCCATGAATGAGGCAGGGGAATGGCATCATAAAAGCCTCGTCTGGAAGCACGCTGACTGTGCCCAGAAGCCTTCTGTTGGTGCAGCCCACTGATCGTGTAGCCTCCAGATCAAAAATGCTTCCTCACCCTATTCAAGTAGGTTGCCATGATCAAAATACATTATGCATTACAGTTGTTGGGTTGTAAAAGGACAGACAAGGGATCAGAGTATATCTTTTGTCTAGCTCTCGTTGGTATGCAAGCTTTTGAGTTGCACAGGACTGTTTTGTATTTCTTAAGGCAGAAGAGGCTTTACTAAAGCGGTAAGTGGCTGTTTCATGGTTCACCTGCAAGGCTGCTGCTCCACAAATCATGATGGCTATATATTACCTCCAGTATCAGAGGCAGCACACTTCTCAATATCAGTTGCTGGGGAACATGTGTGGGAGAGGTGCTGTTGTGTTCATGTCCTGCTTGTGGGCTTCCCACAGACAGCTGGTTGGCCAGTGTGTGAACTCAATGCTGGACTAAATAGGCCTTTGGTCTGATCCAGCATGCCTCTTCCTGTTTTCTTACTGGTGTGACTCAGACTCTCAGAGGCATTCCTCTCACAAGGGGACCGCCTGGCCCATGGCGGGCTGGTGTCTCTCTCTCTCCGCTGTAACTTTGAGGTGGGGGGAGTGACCTGGCCTCTGAGTGGGACTGACAAAACACAAACTGAATCGAACTGAACTTTATGGGATTTCCTGCCCCGCCAGCCCCAATGGGCACCAGCTGCCAATGATGTGACTATTGTGTGAGGCAACAGAATAGACTTGTACACCGAGGGATATATTTAGTTTTGAAGGAGTTCAAAGAGGGGTTAGCCTTTTTCTGTCACTAGGATCTTACCAGGATTCTAAGCTCTTAACTGCTGTTAGTTCCCACTTTGTGCTAAAATAGTGACCAGTGCCGGGCAGCAGGAGTTTCTGATGCAGAGAGCGGAGCAGCTGCTTCTAAAAGCTCCTGAGAAAGAGCTTTGTCAGTCTTAAATATGTTCAAGTTAAATATATCTTCTTGATATATTTAACATCAGCATAACAGATTGCAGCAGGGGGGCAGAGAAGGTAGACTGTAGTCAGCCTATGGACCACTGGCCAATTTCAGGTGGGTTTCTAGTAAAAAGAAGAAGAAGACCACGACACAAGGCTGAAGTTACGTTGAACTACAGTATGTTACAACAGTATATCAGAGAGCTATTATGAATGTCTTCCCAGCATCCAGCAAAGTTATACCAGTGGTATCCTTGCTGGGAAATAATAGATCAGTCACAAGTCCTCCTTGTTTCCTGGGGCATACCCCCCCCCCCCCGGTCATTAACGTCACACAACAAGGGGGAGGGGGGATAGCAAATGACAAATGGTTTCACACTGATGTACTTGTCTGTGAGCACAATAATTTAGTAAGACATCACTAAGCAACATCTCCTTTCTTTTCCCTTGACTCCCCCTCTGTCTCTGTTACCTACAACTGAGTTCATCTTTGCCTCTTCAGCACCGTTTCCCCTCTCTGCTGCCCCATGTCTGGGTTATTTTTTGTGTCTTCCTTCTCCCAGGCTTCCTTCCTTTATCCTCTTACCCCACCGTAGGAGTCTCCTTTCTATTTAGCCCTTTCCAGACAATCACGCTCTAGAGACTGAATGTGCCAGTGTGTGAGAGAGAGATGGGAGGGCGGGATGTTGAGACTGCAGAGGTCGGTCTTGTCTTGACTCATACTTGTTGAGTGTGCTGTGTGAACATACCCTACGTCATGTGTACATCTGTATGCACATAGGCTTGTCCACATGGGAGATCTTGCTGTTTGCAGGATTCCCAATGGTGTAGATGGAGCATATGCATACAGATTTGTATGTGCATAGGATCTGTTTACACAGCCTCCAGAATATATTTAGGTTAGGGGCAAGGCCTGATGGGTGATTCTCTACCTCACCACCATGTGCTCATTCTCCTTAGTTTGAACATCTGAAAGGAGTTTCTATAATGTGAAAATCTTCAAACATTCACACCTCAATAGACACACACTTGAGACATCATGTTATGTGTGATATACTTTTGGGAGAAGCAACATTAAAATGCTTCTTTTTTTCCCCTTCAGACTATTGAATTGCAATAACATTTACATATAAGGTAATTATATGCCTATAAAGAAGGCCTATAAAGTTGAAAATGTCTCATTGTCTTCTTGACTCAGTTTCTCTGTGGGCATCTTTTACAATTGGCCAGTTCACACGAGACGACAAGGCAGCCAATCATGCGTTAATTTACGCACAAGGAGCTGCAGTGCGTGCCGGCCGCCATTATGAATATGCAAGCCCCAGCCAGGGGTTGCCATGGCTTGTCGTGTTGTCTGGTCCCAGGCGGCAGGCATTACTTAAACAACTCTAATATAACCCTAAAATAGACTGTGGGTTATGCGAGGGTTGTTTAATCCTCAAATAACCCCTGCTGCCCAGGTTCAGACAACAGGACAAGCCACGGCAACCCCCAGCCATGGCGTGCATATTCATAATGGTGGGCGGCATGTGCTGCAGCACCCTGAGGGTTAATTAATCCACAGTGAGCTGTTGCGTCATCCAAACTAGGTCAACGGCAACCAAGAAATTGCCAGTTCATACTGCTGGGCCCGAAGTCAGTGCTTCTTTCAGTACATCAGGCGGATCAATGCTTGCACAAGGACCTCATCCTATTCATCTATACAGTAGCCAGAATGGAGGTAGCTAGACATGGGTAACATCCTCTGAGTATTCCATGCAGAATTTGTTCATAGGGACTTGGTTTTTGGCATTGTCTGAAAAGATATTCAGAGCAGAATGAAAGGCTGGGAAAGCCACTTTCTCTCAGCCTCATATCTGCAATATGGGGACAATAATACCGACCGACCGACCTCATAGGACTGTTGTAAGGATTGTAACAAGATACTCCGGACACTCTAAAGCGATATATAATTGGTAACATTGATTTGCAAGGTCTGCATCCCACTGAGCAGCTGCAGCAGCAAAAGCCTTCTCTTGCCTATGCGCTGTACATCAATGCATGGAAAACCTGTGCTAAACTGTTGAGCTATTTATATTTAAGGAAAACAGAACTAATACAGCAGGAGCCAGATGCTGCTGTTGGCTGGCACGCCAATACCCCGATAGACTATTTGTTTAGGATTCATTCACACATAGCTTTGCATTGAGAGCAGAAAGGGGGGCGGGTGTGACCTTGCCCGCCTCTGTCCTCACGCCAGGGACATCCATGATGTCATGAATATATATCACTCCAGAGCAAGGCAGCAGGAACAGGTGCAAATTCCTTCTCCTCCTCTCAAGCGAGGCGAGGGAGCTTAGAGATCAGGTTACTTCCAACTAAGGATGGAGGGCATTATTAGCAAATATTTATCTTGAACCAACCATATGCTAGATGGTAAACAAAATAAAAAGGAACCATGGTTCTCAACCAATCGATGTATAAGCAAGCTGATAACTCAAGAATGCCAGTGAAGGGATTGAGAAGGATGACACGTTGTCAGGCAACATAGACAGAAGTGGCACCACCAATGAAACCATGTGAAGTTATCCTAGATCGGCCTTTCCCAATGTGGTGCCCTCCAGATGTTAGACTACAACTCCTATCACGCCTGACCATTGGCCCTGCTGGCTGGGGGTGATGGGAGTTGTAGTCGAAAACATCTGGAGGGCACCAGGTTGGGGAAAGCTGTCCTAGACCTGGCAATATAGGCTCAGCTATTCCTGCTGCCAAGTCACAGAGATTATGGGCAAAAGTAGTTACAATTTCTGTGTTAAGAATACATTTTGTATTAAGAATAAAGTCTGCAAGGCATGAATATTTGCATGAACGTACTTAATCTGCATAATAAGTTCTCATTACAGTATTCATTTTGACAGAAAGCTATCTATTTTGGAAAGGGCTAGCTTAGTAAGCAAAGGAGAAATGGAGGTTTGGGTTAGGAGAAAAGAGATTGTGCATCATGGGAGTGATACACAGAGACCTGGCTGACCTTTCTTTTCTCTAGCACATACTATGCAGACATTTTCAAGTTCTTCTTCATAACCATGAGGACTAGAAACCTTCAGGTTTAAAAAAAGAGCATTGAGTTTCTCAAGAAGCTAAATAGATTCATCTCCCAAATCCTTAGTACATTCTTCTTGTAGACACATGGAACATGAACAACTGTTTCTCAGTTCTGCATCTGCCTTAACCCCACCTCTGTGTTTGTACAGCATCTTGTTCTATAGGAAGGCCCCACTCTCAGCAGGTTAATACTGAGCCCAGTTGTAATATATGCAATGGTGATATATTTGTCTCTAATTCCACAGTATAATGCACCAGTCACATTCTACTACAATTCCTCTTGGAGTCTTTTTTTACTCTATAAAGCATCTTTGTTTAGTCAAGTGAAACACCAATACATGCGACTTTGTTGTTAACAGAGCTGTAAGAATTTTAAGTACTGCCTGGGAATGTGTCATACTGAGCTGCTTTAAAAATAAATAAATAAATAAAAATTAAGCTTTCACAGGATGTAGTAGATATCTGTGCCAAAAACTAATGAATAAAATATTCGGATTACAAAGATATTTTTCTACATGTGTTTTTCGGGTTTGTAATCTTTCTGAAAGAATAAAGCGACCTAACACAATTGTTTGATGCCTACTTGTAAACATTTAAGTAAGAGATTTCCTTTTTGACTGCATCCATTACATTGAAAATTTGTGAGAGCGGAGCAGAAAAAAAGCAGAGAACGTAACTATCATTATCAAGGGCGGATGAGACAGATACACAAGTTGTGCAAAGTGCAACAGTGTTGCCTGTTAGAGCTTCTCCTACATCTCTTCATATAGGACTGGGACTATTTTGTTAATTGACTAGAGGACTAACACATGGGTTGGAATAGCACTTAGTTTGATACAATGAAGCCTTGAAATAAACCAGCGCAGCTGTCAAAGTTGGACACGTAGGCTCTACCCCATCTGGAGTGAAGCAATGCCCACGGGCACCCCTAGGTATGGCCCCTGCCATGGTGCATCCCTGTAGCCCCCTGAGGGAGGGGTCTGCCAACTCCATTCCCCTGAGGGGTTCCCCCCCAGCAGTGGGGAGAGGGCAGCCAGATCATTCTGTCCCTCGGTCTACTCCCTCCTGGTTTCAAACTGTATGGACTGCAAAGCTATGCACTGGGCAGAGATGTATACCACCTAGTGACTGATGATGGTACTGCAGACTTCAAACAAACACACACACACACACACACACACACTTAAATTAATGTGTTTTTAAAACAAAATAATCCTGAGGCACACCTGAGTCATCATCATCGCCTGATGATGACTGGGCAGAGATGTATACCACCTAGTGACTGATGATGGTACTGCAGACTTCAAACAAACACACACACACACACACACACACACTTAAATTAATGTGTTTTTAAAACAAAATAATCCTGAGGCACACCTGAGTCATCATCATCGCCTGATGATGACTGGGCAGAGATGTATACCACCTAGTGACTGATGATGGTACTGCAGACTTCAAACACACACACACACACACACACACACACACTTAAATTAATGTGTTTTTAAAACAAAATAATCCTGAGGCACACCTTTAGGGTCCCTTTAGTAATCATGCAAAGTTTTCAGGTGTCTAGCTTTCATGGTTTTGGTGCTATGATGCTGACAGACATACATCCTCTTTTGTTATGTTACTACATATGGTTGTTAGCTAGGGCATGCTCGGAGTTGTAGGGTAGCATGGCTGGCTAGGGCATGCTGGGAGTTGCAGGCCTTCTCTCTGTCTAAATATGCATAGGACTTCGCCCTTAAAGTCTTTTTGAAGAAAGGCAGGATAAAAATACTATGAATAATATGTAATAACAGGGTTAGTGAAATGCCCATAGTTATGACAGGTTGGCCTGAGCAGAAGGAGGCCCCATCGATTGCAGGATCCTGGGGGAGAGGGGTACACAATGCAACTTTGGGCAGAAAAGCATGTGACATTGCGACACCTCTGTGAAGTCACTATTGGAAGAGACTGGACAACCACTGTCAGGGACATGGGGGGTGGGGTTGTACCCACTGCAACATTATCCCCTGGAACATTTACCCGAAATGAGTGGGTGGCAGAGACATGGGAGAAAGTAAAGGGTAAATAAACTATGAGGATGATGGCTAAACTTGCCCCTTCTGACTGTAGCATCTGAGATGAGGGACAGGCTAATATCTCTCTCTCAACTACGTTGCAGATTGAAGGCCAACTATTCTGTTCCATATAGAAGAACCAGTAAACAGAACTGAATGGGAACTGGGTCAGGCTCTGTTTGCATGGACCACACTATCTTGATGTAATGGTAGTGTGCAGGGTTGCCACCTCTTGAAATGAAAAGTCCTGGTGCCTGGGCATGGCCTGCAGTGGGTCCAGTGGTCAAGCCTGGGGAAAGAGCCCAGCAGATCTTGACAGCTGTTGGAGGCAGAGCCCAGAGGTTGGCAGTGGCTATGGGGGAAGATCCTAATACAAAATTAGTCTATTTGTTTCAGGTGTAGTACAACTAAAATATTGGCTGAAGGTGGGTGGGGGACAGGCTGTGCCCACTGATTTTCTGGTAAGTGGCTCCCAAAGCAATAACCACACATTTGGCCAGGCTGGGTTGTTGTTTTTCTGGTGGGTTGGCAACCCAAGTACAGAAATACCTTGGATTGCAAGTAACTTGGTTTGAGAGCGTTTTGCAAGACAAGCAAATTTTTAAATATTTATTTATTTTTTACTTGATATACAAGCGACGTCTTGCAATACAAGTACTGTAGTCCATCTTAAATTAAAAATCTCTGTACAAATTTTTTGGGGGAATTTCGTTTTGATATAAGAGTGTTTTGGATTACAAGCACGTTTCCGGAACGAATTATGCTCTCAATCCAAGGCATGACTGCAGTGTGTGACAGTAGATTGTGCCAGAGCCTTAGGAACTGGCATGTGTGCTGACATAGATAGACACACACACACACACACACACACACACACACGCACACACACACACTGAGGCCTGTGCTGTTAAAAACATGTCCTAACACTGGAATCCAAGCTCACATTCTCTTGGTGACCAAGAAGTGCTTAAAATATGTGACCCAAAAGCAGTTGTATTTGTTAGGCACTCATACAGACCACGTTTTTCAGACACCACATTTAACCACTGGAAGAAGTGGGGTTGCATGCACTGCCCCTGCTCGTGATCCGCATGTGTTCAATGCAACATGTGCACAGAACCTTCATGAGCACAACTGTACACACATGGGACTGTTTCTGCATGACTGGGAACCCTAGAAAGGCAGAGTTCTTGATCATGAGGAAAGAACCCTATGCTAGAGTTGTGCATACATAGGATTTCTGCACATATGACACTTAACACATGGAGGTCAAGAATGAAGATGGAAAATGTTGTCTTGCTCTCCCCCCCCTTCTCCATTCATTCAGTGCAATTTCTGAAAAGTATTATTTCATCCCCCCCGCCCCCGCAGCCATCTGTCTTTTACTCTAACCACTACTCCTCAGCATCAGAGGCACAGGGAGAGCTAAAAACAGGGATTGAGTTAACCCATGAATTTAACTAATTCATATTTTAACTGAAATTGATATATATTTGCATATTCCAAAACCTTCAATAGAGGTGCCATTTTGAGATACTGAAGGATGCATGATGACCTACAACTGACCGCATCTGTAGCCAGATGGAAAACAATTAAAGAAGAAACTTTGAAAAGTATGATTCCTTTTAAAATTCCTAGGAGTTTTAAGGCAGTCCCAAGGCTTCATTGTGACTCATGAAAAATGACTCAACAGCCATGATTCATAACAGATCAACTTTTGGTGAGTGATACAAGTGTCTGTTTTCACCACCCAACTATTCACTGCTTCCCTCTATTAAAAAAAAGTAGTAGCAGCAGCAGTAGTAAGATGCAGTCTTAAATTGTTGGAAATAAGTCAGTGTACTTATTACTGGTGGGCGTTTTTAGGGTATAGAAAGTACAAGAGCTCAGTCTATATGCAACCATGCACATTGGTTTCACGTCACATCCTTCAATACAATCGAGCTATTTGAGCCTTGAAGTGAACTCTTACAAATCATTTGGGTACTGGTCTAAAGCAGTGTTCTCCAACCTTGGGTCCCCAGATGTTTTTGGCCTACAACTGTGTAGGCCAAAAACATATGGGGACCCAAGGCTGGAGAGCCCTGGTCTAAAGGGTTGCCAATTGATGGCACTGCCCACCCCTGTGATGGGTTTGCTTCTCTACACCAGAGGGAATGGGGTGGAGGGAGCACAGTAACTTGCAGCCTTCCAGTCAGAGGTACTTCTTGCCTTCCCAACATTCAGAGATTCTCAGTCTGAGATAATAAGACTCAACCTACATGGACTTCTGCTTATTTCTGTTTTAAATTAAAGCAGAAGAAGGATGATGCTATCATGATGAGCCTATGCTTTTATACATATACCCATACAAATGTGGATGGTATGCCATTGTGAAAGACCAGAAAACCGAGACTTTTTTCATTATCTGTATTAGTGTAACACCTTTATTAGGCCAACCAAAAGGTCACATAAAATGTGCAAGCTTTCAAGATCTCCAGATCCCTTCAGCAGGCACGATGTTACAAAAGACGCGCGTGGGGGGGACGGGACGGAACCTGACTTGATGTTGAAGTCATGGGGTCTGCATGATCACAATCCTGGGATGGAATGGGGGAGGAAGGATCTGCAAACATTCAAGTAAAGCTCTAGCAGGTGATGTGGTGGTTTAATTATTCAACTGGAGTAAAGGGCTGCTGGGAAGAAGGAACTTTTGATCCCCCATTTTGAAAACATAAAATCCAGCTGTTATTCAGAAATATCTGTATCTTGGGTGAAGCACACAGGCTCCTTTGGCAGTGGAAAACAAAGAGTAGGCAGTCTTTGTATTAACAAAGTTGGAGATTATTTTAGATGCTGTGCTAGTTTTGTACAAAGTCAATGGAAGCCAAATTGGGTAGCTTTACCTAGTAGCTGGAGGAGATGGATGAACCCTCAGAAAATAAAGTCTCAGCTTCAGGTTGTATAAAATCCTCTTCCTCCAGTGTTTTCATCATAACACTTTTAATCTTCTTTTACATTCTCTTAACTCAGTTGAATGCAAGATTTTTGCAGCCATCCCATCCTTGAGAGAAGAAAGAAAAGGGAGAGGAGTAGAATGAGCTCAGGTTATTTACACGGGAAGCTCTCAAAGGTGAGAACTTGCAAGGTATTGCCAGGGATTAGATCTGCCCTCTTCTCTTAGTTCCAGAAGAACTTTCGCATTTACCTGGAATAGGTGTCAGAAAATAATTGCTAGAGGAGAACATAAGAAGACCAACAGAAAGTTACGGTGACACTTTGCTGACTGAAGCAGAGCACCAAATGGCACCCACCCACCCCGCCACACACACACATACACAGCAGGGCCAACACTTTAAAAACTATTGCTGTTCCATTCAGAAATCAGTCCCTGTTTCCTTCCATCCTCCTAGATCAGTGATGGCGAACCTATGGCACGGGTGCCACAGCTGGCACGCAGGGACCTCTCTGTGGGCACTCGAGCCATGGGTCACCAGATCGTGAAAAGACCGTCCCCTTCTGCAAAACACTAATGATCTTGTTCTTTCTCACAGTGTGGAACAGAATGATTTTATTCTAGAATTCCTGTTACAGAATTCTTTTCTACATTGTTATCACATTTAAAAGATTTTGAAGAATGATGCACAGAGCATGGCTTGGATGCAAAGCCCTAACAGTTGACCTGAGTGCTGTATGTGTTGCTCTCAATCTAACGGAGTATGAGCCAAGGTTTGACAAATTATCAGCATGCATGCAATAGCAAAAATCACATTAATTGTGCAAAAGCATGCCCAATGCAAACTTTTACCTAATGCAGTGTTTGCAGTCCAAGACATAAAGTGTTTAAAATGTGTTAAGCACGTTTAGTTTTCTTGTTTATCTTGCTCATCCTAGTACAGGTTGACTTTTACTTTTACTAATCCGACACCTGTAGAAGCAAGGAAAGGACACGGGGTAAAGCTTGCCCCATACAATTTCAGTCTGGCATATAATCATATTACAAGTTGAGAATCCCTTATCCAAAAATACATATGCCTAATTATTTAAAAAGTTTGTATAAATTCCCTTCAGGCTATGTGTACAATGTAGTACTATAATAATTTTTTTAGTTGTTTTCTTTTTCAACAAAAAACAGTTTGTATCATTGAAAGCTCTGTTATTGTGTTTTTCTTTAAAGACAAAAGATGTTAATTAGTTCGGACAACTGCATGAGTTGTTTTTCGAAAACTAAAACTTCAGTATTCAGGTTTAATTGCAGTGTTGGCACTTTGAAATAAATAAGTTGGTTTTGTGTTGCAATTTGGGCACTCGGGCTCAAAAAGGTTCGCCATCACTGTCCTAGATTCTGCTTTCTAAAGCCACCTGTTTCACCTTGCTGCACAGTAGAGCCAGACCTGGAAAGGTAGTAGAAATTGTGAGTTTCTTGCTCGAGACATCTGTTATGGCTGCCAGCGGGGATGCTGGAGAATTTCATTTTGCCCATATTTTAAAGACAACTGACTTGATTTGCACTGCTCCATTTAACTCAGACCGACCCATTTCCTTGTGATTGGTCCACTAAATATGACAAGAGAAAGTATGTGCAAAGTACTTCATGGAAACAAAAGATGCACATTAAGAGGTGCTATGGAAGACAGGTTCTGGTGTGAGCTTATCCCAAGTCATACAGTTGTGTAATATGTTCAAGAAAATACTTGGCAACTAAAAACACACACACACACAACCCCCAATGGCTCTACATTGAGACATGCCTTGTATGCAGCTCCCTACCACCCACAAAGATGTGGTCAATGGATTCCACTCAACAGCCACAAATGAATTTTTTTTAAAAAATGTCCTACAATGCAGGGGCAAGGAAACATGCGCACAGATGGCTTGGCAAGCGTACTGGCCCAGCAGTCCCTATGCTACACTGCACTTACTAGCTTACTAGTTAATCTAATCCTGAATCCATTGGCTAGTTTTTAAGAGAGAGGTGCCAGGTTTCACGTCTTTGACCTGGTATTAGAGGGCGGGCAGGGCACACCAGATATACACACACATTGGAACGCAAGAGCCAACTGTGGCTTCCCACGATGTATGTATGTCACAAATATGTTCATGCTGTTGCCGACATGGATATACTTTCTGTGTAGGAAAAATGTATGGTGTGCAGCTGCCTCAGCATGCATGCCATCTGCACAGGGCATAGCTGATGTAATGAGTGCATGAAAATTGCCCCATATTGAGGGCTTCTCTACATGAGGCTTTTAACTCGCCACTTTACCAAGGCTTCTGCTTCAGGATTCTTTGCAAGATTAAGATCAGCTCCTTTACACGTGCTTTTTTCTCCCAGGGGTTTTTCTTTCTCTGCCTTCCTATATGTTCCATTACACAGCCACAAGGTGGCACTGTGGTAGAGCACAATTGTGGAAATACATGTGTCTGTTTTAGTGCAATTTAGCATCATAGCCAGATAATAGCTCACTTTCCTCGCTCTAAAAAAAAGTGCGGAAATGCTTGCAAAGTATGGGAGAGACCCTGGAGGATGAAGATGTCATTTAAACACCCGCAAACTACCGTGAGTGAAAAATCACAAGTGCACAATAAATGCCTTGTGTAGAGAAGTCCTGAAAGGCTTCTATATTTCACAGCACAACAAAATCTGTATGAAGAAAAACCTCCCACTAGCACTAAGAATCAGCTATCACAGCAGATGCATATGGAATAAGTTGCTGATGTCTTTGTGCCCAAACCCTGCACATTTTCCCAAGTCCTGATACAAGGTATGGCAGTTTTTCAGCTGGTGGGTGCTCAGATTTTTGTTCTTTATATGTTGTGCAGTGGCAGCTCCATGCAGTGGTACAGTTGGGTAATTTTAGACTGGACTTTATCGTGGCCCTCCACCACGCACCCCTCGTCTTTAGATGGGAATGTATATCACTTCACTTACCTCAAAATGTGGTAAGCCGGCCCTCCCGTTCATTCTGCTGAGTGGGGCCTGCACTTCTGCCCCCAAACCCTACCACTGGCTGTACACCTGGCTGCGCAGGTGCAAATTTACCGCATCGTGGCAATCTGGGACAAAACTATATTGCATCCCTAAGGACTGCCCAAATGCCACCTAGGTATTAAGGAATACTTCCCCTCCTCTGACACATTTTTTTTAAAAACATGCATGGAATAGAGCAGCCTTCCCTAATCTGGTACCCTCCAGATGTTTTGGAATTCAGCCCCATCCAGCATGGCCACTGGTCAGGAATTCTGGGAGTTGGAGTTCAGGTTGGAACAGAGGATCACAGGAAGATACAGACCACAAAAGGCAAATATACTTTAAGCCAAGCGTGCAGAATGGTATTGCGGTGGTGGGCTGGCTTGCCCCCCCATGTCCACCATAGCCTGGATGATGTCAATGGTGTGACCACACCTCACTGACATCATTGCCCAGCTGCCCCCCCCCCCTAGCCTTTCTCCATGCTGGGAGAGACATGGAGCTCCATGTAACTGGGGCATCCTTCAGAACAGAAGGATCCTGATATGTCTGCTTTTAGAACTCTTCCCCTGGGCACTCAACATCAGAGCACCTGACAGAAGCATGGCAAGGCTTCCAGATGTGACCTGGTTTGGGTGACACGGCCACGCCCCCAGCTAGGAGCCTGTCCTGAACGGGCACCGGATGCGCAAGGGGAAGGGCGGCGGCGGCGGCAGCAAGCTTCCTTCGGAAGTCGCATACTTGGTTAAAACATTGCTCTCCTGAGGTCTCAAACATCTACAGACAAAAGGTGGCTCACAGGGACACTGCAGGGGAGGCAGCCTCTATTTTTCACCCACCCTGTCAAACAAAGAAGATGCACACCCAGAGCGTTATGCTACACTTCTACGCTAAGGAGCAGCACGGAATGCATACCCTTTCTGTGGAGTTCACAGGAAAGGTACTGCTAACTATGCTGCTTCTGCGGCCACCCCTTTTTAGCTGAACGTGTAAGATACGTGGGAGAAGCCCAGGCTGGAGAGCAAATGCCAACGGCTCCTGAAATGACCATCACAGGCCAGAGAGGACTGTTGGGGCAGCCCCTCCCCTGCCTTCCCTGGGGCCACAGAGGGAAGGCAGAAGAAAAGCCCAGGCCAGGGAGATCCTACCGGCAGCTCCAGAAGAAACCTTCAGTTGGCCTGAGAGAACTAGTGTATGTTTGGTTTGGACTCAATGGCCTTGTAGGCCCCTTCCAACTCTACTTTTCTATGATTCTATGATTTAAACATTGTAAACCGCTTTGGGTGCCTTAGCAGAAAGGCAGTATAGAAATGTAATAAATAAATAAATAAATGAATGAGAGTTCCCTTCATAAGCTTTATAAATTGCATAATTTGTTTGGCTGCACCTTTCACAGCTACAGTGCAGCAGCGAGGGCTGCAATGTAATTAGTGTCTCTAAAACCATGTTGGTTGAAACCATGCAGAACCATCATCAGCGCTGGTCTGTGATGCAGATCCTATGGCTACGTTATGTGCTGCCATTGTATAGCCATGCTAGAATACGGTGCTCAAAAGTAGAGTTCTCTGAGGTATACAGCCAATTTCTGCCTTTGCAAATGCACTCTAAGGAAAAGTGTGTGTGATTTTTCACATTTAGCACAGCCCAAGAGCAGCGCACCAAAATGTAAAACAATCCACCAGTGCCTGCTGGTACCAGTGATCTGGGTTCAGGGATGAAGCAATAACACTGCCCTGAATGTGCACAGTGAAGTAAGATCACTGCAGGCATTCCAGGTTGCAGCCTTTTTCATCCCCACCTGAAGTTGTTCACTGGAACCTAAATAAAGAGCCTTCCTTCTACTCCCCATCATCTTGTATCAATAAGAGTTGAAGGCCTCAGAACGCATGTTCACATTAGAAAAGTCTCACAGTGCAAGGTGATACCTGCAAAACCCAAGTCAAGGAGCCAGAGGCTGACAGAAGAAGAGGACTGAAATAGGATCAGGAAAAAAGCGTGAATTATTGTATTTATTACACTTTTAAACCACCCATTAACCCAAGTTCAAAACATAAAATACAGACAACAAAACAATGGATAAAAACAGCACACCAGACTACACGTGCAAACAACACTTGCAATCTTGCCATCATGGAAACTGCATACATGGGTAAGATTCTGGTTTCAGTGAGAGAGATCCAAAGAACGGTGCGACTTAGCTCTTCTGCACACCCAAGGGCTTCTGCTTCCTGAACAGTGCTGGGAGGGGTGCGCCGTACATGGCAGGCCGCTCTTGAAATGGGGTAGGGGAAGAGGATTTCAGAAGCTGTCTAGAATGCAACTCTGATGGGGTCTGCTGCACAAGGTCAAAGGACCCACTGGGTATGCACAGGGTCTCGGTCTCACCCAAAGTAGCTCTTTGGATCCCAGCCAGTGCATGCTTTTCATAGCAGACGCCAAGGGAGAACAACTTGTCAACGGTGGTGGGCAGCCATGTACTTCCCCTGCCTCGACTCCTTTACTATCAGTCTTTCCCAAGGACTTCAGTGCCTTCTCTCACTGGCCCTTTGAAAGAGGTCACCCTGCTCAGCAGGCATGGCAAAGCTTTCCGATCATAATCAGGGTGGCTGGAACTTAAGTTGATCGTGGTTTCCCCCTTTTACTCCCCTTCCTCTATGCAAAAAAATGCAGTACATTCCTTTATGCAGGTTTCCATAGAGTTAAACTGGTCCTATTTTTTTTTTTTTTTGCCTTAAAGAGGTCAGCAAAAAGTCGTACAATAGGGGTCTCATGTTCGTGAACTGTGAAGGAATTTTTTAAAATTTCCCATGGTGGGGTTGGAGTGGAGCAAAAAAGAAACTTGGGAGAAAAACAGATAAAGAAAGCAGGCTAGGGACTTGGGGCGGTGATGGGGGGAATTTGTGAAGACATATTGCCTTCTAGATCCTCTGCTGAAACATGTTATTCCTCCTCCTCCTCTCACTCCACATTTCTTTTTTAATAAAACAAAGTTATATCTAAGCTTTAATTGCTTCAATCCTACGAAAGCTCCTCCTTTTAAACAAACGATTATATATATTTCCTTGTCATAGGGAAATCCCTCTGACTGTAGGTCCATATTATTTAGACAAGCACTCTTTCAGAAGTAAATGCCATTCTTCTTAGCATAGGGAAGTACTTTAGGTCTAAAGGGGTTAAGAAGGCCTCCTTCCATTCAGAAACATGCAGGGGTCCCACCGTGGCAGTTCCAGCCTTTAAAAGTCTTTCCAGCTTTTTTTTCTCCCCCTTGTAACAAATCTGTACGACTGCCACCAGGACATAAGAAGCGTGTGCCTGTCACAGAAATAGAGTTTACTTTTTCCAACTTGTTGTAGAGAGGCAGGGTATAAATACAGTGAACTCTGGCTTGGACTAAGAGCCTTTCGCTTAAAATAAGGGGGCCACTTCCCAAGACTTTTAATCCAACAAGGTTCAGATCAGACTGCACCGTCGACCAAGGTGGAAAGGAAGCTTAGAGAAAGCAGGTGCCGTCGGTTCCTTTGTTTTAATTTTTTTAAAAAAATAATAATTCAGGCACAGACCCCCACCCCCAGACCTGCCAATCCAATTGCAGATCTTTTCTCTGGAGCCATTCTGAGATGTCCTTTTTCGAACTCTTCACACGATGGATACGGATATGGATGTTGTCTGGGATGAGCTTTATCCTCCTGCTGCTGGAGGTTCCCCTCAAAGGTGCTGCTTTGCCCCCAATACGGTATTCTCATGCTGGGATATGTCCAAACGATATGAATCCCAACCTCTGGGTAGACGCACAGAGCACCTGCAGGAGGGAGTGCGACACTGACCTGGTGAGTGATGCGCTTCTGTTTCCTCTTCATGTTCCATTTGATTGCCATCATCAATAGATACTGATTGCTGGTGTTGGTTTGCTTTGTTTACTTTCACAGAACAGGGGCACATGGTAGGCAAAAGAGGTGAAATGTGGTTGGTGAGAGAGGGTAAGCACTTAAAACCTGTAAGGCAGGGGTCCCGATTGCAGTGCCCGCGGGCACCACAGTGCCAGCAGGAGCCTCCAATGGCACCCACAAAGCTCTCCCCTCCCCGCCCCCTTAAAAAATTGTTTTAAGAAAAACCTTGGGAAATGTTCGGGCAGTCTTCTTTCTCTCCCATTCTAGCCCCTAGCCTTGCTCTTTCTCTCCCATCTACCCCTTTCCCTTGCTATTTTACCCACCCTCCCTCCAACCCTCCCAGTCTTGCTATTTCTCTCCCCCCCCCCACTACCTCTTTAGCTCACTTTTGACTACCCAGGCCCCCATGGTAGCCATTTCAAGGCTCAGAAGGCGGCAACAGGGGAGAATGCCTTCTTGGTGGTGGCCCCCCCAATTATGGGATGATCTCCCCAATGAGGCCTGCCTAGTGCCAACATTGTTATCTGTTCAGCACAAAAGAGAAGACCTTCCTCTTCTCTCAGGCATATGGCAGCATATGATACAGTTTTAATCAGGTCCTGGATTTTTCTTATTGTTTAAAATTGTTTTAGATGTATGTGTCGCTGTGTGTGCTGTCTCTTTATATATTTGTATTTAAATGGTTTTTATAAAGTACTTTTAAGGTTTTAATCTTTGTAAACCACCCAGAGAGCTGCAGCTATTGGGCAGTATAGAAATGTAATAAATGAATGAAGATTATGTGACTAGCCACATCCACCATGAGAGCCATTTTGTGGTGGTGCCCACAGCAGTTTCTCAAATCCCCAAATGTGCCCACGGGTCCAAAAAAAGGTTGGGGACCCCTGCTGTAAGGAGTTCACATTCTGGGGTTAGTGCCTGGATTTGGGCTTTAATTCAGGGCCAATTCATGCAATGGCTACAGGTGGAAATCAGCCTGTACCAGCTCCAGCCTTTGGCAAAGTCCATCGTATGAAGAGGCCACAAGCTGAACAACCCCAGCATGGACCCGTTTTTTAACCACTGCAACCACAGTGTGGTTGAATGACGCAAGGACAATCTGCACTGAATTCAGCACAGAGGGTTGCATCCCATCTTAGTCCTACATCAAGTAGACCTTACTGAAATGAATGGGACTTCAATTAGGCTAACATTGGAGACAAACCCATAGCACTGGGCTTCACGGGACTGGATTACTAGAGGACTCCCCCCCCCCTCCACTGCCCGCCACCCTCATGCATTGCCCCTTGGCCTCCATAGCTACCGGACAAAGAAACTGTGGGTGGGGCCACCGGGCCTAATATCGGCCAGTGCCGCCCCGCCCCTTATGCCTGTGTTGGCCCCTATGTGAATCATGGTGAGTCTCTCCTCCATTCCCCCGGCTCACAAAATTCTCCCCACCCACAGCTGCGCGTGTTTCGGGGGAAGAGGATTCTATGAAAACTCCCCGTGCCCCTGTTGAAGCCCACGAGAGCCTTCAAAACATTGTTACCCAGCCTGTCCTTATACATTGCTTTCAGAGGAGGAGGAGCCCGCTTGTTCCCAGAGTCAGGGCCGTGCATTGTCTCCCCGGGCATGACCTGGCCCTGCCAGCATCTATTTTAAAGTCCAGCTGTGGCAGAAGAAATGACTCAGTGAAAGTGACAGCTTGGCATGAGGAGCTCTGGAGCGACACTTCCAGATCCAAAGGCGCTCGGGCTGGCAAGTTAAAAGGCGGCAGCTCATGCGGCGGCCAGCACTGCCAGCTCATCTTGGCATCCGGATAGACTCATTCGTGCTCTTTCTGCCTCACATACATGCCCAGAACAATAGAGTTTGCTGTCATCACCGAGTTTGCTGTCATCATCAAATGCCACTCTGAAAATAATCCTTGCCGGAAGTTGTGTATAATCTAAGGCATACTAAGAGGAGCAAAAGCTTACCTTGCCATCAAAAGGCAAACAGGTATTGATGTTGTACAGTCACCACCTGTGACCCAGTGAAATCAGCATAGTACTGGATAAGGAATGTTTCAGTCTTTAAAGCAGTGACCAAGCACCCATCTATTTTCTTAAGTAAAAGTATACCTTGGTTGCTTTTTCCACAAGGAAAGTGACATGGCTGCAGTTTTAGTACACTTATTATCAAATGGATACATGCATTTCAGTGGTACTGATGCAGAAGAGATGCACTGGAGAAACTCTTAAATGGGGGCGGGGGGAGCGTAATTTGTGGCCCTCCAGATATTTTGGCCTATAACTCCCATCATCCATCATCATTGACTATGCTGGCTAGGGCTGATGGGAGCTGTAGGCCAAAACATCCTAAATAATTGGGAAGTTTATCAAACCAAGTGCCACAATTCCATATTATTCATGGTCCCTAAATAGGAACCATAAATAGTATGGAACTGTGACACTGATAAAAAAAAAAGGTAGTCCTGTTGATAGCAGTGTCATCCATCCCATTCCAGTTTCCTAACAGAGAACATATGACTGAAATTCTTTAGAACTGTAAGACAACAAGTCTCTGCTGGTTAACATATGCCATTATGAAATCAAGTGATGGTTTGTTTGCTTTCTGATTAAAGCAGCATGATGAGCCGCCTTTTCATTCAGGGCTTCTCTACATGAGGCATGTAATCCGGCGCTCTGCTGAGGCTTCTTCTTCCATTTTCTTTGGGGGAGGATTAGAGCGACCTTCACACTAGGTTTTTTTTCAAGGGGTTTTCCTCTCTGCCTTTCTATGTGTTCCTGTATGTTCCATTACACGACACAAGGTGGCGCTGCGGTATAGAGCAGAATTGTGAGATTACAGTAGGCCTCTGTAGTGAATAATGGTGGTATCCAGGATATACCAGACTTTCCTCGCTAAAAGAAGCCGAGAAAATGGCTGGAAAATACAGGAGACACCCTGGAAGATGACGACGTTATGAAAAGGCCCTGCAAATTTCCATGAGTGAGGCATCACGAGTGCACAATTACTGCCTTGTGTAGAGAAGCCCCCAGTCTCAAGTGGTAGCTTGGGATAGCAAAGTTTTCAGTGCACCAATAAAGCAGTGTGTGTTCCAAGAGTGACACCCAAGCATCACCTGGGACACAATCCACCAAAAAATCAGTATGCAGAGCCAATGAAATCAAAAGGAACATAAAGACTGAAATGCATGCTTAAGTACCACTGAAATCAGTGGTTCTTAGTTATGCTTAACTTTCTGTGAATTGTGCCACACAATTTCTGACACACTGCAGAAACTGGTGGCAATCATACGTAACAAAATTTCCAGTTTGTCTACTGGTTGGGTTGGGTTTGGGCGAATGCAGACCACCTCCCTCAAGTCAAACCACTGATCCATCTAGCTCAGTGTTTTGTCTGCACCAGCCTTCCCCAACTTGGTGCCCTCCTGAGGTATTGTTGGACTATAACTCCCAGCATGCTCCAGTCAGGTTGGAGTGTACCAGGTTGGGGAAGGCTGGTCTAATTACAAAATAGCCATCAATCAATAAACAGCATCATAGATATAAATACCACCACCACCACAAAGAG
The DNA here is from genome assembly GCA_021292165.1 of Shinisaurus crocodilurus. Classification (NCBI taxonomy): domain Eukaryota; kingdom Metazoa; phylum Chordata; class Lepidosauria; order Squamata; family Shinisauridae; genus Shinisaurus; species Shinisaurus crocodilurus. The sequence continues at coordinate 62,210,944 of CM037881.1, read as the reverse complement.
GGCCCTGTCCCGTGTAACTACCAACCTAACTTCAGATGCTGGTGGGACATGAACCTCCTCTGAAGATCTCAATAGGCAGGCAGAATCAAAAGGGATTAAGTGTTCCTTTCAATACCCAAGCTGTTTAGGTCTGATAACCAGCACCTTGAATTGAGCGTGAAAACATATTGGGAGCCAATGAAGATTGACTCTGTGTAATATGCCTCCAATTACACACTGGCAGTGGCATTCTGCACCAGTTGTGATTTCCGAACACTCTTCAAATGCAACCCACATAGATTGTGTTGCTCTATAGTGTGACTTGGATGTAAACAGAGCACGTGCTGTTTTCTCCAGGACACAGTCACAACCCAACCATTTGGCTGGTGCACTAGCCAAAGCTGTGTAAAAGCACTTTTAGACACAGCCACAACCTGACCATCCTGGAGCAAAGCTGACCTCCAGGAGCACTCCCAGGTTGCACAACTGATCCTTCAAAAGGAGTGCTATCCCATTAACAACAGGCTGAATACCCATTTCCAAGCCGGCTTTCCTACTAACCAAAAGCATCTCTGTTTTGTCTGGATTAAGTCTCAGCTTTTTAGCTCACATCCTGCCCACCATAGTCCCCTAAACACTGCTAAAGGGTTTCCTCTGCTTCCTTGGAATCTGATGGAGATGAGAGTGGGGCATCTTCTGCATATCTATGGCACTCCAAATACCCAGATGACCTCACCCAACAGTTTCAGGTACTTGTTAAACACCATGGGGGGAGGAACAAGATGGAATCCTGTGCTAGCCCAGGAGCCAAGGAAACAACTGGAAGTACCCCAGCACCAGCTCCTGGAAACCGCTCTCCAGGTAGGACCAGAACCAGCACAAAGCAGTGCCACCTACTCCCAACCCGGCGTGAGGAATATCATGGTTGATGGTACTGAAAGCCACTGAACAGCCCAGAGAACTATTAGGGATTCCCTGCCTCTGTCGAGTCCCTGGTATAGGAAACCTACTAGGGCAACCAGGGCAGTTTCATTCCCAAAGCCAGGTTAGAAACCAAACTCGACTGGTTCAGAAAATTTGAATCATCCAAGGCTATTTGAAGTTTGGCCGCCAGAACACACACTCAAGATATCACTTTGATTTTTGGTTTATCTTGCACATGGGGTCAGTGCTGGCTCCAGATTTTTGAGGGCCTGTGGGTGAGACACCCTCAGTGGGCCCCTCCCTCAGTGAGTCTACCTTCTCACAGCCATTCACCAGCTGCTATTGCTCCTCCTCCCCTTTCTCATCATCTTGCTTGGCAGGCAGAGAGCCAGTGGGCAAGCAGGCCAGGCAGTGGCATCTACTGCTCCTCCTTCAAGCCACCACCATTGTCTGGGCCAGACCAAGAGGCAGGTGAAGAAGCAGGTTGCAATGGTGCAGAGGAGGAGCAACTTCAGGGGGCTCTTGTCACTGAGCCCCTGCTGGGGTGTGGGCCCTCAGCAGGTGTCCAACCATGCCTACCCTTGATGCTGGCCCTGCATGAGGTGGATATTTTAAAATGTCTCTCCATTTTGGTTTGGGAGGAGCTTCTTTGGGCTTTGCTAGAGGATCAGTTTTGGCTCTCACTTTGCAATCCTAATGATATCCATGACATTCTGCCTGTGTAAGTAAAGCACAGAGTTTTTCTTAGTCTCAGATTTCTGAACAAATTGTTTCTAATTATGGATCCTTCTTGGATTCTGAAAGGCCATTCCATTATTACCAGAAAGAAACCCAGTCCCACCACTCAACTGCTACACCATTCTCCAAATCTCCTACCTGCTCCCCTTTAGCTCTCCTTTGGTATTCCTGCCAGTTCCCTGAATATCTCCACACCCAATGGTGGGCAAACAAGTGGAAGACAGCATCATCTGCGCTCCCCCCATACAATTCTGCTATGGCAGTGGTGGGCAGAAGGTAGATCTCCAGATGTTTCGAACTTCAACTCGCAGAAGCCCTTGCCAGCATGGCCAGTGGTCAGGAATGCTGAAGTCCAAAACATCTGGAGATCTACTTTCTACCCACTCTTGTGCTATGGGACCTGTGATACCCTTACTTCTGGGGAACTTTGATTAACAGAAAGTATTGTATCACTATATTACACATTCTTATTGTTCTGGGGAACTAAAACTGTCTGAAGTTGCAACATGATCCACATGTTGGGGTTTCCGATTTATTTATAGACATTTTGTCACGATTGTTTTCTTTTGTCTTAGGAATGTGAGACATTTGAGAAGTGCTGTCCTAACGTCTGTGGAACACGGAGTTGCGTTGCAGCCCGGTACATGGATGTCAGGGGGAAGAAAGGACCTGTCGGGATGCCCAAGGAGGCGACATGTGACCGGTTCATGTGCATCCAGCAAGGTTCAGAGTGTGACATCTGGGACGGGCAGCCTGTTTGCAAATGCAAAGACAGGTGTGAAAAAGAGCCAAGTTTTACCTGTGCATCTGATGGGCTCACCTATTACAATAAGTGTTACATGGATGCTGAAGCATGTACCAAAGGCATCACGCTCAATGTGGTGACGTGCCGCTATCATCTGACGTGGCCCAATACTAGCCCTATCCCACCGGAGACTACAGCTCACCCCACGACTGCTTTTTTAGAGACAACGATCACTGACATCCTTCCCCCTGCACTAGTCAACAACCCGACCCATCAGTCTGTCTACATAGGAGAGACGGTTAGCTTTCTTTGTGACGTCACCGGGCGACCGAAGCCAGAAATCACTTGGGAGAAGGAGACGGAGGGTAACGAGAAAATTGTCATGAGGCCCAACCATGTCCGAGGGAACATAGTCGTCACCAATATTGCCCAGCTGGTGATCTATAATACACAGCTACAGGACGCAGGCATCTATACCTGCACTGCCAAAAACCTTGGCGGTGTTCTCAGAGCAGATTTCCCACTGTCTGTCCTCAAAGGAGAAGCTTCCTCGATGGAAGCAGCAGAGAATAAAACCCACTTTCCGACCGACGAGTGCCTGAAGCAGCCCGACAGTGAGGACTGCGGGGAGGAGCAGACCCGGTGGTATTACGATGCAAAGAAAAACAACTGCTTTACTTTCATCTACGGAAACTGCAACAGCAACCTCAACCACTTTGAGACTTACGAAAACTGTATGTTGACTTGCATGAATGGGCCCATCAACGTTTGCAATTTGCCGGCCCTCCAAGGCCACTGCAAAGCGTATGAGCCCCGGTGGGCATACAACAGCCTGACCAAACAATGCCAGTCTTTCATTTATGGAGGCTGCGGAGGCAATGAGAATAACTTTGAGAGCAGAGAGGCCTGTGAAGAAATGTGCCCTTTCCCGAGGAACATGCACTGCAAAGCTTGCAAGGCTTGCAAACCACGTCAGAAGCTGGTGACAAGCTTCTGCAAAAGCGATTTTGTTATTCTTGGCCGTGTAACTGAACTGACGGAGGACCAAGACTCGGGACATGCCCTGGTGACGGTGGAGGAGATTCTAAAGGATGAGAAAATGGGACTCAGATTCTTGGGGAGGGAGCCGCTAGAGATTACCCTTTTGAACATGAACTGGAGCTGCCCGTGCCCCAACATAACTGCTGCTGATGGTCAGCTCATCATAATGGGTGATGTCCACAATGGAATGGCTGTTTTACAGCCAGACAGCTTTGTGGGGGCCTCCAGTGTTCGGCGTGTTCGGAAGCTTCGCGAGGTCCTCCACAAGAAAACCTGTGAGCTATTAAAAGAGTTCTTAGGACTGCACTAATACCTGGCTTGTACCTCATCAGCTTTCCAGATTTGTGTATTATATAGTGCTAACAAATGTAGGCTAGCCTGAAAACTTCCTTGAAAATCTCTGTTTGCTGATAGATGTTATGTATTACACAGAAGCCATATATTAATTGATTAATGATGTGTAGTAACGAGGCAGTAGCCTTTTTGGCAAGCACTTAAAACAGCTATTAGTCTTTAGATTTCAATCTATTTGTCTAGAAATGCCATCTGGCGATCATCATTTAATACCGATGCAGCTTTCATCATAAAAGACCAAATTCATAGCATTCTGTTTGGCTCAGTGCTAAATCGTATACACTATCACCCTAATGATAATTGCTCTTGTTCGGATTATAGAGACATTTGCAAAAACCAGCTGAAATGTATCACACTCGTAAGTAGTTGTAAAAGAAGAAAATGTAAATTATTGCCTGTATTTACGATCATTATACTAGTTAAACCAAACCATTGCAGAATCTGTTGTTATCAGAAAAACAGCCTTTAGAGAGAAGAATTGCATCTTCAGTAGAAATTTACCTATGCCTAATCTAGTCAAATTCACACTGAAGTCAAAAGTGTCCTTAGCACATTCTATAAGGCAATGATCGCAGGAGCAAAACCAAATACTTCCTGTCTCACTGCACTATCCTACTCACAGAAAATAAATGTACGAAATCTAATACTGAAAGTCCCTTTATATGAGGTGGACATCATCTGTCAGCCTGCCATTTTGTATCTCAAAGACTAGCATAACTATTTCACTCGGGCTTTAAAATTTTATATATACACACACACACACACACACACACACATACACACACGCCTAAAAGGGCAAGAAAACCTTTGAAAAATTACAGATCCTGCCACATTTCCTAGGGAACAGGTTGGGAGGAAGGAGAGACAGAGACCTTGAATGCACCAGTGAAAGGAGGGATTCTTTTCTTGAAAGTGGTTTCTGGGAAGCTTCCATAGAGGCATTTACCATGGAAGCATTGCTGGCTCACTTTTTTAATAGGGCATCAACATAACGGGCTTCTCTACATGAAGCTTTTAATGCAGCACTTTACCAAGGCTTCTGCATCTGTTTTCTTTGCAGGATTAAGAGCAGGTCCTTTATATATGTTTGGGGTTTTCTTTCTCTACCTTTCTATATATTCCATCATGCAACCACAAGGTGGCACTGTGGTATAGCTGTAATATAGCAGAATTGCAAAAATACAGGAGCTTCTCATAGTGTCTTATCACAAGATTAGGAAATAATACCTGACTTTCCTCACTCTAAAAAAAGCCGTGAAAATTGCTGTAAAACATCGGAGGGGCCTTGGAGGATGACAACGTCATATATAAAGTTCCTGCAAACTACCGTGAGTGAGGAATTGCTAGCACACAATAAATGCCTCATGTAGAGAAGCCCAACATAATCATGCTTTCCCCATGTATCTTCTTTTTTAAGATCACAAAAAATCCAACTTAAGCAAAAGAAAAGAATATTAGACTTGGAGAGGGCCTTGTAGGCCATCTTGTTCAGCCCCTTGCTTGATATGGGAAATCCAGAGATGGAGCATCCCCAAAAGATGGCCTCCAGCAAGGGAGAGCCCAGACCCCCAGGTAATTTGGTTCCATTGTCAAATTCCTAGGACATTTCTTCCAATGTTCAACTGAAAGCTACCTTCCTGTAGCTTAAAACCATTGGATCTAGTCCTGCTTCTGGGGCAGCAGAGAAGAAGTCTTTCTTTGCCCTCTTCTATATGACAGCCCTTCTGGTATTTGAAGAGCACTATCATGACCCCACCCCCAAGTCTTCTCTTCTCCTGGCTAAATGTCCCAGCTCCTTCAACTTTTCCTGATAGGATTTGTTTTCCATAACCCTAAACGTTTTCATTGCCTTCCTCTGAACCTATTGCAATTTGTCTACATCCTTCTTAAAGTGTGGCACCAAAACTAGACAAGGTATTCCAGATGAGGTCTCACAATGCAGTGCAATAAAGTGGAACTATTACTTCCCATGACTTGGAAACTATGGTAAACTGCATTGCTTTGTTTGCAGCCACATCATGCTGCTGACTGACTCATGTTCGGCTTGTTATTGACTAGAATCCTGAGATCCTTTTCACATATACCACAGCCACGCCAGATATCCCCCATCCTATCTCTGCACTTGATTCCCCACCCACCCAAATGCAGAACTTTGCATTTGTCTTTCTTGAATTTCATTTTGTTAGTTTCAGCCCAATTTTCCATCATATTGAGGTCATTTTGAACTTCATTGCTTTCTCCTGAGGTGCTAGCTATATCCCTCCCACACTGCTTCCAGACCAAGGGCTTCTAGTGCTAAAAAATAAAATGGCATTGTGGAACTATCCCATCTTTTCTTCCTTAATGGATTTTCTGTGTCAAGGAAAAAGATGGAAGAAGTAGGGGAAAAACATGAGAGGGTTACAAGTGGAAGATGAAGTCATCTGGACCTCCCCCCACCCCATAAAATTCAGTGAATGAGGCAGGGCAGTGGTGTGACAAAAACCTTGTCTGGAACATCTGCAAATTCGATAATTTGTGTCATCTGCAAATTTGATAAAGATTCCCTCCACCTCTTCGTTTTAGTCACTGATAAAATATTGAAGAGTTTGGGGCCCAGGACAGAGCCCTGTGGCATCTCACTTGAAAACTCCTTCCAGTTTGATGATGAGCCATTGGTGAGAACTCTTTGAGTATGGTTCTCCAACCAGCTGCAAATCCCCCTGACAGAATGGAACAGGAGCATGATCTCTCCGCTGGTGTCAATTGCTACAGCTCTACTCTTCAGTCTTTGTTAAGAGGCTTAGTTTTGACTTGCGTAGTAATGTATCAGGCAGGTGAACCTACCACCACCCCAACAATTTCCAGAGGGGCAGCCATGTTAGTCTCTTGCAGCAAAAACAACGAAGAGTCTTGTGGCACCTTAAAGATGAACAAACATATTCTGCCATAAGCTTTTGCGGACTACAGCCCGCTTCGTGCATCTGATGAAGCGGGCTATATTCCATGAAAGCTTATATGGCAGAATACTTTTGTTAGTCTTTAAGGTGCCGGAAGACTCTTTGTTGCTGTTCTTCAGCATATCTTCACTGCTACCTTTCTACCTAAGCGGCATTTTATCACTGTGTTAATTTTTTTAACAGCTTTCTAATTAGCACTAAAATGCTTTTGGCTATATATTATATGATATGCAATAGTACTTAAATGAAAGAGCAGTATAGTGCTATTTTTGTTTTTCATTGATTATCCCCCTGCACTGCTTTCAGTCATGCCATTTTAGCATTTGCCCCAAACAATTTCCAATATATTTTACAAGTCATGAAGGCAGCTGGACAATATTTATTGTTTATTACTTATACTTACAGCGCTTAAATAAAGTAAACAAGCACTTTAGTGCAAACTACACAATGAATTGGGGGGGAAATGCTTTTCAAAGGCAGCTCGGGTGAATTGTACCTTCCCCACCCACTAGTGTGGCCATGCAAAACAGAGTGGGATGTACACAACAAAAAAGCACCGCACTCACCAAAGTGCAGAAGAAAGTCAGCTGCAATTCTGCCATTTTATCAAATAGCCTGCATGACTTGTGGAAGATGTTAGAAAGTGTTTTGAGCAAATGCTAAAATGGCTGTGACTGCAAAGGCAGCTCCAGCAGAAGAGTGATGACTGAGTAGCCCTGCTGGGAGCCTCCATCTGGAGCACCCCTAGTCATCATCCCTTTACATCTCACCTTTATTCCAGGGGGAGGGTGGCCACTTGTGAATCACCAAAAAGGAAGGCAAAAGAGGATGCCTATTTGCATAAAAATTGCATATGCTAATTTATGTGTATACATGCAAATTTAGAAATAACGATTATAATTTAACTAGGAATATAGTGACTGGGTTCAGACAGCACGATAACCCACACTCAAGGGTTGAGTGTGGGTTGTCATTGAACCGTGGGTTATCGTGTTGTCGGAACTCAGCTGGAATAACAAGCCATGGTGAACAACCCACAGTCACAACCCAACAACAAACCATGGGTTCTCTTCATGAGTTGTTTGCGGTTAACAAGCCATGGCTTGTTAGTGCAGCTGGGTTCAGGCAACACGATAACGCATGTTTCAACAACAACCCACGGTTCAAAGACAACCCACATTCAACTCTTGAGTGTAGGTCATCGTGTTGCCTGAACCCAGTCAGTATGTCTCATCATAGCAGGGAAGACTGTGACCAGCTGGCCTGTGTGCTTGCTCCATCCATTGTCCGGGTACTAACTGTCCCTGCTGTTAAAGGTCCCTACTGGCTCTCCCTTCTCCTGTGTTTTTTTTTTTAAATCTTCATACCGTAGTTGAACTGGACAGCTCTTCAAACAGAGGATACCTTCAAACAGAGGACTGTCCTTTGTAAAAGAGAACACCTGGCCACCCTATCCTGGGGCAGGGATTAATTGACAGGTGCCAGGGTTAAAAGCTACAAGGAAATCATAGCCTCCGACAAATTTGTGAGCTTCTTCCTCCAACCAGCACCTGAACATAGCCATTTTTTTACATGCCTTCCAGTTGTCCCTGTTTCCTATCCCTGGTAAATCCCTATTTTTGCCTTCTTAGGATGCCAATACAATATTACTAGATTTGCCACTCTTCAGGTTTCTGCATATGCACAGACACATAATGAACATTAAGGTGCCATTTCATGTGCTGGTGGGGTTTATTGCAGGTAACAGCAAGGTGGTTTTGTTTCGGTTTTTTGAAGGTTTTTCTTTAAGGTTAAACACCTTCTTTAGCTTTCAACATGGTGCAGGACAGCCTACAGCAGAGCAATAAAAGCAGAATTCAGCCGGTGGAATAGACCTGTCAGCAACATGTAATTGGGGGTGGGGGGCTTGGGCAGCAGCCCTTCTTCGTATGAGAATAAGGACATTACAAGCGTGCCCCTATTTTTGTGCAATCACGCATTGCCTCATTCACAGAATTTAACAGGGGGTCCAGACAATGTCGCCTTCCATTTGTCACCCTCCCTTGTTCTCCCACCACTTCTTCCATCATTTTTCTTTCCACAAAAATCCATTCAAGAAGAAAAAATAGAATAGCTGCACAATGTCTTTTTGATTGGTAGGGCTAGGGGCCCTCCATCTAGAAGCACCCTAAAACAGTTTCCTGAACTTTGCCTTGGGAAGCCATGACACAAATAAAACCCTGCTTGCAGGGAAGATTACGGGTGGAGGGTGGAGGAAAAAAGGGGTAAATAAAAAAAGAAGGGAAGGTAAAGAGAGAGAAAAAAAGAAAGGGTTTCAGGCCAGAAGTTATTTTAATCATTGAGGTCTTCTGTAAATATCACACTCAAGAGAGCAAGCATTTTTAAAAACCAAAAACCGGCAGTTTGGTTTTCTTCCTAGGGTGCTTCCAGACAGAGGGCTATCTGTGCTACTAATTGGAAGGTGTTGGTCTTCAATTCCATCCTTTTTTCCTTAACGGATTTTGTGTGGTGAGAAAAAAGATGGAAGAAGCAGTGGGAAAACACGGGAGAGTTACGAGTGGAAGACAATGAAGTCTAGACCCCCCCCGTAAAATTCTGTGAATGAGGCAGGGCGATGGATGGCAGGATAAAGGCCGTGACTGGAGGCATCCCCAGTTGCACTGCTTTTTCATACACACACACTGATGATAGAGGGACAAATGAAACAGGGCGATCGCACATAGGAAGCAGCCGTATACTGTGCCAGACCGTGGGTCCGTCTAGCCTGATATTGTCGACACTGACTTGCAGCAGCGGCTCTCCAGGGTTTCAGGAAGGCGTTTTTCCAGCCCTACCTGGAGATGCCGGGGATTGAACCGGTGACCTTCTATGTGCACAGCAGGTGCTCTGCCACTGAGCCACGGCCCTTCCCCACATAACTAGCTTCCAGTAACAAAGGTTTGAGTAATGCAGCATCTACTACATGCATACATGCACGCACTTTATACATCTGTATTGCATCAAACTCATGCAGTGAATGAACCTTTGCAGTTTTACATTTTTAAAAATATTGCCCTCGTTCTTACCAGTACTCCCAATGATGTATACAGGGAACATTTGAATACCAATATACATTAACCCCACTACAGGTAAATTGTACACATTTTGTTCGTGTGACAGCCATTACTGTGAAAGGACATTTATTTATTTTATTTATTATATTTATACCCCGCCTTTTTTCCTGCAAGGAACCCAAGGCGGCTTACATAATCCTCCTCCTCCTCTCCATTTTATCCTCACAACAATCCTCTCCATTTTATCCTCACAACAACAAGGTACCGTAGGTTAGGCTGAGAGTCAGTGACTGGCCCAAAGTCACCCAGTGAGTTTCATGGCCAAGCAGGGACTAGAACCCGGATCTCCCGAGTCCCAGTCCAACACTCTCACCACTACGCCACACTGGCTCTCTGTGTGCCACGCCCGGCTTATCACCTGCTGTGACTCCATGGCAGAGTGCATGTGTGGCATGTAGAAGGTGGGTCCCAGGTCCATTTCTGAGCACCTCCACACAGTATAGGATAGGGAAATACCTCTGCTTGAGATCTTGGAGAACTGCCACCATTAAAAGCAACCACATGACCAACAGTCTGACGCAGTGAAAGATGGCTCCTTATGAACCTCCCAGCTCGGCAGCCCTGTTATTCAGTAATTGCCTGAAATGATAAGATACAGTGATCTGCAATGATTCGTTACTGTGGGCCACTGCACACAAATACAGAGTTGTGTGCCTTAAAAAAAAAAAATGCAATAAAAATGTGGGTCCCCCCCGCCATGAAAGCATGATTGAAACATTCATCACAGACGGACACAAGCACATATTGCAGTTTGACAGACACCAGTGCAGAGGTTTGTGTACAGGCTTGCACATTGCTGCACTGAATTTCAGGCCCTCTTGTGGCAAACAGTTGAGAAAACTGGTTCACCCACAAACAGTTCAGCCTGGGCTCCGGGGACAGGTTTGTGGGGGTGAGGTGCGCAAAGGCAGAGCAATCATAGCAGTTCCACCTGCTTAGCTATTAATTGATGAATTTGGTGTTACAATACCATCGGGGTCGTGAGGGAAATCCGTATCTCTAGGCTGCTCATTTATATCAGCTTTATACCACTTGAACCATCATCCACCAAAATGGCCTTTGGAATTGTCATTTGGCGAGTTGCTGAGAATTCTTTATTAGAGCTCCTTCTCATACACAGAACTGTAATGCCCAGGATTCCCCAACCTGGTGCCCTTCAGAAGTGTTGGACTACAACCCCCATAATCCCAAGCCAGTGTGCTGGCTGGGGATGATGAGAGTTGTGGCTCAACACTTCTGTAGGGTGCCAGGTTGGGGCAGGCAGGTTTATATAATGTAAATGAGGGCAAACCTGTTCCTGGCTGTGTGTGTGTGCATGGAATGCATCATCCGCTTCCTTCCATTCAGGTTAGCTCTATGCAGAACAGCGTACACCCTGGGAGCCATTTCCCAACCCCAAAGGTCATTGCCATACCCTAGCCCCCTCACATCTCATATCTACCAAACACACAGTTACAGGATGGAGGATACTTGGCTCAACAATACTACAAGCGAGAAGGATCTTGGAATTGTTGTAGATCACAAGCTGAATATGAGCCAGCAATGTGATGTGGCTGCAAAAAAGGCAAATGCCATTTTGGGCTGCATTAATAAAAGTATAGCTTCCAAATCGCGTGAAGTACTTATTCCCCTCTACTCAGCACTGGTTAGGCCTCATCTTGAGTACTGCGTCCAGTTCTGGGCACCACACTTTAAGAAGGATGCAGACAAACTGGAAAAGGTTCAGAGGAGGGCAACAAAGATGATCAGGGGACTAGAAACAAAGCCCTATGAAGAGAGACTGAAGGATCTGGGCCTGTGTAGCCTTCAGAAGAGAAGACTGAGCGGAGATATGATAGCACTCTTCAAGTACTTGAAAGGTTGCCAGGTAGAGGAGGGCCAGGATCTCTTCTCAACCATCCCAAAATGCAGGACATGGAATAATGGGCTCAAGTTACAGGAAGCCAGATTCCGCCTGGACATCAGGAAAAACTTCCTGACTGTTAGAGCAATAAGACAATGGAACCAACTACCTAGGGAGGTAGTGGGCTCTCCCACTCTGGAGGCATTCAAGGTGCAGCTGGACGGCCATCTATCAGGGATGCTTTCACTTAGATTCCTGCATTGAGCACGGGGTTGGACTCGATGGCCTTATAGGCCCCTTCCAACTCTACTATTCAATGATTCTATTATTCTACTTCCCCAACTAACCCCTAGCCCAGTATTGCTCCCCATTCTCCCCCAACCCCTTCACATTTGAACCATTCCCATTTAGGGTAGCCAACCAACGGGCGGGGCAGGGGGGAGCACCACTCTGGCTGTTTTGTTCATAGGCTTGCTTTTGAGCCAATGGCAAGTAAAGCAAAGTGCAAGTCGCCCCCTTCACCCAGAGAAATAAGAAGAAGGAGAAGAAGAACGTGCACTTTACTTGAATTGATAGATTTTCCAGGGCTGGAGCCCAGCCCAAGTACCACAATAACAAAATAAAAATGATACCATCAAAAGTTGGCAACCTTTCTCCCATGCATCCCCCTACCTTCCCCCCCCCCCTTGAGCGGGTAACCTTCATCCTTGGGAGCAGACCAGGTGGCCGACCTGGGCGCAGAGCCAAACCCAGGTATGCACCCTACAGAAACACACTCCCTCTCTCCTTGCACCTGCCACCCCCTCTAAGCCTCTGTGGGAGAGGCTGCTCCTTCAGATCGAGATATTTCTAGAGGGAACCCGCCTCCTATGATCATTTCCCACTAAAAGGTTCCCTCTGTTGCTGGAAGGAGGAAATAGCACAGAGGAGGAGAGAAAGGAGTTCAGTTTTCTCACAGTTCCATTCAGCTCTGGCACACAGTGGCAGAGGATGGACCATAATGGACCACTTCAGATTGCAAAGGCACTACACAGCTGTCTGTCTTGCTGGGTTGTGTTAGCACTGACTGTGAATAAGGGCCCTTTGTTGGACTCTTCAGCAGCTAAGGAAAGCTTCACAGCAAACTTGCTAATTTAGAGAGGGGGGCATTGCAGGGGGAAGGGCCTAAGAAAAGAAGTAGTCTTTCAAATGGACCCCAAGAGATTCAAGTCCTTTGAAATCCTGCTGAATGCATTTTGCACCTGTTTTAGAAGAAAGACCCCAAGGGCCTTAGGGTGCGAGAAGAATACAATAAGGGCTGAGAAAAATGTTCTTTCTCCTTTCTTTCTTTCTTCTAACTGGAGATGTCCAGGCCAAAGCTGGAGACATCCAACCAAGCCAGTGCATTTGTTATCAGAGATCCTAAGTGTACATAATAAACTATAGATTACTCTTAGCAATGTATGAATGCCTCAAAGTTTATGGGAGGGAGCAGCAGGGTCAGAGGGCTCTTTGGTGATCAGTTGTGACCCTCCTGATGAAACATGGCTGGCCTCAGCAAGTGCCTGAGGATGCCCCCCCCCCCAACACCAGCCCTGCCAGGCTGGGCTGGAGAGAGAGAGAGAGAAAGACTTTACCTTCTTCAGAGCAAGATGGGAGAGCAATCAACACTCTTTCTGAGCCTTCAAACCCTCTCCACCCATTTTTGAAGTATCTCTCTATAACCATGAGGACCAGAAGTGTATCTTACAAGAAATTAAACCTAGGAGTCAGACAGCCAAATCATATTCCAAGTGCTGCACACTTAAAGCCTTGCCTGTGATCTCAAGAGTTCTCCTGCAGCTCATCCACCTGTTTTTATCTACTTTGCATGCAGCAAAGCAGCATTCAAGATTAGCAAGGATGACGATGACGCTTGTTCTTCTCCTTCTCCTCCTCTTTTTAAAAGTCAATATTGTTCCCCAAAGCAGGGCATGGTTACTGATTGACCACACCTGTCCTCAAGCTGCCTTCAGTGTGGCTTTCAATGTCAGAGGACGGAGCTGGCGGAAATCCCAAAGAACAAGCTGAGGAATACTCCAATTAGAAGTTAGCTTGATTGCTAAATCATGCTAAAAAATATTTTTTTTAAAGGTCAGCTCTAGCTTCTAACCTCCTAATGCAAACACTGGTGGGGCATGGTGATAACAGGGCTGTGTTATGTACATATTTATGGGCTGCCCCAAGAAAGGCCACCAGAACCTAAGTCACAGCAGCTATTTATGGCAAAACAAATAACGTGAGCTGAGGATGAAGCTGCCTAAGGGTGGGTCTGACAGTTTTTCATGCAGCATGGAAGTGCTGTCAGGATCTGTTAGGACCCAAACCCAGAGCATCCTTGCCTGCTCAATGGTGCCCCTTGCAATGAGCTACTTCCAGCTGCAGAACAGAAGCAGAAGTATTATCCCCTCAGGTCCCAGCATAGTTTCCCCATCTGCCTCTAGCAGCCCACTGGTTTCTTCTGTCATAGCCATAAATACTTCTGGATCAGTCTAGGGCCTAGAGACTCTAGGCCTTTGCCTGGGCAAGCCTCACACTTAGGCCTTGCTTGTGTTGCTTTCTAGTCTTGCTCCAGCTCTCTTTGCCTGCCTTTCCTCTACCCACCTGCCTACCAGCTCCCCCTTCCACTTGTCTGCATCCTTAGCCAGCCTCCATTCTTGGTTCATACCCTGGCCTGCAATGGCCTTTGCACCAACCCTCCTGTGAATCTGTCCCAGCAGTATTCCATCCAGCTCTGGTCCCAGCAGGGCTGGCCCCACCATTAGGCAGAGTGAGGCGGTCGCCTCAGGCGGCAAATGCTGGGAGGTGGCAGCAGCAAGGTGTTGGAACTGTGGGTCACACAGGCTGCCCTATTCCCCCTAAGCTAGCCAGTTGCCTTCAGGTATGGTGAAGGATGCTGTCCCACTTCCAGTGCTGAAGGAAGATTCAACCACCAGCCCAGTCAGCTTTTGTACATGAAATAGAAGGGGGTGTCATCTTGCCTTTTGCCTCAGGCAGCAAAATGTCTTGGTCGGCCCTGGGTAGGCTTGCAATTCAGCTCCCATGTGCCTGGCTGTTTAAAACCCAACAGCATTGACCACCCCCTGCCTGCCCCTAACCAAAACTCTCATCCAAAGGCTCATCTGACCCTACAAGAACTTGTTATAAACAAACAAGACTACAGTTCACCACATCATCATTCAGACAGCAGCCAGAAGTTAGTTTCAGTTTGAACTCTGAAACAGCAGTTAATGCTGTTATTTAAAAAAAAAAACTCCACACACATTCAGGATATTGATAATGTGACGATTAAACACACAGTTCTCATGTGATCACTGGATTGCCACCACGTCAAAAGAGTGCTTCAGAGACACAGAAATCTTCATTCCTATTTTATAGATGGAGAAGGAACATATGCAGACAGTTGCACATTTCTCTTCCTCTTGTGGGGATTCGTGGACTTTCCTTTAAGAGCCTTTTAGCAGGGTTTAGCAACCCACGTGGTGATAACCAGTTTCAATAACCAGGCTGCACATAAAGGGGAAAACTGCTTCATCCTAACCAGTATAGGACTGTCTCCTTTCCATATCCTCCAATAATTCCAGCCATGGGCCATTGCAAACGGCCTATCACAGAGTTGCTATCTGCAACATCTAAAGTATACTTAAATGCTTTTGGTTCCTCCTAAACCAGGGTTTAAAGGAGGGAGCCTATAGTTACCAGCTCCAAATTCTGAGAAGGCACTTCTATCTAAGAGATGTGTAGAAAGAAAAATATCAGCAGGTGGGGAAGGGGGGGAGTTCTGATGTCACTGCAGTGCTGTGATGGGGAAAACTGCAGCTGGAAAATGTCTCCTATGTAGGTACAGCCAGGATAATTTATGTGTAGAGAAAATGCCAGGTGTAAAGTGGCCCATGGGGAGATGGTACATTTATCCAGGACTAGCTCCAGAGGGTAGCAAGGTCAGGCATTTGCTGTTGGATCCCCCAGACACACCACACTACCTGCAAAACACTGAACCATATGAACCTGCTGCCCATAGTTTAAGATCTTCTTTGAATGCCCTTTGCATGTTCCAGCACCATAGAGCTGGGTTGGTGGGAACATGGAATAGGGCCTTTTCTGTGGTGGCACCCCACCTGTGGAATTCTCTCTCAAAGGAGGTTAGGTTGGCCCCTCCTGCTATGTTCAGTTTTAAGCTGGCTGTTAAAACCATTTTTGTTCTGTATGGCTTTTTAGTAATTTAAATGTATTTGCTCCACACTCTGTTTTTAAGGTTCTCCCCTGCTCGTAATTCTGCTGTTGGTGATGTTTTAAAATTTTACATTTGTTAAAGTTTTCAAATTGTTTTAAAAGGTTTTTTAAAATAGAATTTTCAAAGCTTTTAACTTGTTTTAGCTTTTGATTGTATGTCACCTTGTAAGTCGCCTATTTGGGCTGAAAGGCAACTCATAAAAAGGCCCAGCCCAACCTATCTCACCACCTCAGGAGGTGAGAGCACCACCACAACGCTGCCCAGCCACCTAACCACTGCCACCTTTTACCCCTTCTCGGCCACATGGCTTTCATGGACTCAACTAGCTCTCACAAGAGTTCAGCCAAGCTCTTGAGAGACCCTGTGCTACAGGCTCCCATGGCCATGGTAAGGGGAAGCAGCGGCACAGGGCAGGAGGCTGCTCCAGAGAGCCCTGCCAGTCACTCTTGCTGTGGCAAATGCCACAGTGGAAGAATGGCTGGCGTGGCTCTCCAAAGCACCCTCTGGAGGCGACGATGGGGAGGCAGTGGCAGGCCCCACTGGCAGGGATGGGGCGGGAGAGAGCGGTGCAATTCGCCGCTCCTCCTACTCTGCTGCCTGATGCAGGTGCATGAGCCCGCGTAATGGTAGGGCCGGCCCTGCGCATACATCTGTAAATAAATAAGATAAAATAGAAGTGATAAATTGGAGGTGATTTTTCTTTGTCTTTTTCATTAATGTGGTGACTTTGATCCTGAAGGGGGCATATTTGGGAAGGATGGGATTAGAAAAAAGATTAGTTGCTGAGTAAAATAAGGATAAGGTTTAATATTTAATCAGAATCTGAATAGTAATTGGTTATTGGTAAAAATGTATTGAGCCTGGATGAAACTTAGCATTGAGAATGAGTAATGGAAAGGAACCAACTAAATGTGGGCTAAAATTTGGGATGTGAAGTAATGTGGAAATGTGAAACTGTTTTTAAAAAATAAAATAAAAGCTAGGCTGTTTGTTTTTATAAATAGAAGGAAAGAAGATAGAGATTTTAATTAAATACAAGTAGAAATATTAAGTATTGTTCAAGTAGAAGGATTTTTATCTATGTAGGAGTAAAGTGTTGTAAGGTTTCGAAGCTTTGTGAATTTGTGAGGTTGATAAATAAGAGGGGGGATTTTTTTTTTTGCTTAAGAGAAAAAAGAAAGTAATTTATTTATAATTATAATATATAATATTTGATGTTACTTATACTTGGTTGTGGAAAAATTGGAAGTCCTTTTTAGTTTAATGTTGTTGTTTTGTCTTTGTAGTGTATGTTTGTTTAGTTTTAATTGTGTGTTTTTTTGGATTTTAAAATTCAAATTAAAAAATTACCAAAAAGATAAAACAAAATAAGCACTGCTATTCACTCTTTGCATGGAGAGCCCCAGAAGGAGTCGGGGCAGCATGAGACAATTATCTGGTTTGCATACTGCCACCTCTTCCAAATAAAGGTTGTCCACTGAGGGTGACTTGCCCAAGGATCCACTTTTATCCTTTCTACCCCATCCACTCCACTCCTTTATTTGGTCCTCTACTCTGCTTTCCACTCCTAACCACAGTGCCTTGATTCCAGATGAAGCTTTTATTATGCGATCACACAGCCTCATTCGCAGAATGACAACAGGCTTTTCTACATGAGGCATTTATCATGCGCTCGTCATGCCCTACTCACGGTTGTTTACGGGTTCTTTAGACAATGTCGGGAGCCTCCAGTTTCACTTCTGTGTCTAACCAGCACTTTTGGTGAGTTTTTTTTTAGAGAAGGGAAAATGCAGCATTTAATTGTGAAAGCTAAAAAAAGGGCAATTTCTTCTTGTGTATCTGCACTATACCACAGTGCCACCTAAAGGTTATGTAGTGGAAAAGCAAGAAAGGAAACGTTCCTCATGTAGTGCTTGGATCTCAATTATGCGACAAAACCAAAAGTAGATACAGTGGATTTACAGTGGATTAAAAGCTGATTAATAGCCTTGTGTAGAAAAGCTTAGTATCTTCAATTTCTACTACTCCCATGTTTTCCCACCACTTCTTCTGTTTTTTTTCATACCAGAAAATTTCGCCTGCCTCACTCTGCCTGATTGTAGAGCCGGCCCTGGCTCGGTGTGTGGAAACCATGCCAATTGTACCTTTTCATAGATTTCATAGATCATCGAGCTGGAAGGAGCCTACAAGGCCATCAAGTCCAACCCCCTGCTCAATGCAGGAAACTAGAGAAAGGGTCTCCCATCCAAGTAATAACCAGGCCTGACCCTGCTTAGCTTTCCACGCTCAGACAAGCTGAGCCAGCGTGAACCACAGGCTTGTGTTTTACATAGCACATGTGTTGTGAAATAGATCTTAAATTAGTATCACCCTAAAAAGAGGAACCCCTGTTGAGCTGGAGCATTTGGGATAGGAATGCTTCCCTCTGGCTTTTCAAGCAGGACTTGTGGACTTTTAATACCTGCTTATCAGACAAACAATTCAGCAGCAGCAGCAGCAGCTTCCCCCTACCCCTGCTCCCCAGTATGAAAACACAGGGATGTGCAAAATTCACTGTATTTTTGCCTGGCAAGCAGCTGTTAAAAGAGAAGCCCCCTACTAGAATAAAATGTGGCAACAGCCCTATTAGCAAAGGGACACTCTCCTCTGCTATAGGAAGAAGAGGAACTGCCAGCCTCTACAAGGAGTGTGGTTTGCCCCAAGCAATATAAACATATACATTCATGTCAGTAGAACCATCATCACTGCTTAGCACAGGAGAAGGATAGATCTTCCTTCTCCTGTGCTTCAGGAAGGAAGATGTGGCATGAAGCTTCTGCTCCCACACATTGGTTGGCTGCAGGTGCTGTTTCCTTCCCTCCACCTCAAGGAAGGAGAGCCCCAGGCCTGTGGCTCACGCTGGCTCAGCTTGTCTTGAGCGTGGAAAGCTAAGCCGGGTCAGCCCTGGTTATTACTTGGATGGGAGACCCCTCTCTAGTTTCCTGCATTGAGCAGGGGGTTGGACCTTGTGTAGGCCCCTTCCAACTCTATCCAGTGATGGCGCTCTAAAAGCTTCGTCTGGAAGCTCCCCAAGTCCCATTGAACACCATTGACTTAAACATGCATAGGATGATACTGTAAGGGCCTCTGCAAGAGCCCAAGAAGCCTCCGTGCAAATGGATTGCTAGGAGAACCCCTTCAAGAACAACACGATACACATATATGGCCGAGTCCCCCTCCTATCCAAGGAAAGAAGCCCCTTTCTGGGTTTGCGGCTTCCCCTCCCACTCCAGGTTTCATAGATTTCATATCAGATCAGATAAATCTGCAACAGATTCACGAGTTCGGATTTCTATGAATCCGACCTGCGGATTCCACAGCAGGCAGCCGCTTTCTGAGTCATGTGGATTCCGCCAACTTGTGGAGTGGCTTTTCACGGGGGGGGGGGGGGATTTGCACAAATGCAAAACAGCGCAGGTAGAGTGAAATTCTGATTAAATAACATCTGACAGCACCACATTGGGGAACGCCATGCTAAAGGAAGAACGACAAAAATTACCTAATTTTCAACAGCTGGAGAGTTCCAGAGGCAGGAAATAGTTAAATCTGCAATGAAAGAGGCAGCGATGAAGCCCCTTTGGGAGAAGCCAGTTCCAGCTTCTGAACTTACTATTCATGCTCTTCTTGTTGTGGAAAAATTGATCTACTGCGTTGTGTTTTTAAGAGGTTCTTAGAGAGGAAAGTTTATTAGTGAATTCACGGATGGCATCTGAGCACAGTCAGGAATGCCAACAAGAACACAAGGGAGACACTTCCATTTATACTGAATAATATCATGTAGAGGTCAGGTGACAATTGAGTCAGTACAGGAAACAGAGACAATTCAAAAGGAGACATTTAAACAAAAACAAAAGATCAGGTATTGCCCATCTTCCAGCCATCATGCTAATCAGTAGTCTTTCCCAAGGTGATAATCCCAAGGTGATACTGGCTCACAGTACTTTTAGCATGAGCAGGAAAGAGGGTTAGGCAAATCAATAGATGGGTGATTTGCCCTCAGGGTTGTAATCTACAGAAGGTCAAGGAAAAGGTCTGACTTCCAGGCCTTTCTGTTTAAACTAAAGCCTGGACAAATTTTACTTCTACATTCCCCCATTTTGTGCTTTTATAGCACAACTAACACTTGTAACTGTTACATTCAGCATCTAAAGCTTCTTTTACCTTTTCTCTCTCTTAATCAATCCTTTCAAGCATCAATTTTTTTTCTGAGTCAATACAGAGCTTTTGCTTCTGCTGTATGTAGTAAAACAACACTTGCTTAACAACAATAATATATAAAACCCAACAAATTCAAGCAATAGGGTTATTAATCCATGAACAATTGCTCTACCCCAACTTCCTAGGTTTGGTATCCAGCTTGTTAGCCAAGACCATATTTCCAGGCTTTTGTCAGGGGCAACAAAAGCAATTTAAGTATCTTTTCTGATTGTAATTATCAGGAATAAACACACAACACTCTTGACCAATCAAGGCGCATATTCTACCTTTTGAGGCAAACACCATGTCTAATGTCATCTTTGGCAGTACTATTTTGCATTGTGGCATTGCGAAAACACTGCCCTTTCCCTGTAAGGGTACAGTCCCACAGTTTATCATTAAAACTCTTCCAGGTACTACATTTAAGAGAATTGCCCATAGTTTGATTACTTTGGGAGAACTAATTTCCATAATTGGTGCAGAATATGGGTTTGGCAGTATGGTTATTTCTCCAATCTCTGTGAGGGGTAAAATAATGCTTACATTGACTTTGTCCTACAAATGTGGAGGGCTGATTTTGTGTTTTGTTGCATGTAAAACACCATTCCCCCAATGTAGGAACAACTTGCAACAACTGGACCCTTTAGAGTACAAGGGTCTGTTGGTGAAGGTCAAGTTTACTAGTGTAATGGGCACTGGCCACATGGGAACTCCTCCCTGGGGATGTACTGGCATGTGGCTACATACCCCTAGCAGTTGGTAGCATTAAATCTTTGTGCAAACTTTAAAAAAAGCTGAATGTAAGTATTTTCTTGGAAGGCAGATTGGATGAGGACTATGAGCTCTAAGAATATAACCATACTCCATTTGGCCATATTGTTTCAAATATTAATATATATATCAATTAAGGCAAAAGAACCACCAGTCACTAACAAGAGCACAACTACAGGTGTTTCTTCTTGTTCTGACTTTGATGTGCTAAAGGGCTGATAAGTAAGGCTCCTGGCTCAGGCTGAGGTGGTGTTCTTCTAAAATGATGACATCAGTTCTTCTCGTCCGATCCTCTGGGTGTTGTCTTTGATGGTCGTCCCGTCCGAGGTCTGAGATGATATTGATGTCCTGGCACAAATTCTTCTGTTTCAGGGGAAGAGGTTACTAGCACATTTCACCCTGAATTGGTGGAGGAGTTATTGTGTCCTCATTCTCATCGCGGGTGGAGATGTTGGGAGGCTTGGATCCACGTTTGGAGTCCTTGGCACTTCACAGCTTTGAAGTATCTTAATACGAATCCAGTCACTTGGTTCAATAGAGTGTCCTTCAGTGCTGGGCTGGTACTGAGCCACCTCTATCTGTGAATAAAAAGTCTTCACACATCTCATTAGGGCCTTGCAGTAATTTTGAATTGTATCATCAAGCAGGTGTATATGTCTGGCTAGGTCTAGATTGGTGTCTCATTAATATCCCATGAGGGGTCAAGTCCAGTTACTTGATTTGCTGTGGATCTCATACTCATGAGGGCTATGGGCAGTGCATCTAGCCATTTTAGTCTTGTCTCTGCACATATTCTAGCCAGTTTGCTTTTCAGTATTCTATTATGTCTTTCTATAGCTCCCGGAGATTGTGGATGATACAGGCAATGGAAATGTTGCTGGACTTGTAATGTCCTGCACACTTCTCTTACCACCTGTCCAGTAAAATGTGATCTTCTGTCACTGTTTATGGAGCAAGGTATTCTGAATCTGGGGATCAATTATTTTAGCAATTTTTTTGCTTACTGTTGTGGTGTCAGCCTTCATGCAAGGGTATGCTTCAACCCATTTAGAATACATACAAATAACTACAAGAACATATTGATAGGAACAACACTTGGGCATTTCAATAAAATCAATTTGTATATTTACAAAAGGTCCCCAGGGTGTGGGGTGCATGCTCATTTTGGTTTTTTATTTTTTATTTTTTTATTTTTACAGGCTTACCACTGTTATGAGCCTGGCATACCGCACATTGGGCACATCTGAGTTGCTGCAGATGTAAAATTTAATCCAAACCAATCTTTGTTAACAATTCAATGATCCCCCCTTTGCTCACATGCGACAAGTCTATGGAGCATGTGAGTAATTTAGGGAAAAGAACTCTGGGCATCACTAGGCAGCCGTCCGAATGATGCCATAGAGTCTTTAGAGAGAAAGCAATTTGCCAAATTTCCATGTCCCTCTCCCCCCCCCCCATTTTCTGGGGTCAAATTCTGGATAGCAGCAAGATTTTGCAATTTAGGTGTGACATTGCTATAAAGTCTGGCAAGGGGGAGAAATGCAGGAAGAATTGACCTTTTAAAATTAGGCTTGCCTGTCTTTTGCCAGGAAATCTGGAGGGGTTAACAATAAAAATCTTTAGCAAGGTAAACCAAGCTTTAGAAAACTAACCAAATGCTACCTTTTAAAACACAACAAAGCCAAAAGGCACTTATGCAACCAAAGGTTTAAAAATACTGGGATGCCAAAACTATTAGCAATTAGAAGATGCAATTTTTAAAATGCAGTGGCAACTGTGATGGGATTCATATAGAGTTGGAAGGGGCCTACAACCCCCCCACGTTCAGACAAGCTGAGCCAGCATGAGCCACAAAGGGAGCACTTGTGTAATTTAAACTAGAACACTTTTCTTGAAAACCAGCCTAATAACAATAAAGTGAAACAGGAATTGCAATTCTTTTAGTATCTTGGTGCTACTGTGCTATGTTGCACCCAAATAGTATTTAACAAAAGTTTTCTGCTAGCTTGCCATAAACCTACTAGCCAAGCATAAATTCTGAAATTAAACTGCCCAAATTAACCAACGATGCCTTGTTGGTTTGCCTTTGGCAAAAAAACCAACTAAGCATGGATTGTGTTAAAGAGGGGAGGGGTAAAATTCAGGGAAGCCCACTCTAACAAAACTGGGCACTAAAACTTAAAGGCAAAACTTGAATGCAGCCACAAACACTCATGAGTGTTGCTGCCATTTTTTAAATATTTTGTTTGATTTTTTCTAGCAGCTATAACAAATATTTTTTTCTTCTCATTTTGGGACTTCTCGCCTCTAGTTCAGATCTGAGGAAGTGTGTGCTTTGGTTAGGAGCGAGCACACTCTCTCTCTTCACTAAACACAGGACTGGTGGAGACTCCCAAAAGGCACCAAAACTTTGCTTATGCTCAGGAACTCTTTGCACAAAAAGCTCACAAACGTTTTTGTTATTGTTGTTGTTTTTCTTTAACACAACACAGGGTTCTTTGAGTACTTCTTAATATATATATATATTTAAAGATACGCATTCTCTTTTTTGTTTATGTTTTTGACACTGCTTAACACAACTTTCTTTCAAATAGCTTTTTTCAAAATCTTTACTTCTTATCACATCTTTTACAACTTTCTTTTGCCTGCATAACTTGGGCAGAGAGGGTTTTATTTCCCTTTTTTTTATGCCCTTCTGTTTGCAATTCTAATGTTTCTTTTGCATCTGCCCTTGTCCAACCTTTCTCTTGGCCTAGTTTTTCTTTTCCTTATCTTTTTTTCTTCTTTTCCACATTTTCCTAAATGGCCCTCTTCCCCCCCCCCTCCTCGGGGCAGAGGGGACAGTCTACATGCCTTTAAATAATCATCTCTTTTCTTTTTTTCAAAAACCTTTTGGCTCCACTCATTGGTGAAGCTCTTGAATCTTCTGTGAAAAATAGTTAACCATTTCTTTTTGAGCTTATCCTGCATCAGCTGTAGTCTCAGAGAAAAAGCCTGCCTTGATCAGGGGCAGACTCTTTCTGACCTTTTAAAGCTAACACAGTTCAATTCTCAAAAGGCACTAACACTTTGTTTATGCTCAGAAAACCTGCATTCTCAATACTCAGACTCTCTCAAAAATACTTCTTTTATTTACAGGTATTAATCTTGATCTAGTCAGTTTTAGGTTTCACTACTGTAGTAAGGGCATCTCTAGAATATTTCATTGCTGAAGCCTTCTATTTGTAGAACATTTAACTTCTTTGCTTTGACTCTGATTTCTCATAGAAGCGCATCAAGTAATTTCATTTGCATCTCTATCAATTTAATAGGATCATTAAACTTTGTATCAGTTACTGGCCATTTCTTTTTTTTTTTCTTTCTTTCTTAAGACTACTGTTGGCAGAACAAGTCTTAAGTAATTGATTTAAGTCTATCCAGGTAGGGATATAAATAATTACAGTCTCAAATTCTTCCTTGAATTTGACTGGTTCTTCTCACAAGTTAGGAAATTTACTATATTCCTTAAATCTCTTGGTGTCTATGGGTCATGGACAGCCACTAGAGTCTTATCTCTTGCAGGTACCTCTTACTTAGTGGAGCCAGGGTGACTGACCCATAATTTGGGGTGACTAACAGTCTTTGAGAAGGAACAGAGCCAGGCAAAGTGGTTGCTTCTGGGTTCTAAATTTTTCTGGGCATCTAGTTCCTTCTGTTTACTGCTCTTTCTGGCTAGGCAGAGGTGGGTTAGGGTGAAGGAGTGGCCACTGGGGTAGTTTCAGCATCATCATGCGAAAACCTTCTACTTTCATCTTCATTTTGGGGTCTTCTCATGTAGGTAAGGATAATCATCTACAGGATCTTGCTTTTTCTTCAAAAAAAATCATTTTTCTTCGCTAGCAATGGATATAGGAGCCAATGGTGGTGGTTGGCTGCAGGCCTGCTTAAATTTTTAGTTGATCTTTTAATATATATATTTGAATCTTTCAAGCTTTTAAGCTTGGATTCATGCATGCATTTTGAAGCTTCTTCATACCAATTAAAATACACTTCCCATTGAGTCTGAGGTACCTTACTTCCTCATGACTCGAGCGCTCCCCTCAAGTGCACTATCCTGTCCCAAGTCAAACGTTCCTCCCAGTGGGAACTGTTTACTAGGATCATCCTTTTGTCATGACATTCCATTTCTCGAGAAATTTACACACCTACCTATGGCCATAAGGTGTGTACCTACAACATGCTAGCATTCCCTTGGGGGGGATCTCCTTTGATCTTGCACCCCCTATTCCTCACACTCATACAGGACACTCATCCAGGGCAAACTTATTGAGGGATGTTCCTCATTTGAGTCTCAGACAGCGGCTCAACACCTTGATCGGCTCACTCAGTCTTTCAACTGCGGCACAATCCCTTTTTGTCGGCTCAGTCAGTCTTATGACTTCAAATGGGACTCATGAGTCTTGGAAACAGGAAAAGGGATTTACTTGCTCTACTGGGACACAGGGTTCCACTACATACTGGTTTAGTATGTGGTTTAAGTCCTGGTCCTGATCAGCAGATTCATGAACAGTCACACGTCACTGGGTCACGAGGTTCCACTGAGCCCACTTGCTTTTGAAACACTGCCGATCATTGGGTTTCCCCTCACGAACAGGTTCAGGGCGTCTTGACTCAGCTTAAGTCTCAGACCTGGTCAGCAACTTATACATACTCATCCGTGAGATTTTTAGGAAGATGTGCCTTTTCCACACAGTAAAACCATGGGTACTGGGCAAATTGGGAAAAGGGAAAAGGGTCTGTCTGTTGGGGCACGAGGTTCAGCTTTCGCCTAGTCCCAGCCCTGGTCAACAGCTCATAAATCTAGCAATCATACTTTCACAGACATGCATACAATCCTATAGGAAATTTCTTTCGTCTCTAAAACCTCATGGACTCAAAGTTCAGATCGCGTTGGAGGGAAAGGATAGTCTGCTAGAAACAGAAGGACACACACCAAAAACCCAAAAGAGATTTCAAAAGGTCTCTTACCTGGGTTTTGGCGCCTGGGAGTTTAGTGGTGTTTCCCTGTTTCAGGCAGGTCCAGTCCCTTGAAGCGATCCGAGTCACGGCACCAAGATTGTTGTGGAAAAATTGATCTACTGCGTTGTGTTTTTAAGAGGTTCTTAGAGAGGAAAGTTTATTAGTGAATTCACGGATGGCATCTGAGCACAGTCAGGAATGCCAACAAGAACACAAGGGAGACACTTCCATTTATACTGAATAATATCATGTAGAGGTCAGGTGACAATTGAGTCAGTACAGGAAACAGAGACAATTCAAAAGGAGACATTTAAACAAAAACAAAAGATCAGGTATTGCCCATCTTCCAGCCATCATGCTAATCAGTAGTCTTTCCCAAGGTGATAATCCCAAGGTGATACTGGCTCACAGTACTTTTAGCATAAGCAGGAAAGAGGGTTAGGCAAATCAATAGATGGGTGATTTGCCCTCAGGGTTGTAATCTACAGAAGGTCAAGGAAAAGGTCTGACTTCCAGGCCTTTCTGTTTAAACTAAAGCCTGGACAAATTTTACTTCTACATTCTAAATGCCTGTCTGTTTCCTTTTAGGCAGGGGAAGGAATGAAAACACACTCACACAGAGCCCAGGACATTTTATAGCCCTAAAACGGTCAGGATCATGATAAAATATTAAAAATATCCACCTATGGCAGGGACAGCTCAATGCATGGTAATTTATTTATTTGTTTATTTATTATATTTATACCTCACCTTTTTTGCCTGCAAGGAACCCAAGGCGGCTTACATAATCCTCCTCCTCCTCTCCATTTTATCCTCACAACAACCCTGTGAGGTAGGTTAGGCTGAGAGTCAGTGACTGGCCCAAAGTCACCCAGTGAGTTTCATGGCTGAGCAGGGACTAGAACCCGGATCTCCTGAGTCCCAGTCCAACACTCTCACCACTATGCCACACTGGCTCTCTTACTTCCATCATTGTGGTGCCAGGATTGTTGTTATCACATCAACAGCTTTACCTGTGGCTTGTTGTTTACACCACTGTTGCTCAAATAAAACACAGGGCAAGCCAACCTGCCTTCTGGCCCAGAATCTGTCACTGGTGACATGTACCAATAGGGTTGCCAACTTTTTTTCTGGCAGGGTGCTTGCGCTTTTAACAGTTGCATGACAGGAGGAAATTCAGCAGGCAAAGCTTTTCATAGCACTGTAGTTGCTGCCTGCGAAAGTATCGCCGGTGAATCTTATTCATGTAATTTTTATTAGCCACTCTTTAGACTAAGCTCTATTCATTCCTTCATTCATTCAATTTGTACCCCACCTTTCTACCAAGAAAAATGGCACCCAGGGTGGCCTACGATCATAAATAAAACTTGATTAAAACAATAAAACACAATAAAAATATAGCAATAATAGAAAACAGCATCCAACCCAACAGACCTGCTTACATGACAAAGGTCTGCTTGAATAAAGAGGCCTTTGGCTGCTGGTGGAAGGTCAGCAGAAGGGAGCAAACCTAACCTCCTTCGGCAGGGAGTTCCACAGCCTGGGAGAAGCCACCGAGAAGACCCTCTAAGGTTACGAATAAAACAATAACAACAATAGACTAATATACAATTAAAAACAACTACGAAACAATATCAGGATCAAACAAGATATAAGCCCAGTGGTTGCTTGTTAAGGGCACAGAAGCCCTAACAGGAGTGGGGTGAGGGAGGAGAGAGCTAATCATGTTAGCGGAAGCCTTACTCACAAATTCCTTTCAGTAGCTCACTGTATCCTTGTTCAGGTCACCATGTTTTCTTGTGATTACTGTGCTTGTGTCTATGTAAGCACAAGTAAGGGAACGGCAGCAGCTGGGACTGGACCATGCACCATGGCATGCAAGCAACAGAGAAAGGTTCTGGATCAATGGTAATGAAAGGAAAAGGAACAGGCCTACAGGGCCTGATGTGATCCGTGGGTTTCCTATTGAGGAACACAGTTTATCCAGACCAAGGGTGCTAGGATGGAGCCCTCCTGCTGGAAGCACCCCAAGATCATTTGTGCAGGCTAGACAGGGGGGAATGGGGGAGCCAAAGAGCACATAAGACTTCTACCCCCACAGATAGGTTTGCTTGCTCTAAAGCAGGGGTGGGGAATGTGTGGCCCTCCGGATGTTGTTGGACTGCAACTCCCAAAAAGTCCTAGCTAGCATAGCCAGTGGTGAGGGATGATGGGAGTTGGAGGCAACAACTTCTGGCTGGCCACATGTTCCCCCATCGCTGCTCTAAAGTCTGAGGGAACACCTATTCCTTTAAGAGTTAGGAACATTGGAGGCTGCCTTCTACTGAGTCAGACCCTTGGTCCATCTAGCCCAGTATTGTTGACACTGACTGGCAGCAGCAGCTCTCCAGGGTCTTAGGCAGCTTCCAATGTTCCTAACTCTTAAAGGAATAGGTGTTCCCTCAGACTTCTCAGGCTGTAGTTCAGTGGTGTAGCTCTACCACTGAACTACAGCCACGCAGGAAGGAGGTGGGAGGGATGGACCAAGCCAAGCCAAGCGTGCCCCCTTTGTTTCTCAAATGGAGAAGAGAATGAGGGGACACGTCGGGCCTGGCCTTGGCTTGGCCTGCCTCACCTCCTTCCTGCAGTGGGGGAGGGACATGAGGCAGGCAAAGATGAACTGGCCATGACCCCTTCGTTCCTCCCACAGGGAAGCGAATTGGACTCGGCCAGCTCAACTCTGGCTTTTCTGAGCAGGGAAGCAACAATGATCAGAGATAACGGGGGTGTTCCTCTTCCCTCATTTTCCACACCATCTAGTAGGGGCAGGGCTTGTGAAGGGGCTTACAGGCTAGAAGGGCTAGAGCCCACAAAGGGGGACAGGCCTCTATGAGCCTGATATAGAGCTTCCACAGGCCAGAGGTGCTGCACCCTTGTACTAGAGATCACACATCTGTAGGATCAGCCTTGATACTTGAGTTCTGTGTCATGCCATGATTTTTTTTTATCCTCCCGTCCCTTGATGTACATTACACATCATCTCTAGGGATTCACATTTTTAAAGTGCAATCCTTTTTTGAGTTGTTTTTTTTTAACTAATTAATTTTCCAAACAGAAAGACAGACAGACAAACAAAAAATACATTAAATTTAAATCTAGTAATTGACAGAGAGTAGTACATTTAACGTATTTCCCTTTTAACTTTACAGACAAAAATATGGGTGGAATCCATTTATTTATTTATTTATTATATTTATACCCCGCCATTTTTCCTGCAAGGAATAATAATAATAATAATAAATGTTTATTTATAACGCCCCTTATACCAAAGGGCGGGACAAATAACATATACAGTAAACATAACAATACAATAAAATAACCAACACCAACCACTTACTATGCAGTATCAAATCCCAGCAACCACCACATTAGCCCAACCACTCATTCTGGCTGACTAAAAAGATAAGTCTTTAATCCCGTTTGAAAGCGGGAAAGATCCTCCTCCAATCGGAGGTCCATGGGAAGCCTGTTCCACAAAAGTGGAACCAGGTCCTGAAAGGTTCGCACCCTTGACAAGGCAGAGCGTGTCGGTGGGACCGATAATAATCCCTGGCCCACTGATCTTAAATTCCTACCAGGAACATACCAGGAAAGCCTAGATGAAAAGTAATGAGGGACATTAGAGAGCAAAGCCTTGAAGGCAAGAACCAATAATTTAAATTGGGCCCTAGTCCGAATGGGTAGCCAATGAAGATTCCTACGGGCCATAGTAATATGGGAGTATCGGGGCAAGTTCAGAACAACACGAACAGCGCTGTTC
This sequence comes from Shinisaurus crocodilurus, assembly GCA_021292165.1. NCBI lineage: Eukaryota > Metazoa > Chordata > Lepidosauria > Squamata > Shinisauridae > Shinisaurus > Shinisaurus crocodilurus. The sequence goes on along the minus strand of CM037881.1, from coordinate 62,181,212 downwards.
TGAACCAGAACCAGTGGAAGAAGCACAGAAGAGGGCAAGCCAGCTATTAAGCTATTACAATAGTCCAAGCGGGATACCACCAAAGCCTGAACAAGCAGATGGGCTGTTTCAGGAGACAAAAAATTGCGAATCCTGCGAATGTTCAAAAGGTGAAAATTACACCCAAGGCGGCTTACATAATCTTCCTCCTCCTCCTCTCCATTTTATCCTCACAACAACCCTGTGAGGTAGGTTACGCTGAGAGTCAGTGACTGGCCCAAAGTCACCCAGAGAGTTTCATGGCCAAGTGGGGATTAGAACCCGGATCTCCTGAGTCCCAGTCCAGCACTCTCACCACTACGCCACACTGGCTGCTTGCAGGTTTTCCTTATTGTTCTTCATATAACAAATTATATTTAGGGCTCAGTCCTATCGGGATTCCCGTAAGCCCCCAAACTTGGAGGCTTGTGGGCATCCAATGCAGAGCGGGAGGAGCGGCCGAGGCGGCCTTCATCTCTCCGTCCTCCCACTCTGTATTTTCGCCAGACGGTCTTTTTCACCTGTCTAGCTGGATTGTTTTGGAGGGGGAGGGAAGGAGGCTGGAGAGGCTTCAGGATAGCCCATAACCTGGTCACCCCAGTCTCCTCCCTGACACCTGAAACACCTCATTTTACCCCCTTTCTTAGGTCACACTTCCCCAACCTTGGAGAGCACCCAGTGCAGTTCTTTCCGTGTTGGCTGTGAGGGGGCGAGGAGGGGGGGCGGAGCTCCAATTCCCAGCTCCAAGGTCAGAACGCAGTCTCCGACCTCGGATCTGGGAATCCAAAAAATCCTGTGCCCCCCCGACACTGTCTAGGGGCCATCGGATCACTCCCTTGGGGCACAATCCTATTGGGGATACCCATAACCCTCCAAACTCGGAAGATCACAGGCATCCTGTGCAGGGCAGGAGAAGCACAGAGGCGAAGGTCACCTTGATGCTCCTCCCAGAGGCGTAGCGTGGGGGGTGCAGGGGGGCCCGGCCGCACCGGGCGCAACATCTGGGGGGGCGCGCTCGCACTCGCAGCTCTCTGCCCCTGCCTGGCTCACTCACTCTCTCTGCAGAGTGAGTGAGCCACTGCTTTCAATAAATACAATATATATTTCTCTATTGTGTGAATGTGTGTGTACGCACGCCATTTTCGTGGATAAATGCTGCCGTGCTTATGGCAGTAGATTTGTGTTGTTGGGCCTGTTTTGCGGTCTTCTTCTTTCTTTCTTTCTTTCTTTCTTTCTTTCTTTCTCCCGAGAGTGAGCGGAGTAATTGCGCGACGCTCCCTGCTCGTGCCTTCCCGCCCAGCGGCAGGCAGCGCGCGCGGGGAGAGGGGGGAGAACCCGAGCGACGCTCCCTGGTAGCCCTGGGCAACGGGGACGCCGCTGCCAGCCAACGCAGGTTTTGGGGGAAGCAGCAGAACCTGGAGCCGCTGCCGGCCAGGCCCCGCCTCGTGGGGGACGGTGAGAGGCGCGCGCATGCGGCAGCTCCCCCCCCAAGACAGCAGCCCCGCCCTCTGCCGTTACCTGCGGCGGCGGCGGCCCCATTCTCTCCCTCCCCCCCCAGGTATAAAGAGCGGGCACCGCCTGCCCGCCCCACTACCTTGCTGGGCACACCCACCCACCCCCAAATCCTGCCCTGCGTCAGTCTGACTTGAGCCAGTTTGCGCCCTCTGAACTTCCCTCCGCCTCCCCCATCAGTCCTTGTGTCCTTTTCCATCGAAGCGGGTAGGTGAGGTCGGGGGTGTGGGTGGGTGGGGGGCGTTCTGTGCCATGCCAGGCTGGCCCAGGTTCCAGATGCGGGTTAGGGGGGCGCAAATTACTTGCCTTGCCCCGGGTGCTGACAACCCACGCTACGCCACTGGCTCCTCCCACCCTGTGCAAAGCACTTAAGTCAATTTTGGCCGTGTGAGTGTGGTGCGTCGGAGCGGGACAGAAGGCGGCTGAGGCACTACCAGGATGCATTGTATCTCGGTGGCACTGGTCTCCTCCCCTCCCCGCCCCCCTCTCTGCCCCCAAAGCCCTTTCTCTGCGGTCGCTCTTGCAGCCTCGGAGAAGCAGCCAGCGTGGTTCTTTCTGTGCTGACTGCAGTGGGGTGTTTTTTTTTTTCTAATCTTGGATCTCCAGCTAGGAGATCGGAGGGATTTTCCGACCTTGGATCTGGGAATCTGAAGAATCCTATGGCTGTAGACGCTCTCTAGTGGCCATAGGATTGCTTTGCCCATCTCTTCCATAATCCAAAGAAAGGCTTTGACAAATATTGCTGTGTATGTCCCTGATTGGTATAGAAAATGAAATCATGCCTTATTTTATAAAAATGAGATATTTTGACTTAGCACATATGCATTTTTAAGCTCATATAATATACAAAATATTAGTGAGTGGGGGGAAATCTGGATATTTTGTATCAGCTAATCATTAATCATTTTTTCAAACCTTAACAATTCAGCAATCAAATATAATACAGCCTTGTTTTATTTTGGAGTTTGTTTAGGGGTTTGTGTGTGTGTGTGTGTGTGTGTGTGTTTAACATGTTTTGGGGGGATGGGGTGGCATTTAAAAAAATTAATTTCCATATTACATCAACTCATAAATACAAATGAAGATAAAGAAGATCTATAAACATAATCAAATTCATACCAATTAAATTGCCCTTAATAGTAAATAAGGTTGTACTGAATCCTGAACTTTCTGATTCAAATATAAAATACAGAGACTCCATTTTTCCATTTAAAAAGTACTTACTGATCTTCCCTCTCTGTCTTTAAACCCTCATACACCAATCATCAATTGCTGGAAGATTAACTTTCTTCCACTTATTGCTTATTGCTTACAGGCAGCTGTGTCAGTAAGCAAATAGTCATTTCCACATCATCAACTGGGACTATATCCTTAATATATTCAAATTAAAATACCAATGGGTCTAAAGAAAGTTTAACACCTTGTAATTTCATCCTTTATCCTCCTCCAAAAATCTATTATTTGGGGGCAGAACCAAAAACATGGAATATATTTGCTCCACTGGAACCACACCTCCAACACCTATCCTCTACTTGCCTATAGATTTTTTTACTAAGCCTGAGTGATGTTAAATACCCCTGTCTCTACAGATGCTTGTGCTTCATGAGTAAACTGCGTTCCTCAGTAGGCGACCAACTTCTGAGGAGAGAATCATGAATCTATACTGTGAATGTAATGTGGGTAAGAAATAAGTCTTAAGGACTTATTCTCTGCCTATGTTTGTTGCAAAGAAAATCTTGACTCTCACCAAAGAAACCGCACCTTTTTATGTACAACACTCATTTTTACATTCATGAGAGGTTGGGGTCCTATATAGTTCTGCAAGCTTGAGTGGAGAGAAATCACATTTGCATGATTTCTTAACACATGCATGATTTACATTTCTGAAATGTAAGAAGCCCTGACAACATCCTTGTGGTTGCCAGTGACATCAGTTACACCACACTGTACATGTGTACTCCCAGGAGATTAAGAATAGCACGTGCAAAAAATAATGCCAACAGACACCCTCATTTCATGGGAATAATACCAATTCTTTCCGTGGCACATTAGGGATAATTCACACCTACAGATTCTCCCTGAACATAATGCCCTCCACTCAGGCATAAATGAAATATGAACACTGCTTGCCCTTCAGGGGGCTGAATGATACAAGGAGGCCTTACCCAATGTGGGCACAGTGGACTTATTATTCAAGGGCAAACCCCATCTGAATAAGTCTTAAAAAGTAAACACCCATCCATGTTATATAACTAGAAACTCCCTTGAACGGCTCCGCAAGGGGCAGAAAGCAACAGGTAAAGCTTTTCCTGTCATTGCCATCTCCAGACTCTGAAAAGTTTCAGCTGGTGTCATTTCTTGTTATGCAAAGTTAGGGATCTTTCTCAATAATAAAGGCAAGAATAAAGGCAGCCTCTACAAGGAGTGTGGTTTGCCCCAAGCAATATAAACATATACATTCATGTCAGTAGAACCATCATCACTGCTTAGCACAGGAGAAGGATAGATCTTGTCTGCTGGTGTGGCATGAAGCTTCTGCTCCCACACATTGGTTGGCTGTGGTGCTGTTTCCTTCCCTCCACCTCAAGGAAGGAGAGCCCCAGGCCTGTGGCTCACGCTGGCTCAGCTTGTCTTCTTGAGCATGGAAAGCTAAGCCGGGTCGGCCCTGGTTATTACTTGGATGGGAGACCCCTCCTCTAGTTTCCTGCATTGAGCAGGGGGTTGGACCTTGTGTAGGCCCCTTCCAACTCTATCCAGTGATGGCGCTCTAAAAGCTTCGTCTGGAAGCTCCCCAAGTCCCATTGAAGTCCCAAGAAACTCTCATCCTGACCTATGAGCACCAAAGCCACACCAAAACCACCACTAACCTGAGGAATAACTTTGATCCCATCTTGTTTATCCTGAGCTAGTATCCAGGCTGATCCTACAAATGTGTGCTCTGTGGCAAAACCTACAAAGCTTACATGTTGTTGTTTTTCACATTTAATTAATTCTGATGCCAGCTTGATAATATTAAAAACAACCGCAACAACATGAGAACTGGGACAAGCAAAGAGCAATGCTGGAATTTCCTACACTTCTTAGGCTCACACAAACAGTGCCCTGCTCTCCAAGGAATGAAAAGCTGACGCAGGAACCCGCATGTGAATGAAACCACAACACCCAGCCCCCACAGACCTCAAATTCACTTTCAGGGCCACTAGAGATAAGCGCTTTCCCTTCTGTTCTGCTGAACCGCAAAAGCGGTTCAGCTGCCAAAGGGAAAGGAAGAGCCTTCTTTATGGCTCATAGTATCTGTCTGTTCCTCATGTTGCCACAAATGCATTGCGCTGGTGCTAACTATCTGCAGCACACTCGAGCAGAACCATTTGTGGTAGAGAGAGGGGTGAACTGTCACAACATCACTTGATCCCACCCTGACTCATCATCTAAACAGCACAGGCTGAGCTAAGCTTCTCTTTTGCTTTAACCAGCTGCTTCTCCATCTGATTTTTCACACACGCATGCAGCAAAATGGCTAGGGCTGAGTAAAAGGAGGAGAATGCATAGGCAAAATGCTCTTGGAATAAAGGCTGCTGATCCTAACACAGGCGCAATAACACTTTTGTTGTGAAACTCTGTGCGTGAGCACAAGATCAAATTGCAAGGGTCCAAGAGTCTGCGTCTTTGATTGTGTTTGCATGCGGGCTAATTTGTGTTGACTCAGGCCTACCACATGGGATACACACAGCGAATTCAGGTTCCTGTGCACAGCTGCCAGATGACCTGCATTGTGAGAAGAATCCCACTTGTCCTGTTAAATATGGAAAGGTCAGGCAGTTTCAGATTTCAAAATTATCAAGGAATGGGAGAATATTTATTTCCTAACTACTTAACATCATACTGAGCAAAGCTGTCTGAGCATGGAAAGCTAAGCAGGGTCAGGCCTGGTTATTACTTGGGAGACCCCTCCTCTAGTTTCCTGCATTGAACAGGGGGTTGGACTCAATGGCCTTGTAGGCCCCTTCCAACTCTATGATCCTATGCTAAGTAACTTTTTGTGTGTAGGGCTGCTGTTAAAGGCATAGGTCAATTTTTAAAACTGCACGTATATTTACAAACGGAAAGAAAATATGGGATATCCATCAGGACTGCAGGGGTCCCTTAAAAATTAAGATGAATCTAGGGTTGCCAAGGGTCATTTACAATCAGGGCCGGCGCTACCGCTAGGCAGACCCAGGCGGCTGCCTAGGGCGCGTGGCGGAAGAGGGCGCAGAAATGCTGTGCTCCTTCCTCGCCGCCGGCGCGCTCCTGCCCCGCCTGGCCGCCTCACCGACAAAGGCACCGGTCCGCACCCACCAGGTCTGTGCGGGGGGGGGATTGCGGGCGCCGGGCAGGCTCGCGGTCGCGCTCGGCTTTCCTCTGCGCCCGGAGCTAGGCCGGGTCAGGAGCGCGCGCGGCAGCGGCGACCGGTAGGCAGCGGGGAAAGCGGCTGCTGGAGGAGGCGGCGGGCGGGCGGGCGGGTGCTGGGCAAGCAGGCATTTCCCGGCTGCTTTGCTCCGGAGCCCTCTCCCCCGCACGAGAGGGGGGGGCGCTAAATATAAGCCAGCCTAGGGCGCCAAACTGCCCTGCACCGGTCCTGTTTACAATTAATGGTTCCTGTTCTAAAGAGTTGTATGGAGCCAGAGTATTTTGAAGGCCTATTTGCACAAATAAAAGCAATAATATATCTTGCATCTGAATCAATTGTGCAGCAGCAATCCCATGTAGGAACTGACCCACACAAACAGTTCCTCCATGTGATCCATCCTAGCCAGGCCAGGCCAGGCCATGAATCTAGCGGTGGCCCAACTAACACTTGAGGCAATCATGCCTAGGCCACTGAGCATATATATGAACAGGACTGCTGCAGGGCAGTTTGGCGCCCTAGGCTAAACTGTATTTAGCGCCCCCCCCTCTCGTGCCGTGGGGGGGGCTCCGGAAAGCAGCCCTGCTCTGCAACCTCCCGCCCCCCCCGCCACCGGACACCCCCCCGCCACCGGACACCCCCCCCGCACGCTGCCGCTGCCGCTGCTGCTCCCCACCTACCTTCCCAGTCCGACGCCTCCTCCGAAAAGGGACCCCCGCGCTCTGTTTTTGGCCGGGGGAAACCAGAGCAACAGGGCTGTTTAAGCCCTGTTGCCCTGGTTCTTCCCGCCAAAACAGAGCGCGGACGGGGCTCCGGAAACAGCACGGAGAAGGTAGGTGTCAGGGGGGGGAGGCAGCGCGGAGTAGAGGCGAGGCGAGGCGAAGCGAGGGGGGGAGGCGGGGGGAGGCGAAGTGAGGGGGGAGGCGGGGGAGGCGAAATGGGGGGAGGTGGCGCAGAGGCGAAGCGAGGCGAGGTGGGGGGGAGGCGGCGCGGGGGGGGAGGCGGCGCAGAGGCGAAGCGAGGCGAGGTGGGGGGGAGGCGGCGCAGAGGCGAGGCGAGGCGAGGTGGGGGGGAGGCGGCGGCGAGGCGAGGTGGGAGGCGGCGCGGAGGCGAGGCAAGGTGGGGGGGAGGCGCCCAGGCTCGGCCCCACCACTACTCCGGGCGCACTGACCTGGCTTTCTCGGAGAGGCGGGCGGGCGGGCGGCAGGGCAGGGCAGGAGCGCGCCGGCAGCGAAGAGGAGCGCAGCGTTCTGCGCCCTCTTACGCTACGCGCCCTAGGCAACAGCCTAGTTGGCCTAGCGGTAGCGCCGGCCCTGTATATGAAGCATAAATGTTTTGGATACACTGTATAAATAAATGGGGTTGAACCATATGCCTTGTTACGACCACTTTTTAAGACATGAGACAGGGCAGAAATCTAAAACAAATACATTAAAATACTTCCCAAGATATATGTTTTGGGTACAGGCTTCAAAAATATACAGTCATGCCTTGGATTGAGAGCATAATTCATTCCAGAAACGTGCTTGTAATCCAAAACACTCTTATATCAAAACGAAATCCCCCCCCAAAGAAATTTGTACAGAGATTTTTAATTTAAGCCGTACTACAGTACTTGTATTGCAAGACGTCGCTTGTATATCAAGTAAAAAATAAATAAATAAATATTTAAAAATTTGCTTGTCTTGCAAAACGCTCTCAAACCAAGTTACTTGCAATCCAAGGTATTACTGTATAGAGTTCAGTTCCAACATTGTTTGAAAGTACTCTTTAGCAAACAGGGGGCAACTCCATGGAATGGAAGAGAGATTCTCCCCACACAACTAAAAACACTTGTTAGCAATACAGGAACATTTTTGAGCTTGGTATTCTGTGCAAGATATACAAGAAGGTGCTTGAGAAATAATGGGTAATTTCTCACTGCTTTTTTCGAAGTTAAACACCAGGTGGCACTTGACATCACAACATGGAGATACAACTGTTTCAGTAAATTTTTGAATTACCTATTGCGCCCGTTAGAGTCTTTAACTGTCCTTTGGAGGCAGGGAAGGGGGGAGGAGGCCAGGAGAGTTCTTTTCTGTTATGGTAAATATGTGTAGGTCAGCCAGACTCAAAGGAGGCCAACAACGATCCGTACCTTTAATGGAAGAGGGAAATTTAAAGAGATGCTGCTCAGAAATTGCACCTGTAAAATTCCCTCTTCTACACAGCTATTAAAGATATATGTGCCCTGCTTCCTTTTTGCATCTAATCACCTCAGCTATTCGTAGTTTTTTTAGACACACTCTGACTAAAGGCGCAATCCTCTGCAAGTTTAGACAGAAAAAAAGGCCTACAACTGCAAGCATGCCCTAGCCAGCATAGCTGGCTGGGGCATGCTGGGAGTTGTAGGCCTTTTTTCTGTCTAAACTTGCGTAGGATTGAGCACAAATATTATTTATACTTCCTAACACTGGAGCAAGCAATCAACTGAGCTCTGATTCTTTGTATGCTTCAAAGCAGTTCACATAACAACCCCCTGTTCATGGTAAATTGTATTTCAGGAACTATTACTTTGGGGTAATCGGAGTTCTGTGTAATACAGTATTGTTTTTCTGATCCCCCATTTATGTACATTACACATCATCTCTAGTGGTTCAAACTTTTAAGGTGCAATCCTACAGAAAAAATGCTGGGAGTTGTAGGACTATTTCTGTCTCAATATGCATAGGATGGTACTCTTAGTCATACAGGAGAATCAGGAGATTACTGGTGGTTCATACTTTCTCATTATTTGTAGAAGAGCATGCTGGGAGTTGTAGCTCTCTCTTTTTTTGTCTAAACTTGCATAGGATTGTGCCTTTAGTCTGTGTGTCTAAAAAACTACAAATAGCAGAGTTCTCCAACCCTAGCTGGCTGGGGCATGCTGGGAATTGTAGGCCAAAAACATCTGGGGACCCAAGGTTGGAGAACACTGAGCTAAGGTTGTTGCAGAAAAATCACCCTTCTCCAGGGAACAAAGGAACTTGTACCACTTCAGGTCTGGAAAACAGTTTATTGCTAGCAACAGGTTCAGGGGATTTACCATCGCCAAACTGAACGATTTTTTACAGAAGTGATCAGAGTCTTATATCAAAGTATACGTCATCAATTACTTGTCACTTACTCTTTAGCATATTCACTGTCTGTTTCCTGTACCTTGGTTATTCTTACATTCTGCTGCGCAGGCTGTCTTAACTGACTTCCCTAAATACGGCGCGAAAGTAATTTATTGCCATGTAAGCAGTCTGCAGAGGAAGGGGGGGGTCTATCTTCAGGCAGTCTGTTCTCAGGAGGGGGGGGAGGAATCTTTTTCTGCCTCAGTTTTCTTTCCATCTTTTTCCCACTTCATTCCCTCCTTTTGAAACTCTATTTTACTCTTCACATTGAGTTTCAATCATCGGGATGGGACGGTATTCCCACATTGCCAGGACTTGCGCAGCAGCCTTTCTTTCGGCTATTAAGCTGAAGCTGTTTTGGAGGAAGCGTATGAGCATTGGAAGGATGCATGGCAGGATTATGCATCCTGCGGCCACTAGGCCAATCAGGGCGACTATGGCCTGTAAGCCTGGCAGCTTGGGAAACCACCCAGCGAAAGCTTCTCCGAAGTTGAACCCATCCCAGGTCTGCACTGGAACATGGGCTAACGTTTCAATGCGTTTTGTGATGCTTTCGATTATTTCTCTTTGGTCATCAATTTGCAAACAACAATTACTTAAATTGAATTTTCTACAGACATCTCTTTCAGCTGCTAACAAGTAATCTAAAGCTAAGCGGTTTTGATAAATTGCATCTCGAAACTTTGTCTGCTGCTTTGCTAATATTTTAAGCGCTTGCGAAGTTTCATTAGTTATTAATTCTACTACAGCCTGTAACTTGATTAAGCGATTCAGCATATAAATGGGGTTGCGATACCCATAAGTTCCATCTTGTGCCAACCGAGCTTTGCACTACATGTGGTTGGCCAATGGGCCATTTTGCACAGGTCAAATATTAAAGACCCTGAGCTTGTAGCCGACTTTATTTGTGTTTGAGCTACTATGTGACCTTGGGCAGAACCTCGTGCCCGTGCTATTAACCATGTTTGGGCCGGATCTACCTTGGGGTCAAAGCAGTGTCCACTTTGAACACACACCGAGTACCATACATTTTTGTAACAACACCTTTTCACTGGCCCTATTTTGCACCTGTAATGGGTGTGGTACACTAAGGTGGTAGTTAGGGTCTGTCCTTCTAGCACTTGCTTTTGACAACTGGTACAGTCATTGGTACATGCCCATCCTATTGCTACTATACTATATAAAGCAACCTATTTTAAAGCGTCTGGCGCTGACATCCTCAGGCTTCTCCCGAGCGATGGACGTCAGCTTCCGGGTGTGACGCCTGTTAGGGCTAGTTGTCTGGTACGCGACTTTTTGTTTTCAGGGGAGAGGTTACTAGCACTTGCACCCTGAATTGCTGGAGGCGTTATTATGGCCTCGCGGTTCTTTAACCGTACAATTCTTTGTCTATGTACAGGCCGACTCCGGCTGGGGCTTTAGGTTCAGGCCTTCGGCGGAGTTTCAGCTTCAAGGCTATTTCACCTTCTGGGACTGGCTGGACTTTCTACACTGGTTTTGATTGAGAAGCGGGTTTCACACGCGTCCAGTGGAGCCAGGGTTTGATTTCTGCTACCTTAACAGCAAGGGGAGAACACATGACAACAGTATACGGTCCTTTCCAGCGGGCTTTTAAAGGCTCAATTTTCCAGTCTTTCACCCACACTGAATTTCCTGGGTGGAATCTGTGCACTTTTATAGTGAGCAGGGGTTTTCTTTGGCTTATTACATACTCTTGTATGTCTTCCACAACTTGGCTTAGGCCCTGTATGGTTTGCAGAGTTTGCGTGACTCTTAACTCCCTTTCATCTACCCACCGGGGCCTGACTAATTGTGGAGGCCTTCCGTACATAAGCTCAAAAGGAGACAAATTGAGTTTTTTCTGAGGAGTGCACCTGACCGCCAACAGAGCCAGGGGCAAAGCGTCTGGCCATTTTAGGTGCGTTTCTTGACATATCTTTGACAGTTTTGTTTTTAAAGTCCGGTTCATGCGTTCTACGCGTCCGCTTGACTGAGGGTGGTAGCTGCAGTGTAATTTCCACTCAATTTTCAAAGTTTTTGCCACATCTTGCACTACTTTTTGGGTGAATTCTGGTCCATTGTCAGATGAAAATCTCGAGGGAATTCCGTATCTCGGGATAATGTCTCTCAACAGGGCCCGTGACACTTCTCTGGCTTTCTTTGTCCTGGTAGGGAAACATTCAGGCCATCCTGTATAATTACAAACGACCACTAGGAGTGCATTCAGTCCTCCTGCCCGTGGCATGTCGGTGAAATCGATGGTGACTGAGTCAAACGGCAAGTCTCCCTCTGGTTGCCTGCCTGGTGGAAGCAGGGGCCCTTGACGAGGATTGTTGCGGGCGCATGTTAGGCATTTCTGTGTAGCGTAATTGGTTAACATGTGGATTTTGTCTATGAGTACTTCTCTGTTCAGGGCCTGAGCGAGTGCAGTTTTCCCCATGTGTGTTTGTTGGTGAGCAGTCTTGACTACTTCCCACCCAAGGGCCTCAGGAATCCACACTCGTTTGTCAGGCAGTACGTACCATCCATTCTTCAGGGTGGCTTGTAATTCTCTTTCGGCTTTAGCCACTTCTTTCTGGGTATACACTGGTTGTATCTGAGACTCTGGGTTCTACAGAAATAGGCATCGGGCTTGCGTGTCATGCTGTCCTCCGTTGGTTTCAAATTCGCTCCAGGGCTCGTGAGCTGCCCTTTTTGCTTCTTGGTCTGCTTTCCGATTTCCTCTTGCTACTTTGTCATTTCCTCGCTGATGCCCTCGGCAATGGACAATGGCCAGTTTGGTTGGCTTCCACACTCCATTTAGGAGAGCTTGGATTTGTTCTCCGTGTTTTATAGCTTTTCCTACTGAGTTTATCAGTCCTCTTTCTTTATACAAGGCTCCATGTGCATGAGCTGTAAGGAATGCGTATTTGGAATCTGTCCAAATGGTCATGCGTCTGCCTGCTCCCAGGTGTAGAGCTCTTATCACTGCATACAATTCGGCCAACTGTGCACTTGTACCTGGGGCTAAGGGTCCACTTTCTAGCACCTGGTCACAAGACACTACTGCATAGCCTGCTTTTCTGAGTCCATTTTCTACGAAACTTGAGCCATCTGTGAAGACTTCTAAATCAGCATTTGGCAGGGGAGTGTCTTTGAGATCCGGGCGCGACGCATGAGTCTGGTCAATGACTTCTACGCAGTCATGATTCATCTCTCCTGCTTGTGGCTCTGGCAACAAAGTGGCGGGGTTGAGGGCTGTTGACTGTTGGAGTTCCACTAATGGATTGTGCGTAATCATGCTCTGGTATTTTAACATACGCGGGTTTGTTAGCCACAGGTGTCCTTTGGCTTCTAGAACGGCCTTTAATGCATGTGGAGTTAGTACAGTCAGTGGCTGTCCAAAAGTCAATTTGCTGGACTCTTGGACTAACAGAGCTGTCCCTGCTAGCGCTTTCAGACAATTTGGCCATCCCTGGGCCACTGAGTCTAATTGCTTTGATAGGTAGGCCACTGGTCTTTGCCAAGATCCTAGCCGCTGGGTAAGAACTCCGACCGCCACATTTTTCTTGGTGTCCACGTATAAGTTGAAAGGTTTGTCCAGATCTGGAAGGCCTAAACTCGGGGCCTTTAGCAAAGCCTCTTTCAGCTGGTTAAAGGCTTGGCTCTGAACTTTGGTCCATTGAAATTCTTCAGTCTCTTGCCCCCTGGTAGCTTCATACATGGGCTTGGCGATTAGACTGAAGTTTGGTATCCATATTCGGCAAAACCCTGCCATTCCTAGAAAGCCTCTCAAGTCTCGACGCGAGACGGGCGTTGGCAGCTGGCAAACCGCTTGCTTCCATTCAGATCCCAAAGTCCTCTGCCCTTGTTCGATGTTGTATCCCAGATATCTCACTTGCAGCTGCACTAGTTGGGCCTTTTCTCGCGAGGCGCGGTATCCTTTTTCATCTAACAGTTCAAGGAGTTGCTTGGTGTTTTTCCAACAGGTATCTTGCGTGTTTCCTGTCACTAGGAGGTCGTCAACATACTGCAACAAGACTTCATTTTTGTGGCATGGTTTATATTCTTCTAGGTCTCCTTCTAGAGCGGTCCCAAAGAGGGTCGGTGAGTTCTTGAACCCTTGTGGGAGCCGTGTCCACGTGTACTGAGTTTTTCTTCCGGTTTTGGGGTTTTCCCACTCAAAGGCAAACAGTCCTTGACTCCGCCTGTGGATGGGTATGCAGAAAAATGCATCTTTTAAGTCTATTACCGTGAACCATTTGGCGCTGGCCGGCAACAGACTTAAAAGAACATATGGGTTTGGGACTACTGGGTGAATAGTCACTACAGCTTCATTTACAATTCTTAAATCTTGAACTGGTCTGTACTTTCCGTTTGGCTTGGGAATTGGTAGGATCGGGGTGTTCCAGAATGACACAATGGGTTTTATAATGCCATGTTCTAAGTAGGAATCGATGTATGATTGGATGGCTTGCATGATGGGGCGTGGGTAAGGCCTTTGCCTTATTCTTCTGGGCCGTGCCTGGGGCTTTACTTCAATTATTAAAGGTGGCAGGTGTTTGGCATAACCTGGTGGGTTGTCTTCTGCCCAGATGCCAGGGACATCAAACTCTTTCCACTTAGCTGTAGCCTCTGAGTCTGCTTCGAGTGGAATAGATGCCAACATTATCCTCCACATTTCATTCATTGAAGCTGTAACGTTTACTGCTGTTTCTTGGGGCACATGCAGCTTCATGTTTTGGTTCTGGTCAAAGTAGATGTGGGCTTGCATTTTGCACAGGAGATCTCTTCCTAGCAGTGGAACAGGGCATTCTGGTATGTGCACAAACTGATGGGTCACAGTTTTGTGGGCCAAATCACATTCCAGGGGCTTGAGCAATGGCCGGTTACTTGGGGTTCCGGTAGCTCCCTGTATTTTAATAGTCTCGCCGGAGCAAGACGCCAATGGTTGTGTAAGAACAGATCTAGTAGCTCCTGTGTCTACTAAAAACTTGACTTTATGGCCCCTTCCTTTTAAGGGCACCATGGGCTCGTGGGGGCCCACGATCAGGGCAGGGTCCCTGTTGTCGGGTATGGCTGGCCACTGGGCTTGTGCCTGTCCACAAACATGCAGGCTTGCCTAGATTTCGGCTGTGGGGGGGGGCGCCCGAGGGGAGAGCTCATCCACTCTGTCTGCCGGGGCGGGTGTCTTCTGGGGAGGGACTCCGGTACTCTGGTGGCTCTGATCAGCTATCTCCTGTTGCCTTTCTTCCTGTGGTTGCCTCCCTTCGGGTGGCTTTGGCAGTGGTGGATACAGCGGGACGTATGGCGCAGGAGTTCCTTCCTCCGTTTCACTGAAAATCTCTCCCTCCTTTTCTGTGGGCTTCGGGCGGGGGGGGGGGGGTCGGCGTAGAAGCATTAGACGTGCCACTTCTGCTTTTTCTTTACATTCTTTGAGCCAGGGGGGATTTTTTCCCCCCAACATTCTGCTGCCACTGATCTATGTAAGGATCGGTTGGGGTGGCTACCAGACGCCTGGGTCACTTTCTGATGGACCTTTGAGATGACTTGAGGGTCAAAGGTTCCCTGAGCTGGCCACCCTACCTGCATAGAGGGCCATTCTACTTCACACAGGACTCGGAGTTTCTGTCTGGTGAGCTTTTCTCTAAAGTCCCTATTGAATCCTCTTTTAAAATTACTTAACATACATTGCAGGGGCGTCTGAGGGACGCTGCTGCCACCTCCCATTTTCTTCCCTTGGACACAGACAATTAGGGTGGGGGACGGACAAGGAGTAAGGGGTCTCCTTGTTCAGACAAAAGGGAATCACACCACTCACGCCCTACTGACCTAAGGAGCCGGACGTTCCAACGGTCTCCTGTAGGAACTGCAGCAGGCTAGCACGTGCACACACACACACCACACTCACTCCACAAACTCCCAACCCTTTTCTCTTACTTTACTTAAGGATATCTCTCAGTTCGGACTCACGTTCCGCCTCGTAGAGAGATCTCCTGTGGAAGCTCTCAGTTCGGACTCACGTTCCGCCTCGTAGAGACACCTCCTGTGGAGGGTCTCAGTTCGGACTCACGTTCCGCCTCATAGAGACACTTCCTACACTTAAGGATACCTCTCAGTTCGGACTCACGTTCCGCCTCGTAGAGAGATTTCCTGTCAGGAGGGTGATCAAGCCTCCTCTTCCAGTCTACTGACTGGGCTCCTTTCCTGTCACCCGGGTGCTATTTCATAGTTGCCTCTTCCTGCAGTTCCGGATATACTTTGTGGTTGAGTTCCAGCCTGAGTCTTGTGGTTCTTAGGCTCGCTGTCCGGTCACCCGCTCCGCTGGGCCCCTCGTTCGGAGATCCCCAAAGGGAACAGTCCTTTGTGCGCGCTGGGACGTCCGCGAGGCCTCACCCAGGGGGCTGGGTACGGAGAACGGCCAAGAAAGCCCCAAGGCTTCCAAGTCCCTTCGTGGTCGCCAGAAATGTTGCAGAAAAATCACCCTTCTCCAGGGAACAAAGGAACTTGTACCACTTCAGGTCTGGAAAACAGTTTATTGCTAGCAACAGGTTCAGGGGATTTACCATCGCCAAACTGAACGATTTTTTACAGAAGTGATCAGAGTCTTATATCAAAGTATACGTCATCAATTACTTGTCACTTACTCTTTAGCATATTCGCTGTCTGTTTCCTGTACCTTGGTTATTCTTACATTCTGCTGCGCAGGCTGTCTTAACTGACTTCCCTAAATACGGCGCGAAAGTAATTTATTGCCATGTAAGCAGTCTGCAGAGGAAGGGGGGGGGTCTATCTTCAGGCAGTCTGTTCTCAGGAGGGGGGGGGAATCTTTTTCTGCCTCAGTTTTCTTTCCATCTTTTTCCCACTTCAAGGTGACTAGATACACTAGTGAAAACACATTTGGTGGCAGTGGAGTTGGAAAATGCAATCAAAACATTGATAGAGTATTCCTAAATGAATGTTTGGCATATTTATCCAACCACTTTGCTCATGTTTGGTGGCCCCAAACTTTATGGGACACTGCAATTAAACAAGCCATTTTGAATTTTTGCTGTTGCTTACAGTGGGTTCTATCCAATGTTAAGTCCCGTTAATTTCAATCAGTCTACTGTAAGGCGGTCTAAAACATTGGATATAACCCAATACTTCAGTGATGGAAGATGTCTGAGGTAATTAACACACTGCCTGGATTTCAATTTTTTTGAATTTATCATGGTGTTTGTAGCCTACACTGTGTGCCAGATCTGTTGCTTAACTAGCTATTGATGAAACATAAACTCAGCTGCTGGTTTGTGCTAATGCAGATAAGGAAGCCAGGTGAGTGAATGGACTGGGAGGGAAATGGAGCAGAGGTGCAGTGTCTATGTGTATCCTCCTCTTCCATTGCCTCCAAGCTTTTGAGAGGTATAGTGTGAAGGACTGCAACCGGTCCTTTATCTCAAGATGAGAAATCAAAGGTGCCAAACTGCCAGCCTTGGCTCTGCCATCTTGACACTGATTCTCTCAGGGCTTTGCCCTTGGTCTATACACTGGATTTGAGCACTGAACCACAGAGGCACTACACACACTGTGTGGGGTAGAACCAGGAAAGTTTACTTAAGGTAAACTGATTACAATAAAAGGTGGGAAATGAGGGAAGGGGGAAAAGGTGGGGAGACACTTATGCACAAGTAGAGCTACAAAACAACAAAACTAGTTCCTTTACTATATAAACTCCCAGGCACTTACTCTTTGTTTTTTTGTTAGTATAGATGAAAGGAGAGGGTTAACCCCCTCTTTTCCCAAAGGAAAGGGTGTGGAGAAACGAGCCTTTGGGGGTACACACACACACCTCATGTGTGAACCGGCTGGGGTGGGGTGTGCATAGTTAGCGTGTGGAGAAAGGGGCCTTTGGGGGTTCCTGCATGCATGCATGCAGACACACACGCACACGCACACGCACACGCCTCCTCATGTGTAAACCAAGTGGGGCCAGTTGAGGGGGCTGGGAGGAAGCGAAAGGTACATAAAACATAGGATGGGGCCTGGCGCCCGGAGGTCTGGAGGAGCCAGGCTGAAAGCGTTCATATGCAGATGTAATTCAAACCCAGTAAGTCATGAGTTCCCTTCCCCCTGCCTGGCCAGGTGAAATGCATTATGATTGGCTGAGAGGCAGCAGAGCTACAGGGCGGGGCGGAGGGGAGGGGGGGAAGGTATATTTCCCAAAGCGTGGGTTTTGGTCTTTGTTCTACCCGGCTGTGGTAATGGCGGTAAGCCAAGGACCCCAGGCAGCTCCTGGTGAAATTAGCTGGATTGAGGGCTCTAGTAAAGGCAAGCCTTGTGGGAGTTTTACCCATCTCGGACCTTCGGGTAGGTGCGGTAATCTCCCTCGGGCAGCGAGGCTGTGCTGGATTTAACCCTTGAAGAGAACACCCTCAGGTAACAGGTGTGTGCCTGAGAGATATTAAGGAATCAGGTTTTATTGTTTTGCAGCTTTACTGTGTACTAAAGTGTCTCTCTCTTTATTTTGTGTGCTTCTCTCATTTCCCTAATCTTGTTGTAAAATGCTACCAGAATAAACCTTGTTGTGGTTTTACCCCACATGGGTTTTGTAGTCACTCTGCTTGGTTCAGTATCTAAATCCAGGTTACAAAAATTGAAGGCGAGTCCCTCAACAGAGATCCAAGCAGGATTGCAGACAGCTGAGGCTGGCAATGTGGTACCTTGAGATTTCTGGGGGGTCTTGGTTCCTTTGGAGTAGGAAAGGGTGGGGGTGTGGCGGGCCAGCCAGCCCCCCCTTCCTCCACACAAAGCATCTGGAGGGCCACAACTCCCATCATCCCTCCTATGCTGGCTATGGCTGATGGGAGTTGTAGGCCAAAGCATCTGGAGAGCCACAACTTGCCCACCCCTGATTTGAAAGTAGAAGTGTTTGGCTACTAGGGCTGTCGCTTTATCTGGTTGGGCTCCTGTGTTATCTTAAACAGCTGTATGACAGACAAAATTCCAGCAGCTGCAGCTTTCCCCAGCAGGTAAGGTTAACTGCCTTCATGTGTTGACTTTCTACCTGTTATGCAGCTGAGGCACAGGCATGCCTGCCAAGGAAAAGCAGCAACTCTACGGAATGCCAAGGAGCCTCTCGGGACCAACAGAGCGCTCCCCTTGTGGAGGAAGGTTGCCAACGGTTTTCCCCCTGGCCCTTTATCTTCGTGTTAGGAAGAGTTTAATCATTACTACTTCATGTCACTTTTAACGGCACAGGAACAGGCTGTGCCCTTTCAACCCTACAGTGAAAGGACACAGAAACGAAATGGAAGACTATGTGTATCCCATTAGCTATCAGCAGCAATCCATCAATACCATGATGACTGGAGGTCTGCTCAGATTAGACAAATTTTATTTGGAAAATAGAACCCCTGTCCTTTTATTATATTTTATTTTCTCATCCAGGGACAATCTAAGACTAAGACATTTTGTTGCCTGAAATAGAGCAGCAAATGGCACCCTTTCCCCTTGCACTCCCCCAGTCAAGGCACATAATACTCCTGGATGTGGCTCATGCTGGCTCAGCTTGTCTGAGTGTGGAAAGCTAAGCAGGGTCAAGCCTGGTTGTTACTTGGATGGGAGACCCCTCCTCTAGTTTCCTGCATTGAGCAGGGGGTTGGACTTGATGGCCTTGTAGGCCCCTTCCAACTCTATGATCCTACCCCAGGCGGACTGTGTTATTTGGGCTTCTGAGGCAGAAAAATGCACAAGTGCTTTCCCACTTCCCTGGCATTAAAAAAATATGTAAGAATAATAAACGAAATAAACAATTTGCTGCCCTTTCATGACACCCAGACTCAGCCACCTGAGGCTGCTGCTTCACTCTGCCTAATGGTAGGGCCGGCCTTGTCCCATTCTGTTTCATTTCCTTACTCTTGAATGTTATGTTACTGGAAAACTTCTCACTGGTTTCCTTCATGAAACCGTTTGTGGCTACTAACACTGACTTTTTAGGGAGGACAAAAAATCCTTATTTTTCTGCACCTTTCGGAGGTGAATAACCTCCCCTCTCTCTCTCTCTCTCTCTCTCTCTCTCTCTCTCTCACACACACACACACACACACCAAACTGCATCTTAAGCTCCTCATCCTGCAATTGCTTCAGCTGAGATTGCATCTCACAAAATTTAGTGACCCCAGTTTCATGTTCACAGCTCAGTTGAGGCACTGGACACTGTGGGGGTTAATTGCCTTTTAAAGGTTTATCTGATAAGAATTCTCCCTACAGAACTGTTTAAAAAGGCAGGGGAAAGTCCATGCCTGCTGTCTTATGGACCGTGATCTTGCAGCTTTTCTGGTGCTTCTGCTTCACTAGCAAAGCTGAACCTGAGAAGCCTGTGGGTCAGCTGTGCTTGCTACAACCCACATTTTGCCTGGTGGTAGAGCATCACAGGGACCTGAACTATAAATAAGCAAATAGCTATTGCATGCAACAGGAAAATAATAGCATTAGCTAAAAGGTCTGGAGGATTGGAAAAGGGCAATGCTGCATTAAAGTATATGATGGGACTAGCATTGTCAGAGCTCCTGTGCCTTTAATAGCTGCATAGCAGACAGAAATTCAAGAGCTGGCAGGAAGGGTTGTAGCTCAGTGGTAGAGCACATGCTTTGAATGCAGAAGGTCCCAAGTTCAGTTCCCAGCATCTCCAGGCAGCACTGGAAAAATGCTTGCCTGGAACCCTGGAGAGCTGTTGCCATTCTGGGTTGACAGTACTGGCCTAGATGGACCAAGGGTCTGATGCAGCAGAAAAACTTCTTATGTTCCTGGGAATGCTGCATCTGTTGAATTTTTGTCTGCCATACAGCTGCCTGCAAAAAAAAGGGGGGGCACCTTATTGGGAACATGGATGCGCGTGCGTGCACACACACACACACAACCAGCTATGGGATAACACCTCCTGCATATTGCGAAGTGGGCTCTGCCCACGAAAACTTATATCACAATCACTCTGCTGATGTTGTTGCTGTGACAGACTGAACACATCTGTTACCCATCTCATAAGAGAGCTTCGGCTATGGGGCGGTATATAAATGAAATAAATGAAATGAAATAGTCTCTAATTGCCCCCCAAATGCCCGGAATGTCACGAAAACTCTTAAGCCATCACAGCTTCTCACTTTGTCATGTGAAGTCCCAAATTCCCCTGCCTCCCACAACTGCAAGCTACTTAAAGGGGCCATGGGCAAAATTGCAGCTAAGCTTGCCGTTTTAGCTTAGCTGCAATTTGCCCATGGCCCCCTTAAGATAGCTCTGCTTAGGCTTGAACAGCCACAGTAAGCAGGGAGGGCCAGGTGAGGGTGTGTGTGTGTGTGCGCACGTGTGCACACACACATGCTCTACCTGCTGCACGTTGCTGTGGGAAAGGGATTAGCTGGGTGAAAGCCTGGACTTACGGAGAGGTAAATGAGGGAATTTATCACATGATTCCTATCTTTATACTGTATTGCCCAAGATTTTATTTCCTAACAGAGCTGACTCTTTGCCTCTAACAGGTGAGTTTACAGTGTCAGAAGGAAATGCAAGAAACTTCCCCTTCTCTCTGAAGTGCTATGTTTGGGCGTGTGGGGTGGGTGGGTAAGCTTCACCTGTTGAATTTGTGCCAATCCTGACAATTTTAAAACAAAAAGAAAGAGATTGCCCTGCAAGCAGACACCCCCCCCATGAAAAACACCAGATATTAAGTAAGTAAGGTAAAAAAAATATTACAAAAGCCACTTATAAAATATTATAAAATAATGTATAATATAATAATTATAATATATAAGATTTTGTGTGTTTCCTTTAATAAGTTTTGTACTTGACAATGCCCTTTTGTACTTGACAATGCCACCACTGACCCTGGGCTTTATACCCTCCGTTGGGCCCCCTCCTTCTTGTCGTGCCCCCTCCTGGCACGACTGGTTTTTCTTGTTTGCCGGGCACCTAGGAGTCTTTGGCTGTTCCTTTCTTCTATCCAACATTTTGTGTGTTTCCTTCAATAAGTTTTGTACTTGACAATGCCCTTTGGTTGCCTGGCCATACCCTTGGCCACGCCCTCATGTTGCCTGGACACGCCCTCTTGATCACACCTTCATGTTGCTTAACCATACCTCTTACAAATTCACATGTGTGTCCCTGTTTTCATCTGTGAAATGTTGGAGGTTATGCCCTCTGAGATTTGTGTCTATGGGAAGGGAAAAGGAAGAGAGCAGCTATGGCCTTCTCTTACTAACACACCTCTTTGCAATTACTCTATTATTGAGGAATGGGAGAAACTTGCCCAGTTTTTTACTGCCTGTCTGGCTGCCAACATAATGAGTTTAGCGACACACAGAGGGATAGCGTGTCCATACTGGTTCCTGCATTAATTGCTAAGGGTGCTCCTAGGCATCAGTTTCCCCAGCAACAGTGGCTGCCATACAAACCTGGAAGCAAAACAGGAATCTCACATTATCATAGGGTTTCGAGCAATCATTTCTGGTTTTGTGCAGTGGATAATCCCACATCATCACACACCTCCACCCCCACACCCCATACACATATACACACACCACTTCTGCTTCTTGTGTTTTTTGAGTCACAGCTATCAGCATGGCCACTGGCAGGCACAATTAATATCTGGCTTGCAAGTAACCAACGTTCCAGAGTTTGAATCATCTGTGAAAGCATGACAACCAGTGGGGGAAACCAGTGCCTGGAAGCAACAGCACTACCTTAATGAGACTGTTTTCCTAAATGGAATTATCATCATCATCATCATCATTATTTTTCCTTAATTAAAATATAAAATACATAATCAAATGCTAGCAGTAATATTCAGTATATGTATATATCATTAACATAGCACATGAAATATATCAAATAAAAAAGTAGCAGCAGATAAAATCTTAGTTAAAAGCATAGTACACTAAAATTAATAAAATAAATTGGAAATAATTATTCATTGGGGTCACTATAATAATTTTAAAAAGAGTGAAGTTAACTGAAAATTGCCAAACAATATTTATGAAGTTTACAAGCAGTCTTTACTACTTGTTATCTATTTGAATGTCCAAACTTCATCCATGCTTGCTTGGTATAGGATGAATTTTAAGAACAACATAGAAACCTGTGGAGAAAGACTGCAACTGTCCTTCTTGGCGGGTTCGGCCACTCAGGGGTTAACCCGGACTCAGGTAGCCCTCTATCAGCGGTACGCAGCTCTCTGGCAGAAGCCGCAACCAATTATAACGCAGGCAAAGCGAGGAGACCGAGTTTTGAATGGGCGCTACTACACTGTTATGGGTAAACAGAGTTTAATGGAGCGTAACAGAACATATACAAAGCGCCACGCTAAGTACACACCTACAATTGAGTTGGTAGCGAGCCGCAAAAGCAATACAGACAGTCGTACCTGGAAATGCCTTGTTCCTAGAAAGCCGCTTAACTCCGAAAGGGCTGTTCTATGTTAGCGTTGTTCACTGGGAGCTCCCCAGAGTTGGAGGTGGAGGTTTGACCTGAGCCATGGACTTTCGTGCAGCTTGCTGCCTCACAACCAACAACCCTTTTCCCGCCACTGACCCTGGGCTTTATACCCTCCGTTGGGCCCCCTCCTTCTTGTCGTGCCTTGGATAAGAAACAACTGCTACTACTACTGTATGGTAAGCTCCCTTTGTACAGGGAGACTGCAATTATATACTCTGTTACTCTACAATAAAACTGTATATATATAATCACTCATTGCTACCCTCTGCTTTCTAGACCTGCTGCGTTGGAGGTAATTTATTTTCCTCCTCCTGCTGACAGAGGATACAAGTGACTTAGGGAGGGGGCGGGGAGAGGGATCCCCGTTAATGATCAGAAATAATGGGGATTCTCCTTACCACACCACTTGCCCTCCCAATTGGGGAGGATGTGGCATTGGCAAGGCGGCTCCAGCCATAACTGTGGCTGGAGCACTCCATCTACAGTTTTGGCCGGGCCCACTTCACCCTCGCAGACGCAGCGTAGGCAAAGCAGCCTCGACACGAAGCCCCGGCTGGAGCTCCAGCCAGCGCTTTGAGTGGGGAACAATGATGTTGGGGAGTGGCCGCGGCCACACCTGTTACATCATCCAGCCCGTGGAGGGCTGGGGTGGCATTCGTTCCCATCCCCTGATATAGAAGATGGAGCAGACTTATTTTCTGTTGTGCCAGAGGTCAGGACTAGAACTAGTGGGCGAAAATGGCAAGGAAGCAGATTTTGGCCAGACTTTAGGAAATGCTTCCTAAGAGCTGTTCCACGGTAGAACCGACTGCTGCCTCAGCGGGTGGTGGGCTCTCCTTCACCGGAGGCATTTAAGCAGAGGTTGGATGGCCACCTGTGTCAGGGACGCTATAGTTGCCAGAGTCCTGCGCTGAGCAGGGGGGTGTACAAGGTGACCTCCAAGATCCCTTCCTACTCTAAAATTCTATGATCCTATGAAGGTTAGATATTGTTAATAATCACTGTTGTATGAAGATTATAATCATTCAAAAATATGTATCATGTTTTTCACAATAAAAAAAGAAACAATTGATGGATGATTACACAGTCTATGCAGCACATTTTAGTTCTTCTCCCTAAAGTGGGTGCCAGTAAAAACATGACCAACCATAATCTAGAACTAGAACTGGTGGGGAAAGCAGGATGCTAGTGCAAATGTAATGTTATGGTATTTTTTTCCTCTCCGTCCATGAAAAGTCAAATGATCCTTCAAACAACTGAACGTATTCTGGAAGGTATACAGCTCTTACTGTCGTAATGAAAACAAGCTGCAGCATCCAACAAAAGGCTAAAAGGTCTCTGACATGAACACGCCAGAGTGGCACTACACAGTGTCGTCCACAACTAGATCATTCCCAGAGCAGCTCGTCGTTTCCAGAAAATACAATCTGAAACTCAGTATGGAAAGTCAGTCTCCCTCTAATCACATGCTGCTCAAATTGTAAGGTCCCTTGTTCACGCAGAAGGGCCCCTGTGATTTCTGTAGGTAAGGATCACTAGATTGCTACTGCACCAGGGTCTGTGTAACAGCAAAGATCAGGCACCTTAGCCACATGACCACGGCCATCTTCACAAGGAAGATAGTTAAGCTGCTGCAGCGCAGCTTCATCCCACTCCAATGCTGCATCATGATGTGCATGTTAAGAGCCACTGTGAGGTACTCAGGGAGGCGCCTAGGAAGCTGCTTTATACCACAGGTGTTTCCAGATGAGACTTTTTTCATGCAATTGCCCTACTACGGCCACATAATTTTCTGGGGGCTCCAGACATCACCAGCTTCATCTTGTAACCCTTCCATATTTTCTCACCACTTCTTCCATCTTTTTTCTTTCCACAAAAAAAATCTATCAAGGGTGCTTCTAAACGAAGCTTTTATCGCATCAACGTTCTGCCTCATTCACTGATATTTACAGCAGGTCCAGACATCACCATCTTCCGCTCATAACCCTCCTGTGTTTTCCTACCACTTCTTTTGTCTTTTTCCTTACCACAGGAAATCCGTTAAGGAAAAGAAAAGAAAAAGGACAGAATTGCTGCACAGTGCCTTCTGGTAGCATTTAGAGCCACCCACCTGAAAGCACCCCAAGGAAGAGAAGAAGGGATAACTGCAGAATGTCTTTTGACTGGTAGTGTTAGGAGCCCCGTGCCTGGAAGCACTCCAGGTCAGACTATTTGTCCATCTAGCCCAGGATTCTCTGCTGAGTGCTAGTCTTTCCCAAACTGAACCCCAGATGTTGTTGGACTACAACTCTCATCATCCTCAGTCATTGGCCAAGCAAGCTGAAGATGGCAGGGGTTGTAGTCCAACACCATCTGGGGACCAAAGGTTGGGGAAGGCTGCTTCTATTCTGACTGGCAGTGGCTATGCAGGGTCCCAGACAGAGGTCTTTCACATCACTTGCTGTCAGAACCTTTTCAAAAAACAAAACAAAACTAGAGAGGCCAGGAATTGAACTTGGGGCCTTCTGCATGCAAAGCAGGTACTCTGCCATAGAGCTACAGTCCCATCCTCAAGTTCCTTTTCCAAATTCCAGGGGGTGAGGTGCGGGGCAACCTACTGGATAAGAATAGAGTGATACATGGAAGCAGAAGGATTTATGCAACCACAGTTGTGAGGAAATCTCTGTGGAGCAATGACTAACTTTTTCTACAGTTGCCTCCTGTCCTCCAGCTCCAGGCCTCATGCGCGACACTTTAATAAGGCACTGAAAATAGTGTAGAGAAAGGACATGGTTATTCCCTTATCTATATATATAAAAGAAGGTGTCCTCCTGACTGACTGATTTTGACTGACTCATCAATGCCCAGCTCAAACCATTTAATCTAGGAATGTGAAATTTTGAAGGGACATTGCTTTTATGACGTAGACACCCACTAAGGAAGGATTTTTGGAAATTCCATCCCTAAGGGGGTGAAAAAAAGGGGGGAATTGCCCCACTCTCATATCTCCTATGGGCAAAACAACAGGGGAGCAGTTATGCAAATCGGCCTCACCTCATAATTGCTGCAGGAGCCAATAGGGGCAGTTATGCAAATAGCCCATACGACACTTAGAATGTTTGTATGAATTCCTGCAGGGGCCAATAGGGGTGGGTATGCAAATCTCCCCGAGGCCATTTAGAATGTTCTCTGAGGGGGTGAAAAGGGAGGGAGAGTTTTTAAATGACTATTGTGTGTGGGGCGTCGCCGCATAGGCTCCATCACGTTATGACGGATCTACCCCAAACTTGGCATGGTCACTCTTCATCACGTGTAGACTCTCAGGATTAACCTGATTTTTCTTTGAGATCAGATATTTCTATCAGAAAAGTTTTCTGCTGCCAGCACCCAGCCTAAACGTTACACTTTCAGTCAGAGACACTATCTTTTCCATTGTACCAAATCCTAAAATCCACGCGAGCACAGCCGCGGGCAACAGCTAGTATTCCATAAATGTAACGTAAACAGGGCCTAATAGCATATTCACATTTTAGGACCATCCATCAAGAACGTAATCCCTTTTTAAAAACTTCCCATCTTCTCACACTTGTCCCTATCTTAACCATTTGTCCAGTCATCATTCCTCTGCCACAGATCTGCTGTACAAACATGCTATGTGGCATGTTTGCCACATAGCATGTTTACTTTACGGACAGGCCCTTTAGTGCTTGACGACCACTGGAAGAGCTTAGCAATATAATATCCTGATGACTAGTTTGGGAAGGCCTCGAGATTGAAGCCCCTTATTGTATGAGACAGGGGCATGTTTTCCTATGAGGCTTGCATTTTAAGAATGAGGTCAGCCTAACACAGTGTTCTCCAACCTTGGGTCCCCAGCTGTTTTTGGCCTACAACTCCCAGCATGCCCCAGCCAGCGTAGCTGGGAGTTGTAGGCCAAAAACAGCTGGGGACCCAAGGTTGGAGAACACTGGCCTAACAGTTTATCAAATAACTCAACTGTGGCTTGATATTCCAAGTCAGCTACACCAGTCCAATCAAAAACAGAGTGTGTTTGGTCAAATCTGAAAGTAAAAACAAGGGAAGGGAGTTGGGGTAAAGGGGTCCGTATTGTTGTATGCCAAGATTTTTCTAAAAATATTTTACATCAGTTCTCAGCTCTGCACACTGATCATATTTTATCTGTGAGGAAAATGACTGAGGATGCCCAGAGATGTGCCATTTATCCTTCTGAGTCCTAAATGTTTTCCCCTTCTGCACAGCAAGCTTTCTCCAGTCAAATAAAGCTAGCAGGACAAAAAGCCACAGGAATAGTCTGTGTACCCATACACAGCCACTACACTTTTCTGGAACAATCACTTCAGCAGGATTTTACAGTTTAGCAAAACTTTTTTTTTATGCTACTCAGGAGAGGAATGCAGCCAACATTGTTCATTCAATTTAAATCAACTTGCTGATGATGACCAAAACAAAAAAAGAAGAAGAAAAAAGAGTGCTGAACCAGACAGTTTGCTTCATCAGTTTTGAAACTAGGCATACAAAACTCTGAGGTATTTCTTATTCAAACATTATTAGGACAGTTCAGAGCTTCTAAAGCCAATCTGATCACACGTTGCGTGCAAATAGGTGGTCCATCAACTAGTTGTGCTGGGACTTGTAAGTTGTATCCAAACAGCCACTGTGTCGACTCGTTCCCAAGTCAGCTTTTGGGTGTTTCGGTCAATGCATAAGCAATACAAAACGGCTAACAAGCATTGACAAATGTCCCTTATTCCACAGCTGTGCAGAGATGACAGCTGGCAACAGTAGCGGAGGAACTCAGAGTCTTTTGGCAGGGCACAGTCTCAAGACATGATGGCTTTGATGACCATTACAACCAGCCACAGGAAAAGCTTCCCTCTGGCATTCCTGTTGAGCCACTGTAGGAAAAAACCTTCTGTCAGGAAATTCAGATCATGGGAGCAGATTGATGGTGACCCACAGTTCGCTGCAGGTAAAGGTGTACATGCAAAGTAGTGATGGGGTGAAGGGACAGAATTTGCTGCAGTGGCAGGAAGTAAATAAGGCTTTTAGAGTGAAGATACGAGAGAACTGGCCAGGAGGAGGGGGATGGGGATGGAGGTCTAGAGGAGGGGGATGGGGATGGAGGTCTAGAGCAGTGGTGAGGAACCGCAGGCCCAGGGCCCCAATTTGGCCCACCAGGGCCCCCAGATGGCCACACCCCCTTTCCCCCAACCGCTGATTTTTGGGTGGTTTCCCGGCTTTTGTGCAATTGTTTCCCCATTCTAAAAGTTTGGCATGCCTCTCCTAAGGCTTAGTTATTGGCAGTAAGAGCTTTAAACCAAAGAGGTTGGTATTTTTGGCCCTTTTGCCTTTGGCCCCACCCACCACTGGAATGTAGCCCCCGAGAACTGCTCTGAAATTAAATTCAGATCCAGGGCTGAAAGAGGTTCCCCACCCCTGCATCAGAGAGATAAACCAAAGGAATCACATTGACACCTTGGCAATCCTACTATTGACCATCAGACTTGTCTAGGGCTAAACTACATGCTACGTTAAATGTGTAGCTGATCCTAATTGTTTATTTTATTTTTTACTTTAGTGTAAGTGAGCAATCTGGATCAGGACTACCACATATGGATAGGGGGGTGTTAAATCTTCCTACCCAGCCACTTTCCCCAGACGTCCTCCCCACCACCCCGGTGCACATACGGGGGCTAAAGAAAAAGGAAAGCATTCCATTGGTGCCAACTTATAGCTGTGGGATATGTAAGTGCTGTTGACTAGAGAATGCTTGTGTCATGTGATCTTGACCATAGGAGAAATGGAACAACACGGTGGGCATCTCTCCATATTAGGTCTGCATGTGTGTGTGTTATTTTATTATCGGTTACACAAATGAGACAGTAGGCAATTTGCTCTTGTTCTTCAGTTACCAGCCTGTGGTGTGGTCTTTGCCTGGTCTTTTTTTGTGCTTTCATATGAAAATGTTTGGGGCAGCAGCATTATACATATGAAATATAATGTGCAAAAAGGGTCTTGGCTGTACAAACCTGCCTCACCCACACACTTTTTACAAAACCATAAACTGGTAAGGAAATATATTAGCCACATGTATCTGAATCCATACAAGGGCAGAAGCTGCCACCTCAAGGTATTAGTAAAATGGCATATTTGATTTATTCATTTTTAGCCAATTTTAAGCTCCCTGGACTCAAGCATATTAGGAACATGTAGCTGATTCTCATTTCTCTTTAAATTTAAACCTATTTTAAACTTATGTTAAACAGCCTGCTAAAACATATAAACATGTGACAGCCTGCTAAAACATATAAACATGCTAACTTGGGCTGTGTCATAGCTGCTGCGAGCACAATCTTAAGTATTCAAATACAGGACCATCATAGACTTTTAGACACATAACTTAAGTCTTCCTCTCACTAATCATCGTAACTACACTTGAGCTCCAGATGGTGATGAGATTTTGATAGAAACTGGACTATATACAGCATAGCCCTGATGATGTTTTGAATTTAATGGAATTTACTCCAATAAGAGCGCTTAAAATAATAGTTATAAGATTACACTGATATTGATATAACAGTGCATGATTAATAAGCACTTTATTCTCTAGTAACCACATTCTTGCAATGGTTTTATTATGTTTATTTCTGGCAAAGATTCTACGTGGACACAAGAAAAATGT
Source organism: Shinisaurus crocodilurus (assembly GCA_021292165.1). Lineage (NCBI taxonomy): Eukaryota > Metazoa > Chordata > Lepidosauria > Squamata > Shinisauridae > Shinisaurus > Shinisaurus crocodilurus. The sequence goes on along the minus strand of CM037881.1, from coordinate 62,152,030 downwards.
GGGCTTTGCCCATGAGATCTAATTTGGGTAGGTAGTAGTGCTATTCCTTTTCCAAATGTTTCGATGCCTGTGCTTTTCTGACCTCTATTGCATTAACTACAAAAATCAATTGTAATTGCCATTAAGTAATGCCACACATCCTGATCCTGTACATCTTGTAACTAATACCATTATAACTGTAGCATGTAGGGCAAAGCCAGGGAACCCTCTGGCCTCTTACTTTCAGGCAGATATATTCTTGATTTGAGTGGTCTTTTGGCTGCTAGCCAGGGTCACATGTACTAGAGCAGCTTTCTCCAACCTTGGGTCCCCAGATGTTTTTGGCCTACAATTCCCAGCATGCCCCAGCCAACATAGCTGGCTGGGGCATGCTGGGAGTTGTAGGCCAAAAACATCTGGGGACCCAAGGTTGGAGAACACTGTACTAGGGTGTCCCAAGTTTTTGCTTCCTCCACACCTCTGCTAGGCCTCATGTAATGTCCCTTTTAAAACACAGCTGTGGCAGAGCAGAGGGCATGAATTAGCACAATGGTTGTTGGTGACTGGTACCAGAGCCAGCAAGTGTATACTAATAACATCCTTGTACTGGCAGCAAGACCACTAAGGCCAGTGTTTATAAGCTACTGGGCTAATGCAGCGTTTAACTCAATGGGCATTAAGAGCAAGACATTAGGTACATGACTGCAGCCATTGTGACATTTTGTTTCAGTAATCTAGGGTAAATTCCTTAATTTTGTTATACGTTATTTGACTTGCCAAACTGTATCTTTGCCGTCTCAAAAGTGAGCACTTTGATGTATAGAGCACATTTGACAAAAGTTCTCAAATGCATCCATGAAAACATATTACAAATCAAGCCCTGCTGAAATCAATGTACTTATGCTCTCTCCAGACTGTAGCACCACCAGTGTTCCAGGCAAAGTGGACTAAAAGCTGTTTACATTGGTTTATTGCAGGGAAAATCTGTGGTTAAGGAAGGCATGTTATGTTGCAATTGTTTATTGGATCCCTTACTCAAATTATGAAAACCTTTGTTTAAGCAAAAGTGGGCACCTCAGTTAAGCTGAGTGATTGCAATGTAATCGTATTTTTTGCTCATATTGGCCAGGATTTTGCTTGTCTACTGTTTGTATTTTAAAACCAGAGTAATGAGAAATTCCATAACATTCACAAGGAGACACACATACATACATATACATACATACATAGTGGAATTGTATAAAAGACAAAAACGCTATGAGGAAAAGTGGCTTGCTTGGCATCCACCTCCTTTTATACTAGAAACTTTATTCACATTTAGCAGAAAACTTGCTTTTCTTCCAGAACAGTGCAACAAGAACAGGTTGCTTACCTGCAACTATGGTTCTTCGAGTGGTCATCTCAATGATGGCAAGTGTCCACTATGTGGGTTTCCCCCAAACAGAAAAGGCAGAGAGAATGGCCATCTGCTGGGGGCAATTTTGTGCCACATTTAACACTTTCTGAAAGCTGCCTTAGCGGGCAAGGTTGTTTGATCCTATGAACAGTAGACGAAAGATAGTCGTAGACGAGAATTTTTTGTTGTTGTTTGTATGCATACGAAGGACAAAGAAGAAACGAAGAACAAGTAGAATAAACTAGAATGAGGCAACTCAGCTAACACTGCGAAACACAGGAGAACCTTCCTAAACTGACCAGTTGCAATGGCGGTCGAAGAGAAACTGAGGGAACGGACAGGTCAGGAGCTCCACTAAGGAGCATGCGCAATGGGGGAGGAGCTCCTGCCCGATCTTCCTCAGCTATAGAACTTTCCTGAACCGGTCTCAGTGCAGGCACAGAGACCATGAAGAACACTATAAACTACACGTGATAGTATCTCTCCCAGTTCCCAGCTGTAAACATCATAGGTGACCTGCTGGCAAGTCAAGCATCAACCCAGGGTAAATTCATAATGCAAGCAGGTCCCAAACACTCAGTCTTTGAGGGACCTCTTAATATCAGGAGAAAAAAAATAAAATGCTTTTATAACTGACTGTCCTTAACCAAAGTCTTTCTTCCAATGAAACATTTGAAAATAGTGTATTAAGTGAATATATTAGAATGGGTACAGCAATCAGAGGGAACACTCAAAAGACAAATTAGGGCAATTTAAAAAACCCACCATACTGGACGGATGCAATCTGATCCTGCTTTGTTAGTTCAACTAGTTCACAAGGGTATATCTTGTTCCTAGATGATATGAACACATTATCTAAAGAACATGTCTCATGGACATTTGTTTGATATACAGTAGTAAACTTGCTGTTATATGGCAAATAGAACTGAGTCTGACCTTAATTCCAGGGACATTAACTTTAGTTGAACAATCACTGGATTGTTCAGTTAATATATAGTTCTCTATTTTTCCATCCAATATTTGATATTTCTCCCAAAAGCTTAACTTCTCACTTTTTAAAACATAAAAAGATTTAAACACCAATAGAAAACCATCATTTATATTGGTTGCTGTTAGTGGACAAATGGAAGATGCAATCGCTTAATGGGGGTCTGAGGCACACACACTTTTCATGTGACAAGTCCCAAGTCCAGACCATAGCACTTCCAGTTAAAAAGGAGATCTAGTAGTAAACTGGAAGAGATGTTTGACTTGGAGCTACCAACAAAGTGGACAGTACTGAGCTGACTCAGTACGAGGTTGCTTCATATATTCAGTGCTGCTTGCTGGATGTCAAAATAAACCAGAGGCTAGCTTACAAGCTAAAGAACGGGAGCAAAAAAGAAAACAGCTCTTACAACCACTAAGCTTCAGTACACTCTGAAGGTAAATCTAACATCAGGGCTCCGTCTCTTCCCTTTGCTGACCCAATTCTTCACAGCCTCATTCCAGCCTCTCAAAGCTTACTATGGTGCTAAACAGCATACTTGATTCTATTCCAAGAACTGGAAACACCCACCCCCAAGACAGCACTATGATGACTCAAAGACCCATTTATCTCAATGGGGCCTGCAGAATGCTAGAATTTAATAGTATATATACACATACTACAAAATTGTCTGAGTTTAGTTATGTGTAAAAACAATGTGGGACAAGATGTCAAATTATTCGACAGGCTTTGGAAAATTGTACAGCTTCTATCTTCTTCCATGTTTGTTTTTTACTCTTTAAATTGGCTCCAGAAGCACCCAATGTTCAGCCACACTAGGTCTATCTTGCTGGGTTATGCTGCCTGTATGCTGTTTTCATGCTTAAGTATTTACAGAAATACACCAACGCTAATTTCTTTACTCTCAGGCATTACAAACTGACATTTTTATTCCTTATTTGGGATGAGGAAGGAGAAGAGGATTATGTTTCTAAGAATACTTATTCAAAATCTAGTGAACATACATTTTACAGTATGCAACTTATGAAAACAACATCTATATTATCAGGAAAAATGGAACGAGTCATTATGAAGTCTATTTGTAGGATTGATTTTCTTAAAGCATCCATTTTCCTCAGGCTGCTTTCCGAGTTCCAAATTCCTAACACAGGATCAAAATACTAAAATTTATTTATTTATTAAGAGATACAACTCAAATCCACTAATTACATATGAGTTTTGCTGTACCCAAGTTCTCTCTAGATTTTATATACTGACCATATTGACTCAGCACTAAAATAACTTCTCAGGCTTCAGTGGTATGGTGTAAAATCAACTGATCCCAGTATGAGAGGGAATGCGGAAAGGAAGAACCAGATGATGGTGTTTCTTCAGACAAAACAACCCTAATGAAGCAGTGTGCTTTGTCCAGCTTTGTATATATTTTGTCCAGACAAAAGTTGGGCTTTCCTGCAGCAGCCTGCTTCATTTCTACACTGGGTGCATTAGTGGGGCTTCTCTCCTCTGGGAGCCCACCCACTTGGTTTCTATGCTGGGCACAGGGAAGGGACAGAATGCTCCAACCTTCCTCCACCAGGCCATTCCCCTACATGGAATTGCATGCAATTCCTCGTCACCTACGGCCACCAGGCACTTCAATATAAGGCTGGCTTTGCCATAATTTTAAGCAGCACCACACTCTTGATTCATCAATATAGCAAAATGCTTTACATGACCTATGTAATACACTGACTGTTCCGCATTATTAGCATTGCAATGCTATGTTTTTTAACCATTAAAAGAAGTCCACAACAGCTGTTGAATTTTAAAGAATTTTAATACAAACTTAATATAAACTATTTCAGTCCCTCTCTTTAACATAAGACACTGACTCAAAATACTTTTATACCTTTTTCAAGTATTGCACAATGTAGGTACAAAATTAATATTTACGATTACATTTTCTTCCATAATATATAGCAAAAAATCTTTAAACTTTTTAACAGAAAATACAATTTGTGTTTCTTTCTTGGAAAAGTATTCCATACAATTTGAATTCCACCACTTAAGGAATATTTTGTACACTTTTTAGAACTGATGTTTTTTAAGATGGATTTTATAATTTCAGTAAAAAAAATACAACATGAAGCTGCTGCAGTTGTCACAGATCACTGTAGTAAAAAGATAAAAATGCAATACCATGTTGTAGAAACAATATATACTCTGATATTTTACAAACTTTGTACTAAATTAAATTATACAATTAGAAAAGACCAATAAACCCACTTATTAGCGCCAATTTTTTATATATAAAAAAATCAGCCATGTCCTTGCTATATCTTAAATACTGTAAGAGGCCATATCTTGAGTATATTTAATGTACAGTCAGTAAAAAATAACTTTGTGCTTGGTTGGCAAATGAAAAAAAAAGATGCATGTTGTCCTTATCTAACCAAGCTTGAACATATTCATACTACAAGCTTTTTTAAAAAAAAAACTCAAGAGGTGAAAAAGATACACCCTTGGGTACGTGCATTTCAACTTGTACAATATGATTTGAATTCTTCTGTTTTAGTTAGCCATAACAGGCTGGAATTGCTGGTTAGAGTACTGCATGCTATTTAAGCTGAAATTCAAGCCATCCACAAAAGATTTTTCATTTAGACCTCCATAGGCTGCAAACATATCAAAGGCATTACTGTACTGGAGAGGACTAAGGTTAAGGGGACTGTCACCGGGGAATAGGTTGTTGGTACTACCTTGGCCCTGGACATTAGGGAAAATGAACTCCTTTGCATTAGGAGAAAGGGCAGACGTTTTCTGCTGCTGTTGTGGTGGTTGCTGTTGTTGTGGAACCTGCTGGCTGCCTAGGCCAAGACCATAGAGAGAGTGCATGGAGGAGGAAAGAGCTTTCTGTTTCAATAGATCGTTGACATTCAAGCCAAGATTAGTGGGAGAAGTGCGGGCGACCTTGTTGGCACGGCTGCTGTTCTTCATTTTGGTTGAGCCAAACTTGGTGGCAGCAAAAGTGGCAGTGGTGAAAGTTAAAGGTTGAGTGGAACGGGGCATGAAGGTTGGGCTCACAGTAGCAGAGTGACCAAAGGGAGGTGAAGGAGAACTTGAGACAGAAGATGCTGGATCACTAATTGGCATGAACACCTGGGCCTCTGGGTTAAAGCTATTCTTGATTTCCTTATCCAATTCACATCCATTTTCATTGGAATCATCCACATAAAGCACTTTCACTGGTCCCTTTTCACCAATTTGGTATGAAACCTCAAATGGGTCAATCCAGACACTAAGATCCTGAGGCAGATTGCCACGAACATCATCAATGTCCAAACCACTCTCTTTGGATGCTTGTTCAATAACTGGGTCCACTTTCTCTCCTACATGTATACATCTAAACCCTGATCCTTTGTATGGCTTTTCTGGATACCAATGCCCTTCATACTTCTTCTTAAGTAGTCTTTCAAGCTCTTCGCCAAAAATGTTCACACGTCGTCTGGGAAGCTTATTGTACAAATATGAAATAATAAAATTGAGTGCTACTTGTATTTCAAGCTGCATAGCTGCTACGGCACAGAATTACAAAGTCTCCTTTTCAAACCACAAAGAATGGAAAAATGTTCAAAATACCACAGGAAAGCAAAATTTTGTTCAAAGTGCTGATTCTAGTAGATTATTATTCTTCACCTTGAGTAGTGTTGTTCCTTTAAGAAAAACAAAAGCAAAGATCCAAATAAGGAAAGTACAAGAGCAAGTTGACTAGGCCTATTATTTTAGCCTCACACTTTACCTAAAATAGGTTATATTTCTCAGCTGCCGACATTTGCAACACACTGACATTGTACATGCCACTTAAAAGCTGACCAAAGCTTAAATACACCAAGCACAAATGCAACACCACTATGGATTAAAATGCATCAATAAGATGTTTACAAGTACAGCACAGGGCATTTCAAAATCTGAGTTTACAACCCAGCTGCTTAAGGAACACTGGGAAGAGTAAGCATGCCTTTAGGACATCATCTGAGCAGTGGAAGACCCATCAAGGGTTCAGTTACCAACCCGTTTTTGGTGGTTTACAGGACCCAGCTCTAATATTTAGCTTTATTTTCAAATGACTTGGACTAAAAAGTATTTCCTCATTTTGAAGGTTGTACAACTGTTGCACTATTAGAAGTGTAATATAGTGTTTTCAACAGTGGTAGAATTTCAAAACTGTTTCGGTTTAAAAAGAAATGTGGAGATAGAAGTAATTCCTACCTTTTGACATAAAATTGGCAGCTTCAAAAATATACATATGTCGGATTCCAGAATTATGATAATTTTATTAACATGTGCATGCATAATACACAAGTTCATTAACAGAAATCAATCAAAAGATGCATCCTAACTCTATAGCTTTTTCTTAAAAAAAACAACAATAATTGAAGATCCTTAGAAATAATATATTACAACATATTCAATTTGTTGAATATTGGGGAATTTGAAAAAAGTTGAAAAAAGTTAGCCAAATGCAATCCTTAAATAGGAGATGCTTTTACATCATTTATAATGGAGTCAAGGCAACTGCTCTATAGAGTAACAATAAATATAAAAGACAAAGCTAAATCAATAATATGAAATAACTTACTACTGCCAGGATTAAAAGCCCCTAAAGACAAGCTTTCATCTTAAATAAATTATTGCAAAAATTAACACAAAGTTGTATTACCTCCCTGTTGATGTTTTTGTTTTTTAACTGCACTGCATTGCAACAGTAGTTCTGAAATCTAGTAAGTTTATGAACTAGAGCAAAGATACATTCAAAATGAGTGGGTTCTATTTCCATTTCCTAAAAGGTTGGCTTTCAGAGGTTAACCCAGCTTCTAAAGCTATTTCCCTTTCCTTCCGCCCTCTTTACATCATAACAGAATCACCAGCTGTATGATAAGGCGACCTTTAAACGATTGCTAGATCAGCACTGGGTGGGGATAAGGAAAGATCAAGGGCAAACAGAAGATATTTACAAATGGAACACATAAGGTACAGAAGATCTGATTCTGGGAGCTATATGGAACATTTAAAATGATTTATTAATCCATCTGTTTAGCCTCCCCTGCACTGTAGGAAAGATATTACCCTTTCAAGGAGGACAGAAATTAAATTTTCATCTTCTCCCTTCCCTGGCACAAGCAGCTGATTAAACACAACAACTTGGAACATTTCAAATGTTTTCTATCTTTAACAAGGCCTTTTAAAAATTAGTTAAACCTGTTAATTCCATTAATGATGTGTGTGTGTGGGGAGGGAAATAGGAGGAACCTTAAGCAGAGTATATGGCATTACATAACCAGGCAGTTGAGTCTCATTAGATTTCTGCTCACAGCTCTTGGAGCTCCAGCAGCAGGAGGAAAAGTGCTTTCTATGAAGTGGAAGATGATTGGCCAAGTCCTCTCTCTCTCTCCTGGTCAAGCTAAGCCAGCCAGGCCCAATTCTCCACTGTCTCACTCCCAGTGGCCTTCCTCCTCGGTCTCCTTTTGCTGTGGATATGGTTTGTAGCATGAGGGGCAGCAGACAGCTTTAAATGCGTTTTCAACCTGAACTAACATGTGTCAACATAGGTATTGGTGAGCCTGCCTCATACCCCCCCCCTTTCGTCCCGCCCTCACTCGGTATTGTATGGATCTTTAGAATTTCTCCTCAGTCTCGCATATAAACTAAGACTGGCTCACTGCCCTAAGGGTCCCCATCCCTACAGGTGGTGCACTTCTCTCTCAGCACCAAACACCCTACCTCACCGAATGAAGTCCTACCACCACGACCAGAGATACAAAACTGGCCTTTTCGCCTCGTACTAACTACGTCCATCTTAAAACTCCTGCCGCTACACCGGCCCCCATCCCCCACACATCCCCTCCCTGTGGGATTGTGCCAACTCCCCTCCCCCATCTCTCCAACTGCACTCGCCCCTTTGACAGGCTGCGCCTCTCGCCCCCCCCCTCCAACCTAGGGGGCTGTCCCAACACTTCAGCCTCCTCCCCCTCCCACAGCCAGAGGAGGGGCCGACCGTGCCAAGACAGGCAAAGCAGCCTCCCAGCCCTGACTCCCCCTTCGGGGTGGGGGAGCGAGCTGTGCCAACCAAACCCCGCCCCGCTCCCACTCGAATTCCCCCCTCACTGCGCGAGGCAGTCTTGTGGCAACAACATTCGCCAAGCCCCCTTGCCTCACCGCCAGCCCCCGTCTCCGAGGGGGCTGCGCCTGCCAGTGCCTCTCCTCACTCACTCACCCGCCTCCCTCTGCAAGGTTGTGGCAACACCCTCAGCCAGCGCTGTCCTGTCAGCCCTTCTGCCAACACCCTGCTTGCCTCCGTACTAACAAGCGAGCCTTCCTCGGCCGGCCGGTCCCGTCCTCCCCACCCCCATCCGCCGACACACACACGCTGCCCCATGGGGCGCTGCCAACCCCCCACCTCATGGGCTCTCCTCTACCTCCCTCCGCCCAGACGGGCTGCGCCAACTCTTCAGCCTCTTCTCCTTCAGTGGGGCTGGCACAAAAGCCTCCCGCACACTCCCCAAACACCTTACGCACTATCGACGCCGCTCTGCGGGGCTGTACGTAGCCCCACGAGGACGAGGGTGCGGTAAGCCACGATTCCCCTCCCCGCCTCACACACGCATAGGCCGCTGCGCCCCTCCGCACAAGCCCACCGGCCTATGCCAGGTCACCGCTATTACTCCCCGCACCCGCGGTCTCCCTCAGCACCGGATCTGACAGAAGCTGGGTGGCTCCACCACCTCTCGCCAAACACGCAGATACTCACCCGGGGTGAGTGGGGAAGGTGATGTGAATAGTGCAAACAATCCCGGTGGGAGTCCCGGGGTGGGGGGGTTGAAGGAAAGGGGGGTCTCAGTATCGAAACCCCATACCCCAGAAAGGGCGCTAGGAAAGGAAAAGGGAGGATTGCGCTTCTCACACCCCGGGACGAGAGCCAGCGCGCTCCGCCTCAGCAGCTGCTAAACGCCTTCTTGTAGCGCCCGAGCGCTCGCCGCGCCCCTATTTATGCCCTCTCTTGCCCCGCCCCTTCCATCCCATGTGGTTACGCCCACCTGCTCTCCACCCACAACGTAATCTGGCCCCACCTACGAACCTGCAATCGCCCCTCCCCTAGCCCGCACGCTGCTTCCCATTGGGCTTCTTCACTTGCCAATAAGTTTGCCGTCCCCGCCCCCTCTGTCCCCCCCCCCTCTTAACCCCTCCTACTCTTTCTTTTCTTCATCCTCTTGCCAGCAAGAGGGTTTATATTATTGCCCCTTGTGTCGTCCAGATGAATCCACAAATGATAAAGCCTTTAACGTAAAGAGTGTCGCCCACCCAGATGTCTCTGTGTGTATGCTTCATTTTGGGACACAAAACCGGAAAAATGCAACTATCCCTTAATATTTTGGCCACGTTTCTATCACTGCTTTGTATTTGAGATCTGAATTATGCGTTGCCTTTTTCTCTTTCTGCCTCCACTCTTCCCCTCCACCCCTCCCCCGCGCCGCCCGCTTCGGCGTCGTTCTCAGGTTTCCTCCGTTCTCTTCTGGCAGCTGCTTCCTGCTGTTTCCACAATTCTTGTGGTGTTTGTTTTTATTTTAATATCCCCTGCCAACACTGCTGCCATTGCCTCCTCCGCCATCCTTGCAGATGCTCCTCCTATGCTCTATACGCCCGCTCGCGGGTGTGCCCCCCCTCAAAAACACATACATTATCTGGATTGATATATTCTACTCATCGCCATCTTACTTTATGGGCCATCCCCCCCCGGCCTTCCTCTACTCCCCCTTCGTCTTAGAGGCCAATGAGCATTAGCCGACGTTCTCTACGTTTACTCTCATGCCCACCCCCTGCTGCTATGGGGCTATCGCTTACGTCAAATCTCTACTCTACGTCACTCGCCTTGGCTCCTCGCCTCCAGGACGCAAGAAACTACATCTCCCAGGATGCTCTTTGCTCCAGACGTCATTGAGGAACGTGTCTGAAGCTGTTCTGGCAGACTAGCGAGAGTCGAGACGTCAAAGGCTTCTCAACCTGCCCGTCCTGACTCAGGAAGGAGCTGCGGCCACCAAGCAGCTTGAGGTGACCGCGGACACACCAAAACACACAGGCAGGGTGGGCGCACCTCGCCCTACCTCCATTTCGTGCGTGTGCAAATGTGGCAGCGGGGAAGCCTTTTTCACATATTTCCTTGTCGATACAAGAAAACATAACAAATAGTTGAGAATACAAGGAACTACAAGAATACATGTAATTCATTCAATTACACGCCTTGGCAAGAAGGAATTTTGTAGGGTTACATTTGCCAAATATTCTCGTTTTACTCAAGCGTGCCACTTAGGAAGGGGCGAGTTGGTTGGTTCCCTGCCTCCCCATCTGTCGCACAACAGGTGATTATTCCTCTGGAGCGCCTGCATCTCCGGCCCGCTCACTATTTTTACACCCAAAGGCTGGAGACAGAGGATAGTCCTATCCCCTCAACTAAAGGCAGCTTGAAAGGGGGATTGATTGCTGCTACTGGTATGTACACGTAGCCCACTTTTTGCCTTAGGTGAGCAGGTTGTTTCACAATCGGCAAAACCTGTTTGTCCAAAAACAATCAAGAGTCTTGTGGCAGCTTAAAAGGCTAACACATTTATTATGGCATAAGCGTTCACAGACAACAGCCCACTCCAATACAGGCACTAATGGAACAAAAGAAATATGTCAGTACTATATTGCCATGGGAAGCTGTGCCTCTTTCAAATCACTTTCAGCTCTCCCCTGTCTCCAGCCTTGACTTCTGATACAGACAATTCAATAGGCTTCTATAATTGCTAAGATGTCAAAGGCAGAGCTCTTATTTAAAACTGTTCATCAAAAAAGGGAGGCTCCTGTTTGATTTGAGTCAATAATTGCTATAGTTATTATCTCTCCCTATAAAACAGCTCCCAGCATATCATCATAATATAATACTCCTAGTGTGACCAAGAAACAGAACCTCGGGTAGGGCTATAACTATGGAGATAGGAGGTGGCTTGATTCTCAGTGCCTGAATTCACCAAGGGTAGAGACCAGATTTGGCCTCTACCCGAATAGTGTTCTCAAATGCATCCCTTAACTTTTCCTCATGTTAGAAGGGGTCCTTTCACTCCTATGGGGAAACTTGAGGACACTTTTGCAAGAGGGCAAAACTTGGCCTCAACCCCTTATACTGGAGAGACTGACTCTCACAAATGGGTGTGTGTGTGTCCTGTGCTTCAGCACTGCCCTCCCTCCATATGACCCTTGGCTCATATGGAGGGAGGACATTTTGTAGTAAGATATAAAGGTAATCACAACAAATAGCCATAAAAAACAAGGGTGTTTTTGGTTTTTGACAAATTAATCTTGGATATCCAGGATCTGGGATCTGCTAGGAATCTTGGCCCTTCTACTCAAATCTATTTCCCTCATGCATACATCTCAGAAGGCATGCCTGGTTTTACTTGTCTTCCCTTGCATTAGAATATCACCCCCATTCCAGAATGGATGCCCCTTATTTCAGGTATCAAGGTACCCAGAGTGTCTATTAATTTAAAAAATAACAACAACCACAACGAGTTTTGTGGCACCTTAAAGATTAACACATTTATTCTGACATAAGATTTCATGGACCATGGACCACTTCATCAGATGCATGATTTATGAACGCTTATGCCAGAATAGATGTGTTCGTCTTTAAGGTGCCACAAGACTCTTTGCTGTTTTTGCTGCAAGAGACTAACACGGCTGCCCCTCTGGAAATAATAAGAATAAGAGTAAGAATTAGAAGAAGGTCTGATCTAGCAAGAAAGAGGGAAACTACCTTCTTCCCTGTCCCCTTCTGCTGGTTGCAGACAAAAGGCATTGGGTGTGTAAACGGGGGTCTTCTCCCTACCAGGAGACCGGCGGCTATGCAGACCACGACACCCAACATTAGCAGCACGCCTCTCCTGTTCCCTTATCATTGGCTCCCAAACCTGTCAATCACGGGTGACCAGGCAGCGTGGCCTGCACTGCCGGTGCTCTCTGGGTTGAATCAGGACGAAAAAAGGAACGCAAAGTGGCAGGAGGAAGGCCAGAGAGATGGATGGAAGGAAGCGGCGGAAGGGGGCGGGGGAGCGTAAGCAGATTAAATAAAGGGGGGTGGGTGGGAGCGAAATGTTGCCTTGCAATTGCATCTTTTTCTATAGTTGGCGCCGAGAGTGTGCGAGCTTTCCAGCTCGCTGGGCTGGATGGAGGAGGAAGGGAAGAAGCAAAGTCATTGGGTGGCGAGATCGGCCACTCAAAAGGAACCCCCCCCCCAGGGGTGCGAGGTCTGACTTCCATAGCAGCGAGTGCTGATGTGGCTTTGCTGTGCCAGGCAAAGAAGGGGGGCCCGAACTTGTACAACATCTTCATAAACTCATCGAAAAAATCTGGATAAGAGAAGAGATCCCAGAAGACTTCAGGGATGCCATAATTATCACCCTCTTTAAGAAGGGTGATAGAACAGACTGTGGAAACTATCGGGGCATTTCTCTCTTAGCAACCGCAGGTAAAATATTTGCTAGGATTCTCGCAAACCGTCTTCTATCTATTTCAGAAGAGATCCTCCCTGAAACTCAATATGGTTTCCGCCCCTCTAGAGGGACAGTAGACATGATTTTTACTGCACGTCAGCTCCAAGAAAAATGCCGGGAGCAAAATCAACCCCTTTATATGGCATTTATCGATTTGGCTAAGGCCTTTGATACTGTAGACCGTACAGCTCTCTGGACTATCCTTATGAAAATTGGATGCCCCAATAAATTTGTGAATATCTTGCGACTTCTCCATGACAACATGACGGCAACGGTTTTGGACAACAACGGCTCTCATGGTGCTCCATTTAAAGTGGGATCAGGTGTTAAACAGGGATGTGTTATCGCCCCAACATTATTTGCCATTTTCATCGCCATGGTTTTACATCTTGTCGAGGGGAAACTTCCCACCGGTGTGGGAATTATATATCGAACAGATGGAAAGCTTTTTAATCTCAGCAGGCTGAAAGCAAAAAGTAAGGTAATTACAACCTCCGTTGTGGAACTTCAGTATGCTGATGATAATGTGGTCTCCGCACATTCAGAGGATGATCTCCAAACTATCCTAAATGCTTTTGCAGAAGCATACGAAAAACTTGGTCTCTCACTTAACATCAAAAAAACCAAAGTGCTTCATCAGCAAGTGCAAGCCAATCCTTTGGTGATGCCATCTATCCAGCTTGGCGGGACAATACTGGAAAATGTCGATCATTTTCTCTATCTTGGCAGCTATCTTTCTGTTACAGCTAACATCGACAGTGAAATCCAGCATCGTCTGAGCTCCGCAAGTGCCGCATTTTCTCGAATGAAACATAGAGTGTTCGAGGATCGGGATATTTGTAAGAAGACCAAAACACTGGTTTATGAAGCCATTGTATTACCAACTTTATTGTATGCCTGCGAAACATGGACTATCTATAAACGTCACTTCCACCTCCTTGAAAGGTTTCATCAACGTTGCCTCCGGAAAATCCTGCAAATTACTTGGGAAGATAGGCGAACAAATGTCAGTGTACTGGAAGAAGCAAAGACTACTAGCATTGAAAAAATGATCCTTCAATGCCAACTTCAGTGGACCGGTCATGTTGTTCGAATGCCTGACTGCCGTCTCCCAAAGCAGTTACTTTACTCCCAACTCAAGGATGGAAAGCGGAATATCGGTGGTCAATATAAGAGGTTTAAAGATGTTCATAAGGCTAATCTAAAAAAATGCAATATAAACATCGAAAACTGGGAAGCTCTGGCCCATGAACGATCTAAATGGAGGTTGGCCTTTCACAAAGGTTCCATGGACTTTGAAGAAGCCCGAGTGCAAGGTGAAAGGGAGAAACGTGCTAAGCGAAAGCATGTCGATCCTTTACAGACCTCTTCTATCTGGACTGTGTCTCACTGTGAGCTGTGTGGATCGATTGGCTCCACAGCACTTGGACCCTCGTAGAGTCACACATAGAATCTCCTCTTGTATCCGGAGACAATCTTACTAGGCAGGGACGCCTGATGATGCGGCTTGCCGGTCCTTCCCTGCAGAGCAGCGTTGCCCAACTTGGTGCCCAACAGATATGTTGGGACTGCAACTCCCAGCAGGGTTGGTGCTGGGTACCGAAAGGATCTGAGGCTCAGGCCCATAGGACAACCCTCCCCCCCAAACAAACATTTGTGCATGCTAATCCCCCATGTTAATGGAGGGGTTATAGTGGAAGAAAAGAGCTTTCCTGACCATTGGCCATGCTGACTGGGGATGCTGGGAGTTGTAGTCCAACATATCTGAAAGGCACCAGGTTGGGGAAGGTTGCCTAGAGCTTTTCCATCTTCACAGGAAGGAAGGGAAAGAATAATGTATTCATATCTCTTCACAAATGTGAGGGAAGTCAGTCTGAAGAGCTGGGTAGGTGAGTGACTTTAGAGGCTGCACTGCAGTCACCCAAACTGTACACCGGTGCACTCTGGGCAGAAAAAGACAAACCTGCAATGGTTGGCTACTGATTGCAAGAAAACAGCTGGATTTGTGCATCTGTGTCTTTCTTGATATCATATTTTAAACCTTCTTTGCATTTATATGTATTGATTTCTCTGTATTCAAGGTAATGTCAAGTAACTTGCTTTTTAATAATTAAACTTAAGCAACACGTAGTTGTATGAGCAGAATGAAATACTTTCTTTTTTGTTTGGTTCCTCTCATCCTCGTTTTTTTTTAAAAAAAATCAATTTGAGGTAAACATATTGTCCACAGGTAGCAATGATGGCTGATTGGCTATGTTCTCTCCTTAGTCACCACTAGACTGGTCAGTCAGTATCCAGGAGGAATATGTCAAACTTTTGGGGGGTGGGGGAGGGAGAGGGAAGAAGTTAAGGGGAACTGTAGTGCAAGAAAAGTGCATTTCTGGCCATTGGCCATGCTGGCTGGAGATAACAGCAGCTGGCACCCAACACATCTAGAGGGCACAAAGTTGGGGAAGGCTAATGTAATGTTTGACAGAGTTAGGGAGGAAAAGGTAATAAGTTGGGCTTTCATTCAATAAAAAATTAGTTAATTACTGTAAATGCTGTGCAGATTTACTCAAAGTAAATCTCACTAAGTTCAGTAAGTCTTAATCCCTAACAAGTGGAGTTAGGATTTGAGCCTTAATCAATTGATTAATTAAATTGTGTAAATTTGCATATCAAGGAAACAATTCTTGGGGGGGGGAACTTCATTACATTTTTATCCCACCCTACCTCCAAGGAGCTCAAGGCACCATAAAAAGTTATTTTTCCCTTCCCCATTTTGTCACAACAGCCCTGTGAGGTAGATTAGGCCAAGAGAGAGTGACTGACCCAAAGTCAGCCAATGAGCTTCGTAACTTCATTAAAGCCTAGGTCTCCCTAGTCTACCCGCCACACATGAGGGTGCTTTCAGACTATGGCTCCAAGCACTACCAATCAAAAGACATTATGCAGTTATTATGTCTTTCCCCCTTTAACAGATATTTTGTGGAAAGGAAAAAGGCAGAAAAAGTGGTGGGAAAACACAAGAGGGCCTACTAATGGAAAGCAGCAGAGTCTGGACCTCCTGTTAAATTCTCTGAATTAGGCAATGCAGGATTGCACAATAAAAACCTTGTCTGGAAGCACCTTGACTCTCAGTAGCTCTCTTATAGGGGGCATCATTTCAGAAGAGGCATTCCTCCTGCACAAAATGGATGGCACTAGCCAATCACATTCGTTTGTAAGTACTAGTATTATAATAATTAAAAAGTTTTGAAAATCTGCTGTGAAATGAATCCAAGACATCTTTATAATTTATCCAGAAAATCCTCCAAATGAATTAATTGAACCAACTGAAAGAGTAAACATTACAGCCCTAGTAACAAGGGAGGGATATGAGAAAACACAGTTACAAGTATGACCTTGGCTGTTTCCAGATGGAGGGCTCCTGGCACCACCAATTAAAAGACATTGTGCAGCTATTCTGCCTTTTCCTCTGTAACAATTTTTTTTGTGGAAAGAAAGAAAAACGATGGAAGAAGCAGTGGGAAAACACAGGAGGGTTACTAATTGAAAACAGCAACATCTGCACCCGCTGTAAAATTCCAAGTACCTACTCTATTTGTTCCACTTACAGTAAGGGCTTCTCTACATGGGGCATTTATTTTGCACTCCTGATCCCTCACTCACAATAGTTTGCAGGTGCTTTACATTGTATCCTCCAGGGCCTCTCCAGGGCTTTTTTTAGATTGAGGAAAGTCAGGTATTACCTGGAAATGGTGGAACGAACTGCAATGAGAAGCTTGTGTATTTTTGCAATTCCACTATATCGCACTACCACTTTGTGCTTGTTTAATGGAACATATAGAAATGCAGAGAAAGAAAAAAAGGGGGGGGACACACATGTAAAGGAGCTGATTTTAATCCCACAAAGAATCTGGAAGCAGAAGCTTCAGTAAAGTGGCAGTTTAAAAGCTTCATGTAGAGAAGCCCTTAATCCTGCAAAGAATATGGAAGCAGAAGCCTTGGTAAAGTGGTACCGGTAAGTTAAAAGCCTCATGTAGAGAAGCCCTTAATCCCGCAAAGAATCCAGAGGCAGAAGCCTTGGTAAAGTAGCGCTTTAAAAGCCACATGTAATTGTAGAGAAGCCCCAGTCTTGCACTGCGAATTGAAACCACAGTCAAAAGCTTCAGCCATTCACATGGATCTTTCCCCTCAATTGGTAGCACAGATTTTAGAATTTTTTAGGTCTCTTTGCCACGTATATTAAAAGGCTTCATTTCAGTTATCACTTTGTAACAGAACGCTGAGCAGAGAACACATTATGGGTTTTTGTGTTAATGTTAGCAGTGTTTGTTTTAAATGACAAAATTAAGTTTTTTTAAAAAAACATGCTTGTCCTTTTTCATAGTTTCTATTGCTGTTGTTACTGCTATTTATGTTTGTGATACTTTTGAGGTTTTTGGGCTGGATCCAGATTTACGTTGTAGTGGCAGAAGTGGACTTCCCTTTCCCCTCTTTCCATTTTCAGGGGGCAGCCCCTCCAGCCCCCTGAAAATGCTACACAGAGAATCAGGAGACCCTGTTGAATGGGGTGAGCTATGGTGTGGGGGGAGAGGATACCCAAAAATCAGGCAGAGGGACCTTCCACGAGCAGAAGGTAGATCCTGGATTCAACCCTTTGTAGATGTTGTACTCATCAAACTATATAAATGGTTGAGTATCTATATTATACATATACAGTAATACCTTGGATTGCAAGTAACTTGGTCTGAGAGCATTTTGCAAGACAAGCAATTTTTTAAAATAAATTTTGACTTGATAAACAAGCGACATCTTGCAATACATGTCGTAGGGATGTAACCGCTCACCTCGAGCGGGCATAGTGGGCTGAAATCGACCCCACTCACACCCACCAGAGACTCGCTTTGATATGAGTGTTTTGGATTACAAACACGGTTCCGGAACGAATTATGCTTGCAATCCAAAGTATTACTGTAGATAGATATCTGTGCCTCTGACAAAGATTTTAATTGAGACATAATGGATGTTGAGCTAAGTAAGTTATAATTTACTGCATCTTATTAGAAGGTCTGTCTTGTTCTCACACTAGTGCCTAATCTCCTTTGTTCACATGGACCTAGTCTGTCCTGCTGGTGCAAAAATGTAACACATAATTCATTGATATACTGTAGCTGTATCAATGTTATCCTATCTAAAGCCAGTTCTAAATATTTAAGAAGTATGATAGGAGTGCAGTTACTAGGAGCAGCCTGTTTTGTCACTTGGATATTAGTATCTCTGAAATCTTGACTAATTTACGAACATATGAGTCTACCTTCTATTGAGTCAGTATATCACTGTTGTACTGTCTAGCAGCTTCCCAGGGTGATCAGCAGGTCTTTTCCTTGCTGGGGACTGAACCTGGTTTTAACACTGAGCTACAGACCCTTTCCTGAAGGTTTTTAGTTATCCCCTCCTATCTGGTTTCCCAAATACCTTTTGTTTCAAACATACTGAAGCTGAGGGAACTAGCATACTGTGAGTGGTTTGGAATTGTCATCTTTATGTAAGGTTTAGTGTTACAATACATTTTGAGCTCTGTATGGAAGAAAAGTGTTATTATACTTTGAGGAATGTTGGCTTCCCAGTATGAAAAAGGAGAGTATCTTCTTGAATTCTGTAAAACTGAACATCCAAAACTTCTTACCTTCAAGGTAGAAATTGTTTCTTACCTTCAGTCTGTCAACTAGTTCACTAACAGGTGTTACCATAACCATATCTGACATTAAATATTGCATGGTTTATATTCCATTGTCATTAGTCAGCTGGATCCACAGACTTAATCATGTTTCACATAGGCCCTTGAAATCAATGGGACTTAAGTTAGTCATGACTTACCATGAATATTTTAACTTAAGTCTCAGTGACTGCATTTGCATGGAATGGCTTATCATGGCATATTCTGGCTTACCATGAATGAGCTGTGTGCGTGTAACTCATTCACTCCTGCTTGGCTCCTCTCATTCAGCTCGGAAACATGTGGACACATTTCAGAGAGACTCACTCTTCCCCATTCATCCATCCCAGTTTCAGTGACACAGGCCAGGTCAGTATGTTCTTCAGAGGTCAGAGATGTTATAACCTGTCCCACTTGCTGACCTGGCATTCATCAGCACCACCTTCAGGCTAGAGGGGGATGCAGGCAAGTCACCAAAATTACTGAGGTTGGAAGGTGGACCAGAAGGGGATAAAGCACAAAGATGTCTCAATCACCTTCCCCTAACCCGACATTGTTGCCTCCCACCGCCATAACTCCCTCTGCCCAGCACTCACCATTAATTCCTATGATTAAGCATTACAGCCATTCTTTTTTTAGTAATAACTGCTGTGGTTCATGGACAGTGTTTCCAAAGAGCAGAGGTGTGTCAACAGTAAAGGCATACCAATGGTAGTACTTCACACAGTCACCGGAGTTTAATTAACACCAGTGCTATTTCATTAGTTAGACATAATTCCAGAGTAGTATTACTGTGGGAAGGACAAATACTTCTGTATGTGATTTCACAACCAGAAAGGAGATATATCTATATCTATCTATACACACACACACACACACACACACACACACACACAACTATGGCCGACATATATTGATCAGTGCTGCAGAATCCTTGACTGCTTCACATGTGAACCATTTTTTAACTGAGCTAGGAATGTGAGTTACTTTATTCACACACCCCTCTTGTTAGGCTCTAAGAAAGGTGTGTTTACATTACCATTCCTGATATTAATTACTACTGGGACCAGTGACTACTGAGGTATATGGGAAAATAGAGTTTGTATTTGGCAGGATTCTTAGTATACTATGGGTTGGATTCAGATATCCATTCGTAGAAGGGGGTTGGCAGGATCTGAGTTTCCCACCCATTCTTCTCCCAAACAGCCCCTCAAAAATGCTCCCTTGAGAGACAGGGAACCTTGCTGAGTGGAGTGGGCTGTGGCACAAGGGGCTGAGGGGGAAGGAAGAAATTGTGGGAAACTGGGCAGGGGCACCTTTTGTGAGTGGAGCAGAAAGTCTCCACCCAGTTTGAGATCCAACCCTATGTAATTTCAGGAGTCCACCCAAGACCTTAAGACACCGATAAAAAAAAAAAAAAAAAGATTACAAATGTATTGATCTAGCAAGTGTTGTTTTTCCACGACTTAAATGTGTGTTTATTGGCAAGTAAGTCCCACTGTGTTCAATGGGGCTTACTCCCAAGTAAGACAGTACAAGAGGACTGCAGCGTTAGTGTTGGCAACAGCTACAAAAGATAAATGGAAGATAGTTCTAAAATTAGCTGTCATTACATGCAAAGACCTGGACATTTCTTCACCCATGTATTCAACAGCTGCCTTTCATTTCATCCTCTCCAGTAAGTGATTACTGGTTCCTAAGAATATATGGTTTTTATCCTTCTTAGCTGTTCGTATTATTGGTTGGGCCAAAAACAGGCCTGCCTACAAGGTCAACTACCATCAGGAGTAAAAAATATTTCTGGCAGGTGTCCCCAGCCTTTTTAGACCTGTGGGCCCATTTGAGAATTTGAGAAACTGCTGTGGGCACCACCACAAAATGCCTAAACAGTGCATCGCTGCTTTGCTGATGGATCTTAGACTGCATCTCATTCAGCAAAACCTTTTGTGTCTATATTAGACACCACAACATCTCTTTAATAAGGGATTGTCTAATTTGGCTAATTGTTGGCAGTGCAATACAGGTAATACTCCTTGTAAGCATATGTTTTGGCAATGTCCAGTAGTTGCTTCTTTTGCGGAGGACATTATTACACAGATAATTTTTGTACTGGAACAGTCTTTAATATTCAGTGATGTACACACTCTTTCAAATTACAGTAATACCTTGGATTGCAAGTAACTTGGTTTGAGAGCGTTTTGCAAGACAAGCAAATTTTTAAATATTTATTTAATTTTTTTTTACTTGATATACAAGCGACGTCTTGCAATACAAGTACAGTAGTACGGCTTAAATTAAAAATCTCTGTACAAATTTTTTGGGGGGATTTCGTTTTGATATAAGAGTGTTTTGGATTACAAGCACGTTTCCGGAACGAATTATGCTCTCAATCCAAGGCATGACTGTATTTACCTGTTTCATGGAAATTAACAAATGGTCAGCATAAATGGATTCTCCATGTCCTTTTGACAGCTAAAAGACTAATATTACAACATTGGAGGGATAAACACTCACCTCCTATAATGCAATGGATTGAGGACCTTTCAACGCTTTCAGTATTTGAAAGAGGCATTTAGACACAACCTTCAAATGGATGCTTATTTGGACTGCTTTTCTTGAAGCCTATGTATAATTGCTAGAAAGTTGCATGCATTCCATATGTATTCATTGCTATGGATACATACAAACCCATGTATGTATATTAGAAAACAGGAAAAAATAAAAATGTTTTGTTGGTGTCTGCGGGCACCAAATTGAGGCCTCCTACATGGGTGCATTGGAGGTGCCTGCAGGTGCCACGGTGCCCATGGGTGCCATGTTGGGGACCTCTGATTTATGGTTGTGTGTGTGTGTGTACATACGTACACACAGGAGACCAACTATTTATTTGGCCTCCTCTTCTTTTTAAGAACAGTCACAAAGCATTTATTTTATGTTTCCCCAGGACAGTAATAAATATCCTGCAGTTGCAGGAGTTACTTCAGTTGGAAGAATAACAGGAACAACTAAGCACTGTTAGTTACCACTGGTGCCGTTTTCTTTCCACCAGTGGTACACAAACACATCTGGTGATGGAAGCACTGGGTGTGATTCGGATGGCCTGTATGCTGCTCCCAGTTGCAGCCACCTGTGTCCCTGTTTTCACTATTCTACCCTAATAGGGCATGAGCTGCTATAGCAAATGAAAGAAGAGTCTTATATAATTGTGTATGTGGAGAAAGTGGCGAGAGAGAGAGAGAGGTTTTGGGAAGGCGGGTTGCTCCTTCTCTTATAACACTAGAACTTGGGGCTTCAGTCAGTGAAACTGATGGTTGGCAGATTCGGGACAGACAAATGAAAGTACCGTACTTATTCACGTAGAACGGAATTAATTTACAGAATCTCTGCCACTAGGTATGGGGAGGACTACTGGCTTAGATGGCTTTAAAAGCGGATTCATCTAATTAATGGCGGATTAGTTAATGGCTAGTAGCCACAGTAGCTAAATGGAATCTCTGGGGCAGACTAAATAAAGTTAATTATGTGAAGTATTTTTATCCTTCACAGGTAAAAAGGCTCCAGGCGCCGTTTCCAAATAACCAGTAAAAGAAGAAAGTTCCTGCCTGTAGACTTACAATCTAAAAGGACATGGCACACAAGGAAAAAGGAATAGGGAGGGAAGAGGACAAAAATTGTTTTTTCAGCAGTGCTGCTGGAATGTCCTGTGTCCCCCTCTCATCTCCCTCAATACAGCATGCTGGAATGGCTGCTGGTGGTGACAGTTGGGGGACGAGGACGAGGAGCCTGAATACCAATTACTGGGGTGGGGGGGAAGATTAGTAAGAGAAGCCTGTTACCATTGGCACCTGGTTGGCCACTGTGAGAAACGGAATGCTGGACTAGATGGACTTCTGCTCTGATTCAACAGGGCTCTTATGTTCTTAAAAGGCTGTGAAGAGATCAGTCAGGGTATTGTCCCCAGGCTGCAGGTGCAGAATCCTTCTTCCCTGGATATTGGCAAAACTTGCAGCAACCTGTGAGATCCACATACATAGCTGTCGCTCATGACCCAAATGAAGCACCTCTGCTTTTAACAACGGCATAGCAGGGGAAAGATCAGCACACGTGTCATCTCCTGTTACTGTAGCTCCAGCAGCAACCCTTGCCTTGTGCCAGCATCCTGAGTAATTTATTGTTCCGCTAAGCCACACAGGGTCATATGGAACAAAGGAGCTTTAGAAAGCAACAATGCTAAGATGAAAGAGGAGCTGATTCCTCTTCCTGTGGGCCCAGTCCTAGTATGATGCTATCCATACAGCATTTCCACCCGCCCACCACTAAAATCCATACAGTAGGATGTTCACCCATATATATTTCCAAGGGCATATCTGGCTAGTGCTACCACTCCGAGGACATATCCCCTCGGTTTGCCATTCATGCAATTATTTGAATGCCACAATACTGCCACGTGATCTATAGTATCACACAGACATCTGGGTATTCAATGCCTGTTGATGTTTTTACTTGAATCAAGTGGTATTGTCATACTCTGTGCATGCTGTACGCTTTCCCTGGGACAGAGGAGATGAACATTTGTACTCCGGCAATGAGGGCTCTACTACAACACTGCTCCTTATCTTCGGGGGGGGGCACACACATGTGAATTTGTAAGAGGTATGCTTAAGCAACATGAAGGTATGATCAAGAGGGCGTGGCCAGGCAATATGAGGGTGTGGCCAAGGGTATGGCCAGGCAACCAAAGGGCATGGTCAAGTACAAAAGTTAAACAGGCCTGTGGCTTATGCTGGCTCAGCTTGTCTGAGCGTGGAAAGCTAAGCAGGGTCAGGCCTGGTGATTACTTGGATGGGAGACCCCTCCTCTAGTTTCCTGCATTGAGCAGGGGGTTGGACTAGATGGCCTTGTAGGCTCCTTCCAACTCTATGATCTATGAAATCTATTAGAGGAAACACAAAATCTTATATATTATAATTATTATATTATATATTATTGTATAAGTGGCTTTTGTAATTTTTTAAAATCTTACTTAAACCCTTAATTGTTGATATCTGGTGTTTTTCATGGGGGTGTGTGTCAGTGGTTGCAGGGCAATCTCTTTGTTTTAAAATTGTTAGGATTGGCACAAATTCAACAGGTGAAGCTTACCCACCCCACCCCCAAACGTGGAGCTTCAGAGAGAAGGGGAAGTTTCTTGCATTTCCTTCTGACACTGTAAACAGTTAAGAGGCAAAGAGTCAGCTCTGTTAGGAAATAAAACCTTTGGCAATATAAAGATAGAAATCGTGATAAATTCCCTCATTCACCTCTCCCTCTGCACACACACATTTAGGTGTCTGTTCCTTCTCTGCTGTTCCTTCTCTGCTCTCTTTCTCTCCATGGGCTATAAAGGAGCCATGGGCAAAATTGCAGCTAAGCTAAAAGTTTTAGCTAAACTGCAATTTTGCCCATGGCCCCTTTAAGTAGCTTGCAGTTGTGGGAGGCAGGGGACTCTGCATAACAAAGTGAGAAGCTGTGATGGCTTAAGGGGCAGTTGGAGACTATGGCCTGTGGCAAAAGAATTAACACTGCCATGGGAAACGTTTCCTTGGTTGTGCCTGTAGGGGAGCCTATGCACTAGGCAGGGATCCCAAACCTTTTTGAAGTGTGAGCATATCTGGAATTTTGAGAGTGTCATAGGTGCTCTCTCATGAAATGGCTGCAAATGGGGTGGGGGGGTGGGGGTTCATAAAATGGTGGCAATGGTGGGCATGGCTGGTCACAAAACACTAATTTCCCGGGAGGCAAACTGGTGAGACTGAAAGAAGAGTAACTTGCCCAAGAACAACGCAGAGGTGGGGTCTGAGCTCCAAAACACAAAACTACTCTTTTGAACCCAAATAAAGATGGCACTGGAGGGCAGCACTTCACTTTGCAGTTACCAGCCTCCCAGTTAAAAAAAAATCATTTTGAATAAAACACACACATACACAAAACCTGAAGACCTAAAATAAAAATCTGGAGTGGCAAGGAGACTGGTGGGCACCAAGAGAGGTGTCCGCAGGCACATTGGTGCCCACAGGCACCACGCTGGAGATGCCAGCACTAGGGGGGCCTCTAATGTTCTTCCAAGGCAGATTACAATTCCATGACAGCTTCTTCTCATTTCATGGAAACTACTACAACATACCTCTGCTTTAAAAAGCTTTATAATAAAAGGCAAAACACATTAGACATGAGAAGCAAAAATACCAGCAAGCAATTAAGGTGACAAATTCTAAAAATTATCATTGTTAGAGTTCAGCAGAACTAACCTATTTCAGAGCTGTTGTGAAAGTGAAACAATACATGCCTAGAGACTTTAGGGACAGGAATTATTTGTGTTCTCCAGCTATGAGCTATAAACTGCATAGTGTGATCATAAAATGCAGATAAATGGCCATGAAATGGAGACCAATGTCTCCTTAGTTCCTTGTGAAATATGGAAAGCCGTTTCTAAATGGCCCAGAAGTGTCTCTTTCTCAAAAGGGATTCCTAAGAATGTACAGTTTGTTACTGATTCACTCTTTGCATGGCTGAATAAACACTGCAGCATGAATAACTGTCTTCCACAGCCTGCAATACCTCCTTGATTCCTGCCAATATTTTCAAAATTTAATTTTTAACTTATCTTACCCTATTGGACCATCAATCTTTCTATTGATTGGGGAGAGACTGTAGCTTAGTGGTAGAGCACATGGTTTTCACGATGCAGAAGGCCCCCAGTTCAATCCTAGGCACCTCCAGCTTAAAGAATTGGATAGCAGGTGATGGGGGCAGGTGGAACCCCTGTCTGAGTCCCCAGAGAGCTGCTCCCAATCAGAGCAGACAATGCTGGGCTAGATGAACAAATAATCCGATCGTGTATAAAGCAGCTTCTTATATTTCTATCTTTACCAGTGTGGCGTAGTGGTTAGTGTTGGACTGGGACTCGGGAGATCCGAGTTCTAGTCCCCACTTGGCCATGAAGCTCACTGGGTGACTTTGGGCCAGTCACTGACTCTCAGCCTAACCTACCACATAGGGTTGTTTTGAAGATAAAATGGAGAGGAGGAGGACTATGTAAGCTGCCTTGGGTTCCTTTCAAGAGGAAAAAAGGTGGGATATAACAACAACAACAACAAAAACAACACCATAGCTCAGAGAGAAGCAGTGAATGGTTGACAGGCTGTATCTGTTCCTCAAAGCAATTTTATCAAGATAGTGATGGCTCCACAAATGTTTAATAAGGGTGAAGCAAAATATTTGCCCAGAACTTCACTCCTAGGTGAAATGAAAAAACTATTTTCACTGTCGTCATCATCATTATCATGTGAGTTGGATGAATCTCATTCCACCATTAGAGCCACAAACGGGTTCAGTAGGTTCTATGGCTTATATTCAGAAAATGGCTCAAGGGATTGACGTGAAACTTAGCAGTGTAAGAGAGGTTGAGGATGGTCCATGCCAATTTTGAGATAGAAAGCATAGGAAATTGCTTATTTATAAGGGTTTAAATTTTGATAAGTGATTTTAGCAGTTTTTTAAAAATTATATTTATACCCCGCCTTTTTTCCTACAAGGGAACCCAAGGTGGCTTACATAATCCTCCTCTCCATTGTATCCTCACAACCACCCTGTGAGGTAGGTTAGGCTGAGAGTCAGTGACTGGCCCAAAGTCACCCAGTGAGTTTCATGGCCGAGCGGGGACTAGAACCCGGATCTCCCGAGTCCCAGTCCAACACTCTTAACCACTATGCCACACTTGCTCTCACACTGGTCTGCACGATCACTGCAGCTAACTGTGGCTTATTTAAGCCACGATGAGTTGCCAGGTTGCCTATTCAAGCCATGGCTTGTTGTGTCATCTGAACCCAGGCGGCAGGGGTTGTTTGAAGGTTAAACAATCCTCAAATAACCCATGATTTGTTGTAGGGTTATTTGAGGGTTGTTTACCCCTCAAACAACCCGTTACCCAGGTTCAGATGACACAACAAACCATGGCAAGCCCCCACTGGGGGTTGAATATTCAAAATGGCCACATGCATGCACCGCAACCCACCACAGTGGGCTGTGGTGATCGTGTGAACGGGCCCATTATCTGTTTCGTTTCTCACAGACTTTTCTGGGTTAAACCTTATTGGCCAGTTTCTCCATTTGTACTGCATCTTTGGGGAAATGGTTTGTTGTGTCAGGTCAGGGGGAAAGTCTAGTACACATTGTACCCCCATAATAACACAACATGTTTGTAGTTTCTGTTAAAAATGTGATTTCTCCCCCCCTCTCCCAGCCCATTTTATCCTGTGGCAGTTCATAAGGTGGGCATGCTCAGAACAATCCTGCAAAGGGAGTGACTGTGGCTAACCTTCCTTTCCTCTCTTTGTTCTCTTTATATTTGTCGTGGCTGGCACTAGATTCTTGGGCAAAAACTGTGCAATCCTAAAATGTGCATTGCCTTTGCAGGGGGGAGCAACATGTGTCCCTTCAGATGTTTTGGCCTACACCTCCCATCAGCCCTAGCCAGCATAGCCAATGGTGAGGAATTATGGGAGTTGTAGGCCAAAACATCTGGAGGGCCACAAGCTGCCCCCTGCTGCATTGCAAGAAATGGCTAGGAATGGTTTTTTTCTTTCTTACCACACATAATGATTATATTACATGCTCTGTTTATTATCTATCTATCTATCTATCTATCTATCTATCTATCTATCTACAGCATTTGTATACTGTGAAGGACCAGCACCTGGGTCCTTTGCGTGAGTTCGGCGCTTAACGGGTTAACCAGTGCCGCGTTACAGCCCGTACAAGCAAGAGGAACCACCTAGGAGGTTTCTAAACGCACAAAAGGAAACTCCGCCTTTAAACTACCAAATAAGGCTTTTATTTGTTTACACAAGATATGGATCGGAACTAACAGCTTTCTAGGAATTACTACATCATCAATAAGACCTGACGTGACCTTTAAGTTTATCAATGAACAGGCTCAGGCTAGCGCATTTGGATTAGTCAGTTACCTTAGATCAGAGACATCACGTTAGCCAGTTTCAGCCTAGCTCCGGGTCTGTCCGATCCGGGGAAAGAAACAGCTTACTCCAGCCGCTGCTGGAGGGTGGTTCATGCTCAAAGCACCCTGGGTTCCCAACAACCAACAGAGGGAGGGGAGAGGGGTTTTCTACCCCTGGGTTTCCCGCTCTCCCGCCCCTTTGTGTCAGGTGGGCTTATTCCTGCCCGGGAAGAAGGTGACGTATTGGATACTTTACAGCTCTTTGAGACTGCCCTGTCAGGTTGATGGTCTTGATGGTCCTTTCCTGGGTTTTGTGGATTACAAGCGAGATCCTCCTTTGCTGGAATGCCGGTCTGTCTGGCTGCTTCCCTGTAACCAATCCCCCCTTCTCGCCCCCCTCCCCTGGAGGACGGAGACTGGGGTGTGCGTGTACATGTATACTCGTGTCAGGCTTTCTCCACACCCTTCCCTTTGAAAAAAGATGGCATTGGGGCCCACCACCCCAATCCCTATCTAACTGTCTCCCACTGAGAAAGCCCGGGACAACCCATCTGCCACGATGTTGTCCTTGCCCTTGATGTGTTCCACTGAAAAATCAAAATCCTGCAGGGCTAAGCTCCACCGCAGTAACTTCTGGTTGGATCCCTTCACCCTGTCCAACCAACACAAGGGGGAATGGTCGGTCTGCAACAAGAACCGGCGTCCCCAAAGGTAGGGGCGAAGCTTGGTCACTGCCCATACTATTGCCAAACATTCCTTTTCGACAGTGGCCAGGTTCCGCTCCCGGGGCAAAAGTTTTTTACTCAAGTAGGCGACAGGGCATAGCCCTTGCCCTGGCCGTTCCTGCAGCAAGACGGCCCCCATTCCCGCTTCTGAGGCATCCGTCTGCAGGACAAAGGGGGCTTCGAAATCAGGCGCTTGCAGCACAGGGGCTGCCATCAAGCTGGCCTTCAATCCTTCGAACGCTGCCTGGCAAGCAGCTGACCACTGGACTTTGACGGGCTGCCGCTTCCTACACAAATCCGTCAGAGGGGCGGCTAGCTGGCTAAAGTGGGGCACAAATTTACGATAGTAGCCAGCCAGCCCTAAAAAAGCTTGCACCTGTTTCTTCGTCTGGGGCTGGGGCCAGGTGCGGACAGACTTGATCTTCGCCTCCAGGGGCTTGACACTACCTCCCCCCACCCTGTGGCCTAGATACTCTACCTCCCCCCGCCCAACCTGACACTTCTTAGCCTTCACGGTCAGCCCCGCTTCCTGAATCCTCTGAAATACTTGACGGACATGTTGCAAATGCTGTTCCCAGGTGGAGCTGAAAATGGCGATATCGTCCAAGTACGCACAGGCGAACTCCCCCAACCCATTTAGCATCCCATTTACCAGCCTTTGGAAGGTAGCCGGACCGTTCCGGACCCCGAATGGCAGGGTGGTGAACTGAAACAACCCTAGATGGGTCACAAATGCGGATTTCAACGCAGCATCCGATCGAGGGGGACTTGCCAATAACCTTTGGTCAGATCCAGGGTAGTGATGTACTTGGCCCCCCCTAACCGTTCCAACAACACATCCATGTTTGGGATGGGGTAGGGATCAGGGACAGTCACTTTGTTGATCTTCCGATAATCTACACAGAACCGAACCCCCCCATCCTTCTTGGCTACTAGCACTATCGGAGAGGACCAGGGGCTAGAGCTGGGCACAATGACTCCAAGATCTAACATGCTTTGGATTTCGTCTGCAATGACCTGGGCATGGGGCCCCACCGCCCGGTAGGGTAGGGACTGTATAGGGGGGCTATTCCCCGTCTCAATGGTGTGTTGCACGAGAGTAGTGCATCCCGGGCGGTCGGAAAACATGGGCTGGAAGTCTTCTAGGACCTGGGTAATTTGTCTCTGTTGCTGTTCGGACAGGGAGGGCGACAATTGGATCTCATCCAACCCTCCCCCTACTCCCCATTCTGCCAACAAGTCCCCATCAGAGGTTTCTGGTTCCACACATTCGTGTACGCCCCCTACCTTCGTTCCCCGTTCCACATACAATTTTAACATATTTACATGAAATACCTTTTGCTTTCCCAGCTGTCCCGGAAAAGCCACTTGATAGTTAACCTCCCCCGACCTTCCAATCACGGTCCCCGGGCCCTCCCATTTCAAACACAATTTGTCCGTTTTCAGGGGGCGCAGTACCAGCACTTGGTCCCCCACTTCAAAAGTCCGTGGCACGGCCGTCCGGTTGTACCACGCGCTCTGCCGTTGTTGCGCTGCTCCGAGGTGCTGCTGCGCCGTCTCTCGCACCTCCCGGAGGACAGTTTGGAGATGTTGCATGAAGGCATGAACCGGCATGGAAGGTTCTGCTGCAACCCCCTCCCATTCCGCCCGCAAAAGGGCCAAAGGTCCCCTTAGTTCCCTCCCAAACATCAACTCATTGGGGGAGAATCCCAGGCTCTCCTGGGGGGAGTCCCGGTATGTAAACAACAGATAGGGGAGCGCTTGATCCCAAGTCCCGGGATGTTTAGCCGCGTAGGCTCGGATCATTTTTTCCAAAGTCTGGTTGAACCGCTCCACTAGCCCATTAGTCTCATGATGATAGGGCACCGAAGTTAGGTGCTCCACACACACCAATTCCCACATCTTTTTAAACAGTTTGGACACAAATCCCGTGCCACAGTCCGAAACCACCGTGCGGGGCATTCCCAAGCGGGCAAAAAGAGAGAGGAGAGTCTTAGCCAGGCTAGTAGCAGAGATGGAGGCTAGGGCAAAAGCCTCGGCATAACGAGTGGCAAAGTCAACGACAGTCAGTATGAACTTCTTCCCCGTCTTGGTGGGGGGATTCAAGGGTCCTACAATGTCCAACCCTATTCTCTCAAAGGGGGTGCCCACTATGGGTAGGGGTTGAAGGGGGGCTTTGGGGTGATCCCGGTTGTGTCCCACCCGCTGACAGACATCACAGGACCGACAGTACTCGTTGACTTCGTTCGCCACCATGGGCCAGTAAAAACCTTCTGTCACTCTGGCAAGTGTCCGTTTTTGTCCCAAGTGACCCCCCCAGGCTACATCATGGGCTAACTGCAGTACAGCCTGGCGATACCTGGAGGGCACAACTAATTGCCTCTTTCGTGACTGGAGACCAAGTTCAGTTTTTGGGCTAAACTCCCTGTAAGGGGCCCCCGCTTCCCACAAGAACCTCTCTGACAGGTCTACTGCCTCACATGCTCAGCCGGCCCGATCCCGACATTCTTGGAGGGACGGGTCCTGCCGCTGTTCTTCCTGGAAAGCCTTTTGAGCCCCAAAATCTCGGGCCATTGGGGCGAATCCCCCTTGGCCATCCTCCTTAACCGGAGCCGGGGGGGGGGGCGGCAACGAACGTTTGGCGGCTGGTGCCGCTTTAGCGTGACTGGGTTTAATAGTCGGGGAACTGGGAGGCTGCGGGGCAGGGGCTTGTCTGGCTTGCCGACGTGTCACTACCCCCATCTTGACCTGGGCAGCCCGGAACGCTATGTCGTTCCCAATAATGATCCCCCACTCTTGCTTCCCATGCACGATGACATCCACCTCCCCTTCCCATCCCCTGTACTTGACCCAAACCCGGGCGAGGGGTACAGCTATGTTGGGAGAGTTATAGGGTTTTATGGCGCAGGTGTGCCCTTTTAGCATCTGGCTCTTCTTTACCTTACTCCAAGGTAAAGCAGTAATGTCCGCCCCGGTGTCCCTATACCCCACATGGGAAACATTGTTCACAGAGATGGACTCACAGAATTTGTTCTGGCTCCAACGCAGTTGCTCTGGTGACGCAATTTTCATCAGAGACGCTTGTGAGATGGCCCCAAGGGAATGCTGTCCTCCGCTTAACCGGGGCGGTGTCGCATCCTCCGTTTCTTCCTCCAGGGATGAGACCGACTGCTGGTCCTCCTCCTGTTCCTCCGGCTGCTGGGCCTCGGGAGCGAGCATCCTTCCTACCTTGCCCGGATTTGTTTTGGGGTTGCGGTTCCTCGCGAGGAGTTTGGGGCAACTTCTCTTGAGGTGACCCAATTCTTTGCAATAAAAACAGCCACTGGTGCTGGTGCTGGGGCTCTCCTTGGGCTTACTTGGGGCTCCCTCCCGAGGTCTGGGGTTGCCCTTCTCCGCGCCCCCTCTGGCCCCGTTCCGACTGGGATTGCCCCCCTTGCCTCCCTTGGGCTGCCGATACAGCCCCCTCTGATCCACCAGTTTGCCCATTTCCCGACAGTTTGGGGGATCCCGGTCTCGCACGGCCGTGGCCAAATCCTCTGGAATAGTGGCACAGAACTGTTCCTGGATCAGGAGCTCTCGCACCTCTGCCAAGGTGGTCTTCCCGGTAGCCCCGATCCACGCATCCCAAACCTGCCCCAGATGCGCCATCCAGGAGGCATACGTGTCCCCTGGGGAGGGCTGCCCGTAACGAAATTTACAGCAACAGTGTTCGGCTGTGAGGGCAAAACGCTCCCTCACAGCTTCCTTGAACGCAGCATAGTCCAAGGGTGCAGTTTGGGTATGAATGTCTAAGAGATCGGCCAGCTCCCCGCTGACCTGTGTCCGTAAGGCGGACATCCTTAAATTGTCCGGCACCCTCTGTTCCTGGCAGGCGGCTTCAAACAGTGTGAAAAAGATCAACACATCCTGCCCAGGTTTGTAGGTGGGAAATTGTTTCCTGTCCCATTTGGGGGTCGGAGTGCTCCCACTCTGGGGTGCAGTGGGTCCCCCCCTCCGGTGCCCGCGGTCAGCCTCGCTAATTCCAGCTGCATCTGCAGCGCCGCTTGTTGATGCTTGACCATCTCCTGCTGATGCCGCATCACCTCCCTGGTCTGTTGCCAATTCAGGTTGGGGAAGAGAGCATCCAGATCTTCCCCTCCTATGGCTCCACCAGCAACCCCTCTGTCGAGGTCCTCCTCCAACCCGGGGTCTATCCTGTCGCCTCTCCTGAGGCTGCTTGTTAAGCTGGGGCGGCCCCACTGTTTGGGTCCCTGCCCCTCCAGCAAGGATGAGGGGGCTCCCTCCCCCTCTTGGTGTTTAGTCTTCGGCCGCACCGTCCACTCCATTGTGGAGACCTGGCTCCCCTCTCTTCTTGGGGTCTCTGGACTGCTCCCTAGCTCTAGTTGTTCCTGGCTAAGGCTATTCATTTTGCTTTCTCCTGACTACTTCCCAGCAATCCGCTAGCCTGCCCTAGACCCTGTTAGTTCCGTCCGTTAACTATAGTTTCCAATTGTCCCGTCGTCTGCCATCATGTGAAGGACCAGCACCTGGGTCCTTTGCGTGAGTTTGGCGCTTAACGGGTTAACCAGTGCCGCGTTACAGCCCGTACAAGCAAGAGGAACCACCTAGGAGATTTCTAAATGCACAAAAGGAAACTCCGCCTTTAAACTACCAAATAAGGCTTTTATTTGTTTACACAAGATATGGATCGGAACTAACAGCTTTCTAGGAATTACTACAACGTCAATAAGACCTGACGTGACCTTTAAGTTTATCAATGAACAGGCTCAGGCTAGCGCATTTGGATTAGTCAGTTACCTTAGATCAGAGACATCACGTTAGTCAGTTTCAGCCTAGCTCCGGGTCTGTCTGATCCGGGGAAAGAAACAGCTTACTCCAGCCGCTGCTGGAGGGTGGTTCGTGCTCAAAGCACCCTGGGTTCCCAACAACCAACAGAGGGAGGGGAGAGGGGTTTTCTACCCCTGGGTTTCCCGCTCTCCCGCCCCTTCGTGTCAGGTGGGCTTATTCCTGCCCGGGAAGAAGGTGACGTATTGGATACTTTACAGCTCTTTGAGACTGCCCTGTCAGGTTGATGGTCTTGATGGTCCTTTCCTGGGTTTTGTGGATTACAAGCGAGATCCTCCTTTGCTGGAATGCCGGTCTGTCTGGCTGCTTCCCTGTAACCCAATCCCCCCTTCTCGCCCCCCTCCCCTGGAGGACGGAGACTGGAGTGTGCGTGTACATGTATACTCGTGTCAGGCTTTCTCCACATATACCACCCTGTATCTAGACAGATTCAAAAAGATAAAATTGATAAAAGAATAAGAACAGTGTATTAAAACCAGAATACAGTAACATTAAAACCATGGCTGGTCAGCAAGGAAGGCTTCCCGGAACAAAGACATCTTTGCAGCTGGACAGCCATCTGTCAGGGATGCTTTGACCTGGATTCCTGCACTGAGCAGGGGGTTGGACTTGATGGCCTTGTAGGCCCCTTCCAACTCTATTTTCTATGATTCTATGATATTTGGCAGGTGCCGAAAACAACACAGTGTCTGAGCCTGCCTGACCTCCAGAGGCAGGGAGTTCCATAGAAGGAACTCTGGCGGTAGATCTGATAACATCATAATTTTGGCTGGCTCACTTAAATATCCCCCCCCTTTTTTTTAGGGAGTGCGTTGAGAATCTGCTGCTACTGTCTGACTATATTTTCAGCTGCTCTTTCACCATGGTATAGAAACAGGACTGGATAAACATAATTTATCACTGACTAACCCTGTGATTAGGATAAATGGTGAAGCATTTTAAGCTATCTTCAATCCCCCCCTTCATATTAGAAGATGAAAGCTCTCTATTTCTCTCTCTGTACTCTAAACAAACACATGAAGATCTTTCTCTTGCCAGAGTCCCATTTCCTACTTTTCAGCACTGGATTCCAAAAAAATAATAATAATCTATGTGAAGGACTGCCAACTGGTCCTTTACTCAAGACCAGAGATCAAAGGTGCAAAACTGCCAGCTTTAGCTCTGCCGTCTTGACCTGATTCTCTCAGGGCCTTGCCCTGGGTCTATATACACTGGATGTAGCACTGAACCACAGAGGAAC
Source organism: Shinisaurus crocodilurus (assembly GCA_021292165.1). Lineage (NCBI taxonomy): Eukaryota > Metazoa > Chordata > Lepidosauria > Squamata > Shinisauridae > Shinisaurus > Shinisaurus crocodilurus. Next base: position 62,117,593 of record CM037881.1, on the reverse strand, counting down.
CACACACACCGTGTGGGGTAAAACCAGGAAAGTTTATTTAAGGTAAACAGATTACAACAAAAGGTGGGGAATGAGGGAAGAGGGAGAAAGGTGGGGAGACACTTTGGTATACACAGTAGAGCTACAAAACAATAAAACTAGTCCCTTACTATATAAATAGTCAGGCACTTAGTTACTCCCTGTGTCTGGGGGTTGGTCCTCTTCAGGGCTTGCCTCAGCAAAAAAGCCCTACTTCACGAAAGCCAGAAACCACAGCAGCAGTATATTCTTTCCCCCCACCCCTCCTTTCAGTAGCCCAGCTGTCTTGGGCCAATCAGGATGAACTTCATCTGGGTCAAGCAGAAGAGGTGGCTCCTTGGTCATGAATAGAATGCTTGGGCTGCATTTGCATGCAAATACTGGGACATCAAAGACATGGGAGACTCTGAGGCATCAGGAGCCATCAGAGGAACTATGTACATTTTGCATGACGTTCCCAACCCCCAGCTGGGATTATCTTGTTTACACATGTGGAGGTGTGTGTGTGTGTGTGTGGTGCAGGAAACTCTGATGCTTTTTCTTCACAATCTATCTACTATCCAGCTAAATCCATCTCAGGCATCTCTTTTCCTCTATAGTATCTTGATCAATTTGCTGCTTAATCCCGTATCTGTGGTTTTGGTTTAATCTCTTCTCTTGACAGGGGCATTTCTATCCATTGTATACCAGCTCCAAGCTTATCTCCTTTCATTGGCCTTCTAACACACATCTAACACACACACACAAACTGCAATCCTATGCAAACTTACTTGGGAGTAAGTTCCTTGAATTCTGTACAACAGTAAATATGCAGCAGACTGTGCTATCAGGCTGCTTAAATCTTGACAGTTCCCACAGCAATATCCCACAGCAACATCACCCCCCCCCCCAAGTATCCCCCCCGAGTATATTTTCATAACCATCTAATTTTGCATTTGTGAAGCTTCTCATAATGACAGCCTTGGGAGACTTTCAATGCTCAAATGCTTGAGAAAAGAAAAGCAACTGTGAAAATGTTTTGCCATGTGAAACTCACAAACACACATTTCTCTTGGAAACAACCATGACTCTTATATGGTACAAGTTCACTTCTCCAAATGGCCTCTGAAACAGCCAGACCATAACTAGGCTTTAATCAGATTTTGAGTAAATACAAGTACTATTTGCGTGAGTGTACTGACATGGAACAACATAGAAGGATGCAATGAGAATGGCTCAAAGGGAATTTTGAGTCTAATAGAGATTCTGCTGTGACCTCCTGTTTTGAGAAAGGACACGCCAGGTTTTCAGAGATGAACTTGCCTTTAAAACCTCAAATATATGCTTGTCCTTAAGATGTCCCAAGTCGGCACACTTAATAATTGCTTATTTGAACGGAAATATTTCTATTCTGCTCCCCGATTTTGTAATTTCCATAGGAATTACAAGCAGCAGAACAAAGAAAAAAATATACCAGCAGCTTTAAAACCTACAAAGAAACAATGTGAACAGTCAGGACCAAGCGCTAGACTTGATGTTAATGTCCTTTTATTATGACCTTTTAAATCGTAAATCTAAGGTGGATAATGAGATTTTTTTGCAAATCCCGCAAAAACAAATTAAAGAGGAACTTGCAATACTCCCCACTTTGGATGAAGTAAAAAAAGCCATTAATCAAATGAAGAACAACAAAGCTAGTGGACCAGATGGGATTCCTGCTGAAATCTTTAAAGAAGGGGGCCCCGAACTTGTACAACATCTTCATAAACTCATCGAAAAAATCTGGATAAGAGAAGAGATCCCAGAAGACTTCAGGGATGCCATAATTATCACCCTCTTTAAGAAGGGTGATAGAACAGACTGTGGAAACTATCGGGGCATTTCTCTCTTAGCAACCGCAGGTAAAAATATTTGCTAGGATTCTCGCAAACCGTCTTCTATCTATTTCAGAAGAGATCCTCCCTGAAACTCAATATGGTTTCCGCCCCTCTAGAGGGACAGTAGACATGATTTTTACTGCACGTCAGCTCCAAGACGTCAGCTCCAAGAAAAATGCCGGGAGCAAAATCAACCCCTTTATATGGCATTTATCGATCTGGCTAAGGCCTTTGATACTGTAGACCGTACAGCTCTCTGGACTATCCTTATGAAAATTGGATGCCCCAATAAATTTGTGAATATCTTGCGACTTCTCCATGACAACATGACGGCAACGGTTTTGGACAACAATGGCTCTCATGGTGCTCCATTTAAAGTGGGATCAGGTGTTAAACAGGGATGTGTTATCGCCCCAACATTATTTGCCATTTTCATCGCCATGGTTTTACATCTTGTCAAGGGGAAACTTCCCACCGGTGTGGGAATTATATATCGAACAGATGGAAAGCTTTTTAATCTCAGCAGGCTGAAAGCAAAAAGTAAGGTAATTACAACCTCCGTTGTGGAACTTCAGTATGCTGATGATAATGTGGTCTCCGCACATTCAGAGGATGATCTCCAAACTATCCTAAATGCTTTTGCAGAAGCATACGAAAAACTTGGTCTCTCACTTAACATCAAAAAAACCAAAGTGCTTCATCAGCAAGTGCAAGCCAATCCTTTGGTGATGCCATCTATCCAGCTTGGCGGGACAATACTGGAAAATGTCGATCATTTTCTCTATCTTGGCAGCTATCTTTCTGTTACAGCTAACATTGACAGTGAAATCCAGCATCGTCTGAGCTCCGCAAGTGCCGCATTTTCTCGAATGAAACATAGAGTGTTCGAGGATCGGGATATTTGTAAGAAGACCAAAACACTGGTTTATGAAGCCATTGTATTACCAACTTTATTGTATGCCTGCGAAACATGGACTATCTATAAACGTCACTTCCACCTCCTTGAAAGGTTTCATCAACGTTGCCTCCGGAAAATCCTGCAAATTACTTGGGAAGATAGGCGAACAAATGTCAGTGTACTGGAAGAAGCAAAGACTACTAGCATTGAAAAAATGATCCTTCAACGCCAACTTCAGTGGACCGGTCATGTTGTTCGAATGCCTGACTGCCGTCTCCCAAAGCAGTTACTTTACTCCAACTCAAGGATGGAAAGCGGAATATCGGTGGTCAATATAAGAGGTTTAAAGATGTTCATAAGGCTAATCTAAAAAATGCAATATAAACATCGAAAACTGGGAAGCTCTGGCCCATGAACGATCTAAATGGAGGTTGGCCTTTCACAAAGGTTCCATGGACTTTGAAGAAGCCCGAGTGCAAGGTGAAAGGGAGAAACGTGCTAAGCGAAAAGCACGTCAAATGAATCCTTTACAGGACCATCTTCTATCTGGTAACCTGTGTCCTCACTGTGGGAAGCTGTGTGGATCTAGAATTGGCCTCCACAGTCACTTACGGACCCATCGCTAGAGTCTACACAATCTTCTTTAGAATTTCCTCCTTTTATCCCGGAAGACAATCTTACTCGGTCACGAGTGATCGCCTGATGATGAATGTCCTGTCCTTAACCCTTACCTGGCTGTTTTCTTTTAAAATAAACAGCAGACAAGAGCCCCTGACAACATTGGGACCATAATGTATGTGCAGTCCTTAAGGTACCTTTGAACCCTTCAACCCTGTTGCGGTCCCAGTCTGAATTGGCCCCACTGCACATGCTATTTGCTATAGAAGGAAAGCCCATTGCAAAGAGCAGGGGTGAGGTGTCTGATTCAGATCAGGACCAAGGCAGGGGCAAGGGGTTAAAGCCTCCCCGCCCCCCCCGCCCCCCGCTACGGTCTTGATCTGGCTCAGGGGCCCTCAGGCCTGCAATTAGGGGATGGGAGCTACACAGTGGATAATGGCTTGTCTAGCCTGGCCCTGAGACATTTAAAAAAAGTCTAGGGGCAGGATCCAATATGAGGTGAGCGCTAACATGAATCATGTTGCACTCACATAACGGAATTCTAGTCCAGTGGTGTAGTGGAGCCAGGGGGCTCACAGGGATGCAGCACCAGAACTTTTTTTTATCAGCAGGGATGCTGATGGCATCTGCCACACCCTTTGCCCTCTTAGCAATTTGTCCCAAATTGTGCTTGCTTAAAACTTACCCTTCATGCCCAAATCCAGAGGGGGAGGATGGAGTGCCTGGGACCAGCAAAGAGCTGTATGGCACCTTAAACATTAAGTGACTACAGTCATGCCTTGGATTGAGAGCATTATTCGTTCCGGAAACATGCTTGTAATCCAAAACACTCTTATATCAAAACGAAATCCCCCCAAAAAAATTTGTACAGAGATTTTTAATTTAAGCCGCACTACAGTACTTGTATTGCAAGACGTCACTTGTATATCAAGTAAAATAAATAAATAAATAAATAAATATTTAAATATTTGCTTGTCTTGCAAAACGCTCTCAAACCAAGTTACTTGCAATCCAAGGTATTACTGTAGTTGCAAACTGAACATGGCACACTGGCAAAGGAGAGTGGAGGAATGTATTTCAGACTATAATAACCCCATGCATTTAGGCTGCAAACTTAAACAATTACTAGGGAGTAACCCCCATTAAACATAGTGGGATTTGCTTCTGAGTAAGCCCTCTCTCACTCTCCAGACTTCAGGATTGGAGGCCGTTACCTTTGCTGCTCCTGGTCCCAAGACTAGGTGAGGGGGCAGAGAGAGCCACCACCAAAAGTGGCTCCTCATTTTATTTCAAATACTTTACAGTCATGCCTTGGATTGAGAGCATAATTCGTCCCGGAAACGTGCTTGTAATCCAAAACACTCTTATATCAAAATGAAATTCCCCCAAAAAAATTTGTACAGAGATTTTTAATTTAAGCCGTACTACAGTACTTGTATTGCAAGACATCGCTTGTATATCAAGTAAAAAAAATTAAATAAATATTTAAAAATTTGCATGTCTTGCAAAACGCTCTCAACCCAAGTTACTTGCAATCCAAGGTATTATTATTATTATTTATATTTATTTATTACTGTATTTTCGTAGCGTCTGGGATTCTAGAACACTTTTTTGTTTACAGTTCTTGAGTTCTAACTTCCTGAATCCTTCTCTGGTGGTGAAAATACAATAATAATTAATGAATTAAATAATTAATTTTTTTTTGCTTTTTCATGACATCCCAATTTCCAAATCAGCTGGGTGAGGCAGCTACCTCAGGCTCTAAAGCGTGTGTGTGTGCGCGTGTGTGCACACACACACGTGCATTTTTAAAGGACCCCGTCTCCTAAGGACATCTGTATTTGTAAAAAGGGATGTATGGATACGGGAGAGGAGGGCATTTGATTTCAGAAAAAAACCGAGGCAGAAAGAATCAAGGGAGGCAGCAGGAAGAAGCATGTGTGGGCAAAAAGCCAGCTAGTGGATCAGTTGCAAGTGCAACAGAGATCATCAGGGCTCCTATACCTTTATTTCAGCAAGTGCCATTTTTCACCAGTTTCATGAAAAGCAACATCTTTCAAAATAATTTCTGTACAGTGGATTCCAATCCATGAAAGCTTATTATGCCACAGTAAATGTGTGAGTCTTTAAGGTGCCACAAGGCATTGTGGCTTTTGAACACAAAAGCCCCTATCCTCCTCCCACACCTATTCACCTTTTTCTAGCCTAGTGCAAACCCTTGATGCCAAGGAGGATCATGCACTCACCAGAATCTGGCACATGGATCATGGAAAAAGCAGGTGCACTCCAGAAAGAGGACTGCAGAGCCAAGGAGCTCCAGACATACTCAAGCAAGCCAGGACAAATCATACACTTATACAATACCTTGCTCCAAATTCAGACATTGCTGCTCATTCAAACCTTTTTTGCAAGCAAATCCACTTCTGTTTTTCCCCAAGGTAAGGGGCCTGGACCAGCTTAGAACAGGCAACAGATGAAGAAGGCCTCTGGCACTCTGTTTGATACATGAGCAGCCAATGCACTTGCTCTTCCACTTGTCAGGGTCTCGCTGCCTACAATGGCCCAGAGCACAGAGCAGTTGACTGGGCAGGTCTCTGCAGAGTCAAGCATATTCCGAAAAAGCCGGGTGACAGTGGTGCTGTCAGGCAATTTTGGACTCTGGGCTTAATGAGAATAATGAGCAGACTGTAGAAGAAAAGGTGGCAGTCTCCCCTCTAGTTTAAAAGACTGGTGCCTTCATGCTACACTCCCTGTTAGTCTGCTAAGGGAGTGAGTCCTAAGGTCTCCTAGTAACTGCAAGGCTACTGGGTTCAGAAGGAAGAAGCAGGCTTGTGTTAAGGCAGATGATGGCAACTGGGGCAGCTCAGAAGATCGGGGCCCATGCCCAGGTGGAGCTCTTCCTAACACTGCTCATGCTGCCCAGCGCAATTGATCCATCCAGCAGAAATCTAGATCCAACCAATGGATCCCAAGCTGTTTAAGGCTTCAAAGGCATAATAACAGCTGAACTAGTGCTATGGCATTACAACAGCTCTGCAAGCAGACATGTTGGTGAAAATGTTTAATGTCAGAGACCTCAGGCCTTCCCCTCAGAAGAACATTGCAGACTGAAGAAATATGAACTCTTAAAATGCCTAAGAAAGCTTTTGTATGGGCTCTTTTATTTTATTTTTTTAAATTAAAGGAGCCAATTGGTAACTCTTTAGTTTAATGAAAAAACAAGGCCTGTCTGTTCACTCAAGCAGAGCTCACTTGGTTGAGGAAATCTTTGCATTTTCTTTTGTGCTTGGGGAGTATTAAGTGGCCTCTGACTCCCACCCCCCCTTTTTTTTTGGCTGGGCTTTAATTTGAACAATTTTAAGAATCGTGGCTATGTGCCTAGGGGTTGGGCCAGCCAACCTTGATGAAATTAAAGATAAACAACAAGGACACCGATCTCAAATTCTTCTGGCTGTAGCAATTAGGCATGCTAGCCCTCTGACCTCTTACCTCTCCCTGGAGGCACCCCCTGCTTTGAAAGCAGCATAAGAAATGGGAATAAAAGAATAACCATGACCAAAATATACTTGAAGGAAGGGGGGGGGCTGCAATCATTAACTAGGTAGCCCACAATTCAGTGCACAAGCAGCCAACACAGAGGTCAGCACTTGGTTGATGTATCTTGGAACAAAGCCACAACAGAAAGCAAGTGCACTTTACTAGGTATTACCTTGAGAAGCACATTTGTTTTTGGAAATACATCCCATCTAGGCACTCATCAGCCTGATACTATGGATGTTTCTTTGGATGTATTCTTTGCATCACATTTTGCATCTTTGGATGTTTCTTTGCATTACATTCAGTGGTCCCACTGAATGTAATGCAACTTACTCCCATGTAAGTGTCTGTAGGATAACAGGCTAAAGGCTAATCCTAAGCAAGTTTAGGGGGGGGGGGAAGGCCTACAACTCCCAGCATGCCCCAGCCACCTGGGGCATGCTGGGAATTGTAGGCCTTTTTTTCTGTCTAAACTTGCATAGGATTGTGCCTTAACAGTATCCTATCCACACTTTACTCACACTGTTTGGGATAGGAACACTAGTAGATCCTCTTGTGCCAGCATAGAGAATCTGCATTGGCACAGCAATAAATTATGTCAGCAGAAGGCTACAGTAGCAGGACTTTTATCCCAGCAGTTCTAGGACTCTTATTTATACATAAACGTATGTATGTATGTATTTATTTATTTAAACAAATATATAAGTGGTAAGATGCTGGAACTGGGGCCCGATAACTATTCATTACATTTTAATTTCACCCTCCAAGGATCTCAGGTGACACACACACTGTGCCCCCCCCATACACCCCATTCTCTTGAAGAACCCCATGAAGCTGAGAGAGTGGCTAGTCTAAGGTCACCGAGTTTGTTTTATGGCTGAGGGGGATTTGAACCCACACCTCCCCAGTCATAGTCAAACAGTCTAGCCACTACCTCACAGAGACTTCGCAACAGGTGGAGTTGGGGGTATGGTGGAAGAGGAGTAGAATTTATATGGAACTGTATGATCATTCAGAGGGCAATCCTGCTCCCTGCAGCAGTGAAATGTTATGTCAACAAAGTGGGTGTCATAAGTTTACAGGCTCTTTAGACGACATGACTCTCCAGTTTTGCTTCTGTGTTTAACAAGCACTTTCAACGAGTTTTTTTAGAGCTGGGAAAATGCAGCATTTAATTGTGAAAGCAAAAGAACCGGCTTTTTTCACTTTTGTATTTGCGCCAATCCTCTACACCACACTGCCACCTAGAGGTTATGTAGTGGAAAAGCAGGAAAGGAAATGCTCTTGTATTGTGCTTGGATCTCAATTCTGTGATGAAATCGAAAGTAGATAAAGCGGATTAACAGGCTTGTGTAGAAAAACTAATAGTGAAGGGCACGTAGCACAACAAAAAGAGCACTTTACAACCAGTAAAGACAACAATGCACACTACATGGGGTTGCCTTTGACAAGCATCCAGAAACCACAATTGTAAAATGCAGCAGCAAGGTTGCTAGTGGGAGCTAGGCGTTTTGACCATATTACGCCTATTTTAGTTGAGTTGCCCTGGCTACCAGCTTGTTTCCAGGCTCAATTCAAGGTGTTGTTGGTGTTGACCTTTACAGCCCTAAATGGCTTGGGATCTGGGTACCTTAAGGACCGCCTTCTTCCATATGTTCTTCCTCACATGCTCTGGTCGCCACCTGGGACACTACTTCAGATCCCCCGGGCTCATGAAACTAGGCAGGCAGCCACAATATCTAGAGCCTTCTTGGTGGTTACACCCATCTCGTGGAAGATGTCAGGCCCTGACACTTTACTGTTTTATCCAATACATTAAAAACATGGCTCTTTAAGAAGGTATTTAGTTTAAAAGTTTTAATAAGCCTTGAGGGGTTTTTTAGCCCATATGCTGAGTTTTTTAAATATATAACTTTGTTGTTGTTATTTATTTGTATTTTTATGATAGTTTAAATATATTGTTGATTTTGGTTTGTTTGCCACTTTCAGTTCTCTTTTAGGGAAATAGGTGGGATGCACAGGCCTGTGGCTCATGCTGGCTTAGCTTGTCTGAGCATGGAAAGCTAAGCAGGGTCAAGCCTGGTTATTACTTGGATGGGAGACCCCTCCTCTAGTTTCCTGCATTGAGCAGGGGGTTGGACTTGATAGCCTTGTAGGCTCCTTCCAACTCTATCTATGAAATCTATAAGCTTTTAAAATAAATAAATATAAAATACAGGAAAGGCAGATGGATAACTCTTGCTCTCAGACCCCTTACAGGTACTTAACCTCAGCACTCCAGACACCAGCACCCACCAAACACCTCAGGTCCTTTTGCAGATATGTGAAATAACAGAAGCAGTTGACACGTACACTTGAGAACTTGCTGTGGGAAACTGTGGACGTACGGAGCCATGGAGGTACCTCTGGTTTCTCCTAGGGAGCATGGCTCGTGCCAGATGTCCGTGGCGTTGTCAATAAATACATTTCTCCAAAACATTAATACGGTTTCAGTATTTGTGAAGAAAAGAGCCTTTGGGGGTTCCTACATGCGCGCACACACACCACCACCCCCTCATGTGTGAACCGGGTAAAGGCTGGGAGGAGGCGATGGCGCCTGGAAGTCCTGAAAGCCGGAGACCCGGCTTTCAAATGCAAATGTAGTTCAGGCCCAGTAAGTCAAGAGTCATGAGTTCCCCTCCCCCTGTCTGGCCAGGTGAAGTACATCATGATTGGCTAAGAAGCAGCAAAGCTACAGGAAGGAGGAGGGGAGGGGGAAAGAGCTATTTCCCAACGTGTGGGTTTTTGTCTTTGTCTTTGGTCATCGTGTGGCTGCCAGCTGTTGGAGCAATGGCGGTAAGCCAAGGAGAGGCCCAAGCCTTCGGGAGGCCTCAGGATTCGACCCCAGGTAGCTCCTGGTGAAATTAGCTGAATGAGGGCTATGGTAAAGGCAAGCCTTGTGGGAGGCTACCCATCTCGGACCTTCGGGTAAGTGTGGTAATCCCCCCCGGGCAGCAAGGCTGTGCTGGATCTAACCCTGGAAGAGAACTGACCCTCAGGTAACAGAGTTGTGTGCCTGAGAGATATAAAGAAGTAGGTTTTGTTATTTTGCAGCTTTACTGTGTACCAAAGTGTGTCTCTCTAATTTTGTGTGCTTCTCTTATTTCCCTATTGGTTGTTGTAAAATGCTACCAGAATAAACCTTGCTTAGGTTTTTTACCCCACATGGTGTTTGTGGATTGCTCTGTGGTTCCAGCAACTAAATCCAGGTTACAGTCAGAAAGGCAAGTCCCTGAACAGAGATTCAAGTAGGATTGCAGACAGCTGAGGCTGGCAATCTGGTATCTTGAGATCTCTGGGGGTCTTGGTTCCTTTGGGGTAGGAAAGGGTGGGGGTGTGGTGGGTCAGCCAGCCCCCCCTTCCTCCACAGTATTCATTCCTCTGAAATAATCACATCATTGGAAGACTCTCCCCTCATGGGGATGTGGGAGCAACAGACCTATTGGCAGAATTCCACACTCACAGTCCAATTGTTACCCCTAAACTACTGTTAGTGGGACTAAAACACAAAGTGGCAAGAAACAAAGGGCTTCAAGAGACTCCCTTTCCAAGGCCTCTGATTTAACTGGAACATAGCACAGCATCAGAATGGTCTCAGTCAGTTAAATAGCTCTGCCCTGGGCTGACCTTGGAACAAAGGCAACATATAAAATGCAGAAGGTCTGAATAGAAAATAACTTTTGGTGGTGGAACCATGGCGAAGCACACCAGATATCTCAACATCCTCTAATTTGTCACACACATCAGGTACCTCAGAAGCAAATACCTGCCACTCCAGGCTGTTGCCTGTTTGTTAAAAGGTACTGGCAGGGATAATGAATTCCCAGAGAATAAATGACTGGTAATTAGAAGAGTAGGTCAGAGGGAATGATGACTCATATAAAGAACAAAACCCATCTTAGTATCTGATGATGTGCAGCCCATGTAGACGTCTGCACACATCTCTATGGCACTTTGCAAAATGACTAGTTTTCACAGCATCACTAGAGAATAGGAAACAAAGCATCACTAGGGAATAGGAAAAATGTTTTAATGTATTTTGTTCTGTTTTATTTTCTGTACATCGCCCAGGGTGGCCGGTTTGCCGGCCAGATGGGCGATAGATAAATGCAAATAATAAATAAATAAAAGCAGATGCTTCAAATTTGTGTTTGAATCCCAAATTTGGAAGCAAAAGAACAAAGAAATACGTATCCAGGATTAACAAGATGTCAGCACATTCTGAAAGTCAGAGCCCATGCAATGTGGAAGACTGAAGCTGCTGAGTCACTGATAGTGCAACAAACTTAAGAGTTGGTTGTAGCAATGGCCATGAGTTAGACAACATTTTAAAGGGGGTAGGGTGCAACTCTATGCATGTTTAGAGAGAAAAAAAGCCCTACAACTCCCAGCCTTCCCCAGCCAGTCATGCTTTAGGCCTTTCCCCCCCTGTCTAAACATGCACAGGATTGCACCCTTAAGGATCTTAATGGGTTCTCCTCCTACTACTTACCAAATTAATTTGTTCCACTTTCTCTCCCACACTAATGTAATCCACAGGTATATAAACAGGGGGATTTTCAGAGGTACTTAATGCCATTTGTGAAAATGGCCTTTGGCATTCTGTATCAGCAAATAAATGGTTGGGATGGTGCATAATGACAATTGCTTCAAAAGTGCAAAGCCCTCAAAATATAACGTTAGGGAAATATTACGTGCAATTATGTGGAAATGTATAGGATTGAGGATTACCACTCAAACATCTTGGGCATGGAGGGAGCAGACATTGTCACCTGTCCCAGCATGCCATATATGCCCATACTGCCAACCATCTCATCCATACACACACCTGAGATTTCTATTTGTACTTCCTAGCATCATGGGCTCACCCATTCGAAACATTACCACTGATGCCCTTCTCTCTTGCCTAGGTAACCAGAGAAGCAAGAACCGGCCCTGCTCAGGAGACCCAGGGTTCTTGCTCTTGGTCCATGGACAACTCTGTGTGTAGAACATAGTGGACTTACAACATGGAAATTTCCATCGCAAGTATGTGGAATTTCAATGGGGTTGATCCTTAACCAGTACAAAACTGCAGTACAAGCCTCTCTCAAACAATCTCTGCCTCTTTTCACTTTGATCATGCATCTTTTCGCTGGCCTCTGTCATGTTTCTCCATCAGTTGTGTCAACACCCTTATGCTTGTATTTATGGCACTGCCACCACCGGTCCTTCTAGTCTGGAGGGCAACACCTCTGGGCAAGAACCATGTCACGTCTGTGTTCTGTGCACTGTCTAGACCAGTGTTCTCCAACCTTGAGTCCCCAGATGTTTTTGGCCTACAACTCCCAGCATGCCCCAGCCAGCTGGCTGGGGCATGCTGGGAGTTGTAGGCCAAAAACATCTGGGGACCCAAGGCTGGAGAACACTGGTCTAGAAGATAGCAGCAGGATAAGGAGCAGCAGCGGCAGCTGCTGCAGCTCAGCTGCTACTGCTGCTGGGCCTGGTTTTGTGACATCGGAAGATATCCTGAATGTTTCTCTATCTATTTAACAGGGATTCTGATATTGAAACTCTAATATCTCTGAATGTTAAACAGGCTCCAAGCATGTCCCATTCCCTACTTATAATGACAAATGCTTAACACTTTTTTTTGGTATGCTTTATCAAGGTATGGGCATAGTAGAGTGGCTATATGTCCAACTTTACAGAGGACTGAAGGGTTGTCAGAGGACAGTCCTCTGTTTGAAGGGTTGTCTAGGCCAAAGCCTCTTTAAAGATAAATAACCGTAAGAAGGGAGGGAGTGCAGGGGCCTTGAAGTTGCCCATCAACAGTGAGCACCTGGTCAACAGCTGAATGAGCAGGCACCCAAGTCACCTGGGGCAGATCTACACTGGGCACCTTTCCATTATGGGGGCATCATTGTGCTGCTAATGCTACATTTTACTCATGCAATGGTCACTAATAGGGAACATTGTAGGAAAGAACACGTGGTATGTAATTTTAAAAAAAAAATATTACGCAACCGCATGGCATACTCAGAGCTGTATGGCATCAGTGCTGTGCAAAATGAGTGGAGTAAGCTCAGTCATGTGTGAGGGGTCTCCTCCCTAAAAGCACACTATGCAGTGCCACATCTACCTGTGGATGACTGTACTTTCATGTTTGTTTTTTTAAACGCTGCATTGCACATGTGCAGGTGTGCAGCAGCGGAGGTGCTAAGCAGCAAGTACAAGTTAAAAAAATAGATGGGGGGGGAATGTTCACTGCTGATGCCACCGCAACGCAAACTGGAGGACACTGTGTGTTTCCTCCCCGCAGAACGCCCCCAGGGTAACTTCCCTCTCCCCACCCACTGTTGGCCGCTCCTAGCCGGAAGAGGTTCAATAATGCTAAGGTAGAGCACACTCTAATATATACCAGAAGGCACCTGCAAGAAGATTAAAAAACATGATAAAAGCAGTCTAAAGAAATCTGGAATATAATGGTAGAAATAGCATAAGAATATCAGGTTGAAGAGTGCATTGTGTGCCGCACAAGTGAATCAGGCATTACAATGATGAAATAAACTGCTTGTGTAGATCCCCCCTAGATCACAGTCTTCCCCCCTATGGTGAGATGTATTGTATTTCTATTTAAATTATAGTAATTATTCCTAAATCTCTTTTGTGCTCTTTTTTGGGGTGTGTGTGTGATGCATGTCCTCTTTTTTGGTGATGCCAAGTGGCCACCCTAAAGGGCAGTGAGGACTGGCAAAGATTCCAGTTGGAATATAGAGAAACCCCCTACACTTGAAATCTATGTAGCCCACACCTATAGTTGAGTAGGGCTGCAATCCTATGTGCACTTAGGATGTTTAAGGCTACACGCTTATACTCACTGAAAAGGGAGTAAGCCTCATTGAGATCATGAGGATCCATATTAGTGCAACACCTTTGTTAGGCCAACTCGAGCGTCACCAAAAAAAATGAGCCAGCTTTGGAGATCTCCAGATCTTTTCATCAGGAAAGGTATTACAAAAAGCAGGTGGGGGTGAAATAGGAGGGGGTGGAAGGCCGATGATGTTGAACTCATGATCTCTGCATCATGGTCAGAGTCTTAAGAGGAAATGAGGGAGGAGGGTTTGCAGACATTCAAATTGGGCTCTGACAGGCGAGGTGGTGGTTTCCGGTTATATCTTGATCTGCCCCTAGGACTGCTGGAGGGAAAAAGAAGCAAACAATGGTTGAGCCACCATTTTTTAAAATATAAAATCCATCTGTTACTCAGAACTGTCTGCCACCCTGAGCTAACCGCATAAGCTCCTTGATTGGTGGAAAACAGAAGCAGAGAGAAAATAGTCTTTATATTAACAGAGTGTACTAAGTGTATAAAGTTTTTAACTGAGAGTTTTAATATGGATTTTGGAATTTTTCTTACAGCCAAAATGGCTATCTTTGCTTTTCATGTATAGGATTGCATTGTAAATAGTATTAACTGCAACAGAATTTAAGCAGGCTCACCTTGTGCAGGATTGCAACTTCTATGGCATATTTTACTCTAAATGCAAGGTTAGATATAATATGCCTTGGGAACAGAACTCCTCAAAGACATAAAAGGAGTCATTGTCTTCATAGACTATGACAAAATGCTGGCCATTGTCTTGAAAAGGATCCATGAATGTAAATTCAAGCTAAAGAAAAGTATACTTTTCACCAAGGTGAAATAGAATTCTTAGGACAAGTAATCACACAGTATGGGACAAAACCATGCTCAGAGAATGGCATTAGAAAGCTGGAAGCACTAACACTACAGAATTTTCTGGGAATGGTAAAGTATCTCAGTAAAGATTTGCAAGACGTCTTGACAGAGACACAACCACAATTAATGAAAGCCACAATGTCTTGGTTTGTGGGACCAGATCAGGAGGTTGTCCTTATAAAGATAAGGACATGATCTTCATTGCCCCTATCTTACAATGTTATGATGCCAACAAGCTCACAATGGGTATCACCAATGCAAGCAGCTATAAACTAGGTGAAGTGCAGCTACAATTGCATGGTTCAGAATGGATGTGTCGCATTTTGCTTCCAGAACACATACCAAAGCAGAAAAATACAATAGTAAAATAAAATTAAAAGTGCCTTAGTTGCATTTGGGCATGCAAACCTTTTACTGATATTTATGTTGTCTACCTTCTTTTCAGACTCTTCACAGACCTTCAACCAGGGGTCCCAAATCTTTTTGGTCCCATGGGCACAATTGTAATTTTGAGACATTTCTGAGAAAGTGCTTGGTGCCCCTCCCGCAATCCCCAAGTAGCTCCTCTTTCCATAGCACCTTCTAAGGTCACTCCCTGAGAAAGGAGGGGGGGACATCCCCCCCCACACAAAGTTTGATTTTCATTAGGTAAAATCAGATCCAGCAGAATTAAAACTAATCTTCTTGAATTTGCATGGTTTTTGCACAGGGTACACACCAAACTGCCAACAAATTAAAGCTTACATGGGTTTCTATAGGCTGCAAAGTAAAAATCACAGGCCCAATGCTTGTCAGAGCCACCTTGAAACAAAAATGTGGATCCAAGGCACAAATCCTTATGCATCTTTATGATTTATACATGGGATGCCAACAATACCACTCTCAAATCATGGAACACATCTGTAGACACAGAAGTGAGCTAGCTATGATTTGCAGGTGGCTATGAGGGGATCCCTGTAAAAATCATAAGGATCCATAAGGATCTGTGCCTTGGATCCATGTTTTCGTGCCATAGTGCTGGCAAGTGTGGGATCATAGATTTCATAGATCATAGAGTTGGAAGGGGCCTACAAGGCCATCTAGTCCAACCCCCTGCTCAATGCAGAAAACTAGAGGAGGGGTCTCCTCTCCCATCCAAGTAACAACCAGGCTTGACCCTGCTTAGCTTTCCACGCTCAGACAAGCTGAGCCAGCGTAAGCCATCTGTGATTTTTACTGTGCAGTCTTCAGACACTAACTAATGTAAGCTTTAATTTGATGGTGATTTGGAAGGGGTGGGGATGACCCTATATGCAAATTAAAGAGGATCCATTTGATTTTAATTCTATTGGATCCAACTTTTGCCCAAGCTCCATGGAAAAGCAAAGTGTGTGTGTGTGCGTGCGCGCGTGCGTGTGAAGGCAGGTGGTTTCTCTGTTTTCTCTGTGTGTGTGCAGTGTGGAGGCTGTGCATGAGCTGGGCCAGACTCCCAGCCCCCGGTTTCTTCCCCTCTGCTCTCCAGGGGTCACTCCTCTCTCCCTCTCACCCCTGGGCCACTCCTTTCCCGCACCCTCAGCTCCTTCCTCTCCCCTCCCTGCCCCTTTCTGGGCTCACTCTGCTCCACCACTGCCTACCCTGGGTTGTTCCAATCTCTCCATCCCAAGCTTACGAAGTAGCAAGAAGGCTTTTAAGAAAAAAAATATATTTTACTAGGTGGCTGGCACACTACAAAGTGAGGCACCAGCCAGGGCCAACCATCCCACGAGGTGGGGGATTCAGGCAGCAGATAGGGAAGGGTGGCAGATCCCGCATGCCCAGAGTCCCAGAGCTACCACTGCATGCCTCTCCAAGGGAGGCATAGGGAGGGTAGGCGCTTTGGAGCGCCCTGCTGGCCATTCTCCTGCTGCAGTGATTGCTGCAGCCACGGCGAGCCCCTGGAACAGCTGCCGCCACCCCTGCCACCCCCCCCCCCACCTTATGCTTCACTCTGAGGAAGGCAAAGGCAGGCAGCTGCTCTGAGGAGCTGCGTTGGCTGCTCCCCTGCTGTGGCAAAGGCCAGAGCGAGAGAGTGCCCAGCATGTCTCCCCACAGAGCCTGCCCAGCCAAATGCCTCCCCGAGGGGTCCTTGCAGAGAAACCCAGGCGATCTCCAGGGCTACCTCACTCCAATGCCCCACTCTGAAAAAGGACCCCTCAGAATGAGGGGAAGAGGTATAGAGGGGGAAGGCAGGAGGAGGAGGAGGCAGCTCACAGGGTGACTGGTGCTGGTCCTGGGGCAGCAGCATGCAACTCCATCTTGTGCTCCCCCGCCACTCCCAGCAGCAGCGTGCAGTGGTTCATACTCCCCACCCCAACTTCTGGCAGCGGCCTGCGGTGGTTCACACTCTCCCACACCCAGCAGTGTGTGCTCCCTCCCCCACTCCTGGCAATAGCGTGCAGTAGCTCACGCCCCCCTGCAACTTCTGGCAGTGGCAGCAGTGTGTTCTTCCACCTCAGGAAGCAGGAGGTCTTGCGCCAGCCCTGGCACCAGCTGAGGCTCCAGATGCCCGCCATTTTCATTTCCTCAGAATGGCCTAGAAGCTGGAGCTGTGACTGGCACTTTGTGGTGTGCCATGCCACCCAAAACAAATGCTAAAGAAAGAAGAAAAGCAGCTTGGAAGGGACAGGGAGAAGAGAGCCTCACAAGTGCTACGTGGGAGGTCTCTGCAGGCGCTGTAGGACCTGCAGGTGCCACATTACAGAAGGCAGCCATAAACCCTTAGTGACCTTGATAAAAAAGAAAAGATTTGGACCAATGCCCTCTAATAAGAATGATGAGATTGAACCAGTAGCTTAGTATGTGTAAGGTAAGAAGTTAGTCATCATGGCAGACACCTTGTCATAAAGCCCACACAAAACAAGTAGATGCTACAACTTAGAGTAGGATGTTAACCTTTATGTTCATGCTTTGCACGCTTCTCTACCAACATCCCAGAATAGGCTGGATCAGATCCAATTGCCCACTCGGGGAAATCCAGAACTTCAAGACATCTATGCTGTATCAAATCAGGATGGCCTAAATGCCTTAGCATTGGTTCAGAGATTTGTAGAAAGTACTTGGCTGACCATGGACAACAGAGTGAATTGAAAGGCCCAATAGCAAAAGGAAACTGTATTTTGTACTATAGTTTATGAGGAAAGAAATGCTAGATCTTATCCACCTAGCATATCAGTGTCTAACCAAATGCCAAAAGTGAGCCAAGCTGACAGTATGGTGGCTTAGTATTGGAAATGACATAAAGAATAAAATGTTTCCTGTACGTACTGCAGAAGAAATAGATCAACACATTGGAAGGAGCCTTTAATCATTATACCTTTACCTGATAGGCCTTATGTGAAGGATCAGCAACCGGATCCTTTGCGTGAGTTCGGCAACTCTAGGGTTAACCGGCACAGCGCTAAGGCTTGTATCGGCTCTCGAGTACAAGAGGAAAAGCCACCAGTCTTTGTATGCCCAAATAAGGCTTTTATTTGTTTATACAGCAATCAAATCGGAACTAGCAGTCTTCTAAGAACACGTTTACAGTCAACACAACCTTAGCTGACCCGCGTCTTACCCAATGAGCGGGCTCCGTGGCTAGCAGGTTACATTCAGGTCACTCTCCTTACATCAGAGACAATACGTCTAGTTAGTTTCAGCCCAGCTCCCGATCGGCGCTTCCCAGCGGAGAACGGTGTGCCTGGGCGGCTGTTGCTTAGGAGGATCTGGCCCCGTGGTTCCCAACAACCCAAACCGGAACGGGAGAGGGGTTTTCTACCCCGGATTCCCCGCTCTTCCCCCGCCCCCTAGGTCAGGTGGGGGCTTATGCCTGCCCCTTCGTTTAGGTGGGCTTATTCCTGCCCGGGAAGAAGATGACGTAGGGAAACCTTTGCAGCCCTTCGAGGCTGCCCTGTTTGCTGATGGTCCTTGATGGCCCTTCCTGGACGTTTGTGGATCTCTGCCCAGGTCTTCCTTTGTTGGGCTGATGACTTGTCTGGCTACTCCCTGGTGACCTCATCCCTCCTCCCCGTGCCCCCTCCTTTGGGGAAAGATGTGTGTGCGTGTGTGTACTGGGTTTTGGGCTTTCTCCACACCTTAGAAAAGGCTAGCAGCTAACCTGTGTGAATTGGGAGGTGGGCAGCACAATCCTATGAGGTTGCCCGTAACCCTCCAAACCCAGAGGATTACGGGCATCTTATTGAGGGTGGGAGGAGCGCCGTGGATAGGATATCCACCGTGCTCCCCTCACCCTCAAAAACATCTAGACGGCTAGCAGCCTGGATGTTTTTCCTCTCCTCACAAGGAGGAGAGGCTGAGGCGCCCCCTGAATTCCTTGGAATCCAGCAGAGCCTTACTCTTCCCCTTCCCGCCCCCAGGAATGCCCTCCCCCAACAGGGGAACCGAACACAGTCTTCCCTGTTTGGTTCCCTGCCAGAGCAGAAAGAACCACGCTGGCTACAAGATGGGTGGTGGTGGTGCTCCACAGTGCTTCAACCTCAGAAGGGATTTCTGAGGTTGCAGCGCCTTCCAGGCCCAATCCTATGTCCCCCTAGACAAGGTTGGAGGGACATAGGATTGCACCCTAACAGTATTTGGTTGTCATGGACTACTATTTGCGTTGTATTAACTTGTTTTAGTCATTTCAGTTGTTTTAAATTTGGTTTTTAAATTTTAGTATTGAAATTTTTAATAATGTTTTATTGTGTGTATTTATATTGTATTTTTATTGATTGTTGTAAACCGCCCAGAGAGCTTCGGCTATTGGGCGGTATAGAAATATATCATCATCATCATCATCATCATCATCATCATCATCATCATCATCATCCTAGGTCAGTGATGGAGAACCTTTTTGAGCCCAGGTGCCCAAACTGCAACACAAAACCAACTTATTTATTTCAAAGTGCCAACACTGCAATTAAACCTGAATACCGAGGTTTTAGTTTTAGAAAAACAACTCATACAGTTGTCCGAACTAATTAACATCCTTTGTCTTAAAAGAAAAACACAATAACAGAGCTTTCAATGATAAAAACAGTTTTTTGTTGGAAAAAAAATCAACTCAAAAAATTATTATAGTACTACATTGTACACATAGCCTGAAGGGAATTTATACAAACTTTTTAAATAATTAGGCACATGTATTTTTGGATAAGGGATTCTCAACTTGTAATATGATTATATGCCAGACTGAAATTGTACGGGGCAAGCTTTACCCCGGGTCCTTTCCCTGCTTCTACAGGTGTCGGATTAGTAAAAGTAAAAGTCAACCTGTACTAGGATGAACAAGATAAACAAGAAAACTAAATGTGCTTAACACATTTTAAACACTTTATGTCTTGGACTGCAAACACTGCATTAGGTAAAAGTTTGCATTGGGCATGCTTTTGCACAATTAATGTGATTTTTGCTGTTGCATGTGTGCTGATAATTTGTCAAACCTTGGCTCATACTCCGTTAGTTTGAGAGCAACACATGCAGCACTCAGGTCAACTGTTAGGGCTTTACATCCAAGCCATGCTCTGTGCATCATTCTTCAAAATCTTTTAAATGTGATAACAATAATGTAGAAAAGAATTCTGTCACAGGAATTCTAGAACAAAATCATTCTGTTCCACACTGTGAGAAAGAACAAGATCATTCGTGTTTTGCAGAAGGGGGACGGTCTTTTCGCGATCTGGTGACCAATGGCTCAAGTGCCCACAGAGAGGTCCCTGCGTGCCAGCTGTGGCACCCGTGTCATAGGTTTGCCATCACTGTCCTAGGTATATCAATATACTCTCCTTGCTTGATATTACATACTGCAGCATTGTTATGCAACTGTTTGCTTTGGCCTTCCAGATGAACTTATGACTGATAATGGAACCCAATTTATGACAGCAGAATTCCAGTCATTCTGGACATGGTACAGCTTTCGCTATATTACCATTAGCCCTCACTACTCTCAAGCAAACAGGGAGGCAGAGAGAGCAGTACAGACTGAAACAAAATCCTAAAGACAGAATAACCCACATATTGCTCATTTAAGCTACAGGTGAAAACCACTTGATAGCTACAGGATACAGCCCAGCAGAATTGCTTATAGGAAGACAAATCAGAACACGCATGCCAACCTTAGCAAAGAATCTCATTCTAAAGTGGCCTGACCTGGAGGTTACCTCTTCAGATTACCAAACTAAAAGAAGCTATGAGTACCTCTATAAGCGGTGCAATTCAGTATGAGATGTACCACATTTAGAGTCAGGAAAGAGGGTTTATATGAACCTTGATGGAGAAAAGACATGGCAGACTCCAGCTGCTAGATCAGGAGAAAACTGAAACACCCATATCATATTCTATTGAGACT
The DNA here is from genome assembly GCA_021292165.1 of Shinisaurus crocodilurus. Lineage (NCBI taxonomy): Eukaryota > Metazoa > Chordata > Lepidosauria > Squamata > Shinisauridae > Shinisaurus > Shinisaurus crocodilurus. Next base: position 62,096,564 of record CM037881.1, on the reverse strand, counting down.
GAAGATGGAATACTGAACAGAAACGAACAACATCGTCTTATTCCTGAGAAGGTACAATCATGGACTGCACAAGTAGTTCTACTGGGACTCTGCCAGAACTGTCTTGTAAGAATGACAATGGTGTTACCACCTAATCATCCTTGCTCCAGCTGAGTTATTCAGAAGACTTCAAGATCTAGAGATGAGTGACTGAATATCTGAACTACTAGATGTTTTAACAGTGCTGATTTATTAGCTGTTTCTTTAAACAAAATGGGTAAATGTGTGGATTAGCCTTCTCCATCCTGGTGTCCTCCAGATGTGTCGGACTACAACTTCCAGCATGCTGGCTGAGGATGGTGGGAATTGTAGTCTAACACATCTGAAGGGCACCAAGTTGGGGAAGGCTGGTGTGGATAGTGCCATTGTTTATTTTATTTAATTATTTGATTTATATCCCACCATTCCTCACAAAGAGCCCAGTTTAGTCACTAGGTGGCACTGGACCTAATTGTATCTTGGGTGGAGGCAGGAGTTCCCTGTTGCTCTTCTTTCCTGTTTGAGAGAGACAATTAAGGCCGTTGTGTCCTCTAAGCTTTCCATGACAACAGTGTGACCTATTCCAAGGAACCATGAATGTATGAAATAAAAGCCATAGAAAATTATCATGTTTTGCCTAATCCTAACCGTCTTCTATGGATGTTACCGTTGACCAAGGTAACAGAAATAATAGTTCATGAAATTTCTACTAGGGCTAGCATAATTCATTTCTTGAATTCTTAATTTGCCACATAAGCACCCAAAACTATGAATGTCACAGATTAAATACAAGACGAACAATTTCCAGGTAATAAACTGATGTAATTATTTATATCCAGTTTCTTCATAAGGTATTATAAATCCCATTTTTGTTTATTAATCCACTAATACGCTGACAGTCAGGGTGCTGAATGCCTTGTGCCTTTCAGATGTTTTGGAATACAACTCCCAGCATTCCTGACCATTGGCGATGGTGGCTGCGGCTGATGGAAGTTGAAGTCTAAAACAAGCTACTGTAAACCAAGTCAGACCATCGATCCATCTCGTTCAGTGCTATCTACTTTGATGGCCATTTGCTCTCCAAGGTCTTAGACAAGGGTCTTTCCCAGCTCTGCTACCTGAGATCCTTTTAAGTAGGGATGATGGAACTGAACCCAAGAAGACCTTCTGCATCTGCCCTTTTGCTGAGCTCTGCCCCCTCCCCTAAATAGTAGTAGTTGGACTTGGCCCACAGAGATCTGGGCTCAGATCCCAAGTCAGCCATGGGAAACATGTGGCCCTCCAGATGTTGTTGGACATCAACTCCAGCCAGCTTGGTCAATGGTCAGGGGTGATGGAAGTTAAGAGTCCAACAACATCTGGAGGGCCACACGTTCCCTACCCTGACTTAGGGTCAGTCACAACCATTTTGCCTTACCAGATAATTATGAGGATAAAATCCTGTGGATGAAGGGCGGTTTATAAATTTTAAGAAAAAAAAAAAAGGGAAAACACTGTATATTCCACATGAGCCCTTTGGAAGAAGGGTGTGATACATATATGACAAACATGCATGCTAACAGCTCTTCTGGAAGTGACAGCACGACACCTCACACACAAATTAGCACACAAAGAACTTATCACAGATGCATGGCCCACATAACTAAAGTAATTACCAGTCTAGTTTTAACACAATACTGTCTCAAGTCTAACTCAAGTATTTTCTAGCACACAGACCATTTTTGGGGTATAATTTAGCCGCCTAACAGATTGAAAATCAACAATTGCTTCTTCTTCCAGTACAAAAGAAGTTAGCTATCGTAGAGATAGCTGGACATGGCATTAGACTTGAACATGGCATTCCTGACCTACACTTTCAGTTCTTAAAGGCTTCCAACTATAGTATAAGAGGCCATTCATTCAAACTTGACCCTGAGCACCCACTGTGCTTTGCTTGCCCTTGCCAACGTGTGTGTCTTGTCTGAAACTAATCTTTATGGCAGAGCACAGTGCTCTTCCCTGAAGTGCACCCATGCCTCATGGGTCAGTCGCTTGCCTGTTTGTATTGTACATCCAGAATACAGGAAGAACTTATTGCAAGTCAGACTGAGCTATGAAAGAAGTTACTGCAAGTCAGACAGTACGCTCTTCTGTCTCTACCACCTCTGTGATACCAGAGGAATGAAAGGAGTACAGGAATAAAGAATCTCTTGGAACTCAAAGATTCTCTCTCTCTCTCTCTCTCTCTCTCTCTCTCTCTCTCTCTCTCACACACACACACACACACACACACACACACGTGTGCGTGTGTGTGTGAAGTTTGAATCATAGGAACAAAGGAAGCTGTCTTATACCGAGTCAGACAAATGGTCCATTTAACCTAGTATCACTGGCAGTAACTCTCCAGGGATTCAGGCAGGAGAGATGCCAGGGATCGAACCTGGGACCTTCTGCATGCAAAGCAGGTGCTCTACCACTGAACTATGGCCCCTAAAGGGCTACATCCCACATACCTTTTTAGGATTGCGAACTAGCTACAACTTCTCAGGCTGGGCTATAATTTTATCTTCTTGACTATTTGCCAAAACTGAAGGATGCAAAACCAGAAGGAAAAAAACCAGAACAGCCCACCCCCACCCTTATTTGTGTGTGTGTGTGTGTGTGTGTGCACGCGCGCGCGCACGCGCGCACGCACGCACACACTACATATGGATGAACTATCATAGCACACAAATGAGCACAAAGGCATTATGTGGAGAGTAGCTGCATTTCTGCGTAGAGGGCATACATCTGTCGTGAATGGGAAGCATGCACACACCATGCTACTGACCCCACTCCCCACCCTGAGATCTAACCCTTAAAAAGAACAAAGCATGAAACTGGAAGATGCCATTATGCAGGATGCATTTGACAAGACAGCACATGTGAACATTGGCTTCCCAGCTGCTGCACAAGCAAAGGAGCTACCTGGAGCAGAGTCCAAGCCTCTCAGTCGGTGCAGCACTTGTGGGGCTTCTTTTCTGTTGCCCTAGCCAAGAAAACTCAGGTGAGGCACAGGATACCAGAACTACTGTGTGCCCAAATAGTTTTTGAACTAGCAGCAGCAGCGGCGGCGGCAGGGGCGGGGTGGTGGTGTTCTTTTCCCTCCCTAGTGACCTTTGCCATGCCCCCTCCATAATGAGCTTCCGCCACGCATTAAAAACATGGTATTTCAGGCAGGAATATGGGGTGGGTTAGGATTTTAAAAGAATTTTTTAATACTGTTTTAATTATCATGTTTTATTGTATTGTTTTAATTGTACATCGCCCAGAGTGGCTGGGTGACCGGCCAGATGGGCGATTAACAAATATAAATATAATAAATAAAATCAGGAAACAGTGTGGTATTTGCTATCATTGCTAACAGCAAACTCACAACCCCACAACACTGCATTTTAGGACATTTGGAAAATCCAGTCACCTGCACTCCCACATAACATGTGGTTTGGCCCACAGGAAATAGGATTGTTTTACCAGCACCTTTGCATGTTACAGACCCAGTTAAGAGAACTGAGGAAAACAATTACTTTATGTCATTTTTATTCCACCACTACCACTACCACTACAACCCAGATCCCTGCCTCCCCAGGACTGACAAAGGGTGCCTCTGGACGTGGCTTTTATCAAGCAGTTGCCCTGCTTCATCCATGGAATTTAAAGTGGTCCAGATGACATTTTCTTCGATTTGTAAACTTCCTGTGCTTCCTCATTCCTTCCATCTTTTTCATTTCTACAAAAATTATTTTGAGGAGGAAAGGATGAAATCACTGCACCGGGCCTTCTCAGTGGTAGCACTACAAGCCCTCCATCTGGAAGCACCCAATATATTTTAGACAGGCTGCTACCAAGAGAGCTTTGTTTGAGAAACAGGAAGGGCCTCCTGCATTCCTAATATGATTTTGCTGGCATTGCTGGCATGGAATGGCAGGACTCATCTATAAACCTGTGATTGGGGTCATAAGGCTCAGCAGCCAGTGCAAAGTCCCCATTATTCTGCATGATAGCAAATTAGATGTAATTAGATCTGCATGTTTCCCCAGAAGTAAACCCCATTGTGTTCAAACAGGCTCACTCACTAATAAGTGCATTTAAGATTGCAGGCTGCAGCTTAAGTGTTTGTTTGGGGAAGGACTGCACCTCAGTGACAGAGCACATCCTTTGCATTTAAAAGGTCCCAGTTTCAATCCATGGCTCCCCTCACTTGCATGGTCAGGCCAACGGCCACAGGTTGCCCACCCCTGCTTTACAAGTACCACCCTCTCTTTCACTTTATTACAATTAGCATTCAAAGGGGTGGGTGCCCATTCACTAGTGGAAAAGGGGTAGCTGGAGGCACTAGACGCAAAGGTGCTCATTCACTAGTGGAAAAGGGGGGCAGGGCGGAGGCACACACACACAAAAAAGGACAGGGCTCCTGACCTGCACATTTAATTGCTCAATGCAGGAAACTAGAGGAGGGGTCTCCCATCCAAGTAATAACCAGGCCTGACCCTGCTTAGCTTTCCACGCTCAGACAAGCTGAGCCAGCGTAAGCCACAGGCCTGATTTTCTCCCTCAAGCGCCAAAATAAACTAAGCACCTTGACTTGGGGAGGGGGTGCCATTTGCTGCTCTGTCTCAGGCACCAAAACATCTTCCAATGAATTCAGCTGAACTGCTTTCTCTCATAAATAAAATATAAAGAAAAACACAAAATAAAAACAATGAGCAAATGTCCAAACCTTTATACTTGAGCTTGTTATAGCGGGTGTAGTAAGGTGTCACCCCACTTTTGTCTTTGCAGTGCGGATCGGTACTGTGGGGTTGTAATGGGGAATATAGCACTATATCAAGGGCACAATCCTATGCATGTTTTGACAGTTAAAAGTCCTACAACTCCAAGCATGTGCTGGGAAATGTAGGACTGTTTTCCTGCCTAAACATGCATAGGATGTCACCCTAAGTATTGTATAGGACCCAACTGTGGTAGACCCACTTCCATGTGATTATTATGGAACAGCAATGCTTTTAACAACTCTAAGGTCCTAGTGCAGAAGAAGCCTCTGCTGCTGGCAACTGATTTGATCAGTGTGTGTGCGTGTGCGTGTGCGTGTGCGTGTGCGTTTTAAGTAAAGCAAAGATCCTTTATAACAGGAACCTTTCTTGTATCAAGGGCTGCATTCCCTCAGGGGTAATCTGTGTGTGGGGTGAGGGCTGCATACCAGCTGTGGCTGGAGCCAGAGCCAAACATGAACTGGGCCACCCTGTTTCTCTTTCTGCCACCCTTTTTTCTCCCACACTCTCTTTCTGACACCCCCTCCTCTCTTACTCTCTCTCCCCCTGTTCCTCCCCACCAAGCAAGCTGCCAGTGAGGGATAGATTGCTCTTGCCAGAGGTCTGAACTGATCACTTGCAGAGGGCTTTTCCTTCCTCCTTCCATTGCTCCATCCATTCCAGCCTTCTCCCCCCTCCCCTCTTTCTCTCCCTCCGGGCTCCCCTCACTTGCATGGTCAGGCCAACGGCCACAGGTTGCCCACTCCTGCTTTACAAGTACCACCCTCTCTTTCACTTTATTACAATTAGCATTCAAAGGGGTGGGTGCCCATCCACTAGTGGAAAAGGGGTAGCTGGAGGCACTAGACGCAAAGGTGCTCATTCACTAGTGGAAAAGGGGGGCAGGGAGGAGGCACACACACACACAAAAGGACAGGGCTCCTGACCTGCACATTTAATTGCTGTGCAGAAGAGGGAATTTCAGCAGGTGTAGCTGCTTGTCATGCAAGTTACATCTGCTGAAATTCCCTTCTACACAACTATTAAAGGTGTAGGAGCCCCATCCTCCTTTCCATCTGGCTACCCGTCCCTAAAAGCCTCTTCTGTTCCATTTGTAGCTTAGCGTTCTGTGAAAAAAGTGACCCCAAATCCAGAGGAGCTCTTGAGTAAGACTTTGCATAACCTCATTGTCAAAACCATTTTATGGCTCACAAAAGTCTATATATTACAGAACGTATTTTCCTTAATATGCAGTCCTATGCATGTCTAGACAGAAAAAAGGCCTACAACTCCCAGCATGCCCCAGCCAGCTGCACAAGAGTTTACAGAACAATGCAAATGCATCTTCTCCTTCCACTCACAGTTCTTTGGATCCAAGACAAAGAGGGCCTTTTTTTTCTTTTTATGTTTTCCATGATTGAGAACAAATCCGGATGCAAAGAGGCTAAAAATATGATGGGGGTGGGGGGTGGGGAGAGAAGAGGAATAGTTTATTTTTTCAGAATTACACTAAGGAATACTTGGATTTTTAAAACCAGATTGGTTCATAACTGAGAACACTGTTCAGCCCAAACGCAGTCGTGATGTGAAAGAGCTACTATAGCGCAACCATGCAACACAGACGAAGCCACTGGAGAAGGTTATGTCATTGGGTGGGATGGTCTGCTTAGGAACTGGTAGAAATATATCATCTGTCTGAAAGCGTGGAATCCAAACCTCCATCCCTTACCAGGCCTGCTTGCAGTGAGAAGGACATCCTGGCTGCCAGCTTTTGTTACTGCTGAAAACAATGATTCCCTTGTATCTTCAGGAGCACTCCCACAGCACCATCTACTGTTTCTGCAGTCTCAGCATCTAAAAGAGACACAGCAGAACATTTGTAAGAAATGCTGTGTGCGTGTGTGTGTGTGTGTGTGTGTGTGTGTGTGTGTGTTTTGGTATGTGTATTTTTGTTTTTTGCAATAGACACACCGTCTGTAAATAAACATTTTACGCATGTTTTTTTTTAGCATCTTTCTTTTTGCAGCTGTATTTTGAGGGCTTGGATGTTTCAGTAATTATTATTTTTTTTAAAATAACATATCTGATGCATTCCTAATATGATTTTGCTGGCATTGCTGGCATGGAATGGCAGGACTCATCTATAAACCTGTGATTGGGGTCATAAGGCTCAGCAGCCAGTGCAAAGTCCCCATTATTCTGCATGATAGCAAATGTAGGCCTATAATTAATGAGAGAGAGTGCACCGGGGTCTCAGACAGAACATAGCTATTCCAGGCACTAAAAATTTAAGGGGTTGGATCCAGGAGGATCTGCTTTCAACAGAAAGGAAGGAACCTTCCATGAGAGGAAGGGCTCTGCTTGCAGAAGGTCCCTCTGCCTGATTTTTGGGGATCCCCCTCCCCCACGCACACTACAGCTCACCCCATTCATCAGGGTCTCCTGACTCTCTTTTCAGGGTGGCGGAGGGGCTGCCGTGGGAAGGAGGGGGTAGGGAAGTCTACTTCTGCTGGTGCAGTTGACGCCAGGTGTTTCCCTGTGTTTATGCTGGGAGCATGTTTCAAGATGTTATTTGGTGAATGAATCTGAAAGAAATGCTCCTATCACTAGCTATTCTATCTTACTACTACTGTTTAATATTTGCTTAGTGCCCCAAATCACTAACACGGGTATCACCACCATCCCATATGTTGCAATGCATTTTCCAGATGCCCTATCATTGATTCATTACTCTTAGATCAGGGGAGGGTAACTCCCAGCCTGTGGCCCTTATCTGAATCTGGCCTGTGGAAAGTTGAACAACATTTGTGGGGCCCCTCCCCTCCCCAAGCCCCACCTCCTGACCTGGGGAGAGAAATCCCTGTGCTATCCCTGATTGGAAATAACATGGGGATCCCCCCACGCAGGACACATCCTCCCAATGAGGAGGGTGAGCGGTGTGAAAGGGAATCCCTTTGTTATCTCTGATCAAAGATCAGAGATAACACTGGGATTCCTGCGCTTGGCATGAAACAAGTTCCTTCCCTTCCTGCCCCTGTGAGGTCAAGTTTCATAGATTTCATAGATCATAGAGTTGGAAGGGGCCTACAAGGCTATCGAGTCCAACCCCCTGCTCAATGCAGGAATCTAAAGGAGGGGTCTCCCATCCAAGTACTAATAACCAGGCCTGACCCTGCTTAGCTTTCCACGCTCAGACAAGCTGAGCCAGCATAAGCCACAGGCCTTCCCAAGTTCCAAGCCAAGTTCCTTCCCTTCCTGCCCCCGTGATGTCATCCATGGTCCGGGGGGCCAATAGTTGCTTGCCCCTGCCTTAGATCAACCTTTTGTTCCACAAGCCCAATACATGTTTATATGGGCCGTCTTGCAATCCCATCTAGTCCCCTCCATGGCCTCCTCCTAAGAGCCTTTCAGCTACATTGTAGAGAGGCAGGCCAATGCAACTTCTTTTCAGTAGGAAAAAGTACATCTGGGTTGCTAGGATAGTCCTACCTTCTGCCCAATCCTAGGAAGCTGCTTTAGTTGAGCGAACTGCTATGTGTGTCGCCAGTTACTCAGGCCTTTAGGATTGGAACAGGCGCAAGATTTTGCTCCATGAAATTTCGTTCCGTGATGTCAGATTCACCATTGCTGACTATGTGCTCCCCTGCTGTGCTCATCCAGCAGTGTGTAAAAATAAATAAATAGCAGAATAACTACGCCCGCCCCCCGCAACATACGCATGCAAAGCAAGATCCTTCCCCCCAACCCTGTCCATTATGTGGGGGAAGAGTTGTCATTCATGCTGCATATCCCCATTCAGTGTGAGCATGAGAATAATGCTAGTGATAAAATCTATTTTTAGAAGGTCCTTTTGTCAATGGATGCTGTCAACATATGCATGTTTCATAGATTTCATAGATCATAGAGTTGGAAGGAGCCTACAAGGCTATCGAGTCCAACCCCCTGCTCAATGCAGGAAACTAGAGGAGGGGTCTCCCATCCAAGTAACAACCATTCCACACTCAGCTTGACCCTGCTTAGCTTTCCACACTCAGACAAGCTGAGCCAGCGTAAGCCTGTTGTCAAGTAAGATCCACTTTCCTAAATAGAGAGGAGGAAGAGGCTGTTTAAAAAACAAACACCCCCTCCCTGTAATATCGGCAATATTCTCATAAGGTAGATTTCTTCTCTGTAGGGGCACCAAAATGACAGATGGATGAGACAAAAATTTCTTAGGGAAATTAGCTGTCCTCTTGGTGTTGGCTCCCCCTCCCCCGCTGCCGCCCACTTCCTTTGGTCAGATATGTGGCTAACTGCAGGTAATCATTGTCTTGCTACCCACCCAGGCAGCAATTCTATGAAATGGCTGCCAATTTTGGTTCAGGGAGAAATCGCTGTGAAAATTGTTAGGCGTGTCTTTCAGAACTGAACTGCCTGCTGTAGTTGGTTGAGATGAATCCAATTGCCTCTGCCTGTCCATTTTTCACATTTTCTGTGTGGAGAAGCACTTCAGAAAACAATGGCTCATCTGACAGCTGGTGATGAGCAGCCCCCTATGCCCACACTATTTTGTGACCTAGTGTTTTTTTCTTTTCTTTCTCCCCCCCCCCACTTTTTTTGCTTTCTTAGAGGCTGAATGCCCCCTGCTGAACCTCTCCTGCACAACAGCATTCACATAGTCCTTTAAAATGTGCTTTAAAAAACATAGTTTAAAAGGACCTGTGTAAACAGTTCTGGCCAGCATATAATGAATGATATTCTGCTGAGCAAGGAACACGGGGACTCTGCAGGTATTTCTTTTTCAGTTGGAATAATACATTGTGTGACCTGCTTATAAACTTGCAATGAAGGCAAGACAAACAATTTGTAAGCAATTTATACAGACAATACTGTAGACTCAATGTGGTCTAGAGGATAAGGTGCCAGAATGTAAGCGGAAGGCCTGGCTTTGCATCTGACGTACTGTGGGGATCAAGGACAAATAATTTCATGACTATGTTTGTGCCTGGCCCTGGTTTATTTTTGGATCTCTTTGATACAGAGATGATTTCTCATTATTTTCCAGTGCCATGCACTGAATTGCAGCCATAGCTTTTCAAGAGGTTATTTATTTATGAAAGCTCATTGCCTACTGTTGGGACTTGAAAAAGATACTAGGAGAGGATATATTGTGGAGTAATATCCTTCCTATCTCACGTTAGTGAGATCAGCAGAGTAGAGTCCCTTTCCAGCTTAAAAGAAGCTTAGATTTGGCTAGTGTTAGCCAGTTAGCATTTGGTAATCCAGGATGCTTTAAGGCAGACTGGATTTCCCTGGTTTTGCCCCCTTTTCTCTCCCTCAGAACAATAATCAGAGACGCAGTCTTGTAAAAGTTAAAAGTAACATTTACTCACTCAGATTATGCAGTTTCATTCAGGCAGGCTTAAAAGTGTTTCTTACAGTTGGTTACAGTTCATTTGGAAATACTTGGGGTCTGAACTTGTGGAGTTCAGAGCAGCAACTCTGGTTACATGCTGCTGCAAGGACCACGTGGAGACAACAACTGGAGGTGCTACATTCACTAAGAGTCTGAACAGAAAGAGGAAGAAGCTGAGAGCTACGCCCACTTCCTGTTCAGGCTGTTAATTATTCAATGAGTATCTTCCAGTGAATCCACACTAGAAGATACCAGTGATCTTAACTATTTCACCCAACTACCTGGTGAAACATGAGTCATAGGTTTTGACTGCAATTTTAATTATCCAACACCTACAATGCAGAATGTAACAGGGCCTAACCTGTTTCAACTCTGGGCTTGACCTTCTAGAAGCTACTATAAAATAGGATGGCCACTTAGGTGTCGCCCCCAAAAAAGGACAAGCATCACCCCCAAAAAAAGAGGGCAAAAGAGGATACAGATTTGTTTAACAGTGGGTGCAAATTTAGAAACTATTACTACAATTTAAATAGAAATACATCTCCCCAGAGTGGGGAAGACTGTGACCAGGTGACCAATGTGCTGCTCATGCAGCTGCTGACCAGGTGCTCACTTGTGGAGGGGCAACTTCAAGGCTGCTGCGCTCCCTCCCTTCTGATGGTTCTTTCTCTTTTAACCAGACTCGGACCAGACAACCCTTCAAACACAGGACTGTCCTTGACAGCCGTTCAAACACAAGACCGTTGTCTGTAAAGTATGCCTCACGGCCACCCTAAAAACAAGACATGGGATGGCGGTGGCAGTTCCTTAGATGGGCCATTTGCCAATTTCATTCACACAAGAAGTCCTATTCCTCCACTGACTGACGCACACCTGCTCCAACAAACAGGTTTGCCCTTCTGATCTTTCCGCAAATTTCTGTGGTATATCTTTTCTAAAAGTATGCCCATGCTCAGATTCAATTCCCAAACGATTATGAAACTATGACCACTTTATAAGCAAGGGGTGGGCCACCTTGGCATAATATCAAAAGCCCTCTGCAGCCCTTGGCATAATATCAAAAGCCCTCTGCAAGTTCAGATCTCTGGCAAAAGTAATCTGGCCCTCCTGCAGCAGCCTGTTCGGTGGGGAGGGGGGAAAGAGAGAGGGAGAGTGGAGGAGAGTGGAGGGAGAGTGGAGGGGGGTGTCCCTGCCCACTTTTGGCCCTGGCTCCACCCACCGCCAGCATGTAACCCCTAACAGATTACCCCTGAGGGAATGGAACCCTCAGAAGAAAGGTTCCCCATTCCTGCTATAAACAAACCGGCTGAGTACCTACTCTCACCAACATTTAGACATATGAAGCTGCCTTATATCAATTTAGGGCGCAATCCTATGAAAGTTTAGACAGAAGAAAGGCCTATAACTCCCAGCATGCCGCAGCCAGCATGACTGGGGTATGCTGGGAGTTGTAGGCCTTTCTTCTGTTTAAACTTGCATAGGATTGCACCTTTAGACTATTGATCTGTCTGGCTCAGTATTGTCTACCTGACTGACAGCTGCTTTCCATGGTTTCACATGGGAGCTTTTTCCCAGTCCTACCCAGAGATTGATCCTGAGACCTTGCACATGCAATGCATGTGTTCACCGAGTTACACCCCTTTCTAATTCTACATTTCTGTCTCTTTCCCTCCTCCTTTTAAGCCTTTAATACTTTTCTTTGTAAGTAAAAAAGAAAAAAGTTTACTACACGCACATATGTTGCTATGTGATTACAGAAATCGATGAGATCCAAGATATAGTCAAAATCCACAACAGGTATTGCAAGGCTGCAGTATTTCAATAGCATTCTCCTCTGCCAGACACTTTCTGGCTCTGAATAAATGCTTGCCTGGATATTTGCTTTTGCTGAAGGAACACAGTAGAGAATTTCAAAGCACGGCACGCCAGTATGAATCCTGTGGTTTATATCTCTCTTCAGAATACTGAGAAATACACAGAGGAAGATGAGGGGGACCAAAACAGTAATGCCACCTAGTGAGTGGTGCTACAAGCTCTTCTGGGGGTGCCTGGTATGCTTCAATCATCTACTATTCCATGGGCCACCATTGTTCTGTAAAATATTTCCTCCTATTCACGTCAAAGGAGATGGCTCACTCAGACTCCTGCTACTGACCACAAGGTTTTATTTCCTTCCTTCTGCAGCAGCAAGCAAATTCTCCCACCGGCAGGAACAGCACTTTTACTGCTGCAGCAGATGGAAATAACATGTTTCAACCACCACCATTGCCTTGATGTATATGCGCTATTGCTTTGGGGCTTCCCATTGGGGCCTCTGCTTGGCCACTGTGTGAACAGAATGCTGGACCAGATAGGCCTTTGGTCTGATCCAGCAGGGCTCTTCTGATATTCTTATGCTTCTGTTGCTTAGATATGAGAGGAGGAGTTGAGGGCCAGATGCAAGAAAGGCAAAAAAGGAGCTTTATTCAGTAAGGGGTCTCAGCAAGGTGTCCAGTAGACTTAAGGTTAGGAATGGGTGAGCCCAGGACTGGCTCCAGGTTTGAGGAGAACTAAGCAAAGTGGGGGCCCTCCTACACCGGTGGGCCTACAGCTGCCATTTTTAATTTCCCACAGTGTCACTCCATGCATTGTGGGAAATTTAAACGGTGCCCCCCTTTTTTATTTCCCACAATGCCCCAGAGCAAAGCTACACTGGGTACTCTGGGGCATTGTGGGAAATGTAAACGACAGGTGGTTTCCAGAGTTAGCCGCCTACTGCAGGGGAAACCAGGGCCAGCATCAGTGGTGGGCTCCGCTGGGTGCTTGAGTCCCAGCGGCGACCTGAGGATTTCAAGGGGTGAGCAGCAGCTGCCAAGAGAGTCTCGGGGATCAAACTTCAGGACACTTGGACTGACCAAGCATCCCAAGGCACAGCAGGTATTTGTGTGAAAGAAGAAGCCCCATTAGAATTACCACATGCAAAGGAGACCAGGGTTCCTGTATTTTCCATGGCTTTGTAGCAGAGGGATTGCTCTGCAGGCCCATGTCAGGACAATATACTCACCTGCTGAATTTCAGCCAAGTTGTTACTACAAGGCACACACTGACCCTCCTTCCAAATAAATGTATGCCTCATGTTTCTTCAGAAACAGCATACAATGAAACACAGATTTTAAAAGCCAGCCAACCAATGGCCAATGTTTATAGGTGGGTAGCAAGTGTGAATTCACACCGAATTTATGAGATGCAAATGGATAAAATGTTACTCTTCAATTCTCTATGACAAGGGTTGGCAGACTTCAGGCTTATGGGATCTGTTCTGTTTTTTCTTAGAACACTGAGGTCTACCAACAAGTCAAACACAAAATGGCAGCTCAGGGTGCAGAGTCAATTATCTACTGCACCTCATGAAATGATATTTTGCTGCAGAGCTGGTTCTCATGCCACTGAGCCGGCATGCCATGTTGGATTCTGGACAATCAAGATGTGGACAAAAACTGGTGGTGAGGCATCAGAAAAGAGCTGTTGTTACCTGGCAACTGTCCATGCCTCACTGTGGAAACCCACATCACACTTTTAAGACTGCAGAGCTACATGGGCCTAGGGGTTGTCACCTTTTCTAACTCTTTTTCTGTCACCTTTCCTGGACCTGACAGCCACTGACGAGAAGTAATTCCAACTCATGTTCATGATTGCAAAAACACTGACCCAGAATGCAAGACTCAGATGCTTGGGGGGGGGGGAGCAGAGGATGAACAGGTTGCTTACCTGTAACTGTGGTTCTTTGAGTGATCATCTGTGCATTCACACACATATGGGCTCTCTGCGCCTGCACGGAGTTCATTCGGAAGATTCTAAAGCTGAGTATGTGAAAATCGGGTGGGAGCCCCTCCCCCTTGTGCGTGTCCCTAGGCGTGGCTCCCGCCCGATCCCTCAGTTCCTCGAGACCGTGATAGTATACGGCCTCAGCCTGAGGGAGTCATACCGTGTAACCTGCCGGGCCGAATGCTGCGGATGACGGTAGACCTCGGCCCCAGAGGGGCGAAGGGAGAGAGAGAGAGAGAGAGAGAGAGAGAGAGTCTGGAAAAAAAGAGGCAACACCAGCGGGGCCGGTGGGCGGGTTGTGTGAATGCACAGATGACCACTCAAAGAACCACAGTTACAGGTAAGCAACCTGTTCTTCTTCTTTGTGGTCTCTGTGCATCACACACATATGGGCAGAGTACCGAGCTGACTTACCGGAGGCGGGGGGTGGTGTGGCCTTCAGTGTAGCACCGCCGATAGCACGGCCCGTCCGAATGCTGTCGGGGCCCTGGCCCGGACGTCCAGTCGGTAGTGCCGGATGAACGTGGACGGTGTGGACCACGTGGCCGCCTGGAAGAGATCTTGGATCGGGACCCCCCTGGCAAAGGCGGTGGAGGTCGACTGGGCCCTGGTGGATAGAGAAGGCAAGGCCCCTGGACATTAGGGAGTGTAAGTACTGCAGTACCATAGGAACCGGGCAGGAGACCGGGTCGATGTGTTGTGATTGACCATATCTCTGGAAGGCCCTCCATTTGAACGTATAGGAGCGATGGGTGGAGGGTTTTCGTGCCGCTAGTAAGACTGCGGCCACCCCGTCGTGGAGGTTATGCTCGTCCATCACCGGATGCGCCACGCCTGTGAGGTGGAGCGACTGCGGGGATGGGTGGACGATCGAGCCCGATCGTTGCGTCAGCAGGTTCGGGACTGATGGGAGTCGTATGTGGTCTCCCTGCGACAGGTGCAATAGGTTGGGGAACCATGGCTGTCGTGGCCACCAGGGGGCGATCAGAATGCAGTTGGATCTGTCCGTCTCTATCTTGGAGACCACCTTGGTCAGTAGCGGTATTGGTGGGAAGGCGTAGTGGAGTCCCTCGCACCATTTGAGTTGGAATGCGTCCGTCACGGAGCGCGGGTCCGAGCCCCCGCGGCTGCAGAATCTGTTGCAGGCTGTGTTCTGGGCCGTTGCGAACAGGTCGATGCTCGGGTGACCCCACCTGGAGAATAGGGTGTTGCGGACCCGACGGTCCAGTTGCCATTCGTGCTGGTTGAATGTCTCCCGACTGAGCGCGTCGGCAAGAGTATTCAGTTTCCCCGCGATGTGGATCGCTGTCAGGGAGATGCTCCTGCACATAGCCCAGTGTAGGAGACACATTGTGAGAGTTAGCAAGGAGTGGGATCTGGTTCCGTCTTGCTTGTTGATATAGTACACCACCGTCGTATTGTCTGATACTACTTGGACGTGGCGGCGGTGGAGGTGGTGCTCTAGGGCGTGGAGTGCGTTCCAGACCGCTTGGAGCTCGAGCAGGTTTATGTGCAGCTGCTTGTCTTGGGCTGTCCATGTGCCCTGTGCAATAGGCTCCCCATCCGAGGAGCGAGGCATCTGTGGTGATCGATACCGACGGCTCGGGCTGCTTGAATGGAAGTCCCTGGGTCAGGTGTGGTTTGTGCGTCCACCAGCGAACGGAGTGCCTCACCCTGTGGGGAGGGTGAAGGGTAGCGTTCGGGCTCTGTGATCCAGGGTCGAAGGTGGCGAGGAACCATGATTGTAGGGTCCGCATATGTAGGCGCGCCAGCGGCATGACTGATATGGTCGATGTCATCAGTCCCAAGAGTCGCTGGATGGATTTCGCCGTGGATGTGGCGTTGTTGGCCACCTTTGACGCCAGGGTAAGTATGGGTGTTATGCGCCTCCTGGGGAGGAAGGCCCGGCTGGCATCGGTGTCTAGGAGGGCTCCGATAAACTCGATGTTTCTTGTCGGTTGCAGGACGGACTTCGCCTTGTTGATGCAGAGTCCGAGGCTGTGGAGTACGGACAGCGTGGTCTGTATCGCCGAGGTAAGTGACGCCTGGGACGGCGCTACGAGTAGCCAGTCGTCCAGGTATGGGTAGACCCAGACACCCAATGTGCGCAGGTGGGCGCACACTGGTGCCATGCACTTCGTGAAGACTCGTGGGGCCGTACAGAGGCCGAACGGGAGAACTGTGAACTCGTAGGCCGTGGTGTCCAACATGAAACGGAGGTACTGTCTGCTGTCTCGGTGGATCATGACGTGGAAGTACGCATCTTGTAGATCTATTGAGGCGAACCAGTCGGCCCTGCGAAGAAGGGGCAAGACCGACTGGAGCGCAACCATCCTGAATTTCCGTGGCGTGATGAAGTAATTCACGTCTCGGAGGTCCAGTATCGGTCGAAGTCCACCTCCTCTCTTCTGTACGGTGAAGTATCTCGAGTACAGTCCGGCATTCTGTCCGTCGGGTGGGACTCGACGGACGGCTCCCTTGGTAAGTAGTGCCTGCACTTCTTGAGTTAGAGGTGGTGTGGCTCTGGTAGTGCGGATGCCGGAGAAGGGAGGAGGGAAGTTGAATTCGATTCGATACCCTTGTTGGACGATTTGGAGGACCCAGCGGTCCGTAGTAATGCGGTTCCACGATGCGAGGAAGCGCGACAAGCGGTCGGCAAAGAAGATCGGTGCTAGGTTGGGTGTGCCGGCTCGGGGACCGGAAGCGTCAAACACGCCGGCGGCCAAAGTCTCCTCCTTTACGGGAGCCCCGGAACCGAGGCTGGGTGTTCGGGCGCCGAGGGCTGTCGCTCACGAGGATGACGATCATTCGACCTGGCTGGGTATGCCTGGAATTGCGACGATGGGAGCTGAAGACGGGGCCAGCGTCGTTGGTAATATTGTTTGGGTGTAGGCGGGGTGAGGCCCATCTTTTTGGCGTTGGCTCTAGCTTTCTGGACTGCGTCGAGCGAGTCGTCTGTAGATGAATGGAAGAGGCCCTCGCCATCGAATGGGAAGTCCTCGATTTTTGTCCTGGCTTCGTGGGTCAGAGAGGTGGAGCGGAGCCATGCATTGCATGTCGTCTAAGGGCTATAGCCTGCCGCCATGGACTTGCTGTGGCAGTCAGCCTGGTGACGCGCTGCATTGAGTTGGAGGCGGGTGATGCTAGTGGCCTCGGACTGGAAGACCCTGGCAAACTCCCGTTGTTGTTCTGGGAGGTGCCTGCAAATGGACCCGATTTTGTCCCATAGGAACAGCTGATATCGGGCCATGGTGGCCTGGTATCCATCCACGTTGAGCCGAGGGAACTGGATGTGTAGACCCTGCGGCCGAAGGCGTCGAGCTTCTTCCCTTCTTTGTCAGGTGGAGTAGAATGGCTCCTCCCTGAGGTGGACAATGAGGACTCTACTATGATAGAGTTCGGGGCAGGGTGCGTGAACAGGAACTTGGCATCGTCCTCCCTCACTTTGTACATGGAGTCCAACCTCCTAGCTGTAGCCGGGGTGGATTCCGGCGCTTTCCAATTACCCTTCACAGTGCCCATCAGTGTGAGTGGGAATGGGATGGCTGTTGGGCTGGCATCGGTGTCCGCGATCACGTCGTAGATAGGGTCACGCTCTGTCTTCTCGGGGAGTTGTACTTCTATGCTGAGCGTGCGTGCCATTTTGCGGATATGCTCGGTAAAGCGGCCAATGTCCTCTGACGGTGAGACAGTATCCCACAGGGGTGCCCTTGTATCAGACGATGTTGAGTCGTCAGATGCCGACATGGCCGAATCCGAGTCATATTCGTAATCTTGAAGCGGAGAATGGCTTCGTCGTGTAATTGGCCTCGAGCGGGTCAGCGGATCCCGTCTGGTGTCTCTCGGCCCATGCCTAAAAGAGGCTCCCCTCGGTGGAACCGGGGGTGGGGATGGGGAGGCCGTTCTATGTCTGGTATAGTGGCTATATCTCCGGTCTGTCAAGGGAAAATCAACCCTGTAGTAGAGGTCCGGTTCATCGCGATACACTGTGTAGTGTGATCGCTCAGGACACGACCGAGCCGGCTGATCGTTCCCTCTGTAAAGGGGAGTTAGATCTGTAGCCCCGCTCTACTGCCTGTACAATGGCAGGATCCACCTCGGGTCATGGGCTCGATACAATGGTCCCGAGGTGTCCGGCGTCCTCAAGGGGGGGGCGGGCCTGCAGGGACTGTCTTGTATGTGGGGAATCAACTATCTCCCCTTCGGACATCGATGCCAATGCGGCCAGCGGACTTGCGGCCGGTCTCGGTGTTGGGGAGCGAGAGCGCGGCCTAGTAATCTTGGTGTCGACGGGTCGAGGCCGGGGTTGCGGGCTCGACTGACTTCGTCGTTCAGCATCGAGAGGCCTAATATCGATAGGATTGTTTGTCGGCGAGGTGTGGCGTCGCTTTGATTCTTTGGGCTTTTTAGAGTCCTTATGCTTGCGTTTATGGGCGCTCTTCTCCTTGTGGGTTTTAGGAGGAGATGAGGAGGCCTCTAATGACTTGCCTGGCGTCGACGGACATGCCGTGACTGTATGCGAAGGAGGTGTCCTCAGCCGAGGAGACGCTGCCTTCTGCTGCTGCGGATCTGACGCAGCCATGAGCGCTTTGTGCCAGAGACCGGCCTTAAGTTTGTCGGCTCTGTGCTTGCGAGCCTGGCGGGTAAATGCCTGACAGTGGTGGCATGTCTCAACCAGGTGGCCCTCGCCTAGGCAAAAGAGGCAGAGGGAGTGGCCGTCCGTCGGAGGGAGTTTTGCTCCGCACCTACCTAACGCATTTTCTGAACGGGGCGCATGGCACCATAATTAGCGTTAAGCTCCCTCTTTGCTTCACTGTTGGTTTTTTTTTGTTTTTTTAATTATTATTACTTTGTCGCTGAACAGCGATGACTCAGCTTCTTTGAAAGAGAGCGTCTTCCTAACGACTGTCCGTGAGAGCGGTCAAAGAGGAACTGAGGGATCGGGCGGGAGCCACGCCTAGGGACACGCACAAGGGGGAGGGGCTCCCGCCCGATTTTCACGTACTCAGCTTTAGAATCTTCCGAATGAACTCTGCGCAGGTGCAGAGAGCCCATATGTATGTGATGCACAGAGACCACGAAGAAGAACACACTTCATCACACTTTAACCATCCACATCATGTGAAGGCGTTTAAGCAATTGTTATGCACACCTCATTCAGTAAATAAGATTGAGCACAAGTTCACCACTCAACATCCCTATTAAAAAAAAACCCATTCCCAATCTTCTGGACCACCAGCTAAGCTCTCTGACCTTCATTCTGCGTGCCTCAATTTCAAACTACAGGCTGCTTGCTTAACAGACAGTGGCTGTTTGTTTCCTCAGCCTTTGTTAAAGCGAATCTCCTTAACAACGGAAGAGTCCTGGGCAAGTTATCACCTTGGTTTAGTTAATGATAGAATGTGTTTGGTGAAATGATATGCCTAGGTCCAAACCTGCTTGGGTGGTTTCAGGCCCACCCTTTCTCTTAAAATCAAGAGCCACCATATTGGAAGGGACTCTTAGGAGATCATTCAGCTCCACTCCCATCCCATAATGTTATATTAAGCATTGCCCGAATAAGTGATCTTGTGAATAAACTGTGGGGTTTATATTTAATCTGAGCTGATGCCTATGAGAACAGAATCATAGGATGATACTCTAAATCAGGATCAATGAAATGTGTGATCTTCTGAAGCTGTCCTGTGGTGGTTTTACATAATTTTAAAATATTATAAAATATCAGATATTCTAGCAGGAACTGTGGTTTACACTCCTTTGTTTGTTTGTTTTTAAATACTTTGAAGATCAGCTGGAAGCATTTGCTAGAGTACTCATACCCTACTCTATTTCTTCATTCTTTATTTCTGTAAGTCAGTGCTTCTCAATTATTTTCTGTCATGCCCCCCCTAGGAAGAAGAAAACATTTCGCGCCCCCCGCGCAATTGTAAATAGTATCATTTGTCTATAAAATTGTTATAAGTACACCTCTGCATAACACTGTATCCTTATTAACGTATAAGAGAATAAAAAAAGAAAGAAATGTGGATCAATTTACAACAAAGAATAGCTTTATTAACTGTAGCAGAAAAGATTTAAAGGAGCACAGGATTTAAAGGAACACAATATTAAAAAAAACTTTTAACTGAGGTCAAACGAGCCCCCCTTTACGGAGCCTCGCACCCCCCCTGGGGGCCCCGCCCCACTATTTGAGAAGCACTGCTGTAAGTAGATACAGGAATTTGCATTTCTAGTCACCACACCTAAAAACGGATACTATAGAGTTGGAAAAAGTGCAGAAAAAGGTAACCAGAATGATCAAGGGGCTGTAGCAACTCCCCTATGAGGAAAGGTTACAACATCTGAGACCATTGTAACTTTTCCTCATAGGGGAGACAGGATAGAAGCATACAAAATTATGAATGGTGTGGAGAAAGTGGATATAGAGACATTTTTCTCCCTCTCTCAGGGTCATCTAATGAGGCTGATTGGTGGGAGACTCAGGATAGATAAAAGGAAGTACTTCTTCACACAGCCCATAGTTAAACTACGGAATTCACTTCCACGGGATGAGGTGATGGCCACCAATTGGAGGGCTTTAAAAGTGGATTAGACAAATTTATGGAGGAGAAGGCTATCAATGGCGACTAGTCCTGATGGCTACCTCCAATGGCTACCTCCAGTATCAGACGCAGCATGTCTCTGTACACAAGTTGCTGTGGAACATGGGTGGGAGGGTGCTGTTGTATCACCCATTACCATGCTTCAGCGTCCTTGGCTGAAAATATTTTTTTATTTAGTTAAATTGGTGGAAGTCATCTTCTAAGTGCTTGCAATGTTCTATGCAGTTAAAGCCATTTTTAAAACTTGCACTGTGCTTGCACTGTGGAGCTAAAGACATAAATTGCAGAATGCTTGTTAGGGTGATGAACTTGCTCAACATGAAGTGCTAAGCTCCATGTTAAATCTAACTTATTTACTACTAGTGGAAGAACCAGCAGTAGTTGCAAGCAGCCAAAAGAAATAAGCATTAAAACAGATAATGTGAACAGTTCTGGGATTCAGAATAACTTAGCTCTTCCATAACCAGAAAAAGGTGCTTCTTCCATACACATTACAATGGATAACCACAATATTCTTCTCATCCTCTCATATATGCCATGTTCTCATTTGGGGACTAATCTGGGGAAAACCCAAAATGTTTGATTTCAAAAAAAATTGCAGATATACTACAGAAGGCAGATCTCTAAATGTTTTGAACTTCTTCAACTCCCAAAAGCCCCTTCCAGCATAGCCAATGGTCAGGAATATGGGGGGTTGAAGTCCCAAACATCTGGAGATCCACTTTCTGCCTACCTCTGTACTTCAGAAATGAAATTGTTAATGTAGAAAACAATTCCAGGTTTTCTTTGATGAGACTGATTGAATGAAGTCTGGCTTCTAGATGGGTTTTGGGACTGAAACTACTTTTGGTTGCACTGGTAGATAATCCTTTGCAGGGGGACAGACAGGGGAAGTGCAACCCTGTTGATTCTCTTGGACCTCTCAGTAGCTTATAATGTAATTGACTGTGGTATCCTTCTAGGGGTTGGGATGGAGGGTACTGTTCTGTGGTAGTTCTGGTTCAGCTCGGGGGTGGGTAGTAAGCAGACAACAGCCAGCCAGCTCTATCTCTTCTTTCCAGGTTCCGATATCAGGAAGGCAGTGGAAGTTCTGAATCAGCGCCTGGTGAAAGTGTTGGTCTGGATGAGTGTGAACAAGCTGACACTTAATCCAGACAAGACGGGTGTACTATTGTTTGGGAATTCAGATGTTCCCAGATTAGATATCAAGGGGATTGCACTCCCCCTGAAGCAACAGGTAGGCAGTTTGGGGAACTAGACGCAAGTGCTTTTATCAACTTTGTCTTGTATACTAACTATGACCTTTCCTGGAGAAATCAGACCTGGCTGTGGCCATTCTTGCACCTGTCACGTCCAGGTTATATCACTGTAATGCACTTTACATGCCACTGCCCTTGAAGGAGGTCTGGAAGCTTCAACTCATTCCGAATGCGGCTGCAAGGATTTTGACAGGAGTTCTCAACTGAGACCATATTATACCGATCTGCTAGTGGCTTCACTGGTTACTAGTTTGCTTCCAGGCTCAATTCAAGGCGTAGTAGGCTCTCTGACCTTTAAAGCCCTAAATGGTTTTAGGTTTCATATCCTGGTTGATAAATGGAGACTAAACCACAGTTTCCTGATTCAGACAAAATGGAGAATCAGTTTAACAAAACCTTGGAAGTCTTGCATTATGGCATACAAGGGGAGGGGAGGAGGGAGCATGCAGGCACAACATTCATTCTTGGCCCAATAAACCATGGTTTATCAGATCAAGATTGTTACCTCTGAACCAGGCCAGAGTTCCTTTAGGTTTTTTGTTTCTTTTTACTGGCCCTGCTCTTGTGCCTTTAACAGCAGCTCAGCACACAGAAATTAAGCAGGAAGCTTTCCTCAGCACTTTATTGCCATGCACTGCCAGCAAAACCTTTCCTGCTTCATTTCTGTGTGCCAGGTTGCTGTGTGAAGGGCACAAAAGCAGAGGCATTGAGAGAGCTGGCAACCCTACCATTTCCTCTTGCTTTCACACCTGGGAAAAGCAGAACAGTAATACTGTTTGATTCTCTAAGTGCTAAGCCCAAGGCATTATAATTCGAGCCAAAAATGTTCTTCCTACTTAGACAAGAGGATAATACATTGCAAAACATAGGTGCAGAGCTTTTGTAAATTACCTGTCTAATTCCAAGGCAAGCCTGAGGACTTGTCACTGCATTGCAACCTCCAAGGCCTACATTTGTACTGAAAAGACGGCTGCTGGGGCACTGTATCTGGTGAAAAAAGTGAAGGTTTTAGACATTTTACATTTGCAGCCTCAAGTGTTGACATGTTCCTGGCACTGACTTGACTCTGTTCTGATTAGCAGTTTAATTATTTTTCTAGAACTGCTTTCCCCATTTATAAAATAGCTATCCAAGAGTAATAACTTTATAAAGTAAAGAGTAGCCCCCCTTCCCCCCCCCCTCCAGCTTTTAAAGTTGAACCCTGCTGGCAGATGCAAAGCTATGGCTGAGCTGGATTGGCTTTCAGCCATTTAACAGCTTCTTTAAACACACACACACACACACACACACACACACACAAACCCTGCCTCCCATTCAAGGAACTCAATGTCCTGTTAGCCAGTGAGTACGTCAATGTTTCTATGGAAACCTACCCCAAAGATTCTCTCTCCTCTGTTTCCACTGCATATTGTATGACAAGCTTTGTATGCTGCAATTCATTACACTGTTGTGATGAAACAGGAGTAGGTTTGGCCCAAAGCAGAAAAGAAAAATAATAATAACAACAACAACAACAACAACAACAACAACAGAAGCTGAAGGCAGTAGAACTATTTTTGAGGTTGAGTCATAAATGTAATCCACTATTCCATGTAGTTAAGAGTATGAATAATATCTTCTAAATAGTCTGTTCAGCTGAATACACGCACGCACGCATGCACATGCACACTCAAACATACAATTACCTTCTATTCAGGACAGACTGGGTTGGATCCAATTTTAGGCCTATGATAATGGGCTGATGGGAACAGCCTTCCCCACCACCTCACCCCCATGGCAGCCCCTCCAGCCCCCTGAAAATGCATCACAGAGGATTGAGGGCCTCTGTTGAATGGGGTGAGCTGTGGTGCAGGGGAAGGGGGTATCCCCAAATCTACTTTTTGGAGCTGAGCTAGTATGAATGCATTTATAAGACATCCTCCTCCCTCCTGGCTACTATCGCTTCTTTTCCCACACTGCTGTTTCAATGGGTATAACAGCAGAATAACTGATCGCAGACTGCCCTAGTTTGGATTTACCGTTTCAGTTTTTCCTGCAATCCCCTGGTACTATCTTATCTCTTAGTCTTGAATCTCTCCACTTTCATAAGCGGCACTGGTACATGACAGGCCCGTAATACTTGAAAAGTCAGGTGAGGGCAGGGCTGTCGCTTCGGGTGAAGAGGCCTGCAGCAACACTCCCCTCAAAGAGATTCTCTAGGTCCCTTTTCCTGCACATTTGGTTTTTTTAAAAGAAGGCCTCTACCCCTTGCTTTACAGACATCTAAGGAAAATGTGCAGATAATATTCGAACCAATTTCTCAGTAAGAGGTAAACCTGATTCTGTCTTCCGATGTTCAAGCCAATGAGGGGGGAAAGCATTGCAGTGATTGGCAAGCAATTTCCCCCCCCAATTTCATTAACATTATTTAAAGCACAATCCTCTGCAAGTTTAGACAGAAAAAAGGCCTACAACTCCCAGCATGCCCCAGCCAGCTATGGTGGCTAGGGCATGCTGGGAGTTGTAGGCCTTTTTTTCTGTCTAAACTTGCAGAGGATTGCGCCCTAAATATATTAAATAGCTTCAAACATATTAAATCACTTATTTTTAGTTTTTTGTTGTTTCACATTGACAGTGGCCTCCTGAAGTGTACCGCTATCCTCCACAAAAGTTCTGGCTACAAGGCCCAGTTGTGGTGCCATGGCTTTGTCCTACGGGTTATGGGCCTATGATGGACATAGGAAAGAAGCCTTGCCTGTGGAATCTTCTCATTTCATGGTGGGAAGCGACGCATACGTTTAACAACAAAATAATAATACTCACCCCAACTGCCAGAGTAAGTTAGGGACTAATGGCAGAGTAAACTCACAGGGCAACGTGTCACAGATGGTCCACATGCAGATGTATAGACACAATACCTACCCTCTTTGGATTATAGTACTGTCTCCTTCAGATATTCAAGAGCAGCAGGACAGAATAACAGCTTTACCTGATACATGGAGGGAGCAATCCTACAGCCCGTAGACCAGTGATGGCGAACCTATGGCACGGGTGCCACAGCTGGTACGCAGGGAGCTCTCTGTGGGCACTCGAGTCATTGGTCACCAGATCGCGAAAAGACCATCCCCTTCTGCAAAACACTAATGACCTTGTTCTTTCTCACAGTGTGGAACAGAATGATTTTATTCTAGAATTCCTGTTACAGAATTCTTTTCTACATTGTTATCACATTTAAAAGATTTTGAAGAATGATGCACAGAGCATGGCTTGGATGTAAAGCCCTAACAGTTGACCCGAGTGCTGCATGTGTTGCTCTCAAACTAACAGAGTATGAGCCAAGGTTTGACAAATTATCAGCATGCATGCAATAGCAAAAATCATATTAATTGTGCAAAAGCATGCCCAATGCAAACTTTTACCTAATGCAGTGTTTGCAGTCCAAGACATAAAGTGTTTAAAATGTGTTAAGCACGTTTAGTTTTCTTGTTTATCTTGCTCATCCTAGTACAGGTTGACTTTTACTTTTACTAATCCAACACCTGTAGAAGCAGGGAAAGGACCCAGAGACGGAGTAAAGCTTGCCCCATACAATTTCAGTCTGGCATATAATCATATTACAAGTTGAGAATCCCTTATCCAAAAATACATGTGCCTAATTATTTAAAAAGTTTGTATAAATTCCCTTCAGGCTATGTGTACAATGTAGTACTACAATAATTTTTTGAGTTGATTTTTTTTCAACAAAAAACTGTTTGTATCATTGAAAGCTCTGTTATTGTGTTTTTCTTTTAAGACAAAAGATGTTAATTAGTTCAGACAACTGTATGAGTTGTTTTTCTAAAACTAAAACCTCGGTATTCAGGTTTAATTGCAGTGTTGGCACTTTGAAATAAATAAGTTGGTTTTGTGTTGCAGTTTGGGCACTCGGGCTCAAAAAGGTTCGCCATCACTGCCGTAGACATTGTCTGAGGGGCCATAGAGTAGTGGGGATTCCCCCCCCCCCGAGGTTGGAGACAGTGCTCTGACCTTGGAAGGGGGAGTCAGAGATCCAACCCCTTCCCCCATCCCCTTGCAGCTGGCACAGAAAGATCTGCACTGGCTGGCCTCCGAGGTCGGAAAACTGACCTCGGAGAGGGGGGAACGGGAGCATTCTGGTGGACAGCGAGGGGAGGAGACCGGGGAGGACAGGATGTGAGCTATCTTGAGCCTCTTCTAGCCTCCTTCTCTCCCCCGTCTAGCGGAAAATGCCTGTCCAGCAAATAACACGCTAATCAGAGGACAGGGAGGGGAAGATCGCCTCCCGCCCTGCTGGCTTCAGCCCAGCAGGGCATTGGATACACAGAAGCCTCCGAGTTCAGAGGCTTCCATCTTGCAAAGGTGCAACCCTTCGCAATGCTTGCTTTCAAACAGGCAGCTTCTAGCACTACCCCACACTATGGCCATTTAGGCTCCAGTTAAAGACCTATTTATTTGTGCAGGCCTTGGTGATATAGGCAAGTGCTCTATTTGTTTTTTTTTTAACTGATTGATTATGCTGATAGTTTAACTGTATTTTATTATATATTTGTGAGTGTAGAGTCATGATTTTAATGTTGTTTACTTGGTGTACTTTGTTTTATATATGTTGTTATCCACCCTGGGCTCTTTATGAGGAAGAACGGGATATAAATCAAATAATAAATAAATAACCACTCATTGCTCTGCTGCAAGCTACATTGAGAATTGCAATCGACTTCTACTCTATCGTGGTCGTGGGTATTGCACTTTTTCTATGTGTACATCCTGCAATGCTCCATCTGTACCAGTGGGAGTGACATAGCCATGTGGACAAGGGTGGTACAATTTACCTGAGCAGATATTTCTTTATAACATTTTTGTCCAATCTTTTTTTTAAAAAAAAAATCATTATTTAATTAATTTCATTTATTAAATTAATATTCTTTTTAAAATATTTAATTTGTGCTATAGTCCTTGCTCATTAAAGCATGATTGCCCAATTTCTCTTGTGACTTCTAATTTAAAAATAATAATAATAAAGAGTTGTTTTTAGATCAGAAGTATTTTAGATCAGAAACTTTTAATTGGAATAAAAACACATATTGCTGTGACTAGAAAGGCAGCAGGTGGTTCTTTTAAATAATTTTAATAAAAAATTAGCTCTAGCTCTAGATAACACTCTTTATTTAAGTGATATTGCTCGACTCCCCACTACTCTATGGCCCCTCAGACAATGTCTATGGGCCGTAGGATTTGCAAATGCAAATGCTATTTTGGGCTGCATTAATAGAAGTATAGCTTCCAAAACACTCAGCACTGGTTAGGCCTCATCTTGAGTACTGTGTCCAATTCTGGGTACCACACTTTAAGAAGGATGTAGAAAAACTGGAGAGGGTTCAGAGGAGGGCAACAAAGATGATTAAGGGACTGGAAACAAGGCCCTATGAGGAGAGACTGAAAGAACTGGGCATGTTTAGCCTTCAGAAGAGGAGACTGAGGGGAGATATGATAGCACTCTTCCAGTACTTGAAGGGTTGTCACAAAGAGGAGGGCCAGGATCTCTTCTCGATCATCCCAGTTTGCAGGACACAGAATAATGGGCTCAAGTTACAGGAACCCAGATTCCACCTAAACATCAGGAAAATTTTCCTGACTGTCAGAGCAATAAGACAATGGAACCAACTACCTAGGGAGGTGGTGGGCTCTCCCACTCTGGAGGCATTCAAGGTGCAGCTGGACAGCCATCTGTCAGGGATGCTTTGACCTGGATTCTTGCACTGAGCAGGGGGTTGGACTCGATGGCCTTGTAGGCCCCTTCCAACACTACTTTTCTATGATTCTATGACTATTTTAGTGTTTTTAAAAAATATAGCCAAAAAAACTGTTTTAGTGCTAATTAAAAGATCAATAATTGAAAAAAAAACAAGACAAAATGTGGTGATAAAATGGCACCCACCAGTCTGATAAGTGAAGGTGTCCCAAGTGACGACAGGTTTCTCATACTCGATATGTCATTGCACTTGTTAAAACTATGCCTCTTGGAATAAGAGTAGCATTAAGAACCATACCTACAGAGATTATGCTATTCTTCTATTTCCCCCCCAAATGTCAGATTTTCAGTGGTTTGGGAAAAGACAGACAAAAACAGAAGATGAAAGCAATTTGATGACCATGTGTCCACACCTCCCTACTAGGCAGGGGCATGTCAAACCCTCCCTCCTCCATGGCTACCATGAACAGGCGTATAAATAGGTAGGTTTTCCTCCTCCCCTTTGGGCATTTCCAGGTATGTCAAGTGAAGTCCTTCTTTTCCTACTTTTTTTAGTTTAGCTCTTTTTGACATTTCTACCTTAGATTTCTCCTTGTGAAAATAGGAAGTCCAAACTCCACTAGCCCTGCGTCTTCACCTTTGCTGCTCTGATTTTTGGCCACCACACCACACAGTGCTGTGCTACTCTTCAACCCTAGCTGTCTGGGCTGCTACAGTGCAAGCTTTCTGGTGGCTTCTCACTGAAGAGGGCCAATAAGTCTGAGTTCCTCTGGATTTCACCTGATTGGGAGCTAAGCAAGGCCCGCCTAGGAGTGCAACCTGGACATCCCCCTTCTTCCTCAAAAGAGTCAAGGTAAGTAGCACCAAGCTCCTCCCTTCCAGTACTTGCAGGTACTGCTGGTACTGGGCATCTAGGATCCTGGAGGGAAGGTCTGGTTTGGCTTCTACCAATCTTCATTTCTTTACTTTTGCCCGCCAACCAGTTCCCCACTTCCCCCCACTTCTTGCCTTTTCTTTAGGGCTCACCTTGCCCACTTGGTTCCTCTGGATCATCACGCCATGTCATGTGCACACCCCATAAAAAGTGAGTGAACAAGAAGACATGGCCTCATGTGGGAGCAACCCAAGTCACCATTTAGAAGGGTCTCAATCTCTGGCAATCTTTTCCAAAGTTCCAGTTGTAAGAAACACAGTCCACACAGAACTTTGGGGTCAAACAGTCCAAGAAAGAAGAAGAAAAGAGAAAGTGGGAAACCCTGCAATGATTAATGATATGTCTGACAGTGGCTGCATTCATACAATATAGTTGTTGGGACTTGAAAAAGATACTAGGAGAGGATATATTGTGGAGTAATATCCTTCCTATCTCAGGTTAGTGAGATCAGCAGAGTAGAGTCCCTTTCCAGCTTAAAAGAAGCTTAGATTTGGCTAGTGTTAGCCAGTTAGCATTTGGTAATCCAGGATGCTTTAAGGCAGACTGGATTTCCCTGGTTTTGCCCCCTTTTCTCTCCCTCAGAACAATAATCAGAGACACAGTCTTGTAAAAGTTAAAAGTAACATTTACTCACTCAGATTATGCAGTTTCATTCAGGCAGGCTTGAAAGCGTTTCTTACAGTTGGTTACAAGTTCATTTGGAAATACTTGGGGTCTGAACTTGTGGAGTTCAGACCAGCAACTCTGGCTACATGCTGCTACAAGGACCACGTGGAGACAGCAACCTGGTGGTGCCACGCTCACTAGGAGTCTGAACAGAAAAAGGAAGAAGCTGGGAGCTACGCCCACTTCCTGTTCAGGCTGTTAATAATTCAACTAGTACCTTCTAGGAAAACCACCCTAGAAGGTATCAGTGATCTTAACCATTTCCCCCAATTACCTGGTGAAACATTAGCCATAGGTTTTGACTGCAATTTTAATTATCCAACAATAGTAAATAGTAAGCCAGAATTGATGACTCCTGGTTTGGATGTAATGCTAAGCTTATTCTATGGCTGGTGAACTGCTGGTTGCTGCAGCTGCTCCCACTTGCAGGAGAAGCCACGACTGGGTAGTGTGCACAAGCATGCTTGCTCGTTACTGATGAGCCAGAGTTCACAGCAATTCTGGCTTACTGTTTTGTGCGAACGTGGCCAGTGTGGCTTGATTCCATCCAATGGCATGTGTAGTAAGAAAACTTAAAAGGGAACACATGGGGCCCTCTTTTTATTTCTGAACTTTATCTTACCTCAGCCAAAGCTGTTCAGGGTTTAAAATGGCTCTCTTTCAAAATAATATTCTCCCCACCTTTCCTGGTTGTCTCTCAGGAAACAGGCCTACAACTTCTGGAATCTGCAAAATCAAAGCAGAGGACCATGAAGCAAGGAAGGCTGCTCTGAGCATGTGCAACTCAATAGTGCTCCTCCCTGCTCCCTTCTCTAAACTTAAAGGGCCATGCATCAAGGCCAGATCACCCTATTATGCCTGTGTGTACATCTAGACCCCCATATAATGCCTGATTTGGGGGTTGCAGGGTGCATCTGATTTGTTGCATGGCTCCTCCCCAAATCTAGAGACTCTCTCTGTTTCCTGATACCACATGATGCAAAATATAGCAGAGTTTAAAGCAGAGTCTTTTCACCAGTATTTCTCCATTTAATTTCTGAATGGCCTGCAGGATGGAGGAAATTGTACTCTACTCAACTCCATTCTCAAGGCAAACTCACAGGTAGTTTACAGTGGAAGAGCAGTGATTCACTTAGGCTACAAGGTGCCAGGCTGGAAGCACTGTGACTCTGGTGGCTCATTCATAACTGTGGAGAAAGCCCAAACCCCAGTTACACACACACACACACACACATTTCCCCTAAGGGAGGGGGCGAGGGAGGAGGGAGGAGGTCACCGGGGAAGCAACCAGACAAGTCATCAGCCCCAACAAAGGAGGGCCTCGGCAGAGATCCACAAAAGTCCAGGAAGGACCATCAAGGACCATCAACAAACAGGGCAGTCTCAAAGAGCTGCAAAATACCACTACGTCACCTTCTTCCCGGGCAGGAATAAGCCCACCTAAACGAAGGGGCAGGCATAAGCCCCCACCTGACCCAGAGGGCGGGGAGAGCGGGAAATCCGGGGTAGAAAACCCCTCTCCCTTCCGGTAGTTGGGTGTTGGGAACCACGGGTACGCCAGGACCAGATCCACCTTAAAGCAAGCCGTCTGGGTACACCGTTCTCATCCAGGAAGCGCCGATCGGGAACTGGGCTGACACTGACTAGAGTACTGTCTCTGATGTGAGGATATTGACCTGATTCAATCTGCTAGCCTGGGAGCCTGCTCATTGGGTAAGACGGGGGTCAGCTAAGGTTGTGTTGACTGTAAACGTATTCCTAGAAGACTGCTAGTTCCGACCTGATTATTGTATAAACAAATAAAAAGCCTTATTTGGGCATACAAAGGGTTGTGGTTTTTCCTCTTGTACTCGAAAGCCGATACGAGCCGTATTGCTTTGCCGGTTAACCCTAGAGTTGCCGAACTCATGCAAAGGATCCGGTTGCTGATCCTTCACAATAACCTGACAATCACCACTTGATTACATTGCTGACATCAAGAGATGAACTTGTGTGTGTGAACGAAGCCCCACCCAAGTGAATGCAGTCTTGGCAAATTACTGAAATGCATTCATGAGGGAACACCGGCAAACTATTGGAGCAGTATAAAGATTTGCCTGATCTCTTGGGAATGAAATGTTGTTCCAGTATTGAATACAAATTGGCTTGATTCCATCCAATGGCATGCACAGTAAAACAGCTATTGTACCTACTAAAGGGGAGAACTGGTAAGAATAGGGGAGCGGTAGAAAACTCACTACCATGTTTGTATACATCAGGGGTGGGGAACTGGCAGCTTTCAGGCTGGATGCAGCCTGTGGGGTCTTCCTGGCTTGCGACCCTCCTCAGCCCCATGGTAAAGTGTCATCTCCTAAAGGAGGGCATTTCAAACAGGTATATTGTGGGCCTTATATAAGGTACATCCCAGAATAAAGAGGGATTTTGAATGAGTGAGTTCAGGATAAGGGAGAATTTACTGTACAAGCAAAGGCTGTACATAGATTTAGGCCTGGCTATAACACTGAAGATTAATACAATTGTATTTTAAGAATGCTTCAAAAGGTAAACTTTAGGGGATTTTTATTGTTTCCAAGAGAGGAAGAGAAAAACAAGAGATTATAGCTACCCTGCTGCTATAAGCACTAGGGAGAAACAGTTTTAAAATGATTCTACCTTTCCTGATGCCATGCTAAAGAATCTTATTAACTTTAATTGATGTTTCTGGGTACATGCTCACTGATTTAAAGCTAAGAGCCTCTTTATGCAGGGAACATTTTATTCCCAGAATAAAATCCAGGGTATTTTGGAGCCTTGCAAACAATATGTATGTTTCTTAATAATATAATTTAGACAAAAGGAGAGCTTATCGCTACCTACATAGCACTCACGGTTGTCAATTAATAATGAAACGTTTAACCTCCTTCCACTGCAAAACTGGCACAAAGGAGAACTCTAGCACTGCCATTTTGCTTCTTCGAACATTATTTTTTTCATTTAAAACTAAGGCTTTTTATTTTTCATCTTTACAATGCATGCTATGTACCTGGGCCTGTTTAATACACGACGTGTCTACACTTTGCATATGCACCGTGTCAATTTTTCTAACATCCTGGCCAATCTTGGCAGAGTTTAACGGCCAAGTCTGGTTTAAAGATAAAGAACCCTAGGAAAAGAGCCAGCAGGGGCCTTGAAGTTGCCTATCAACAGCACCTGGACAGCAGACTGAGCAAGCACACTTGTTTGCAATCTTCCCCATCAAGGCGAAATATATTGCATTTGTATTTAAGTTATAATAATTATTTCTGAATTGAGTCTTTACATATAAATAAGTACCTGTTAATTGTATGCAAGTCTGAGTGCTCTTTCCTTTGCAGGGAGGGGGTGTTGATGCATTTCCTCTTTTTTGGCAATGCGTAAGTGGCCACCCTAGAAGACAGTGACATTACTGCAGGTTTTCTGAAACCTGTTAGCACAGTGCCAATGCTAGCTGTCTTGTGCCAGTAGCCGATTGCAATGTCAAGCAGGTGAGACTTTTGGAAGGAGCTGTGTGCTCAAGAGAGTGACTGCACAGTCTCCAGAAAACTGGGGGTGGGGGTGGGGAGATGTTTCAAGCAGGGCTTTCAAAATGGTTTAGGGAGGTGATGGAGGGACTTCTGACACATACCCTGTTGATATGAGGGGCATAAGTGACATCTTCCCCACACCAAGGGGCACGCAACAGTCATCCTTCTTGGAATCTGGATCCACTCTTTACTAGCTGGAGCAGCCTTCCCCAACTTGGTGCCCTACAGATATGCTAGACTACAACTCCCATCATCTCCAGCAAATTGGCCCACTGGTCTGGGTGTGTGTGTGACAGGATTTGGAGTCCTGCACATCTGGAGGGCACCAGATTGGGGAAGGCTGAGCTAGAGGCGTGCTTACTTTTGAACAGCACTTAACAGGGCCTAACTACACATTACATTAATGACATGATTAGCAATTACATAATGGGCTTTAAACATTAAGTACCAGGCATGGGGGAGGGGTGATTGAGATTGGCACCACAGTGTGCTGGATGGGGAGGTTTAAGCCCTCCTTCTCCAGTCAGGATCTCAGTAAAAAATCATCTGCCCACCACACAGCAATTAGCATTAGGAAAAAGCCTCCCATTGCTGAGGTAGTGTAGCAATGAGCATGGCGTGTTCAGTCACAGCTGTGCAGCCTTCCTGGTGCGGCTGCAATGTCTGGAAAGGTCCTTGGTTTATCTCTCTTTTTATCAGCTACATGAAAATCCTAACATGTGGACTTTATTACCTTACTGAGACAACATTGCCCCCCGGGGTGAAGTGTAGGCAGACAAATGATGCTTGATTAGCTGCTGCATAACAACAGAGACGTTGGTATAGAATAGCCTGTTGCTGCTGTTTTTACAGCATATCAAAATATCTGGCACATATTTTTATTTTATGTACAGAACAGAAGGGATCTTGCCTTCCAATTCTTTGTGGAAAAGATGGAATGC
Organism: Shinisaurus crocodilurus; assembly: GCA_021292165.1. Taxonomy (NCBI): domain Eukaryota; kingdom Metazoa; phylum Chordata; class Lepidosauria; order Squamata; family Shinisauridae; genus Shinisaurus; species Shinisaurus crocodilurus. The sequence continues at coordinate 62,062,888 of CM037881.1, read as the reverse complement.
CCTATGCATCTGAGTGGCTTGATCATGGCTACAGCAGTCTTAAAAGGCTTCAGATTGTGTGCTTGAATTCATATCCTTTTCTTCCATAGAGATCATAAGGAGGAACAGACAGGGTGCCCTGGCAGTCTTCCATCCAGGCACTGACCAGACCCAGATCAGCAAAGCGAGTGAATCATGTGCCTTCAGACCATGACTAGGCAGTTTATGCATAAGGATGTGTGCGATTTCATTAATGTCTCAGTTTCAACAGCGACTCCAGAATGTACGGTAGATATCAAACATGCTTTCAGACATTAGATTAACCCCAGCCCCATGGGCCAGGCCATGCTCCAGCAGGCCCTGCTGGGGCTGACTGACACCTTGCCTGGCCTCTCTCCCCAGGGCCCACCGCCACCCGGATCCCCAGGTGGCGGTTAGGGTGACCATTTATGGATCACTGTAAAAGAGGACTGTGATTTGCATGATATTTGCATGTGCTAATTTATATGTATAGATGCAAATTTATAAATTACTCTATAGCTTAAATAGAAATAGGGTACATCTTAGTGTGGAAGCCTGTGACCAGGTGATCTGTGTGCCTGCCTGTTCTGCCTGCGGTCCAGGTGCTGTCAATGGACAACCATTCTTCTGGTTCTTTATCTTTAAAACCGAAACTGGACAGGACAGCTCTTCATATGGAGGACTCACTCCTTTAGATAGAGGACAATCCTTCGGCAGCCCTTCAAAGGACTGTAAAAGAGGACATATGGCCATTCTAGTGGTGATGCAGCAGTGGTCACAGCCACCATCTTCTCCCCTGCTTGCAGGCTTACTTGGTGGTGGTACTGTGATAATGGCCTGGGCCTGGGAGCCAACAAGCCACTCGGCTCCCAGCTCATTACAGCACCGGGCTGCCCCACAAAGGGGAGGGGAGGCTGGTGGAGCCAAAGTGGTGGTAAGCACTGCGGTGGCCCACTGAAGGTAGCCTGCCCAGCACCCCCACCCCCACCCAAATCTGGAGCTGGACCTGCCGTGAGCCACAAAATTAAGTGTGCTTAAGCCAGAGCTGAGGAGCCTCTTTCAGACCAAGGAAGGGTTGAAGTCAGTTTCTGAGAAGCTCTCAGGGGCAGTATTCCAGTGGTGGGCGGGACAGAAGGCAAAGGGGGTGGGCCAAAAATACCCAAAGAAATCAGCACATTGTAGCTGGGGAGAGCAATCCTATGGTCGCTGGGCAAGTGTCCCAGGGACCATAGGATGGCTCAGATTCCCCCTCCAAGGTTGGGGACAGCACTCCGACCACATAAAGGGGAGTCAGAGATCTGACCACCCACCCCTCGTAGCCAGTACAAAGAGAACCACACCGGCTGCTTCTCCAAGGTTGGAAAATCGACCTCAGGGAGGGGGGAAAGTGGATATTCTCAGTGGGCAGGGAGGGGAGGAGACCAGAGAGGCCAGGATACAGGGCATAGGAATCTCGGAAGCCTCCACATGCAGGGGCTTCTGAGCAGCGAGGGCGCAGGCCTAAAGCTCTTACAGCCAGTTGCTAAGCTTTAGGAGAGGCATTTCAACCTTTTAGAATGGGGGGGGGGGGACTGCACGAAAGCCAGGAAACCACCAAATGATTGAAGGTTGGGGGGAAGGCGGTGGGGCTGAGGGAAGGGGCGTGGCCATCTGGGGAGCCCTGGAGGGCTGTATTTGGCCTGCGGGTCTGAGATTCCCCACCCCTGGCTTAAGCCTAGGGAAATCATAGAATTGGAGGGGTCCTTGTAGGCTACTGAGTCCAACCCGCTGCTCAGTGCAGGAAATGCAGAGCTTGAGCATCCCCAACAAATGGCTGTCTAGCTTGTGCTTGAAGAGCTCCAGTGAGGGAGAGTTCACCCCTCCCCCAATAATTGGTTCCATAGTCAAATTGTTCTTACTGTGAAGACATTTTTCCTAATGTTCAACCAAAGTCTACCCTCCTGCAACTTAAGCCTGTTAGATCTAGTCCTGCCCTCTGGGGCAGCAGAGAACAAATCTTTCTCCTCTGCCATGGTACAGTCCTTCAGGTATTTGAAGAGTGCTATCATGGCCCCACCAGTGCTCCCCTCTCAAGGCTAAACATACCCAGTTCTGTCAATCTTTCCTCGCCAGGCTTGTTTTCCATACTCCCTGGACATCTTTTGTGGCCCTTCTCTGAACCCTTTCCGATTTTGTCTGTATCATTCTTAAAGCGCAGCACCCAACACTCGAACCTCTATGCCACACTGGCTCCACACTGGCTTCTAGTTGTACCTAGAAGGATGCCACTTTGCCAGTGTCTGAATGAAACTTTGCCGTTGGTATCCCCACGCATACAATATATTAGAGAAATGTGGCATTCCACTTTGTCAATTTCTTACACATATCTGTGTCAACTTTTTGTACATTAAAAAATCGTCTCCCACTTTTTTTTATTACGAGGGGGGAAATGGAGATTAAAATGCAAATCCATTATTTACACTGAAGGAAAAAAATGTGGGTTGCTAGGGAGGAGTGACCTGAGAGAGGATTAAAACAACTAAATATGTATAGCTTCACTAAGCAACGACAAAGGGGCACATCTGCAGGGTCTAAACACAGAGACGGAAGATTATTATTGATAGGGATTTTCTTGGGGCTTTTTAAAATAATAAAAAACCCACCTGAAATTAAACTTTGTTGTACTGTTTGAACAAAAGAAATTGATTTTGTAAGCCATTTTTGGTACTTGCCTGAAAGAACCTTAAAATGTCACCTTCTTTATATTAGGAACATTGGAAGCTGCCTTATACCAGGCCAGACCATTTGTCCATCTAGCCCAATATTGTTGACTTTTTATTTATTTATTTCATTCATATCCCGCCTTTTCTCCTCTTGCAAGGAACCCACTCTCCATTTTATCCTCACAACAACCCTGTGAGGTAGGTTAGGCTGATAGTCAGCAACTGGCCCACAGTCACCCAGTGAGCTTCTTGACTGAGTGGGGACTAGAATCAGGATCTCCTGAGTCCCAGTCCAACACTCTAACCACTACGCCACACTGGATCTTGACTTTGACTGGCAGTAGGTTTCCAGGGTATCAGGCATAGCTCCTTGGTCCTTTTTTAATCATCTGATCCCTGGTTCTTTTTTTAAACTGGTGATGCCAAAGATTGAATCTGAGACCTTCTGCATGCCAAACATGTGCTCTACCACTGAGCTATAGTCCCTTCATCTTATGACTTTGTTTTCCACTAGGAAACCGCTAACTTGGTAGCCTTCAGTCTTCTTGTTTTTGTCCTGCATGGGCAAAAGAAACTATCATTCGTAGGCTTTGACCAATATGGCACCTTGTGTAATGAGGGGACTGATCAAGAAATCATTATAAACATTTTTGGACTCATATATTAGTGACCTGATTATGATGTAGAGAATCCATCACTGATCATGGGAATTTTATGGGTGAGAATCCTTGATACAGAGTGCAATGGATATTGGAAATAACGCAGATCGTGAGCTTAGCTGTGCTTCCTTTCCAGGTAGCATTTGCGTTGATGGGTGTCTTTGGCTATATATGGCCATCAATTTGTTCACATAACATATACCAGGAAATTATCAGTGATATTCATATTCCAGCTAATGTTATCCTCCTGGAACAGCAAGGCATTTTCTTTGCCTTTGGGGTTGTGCTTTTCCCACCACTTCCTTCCCTGGGATTTCTAGCAACAGAACTGATTGATGGTATTTGGAGGGCTTCAAAGAGGCCTTGGTAGCTAGGCTTCACTCACTGTTTGCTTATCTAAACTATCAAAGAAACAAAGCCAGGAAGCTGAGCACTGGAGGAGTCAATGACTGGCCCCCAAAATGAAGCTAAGAACTTTTTTCATGAGTTATGCCACAATAAACCGACTTGTCTTTAAAGTGCCACAAGTCTCTTTGCTGTTTTGCTGCAACAAACCAACATGGGCATTCTTTCTGGTGTTTGTTTTGTTTAGTTTAGTACAACAGAATAGATTTGCCTACGCACTGTCAGAGTTATATTGCCTAGCATCTTGTGCCTTGCTTCTCTTACACTTTGCCCCTGTATGGAAGCTTTTGTGTGATCAGGAATCCCGCTGGCTCAGAGACAGAGAGGGCCGGGCAGGCACACACAAGGACATTGGAGGCAGGCCCAGTGCATGTGGCCCCACCCCCTGCATGCAAGGCACCCCCTACATGCATGTAGAGGTCCTCCTCATGTAGCCAAAACTGCACCATCCATGTATGCATAAGAAGGCGGTATCAACATGCTTAGGGGAACTGAGCAGGGCTGGGCCTAGACATTTTGCTGCCGGAACGAAGGGCAAGATGGTGCCCCCCATCCCAATTCCCCATGCAGAATGGCCTGGCCATGGAACCTTAGTTCAACGTTGGCAATGGGGCAACATCCTCCACTGCACAGGAGGCAGCAGGCTAGCTGAAGGACTGCAAGGAGGACCATGTGGCACACAGAGTTCTGTCCTCCAACATCTCCCCACCACTCTTTGCCTGAGCTAGCTGTCTCACTCTGCCGAATGGTAGGATTGCCCTGTTGTGGCAGCGGGGGGCGTGGGCGTGCCAAAAATGGTTTCTGGCTCTGGCTTGGTACATAGTAATCCACCAAGCCTGTCACCATGGTAGCATGACAGCCCCCACCCCCCCCCTGGTCTGGTCCAAGACATTATGCTGCCTGAGAAGGAGCAGTGAATCCTCTCTCCCCCAGTCAAGGTGCAAAGTACCCAAGCCACCCATGTTACTTTGGCATCTGAGGCAGAAAATCCCAAGCACCTCTTCTCCCCGCTGGCAGTAGCAATACAACAATGACAATCTGAATAACCAACTATTTGCTGCCCTTTCATGACATCCAGAATCTGCTGCCTGAGGCAGCCACCTCACTCGGCCTAATGGTGCTGAGGGTCCATGCTTGAGGAATTCAGCCTTTGTGAATTCTGATAGGAACAACCTGATCCACACCACCTGCACTAATCCTGCCGATTGGAATCCTTTCAGATTTCACATGTCTCCAAATGTTGTGATCTAGCGGTTATAAATAAATAAACATTGAAATGCATTTAAAATGTGCATTTTTCAAAGAAAATACATTTTGAAATGCATATTTAATTATGTATTTAAATGCAAACATTTGTGTGGATTTTTAAAATCATGGATTAATGCAGAAATGGAATAGAACAAATGTATGAATGAACCCAAATGAAAGTCTCACATACCAGAAATGGACTGATCCATTCATCATTAGGGAAACTCCAAAGGTTTGCAGGAGTACAAAAAATGTTAGAAAACCCTAAGAGGGAAGAAAACACAAACAGTCCCATGAATACTTAGCACGATCAATGGGTGCAAAATGTTGACTGACTATTGAGGGGGGGAATGGCATGGAGTATCTTGGGAAATGGCATGGCTGGCTGGCTGGCTGGCACTGTGAAAAGAAGCACTCCTGGCCAAAGATTACCCAGTGAGCTTCATGGCAGAGTGGAGGCCAGGGCCGGTGCAAGGAAGTTTGGTGCAGTTTGGTGCCCTAGGCAAGATCAGATATTTAGCGCCCCCCTTCCCACCTGAGCTCTCCCTATTTCTGGCACCCCCTTTAGCCCTGCGCCCTAGGCAGCTGCCTAGTTGGCCTAATGGTAGCACTGGCCAGGGCCGGTGCTACCATTAGGCGAACTAGGCTGCTGCCTAGAGCGCCAGGCTAAATGGGGGCGCCAGAAACGCGGGGAAGGGGAGGCGAAAGAAGCACGCCCCTCCCTCTCTCTCCTCCACCTCAGGGCTCCGTCTCCAAGCTGGCGCTGCTGAAGCTTCAGGCAGGCTCCTCCTCACAACCAGCATCAAAAGAGGCAGAGAAGGCGACAGGCTGGAGGAGGCGGAGGCGGGCAGGGGCCAATGATGGGAGGCTGGTGGGCGAAGGGAAGGATGCACCTGCAAACACCTCCTTCGCCTTCCCGGGCTGGGGCCAATGATGGGAGGCTGGTGGGCAAAATCTCCCCTTCCTTCCAGCCAGTCTAATTTTTCTTCCTTCCTCTTAATCTGTTTTGTCTTTTCCCCTTCTCCAATGGTCTACTTCAGTTCATTTTGTGTTCCTCTTTCTTTCTGTCTTTCTTTCTTTCCTTTTTCATCAGTCTCCCCCCCTCTTCCCCCCTTAATCTTTTTTAAAAATAATCTTTCTGTGGTTTCCTTTCTCTTTCGCACACTGCTTTCCTCTTCCTTTCCTCCCTTCTTTCGCTGCCTCCCCCCTCTTCCTTCCTTCCTTTCGCCCCCCCTCCTTCACCCACGCTCCAAAACGGCTCCGGATCAGCCGGGGTGCCTCGCTTTGCCTCCAGCAGTTCCAGCTGTGCTTAACCATACAGGTCTACTCCAAAGTAAGCTCCGAGGGAGCTGGAGGGAGGGAGAGCTCAAGTGGGAAGGGGGGCGCGCTAAATATCTGATTTTGCCTAGGGCGCCAAACTGTCTTGCACCAGTCCTGGCCTGGCCCTGGTGGAGGCTTAAATCTGGGTCTCCTCAATCCTAGTCTGACACTCTAACACAGGGATGGGCAATTTGTGGCCCTCCAGATATTTTGACCTACAACTCCCATCGTCCCTCCCACTGGCTATCCTGGCAAGGGCTGATGGGAGTTATAGGCCCAATCATCATCATCATCATCTGGAGGGCCACAAGTTGCCCTCCCAATTACACCACAGTAGTTCATAAACCAGTGAGGTGCTACCTTAAATTCATGCTTGGTGTTAGAATGTCAAAATACACCAAGAACTGCCATGACAAACATATTCCTTTAACACAAATACATTGGGCTGGATCCAGCATTGTGATACTGCAAGCGGAGGCTACTGGTTGTGGATCGGGACTTTCACATCTGCTCCCCTTCCCTGCAGTCCCCTGTGTGCCCTTCAAATCTGCTCCGGAGGATTCGGAGACCTTGCAGTGGGGGAGGAAAGGATGCGGAAGTCCTATTCTGCAAGCGGCAGCAGCCTCCACTTGTGGTATCACAATGCTGGATCCAGCCCTTGCAGCGCAATCCAATACATGTTCACTCAGAAGTAATTCCTATTGAGTTCAATGGGACTTATTCCCAGGTGAGTGGTTATAGCAATGCAGTCTTATTTTTTAGCTTCACCTTTTCTCATATGAGGGGGGGGGGGAGAGACTAGTATCAAACAATGTTGATTATATTTTGCAGAGTAAATTAGAATTGGTATCTAAACTCTCAAAGTTCTCGAGGGTTTGAATGACTGATTTTCTTGGTCTTTCTGGATGCTTGAAGCACACTTCCTTTATGCATGTGAAAAGAATCTTGCATCCATAAACACAAACACAGAATGTGTAATAATGGCTTCATTATATTTAGCATTATTGTTCCATATACAGTTGAGCCCTGACGCAAGTTACATAACTGGGCTGTTAATGCTTTTTATACATTGGTGGATCTAAAATTAAAAAAAGGGAATTATTCTCCCAATGCTCAACTCTAATCCCCATCTGTCTGTGTTTTTAATTTTCTGCACTTGCAAAGCTCCTCTGATCAAAAGGTCTTGAACAGATCCCAGATTTTCCAATCTAGGGTGCTTATGTAACCAAAAATATAATGGTAGCTTTTCCCGGTGGGGTGGGGTGGGGGGGGTGGGGTGGGGTGGGGTGGGGGGGTGATTAAGCATATATTTTCAGTTTGTCTCATTTTCTTGGTTCCAAGAATGCTATAAATAGAAAGCAGCTTGACTTCACTCCATTGTATTAACATGACAGGCAACATTTGTAAGGTTTTTTAAAAAGAGGCACAAGGGAGACGGCCTGAGGCTTGGCGACAAGCCAATATGGTAAAGCCTAAAGGAACAGGATGAGCTAAATAAAACTCACCTTTACTTTTAGATCAGGAAAAGTTAACTATCTTAATCCATTCACAAAAATGAAGGTCAGGAAAAAGATTGCGTCTCTCTCTCTCTCTCTCTCTCTCTCTCTCTCTCTCACTCAAAAATACACCCCAACTGGGTTCAGACAACATGATAACCCACAGTCAAGGGTTAAGTATGGGTTGAGTGTGTGAGTTGTTGTTGAACCATGGGTTATTGTGTTGTCTGAACCCAGCCGAGATAACAAACCATGGTGAACAACCCACAGTTCACAACCCAACAACAAACCATGGGTTCTCTTCATGGATTGTTTGTGGTTAACAAGTCAGTTTGTTAGCGCAGCTGGGTTCAGACAACACGATAACCCATGTTTCTTTCAACAACAACCCACGGCTCAACAACAACCTACACTCAACCCATACTCAACCCTTGAATGTGGGTTATTGTGTTGTCTGAACCCAGTTGGGGTGTATCTTTGAGTGAGAGAGAGAGAGACGCAATCTTTTTCCTGACCTTCATTTTTGTGAATGGATTAAGATGGTTGTTAACTTTTCCTGATCTAACCCAGTCAGTCCCTCTCCCTCTCCCTCTCCCTCTCTCACACACACACACTTTTGAGTTTGCCTGTTGATAACTTTGCCATGTGTTAGTTAATCTTTGGGAAGTGAAATCCATTTTTATCCTTTCTTTACCAGTACATCAACAGCAAGACCTCTCCCATCTCTTCCAGACGGCAGTAACGCTTTCAGCTTCTGAAGGACCACCTTATGGCACTTCCAGAGGCACAGAACTTGAATTTCGAATTGACACATCTGATGCCCACAACATCTTTTGCTTAGATTATACTAAAATTGTTATGTCCTTGCTTTATTGATTAGAACTGAATCATGTTTACTGACATATTTTCTGAATGGCTATTGCTGTTTTTTTGTGTATTGTCCGCCAGTTTGAGCACACTTATCTGTGGGAAAATGGTATATAAATTAACATCTCACCTAAACCTAATCCTCCAGGGGATGTGCTGCAATAGTCACTGCTAATCCAAATACTAATAGCATCAGAACGGGTAGCATAGCAGTTGTAGTGCAATCCTCCTAGTAAGGATGGCATTAAATCTTTATTAAGTAGGTACCTTTTCTCTGAGGTTCTTCCAACTCCAATTCCTATTCTTCCGTTGCAGAGTAAGCTTCCATCTTGAAGCATCTTGATCCTGAGCATAGGCAAATGGATGCTTTTTACTTTATCACTGTTGACTGAACTTTTCTTACAAACATTGGGTTGGATCCAGAGCCACTGAAATCAATGGCAATTAAAGTTAGCTATGACTAACTTAGATCCCACTGATTTCAATGGGTCTGCTACTCTAAGTATGACTAAGTGTCCATCCAACCCAATGGGCACAAGTAGTGTTGGTACATCAGTTGGTCTTGCATATAATAAGACAGAATCCAGCATTCATCTGCACAAAACAGGAGAAAATGCTAGTGCAGTGAAACACAGTGGGCGCGTTCACACATCACAACCCACCTTGACAATAAGCTACGGCGGGTTGGTTGTCATGTGAACAACCCACGGTGAGCCCCAACAGATGATCAGGCTCACTGTGGATTGTTGGCCCCCTCCTCCCCCCTCGGTCGTCCTGCGGGTATACCAGGGGCACCATGGGATAAACGAGTCGTTCCCCTGCTCCCCGCCACTGCCGCAAACCATTTTGGGCTCACTGTGGCTTTCCCCCCCTTTCCCCTTGTTTGTTTGTTTATTGAGATTGCAAGGCTTCCGCGATCCCCGTTTTGACAGCTATGAGCAGTCCCTTTAAAGTGCCCCAGCGGCACTTTGAAAGGGCTGCCCATGGTTGCCAAACATTAAAAAAAAATTTTACACACACACACACACACGTACGTTATTTATTTATTTATTTGCTGTTAGAGAACAAGTGCACAGCAGTAGCCTTGTTGTAGCCACTATGTAGCATCAGCAGATTCTACAGGATGAGCTTCGGCACAGGCTTTAGAAGATGGTTTGCTTGAGCTGGACTGTTAAGTATGGCCACACACTCCTCTTTCCAAGATCCTCAACATGAAATCTTTGACAAGCACTAAATTTAAACAGTTCTGTTCTGCCTAGAACTTAAAAAGCAAATAAACCCACCTAAGCATGCATACAACACCCCCAGGAAATAATTAAGCTGAGGGCAAGACATCAATCCGGCTTCAGGAAAGAAAAATAAATGTTACTAGTTGATCTTTTGGATGGGAATGAAAGATGCCTTAGTGCAGACAGCTGATGTCTGTCTGGAGTTTGCATTTTTGAGAGAGAGATTTATCACTGATGCCACTGAATGTCAGCAGCAGGATTCACACTTTCTCACATTTTAGCCTTTTGGTGAAGTCCTGAAAGGAGGCGGTTGTTAAACCACTGGGAATCAATAGACTTCACTGGTTTCCTGCCCTCCCCCCCCACCCCATGTCAAATGTCACTGTTCTAAGTGGCAAGCACCTGGTTTATAAATAACTCCAGATAGAGTTACTTCCTGACCTTCATTTCTCAGCTCTGGAAAATCTAGTCTGGGGCCAATGAAAAACCATCACCATACTGGCTGAACAAATAATCTCTGTGTTACAGACTCCAATCCCAACACATCCCTGATAACGAGGGCTTTCTATAGAGAACCAGAATGTTTACATTGGCTCTGTACAGCCTCTTTGATCAGCCAATGCTACCACGTGTAACCAATAGGTATGGAGTGCTTCTTCATGAAAGACAGCTTTTGAAAGAGTAATCTCAAAACTGCTATTCACCCATTCCTGGTGCCTTTAAAAAAAATGGTGAATCTGAAGGTTTTTCATCTTCATCCCTACGCAGTCAGGATAACCTGCTAAATTAAGAGAATGGGGGGGGATCCCCAAAAATCGGGGGAGGGCCCTTCCACAAGCAAAGCCCTTCCTCTCAAAGAAGGCAGATCCTGGATCCAACCCGCTGAATTTTATTTCGAATGCAGGAAAATTAGAACAAATTGTGTCTGTGGACCAACCCCCCCCCCTTACAGCACAATCCTATGTGTATTTAGACAGAAAAAAATTTCCTAGAACTCCCAGCATGCCCCAGGACTTTTTTCTGTCTAAACACACATAGGATTGTGCACTTAATTGTTCATTCAGAAGTAAGTTCCATTTAGTTCAATGGGACTTACTCCCAGGTGTGTGCTGCAGCCAAAAGCCTTTCCTCCAGAAGTTGTTATTCTCATTGACACAGAAGAGAATGCATGAGAGAACATGTGTTTAGATAGCTGATTATATAAACTAAGAATCTGTCTGAAATTAATCAGTCTATCTGAACTCAATCATCTAATGCTACATATTACATAGAAGGAACAGCTATGGCAAATCTGTACACATCACCTGTGCGATATAAAAATGTTCACATGGAATCCAAAAACAACAGCTGGCAAAATGTTCTGGTTACTTATGCTCCAAAATGAAGCTGGCAGAGACCCAACCTCATTTATCTTGCGTGGCGCTAGGGGCTGAAAAAACCCAGTGAGCTGAAATGGAGCAAAATGTGACCGTTCAAAATTCACTTAGAACTTGGACATGACATTGACTGACAACCTGGTTGTTGAATGCACAGGCTGGAAGAAAGGCCAGTCATCTGGGTTTGTGTTGTTTTTTTTTCTGGAGTGAATGCTCCTAGAACAAACACACACACATTGCTTTAATATATACTTTCACATTCCCTTTTATACTCCCACAAACATTCCTGTTGACAATCTACATCAGTAGAACGTTCGGTGGAATGCAAACAGAAGATGACAAGGCAGCCAGCGGTTAAATATTCATGGCTCTTTATAGTGCGCAGCAGTGATTCTGAAAGCAAAATAAACTGCTCATTGTGTTGACTTTGTACTATTTTTTGAAGGCAAAATAAGGCCTGAAGAAGGGGAAATACAAAGGGGATACAGTGATCTCGCGTTGATAGAACAGTCTGTAGAAAATGAGGCTAGCAGTACCTTCTTAATATGAAGCACTCTTTGATGTGGGAGCTATTCTCTCTCTTGCAGTGCAATCCTACGTACTCAGAAGTAAGCCCCACTGAATTCAGGTGCACTTACCTCCAGGTAAATATGTATAGGATTGCAGCAGCATCAACTAGAAATAAGCACATCATACCTAAATACCAATAGTAACGCTTCGTTTATTAACTCATTCCAGTTATCCCCATAGTTTACAGCAGCTGCCTTTGCAATGTTCCCTTTGTTTATTAGATTATTTCACCCACTGGTGAGAACCACTTTGCCATTCCTATGGATGGGGAGATTGACATAACTCTTTGGGACCATTTGCACTGTGACATATTTCATGAGATGCTCCAAGCTGATGGGAACTCATGCATGATCTTTCCGCATTGACTAACATGATCAAACTACAAAACTATCACTGAAGACATTTATAGTGGCAGGAGCTAGTCCTGCAATAACATTCTAGGTAAAGTTATAATCTGAAGGAAAAAACAACACATATTGGCAAAAGAAGGCTTCAACTGATTACTGCACTGCACAACTGAAATGCATCAAATTAATGATTGGCTCGAGGCTGCACTGATATGATAAACTCTTATAAAGTGCAAGTATCTGAAAGGTAACAGGGATGTTAATGTGTCATGTTCATATATATTTTTATAATGCTTTTCGGACAAAGACCCTCAAAGCAGCATCAAAGAACACAGAGCATTAAAAAAAAACACCCCACCATAATTAAAATTTAAATTTAAAAAGCCAGCAAAAATATCATCAATACATTTATATCCAGAAGGCAAGGTTGGGGGGACTCTTGCTTGACTCTGTCATTTGCATATGGTGTCACTCAGGGATCAGTTCTATCTCCCGTGTTGTTTAACATGTACATGGAGCCTCTAGGAGAGATCACCCAGGGCTTTGGAGTGCAGTGTCAGCAATATGTTGATAATTTGTGAGTCTATTTCACCTTTTCATTCAATATCAAGGAAGTTATTGGGGTTCTGGCCTGGTGCCTGGAGGCAATAATGGGCTGGATGAAGGCTAATAAACTGATGTTTAATCCAGATAAAACAGAGATGATCCCAGTCAGGAGGGAGGCAGACTGGAATAGAGATACAGCCTGGTTTGGATGGGGTAGTTAGTACTTCCTTGGAAGAACCAGCTTTTCAGTCTCCATGTACTCCTGGGTTCGCCATCGCACCTGGATGGCCAGGTGGTGGTGGCAGCCAGAAGCATCTTTGCCCAGCTTTGGTTGGTGCACCAGTTTCTGAGAAAGTCAGATCTGGTCATAATAGCACACTTGCCTTACATCAGTATTGAAGTATTAGTATTAGTATTAGTATTATGCAGTCTGCATGGGGGCAGAGGGGGACCTTCGAAGAGTCTTCAGAAACATCAGTTACTCTAGAATGTGGCAGGAAGGATGTTAACTGCACGCTCATCCACAGGAGGACGTTGCACCCTCCTGCAGTACCTGCTCTGGTTGCCACTTAAGGTCTCAGGACATAGAATCATTGAATAGTAGAGTTGGAAGGGGCCTACAAGGTCATCGAGTCCAACCCCCTGCTCAATGCAGGAATCCAAGTCAAAGCATCCCTGACAGATGGCTGTCCAGCTGCACCTTGAATGTATCCAGAGTGGGAGAGCCCACTACCTCCCTAGGTAGTTGGTTCCATTGTCCGTATTGCTCTAACAGTCAGGAAGTTTTTCCTGATGTTCAGGCAGAATCTGGCTTCCTGTAACTTGAGCCCATTATTCCGTGTCCTGCAAACTGGGATGATCGAGAAGAGATCCTGGCCCTCCTCTGTGTGACAACCCTTCAAGTACTGAACTGGAAGAGTGCTATCATATCTCCCCTCAGTCTCCTCTTCTGAAAGCTAAACATGCCCAGTTCTTTCAGTCTCTCCTCACAGGGCCTTGTTTCCAGTCCCTTTATCATCCTTGTTGCCCTCCTCTGAACCTTTTCCAGTTTGTCTGCATCCTTCTTAAAGTGTGGTGCCCAGAACTGGATGCAGTACTCAAGATGAGGCCTAACCAATGCTGAGTAGAGGGGAACTAGTACTTAATTCAATTTGAAAGCTATACTTCTTAATGCAACCCAAAATAACATTTGCCTTTTTTGTAGCCACATCACATTGCTGGCTCATATTCAGCTTGTGGTCTACAATAATTCCAAGATCCTTCTTGCTAGTAGTATTGTTGAGCCAAGTATCCCCCATCCTGTAACTGTGCATTTGGTTTCTTTTTCCTAGGTGCAGCACTTGGCATTTATCCCTGTTAAATTTCATTCTGTTGTTTTAAGCCCAGCGCTCCAGCCTATCAAGATCACTTTGAATTTTGTTTCTGTCTTCCAGGGTATTAGCTATTCCACCCAATTTTGTGTCATCTGCAAATTTGATAAGCATTCCCTGCACCTCCTCATCCAAGTCATTAATAAAAATGTTGAAGAGCACTGGGCCCAGGAACGAGCCTTGTGGTACCCTGCTCATTACCTCTCCCCAGTTTGAGAAGGAACCACTGATAAGCACTCTTTGAGTCCGATTCTGTAGCCAGCTATGGATCCACCTGATAGTTATTTCATCCAGCCCACTTTTAGCTAGCTTGCTAATCAGGATATCATGAGGCACTTTGTCGAAAGCTTTGCTGAAGTCTAGATATATTATGTCCACAGCATTCCCACAGTCCACAAGGGAGGTTACCCAATCAAAAAATGAGATCAGATTAGTCTGGCAGGATTTGTTCTTGACAAATCCATGCTGGCTTCTAGTAATCACTGCATTGTTTTCAAGGTGCTTACAGACTAACTTTTATAATCTGCTCCAAAATTTTCCCCGGGATTGATGTCAGACTGACTGGCCTATAGTTCCCAGGTTCCTCCTTCTTGCCCTTTTTGAAGATGGGAACAACATTTGCCCTCCTCCAGTCATCTGGCACTTCACCTGTCCTTTATGATTTCTCAAAGATAATAGACAGTGGTTCTGAGAGTTCTTGTGCCAGTTCCTTCATTACTCTAGGATGCAGTTCATCAAGCCCTGGAGATTTGAACTCATTCAAAGTAATTACGTAGGTATTCCTTGAGCATTTGCCTATCAATCTCAAGCTGCAATCCTGCCCCTTCAGTCTGCACTTCAGGTTTGCCAGGGGGGTCATAGACCCTCTTTTGGGAGAAGACCAAGCCGAAGTAGGAATTGAACACTTCTGCCTTTTCTTTGTCTTCTGTTATCAATTTGCCATCCTCATTGCGTAGTTGAACCACCAGTTCTTTCTTCTGTCTTTTACTGTGCATGTATCTGAAGAAAGCTTTTTTGTTGCTTTTAGCATTCCTCGCTAACCTTAGCTCATTCTCAGCTTTAGCCTTCCTGATACCATCCCTGCAATTCTGTGCTACCTGCCTGTACTCTTCCCTTGTAGCCCGGCCTTCCTTCCACTTCCTATATGTGTCCTTTTTTGTTTTCAGGTCATCTCTGTCTGAGCTTTTTCTGAAGTCACATTGGCTTCTTCTGTTGTCCTCTACCTTTTTTCCTTGTTCGAATTGTTTGTAATTGTGCCTTTAGAATTTCCTTTTTTTTTTAAACTCCCACCCATCTTGTACTCCTTTTCTCATTAGAGTTGCTGCTTACCATAGGACCTTACTTATCATTGTTCTGAGTTTATTAAAATTGGCTTTCCTAAAAACCAGGGGTACGTGTTTGGCTACACTCAGCTTTTGCTTCCTTTAGAATCAAGAACTCAAGTATAACATGGCCACTTTCCCCCAGAGTTCCCGAAACTGCCACTTTATCCACTAAGTTGTCTCTGTTGGTTAGAATCAGGTGCATAAGCCTTTGTCCATTGTTACTCCCAAGTTTACATCTCCCTCCCCTGTAGGATTCAGTTTAAAGACCTCCTGATGAAGTTCTTCATGCTGTGACCAAACACATTCTTCCCAGTCCTTGTGAGGTGCAACCCATCCCTTGCTAGCAGTCCATCTTCCAGAAAGTGTAGCCCGTGGTCCCAGAATCCAAATATTTCGCGTTGGCACCACCATCGTAGCCAGTCATTCACCCAGAGTATTTTTCCTTCCCTTTCTATTCCTCTTCTAAGTACCGGTACTGGAAGGATGGATGAGAAAACTATCTGGGCCCCAACGTTCTTGAGTTTCCTTCCCAAATCTTCAAAGTCTGACGTGATTTCTTCATAGCTCTGCTTGGCGGTATCTTTTGCTCCCACATGGATGAGAAGAAAGGGATACGTGTCAGTGGGCTTGATGAGCGTTGGCAACCCTTCACATCTTTAATCCATCCTCCAGGGAGATAGCACACCTGGCGACTCCATGGGTCTTTGCAACATACTTCAGTTTCTATTCCACGCAAGAGAGAGTCTCCCACAACTACTACTCTTCTCTTCTTCGTGTTGTAGGCCTTGATTTCATTGCCTCCGCTTGTCTGACCTTCAGCCTCTTGCTTGTTGTTGCATGGGGTGCTCTGTAATTCTTCCTCTGCAGGCTGTCCTCCAGTCTCATCCTCAAGTACCTGAAAGCAGTTCCATAGATCCGCTGCTTCCACTGGTGCAAAATGTCTTCTAGTTCTTCTGCTCCTAATTGGCACCCTTTTCCAGGGAGTTTCCTCTACTTCATTGTTCCTCACCTGAGCATTCTCCTTTTCTGCCTCAGCTTGCTGTTGCTCTTCTGGCTCCTGTACTTCACTTTGCTGTTGTAGTTCCACCGTTCTATCCAGGAACTCTTCATTTTCTCTTATTCCCTTGAGGGTTGACACTCGTGTTTGGGAGTACCTTTGAAGCAGTACATAGCTTGGGCCCAGGATGTCAGACGGGCCGTCGCCTCCCATACCAACCTGCCCATTCCCTAAGATCAGGCGGAAAAGCCCTTCTCCATGCCCCATCTAAGGGGAAGGTGCAGTGGATAGTGACAAAAGATAGGACCTTCTCTGTGGCTGCACCAATATAATGGAACAGGGCCAGCACCAGACCTCTGGGTACCCTCAGGCATGGTGCTGCTAAAGGTCCCCTCCCCCCCTGCTTTTGCCGCCACCACCTGCTCCCTCTCACCACTGCCACTGCCTCCCCCAGCCCCCTCCTGCCACTGCCTCCCCCCTCCCGCTACCTTTCCCTCCCCCTCCTGCTGCCCCTGCCCACCCCCTCCCACCCCTCAGAAGCAGCTGCCTGTCCTCTGGAGCAGCTGCCCATCCTCTGTTTAGCCAGAGCTAAAAGAGGATGGGCAGCTGCTCTGAGAGGTGTCCCAGCAGATTGCCCGCAGGCATTCTCCTGGCTCTGAGGAAGAACCCCAGTCTCCACAATGCCTGACTCTGAGGAAGGACCACATCAGAGCCAGGTATTTGTTGGTGGGCAGCAGCAAGTGGAGGGAGCGGCGAGCGGAGGGGACGGGTAGAGGCAGATGGAGGCGGAGGGAAGAGGTGAGTGGAGGGGCAGGCGGCAGGGAGGAAGGGGGGGGCTTCTGCAGCACCATGCCAGCTGGTGCCGGCCCTGCCCCTGAACACTCTGCTTTAACCCCCACCCCACCCCTGAAAGCTGGCTGATGCATCTTGCATGAATAGCTTCTGTTTTAAGTGAGGTAGATTGGCAGGGAGGGCATTTTATCTGGTGCTGTGTTGTTACTAGTGCTGCCGTGCTGTTCTTTAAAATAATTGTAAGTTGTATTTTGATTATTTAAGCATGGAGTGTATCTTACAGCGATTTTATTGAACTGTTTTTACAAACGGATGTTTTGAAAGCCATCCTGAGGACCCATTTTGGGGGCATTTTGCATATATAAAGCATAATAACACAGAGACATACATACATGGCAGCCCTGGATACCACCTCCTGGGTCCTAATGATTCTATGCCCACAAAACCCAAGGCAGCAGCTGCTGCTTCTTTTTGCAAAGATGATGCTCGTCTGACAGGCACATCTTTTGCTACAGTAGCCCCTTGTATATATAATTCTGACCTTGGTCCCTCCTATACCAAGGGGTTTTGACCAGACATTGCTTCTTGAGACTTGGCCTGGCCTGGCCTGCTTCTGACCTGGCCCATGTTTTTGGTTGTGACTGCAAACCACCTGTCTCCATGACCAGAGACTGCACTGTGACATGCAATTATATAATTCATTTACTGACAGTTTGGTTATGTGTGTGTGTGTGTGTGTGTGTGTGTGTGTTTAAACCCTCCTCAGAGGCTGTGATTAAGAGAGGGAAGAGAGGGAAGACTGCTTTACCCTTTCTCTTTCTACCACTTGTTCACTCAAAATCAGACCTTCACACTGCTTTCCCTCCCACAAGTGGAAAAATATACAGGGTCCTTATATATTTCCCCATGGAAAGGAAAGCAGTTTTGGGGAGATTTTGAGTGGACAAATGGCAGGGAGGAGGTAGGGGTAAGCACCTCTCCTCCATCACCCAAACACACACTGCTCTTCTTGCTCTTGACCAGAGCCTCTGAGACTGTTTTTCACTAAAGAAAGAGTCATCAAGAGGAAAGATTCACATAACTGCGTGTTACGAGTGATTTGGCCCTAAGAATGTTATGAGAACAATATATTTCATTGTTAAGAAGCAGACAAATTTATGACTAGACCTGCAAGTTGGTCTCGCTGTGCATTAGACAACTGGACCAGGCTCATGGAAGGCGTCCAGCCAGTGTTTTTCATTACATACATAGCTCATGGAGCTTGCGTTTTATTCCTTGATGCATGGCCTTATATGTTTAATGCAGAACATCTCCTCATGTGTTAAACCAAAAATACACTTGGCTATACTGCATAAGTAGTAAATCTGGTAGCTCAGCCATATATGAACAAGGTATAAAATATTGGTAGGACAGCATCATCATATTCCATAGCTTAAATAATTTCAAATAGCAGAGACCTCTGAAAAACTACATTGAGACCCATAGCTCATCTAAAAATATGTTGTCACTAGTTCAATTTTCAACAACAGTGGCCTGGCAGACACGGCTGGGATTTTCCCTCTGCTAGTATGCCGAAATAAAAGTTGGCAGAGCAATTCTGTAGGTTTTACTACAAGTACAGGAATTGAGCAATACGTTGGGAGGGCCATGGAAATATTTATATGTTTGACCTTTAAAACAATTTAGGATGCAGATACTATCCTGTCTCAAAATTGCACCATATGCTGGTGTCACAGTCTTACTGTGCTAACAGACCGTGTAGATATCAATGTCGGTGTTTTTAAACCCTTTAAACGTGGGTTTCACCGACACCGAGAGCCAGTGTGGCACAGTGGTGAGAGTGTTGAACTGGGACTTGGGAGATCTGCTCAGCCCTGAAACTCACTGGGTGACTTTGGGCCAGTCACTGACTCTCAGCCTAACCTACCTCACAGGGTTGTTGTGAGGATAAAATGGAGAGGAGGAGGAGGATTATGTAAGCCGTCTTGGGTTCCTTGCAGGAAAAAAAGCGGGGTATAAATATAATAATAAATTGTGGAGAAAGCCAACCTAAAACCCCTTTCTAACACACACACACTCACCAAGGTGGGGGGAAGGAGACCCAGGGGGGGAGGAGACAGCCAGTCTCCACAGAGACCAAAGGGGACAAACAACATCTGCATAGAATCACCCCAGGGGGGAAGGCAGGAAGCATCCCCAGGTTCGTCAATGCTCTCGTATATCAGCCCCATCTACATAAGACTTGAATACCTCGCCAGAGCAGACACTTCGGCACCCATAAGAAAGGACCATTCAACACCACAGGATGGGACCATTAAGCAAGTGGCTTCAAAGGGACCCCACCCCACAGGGGGAAGGCGTCACCCCACCTCACCCAAAAGGCCGCCCCTCAGGGAGGGTGGCAACCCACCTGATTGGCAACCCACCTGATTACGGAGGGAGGGGCTACCTGAAACCCAAGGTATAAAACACCCTGCGCAAGGGAACTGAGTTGTTGGACCTGATCAGCAATCTTGCCCCATGCTTGGGGTAAGGGAACGAAGGATCGGCAACCCCGGGTAGCAGAACCCGGCGCGCTCCAGCTAGCTGAAATCACTGACCGCTTGGGTTGACCGGATCCGGGAAAACAAGCTGGAATCACTGGCCGCTTGGTTTGACCGGATCCCCGGGAAACCAAGCTGAAATCACTCACAAGCCGCTTGGGTAGACCGGACCTCCGCCGGGAACCCAGCTAGCCGCTTGGGTAGACCGGACCTCCGCCGGGAACCCAGCTAGCAGCGTGCGGTTGACCGGGCCTCTGCTGGAGCCCGAGCTGAACTAACTAGCTGAGAGCCCTGAAATCACGGTGTCCTTGAGACCTCTTGCTTGCTACTTTGTACCGTACTGATAAGCTGTATTGCTGGCGTGTGTCTGGGTTTGTGAAGGTAATTTTGTAAATAAACTTGTTTTATAAAAGATACTTTTGTGGCTATAAGTTATCTCCTTTGTTCTGGGCTAAGGGTGATAGTCGCTGGGGACCTCGGAGAAGGCCCGCCCCAGGACTCGCTACCCCCTTAGCATTGAACCCGCGCAGAAGACCAGGTTGTCGGTCTTCCACTTAAATAAATAAAATAAATTACCCAGGGTCAACAATGGACAGGCCTGTTTGCATACCACACCAACAACCAGGGATGTTGAAGAGTCCTTGGTCTCGAGTCAAGTCCTTGGTCCAAAATGGTGACTCACAAGTCACAAGTCACTCCCAAAACTGACTCCACGAGTCCCTATTAAAATCAATGGGGGTTTTCCCCAACAAAATAAGGCTATTTCAGATGTGTGGCTTAAATAAATTCTAGGCACAAGTGTGCCTTTTTATTTCAAAACTCTGCAACTGATTTTGGCAAGAACAGACCAGGCAGACAAACCCAAAATAACCAGACAGGCAGAGGAGGCAGGGAACCCCAAAACAGGCAGGCAGAGGCCTTTGTCTTGGACAATTCAAACTGTGGAACTGGTTAAGAAGAGACCAGGCAGGCAGAGGAGGCTGGGAACCCCAAACAGGCAGGCAGAGGCAGCCAAACCCAAAATGTCTGAAAGGTTGCATTTTAGGGAAATGATTTTAAAAAATAAACTTGCTGTACTTCCTAAAACCTATCCATGTTGCATTTGAGGAACACGAGTCCTTGGTCTCGAGTCGAGTCTCGAGTCCCATTAAAAATATTGGGACTCGAGTCAGTGGGGGGGGGGGGACTCAGTCCGACTCACGAGTCGAGTCCTCGAGTCCGAGTCCCCATCCCTGCCAACAACCACCCTGGCCAGGTTCACCCAACACAGTGCACCCTAACAATGGCATGCATGTTAAAAATGTCGGCCAGCACGTGATGACAAGCCCCATGGGCAAATTAACTTATGGTGGCTTCTCATGACGTGCAAACCAAGTCAATGTTTATTTGAGGAACATTGCAAACAAATTCACAGTAAACTGAAGTCTGGGGGTATATGTGATTAGAACTATAATCTCCTAAACCCATTCGCGCCCAGCTAATTCCCTCCACCCTCCACCCTTTTCTCTCTCCCATTTCTCTCCACCCTTTTCTCTCTCTCTCTTCATCAGCAAGTGCAAGTTAACCCTTTGGTGATGCCATCTATCCAGCTTGGCGGGGCAATACTGGAAAATGTCAATCACTTTCTTTATCTTGGCAGCTATCTTTCTGTTACAGCTAACATTGACACTGAAATCCAGCATCGTTTGAGCTCTGCAAGTGCCGCATTTTCTCAAATGAAACAGAGTGTTCGAGGATCGGGATATCTGTAAGGAGACCAAAACATTGGTTTATGAAGCCATTGTGTTACCAACTTTATTGTATGCCTGCAAAACATGGACTATCTATAAATGTCATTTCCACCTCCTTGAAAGATTTCATCAATGTTGCCTCTGGAAAATCCTGCTAATTACTTGGGTAGATAGGCGAACAAATGTCAGTGTACTAGAAGAAGCAAAGACTACTAGCGTTGAAAAAAATGATCCTTCAACGCCAACTTCAGTGGACCGGTCATGTTGTTCGAATGCCTGACAGCCGTCTCCCAAAGCAATTACTTTATTCCCAACTCAAGGATGGAAAGCGGAATATCGGAGGTCAGTATAAGAAGTTTAAAGATGTTCTTAAGACTAATCTAAAAAAAGGCAATATAAACATCGAAAATTGGGAAGCTCTGGCCCATGAACGATCTAAATGGAGGTTGGCCTTTCACAAAGATTCCATGGACTTTGAAGAAGCCCGAGTGCAAGGTGAAAGGGAGAAACGTGCTAAGCGAAAAGCACGTCAAACAAATCCTTTACAGGACCATCTTCCATCTGGTAACCTGTGTCCTCACTGTGGGAAGCTGTGTGGATCTAGAATTGGCCTCCACAGTCACTTACGGACCCATCACTAGAGTCTACACAATTTTTTAGAATTTCCTCCTTTTATAATTTTCTTTTTGTAATTTTATCCTGGAAGACAATCTTACTCGGTCACGAGTGATCGCCTACTACTACTAACTGATCTCTCCCACTTTCTTAACGTCCATGCTCGGAGCGATCTCCTCCCTCACCTCACCTCCAAACACAAACCCCAGACATGGTCCATTAATTCAGTGTGTCCCTACAGCTTACCTGTAACTTCTAACTCTTGCTCTCTAAGTTTCTATTATGAAGCTACAGATTTAGGAGTACACAAGGGGAGTTATTTAATCTGCTTACCTCCACATGTGAGCAGGGAGTGGGGCTGTGCCATGTAGTGTTGCCACCAACATCTTGGACGTGACATTGCCCGCCCCCCTTTGCAGGCATTCATGCAGAGAGCACCAACATCTGGAGGTGGGAGGCTCACATGTGTAGAGCTGTCTGTGAGTAGGCCTCCCGCCTCCAGACATTCACGCTTTATGAATGAATGCTGGTTGTGTGTGTGACATCACATCTGTAACAGTGTGGGGCAGAGCTACGCAATGCAGCCCTGCTCCCACTCATATGTGGATGTAAGTGGGTGATATGCCTGAATTGCAAAGGCCCCATGAACAGCTACACATGTACGGGGCTGGAAGAGGCCATAAATCCTATTACAAATGGAACAGCCCTTGGGCACTGTATCGGTGCCTGCCTGAGCAAAGATTATTATCCACCATTTTATATCCAAGGGTCCAAACCCACCCATCCCTCTCCTGGCATCAAGGATGACTCTAGTAAACTGATTCACTCGTATAGGCACAAGGGAGGGCATCTTGGGGCTGGCCATGGGATGAGCCCCAGGTTGCTCAAGTAGGTGCATGAGGAACCCCATTGAGTTTAATCAGAGCTCTGTTGCTCTCCGCCCCCCACTGAGTGCACGCACACACACATACACACACATACCAGCAGCACATGAAGGCGGTCTGGGGAATGGAAGGTCTGTGCATCCCTCTGGTGTCCCACACCAGCCCTCTGCCTCCATCTGGTCAAGTTACATGAGCTTTGAGGTGTGGTCTACCAGGAACTGACCTACGATGCTACAGGCCTCCACTGGTAAGGAAGAAAGTCATTTGGAGGTATACCAAGCATTATGTCTAGTTAGTTCAGAGGGACTTTGATCAGGGGGCTGGGGTTGCCAATCCTTACTATGCAGAGGATACTGCATTATGCTTTGCACTAGAAACGATACCAGGGCTAGCAAAAGAAAGGGCTCGGATGATATGAAGGAACCTTTCCCAACCTAGTGCCCTCCAGATGTTTTGGACTTCAATTCTCATCAGCCCCAGCCAGCTCGGTCAATGGTAAGGAATGCTGGGAGTTGCAGTTCTAAACATCTGGAAGGCACCAGGTTGGGGAAGGCTTATATAATGCCTTGACAGCCTAGAAGATAAAAAATATGTACCATCACATGCTCTGGAGACCTAAAATCAAATGTACAATTGTGATGTGCCCTTCAGTACCTAGGTCCATAAACAGCTCCATTGTTAATAGTTCAAGCAACTGGGGTTGGCCCCCCCTGTATATTTTGTTTGTAAGAACAGCATCTACTGTTAATATGGATTTCTAGGAGTGGAGTGGAGTAAAGCAGAACTAGGAGGAGGGCCTTTTCTGCTGTGGCACCCCGGTTATGGAATGAGCTCCCCAAAGAGGTTCGCCTGGTGCCTACCTTGTATTCTTTCTGGCGCCAGGTGAAGACCTTTCTATTCTCCCAGGCATTTTAATCATTTTAATCATCTTAATCATTTTAATTTTGTAGTTGTTTTTAACTCCGTTATTGTAACTGCTGCTGCTAGCTCTGCTGTTTGTTTTTAATCTGTGGTTTTAAATTTTATATTTATTTTATATTGTATTTTATGGTTTTAACTGTTGTAAACCGCCCAGAGAGCTTCGGCTATTGGGCGGTATAAAAATGTATTAAATAAATAAATAAATAATAGGTGAAGAACCTCCAAGACCAGGTATGCTAAGCATTGTTGCGTTGTTTCCCTGACAGATTTTCTGTGCTGTTAATGACAAGCACAAATGTGAAAGGTAACATTTCCCCCATCACTATGAGAAATTCTCAGCAATTGACTTCTTGGCTGTTGTGCCTTGGTTAAAAAAAACAAACACAGCAGTCCTGCAGGAAAACAAGGGGTAGTAATTCAAAGGGAGCCTACCTTCCGGGTTGTGCTTTCGCTTGCAACTGGATGCTGCAAATTCTGTCACAGCAGTGCAACTCAGTCACCACACATTTTGACATGTTTCATAGTGCTTGTATTTTGTGATCTGAACTGAGGATCAAGTCCAGAGGTGCATACTCACACACAGAGAAAAAATACATCTAAGAAGGAAAAAATGATTACCGTATGTGACTAAAGATGCAATCCTATGCAAGTTTAGACATTTTTAAAAAAGCATAGCTGGCTGGGGAGTTATAGGCCTTTTTTATGTCTAAACTTGCATAGGATTGTGCCCTAAAACATAATATACATAATTGTACACCTCCGCCACCCGGATTCCCCAACACCACCAGAGGTATTATAGTACTAATTTTGTTTGTTTGTTTGAAATATTTCTATACCGCCTGTCATGTACAACACATCGAGGCGGCATACAACAATGAAACTACAATATGAATAATATACATTATGGCTAAAAGAAAGCACTAAGCTCAAATCTCCGGAGCAGATTTGGCGGGCGGGTGGAGGTTGCAAGAGGGAAGAGAGGGTGGGGAAGTCCAGTTCCACCAACGGTATCCTTCCGCTGGTGGAGCTATGGTTCTGGATCCAACCCCATGTGTGTTGGACTGCAACTCCCCTCATTCTCAGGCAGCATGGACACTGGCCATGCTGGCTGGGAATGAGGGGAGTTGCAGTCCAACACATCTGGAAGGCATCAGGTTGAGGAAGTCCGCAATACACAATACACACCTCTGACACCTTTTCTTTTGTGCTGGAATAAGATATTAAGAAGTGTATCAGAAAATACTGAATATTGTCTCTTTAAGTTGTAATCCCTTTTTTTCTGGTAAAATTAATTGAATCCCCCCCCCCTTTCCCTCTTTATTTTATGAAAATAATAACAATTGTTAAATCCAAAAAAACACTCTTAAAGTGCATTTGAAGGGTCTAAAAATAATAATAGCATGTTCACAATGATAATGCTGACTAATTCATTGGTTGGTTGCCAGGGTAACAACTGGAGTTCTCTGTTGCACACTAGTGAATTGCATTCTGCATTGCTGATTAATTTTTTGCAAGGTATTCTGGCGCAACAAGCTTTTTCTTTTCCTTTTTTTCTGCCAGAGGCAGCTTCTTGATTCTATCAGAGATCATTGAGTTACTGAAGACACTGCTAATGGATGACAGACATCACAGCACGAATAGCAGCAGAGATTCTCCTGCCTGCTACCTCTGTACCACTGAACATGGCCAGCAGCAAGGTTTTCTTCAGACCAGACTTACATTATTTAGAGAAGGGATGGGGAACTTCTTTCAGCCTGAGGATCAAATTCTGTTTCAGAGAAGCTCTTGGAGGACAAATTCCAGTGATGGGTGGAGGCGAAGGGAAAGGAGATGGAGCCAAAACACCAAAAAATACCAGCATATTTTAGCTGAAAGCTCTTACTGCAAGTAACTAAACCCTAGGAGAAGCACTTCAACCTTTTTAGAATGGGGGAGGAAACCACACAAAAGTTGGGAAACCACCAAATGATTGGAGGTCGGGGGGAAGGTGGTGGGGCAAGGGGATGTGGCCATCTAGGGAACCCCAGAGGACTGGATTGGGACCCACAGGCAGGCTGAATTTTGCCCACCGGCCTGAGGTTCAACACCCCTGTTTAAGTTTGGAATTGATTGCAAGCTTATGAGCATGCACAGTCTGTGGGATTTTTTACATGAGGCTTTTAACCCGCCACTTTACCGAGGCTTTTGCTTCCAGATTCTTTGTGGGATGAAGATTGGTTCCTTTACGCCTGTTATCCCCCCAGGGCTATTCTTTCTCTGCCTTTCTATACCTTCTGTTACACAACCACCAGGTGGTGCTGTGGTGTAGCAGAATTACACAATTACAAAAGGGTTTCATGCCGCCATTTCGAGATAATACTACACTTTCCTTGATCTAAAAAAGTTGCAGAAATGGTTGCAAAGAACGGGAGAGGCCCTGGATGACGACATCATGTAAAGCACCCGCAAACTACCTTGAGTGAGGAATCACAAGTGCACAATAAATGCCTCATGTAGAAAGGCTCATTATCTGAACAATGCCATTTTTGTGCATTAACCCTTTCCTTGCCTAATCCATACCACTACCTGTGATATGCATGATGAGCAATACATGCATACGTTGTTGTAAT
The DNA here is from genome assembly GCA_021292165.1 of Shinisaurus crocodilurus. Classification (NCBI taxonomy): domain Eukaryota; kingdom Metazoa; phylum Chordata; class Lepidosauria; order Squamata; family Shinisauridae; genus Shinisaurus; species Shinisaurus crocodilurus. The sequence goes on along the minus strand of CM037881.1, from coordinate 62,036,337 downwards.
CTATCAAGAATTATTGCTGTACAACCACCATCACTCCAGTGGAAAACTCCATTGATAAGAATAGAGGCCGCATGAGAACCATGCTTGGTGTGCTCCTGCATCATAGCCATATAAACCACAGGCAGATCAGCAAAGAACTGGACCCATGAAAGCCCCACCCACACCCCTTTATTTTAACAGGACTTGTGTGGGATTAATAGTCAGAGGACTGCAGTGCACATGGATTTGGATGCTACCGAGATCAGATGTGCATATGTAGGACTCTGGTTTTGCCATTCTTCTGTTTCATTTTTATATCCCCCTTGACTTTTCACCCTTTTCCAGATATAAATGCAATGAATGCCAGGATTTTTTTAAAAATCACTCACATTCCTGAAAATGAGTCTTGTAAATCCCCCACTCAGGAAATTCTGTGAAGATCTCATGGTCATACAAAGACATTAAAGCTGCATATAACATTCAGTAAGGTGTAAGCTGGAGACAGAGTTTTATAGCTATGTTCATATAAATCAGATCAATCACAATTTCTCATGAATATTACACGATATCTGCAGCTAGTTGGCCCACATGTTTTTGAAGGGAAGGAGAAGGGGTATGCATGACAAACTGAAAAAAAAAGAAAGGTACTTCCACACTCCCCATGGCCACAGATCTTCAGTACTTCCACTATCATATGAGTAGTGAAAGTCCCACATGTCTAAACAGCAAGTCACTGACTGGGTTCACACAACATGATCAGCCATGGTGGCTTTTAAGCCATGTTTGTTTCAGGGTAGCTTGTTGTTTGTCTGAACCCGGCAGCATGGTTTGTTAACCATACACAAGCCACTCTGGCTGGGTTCAGACAGCATGACAAGCCACTCTGAAGCAAACATGGCTTATAAACCACCATGGCTGATCATGTTGTACAAACCCAGTCATTATGACAAGTCTGTTGAAGCACATTGGGATGGCAATCCCCTCCCACTCACAACAGCTCATACCACAGTCAGCTCACAGAATTAGGCTTCAGGATTAGTATGGCCAGTTACATATTGAGGAAAAAAAGAGGACATGCATTGCCAAAAAAGAGGACAAAAGAGGACACAGGGTTGCACAAAAATTGTATACACTAATAGACAGACAGACATATAGATGCAAATTTAGAAAAAAATTACTATCATTTAAATAGAAATACAATACATCTCACCATAGTGGGGAAGACTGTGATCAGGTGACCTGTGGTGTAGTGGGACCAGGGCTGACAGGGATGCAGTGCTGGCACTTTGTTGTTAGCAGGGATGCTGATGCTCTTCAGACTTCCCTGTTCCTTCCACAATCCTCACAGTAGCTGGTGGGAAATGAATTTTCCCAGCAACAATATATTTTTCCCTGTTGTAATGCAAAGTATTTTGGGGTGGCCTGGTCTTGAATGGGCAATTAAGACTCATCAGCTTTCCCAAAGACCTGCTCCTGGTGGAGAGGAAAACTGTTAGAACCGGTTTGCTTGCATTTTTGGACTCTCCTTGGGGCCCGTGGCTATGGGGACTGTAGTGATGACAACCTGCAGCTCAAAATTTACCACTACAAGTGACCTCTGTGCCGCTCAGGCTGCTGATCAGGTGCTGTTGATGGGCACCTTTAAGGCTCTGGTCTCCCTTCTCCGAGAGCCCCTGCCAAAGGAAGTGAGGCAGGTGGCTACTAGGAGGAGGGCCTTTTCTGCTGTGGCACCCCAGTTATGGAATGAGCTCCCCAAAGAGGTTCGCCTGGCGCCTACTTTGTATTCTTTCTGGTGCCAGGTGAAGACCTTTCTGTTCTCCCAGGCATTTTAATCATTTTAATCTTGTAATTGTTTTTAATTCCGTTATTGTAACTGCTGCTGCTAGCTTTGTTTGTTTTTAATCTGTGTTTTTAAATTTTATATTTTATATTGTATTTTATGATTTTAACTGTTGTAAACCGCCCAGAGAGCTTCGGCTATTGGGCGGTATAAAAATGTATTAAATAAATAAATAAATAAATTATGGTTTCTTCTAATTCGTTATCTTTAAACCTCACTTGACTGGACAGCCCTCCAAATAGAGGACTGTCCTCTGCAAAGTAGGACACCTGACCACCCTAGGATCCCTGCATTGGCTTACGGGCCCTACTGCCTCTTAAATCAGTGCTGGGACTTAACCCTAGTGATGACATAGCAACTGGTGTGCTTGTGCAGCAGCACTGCCCCCTAGAGGCAGTCTTGTGCCACACAAGGTGGGGCTTGCAGAGCTCTGGCCAAGCAGACCCACTCATGGCCCCTTTCACAAAAGCCTGAAAGGTCTTGATGTAGTCCTCAGTCACTTAATTCCTAGATAACTGGCATTCGTGGATATGGAAGAGATGTTCAATGGCAAGACACAGAATTGTTTGAGATGGCTTCACTTACTTTGTGCAGGTGGGGCGTGTGACCAGCTGTGGCTACAGTGTGGATGTGCAAATCAGCAAAACTCGAGCTTGCCGAAGTTCTCCGAATTCCATCTCGAAGTTCATTCCAACTTGAGCTCATATCAGAGTATGAGCTTTTTTTTCTTGTTCACATGAAAATCTGTGCTGTTTTTTGTGGGTATTTTCCCAAATGTACGTATCAGTTGAGCACATCTTTGAAATGTACACATTCTTCTCCCATTGATTTAAGCGTATTTGTGTGCATTTTTCAAAAGTGCACATTTTCCAAATGTATTTATGCTGTCGAACACATTTTTTGGGGTCCGCGAATCACATTGCAAGCTCAGAAATATACGGGCTTCAGCCGCTGATTGCATCCGAGTCCATGTTCAGTCTGGAAGGTGCAAACTGGGTAAATCCTAATAAAAAAATGAACTGAAATGAATTTCTCATACATCCCTACGTGCAGTAGTGCAAGCCAGCTGCTACAGCTAAAGTGGCCCTTTAAGATTGGGTTGCATAGATAGGGTTGAATCCAAACTTAGTCATACTTAGACTAACCTAAGTTCAATTGATTTCAGTGGATATACTCTAAATATAAATAAGGGTTGTATCCAATGTTAGTCTAACGTAGTCCCATTCATTTCAATTGGTCTATGCTAAGTAGGGCTAACACTGGATACAACCCTAAGTCTGGATCCAACCCATTATTTTGTTCCTCGTGCCTTCCCCAAGTAGTGAGAAGTTCAAGGCAGCCTTTGGGGTCAGTTTCCTTTAGAGGAGAGAGCACTGATGATTGGCTGTGTTTTATAATAATCTGTTCATTTACTCATGTACAACTGAGTAGGTATTACAGGGGCACAGAAGTAAACACATAGCAGGCAGTATTAGTCCCGCAGCAACATACTGTACCTGAAATCCTCAAAGCTGCTTCTCTTTGGATACTTCGTAGCAGCAGTACTGCCAACATCCAAACTCAAAATTGCTTCTTTCAGTCGTGTCCACACACTGAGTGTATTCACACGACACGGCAGCCTATCGTTCATGTTAAATACAAACAATGTGGCCCCACAGGCAGGTGAGCGGCACACATTCAAGCCTCATCATGCCAGCCATACTTTCCCCCTGGCTGGCGTGAGGAGGCTCGGAGGCCACGTATCCCAGCAGCCCTTGCGGCACATTTGACAGGAGCAAAGGAGGAGTCCGCTCCTGTCAAATGTCTTACCGCGGGGGCGGGCAGTGGCGGGGGCAGCAGCGGGCTCAGCGGCACAAGGGGGCTTGCGGGAGCACTTACCTTGCTCCACGCAGCCTCCATAGGTTCCCGGGGAGGGCTTCTGTGGGCTTGGCAGCAGCGGCAATAGTATGGGGGGGGCAGCAGCGTGGGGGAGTGGCAGCAGTGTGGGGGGGTGGCAGAGGGGGGGAGAGTCCTCTCGTATCCCCACCCCTGTGACAGCGGGCACTCCGAGGGCTGCTGTCATCCCTGCTCTATGGCCAGGCACGTGGTAGGAGCGGCAGTGTCCGCTCCTGCCAGGGGGCTCTATGTTTTTCACTACACGATCACCATAACAGGCATTTCCCGGGTTCATACGTAACGCCATGTTTTGCCACAGGATCCCCAAAAGGGATTGGCAAAGGTTCTTTGAGGGATTTTCTGACCATAATAAATACTCCTCCAGGAAGTCAAAGCCAAACATGTTTATTATAAAGTTAAGCCACAAGTACAACAATGCTACTCCCAGTTCCCTGATGGAAATCCCACCCCTTAGCTGCACAGTCACTGTTCAACCAACCCGAATGCTAAGTCCAGCAGCTCTCCGCCTGGGTATGGGCTCTCCATGTTGGGCTTCTGCAAGGCTCTCTGCACAGCGTCCTCTGCTCCTCCTCACGCCTTCCAGTTCTCCAGTACTCCACACGCAACCGCAACCGCCAGCAACCACCAACAACCACCCCCTCAGTCTGCACTTGCTCTTCTTAAATAGCACCAAGCTTCTTGGATTGCAGACCTCGTGCTTCATTGTTAGCACCTGTGCTGTTTGCAGTGTCATCCCTCTGGCCAGCAGCCAGATCATGTGCAGGTGAGTTGCTCTTGATTGCATGTTGCATCAGCTTGGCAAGCAGCCAAGTAGCCCAGGCCATTTGCTGATTCTTAAAGCAAACCTACTTTCTTAAAGCAAACCCAGAGCATAGAGGCAGAACTCTGTACAACACTCCTGTACTCCTCGCCATCTTCCGCAATTCCCAGTACACGCCAGTCGTTCATGATCTACATGAACTATCTGGAAACAACGGATCACATCGTTGTTTCTTATCATGATCGTATAGAGGAAAAATAGATTATGATCACTGATTACGACAGGGTTCAGACGTCATGGAAAATAGATCATGATCGCTGATCACGAACAATCTCCGTGTCGTCTGAATACGGTCACTGCCAGATAAGTGTCGTGTGATGTGGTGCATGACATTCCAAGGTAGATTGTCCACAGAGAACAGATGAATGGCTTTGTAAGAGTACACTACCAAGGTCCAAGCCATGCCAAGTCAAACAAGAGAGAGAAACGGCTATAACAAAATAAAATCAGGTTCTAAAAGATAGTGAGTGCCCTGCCAAATGAAAATGAATAAAATGAACTGAGGACTTCTCTGAAATGTAACGTTTGTGAGATCCATAACACAAACACAAGGGGAAAGGATATTTGGAGAGCGGGTGGCTATTCAAAACAGGCAAAAGTTCAAGACTAGAAACTATGAATGGGATTTGATGGAAGGCACCTGGCATGGAGAAGAGAATCTCTTAAGAGAAATCATTCAATTATTTATTAAAATGTATCTATTTATTTATTTATTTATTTCTATCCCACCTTTTTTCCTGCAAGGGACCCAAGGTGGCTTACATAATCCTCCTCCTCCTCTCTATTTTATCCTCACAACAACCCTGTGAGGTACTTTAAGCTGAGAGTCAGTGACAGGCCCAAAGCCACCCAGTGAGCTTCAAGGCCCAGCAGGGACTAGAACCCAGGTCTCCTGGGTCCCAGCCCAACAGTCTACCCCACTACGCCACACTGGCTCTCCATATTAATTCCATATGCTATCCTGCTAGCTCAAGGTGCCTTACAGTTATAAAACAATTACATAAAATTGTTGCTAAAATAACAGCCATCCAGAAGATTTTTGTGAGTGTGATCTCACAGAAGGATAAACAAATATTTACGTAGGCGCCCTGAGTGCCATTTTTTGGTAGAAAGGTGGGGTACAAATAAAATAAATAAGTTTAGGTAACGAGACATTCAATATTTGAGAGCAATCACTCAGAATGTCTCTCTCTGTGCCTTCATAGTTACTATGAATTGTGATGACACACACGGAAGCACAGTAAATCTTAAATAGGTAAAAGTGGTGTTTACTTTCAGATTAAGAATTGGCACCAAATGGTGGATCCAAAACATGAACCAGATTTCACTAATTAATCCCTGTGGAGGAAGGGGGGGCTGGCTGACCCGCCACAACCCCACCCTTTCCTACCCCAAAGGACCCAAGACCCCCAGAGATCTCAAGGTACCAGACTGCCAGCCTCTGCTGTCTGCAATCCTACTTGAATCTCTGTTCAGGGACTTGCCTTTATGACTGTAACCTGGATTTAGTTGCTGGAACCACAGAGCAATCCACAAACACCATGTGGGGTAAAAAACCAAAAGAAGGTTTATTCAGGTAGCATTTTACAACAACCAATAGGGAAATGAGAGAAGCACACGAAATAGAGAGAGACACTTTGGTACAAAGTAATAGAGCTGCAAAATAACAAAACCTACTGATTCCTTATATCTCCCAGGCACACAACTAGTTACCTGGGGGTCAGTTCTCTTCCAGGGTTGGATCCAGCACAGCCTTGCTGCCCGGGAAGACTACACATCTACCCGAAGGTCTGAGATGGGTAGCCCTCCACAAGGCTTGCCTTGCCAAAGCCCTCATTCAGCTAATTTAACCAGGAGCTACCTGGGGTCGGATCCTGAGGCCACCCAAAGGCTTGGGCCTCTGCTTGGCTTGCCGCCATTGCTCCAACAGCCAGCAACCACGCGATGACCAAAGACAAATAACAAAAACCCACACTTTGGAATATAGCTCTTTCCCCCTCCTCTCCTCCTTCCTGTAGCTTCCCGGCTTCTAGCCAATCAGGATGAACTTCACCTGGCCAGGCAGGGGAGGGGAACTCATGACTCATGACTTTTGCATTTGAAAGCCGGGTCTCCGGCTTCTCAGGACTTCCAGGCCCCACCCGATACTTTATGCACATTTCGCCTCCTCCCAGCCCCCAACCTGCCTTACTTGGTTTACACATGAGGAGGCGTGTGTGTGTGTGTGAGTGTGCGTGTGCAGGAACCCCTAGAGGCTCTTTTTCTCCACAATCCCCAAAGAGAGCAATCCTATGGGCCCTAGACATTGTCTGAGGGGCTACAGGATATGGCAGTCCCCCCCCCCAGGCTGTAGACAGAGCAACAACCTTGGGGAATATGGGGAATCACCACTCAGTTTTCCTTGCACTCTCTCAGAAGCTGTGGAAAGCTCCGTCCGTCCATAGCAGCTTCTTCACTAAGAGGACAGGAAGGGAGGAAAGTGAGCATGCCAGTGGGCAGGGAGGGGAGAGGCTGTAGATCCGCCGGATTCACAAATCTCTCTGTTACAGTATCCACCCCAGGAAGGTAAGAATGGGTGCAATCCTACTGGCTTGTTGCGCCCGCTTTGGCAGAACCCCCGAGATTCCCATGCCCTGCTGGGCTGAAGCTGGCAGGGTAGGAGGAGTGGCAGAGGTGATCTTTGGCTCCCCGTCCTCCGGTCTTTGATTTTTTGCTAGACAGGCTTTTCAGCCCATCTAGCGAGGGTGTTTTGAAGGGGGGGGAGGCTGGAGGAGGATCAGGATAAATCGTATCATGGCCTCTCCGGTCTCCTCCCCTCCCTGCCCACTGAAACGCCCCCTTTCCCCCCTCTCCAACGTCAATTTTCCGACCTCAGAGAGGCAGCTGACGTGGTTCTCTCTGCACCAGCTGCAAGGGGGTGGGGCGGCTCTCTGACTCCCCCTTCCAAGGTCAGAGCACTGGATCTGACGGCAGAGGGAGGGATCCGAGCCATCCTGTGGTCCCTGGGATGCTCACCCAGGGACCACAGGATTGCTCTCTTAGTTAGATGGGCTCAAAATAGCACACAGGAGGAATGGGAGGTGGAAACACCTCTGCTGCTCCTCCTGCCCTGCCTGGATCTTGCCAGCAGGGCTTAGGATAGGTGGAGGGCTCAGCGACCAAAGCCCTCCATCTGTTGAGCATCAGTTCTGTAGGATTGCGCTCTTAGTATTATCAACACAATTTAGGAACATCTGTAAGGGATTTTCAGATATGACACATCAACAAATTTACCAAACCCTTTATTCGCAATTTTATCCCTGTATGATGACACAATGAGCCCCGTGCATCCTAAAGAATGAGTCTCTGTTACTAACAGCAGCACGCATGGAGGTGGGAAAAGGATAGATAGGAAAACCATGTCAGGATACACAGTCCAAAGGATTTGGCAACTGGCATTAGCTGAGAAGCTTCCCCGTCACAGTAGATGGATTAGGGGGGTGCCCAAGCCAGATTGTTTCATGGAGATACAGTTTCCATTTCTCTCCTGTGTAAGCGAAAAAGAAAACAACTTCAGACCACCTCTGAGATCATTTCAGAGGGATGATCCCTCTGAGATCATTTCAGAGGGATGATCCCTCTGAGATCATTTCAGAGGGATGTATTGTCTTAGACATTTGAATGTATACTTTGTGCAACCCTTTATGGCAGCCTTCCCCAACCTGGTGCTGTCCACATGCTTTGGACTTCAACTCCCATCAGCCCCAGCCAGTGTGTCCAATGGTCAGGAATCCTGGGAGATGTATCTGGAGGGTACCAGGTTGGGGAAGGCTGCTTTATCGTATGTAGTGTAACATGGGCACTACAATACAATGCAGATTCACATATGCTAGAATAAGTACTAGTTGCACTCCAAATTAATGGTTAAAGTTTTGTTTAACTGTTTATTTGGGGGGAAATGAAAACATTTTTTTAAAGGAACTACTGCAATATTTCACTCTGGTCCAACGGCTCCTTCCCCCCCCCCCTTTAAAATAGCAACTTTAGTGCATTCTTTCCAAACTGACTGTGCTGCCCAGTGCTTCATTCTTGTTCTCCTCTATCAGCTGTGTCTGGCCTATTTGTTTCCAGGTCAGCTAGAAGGGGATAATCTTAGAACTATGTGACATTCAGGCTGGCTATGAAATGATCCAGATAGGCTGAAGCTGGAATGAGATAAGGCAAATGTGTTTGGGCAGAAATCCAAGGATCAGATCCACGGCAAGCTGCATCCACCTCTACCTGCTTCTGTCTGTCAAAGCACAGCAGAAGGGAATCAGTGTAGATAGATTCTACACCACATTAGGAATGATGGCCTGGTAGGCCTCTTCCAACTCTACTTTTCTATGATTCTATGATGTTGTTATGGTGTCCCTTCATCTGATGTCACTCCAGCTTAAAGAAGAAATCGTTCTTATGTATTTATATCCTGCCCTTCCTCAAAGGAGCTCAGGATGGCAGGCATGGCACCTATTTTATTCTCACAACAATCCTGGCAAATAGGCTCAGTTGAGAGATAGTTGCCCAAGGTCATCGAGTGAGCCCCATAGTTAAGTGGGGAATTTGAAGTGAAGCCTCTCTGGTCAAAATCCAACAGTTCACTCCACCATGCTGGCTCTTCTGCTTCAGCTTCAACCTCACAGTACAAAGCACAAGCACACACAAAAATCCTAACCTGGCACCTGTGCAAACAGAGCCTAATAAAAAGGATGCACTCATATGAATCCTGCCTTATTTCCCTCAATCTCTCCTCATGTGTGTTACAGGGATGCAGCAGCCTAGAGGAATTTGATGGAAACCAGCAAAGATTATTTTTAATGTGTTATGTCTAATGTTCACAGAATCTTACTGCTTGAAATGTTGTCATTACATAAGGAGGACTTTTTTTTAAAAAAAAAATCAAGATGAAACTACAGCAACCATATTGTTATTTGCTCACACACCCACACATCACACTTAATCCTACAGAAGCCTATAAATATGATGGCTGTGTGCACCTCTCTCCTTCTGCAAAATCCCACAGTTAAAAACATCTGCCAAAACTTTTATATATTGTAACTGGCAACAATACTATGAAAAAGGCAAGTATGTTTTTCTTCCCCAAACAGACATTAACAAAGAACAGGGAAAGGAAAACAGAATAAGAACCAAGTGCTTGATATATGTTAAAAGTGATTAGATTTGCTATGTCATATGTTCGATATTCTTATTTTATGTGTGTATTTATTTAAATAGTGTGTGCGTGTGTGTACAGTATTTATACAGTCTTTATGTACTGTGTGAACAGAATGCTGGACTAGATGGACCTTTGGTTTGATCCAGCATGGCTCTTCTTGTGTTTTTATATTTCACTTGTTTGTTTAAGTGGAAGACCGCCAACCTGGTCTTCTGCGCGGGTTCAATACTAAGGGGGTAGCGAGTCCTGGGGGCGGGCCTTCTCCGAGGTCCCCCAGCGACTATCACCCTTAGCCTAGAACAAAGGGATAACTTATAGCCACAAAAGTATCTTTTATAAAACAAGTTTATTTACAAAATGACCTTCACAAACCCAGACACACGCCAGCAATACAGCTTATCAGTACAGCACAAAGTAGCAAGCAAGAAGTCTCAAGGACACCGTGATTTCAGGGCTCTCAGCTAGTTAGTTCAGCTCGGGCTCCAGCAGAGGCCCGGTCAACCGCATGCTGCTAGCTGGGTTCCCGGCGGAGGTCCGGTCTACCCAAGCGGCTAGTGAGTGATTTCAGCTTGGTTGCCCGGGGGTCCGGTCAACCCAAGCGGCCAGTGATTTCAGCTTGGTTTCCCGGGGGTCTGGTCAACCCAAGCGGCCAGTGATTTCAGCTAGCTGGAGCACGCCGGGTGCTGCTACCCGGGGTTGCCGATCCCTTCGTTCCCTTACCCCAAGCATGGGGCAAGGCTGCTGATCAGGTCCAACAACTCAGTTCCCTTGCGCAGGGTGTTTTATACCTTGGGTTTCAGGTAGCCCCTCCCTCTGCAATCAGGTGGGTGGCCAATCAGGTGGGTTGCCACCCTCTTCAGGTGGACGGCCAATCAGGTGGGTTGCCACCCTCCTCAGGTGGACGGCCAATCAGGTGGGTTGCCACCCTCCTCAGGTGGATGGCCAATCAGGTGGGTTGCCACCCTCCTCAGGTCGGTGGCCAATCAGGTGGGTTGCCACCTTCCCCCTGTGGGGTGGGGTCCCTTTGAAGCCACTTGCTTAATGGTCCCATCCTGTGGTGTTGAATGGCCCTTTCTTATGGTGCCGAAGTGCCTGCTCTGGCAAGGAATTCAAGTCTTATGTAGATGGGGCTGATATACGAGAGCATTGACGAACCTGGGGATGCTTCCTGCCTTCCCCCCTGGGGTGATTCTATGCAGATGTTGTTTGTCCCCTTTTGCATCTGTGGAGACTGGCTGTCTCCCCTCCCTGGGCCTCCTTCCCCCCTCCTTGGTGAGTGTGTGTGTGTCAGACAGGGGTTTTAGGTTGGCTTTCTCCACATCTCCCCCCCGGGGAAAAGATGGCATTGGGGTCCCACACCCCAATTTCCCATCGACTTGCCCATCACCTGAGAAAGCCCGGGAGAGTGCATCAGCCAAGACATTGTCCTTACCCTTGATGTGTTCAATTTCGAAGTCAAAGTCTTGCAACGCCAGACTCCACCGTAGGAGTTTTTGGTTGTTGCCCTTGACTCTATCTAACCAGCACAGGGGGGAATGGTCAGTCTGCAGGCGGAACCGTCTCCCCCAGAGGTAGGGGCGCAACTTGGTGATGGCCCACACCACAGCCAGGCACTCCTTCTCAATGGTGGCAAGACTACGTTCTCTGGGCAGGAGCTTCTTGCTCAGGTATGCAACGGGGCGCAGCCCTTCTCCCACCTTCTCCTGTAACAACACCGCCCCCATCCCGGCCTCAGAGGCATCCGTCTGTAGAACGAAGGGGGATTCGAAGTCTGGGGCTTGCAGAATGGGAGCTGCCGTGAGGCAGGCTTTTAACCCGTCGAAAGCGGTCTGGCAAGCCGCTGGACCCTGTTCGGTTGGCGCTTCTTACAAAGATCAGTCAGAGGGGCTGCTAGCTGACTGAAGTGTGGCACAAACTTCCGATAGTACCCTGCAAGTCCCAGAAAAGCCTGCACCTGTTTTTTGGTTGCGGGTTGGGGCCATTTCTGAACCGACTCGATCTTCGCTTCCATGGGTTTGATGCTCCCCCCTCCGACGCGATGTCCAAGGTACTCAACCTCCCCTAGCCCCACCTGGCACTTCTTTGCTTTCACTGTCAACCCAGCGTCCCGGATCCGCTGGAAGACCCGCCAGACATGCTGCAGATGCTGCTCCCAAGTGGAGCTAAAGATAGCTATGTCGTCCAGATAGGCACAGGCAAATTCTCCCAACCCGTTCAGCATTCCATTCACCAGCCTCTGAAAGGTTGCCGGACCATTCCGGACTCCGAAGGGAAGAGTGGTGAACTGGAATAAACCCAGGTGTGTGACAAAGGCAGACTTGAGAGCAGCATCCACGTCCAGCGGAACTTGCCAGTAGCCCTTGGTGAGGTCTAGGGTGGTAATGTACTTGGCCCTCCCTAGTTTCTCCAGCAAGACATCCATGTTGGGGATGGGGTAGGGGTCAGGGACGGTCACCTTGTTGATTTTCCGATAGTCCACACAGAACCGCACCCCCCCATCCTTTTTGGCCACCAGGACAATCGGGGAGGACCATGGGCTAGAACTAGGGACGATCACCCCTAGGTCTAGCATGGCTTTGACCTCCTCAGCAATGACTTGAGCATGGGGTCCCACCGCCCGGTATGGCAGAGATTGCAGAGGGGGGCTGTCACCCGTTTGAATGGTGTGCTGGATGAGTGGGGTCCACCCGGGGCGGTCTGAGAACATGGTCCCAAATTCATCCAGCACCCGCTTCATTTGCTCCCGCTGAGCCTCGGACAGGGCGGGTGACAGTGAGATTTCTTCCATTCCCCCACCATCCCCCCATTCTCCCAACAGATCCCCATCAGCGAAATCCTTATCATTATGTTCCTTCACACAGCCCAGTCCCGCACCCCGGTCCACATACAACTTCAACATGTTCACATGAAACACTTTACATTTTCCAGGAGTCCCAGCAAAGAGTATTTTGTAGTTGACTGGTCCAAGTTTCTCAACTACAGTCCCCGGACCCTCCCACTTAAGACACAGCTTGTCCGTTTTGAGGGTACGCAGAACCAGCACTTTATCACCCACCTCAAAAGTCCGGGCTACTGCGGTTTTATCATACAACTCCTTTTGCCGCTGCTGGGCTGCCTTCAGATGCTGTTGGGCGGCTTCTCGAACTGCTGTGGAGAGTGTCCCGTAGCCGCCAGCAGAAAAGTGTGAACCGGCACGGGCGAACTGCCGGCAGCCCCCTCCCATTCCTCCCGCAACAAAGCCAAGGGCCCCCGTAGTTCTCTGCCAAACATCAGTTCATTCGGGGAAAACCCGAGGCTTTCCTGCGGAGCATCTCGGTAGGCAAAGAGGAGGTAGGGTAGGGCTTGGTCCCAAGTTCCCGGGTGACGGCTAGCGTACGCCCGGATCATTTCCCCCAAAGTCTGGTTGAAGCGTTCAACCAGTCCGTTGGTCTCGTGGTGGTAAGGCACCGAAGTTACATGGTCAACCCCCCCCAGGTCCCACATCTTCTGGAACAGTTTAGACATGAACCCGGTGCCGCAGTCCGACACGACCGTGCGGGGCATTCCCAAGCGGGCAAAGAGAGAGAGCAGAGTCTTAGCCAGGCTGGCTGCAGAGATGGAGGCGAGCGCAAAAGCCTCCGCGTAGTGGGTGGCAAAGTCCACTACCGTCAGTACAAACTTCTTCCCCGTCTTGGTGGGCAGGTTCAGGGGACCCACTATGTCCATAGCAATCCGTTCAAAGGGGATCCCCACCACCGGAAAAGGCTGAAGGGGAGCTCTTGGGTGATCGCGATTGTGTCCCACTCGCTGGCACACATCACAGGACCGACAGTAAGCCTTAATGTCGGAGGCGATCATGGGCCAGTAGAACCCCTCTGTAATTCGAGCTTGGGTCCGCTTTTGCCCCAGGTGTCCTCCCCATGCCACGTCGTGGGCGAGGTGCAACACGGCGCGGCGGTACCGTTGGGGAACCACCAGTTGCCTTTGCTTGCGCCCCGGTGCCACTTCCCCCTTTGGCTCGAACTCCCGGTACAAAGTTCCATTGTCCCAGACAAATCTTTCCGTGGCAAGGGATACCCCGGGGTCTTGGTTGGCCAGAGCGCGACACTCTCGTAAGGACGGGTCCAGTCGCTGGGCTTCCTTGAATTGGGCTTGTGTCCCAAAGTCTTTAGCCATCTGAGCAAACCCTTCGTTCTTTGGGGGCTCCGCTATGGCCTGGTTTTCCCCGGGGTGCCCCGCAGGGGATGGGGTCACCCCGGGTGGTGGAAGGGGCACGGGCTTAGGCTTTGGGACCGGTGCGGTTACAGGCGGCCCCCCTCGCCTTGCCTGTCCCCGGGTGACGACCCCCATCTTAGCTTTGGCCACCCGGAACGCGAGGTCGTTCCCGATGATGATGCCCCACTCCTTTTGGCGATGGATGATTACGTCCAACTCTCCTTCCCACCCCTGGTACTTGATCCGGACCCGGGCGATGGGGACGGTGATGTCGGGGGAGTTATAGGGTTTGATCGTACACGTACGTCCTGACAAAAGTTGGGACCTCTCTACGCGGTCCCGGGGCAGAGCCGTTACATCTGCCCCAGTGTCCCTATACCCCACCCTGGGAACATTATTGACATAGATGGACTCACAGAATTGCTTGCGGCTCCATCTCAGCTGGTCCGGGGAGGCGATGCGATACAGCGATGCACGGGGTTCAGGACAGTAGGAATCCCACTCCTGGAGTTCCTCCTCGGCACCGCGATCCTCGGGGATGCTTGCATGGAGGGAGAGGACCGACCGTCGCTCGTCGTCACTGTCGTCGTCCTGAGCGGCTGCAGCACCCGCGACGCGTCCTACTTTCCTCGGCGAGGGACGGGCATCCCGGTTCTTGGGTTGGAGCTTGGGGCAATCCCGCCGCAGGTGTCCCATCTCGTTACAGTGGAAGCAGGCCCCAGACCGAGGGTTTTGGTTCCCCTTGGTCCGAGGGGCCTCCCCGCGCCGTCGGGGCAGGCCCTTTTCCGGCTCCGGGTTCTTCTCGGCCACGGCCGCGGAACTTCCCTTGGTGGATGGGGCCGTCCTGGCTCGGCTCCCCCAGTTGCTCCGTCAGGCTCTGGGTCGCCCATGGTGATCCTTAGGCTCTTGCTACTTTGGGTCTGGGAGATATTCTGAGCTAATAAGTTATCCCACCGCTGCCACCAAGTGGAAGACCGCCAACCTGGTCTTCTGCGCGGGTTCAATACTAAGGGGGTAGCGAGTCCTGGGGGCGGGCCTTCTCCGAGGTCCCCCAGCGACTATCACCCTTAGCCTAGAACAAAGGGATAACTTATAGCCACAAAAGTATCTTTTATAAAACAAGTTTATTTACAAAATGACCTTCACAAACCCAGACACACGCCAGCAATACAGCTTATCAGTACAGCACAAAGTAGCAAGCAAGAAGTCTCAAGGACACCGTGATTTCAGGGCTCTCAGCTAGTTAGTTCAGCTCGGGCTCCAGCAGAGGCCCGGTCAACCGCATGCTGCTAGCTGGGTTCCCGGCGGAGGTCCGGTCTACCCAAGCGGCTAGTGAGTGATTTCAGCTTGGTTGCCCGGGGGTCCGGTCAACCCAAGCGGCCAGTGATTTCAGCTTGGTTTCCCGGGGGTCCGGTCAACCCAAGCGGCCAGTGATTTCAGCTAGCTGGAGCACGCCGGGTGCTTGCTACCCGGGGTTGCCGATCCCTTCGTTCCCTTACCCCAAGCATGGGGCAAGGCTGCTGATCAGGTCCAACAACTCAGTTCCCTTGCGCAGGGTGTTTTATACCTTGGGTTTCAGGTAGCCCCTCCCTCTGCAATCAGGTGGGTGGCCAATCAGGTGGGTTGCCACCCTCTTCAGGTGGACGGCCAATCAGGTGGGTTGCCACCCTCCTCAGGTGGACGGCCAATCAGGTGGGTTGCCACCCTCCTCAGGTGGATGGCCAATCAGGTGGGTTGCCACCCTCCTCAGGTCGGTGGCCAATCAGGTGGGTTGCCACCTTCCCCCTGTGGGGTGGGGTCCCTTTGAAGCCACTTGCTTAATGGTCCCATCCTGTGGTGTTGAATGGCCCTTTCTTATGGTGCCGAAGTGCCTGCTCTGGCAAGGAATTCAAGTCTTATGTAGATGGGGCTGATATACGAGAGCATTGACGAACCTGGGGATGCTTCCTGCCTTCCCCCCTGGGGTGATTCTATGCAGATGTTGTTTGTCCCCTTTTGCATCTGTGGAGACTGGCTGTCTCCCCTCCCTGGGCCTCCTTCCCCCCTCCTTGGTGAGTGTGTGTGTGTCAGACAGGGGTTTTAGGTTGGCTTTCTCCACAGTTTATTTATTCTCTTAGGCCTCACCACAGTTCTTTGTTTATGGCAGCATATACTAACCTGTTTGGAGGATTTGAGGGTGGAGAACCTTAAACCCAGCACAGGAAATTGAATGAGAGGATGACTTTCCTGTTCCTTCAATTCTGACACAGTGCAATGGATATCAATGATGTTTGATTTTAACATTTATAAATATCGATCATTTTTATTATACTGGTGGGGCATTCCCAGAATGTGTTCATAGATTATGAACACATTCTTTCCCCTCTCATTTCTCTGGGCTCAGCAAGCATGCCAGTATGGAGCCAATGAATCCCAATCACCCGTTTGCTCTGAACGGAAGAGTATGGCAGTGAACCCCGCATGCTACGCTACTAATACAAGGCAAGCTGGGAGATATAAGGATGTGAGGCAAGATATCGCAAGGTGGAACCCTGCTCCTTGCAGTGAGCATAGTTATTGGAGTATCTCTTTAAATTTAATGAAAATCTCAACTTCAGTGGAGACTTACGCCATACGTTTAGGTTAATATGCAGCACGATCCTGTGCACGTTAACTCAGGAGCCAGGCCCACTGTGTTCAATGGCACCAAAGGGATTTTTTGAAACAATTGCCATTTGCCTCACAGGGGTGAGTGGGCAAATTTCAGGATCATGGTGGGGGAGGAAAGGATTAAACCTCACCTCCCTGCATGCTGTGGTCCAAATTCAGATCACGGGAGCCCTGAGCTTGGTTTTATTACCAATAATAATTATAACAACACCACCCAAATGTCGCTTCAAGCACAGGCCTGTGGCTTACGCTGGCTCAGCTTGTCTGAGTGTGGAAAGCTAAGCAGGGTCAGGCCTTGTTATTACTTGGATGGGAGACCCCTCCTCTAGTTTCCTGCATTGAGCAGGGGGTTGGACTCGATAGCCTTGTAGGCTCCTTCCAACTCTATGATCTATGAAATCTATGACACAGTTAAGGCAAATGTGCACGAGAGTACAGCCTTAAATATGAAGAAGCTAGGAAATGCAGAACGGAGGAACTCCTGTCTTCTATATGGCTACTAAAGTACTCTTATGCTGCAGCTAGGTGGCAAAAATGTAGAGATCTTTCTTCATAGCCGGCAAAGACTTATTCATTCACTGGATTTCATGTCTATTTGGTTGGGTTTTTTAATGTCCCACTCCCAAGCCAAAACTCCTGCCATTCTTCTCCCAGCAGGTTGGACAATTAACAATTGTCTGAGCCAAAAGTGCACAAGAAAGAATGCCACTTCCTAAGGTCCCACATGTTTCAAGTAAAAGGGTGCTTCTAGGCGGCAGGGATGGGGACTCGGACTCCACGACTCGACTCGTGAGTCGGACTGAGTCCCCCCTCTGACTCGAGTCAGACTCGAGTCCCAATATTTTTAATGGGACTCGAGACTCGACTCAGGACTCGAGACCAAGGACTCATGTTCCTCAAATGCAACATGGATAGGTTTTAGGAAGTACAGCAAGTTTATTTTTTAAAATCATTTCCCTAAAATGCAACCTTTCAGACATTTTGGGTTTGGCTGCCTCTGCCTGCCTGTTTGGGGTTCCCTGCCTCCTCTGCCTGTCTGGTTATTTTGGGTTTGTCTGCCTGGTCTGTTCTTGCCAAAATCAATTGCAGAGTTTTGAAATAAAAAGGCACACTTGTGCCTAGAATTTATTTAAGCCACACATCTGAAATAGCCTTATTTTGTTGGGAAAAAACCCCATTGATTTTAATAGGGACTCGTGGAGTCAGCTTTGGGAGTGACTCATGACTCGTGAGTCACCATTTTGGACCAAGGACTCGGACTCGAGACTCAGGTCCAAAGACTTGTGACTCGACTCGTGACTCAAAACCAAGGACTCTTCGACATCCCTGCTAGGCAGAGGGCTCCTAGCACCAGCACTCATGAGGCCTTATATAGCCATTCAGTCTTTTCCTACTGAACAGACTTTTTGTGGTAAGAAAAAAGAAGGAGCAATGGAAAAACATGAGAGCTGCAGATTGCAGACAACGAGCTTTTCTACACAAGGCTGTTAATCCTCTGTATTTTCAGGTTCATTGCAGAATCGAGATCCAAGCACTACAGGGAGAATGTTTCCTTTCCTGCTTTTCTTCTACATAACCTCTAGGTGGTGCTGTGCTATAGCAAAATAGCACAATTACACAAATAGAAAAAGTGTTGTCTTTCGCTTTCACAAATAATACCGCATTTTCTCTGCTCTAAAAAAAAAAAACTTGCTGAAAATGCTGTTTAAAGATAGAAGCAAAACTGGAAGGTCACAATATCATCTAAAGAACCCATAAACAAGGAATGACAAGCACACAATAAATGCCTTGTGTAGAAAAGCTCAACGACATCTGGACTTCCCATAAAATTCCATGAATGAGGCAGGATGATTGCACAGTAAAAGCCAAAGACTCTTCTTTGGGACAAGTAAGGGCCAAAACAGACTTTAAATCTGTATCTAGCATCTCCGGCTTTTTCATTTTTAGAGTATGTGCAGGCCCCCCGATCCAGATCTTAAAAGTTCCCCTAACCCCTATGCTAGGGTCCTCATCCAAATCAGGGGACCTGCACCTATTCTAGAATAAAAATGGGGGAAACAGATCTAGCTGCTAGATACAGATTTATAGTAATGTCAGTTTGGGCCATAAAGTTATTTTCTGAAAGGAATTGCATGAAGCATTCATAAACTCTCACTCACACTGTTCAGACAGTCAAATCTGTGTACAATGAACACAGATAAGAGGCAGCAGGTATGTTTGCACAGCTGCAATGTGCCAAGGTGTATACTCACTGTCCACGTGTAGGTTCATAGGTGAGGTTGGGGATGGTGCTTTTTCTTTATTTATTTACAAGATTTCCATATTGCTTTATTATCTAACAAGTTTCCCTGAGCGGTGAACAATACAAGTGTGTGGGGGAACCATAATCAAAATACAGAATTAAATACTTTAAATCATATTATAACAAATAAAACCATGGCTGGTCAGTCAGGGAAGACTTATTTTTGCAAGGCCCCTGACTGCATGTTTGAGCACACCGTTTGTACATGTGTAGGCATGTTATGGTTGGGGCTAGGCTTGCTGCCCCCACTCCCCCTAAGGACTTTTCTATATGCAACATTTATTGTGCGCTCATCATTCTCTACTTGTGGTTGTTTACAGGTTCCTTAGACCCCATCATGACCCTCTAGTTTCACTTCTGTGTCTAAAGAGCACTTCCAGCAAGTTTTTTTAGAGGAGGGAAAATGTGGTGTTTAATTGTGAAAGCGTAAGAAACATTTTTTTCACTTGTGCAAATATATACCTAAAATATAGTAGGGTATACTATAGTAGGGTATAGTATACCCTACTATACCACAGTGCCACCTAGAGGTTATGTAGCAGAAAAGGAAACACTCTTTGTGTGGTGTGCAGATCTCAATTCTGTGAAGAAACCAAAAGTGCCTTTGAACATCTGGACAGTCTTTTTGTTTGCTAAAATAACTCATAAGATAACCAGGGGGAAACTTTGTTCTGACAAGCTGAAAGACATTCATGCCTGTAATCGTTCAGCTTTTCAACCCAGCCAGCAGCATGAAGTTCCCTCAGGGTTGTCTTAGGAGATATTTTAGCAAACCCTGTATGTCTCTTTCAAGTAGTTCCTTGCAGGAAATCATTTTAGTTGCCCCAAGGAAGAATCTTCTACTAAAAGCACATATTTGGACCTCAAGAAACTGCGTTGTTTCTCATACCTTTTCTTAAAAAGGTTTCTCCTCTCTCTTTTTCCTTGGATTGGCACCTCCTTCACTTTTCTGTTTCTTTAGCCAGGTATGTGTGCGCACAAAACATGTGAGCCCTCATGTGCTGCATGTTCTGCCAGTGTCACCGCTTTTTCTGAAGGTCAGGCTGTAAGTGCATTCTTGGTGAAGAATCTTTGTCTCTGCTTCACGAGTTACAGGAAAATGCTGCCAGCTGCTTTACAGGGCAGAGGAAAAGGAGACAGTATTCATAACCAGCTTTAGTTCAAGTGGGGGTGAGGAAACTCTGGCCCATGAGCTGACAGAAACCTGCAGGAACTCTCCATCCATCCCACATCCTCCCTCTTCCCCCACCTTTAAAGGTTTTTCTACATGAGGTATTATCGTGCACTCATCATTCCCTATTCATGGTTGTTTAAGCGTTCTTTAGATGATATCATGACCCTCCAGTTTTGCTTCTGTGTCTAACCAGCATTTTCGGCGGGGGTGGGGGGTTAGAGCAGGGGAAATGCGGCATTTAATTGTGAAAGTGAAAGAAACCGCTTTTTCATTTGTATATTTGTACTATTCTGCTATAGCACAGCACCACCTAGAGGTCATGTAGTGAAAAAGCAGGAAAGGAAATGTTCTTCATGTAATGCTCAGATTTCAATTGTGTTGAAAGTGAAAGTAGATACAGCAGAGGGCATTACCAGGGAAGGAAAGGCTAACACTCCCCTCCTCATTTGCTGTGACAGCCCCCACAAAAAAATTGCACACGCACACTCACATAAAGCAATTAGGCTTGGTTTCAGTTGAAGGTTTTCCCCAAGCCTAATTGCTGCAGGGTTTGGGCAATTTTTTGAGAGGGGTCACATAGCACAAGAAGGCCCTTCCCTTTCCCTCCCCAGCAGCACCCTCCCCACTTCAAAATATCCCTCCACATGGCAATTAGGCTTTTTAAAAGCCTCCGTTGTTAAAGAGAATCTAATAAATGCTAAACTTCCTGCAGTTAATGCCTAACCTTTGGTACACATCCAGCCTATAATGTTCTGCATGTAATTTGCAATTACTTTAAGATGCCTTTCAAGCACAATGGCTCTGCAATTTTGCTACGTACAAAGCATCTTGTGTCTGCAGCTCTATTTCAAAACCACATTTGTGAAAGCTACAATGTCTTGTGACTGCGTTCTCTTTTTAAGTTGCTAAATTAGTTTGCATAAAGCAGCTTAAATACAAGAGTTTACTGCTAAGGATTGTACTACCTCATCATATTGAGTCTTGAGCCTACAACCTCATTGTAAGTCTAGTTACTCTTTAGGTGTGTACAGATGTAGCTCTAGACAGGGTTCACTGTGGTTTTTACTGCAGTTGCATACGCTTGGAATACGTTTCCTCAAAGCTTGATCTGGACTGGTGGAGAAGACCGAAATGCAGTAACTGTCCGATATGCAGTGACTTGCACTTCCATAGCCAGTTCACTGTTAAAATTGTGTACATCTAGATGCACCCTTAGTACTCCTTAAATATTCATGTTTCTTCTCCCACAAATTATCATCTAATACAAATCCTTTTTAATATGTTCTGGCTGTCCTGAAATCAACTTCCCAAGAACACTGCTGTGTTGATTGCAGTGAAAACTCAAAGGGGCAGATTAACAAAAAGAGCTTAACACTGGTGATTCAACTTTACATGGACAGTTCATAACTGTAGCAACAAGCATACAAAATGTTTGCTTTGTCTTGTTTAAACTTTATTCTGTACATACAGTATTTTTAACTCCTACATGTTGCGTCTGCTCTAGCGATGCCATTCAACTGTTCCTTACCCAGACCCCAGGAAGGACCTCCTAAGCCATGTTCTACAGAGTAGCTGATGAAGTTAATGAGAAGCCAAGATGGCTATCAAATGGCACACATAAGCATGCAAAAATAGAATGCAGATGTTAATAAAGGTTAGTGGTTTGTCTTGCCTGTAAAACATCCCCTAAATTATGGCTTCTTCTTGTATCTGTGTTCTTCCTTGGATGCTCCACTTCCCAAGGTTCTGAACCTTGAAGATTATTTATTGATTTGATTCCACCAAACAAAATTGTGCTCAAGGCATCTAACAGGAATAAAAACTAAGATTAAAATAAACTTAGTTAAAGCAATAATAAAAACAAATAGATTATAAATAATTAAAAACACGACAATAAATAAATAAAAACAGCACCCAACCCAATAGAACCTGCTTCCTTTTCTGACAGTCCTACCTCAGCTTTCCCCAACCTGGTGCCCTCCAAATGTTTTGGACTTCAAATCCCATCAGTCCCAGCCAGCATGGTCAATGGGTCAGGAATGCTGGGAGTTGTAGTCCAAAATATCTGGAGGGCATCAGGGTTTGTATCCAACATTAGTGCTACTTAGAGTAGACCTATTGAAATGAATGGGACTTAAGTCAGACTAACATGGGAGACAACCCAAGGCTGGGGAAGGCTATCTTACATCCCCTCTTCTTTGCATGTCCTCCCAGCAGTATGGAAGTTTCCTCCACATGCTGTGATCATCACACCATATGGAAGCAGCTTCCATGTGGTCCCTCCTAGTGAGTGCTGAATGAGTGGGAAAGTCTTACATGACTACCCCCACCCACATTTTGATGTTGCTCACACAGCATGACAACATGCCTTGCAAAAGCAACCTCCCATGATGCTGGGAGCACATACTGTCTTCAAAGTGCTCAGAGGTTTACCGAGATGCCTTTTCTCATTAAAAGGGATCCATAGAAACAGCCTGAATGGTTCATCATGCCATACCACAACAGATCTATACATACAGGCCAGACTGTACTATTACTTTAAAGAACCAGTGACCTCCAGTGGACAGACAGTGTGGCTAGATTGGTTACTGATCTACTGAAAGACAGTAGTCAAGATCAAATGATGAGAAGTAACAAACAGTGCACAGTAGCAATAAGTGTTCAGGGGTGTTGCCTGAAGCTGGGGAATTTTGAAATAAGGGACCTGCATAGGCTGCATACATTCTGCGGAGCTCTGGTTGGAAACAAAAGGGGTTTTATTACATTTCAGAATCTACTTAGATATGGAGAGGTATACAAATAATAATAATAATAATAATAATATAATTATATATATATATTATTATTATTATTATTATTATTTTCAAAATGATTGCAAGAAGCAATGTGCAGTGCAATCCTATACCCAGATGCAAGCTTCACTGTGTCCAGTGGAGTTTATTCCCAGATGAGATAATTGTGTGTAGGGTTGCAGCCTGACAGCACAAACCTAAGCACAGTTACCCAGAAGTAATTCCCCAGTACATGGATGGGGAAACTCTGGCCCGTGGGCCAAATTCAGCCTACCAGGCCTCCTCATCCATCCAGCCAAAGCATCTGGAGAGGCCCCTCCCCCTCCCTGAAGCCCCACCCCATCAGAGATGTGAGATGGAGTATGAGAGTGGCTCCCGGCTGAGCTGCCGCTGCAAGGAGCATTCCACAAGGCCATGGCTCAGTTGCCTCTTCACTCCCTCTCACTTGCCCTGAAGTGTCGGCTCAGTGGGCTTCATCTACCCTCCCTTGCCTTCCCCAGTCGGGAAAGAAAAGGGATGGGTGAAGTCCACTCTGTGTGTGTGTGTGTGTGTGTGTGTGTGAGTGATTGGTTCCAGACAAACACGTTGCATTACAGGCCAGCAATGGGAGGTGGCCCTGCCTATTCTGGGTTGTGACTAGGGATGTCCAGGAAATCTCAATGGAGTCAAATGCATTTGGATTTCTATTAATCTGACCTGTGGCTTCTTTCTGAGTTGTGTGGATTCTGTAGACTTGCAAACTTTTTTTAACTTTGTGTAGGGGGGGGGATTTGTGCAAATGCACACTTGCACTCATGTGCACTTGTGCAAGTGGAACGAAATTCTCATACATCCCTTAAAAAAAATCCAATTCCATCAAAGAGTGGACAATGGAAAGAAAGGCGCCTGACAATCTGTGAAACACAGACAGAACAGATTTAACAAAATCCATACCTACCCAGTTGTGCCCCCACCCCCGATGTGCTTGTCCAAAGCCAATCCAGCCCTTGGATAAAGGTTCCCCAGCCTACTCTAGTGAGTGTGCCTACGATGCCAGCCTTAGCGTTCAGCATATGAGTGGCTGGCATAAGGATTGCTTGTTTGGATAAGGACTTCTGTTTGCTTGTTTTTAAGTTGCAACTAACTTTTAGATTATGGCTTTGCGGGCAAGGACTTGGGTTTAATGTTTACGATATTAGGCTTTTCAATCTATAATGATAAAAGAGGATGCGTATCTAGCTGTCTATCAGCACCATAGTTCCAAGACCATGAAACCTAGACACCTGAAACTTGGCATGCATACTAAGGGGATCCCAGGGCTGTGTACCTCAGGGTTATTTTGTTTTTAAAACACATTCATTTTAATTAAATGAATTAAGTAAACTACATGTATCCATGTACGTAGTTGAAGCCTGCAGTAACAGCTTCATCACTAGTGGCAGACTTCCCCAACAAGCACATAGCTTTGCACTCCACACAGCACAGGAGTGGAACCACAATTATGGGGGGGGGCAGATGACCCCCCCCCCCAGTTCTTGGGAGATAGAATGATGCCATGCCCTCGATAGTAAAAGGGGCAGGGCCACACCCCTGACATCATTTGGTCCCCAGTGGGCACATTGAAGGGAAGATCTGCCTGGTGTGTCTGCTGGGAACTGGCTTCGTTGCACTGGTCTTCTCCCATTGGAGAAGGCCCACACACAGTGAAGCCGCCTCACCCGCCCTTGCATTGGGGAGAGAATGCAGGCAAAGTTGCTGGCTAAGTCTCTGACGCTTTGCCCATGTGGCGGCTTCCCCAGTGGCTGGCACATGGGTGAAGCATCTGGAACTGAGCCACTGGCTGGAGGAGCTCTCCTCCAGCCATTGGCTCAGTCCCGGGCACTTCACCTGTGCAGCAGCTTCCCTGGTGGGGAAGGCACCAGACAAGCAAGTCCCCCACTCATATACCCTGCTGTGATCTTTGATCCCAAGTCCCAAGACCAAGCCCCTCCCAATGGAGAAATCCAGGAATGGGCAACCTTCATGGGCCAGATTATGCCTGCAGACTGGAAGTTGCCCTGCCATACAGTTTGAAGCCACGGGAGATTAGTAGGACAAGTGATAGAGTGATATGCATGCCCCGTCCCTTGCTGTGGGGCAGGATCCCCAACAGGCAAGTGGAGTGAACAGCCCCAACCCTTAGGGCGCTATATGAGTGCATCATGGCAGGAGCTGTGCCTAAGGGTTTCAGTGGGCCTGGCATCACTCAGATGGGGCAGGTTGTCCTGCTATGGATGGGTCAAGGTCAGTCCTGGGGCACACCCATGCAGCAAAGTCAGAAGGCAGGCAGAGATCAGGAGTATGGCATTACTGATTAAGAAGGGTGGCCCAAAAGCAGGATCTGAGGCAGAGCCAAATTCAAGCACAAGGAAGCTTGTCCATATCAAGCAAAATCCAAGGACCAGGGCCTTATGAGGAGTCCAGGGGTCAACAGCATGAGAGATCATTCCAGATAAGCAGCAAGGTCAGGAGAACTAGGTTGCAAGGTACTGGGGGCTGAAATAAAGATGTTGTTCCAGCAATCAGCAAGTCTCAAATGAGAGCTTCAGGGCTCTCCAACCTTGGGTCCCCAGATTTGCTGGCCTACAGCTCCCAGCATACCCAGCCAGCTTGGCTAATGGCAAGGGATTCTGGGAGCTATAGTCCAGCAACATCTGGGGACCCAAGGTTGGAGAGCCCTGGCTTAGATAGTCAAGTCTCCCGGCCTACACCCAGGTACAGTTGTAAGCTATTAGTCCTGGCTTCAAAATCTCCCTGCTTCCAAGGAGACCCTTGCTCTCAAGTAGACCTTTACTCTTGAGAAGCCTGGATGCTGCTGGTATTGGCACACATGCTTTGCTACCCAGTGGCACCCTGTGCCTCCACCTTCTGGCACTGGCACACTCTAGGAATGACAGATGCTCACCCGACAGGTGTGCCAACCCCATGGGTGAGGTACAGCCCTCAGGGTCCCCATCCGGGTGTTCCTCAGTGTCCACCATTGGTGAAGGGCCCAATGCAACTTTTCCACAGCTGCTGGGGGTGCTTGGAGTATCACTAGAGTCAGGGGGTCCCACGGGGTTTTTAAGCCTGGATGTCACGCTAACAACCTATAAACTGCATGTCCATAAGTTATTCAACCGGAAACAGCTTGCGCACTCCACACATTCCCACAATTCATGGGTTAATTAACCCACAATTTGCCACTGTGATGTGCAGACTGGCCCAGTGTTTGTCTCCTTTGAGTATTAAATAGCCCTCAAATGGGCCCAAGAGACGTGGATATTTCCTTCTTTTAATGTACAGGGATTAAGTACTGGGAATTTTAGGGTTGTTGCCAGTTACAAACTCACATTTTGTATCTGTAAATGTTAGCCCCTTAGGATAAGAGTGCAATGCCGGGAGGTAAATGATGTTGGAACTTAAATAACTGAATGACTAGAACATTTACATAGTCGTTTACATAGTGACTAAAATTAGCTTTAGTCCTGTCTCTAGAGAAGTTGCCACTGAAAGTCAATTTAGATTTTTAACTTAAAAAAAAAAAAAGACAAGATGACATAATCACTTCATAGCATCCTTGGAACATAGCATTAATTTCTCCATGGATCAAAGTGACCTTTGCCAGAGTGGTGGGGTATTTCATTCCTAAAGCTATTCTCACTTGGAAATCCTAATATTTGTTGTTGTTGTTTTAATGCAGTTCTTAGCTGCCTTCCAAGACAGTTTTCCCTTTTAGCATCATCAAATATCTCCCTCTCCTTTTTGCATATAAGAAAATGCAATTGTAGGTTCTTCTAAGTCATCACACTTAATTCATTGTAAAAGTGAGAACAAATACTCTTTTATGGTATTGCAGAGATGCCATCTATTTGCTCTAGCTGTTCTTATGTTATTTTAATCTAACAGTAATAGTACAGCATCTTGCTACCAAGAGCAGTATTAGCAACGTAGCAGATTATGTGCCCGCCTCCCACCTGCTTGCCTGCAAACTCTGGGGAACAGTAGTGAGGCAGAACCACCTCTACAGAGAGTGGCACAGTCTTTTTGGGACAGGTGACCACCACTGCCCTGCAATTCTGGCAAGTGTTGTGTACATCAGGTTAAGTCTGAGGTCAATCTAGCAGAGTTTAGGTCAGATACAAGCCTGTCATAAAACTCCAGCTGAGAGGATAGTTCATGTAGTCAAAACCGGTCATAATAAAGTCTCAAATATAACTGTGACATATGTCATGCTTTTCAGGAAATCGTCATGTTCCTGCACCAGATAGTATCTATATGCTAGTCAGAGTTGTATTGATTTGGATGTGCAGGACAGTTTACTGCCTTGCATATTTCAGGAAGTTTATTGTTACTCTTTAGAATTTAGGGGTTTCCACTGTGTGGTGCCTGCAAGGCCAGGCTGAGGCACCCTCCAAGCTATTTTCTCTCCCTATACAAGTCTACTGCGCACAAAGCCCCAAGAGATCCTAATTTGTGAAAAGAGGCACATCCCCCCCTTTCACAGCAGGATCCTCGGGTTTTGTGGGGGGTGCCCCTAGTGCCCCCTCAGTTTTGCTAGTGTCCCCCCAATGCTAGCATCAGGGGAGAATTCAAAATTAGAGGGGATTCCCACTGACGGGAGCTCTGAGTTTGACAGGTGCGGACCCACCCAATAAGTGTCAACTGCAGTGCAAACTGAAGTGAATGGACTATTGTGCCAGAAGGAGCTGTTTGTGAATGCCCCAGTGCTTTGGCGTATGTTTGCAGCATGGCATATTAGTTAACCTGAATTGTAGTTTTAACTCTAAAGCAAGATGTCATTGAACTATAAACCAATGCCTCTCTGACTTGGTGGATTAAATTACCACACTGACTAAAAATTGTCTTTTTTTATGGGATAATCTTAGAATAAAAATTGACCATATGCCAACTGATTGCAACTAGGCTGAAACAGCTGCAAGAGACATGAAATACAATCCAGTTTGTTGAACTTTTGGTGACCCACAGAAGAAACTTGATCTTTGACATTCAATGTTCCCTTTTTTTGGTGTTCCATTATGTCCAGGAGAGCAGATTTTTTTCATGATGAGCTTTCCCCGTGATTTTCATCAGTGTTCTCACATAAACACAAGCTCTTTGAAGGCTGGAAGTGACTGAAAGAAAACTACTGTCCCTTTCAGCTTTGCTGGCTATAATATTCAAACTTGAAATGGGTATAATCAGTTTGTAGGGCTGCTGTTCGGTTATTTGTTCTCTTCTGCGTGTTATTTGAAATAAAACATTTGGACATGCATGGTATGGGGAACTCACAGATGGAGGAAAAACTGTGCTGTGCTGGCTGGGGGTGTTGGGAGTTGTAGTTAAACATATCTGGAGAGCACCAGATTGGGGAAGGCTACTGTAGTCTGTAGATGAATATCTGCTCCTATATCAACCTGCCCATACTCGGTGATTATCCACCAATGCTCTCTTTTAGGTGCCCCCACCATCAGAGGGTGACCAGGAAAAGGGCTTGTTCAGTTCTGGCACTCCTTCTGCAGAACTCCCTCCCTAGAGAAACTTGCCTGGCATTGACATCGTTATCTTTTAGGCACCAGGAGAAGAATTAAAATACTTAAAAGATCTGTGAGAATTTAAAGTACTGCCTCATCCTGCATTACCATTGCTTTATGCTCTTTAGTTTGTTGCTATTAATGCTTACTGTATTTATCTGTTTTAATATGTTGTACACTGCCATGGAATCAATGATATAGAATGGTATTATACACACACACACACACACACACATATATATAGTAATACCTTGGATTGAGAGCATAATTCAGTTCCGGAAACGTGCTTGTAATCCAAAACACTCTTGTGTCAAAGTGAGTCTCTGGCGGGTGTGAGCGGGGCCGATTTCGGCCCACTACGCCCACTCGAGGCAAGCGGTTACATCCCTAGTCTTGTCTTGCAAGACGTCGCTTGTTTATCAAGTCAAAAAAATTTTAAAAAATTTGCTTCTCTTGCAAAACGCTCTCAAACCAAGTTTCTTGCAATCCAAGGTATTACTGTATGCAGGGTTGCCACTAAAATTTTATTTTTCATTTCCCTGACTTTCCCTGACCAACATTTGGCAATTTCCCTGACCACCATTCAAATATAACCACAAGTTTAAAAATGAATAGGTCGTGTTGCATTAATGCAAGGCTTAATGAAATGTTCCACTCTACAACTACACAAGTTTCAACTGCAAAAATATTTGTCAAAGTAAGGCCCTGTTGCCCTGGTTTCTATGGAAAAGCCGCAGCGCGGGGACCCAGCACGCCGGCGCAGGGTCTTGTCGCGTCACTTCTGGCCAGCTGGAAGTGATGCAATGGGATCGTTGCGGCCGGCGCGGGCAGCTCAGCACAGACTGGCGAGCGGGGCCCGGGACCTGGTAAGGCCCACTTGCTTCGGGTGTGTGTGAGCGGGGCCGATTTCGGCCCACTATGCCTGCTCGAGGCGAGCAGTTACATCCCTAGCTCCATTCCATACACAAGCATGGCCCCAAAACATGCTCATCTTTATATGTAAGTTAAATGCAGTACTAGCAGGTAGGAATGAAAAGAGATGTTTAAAGTTTGTATATTGCTAAACGTTTAAACTAGCCTTGCTTCGCAAATGCTATAGGCAGACCTTGGAAATCATGCAGGGACAGAGCTCAACAAACACAATATTAGGCTGGTTGCTGGGGGTGGAGCTGAGAAAAAGGTGGAGCTGGGAAAGGGCATCATTAAGTTTTACTTGTCTTCTGCTACTTCTCTATTCCAGTTGCCACCAGAACAGATCATGCTCTTGCAGCAGCAGGTCAAAAATCCACTGCTTGAATATATTTTAATCACAATTTCCCTGACTTTCCAGAAAGTGGCACTGGCAACCCTGTGTATGTATACACACACACACACACACACACACACACACACACACACGAAGCCCCCCCCCTTTATTAAAGCATTACCATTACAAAAATCATAAGTAGTTTTCCTGTCAGTTTTAAATGCAGCAGCATTTATGCCAAACTCCAATTCTGTAAAAGGTTGGAGGTGTTTTAAAAGCCATTTGGGGGTTTGTGAGCTAATCAGGGTTAGTTCCAGGTTTGAGGGGCCCCTCAGCATAATGCCCTTTAGTGGACCACATCCTATGCTGATGGTCCCTAGTGGGCTTACCTGGTGGTGGCAGTGGTGGGCAGCACATTGCAGTCAACACTTGGCAGGCTGGAGCTGCCATTTTTATTTCCCCCAATGTTCTGCAGCAACACATTGCAGTAGGCCCATCTGGGATGTTG
Source organism: Shinisaurus crocodilurus (assembly GCA_021292165.1). Taxonomy (NCBI): domain Eukaryota; kingdom Metazoa; phylum Chordata; class Lepidosauria; order Squamata; family Shinisauridae; genus Shinisaurus; species Shinisaurus crocodilurus. The sequence continues at coordinate 62,006,212 of CM037881.1, read as the reverse complement.
GGCTGATGCCAGGCCTGGGATCAATTGCAAAGAAGCTGATGAACTTCAATATGTGCAAACCTCTGATTCATAATCAGTCTATAAAAATGAATTAGCAACGACTGAAGTTCTTAAATAAACAAGGAGGGAGGGAGGAGCATTACTGCTACTGTTACTGTTCCCCAGTGTAATTTAGTTGCATGGGTTTGTATCCAAGATCTGCCTTCTGTGAGAAGAAGGGTTCCACTCATGGAAAGTCCCTTTGCCTGATTTTTGGGGATCCCCCCCCACATACCACAACTTACCCCATTTATCAGGGTCTCCTGACTCTCTGTGTAGCATTTTCCAGGAGCTGGAAGGGCTGCCGTGGGAAAGAGTGGGTGGGGAAGTCCACTTCCGCCAGTGCACTTGATCCAACCTAGGGGAAATTTCACAGAACCAGGGGCTGTCCTATTGTTATGTATTTGTTATACCAGTGTTCTCCAACCTTGGGTCCCCAGATGTTTTTGGCCTACAACTTCCAGCATGCCCCAGCCAGCTATGCTGGCTGGGGCATGCTGGGAGTTGTAGGCCAAAAACATCTGGAGACCCAAGGTTGGAGAACACTCTGTTATACCTATGCCTCACCATTCTTCCAAAAAAGCTGGGAATGGCTTTCATATGATTTGGGGGTGAGGGTCCCATCCGGGCTGATTAAAGCATCAGACCTGCTTAACTTCAACATTAGAACTGCATTGGACCATCCTCTGGGCCACCGTCTGCCTTCTCTTAACCACAATCCCGGAATGATGAATATCCACCAGAACTAGGCTTGGCTCATCAGTTTTATCACTGAGTCCTGAATCCAAGAATAAATGCTGCCATCAACTTTAAACATAGAACCAATAGTATTTGGGAACTAATATTTAAGTGGCAGAGCACCTGTTTTGCATGCAAAAGGTCCCAGGCTCAATTCCTGGCATCTCCAGTTAGGGCTGGAAATATTCTTGCCTGAAGGCCTGGAGAACAGCTGCCACTCTGTGCCGACAAAACTGGGCTAGATGGACCTATGGTGTTACTCAGTATAAGGCAGCTTCCTATGTTCCTAAATAACAGTGCCCCCATCTGGATTTGTACCCTATAATTAAGAAGTACAGTGCCTACTTATAGGTGGGCTGGAATATAAAAGCACAGGCTGCACGATTCCTAATGGAACTTTTTAAAATATCCACGCCAATAGCCTAAAGAGAACCTGATAACCAGCTTAGCATATGGCTCTGCTAAAGAAACCCAGAACTGCTCTTTCAGACTTCTTGTCTCCAAAACGTTGTGAATGTGTCATCCATAAGGTTGGCCAAGTCCGGGAAAGCTCAAATGCAAATACTAATACTAATAAGAGCACAAGCATAAATCCATCTTTGTCAGTAGTAGTAATACTTGTTCTGCCAAAGGTCAAAGGAGGGAGGGGGTAGATGCCAGTAACCCTAGAGGTACCAGATGCCATGAAAGGCAGCTGCATACGTTGCATCCATATTCATTTCCTAAGAATCTTAAAACTCTTTTTCATTCTTTGAAACCTTCTAGCTTTTCCATAACTTCCCAAAGTACATACCATCCTTCAAGTGTAGGTCAGACTATGTGTGGTGATGTGATGGATATACCATGCGTTGGACTTAGTACAAAACACTGTCCTATTTGCTTCCTCAGCATAACAAATAGCTTTGTAAATGGGAAGGTTTTAACTACTTGACCTATCATCTCCAAAGCAAAATTGGCAAATTGATCCTTGCCTCTTTCACTCTCCTTTCCTCCTATGAAAGTAAATTTAATGTCCTGTTTGTCATACCCCCTATATATATAAAGGGCTTGGCTGTGGGAGCCAAATCCAAAGCATTATTAACGTCCAGCTGAGTGGGAACAAAATCCTCAAATCTCTTGGATCATCAGAAGTTCACATTGCTGGGATTTCCCTATTTTGCTGTCTGTGGTTAGAGTAAAAGGCTAAAGCTCCACGGACTTAGCATTAAACTGCAGAAATTGCTAGCATAGCCCTAAAATTATGAGCTATATAAAGATATATATTCTTTTTCATTTTGAGAAATATCGTTTTAATCAGCTTACCACTTGGCTACTGATTTAAAGCTGGCTAAAAGCACAGAGCCTTCCAGTTTCTGCTAGTATATTACTTTATTTCCTTAAAATGTATGGCAAAACTCCTATGAACGTCACTGCAGGGTGGATTTCACCCTAGTTTCCTTTCCTTTCATGATTAATCTGAAGAAAAGTTGAGCATTGACAGTATAATTTCTCTCCCACCCCCCTATATATATTTAAACAGAATAATTACCTAATGAGTGAGAGTTGTTAAAAAAAAAAAAGGTTTAATATAGATTAACAATGGCCAATATCTGTCTGGAACATTACACATGGTCTCATAGGTCAGGTGCCAAAGAGAAGCCCGTTCCACAACTACCAGGGCCATGCCTGCACAGCTGGTCACTCTGCTCTTATTCAGTAAGGTGTTCATGCTGCAATGCAAATATTTGTTTGCTTCTTTCAAAGCATTTTTTACCTAAAATGCATATTATGCCAACAAACATTTAGTTATTCTGAGGGAAATGGGTAACCCTATAGAATACATGGACATGTTTCAGGTTTTGTTATGCTTCTAGGGTTCTGGCTCATCCCCCCACATTAAATATCTCCCCCCCTCCTGGTAAGTATTGTGTAACTACACATCAGTGCATTGTGGTGGTACTTGCTTTTAAAGAGGCACTGTTCACATTTGCTCTGCAAAATTCAGAGTTATGTAACCCTGCAAAATATAAACAGAAATATAAATATGGGAGGGGGCAACAACCCTCAGTTTGAAGAGGTTGCAGTAGGCACTGTTTGGCAGAGAAGCAAACTTCACAGCAAATAGTTAACAGTCATCATTTTGTGTGTGTAAAATTTGCATCTGCACAAGTGTCTGAAGCAAAGTAAACCAAAATGGAGACATTTTTGCCATTTTTAGACCAGTACAATATAAATCAGCAACAGTCTATTTCTGGTCTGTGTCAGTTTCACGTGAGTTTATTCATGTCTGTCCTGTTTCTGCATTAATCTGCAACTTAAAAAAAACTCTGTATGAAAATTTGTATTTAAATGTACTGTGAACATATTTTATCACAAAATACACATTGATTTCTAAATTATTTTTTTCTCACAGTATGCATTTCATCATAAAATATACATTTTTATATGCCTTCTGGTACTTTTTTTGAGCCAAGTACCACATTGCAAAATTTGGAGAATTGTGAAATCTCTGTGTGTGGGGCAAGTGAGTATTGGCCTGCTGGCCAGGCAGGCTCCACTGATTCAGCTGGGCTGGGCCAGGCTGCGAATGGAACACCAGCTGAGACAGGGGGCTTCTCTACATGAGGTTTTTAACCTGCCACCTTACTGAGACTTCTACTTCCAGATTCTTTGCAGGATTAAGATTGGATCCTTTACACGTGGTATTTTTCCAGGGTTTTTGTTTCTCTGCCTTTCTATAGGTTCCATTACACAGACACAAGGTGGCGCTGTGGTATAGCAGAATTGCGAAAATACACGAACTTCTCATTGCGGTCCATTCCACCATTTTCAAGGTAATACTATACTTTCCTAATCATGAGAGCACAATGAGGCATCATGAGAGCACAATAAATGCCTCATGTAGAGAAGGCACCCAGAAGGCTGTATCCAATGTTAGTCCTACTTAGAAGAGACTCATTGAAATGAATGGAACTTATGTCAGTTACTTTCCAGCCAGTTGTCAACGCTAAAATTCACCTATGCTCAGGGGAGATATAATTAGGTGCAACACCTGGTGTACATTACTGTTGTATACCAATTAAAAATGCCTGATGAGAAAACATTCAACTTAGGGCCTTACTACACGTGGCACTACACGCGTTGCTACCAATCACATCAGGGTTTTTTGTTTATTTAATAGTAAGTGTGGGGGCACTTGATTTTCATTGGAAAAACCATGTGTAGGGAGATGAGGTTTTACCTTTTCCTCCCCAGCTACAATCTCTGGGAAAATCCCGCACACACACCCCATGCTGCATTTACCGATAGGAAAATGGGAGCTTTTTTCCCCATCACTAATTGCAGCCGGGGGCATTTTCCCAGATATTCACACGCACACACACAAACGTGTCCACACAAGAGAACATTAGGTGGCTCTTTTTGTATCTTGTTTATATTTTACACCATGTCATGGTCTCTCTGGGTCCTGTGCTCATCATTCTTTTGGACAGCTTTTCACTTTCCAGATACCTTCCCTGGTTCTTATAGAGCTCCTTCAGAATGACCAGGCTGGAACTAACTTGGACCAGCCACAGTCCTTGGATAGAACAAAATGCCTTTATTGTGAAGCAACATATGAAATGGCTCCCCTTGCAAATACGTGTGTCCAGTTACTGCACTCAAGACAACACAGGACATACCAATATCAACATTTCTAAGTGCTGACAACTTTCCAAATTAGGTTGCACTGCAGGTCAGTTTGGCCTGGACTATAGCAACACCCTGTGAAAGCACCTTGAGGGTGAAACTAAACGTCCTCCTAATCACGTATAGTGGAGCTATGCGTGATGGATTGTTTTCCCGTGCTATCCTGCAAGCACACACACACCCAATTCTGATCAGGACCATGGTGCTTCAGGAGAGGAGGGTTTAAGCTCCCTACCCCACTCATTTTTGTCCAGAAATTTTAAAAAAGGGGGGAAGCCTCCATTCCAATGAAATTAAGAAAAAGGGAAATGGAATTATAAATTATACAAGTCACAGGAAAGGAGTTCCCCTTTTCCTCTTCCTCCCACCACAGAGTCTGGGAATTTTACCCTTCCTACCACCATACAAACGAACCTCTCATATTCATGAAACAGTACATGGAGCTTTGTTGCAGTTTCGCTTGGGGGAGGTTTGTTGCTCTTTTGTTTGGGTTCACATCCAAACATGTGACCTCTCAAAGGTGCATTCTGAAGGAGTACAGTGCTTTTGCTGCATATGTAACTGGCGCTTTAAAGCAGAAAAAAATTGCTCTAAAGAAAGAAAGTAAAAAGCACAAGCCTATGCCTGTTTACTCAGGAGTAAATTCCACTGTGTTCAATGGGGCCTTACTCCCAGGCAAGTGTGTATATAGGATTGCAGCCTTACATCTGAATACCTGAAACACTGATGTGGACAAGTTTGCAAGGTGAGCACATAGTTTGAGTTGGCGTACAATGAAATGGCCTCACGATCCCTTCACTTTTTGCTTCGCGGCTCAGCCCCCATTTGGCATACTACCACAAAGCAGCCAGAAGGTTCATGACATAGGAAACATCGGCTAACCTGAGAACTGAGAGCACTGTTAAGAAATCTCACCATCAGTTCACCAGGTTCCAAACTCAGCTGAGATCCACTTGACCAGCCTTGCCCTTGTTTAAGATGACAGGGGGGAATGGGCAATCTACTGCTGGCTTAGAACAGAAAACAGGCATCAAGGCGTGAGGGTATCCTGTACAAATTTGTAAGCGGAGTTAACAGTAAGGAAACAATATAGAACACCAGGCCCACACACCAACCAAATGAGGAATTTGTGGCAAGGTAAGGCATTCTCTCATAGTTCCATTCAAAAAGGATGGAAGAAACATCACTCTATGACTAGGATCTCCAGTGTGGTGCCCATGGGCACCACCGTGCCTGCAGACACCTCCCTTGGCACTCACCAGGCTCACTGCCCCTCCTAATTTTAATTTTATTTCTTAAGATATATATATATTTTAAAATTTAAACTGAGAGTTTACCATGGTGCAAAGCAAAGTGCTGCCCTCCAGAACCATCTTTATTTGGGTTCAAATGAGTAGTGTTGTGTTTTGGAGCTCAGGCCCCATCTCTGCCTTGTACTTAGGTTCTTGGCCAAGTTACTTTTCTTTCAGCCTCACCACTTTGCCTTCTGGGAAATGAGTGTTTTATGACCGGCCACACCCATCACAGCAGCCATTTTATGAATGGGCAAGTCCCTGCAGCAGCCATATTGTGAGCGTGCCCACAACACTTTCAACATTCCAAATGTGCCCTGTTGGGAATGAACAGTCAAAACCTCAAGCCATGCATAGGTGCATGATGTAATTGGGACCACAGAGTGTCTGCATCCTAGAGCAGAGACCCTGTGGACATTACCCAGACCTCCTGGTGCAGGATGTGGGCGTAACCAGTCGCCTTCTCTTCCTGCCCCGGGAAAACAATCTGAGCCATGAAATTTGTGTGTGCAACATGTCTGAAGATGTAGCCGAGTTGCAGTTCTGAACTTTTCCCAAGTTCAGAACAGGTCGACTACCATATGATTCCTAACTCTAAATACATTCTTAAGCCTGCCTGTATCCAATCTGCAAGATCTGAGTGAGTAAACTATGTTTTTAACCTCCAAAAGACTGTTTGTCTTATTGGTAGTGTAAGGGGGAAACCAGGTGAAGATCCAGCCTGTCCAAAAGGGACAGTCTGTATCAACTAAATGCACAGCCCTGCTTTAACCAGCAGCTCCACATGCATGCACACGTTTGTCGCCTGTAGTTGGGTATACTCTGCTGTGTTTGCAAAAGCAAGAGGGGAGAGATAATATATCACAATATCCTCTCCCAGGTCTTTTGGCAATCCCCAACATGCCCACTAACCCAAAAGGGATGGGAACCCCTATTGTATGTTATATGACTCCTACTTGCTAACAAATATTTACTTAGCGACATGTCATGGACATCATGAATAACATTGCTGATAGTACAGAGGTGAGGAAGGAATTAGAGCATTCCAGTTCCACTCTCCCATTTGCACAGCACTTGCTCTTCTTTTACAGATAGCAGCTTCTCCCCCTTGCTTCTGTTTTGTTTCAGTCACCAGTGGCCTAGGCAGTTCAGCACAGCATCATCCACAAAGCTCAAGCAGCTTGAGATGTACAAACACACAGTAGTAGATATCCTGATGAGGAGAGTGTCCACAAATAGCTCCACTGTTTTGGCAATAGAAAGCAGATAAGTTTCATTATTATTCATTGTACCGATGTTATTAGCATGAATTGGGGGTGGAGCTGTGTGTATGTTTGTGAAACCGGCAATAGAATGGAATCATGCAGTACAGTCTTGCAAATTCCTAGCAGTAGCCCTGGCTGACAGTATAATAAATCACGATCTATTTACATTGAAAGTAGGCTTCCGCAGTTCATGCCAAAGAGAATCTTAAAAGCAGCACCAGTAGTAATAACCCAAGTACAGCCATTGCCCTAGCACATGTATCTTTGCTCACATCTGCCTTTAGATTCGTTCCCAGTCCTGGAGGCACCTCCCGTCTTGTTGTCTGCAACATTCTAAAACTGGTAGTCACACATCCCTAAACATTTGGTGATTAAAGATAGCTCTGAAGTGTTGTCATAGTTAAATTCTTCTTGATATATTGCTTAGCCTGGATCTCCTTTTTTGGGAACATCCAGGCTCTTTTATTCTCAACAAATGGCTTTTCATTGACAACAGTATTTTGACTGTGGGTGGGGTGAGGTAACTAGCCTTGGTTGGTGGCTGAAAGTGATAATTTTGCTGCAAGGGGGAGAGCCTTGCTGTTATTTGACCTCTCAGTCAAAGACAACAAGCTGGCAAAATGTGTGCTCCTGTGCAGGAGTCACAGCAGGGGAGCCCACAGTCAGTGCTGAATTTTTTTTAAAAAACACCAAACCCTGAAAACAAAACCCCCAGTTTCATAAAAATAGTGCAGGCATGGAAGGAGTGTGTGTGTGTGTGTGTGTGAGAGAGAGAGAGAGAGAGAGAGAGAGAGAGAGGTTGTTGCACATCACAAGTTATGGCACAAACATCCTGCAGCTACCTATAATGCTTGTATACCCACATTCCACACAGCAATTCCACAAATGTGATGAATGTGCTATCTGGAGAAGATATTGCATTTCCCCAGATACAAAACAGCACACTTTAAATGCTCAGAAAATGCCCACAACAATAGTGGCACTGTGGCACCTTGTGGGAAGCTGTGAATACTGCGTGCAAGAAATGGGAAATAATTGTACAACAACAACAATTACAGTACCATCAGTGTACATGGCATCTGATAGCATTTCACAGAAGATGAAGATGAACTTCTCCAAGGCTCTTAAATCTAAAGTAGACAATGGGGAAGTCAGCACAAGGCAGGGAGGGAGAGACAAGGAAAGTAAGAGTAAAGAGATGACTGTGGGCCTTGGACAATACACTTACTTAAAAGTAAGGTCTAACTAGACATGACATCATGTGATTGGACTTTACACTCTTGATTTTTCTTTACCCAATAGTAGCCATGGGGGGGGAGGATTGGGATCAGGACTGCAGAAAGGGGGAGGGGGCTTTAACTTTTTGACCTTGTGACATGACAATGCAAATCCAACTGGGGGACACAGCTGTCTTTCGTTCTGGGAAGGAAGCTGCCACTGGCACCAGAGACAATCACACACTGTTGGGAATGGGGACTAAGGGATTACGCCAATGTTGTGCAACATCCTCCCTCCCACACACACACAAACTAATCATGAAGAAAGGTTCAGAGAATTGTGATGATACAGGCAAAATATGGCCACGTGTGCATCCACGTGTGTCACATAATATATTTACCAGTTTGTTTTTAAACTTAATTTGTTCCTTGCATTTTGCTGGCTCTCAAGATTGTCATGGGAATTGTCCTGCTATTTTTGTGCTTTGATTTAATAGCATTCAGCTACAAGTCTGCACTCTGAAGACATACCCCTAAGGAATAAAGCTGTAAGACTAGAGATGAGAGAGTATAGCTTACTCTGTGTATGATAGCACAACTCAGTCCACTGGGTAATAACACAGCTTCCTGCATTGGCATCCAAATAAAGGAGCACATCAAGTTCTCTGAATGATTAATTAGTCGTTCTAAAACTCCTACAAGATGTAAAAGATGGATAAATCATGTTGCTTTCAAATTATTTTGAGAGTAAAAAAAAAACTGAAACATAAGCAACCCAACCCTTGAGGGAGAAAGACAAGATAGTGAGCAGCAGGAGGACCATCACCATATTCAGGGCCAGTGTCAAGAGCAGGCATTGTTGGGCACCTGCTGAGGGCACACAGCCCAGTAGGGGCCCACTGACAAGAACCCCCTAGAGCTGCTCCTCTTCACCATTGCAATCTGCTTGTTCACCTGCCTCTTGCTCTGGCTCAAACAACTGAGGTAGTGAGAAGGAGAAACAGTAGATGTCTCGCTCACTGGCTCTCTGTCAAGCAAGCAAGTGGTAGCAATGAGGAGAAAGATGATGAGGAGCATTAGTAGCTGGTAACCATAGCATTGTGAAGGTAGACTCACTGGGGGAGGGAGCCCATTGAAGGTGCCATGCCCAAGGGTCCTTAGAAACCTGCGGCTGACACTGGTCATATTGCTCAGTGAGTACTCCAGTACTGGGTCCACGCTGGTGTTGTGATCTGCCCAAGAGATATCAAATTTACCTAGAAATCTGAGAATGCTTGTCATGACTCCAAGCAAGCTCTAAGTAAGCAGCTTGCTCCACCGAAGTCTAATAGTGGACTGAAGGCACTTATGTTGAAACTGAACCCTGACAAGACCGAGGTACTTCTGATGGGAGACAAGGGGAGGTTAGGGGATGTTGACCTGGTGCTGAATGGGGTACATCTCCCCCTGAAGAACCAGGTCTGCAGCCTGGGGGTCATTCTAGACTCCCAGCTGTCCATGGAGGCTCAGGTGTCAGCTGTGAGCCGGGCAGTGCTGTATCAACTCCATCTGATATGGCAGTTGCGCCCCTACCTTCCTAATCATCTGCTCCCATCAGTGGTTCATGCCTTGGTCTCCTCTCGCCTAGACTACTGTAATGCGCTCTACGTGGGGTTACCCTGGAAGACGGTTTGGAAGCTTCAGCTGGTACAGAACGCGGCGGCTCGCCTGATTAAGGGCAGCCGCCGGCGTGATCACATCACGCCAGTGCTTAAGGAGCTGCACTGGCTACCAGTTGCTTGCCGAGCCGAATTCAAGGTGTTGGTTTTGACCTTTAAAACCCTACACGGCTCCGGTCCAGTTTATCTCAAGGAGCGCCTCCAGCAACATCAAGTAGGCCACTCAACAAGATCTGCCACGGACAGCCTTCTCCTTATCCCATCAGCCAGAGCAGCCAGGCTGGTGGGGACTAGGAAGAGGGCCTTCTCTGTGGCGGCCCCCACGTTATGGAATTCCCTCCCAAGTGACCTTCGCCATGCCCCCTCCGTGATGAGCTTCCGCCATGCATTAAAAACATGGCTGTTCAAGCGGGAATATGGGGTGGGTTAGGATTTTAAAAGATTTTTTTATACTGTTTTAATTATCATATTTTATTGTATTGATTTATTGTATTGTTTTAATTGTACATCGCCCAGGGTGGCCGGGTGGCCGGCCAGATGGGCGATTAATAAATATGAGAAATAATGCTACCTGGCAAAAAAAACAGAAGTGAAGCACCAAAACAGGACAGATTGCAAGAGAGGAGGAGGAGGAGGAGGAGGAGGAGGAGGAGACGACAGGCCTGTGGCTCACGCTGGCTCAGCTTGTCTGAGTGTGGAAAGCTAAGCAGGGCCAAGCCTGGTTATTGCTTGGATGGGAGACCCCTCCTCTAGTTTCCTGCATTGAGCAGGGGGTTGGACTCGATAGTCTTGTAGGCTCCTTCCAACTCTATGATATATGAAATCTATAAGAAGAAGAAGAAGAAGGTATTCTCAAAGGTGCCAATGAAAAACCTTTTCATGAACCCAGTGTGTTTCAGAACCAACAGCTCTTTTGCCATGGGCAATCTATAAAGAATAACAAATTTAAAATCAACTTCAGCTCCTCAAGAGGTATAGGTTCTGAGGGTAAAAACTCAATAGCCCCTGATTGGATGGGCTTGGGCTGTGTCTCAGGCCTGGTGAGGATGCTGGGGTCTGGGTAGGTTTCTAGTACAGTGATACCTTGGATTGCAAGCATAATTCGTTCCGGAACCGTGTTTGTAATCCAAAACACTCTTATATCAAAGCAAGTCTCTGGCGGGTGTGAGTGGGGCCGATTTCGGCCCACTACGCCCGCTCGAGGCGAGCAGTTACATCCCTACTTGCAAGACGTCACTTGTTTATCAAGTCAAAATTTATTAAAAAAAATTGCTTGTCTTGCAAAACACTCTCAGACCAAGTTACTTGCAATCCAAGGTATTACTGTACATATCCTGTGCCACCAGTCTGATGGATCCAGCCGGCCCCTCCTCATCCAAGATGGAGTCAGAAGTCCAAGCTGGTGCTTCAGGTATGGGGTCCTGACACCACTGACATCAGTGTTCTCATAATCAGAGAACCAACTAAAACTGTGCCTTTTTAATACCAAAGAATGGACAGTTACCTTTGGTAAGCTAACAGGAGCAAGAACTTAAACAGAGATAGATAGAGGACACACCTAGTCAAGCAAAATGAAAGGGTTCTGCACATCACCCAGCTTAAGCAGAAATAGGGCACCTATTGGGTAGGTGTTAGAAGGTGGACTTTCCATTCTTCTTTGAAGTTCTATCTAATATGTGAAATGCAGAAGGCATTGGGTTTCCATTCTGACGTGGCTGACCAGAGACCCATAAAAAGTAACCAGTTGTACAAGGTAGCACACAGTCATTAGATACTGGAGTTGGGGCCATATTCATGATACTGAGGAGAGCCGGCCCTGCCATTAGGCAGAGTGAGGCAACCATCTCAGCAGGACCGGTCCAGGGCAGTTTGGCGCCCTAGGCGAAATGATATTTAGCGCCCCCCCCCTCTCGTGCTGTGGGGGGGGCCCCTCCGGAGCAAAGCAGCCCTGCTCTGCAAAACAGAGCAGGGCCGCCACCACCAACCTACCTTCCCCCCGCCCTGGCTGCCGCCGCCTCCTCCAAGGAGGAAGTGACACGACGACGGGACCCCCGCGCTCTGTTTTTTGCCGGGGAAACCAAGGCAACAGGGCTGTTTAAGCCCTGTTGCCCTGGTTCCTCCCGCCAAAACAACGCGGGTGGGGCTCCGGAAGCGACGCGACACGGAGAAGGTAGGTGGCGGGGGGGTCGGGGTGGTGGCGGCGGCGGGCGGGGGAGGCGCAGCGGGGGGAGCTGCGGCGGCAGCAGGCGGGAGGGTGGGGGGGAGGTGCGGCGGCGGGCGGGGAGGCGCAGCAGCGGTGGCGGCGGCAGGTGTGCGGGCGGGGAGGCGGAGGCGGCGCAGCAGCAGTGAAGAGGAGCGCAGCGTTTCTGCGCCCTCTTCAGACGTGCGCCCTAGGCAACCGCCTAGTTTGCCTAGCGGTAGCGCCAGCCCTGCATCTCAGGCGGCAGATGATGGGGGGCAGCAGTGGCAGCCTCCTGGCTGCTCCTCGTGAAATCTCCGGTTGTTCCCCTCTGTTGGAGGACAGAGCTGTGTACACCACACACAGCCTGTTCTGGTGGTGGTGGATGCTATCCCATCTCCAGGGTTATTTAAGATTCAACTGCCAGATCAATGAGCTTCTGTACGTGGACAGGGGAGGGGGTACCAACTTGTCCTTTGCCTCAGGCAGCAAAATGTCTTGAGCCAGCCCTCATACTGTAGCATATCAGCAACAGTTTTGTGCTATTTGTTGCAACCGAAAGCTCAAATGCAGCCTTAAACTAGCATGGCCAGATGCTTCAGCCCAAAATAAACCTTTTAAAGTTGCAGAGGCGTGGTGGCAGTGGCTGCTCCCCTCCCCCATCTTCTCTCACAGGCAGCCAGCAAAGCTGCAGGATGAGAGACAGGGAGCATTGTCTTATTTTCTCAAAGTGTTATGTAACTTAAACCCCCCAAGAGAATTAACTAAAAAGAGGTTTTGAGAAGATGGTAGCTCTTTCTGGTGCTTTTTGTTTCAGCTTTTGGATGGGAGGGGATTTCTCCCCAAAGGCAAAGACAAGATGTTAGCAATTCATGAAATGTCCGCTTGTAAGATAGCCCTGCAAAGATCTTGGGATTTTGCTAAATAATCGGATGTGTGCGCCTAATCCCTCTGAAAACTCCAGGTATTAAATATTTGTCACTCCATAACAAAGCAGATTTCTGCACGCAAACCCCCCTATTTATAATGCTACACACACTCCTGGAGAATAAGCATCGACAGATAATACCAGGGGTAGGCAACTTTCGTGGGATGTAGGCAACCTTTTGGGGCTGTGGGCACATATGGCAATTTGAGAAACTGTCCTGGGCACTATACAAAATGTCTGCCATGGGAGGCGTGGCAAAGGACAAGTCACCTGCCCAAAAGACTGAGTACAAGGCAGAGGTGGGGTCTGAGCCCCAATGCACTAAACAACTCATTTGAACCCAGTTTTCAGCACCAACAGTAACCTATTTCACAGCAATCCCAGCTGCTAGCAAGAAAATGTATTATACTACTACTACTACTACCACTACTACTACTACTACTACTGGGTAGGTACCTTGGTGGGTGCTAAGAAAGGTGTTCTGTGGTGCACCGCACCACATTGCCTCCCCCCTGGATAATATACACCATAATCAGGAGTTTTCTGAACCTTTAAAAGAAGTCTGAGGAGTCTTTTTTTCAGTCTTGCAGCAACATTGTCAGTGTAAACTGGCCAAAAGATCATAGCACCAAAACACTGAAGACTAAATATATAGAAACCCTGCACACCCAATTACTCTAGAGACGCGCAAATTCTCTCTCACACACACACTCCTACCTCCAAACCAAAACGTTTCAGATTGCCCTACACCAGTTGCCCCTCACATACACACATTTGTGCCCCAGCCACCCTCCCCAGAGGTCTAGCTGTACTCCCAACTGGCTATCCCACACAATCAATATACAAGTAAAGATACCCCCCCACACACACCTCCCACACACATCATATGGCCCTACTTTAACCTTAATAGGTTTGTTGCAGGAAAAGGTTCTGCCACATTTTTGTAGGTCATTGTCTTCCCTCCCCTGTTATTGACAGGGAGAGCTGGGAAGCTGTCTGTGTCACACCCTAGACATGGGCAGTGCTGAGGAAGGGAAGGTGCTAAACTCTGCTGATCAGAGAAGAATTTTGTCCAACGGCAGAGCTCTAAAAATTACAACAGCTCCTCTCAGTGCATGGTCATTAGAGGTGCAGGGAGGGTTTATTTACGTGTGTGTGTGTGTGTGTGCGCGCGTGCACGCACGTGCACATTCCAACATTGAGCCTCACTTGAAATCTAAAGTGGTACTGTCCAGCAACAGAGACATCATATGGAGCTGTTGATTGCGTGAACTGACTCTCGGGCTGCAGTCCTAAAGAGACTTAGTAGGAGTAGGCCCCACTTGACATCATAGGACGATCAAGTAAACCGGAATAAAACTGCACTGTCAAAGACAATTAACTCCAAACTTACTCATGACTAAGCCCCGTTAAAACCAATGAAAAGTTAATCATTACTAGTGGCATGCATTGATTGAAAGCATTTTTATCCAAACGGAAACAGTTCAGGAAGGAGTCAGCTGGCTCTCTCAGCAGAGCAAATGGCATAGCCCCGCTTCCTACCGCTCCCTCTGCTGCAGCATGATGGAATGGCTGCCACCAGGTGATGAGGGAAGGAGGATCCTGATGGAGGGGGACCTCCCCCTCGCTTACATGCATATGCACTTTTTAAAAAGTGTTGTTTTCTAAGATAACGCAGTGATTTTGGAGCTAAGCTGGGGCCCATACCTTGAAGATTCCCAACTTTGCTTAACTTTGATGCTCGTCCTAGTGTTGTAAATCCTATATGTGCATTTCTTAATTCAGGTAGAGTGTATTAGATTACATTTGGATTAATACATGATTTGTCTTTTTAATGTAAGACCAACTTTTCTTCATTAAACATTCATAAACTGTAACCTGGATTGAGATACTTTAACCCATTAATTAATCTACATTAGTGTTTTTTTTAAAAAATTAAAAAAATCAACCCTTCAACTTATATTTAGGAATAAATATTTTTTTAAAAAACACAGAATCAAAAGGCAACCTATTCCCAGGATAGCATTCCTGTCCAAACACTTGTAATTAATAGCTGGAGCTCTTGCAAAGCTGTGCAGCCTTATTGCTTTCCTTACTTGAAAATAACAAATGTTTGCTTGATCTGTGTGTTGTGTCATGCCTCCTGAGTGATACCTAGTGCAGCTGCTTGAAATGGTGATGATGAGGGAATATGGTTGTGGACTTTATATATCATGCTATGTAATCCAAGAAGCCACAGCTGACTTTGTAGCAAGCCCTGACATGAACATCACATGCTTCTCTGTAAGAGTAACAAGCAAAATGAGGCAGTTCTGATCACTGCAACGAAGGCAAGAGTGCAGTTTAAGCACTTGCTTTTATTGTGCTCTTCACCCACACTTACCTTATTCTTGGTGCAAGGAGGAGGTCTGCTAAATGCCACTGCCCCCAAACTCTGGTGGGTTTCCTCCCATCCAGAATACTCAAGGAAGATACAGCTATTTCCTGGCTATTGAGAAAACACTTCCCCCACCCCCACCCCCACCCCACCCCACAGCCTTTCTGGGACATTAGCCAGCAATCTGCTTTTAAAAAGATGTGGCCAGGCCAGCAGCACTCTTAACAGTGTAAGAGCCAGTGTGGCGTAGTGGTGAGAGTGCTGGACTGGGACTCAGGAGATCTGGGTTCTAGTCCCCGCTCGGCCATGAAACTCACTGGGTGACTTTGGGCCAGTCACTGATTCTCAGCCTAACCTATTTATTTATTATATTTATACCTGCCTTTTTTCCTGAAAGGAACCCAAGGCGACTTACATAATCCTCCTCCTCCTCTCCATTGTATCCTCACAACAACCCTGTGAGGTAGGTTAGGCTGAGAGAACTCTCTAACCTACCTCACAGGGTTGTTGTGAGGATAAAATGGAAAGGAACAGGAGGATTACGTAAGCCGCCTTGGGTTCCTTGCAGGAAAAAAAGGTGGGGTATAAATATGATAAATAAATAAATAAATAAAATAAAATAACCCTACTATTCTGCTGCTGCTGCTGTTGTTGTTGGTTTATCAAATTGCATTTTGATGGTTATGGTAACCCCCCTGCTTGGGGGCCTTTTAGGCCAAAAAGCAGGATATAAGTGTTTTAAATAAGCAAACTATATAATTATAAGGACACCAATATTCTACATAAGAATGGGGTGGGTCTCTAGCTTGGTGGTAGAATGCATGCTTTGCCTGCAGAAGATTCCAGGTTCACTTATTATTGATTTATTTCATTTCTATACCATCCAATAGCCAAAGTGCTCTGGGTGGTTCACAACAATTTACAGAACACAAAACAATAAAAGGAGTATAAAAAAAACTTTTTTTTTCAATATACAAAATTTAAAAACAATTCAACAGCCAAAACAATTCCAATACAAACGGACTTGTCAAAAATAGCCATTAAATGCCAGGGAGGGCAGTCTCCTGGTGCCAAAAAGATGACAGACTTGGTGCCAGGTGGGCTTCAGTGGGGAAATAATAATAATAATAATTATTATTATTATTTATTTATTATTATTATTTATTTATTTATTTATTACCCGCCTCTCCATCTAGATCGAGGCGGGGAACAACAGAAAATATAAAATACATAAACTAAAACAACACAATACATACTATTAAAACATCTTAAAACATCCTAAAAACATCTTAAAACATCTTAAAAACATCTTAAAAGCATCCTAAAATTCCGCCGGATAGGCCTGCCAGAAGAGTTCAGTCTTTACGGTTTTTTAAATTCCAAAAGACTGACAAGTTGACGAATCTCCTCCGGCAGGCCATTCCATAATCTGGGAGCAGCAGAAGAGAAGGTCCTCTGGGTAATGCTTGTCAGCCTAGTTTTGGCTGACTGAAGCAGATTCTTCCCAGAGGAACTAAGTGTGCGGGGTGGATTGTACGGGAGAAGGCGATCCCATAGGTAGCCTGGACCCAAACCATGTAGGGCTTTAAAGGTAATAACCAACACTTTATACTTCGCCTGGAAACTGTTCCGGACTAGGTATAAAGGTAGCCCTATGTACAGCGCATTACAGAAGTCAAGCCTTGAAGTTACCAGTGCGTGCACTACCATCTTTAGGTCTTCCAACTCTAGGAAGGGGCGCAGCTGGCGTATCAGCTGAAGCTGATAATAGGCACTCCTAGCCGTAGCATCTATCTGGGATGTCATTTGGAGCGACGGATCCAGGAGCATCCCAAAGCTGCGAACACAGTCTTTCAGGGGGAGTGTAACCCCATCCAGAACTGGTTGACATACCTCCAAACCCAGGTTGTGGCCTTTGACAGCAAGCACCTCCGTCTTGTCTGGATTTAATTTCAGTTTATTTTCCCTCATCCAGCCCATTACTGCCTCCAGGCATTTATTCAGAGGAGACACAGTATCCTTAGCTGATGCTATTGATGAAGGCATAGAGAAATATATTTGGGTGTCATAAGCATACTGATAGCACCCCGCCCCATGCCTCCGGATGATCTCTCCCAGCGGTTTCATGTAGATATTAAATAGCATTGGGGAAAGAATAGCTCCTTGTGGCACACCACATAGCAGCTCCTTTTTGGAGGAGCAGCTATCCCCAAGCATCACCATCTGGAACCTACCCGAGAGGTAGGACTGGAACCACTGAAGCACAGTGCCCCCGATTCCCAGTCCCCTCAGGCGTTCCAGAAGGATACCATGGTCGATGGTATCAAAAGCTGCTGAGAGGTCCAGAAGCACCAACAGGGACACACTCCCCCTGTCTGTACTCAGGCACAAATCATCTACTAAGGCGACCATGGCAGTCTCAACTCCGTATCCTGCTCTGAAGCCAGTTTGAAATGGGTCTAGAAAATCGGTGTCATCCAAAACTGCTTGGAGTTGGAAGGCAACCGCCCTCTCGATCACCTTGCCCAAAAATGGAAGATTGGACACTGGTCTATAATTGTTAAGATCATTTCATAAACGGGGGGCCACCACTGAGAAGGCCTTCTCTCTCTCTTGTTGCTACCCTCCAAGCCACCCTCGGAGGTAGCACTCAGAGGAAGGCCTCAGATGTTGACCATAGTGTCTGGGTAGACTCAGGTTGGGAGAGGTGCTTCATCAGGTATTGTGGTCCCAAGCCGCATAAGGCTTTATAGATTAAAACCAGCACCTTGACTTAAATAGAGATAACCACTAACAAATGCAGAGTAGACCAGCCTTCCCCAGCTTGGTTTCCTCCAGATGTTTTAGGCTACAACTCCCATCATCCCTGGCCATTGGACATGCTGGCTGGGTCTGATGGGAGTAGTAGTCCAAAACATCTGGAGGGCACCAGATTGGGGAGCAGACTGGGTAAGATGGGCTAATGGTTTGACCTGGGCATAAGGCAGCTTCCTATGTTCCCAAAGAAGGCCAAGTGAGGCATTGAAAGCCAGACTATAAGGATGTTATTGCAAACAGAAGGACTCCAAGTCGAGAGCCCACTGGAGGACTGAGCTGCCCTTATGCACCATTAGGCAGGAGAGATTTTACTATTAATAACAACCGCCAGCAGCAAAGAACACAGTTGGGTCATAAAAATATGACACTAAATTTAATACAATCAGTCCACAGCATCATGGTTGATAAGTTGTTTTTTTTAAAAGGGGGGTGGAGTTGAACGGAGGGAGCAGGGAAGGGAAGCCAACCCTGCCCTTGAAACGGAGGAAAGGATTTCACTTTAAAAATAGTGACCAGGCTTCCCTTTCCCTTCAGTGTGATGAGAACATACTGTACTAGAGAGATCATCAGGGCTGTACACGTCAGCCTGTTTTCCTGGCTCTTGCATGTTACTGTCAGTTACACTCCCTTCAAATTCCAACAAGATTTTAGGCTCTTCTCTCATCTCCCCCCCCGCCCCCCGTCCTCCTCTGATTGTTGTCACATCTGCTTCTTCCCTCTATCATGGGTTCCATCCATCACCATTCTAAGTATCTTGCAAGAGAAGGTGCATTAATTGTTTAGAGATTTGTTTCTAGGTTAAACCTCTGCTGAATTCCCAAGGTAACTGCATATGTCATATGCCAGCCTGAACGCATTTCCACACTATAATTAGCGCATAGGAAGTCGCTGACAAGCATGGTTAAGTGGCCTGCAAAGCACATGGTCCATATCAACAGCCACTACTGTTTCCCTTTTCCTTTTTTTCTTTTTGGGTGGGTCCAAATGGGTCTACTTTACTCAACCGATTTTTGGGTCCTCTTGCCAATTAACATTTCCCAACAGCCTATACAGGAAACCTTCTTTTTAGAATAACCTCTTAAATCTGGAGAGGATTCAACATTTGCTGCTTGTTAGCAGTATACTACACATGAAGATTTTACTGTCCACTCATTTTGTCCAGCGATTTTCTGTGTTGCTCTTCAGCCCTGAAGCCCAGGTTAAACACACACCCACACGCAAAAGGTCCAATTGCTCACAAAACATGTAACCAAGACGTTAAAAGTGCACAAAAAAATGTACCCTTCTCATGAATGGGGTTTTAGTCTGTCTGTCTTTTACTGTACCTCCTCATCCAAGTCATTAATAAAATGTTGACAGAGCACCGGGCCCAGGACCGAGCCCTTGATGGTACCCCGCTCGTTACCTCTCCCAGTTTGAGAAGGAACCATTGATAAGCAACTCTTGAGTCCGATTCTTTAGGCCGATTGTGGATCCACCTGATAGTTGTTCCATCTAGCCCACTCTTAGCTAGCTTATAATCAGGAATATCATGAGGCACTTTGTCGAAAAGCCTTGCTGAAGTCAAGATATATTAATGCTGTCCACAGCATTCCCACAGTCCACAAGGGAGGTTACCGATCAAAAATGATGACAGATAGTCTGACAGGATTTGTTCTTGACAAATCAATTGCTGGCTTCATAGTTAATCCACTGCATTGTTTTCAAGGTGCTTGCAGACTGACTTCTTTATAATCTGCTCAAAAATCTTCCCAGGGATTGATGTCAGACTGACTGGCCTATAGTTCCCAGGTTCCCTTCTTGCCCTTTTTGAAGATGGGAACAACATTTGCCCTCCTCCAGTCGTCTGGCACTTCACCTGTCCTCCATGATTTCTCAAAGATAATAGACAGTGGTTCTGAGAGTTCTTCTGCCAGTTCCTTATTACTCTAGGATGCAGCTCATCAGGCCCTGGAGATTTAAACTCGTTCAGAGTAATCAGGTGCTCCTTGACCATTTGCCTATCAATCTCAAGCTGCAATTCTGCCCCTTCAGTCTGCACTTCAGGTTTGCCAGGGGGGTCATAGACCCTCTTTTGGGAGAAGACCGAGCCGAAGTAGGAATTGAACACTTCTGCCTTTTCTTTGTCTTCGTTATCAATTTGCCATCCTCATTGCGTAGTTGAACCACCACCAGTTCTTTCTTCTGTCTTTTACTGTGCATGTATCTGAAGAAAGCTTTTTTGGTTGCTTTTAGCATTCCTCGCTAACCTTAGCTCATTCTCAGCTTTAGCCTTCCTGACACTAATTTCCTGCAGTTTGTGCTACCTGCCTGTACTCTTTCCCCTGTAGCCTGTCCTTCCTTCCACTTCCTATACGTGTCCTTTTTTTTCAGGTCATCTTTGAGTTTTATTGTGAAGCCACATTGGCTTTTCTGTTGCCCTCTGCCTTTTTTCCTTGTGGGAATTGTTTGCAATTGTGCCTTTAAAATTTCTTCTTTAAAAACTCCACCCCCCTGGGCTCCTTTCTCGTGAGAGTCACTTGCCATGGGATCTTACTAATCATTGTTCTGAGTTTGTTAAAATTGGCTTTTCCTAAAATCCAGGGTACGTGTTTGGCTACACTCAGCTTTTGCTTCTGTTAGAATCAAGAACTCTAGTATAACATGGTCACTTCCCCCAGAGTTCCCGAAACTGCCACTTTATCCACTAACTCGTCTCTGTTGGTTAGAATCAGGTCAAGGATAGCCGATCCTCTAGTTCCTTCCTCCACTTTCTGTAGGAGGAAGTTATCAGCAACACAGGTCAGGAATTTCTTGGAGGGGCCATGTTTGGCTGAATAAGTCTCCCAACAGATATCAGGGAAATTGAAGTCTCCCATTACTACCACATCGTGCCTCCTTGAAACAATGGCAATTTGCTTTTCAAAAGTTCCATCCTCATCTTCTCCTTGATTGGGTGGTCGGTAGGTATTAAATTGCTAATGTGGAATGCATCGGAATGAGAAGCTCCTGTATTTTCTCAATTCCGCTATACTGAAGCACCACCTTGTGGTTGTGTAATGGAGCATACAGAAAGGCAAAGAAAGAAAGAAAAAAACCCCGGGGGAAAATCACTTGTAAAGGAGCCAGTTTTAATCCCACGAAGAATCCAGAAGCAGAAGCCTTGGTAGTGGCAGGCTAAAAGCCTCATGCAGAGAAGCCCTTTGTCTGGACTGCCTGCCCACCACCCAAACTTCCATGAATGAGGCAGGGCAATGAAGTCATAAAAGTGTCGCCCAGAAGAAGTACCCTTGGCATTACCCAAGCCAGACCCCCACATTTTGTTCCCCCCCCCTTCGTTAGCACCATCCTCAAGAAGGGTTTTCTCAAGTGAGGTGTGAACTAACCACACCAAGGCACTGGGAGTTCAGATTCTCTCCTTGGCAACTACACTTTGAGGGTAAAGATACAATCAGGGCAGCCCAATGCTTCCTCTGGAGTGCAATACTTCCAGATTAAGCAGGTAGGCCCATATCCTCATGATTTATTTGAGTCCCAGAACTCTGCCCCACGACCCATCCCGCGATTCTATACAGCTGCCGGTTGCCTGCCGTGAATCTGAGCCCCGAGAGTCAACGGCTTCTGAGCAATCTGTTCCGCTAACTTGAGTGCAGCTGCTCACTTCGCTGCGGCTGCCACACTCACCCGTAAGTAACCCTTCTCCCTCCTCCCAAAAATGCAATCTCATTTAACTTCAGAGAGAGAACAAAATATTTCACCAGCTGCTTGACCACCTGGTGCAAAGACAAGCTTAGGGCAAAAAGAACAAGGATGCTGGTGTGTGTGTGTGTGAGGGGGGGGGATCAACCACTGAAGAGCAAAAAGAGACAGAGAGACAGCCCCTCCCTGGCAGCCACCATGCTAGGAGCGAGTGAATCAAAATAATGCACTAATACTGCAGCACAGGCCTAGCCTCTTGAGGATCTAACTAAGCCCAGGCAGCATGCACCGAAAACTCACATGGTCCTAATGACTGTCGGTCCTAATGCCTGTCGTAGACAGAATGCCCTGCAGTCCTGGCATTCCAGGGCTCAAAACAGAACATCTACGGCTTGGCACCAGATATACTGATGTGAAGCATAGGTAGTGGCTCCAGACAGAATTCCAGAGCCAGCATTTCCTCCTCCCCATCAGCCTCTCTCAACTGGGCATCATCATGCTCACTTAACCCTTTAGATACTGACAGTGTGGAATGCAAGAGCCAGGCTTTCCACCTGAGGAACTTTCTATTGCAGGACTAAGGCAGCAGCGAGAGGATCAGTGAGGTGGAACCAATTCCCCACCGGAATGGGGAACAAGTGAGTGGATCAGCCTGTCCACATAGTGAGGCAGTGGGCGGGTTCGCACGACACGATAAGCCACACTGCGTAGCAAGCTTGGGCACATCATGGGTAGCGGGTCCCCTCCCTCCCCCCGCCCCTTGGTCCCCCACGGGTATCCCACGGGCCACCATGGGACGAACAAGAATTTCCCCCCATTCCCACCACCGCGAGCCCTTTCACAGTGGCTTTTCTTCCCATTTTATCTTTTCTTTTTAATTGCAGTTGCGCAAATGCGTTTGCTCACTTAAGCGCAACTACGTGGATTTCAAGCCTCGGCTGTGACAATGTCCAGGGGCAGCAGGTACCCACACTGGACATTGCCCAGAAGAGGCTGAAAAACTATTTCCCCCTCACCTGGGTTTCTCTTGACAGTTCGCAGAAGGCGAGCCGTCAAGAGAAAACCAAGCCGTGAGGGATCTTTGCCTGAGAAGGGAGTGTTTTTCAGGATAGACACCCCATTCACAGCAAGATCCTTATCTTTTTTGGTTCCCCCCCTTTATTCTCCATGGGGGAGCAAATTTTGGATTCTGTCCCAAGCCTCTACAGGCTCAGGTAAGGTTGAAAGTGCTCCCCCCAGCTTTTTTAAAGGGAAACCGAGTTTGACAGGTAGCTGTCAAAAGTCAGGTTCCCTTTAAAAATGGGGTTTTGAGCGGGAATTGGGTGGATTTGGACTGGGACATACCTCTGAGTATGTTCCAGTACAACTCCCCACTCAAAACCATTTTTAAAGGGACCCTGAGTTTTGACAGCTACCTGTCAAACTCCATTTCCCTTAAAAAAAAAAGAAGAAGAAGAAGAAGGAGCAATAAACAAGTCACCCTTACAGAAGCAGTCCGGGTTCGCATGACACGCTAACCCACCGTGGCTTATAAGCCACAGTGGGTTGTCTTGTCATGCAAACCCAGTCACTCCATGGGGGTGGGGGGAGCATAGGCTGAAGAGTTGCTGTCCCTGTTCACTTGTCCACTAGCAACCATAGGAAACAAAGTTGGCAAGGGCTAACATAACATTAAACCATGTGCTTGGCAGATGTAAAGCAACTACAGATCACTGAAATTAAAAACAGTGTTCAGGAACACTGGCTCCCAAACTTGTCACACCAGACTCACGAATGCCTTTGTTTGGAACCCACTTATTGGTTGCCATTTCCCTAAAGTGGAAATTGTCCCAGAAATTGCACAGATACTTATTCCCTTGCGCCTCATTGTTTATTCCCAATAGCCCATACCGATAATCCTAGTACAGGGATGTCCTCCAGATGTTTTGGACTACAACTCCCATAATCCCATACTGGCTGGGGCTGATGGGAGTTGCAGTCCAAAACATCTGGAGGGCACCAGGTTGCCTACCCCTGGCTTAGTGATCAATCCTCAAGGAGGTGCCCAAGTTGAGCCAATGGTAATTCCTAATTCACTAGATGGGGAAACTGTTGCTTCAGACAGTACTGCAGAATTGTCCTTGTCTTGTCAAAAAGAAGAAGTTTGCATGGAGCCAGAGATCAGTTAAGGGTGTTGGGAGCATCCCTTTACAGAACTAAATATATCTCAGCAGAATCCTAACTGGTGGCCGAGTATTTTTAGGACAAATCATGTGATATGTCTTTGAGGCAGCTGAGACGAAGGTGACAGGAATAAACCAATGATGATGATGTTATACTTATCATACAGAGTTGCCACAACATCCTGGAAGGTCTTTAATTCTGCTAGTCACGTCTGGCTGCACAAAAAGCAATAGAAGCCATGTTGGTCCATAAGAAAAAAGTAAAAAAGTTGTGCACACACAAAATGTCACAAATAGTGAGCAACCTTTTGAGTTCCCCAGAACTCTTCCTCAGGCTGGATCTTAAGCAAACTGGGGGCGGGGGGAAGATGGCAGAAAGAAAACTGGCTTGATATAGAAGCCACATTTAGTCATAAGATGAAGGGTGGGAGAGAGACAACAGATTTAATCCAACTGGGTTTCCTCAATATGGAGCCCTCCACGGGCTGTGTTATAGATGGGCCCATCTGGACATGGCCCCGGGATCTTCTGAGCAGTGCCCCAGATCTTTAGAGCTGCCCCAGTTGCCATCATCTCCCTTAACAAAAGCCTGCTTCTTCCCTCTGAACTCAGTAGCCCTGCAGTTACTAGGAGACCTCAGTACACACTCCCTTAGCATACTAATAGGGAGTGTAGCATAAAGGCACCAGCCTTTTAAACTAGAGGGGAGGCTGCCACCTTTCCTTTCAGTCTGCTCATTATTTTCATTAAATCCAAAATTGCCTAAATTGCTGTGGGAAAGGGATTAGCTGGGTGAAAAGAAAAGGAGGTGGAGGCTGCACCTGCTGGCCTAGACCAAGGGAGAGGTGAGGTGAATGAGGGAATTTATCACCTGATTCCTATCTTTATATTGCCAAAGATTTTATTTCCTAATAGAGCTGACTCTGTGCCTCTAACAGGTGAGTTGACAGTGTCAGAAGGAAATGAAAGAAACTTCCCCTTCTCTCTGAAGCACCATGTTTGGAGGTGTGGGGTGGGTGGGTAAGCTTCATCTGTTGAATCTGTGCCAATCCTGACAATTTAAAAACAAAAAGAAAGAGATTGCCCTGCAAGCAGTTCTGTTTGTCCATGCACTTTTCTCTGTGCCAAATGTGGTCAATATTTGGTTTACATAAAAAAGGGGTGGCAATTATGTGGCCCTCTAGATGTTGTTGGACTGCAGCTTCCAGCATTCCTCACCATTGGCTCTACTGGTGAGGACAGCGGGGAGCTGCAGTCCAACAACATCTGGAAGGTTGCACAATTCTCACCCCTGCCATAAAAGGTACAAGTTTGCTTTGAGGCTATCTTTTTCCTGCTCTTTCCAAATCCACAACTGATGTACTATGTAACTTTAACTTTTGTTTCTAAATGTTGCAGAGTGCTTTCCTTTGGTATAAAACATGAAACAGGCTCCCTGGTGACACTGAAACTAAGTGGGAGTAACTCCTTTGCTTGTGTTGTGTTGTTCCAGTTTGAGTTTTATGGAAAGGACTTCTGTACTTTAGGATGTAATCCTATACACACTTTCCTGTGAGTAAGTCCCATTCAACGTAATAGGACTTACTTCTGAGTACACATGCATAGGATTGCCCTGTTACTCTGTTTTCAGAGCAGTGGTAAATTTTACCTGTGTACCCCATGTGAAAGTCTTTTTCTAACACATGCTGAAGTGCCATGGAGAAAACTCTGTACAGTAATGATTATGATTATTCTGCAGGGATTTTGGATTGCTTTTTTAAAAATGCAATATTGTGAAGAAAAGAGCCTTTGGGGGTTCCTACATGTACACACACACACACACACACCTCCTCATGTGTAAACCAAGTAAGGCCAGTTGGGGGGGCTGGGAGGAGGCGAAAGGTACATAAAGCATCGGATGGGGTCTAGGGCTTTCATATGCAAATGTAGTTCAGGCCCAGTAAGCCATGAGTCATCATGACTCATGAGCCCCTCCCTGCCTGGCCAGGTGAAGTTCATTCTAATTGGCTGGAGGCAGGAAAGCTACAGAAAGGGGGAGGGGGGAAGAGCTATATTCCAAGGTGGGAGTTTTGTGTCTTTGTCTGTCTTTGGTCATCGCGTGGCTGCCCGGCTGTTGGACCAATGGCGGTGTGCCAAGGAGAGGCCCAAGCCTTCGGGAGGCCTCAAGAACCGACCCCAGGTAGCTCCTGGTGAAATTAGCTGAATGAGGGCTCTGGTAAAGGCAGGCCCTGTGGAGGGCTACCCATCTCGGACCTTCGGGTAGGTGGAGTAGTTCCCCCCGGGCGGCAGGGCTGTGCTGGATCCAACCCTTGGTTTTACCCTGGAAGAGAACTGACCCTCAGGTAACCAGTTGTGTACCTGAGAGATAGAAAGGATCAGGTTTTGTTATTTTGTAGCTCTATTTCTGTGTACCAAAGTGTCTCTCTCTAATTTTGTGTGCTTCCCTCATTTCCCACCTTTTGTTGTATAATGCTACCAGAATAAACCTTCCTTGGTTTTACCCCACATGGGTTTTGTAGTTGCTCTGTGGCTTCAGTATCTAAATCCAGGTTACAGAATTAAAGGCGAGTCCCTGAACAGAGATTCAAGTAGGATTGCAGACAGCGGAGGCTGGCAATCTGGTACCTTGAGGTCTCTGGGGGTCTTGGTTCCTTTTGGGTAGGAAAGGGTGGGGGTGTGGCGGGTCAGCCAGCCCCCCCTTCCTCCACAAATACAAATTTTAAAAATTTAAATTTTTAGCAGAAAACACACCCTTCTCAAGAGAAACGAAGAAAAAATGCCAACTACCTCAAATAGCAGCAACAAACATCATCATTCCATTTCGGCATTATTGTTCAATCACAGTGTTGTTGTTCTTGTTTTTTTTTTTTTTTAATAAAGTACAATAGAGCCCACGTGCTTTTTTCTGAGTGGAGAAAATAGGAGTTTGCTGGGTGGGCCTGTGAACCACTTTGCATACTCAGAGATATCTAAATGTTAAATATTATTATTTCTTTGGCAAACTACTAATGAGAACAAAGCCACCATGGGGGGATCCATTTTTAAAGTGGGAGGGAGATCTTTCTAACAAGGAGCTTCCTGCACAAAGTGGGGAAAGTAGGCTGAAATTTATATTTGACTGAAATAATGGCATATTCTTCCCCTGTATTCTTCCTACCATTTGTTGTTGCCTCTATATTACATTTTACATTGTAAGCTCTTTGGGGCAGGGAACTGTTCTCTTATACTTGGTAAAGCACCATGCACATTGATGGTACAATAATAATAATGACAACAACAGCAATCACCATCATCATTATAGGTCTGGATGATGCTGGGAGTTGTAGGCCAAAAACATCTAGGGACCCAAGGTTAGAGAACACTGGGTTAGAGTATCCTGGGGTGGGTGGTTATACCCTTGGCCATGGCCTCATGTTGCCTGGCCACACTCCTTGATCACACACCTTCATGTTGCTTAACCATACCTCTTACAAATTCACATATGTGTCCCTATTTTCATCTGTGAGATGTTGGAGGGTACGGTATCATGAGAGTTGCAGTTCAACACATCAGCTGGGCACTAGGTTGAGGAAGGCTAAGGAGCTCAGATGTGGGAACAGACCACTGAACTGGGTTAGAGCATCCTGGGGTGGGTGGTTATACCCTTGGCCATGGCCTCATGTTGCCTGGCCGCACTCCTTGATCACAAACCTTCATGTTGCTTAACCATACCTCTTACAAATTCACATATGTATGTGTCCCTATTTTCATCTGTGAAATGTTGGAGGGTACGGTATCATGAGAGTTGCAGTTCAACACATCAGCTGGGCACTAGGTTGGGGAAGGCTAAGGAGCTCAGATGTGGGAACAGACCACTGAACTGGGTTAGAGCATCCTGGGGTGGGTGGTTATACCCTTGGCCATGGCCACACTCCTTGATCACAAACCTTCATGTTGCTTAACCATACCTCTTACAAATTCACATATGTGTCCCTATTTTCATCTGTGAAATGTTGGAGGATACGGTATCATGAGAGTTGCAGTTCAACACATCAGCTGGGCACTAGGTTGGGGAAGGCTTAGGAGCTCAGATGTGGGAACAGACCACTGAGGCCAAAAGGTTAAAGGAACACATGAACAGCTTGTGTATAAATTTGTGACACCAAGAGCAACATCTGCATAATTTAGTCACTCAGTAGTAAGCAAAACATCTTAGATTCCATATTAATATGTGGGATTACAGGAAATATGGGAACCTGTCTTATAGCATCAGACCCTTGGTCCATCTGGCTCAGTCTTGTCTAGATTGACCTGCAGCAGCACTCCAGTTACAGGGGTCTTTCCTAGCCCTACCTGGAAATGCCAGGGATTGAACATGGGACCTTTAACATGCTAAGCATGTGCTCTGTGACTGAACTATGGCCCTTCCCCAAGTCCCTGTAATCATAACAGTTTCAAATGATAGAACTGTAGGATTGTGTTGATCCTGAAGACCATCTGATCCCATTCCCTGCTTTGAGCCAGGATCCTCCATTGTTATCAGGCGAAATCATTTTCTGATTTATATAAGAAATGGCAAATCTGTGCCAGGTGAAAATTCCTTGCTGACCACAGAAATTGCAATCAGTTAGATCCTGGGGATGAAAGCAAAACCCATCTGCATAAGAAATTGCAGCTTGTGGTTCAGCAACTGTGTTGTTGAGAGTATTACGGGCCAGGAAAACCAAAAGCTACAATAGACTTGGAACTCTTAAACTGAATCATGAAGTGAGCAGCAATCCAAAAATGTGTTAAAAATATGTGTGAAGCACTCCAGATTTTTTTTCGCACTTACACAATGAATCTGTGTGTGTCCAACATTTTTTACTCATAGCATTCCAAAAAAATATAACAAGGCTGAAACACAATATGTAGAAAAAGGGGAAAGAAGAAGAGCAACTTCACCCAAAAGATAATGACATTGACTCGAATTATGACAGACTGAACTCCAGAGAGAGAGAGAGAGAGAGAGAGAGAGAGAGAGAAGAGAGAGCAGGGCTCTGAAGTCCCCTCTTTTCAAGAGCAGCAGCCTCCCCACACAGCCCAATAAGGTGCTCACAAAATTTGGAACAACTCTGAAGATCTTCTACTGCAGCACAAAACAAAGAGTTGCAGTTCTAGAGGAAAACAAGAAGTTCCACCCACCATGTTTTTACACACACCTAAAAAGGTTCTTTGGATTGGAGTCATCATTTCGTCTCCAGGACAAAAATATCTAACAACACTTACAGAACTTCATACTCGAACAGTTTTTAAATGTGGGTTCTATATAACAAAACACAGTGCACTGGCAGCACTGCTAAAGGAAGAACTGTAATGCAGCAGTAGACAGGACCGTATATAGCCTAGGGGCAACAGGGCCTGTCCCCAGGAATTAGAACTCTAGCCCCAAGAAGTGACAAGGAGTGGAGGCTCTGCTCTGTGACTCCAGTCCTCTCACTCCAATGTGATGACTTGGGTGGGTTTCTTGCAGTGCGCAACAAGGGCCAACAGCAGTGCAGCCGGTTGCACTTCCTGTAAATGCGGCTGACTGAGACGTTAGGCTGCTGTTGGGTCTTGTCATCACACTGCTACGGATGACCCAAGCAGCCACATAGGAGCCAGGAGGAAGGCCAGGGTCAAACAGCAGAGATGGTGTATGGCAGCAAGGAACCCTGGGGGGAGAGGTCAGGCCAGGAGAAGGGGTTTGGATGGGGCAAGGTCCTGCATGAAGTAAGGGGGAGCACTGTGACAGCCTGACCTAGAGGGTGAGAGAGTGTGTCAAATGCTGACTGGGTGAGCTGCCTGTCACTCAGGCTGACTCAGCCAATGACTACTTCCTCCCATAAGAAGGAAGAGGGAGTTCTCTCCTCCTACAGGGATGAGCAGCAGAGGGTTTGAGAGTGTCAAAGACAAGATCCCCTTCCCATGAAGCTTTAGAGCATGGGAGAGGGTGACTGGAGGGTTAGAGATCATCCTCTGGATTTAGAACTTATCTTTGTAAGCCAGCAGCCAGGGGAATTTCAAAAGAGAGATAGAGATGGCAGGGCTTCTTCTCTAAGTTACCTTATACATTTAATTTTCTTTAAGATGTGTTGATCTGCTCTATAGGCTGCTTTTTGGCTCTCTCTTTCAGCTTGGGAGACAGTCAGATGAAGTTTTCTCTCTCAGCAGGCAATCAATCAGGCAGCTTTGGGCCTCTCTAAGTCAGGAGCACAGTCAGTCAGACAAATGGGTTTCATGTGAAATTGTCATGCTTAATTCATCCACTTTTCATAGGGTATCCACATGACGCCATCATCCAATCATTGTCATCCTATATTTTCCTTGTGGTTCTTCCATCTTTTCCGAGACCACAGAAAGTCCAACTTTCCCCATAAAAATGGAAGAAGATTCCAATCTCCACAGGTGTTGGTGTCTTTAGGTGCTACTCTTCTGTCTTTCTTAAAGGTGTGATGTATCAGAAAAGTAAACCTATCATAACTCAGTACACATTTACCTTTGTAGTGGGTGCCATTTTATGTCCCAAGCCTTTTTAAAAAATTGATTCTTTAATTATCACGGAAACACTTGCCAGTTAGATATTTTCTTTTTTGAAAGACATGTGTAGCACTATAACACTGTAATATTATAATGTTAATTTTTAAATAAATAAATAAATCCACAAGCCCCTTTCTAGTCACTGTCAAAACGGCAGTGACTGAATTAAGAAACAACGACGTTTAAAATTAGCAGCATTATATTATCCTGTTATAGTGTTATGATGCCATAATACAAAAATTAACAATATATAAATGTAGATTTGTATCAAACTGTTCCCAAAGTGCATTCTCCTTGTTATGCATCACCAGCCCTCAGCTTCTGTTCTTCCCATGCACATATTGCTATAATGTGAGATTTGGAATGAGCAATGCATGGCAAATCCTTTTTTTGTTCTCTAGGGCAGCCTTCCAGTTATTAAAACTACTGACAGAGGAAAGCAGTTCTCTGTCTTCCTCCTTTATCTGCAAGAGTAGCAGAAAACCTTGTCATTAGAAACCAAGTATTCCAATCAGGAGTGACCACTGTACCAATTACTGTTAAAGCATAATTCTCTATCACCAACTTTGGATCTGGGATACCGGTAATTGGCAAGATGTGGTTGTGCAGGCTATGTGTTACTGAGGTCCTTCAGAGACTTTGGGACATTTTTCCAACGATCATGGTATGTGGGATGATAATTTGCTACCCTCATACTGATCTTGGATTGTGCAGCGGAGCCAGAAAGTACTTGAGAACCAAACTTTATTAAAAACCTGCCCATGATAGAAACCCAAATGGGAAACGGGGAATTTTAAAATATTATTCCAATGATCAAAAGTTGCCTTGGCAGAGTGCACAAGAACTGTGTGCCAAAACAGCTTTCCTGTTACACAGCCGTATAGCTGAGATGGTTAATGTATAGATAGATAGATAGATAGATAGATAGATTCAGATTTCATCTGTTAAGGTTGCAGCACTTCTGTCCCAAATGAACAAGTCTTGCACAAGAGCCCAAGTTATCCAATTCTGAAAAGTTTGGGGGTGGGTCACAATTTAGTTATTACTGATTTCTAGCTCAGCACAGTGAAATGTCCTTCAGGTATCCAGGCCCAAAGACTTTATGGCTTTAAAGAGTATTTATCTAGTGAAATACAAAACTGAAACTGTCAAATGTGTGTAGTATAAAAGGATCTAATATGCAGGATTGTTATGAGTAATCATAGTACAAAGCAGGGGAGTGCACTGGATTTGGCTGGATCCTAAATCCAGAACCGAACTGGGCTGATTCCGACAGATTCGGAAGCTGTTCGACTCAAAGTGTGACTTCACCAAAGTGAATCAAAATTCTGAACACACCTGAAGATTCAGGATTTGGAAGGACACAGAGACAGAGACACTACCTGGGTCGCCCGAGCTGTGGCACCCGCAGGTGCTACTTTGCATATCCAACCCCAGCTCAGGGATTGTCAGGCCACGCGAACCCGGTGAGTGTGGGTTACGCGAGGGTTAAACAACCCTAGCATAACCCATGGTCTCTTGGCTTCTCCTATTCTGGCTGTTTCCTCAATTGGATAATTGCTTGCAAGTGACTCTGCTGATCTCAGAAGGAGCTAGTTGTTCATTAGCTCCATCTGGATTGCCAAATATGACATGGCTTCAACTGGACAAGTAGTTGCTGAGGCAACTCACATTATAGCAATCCAAATCTCACATTATAGCAATATGTGCATGGGAAGAACAGAAGCTGAGGGCTGGTGATGCATAACAAGGAGAATGCACTTTGGGAACAGTTTGAACACTGAAGGTTTCCCCCCTGCAAATGGCTTGCTTTTCGCTGAATCAAACAACTTTAGAACTGATAGTTTTAAAAGCCTCAAGATCTGCCTCCTTTGCCTTGATAACCAATTATTTTATAAGCCAGTAATGAAGTTTAGAGATGTTTCTTTCTTTCTTTTTTTACTTTTTTTTTTTTTAAAAATGGCTTCATAACATCTTATTCTAATTTGATGACCGGGGAATGGACACACTTACAAGGTTATGTTTCAGGAATATTCATACTACCAGTGGAATTTCACAAGTTATTAACTCACTATAGCGGCAGTTTCATGACCACACTTCATTGGAGTTGTTACTGATGGCTGAAAAACTGCTTGTATGTGCTGCAACTAGATTGCTGTTTTTCTGCAGGAACTACTGTTCCTGGATGGTACAACAGCCATCATTCCATTTGGATTCCTTCAGTGAATTCCGTGGACTTCCACATCTAATGGTTTTGTGGCAGGAATCAACCACAGGTTTTCATATGGACATTGGTGGCTTTGTACTATGATCACTCACAACAATCCTGCACATTAGATCTTTTTATACCAGGGGTGCACAACCTATGGTCCTGTGCTGGCCGCGGTGCACACTGCAAAGCCTGCCGCACCCCACCAACTCTTTTCCGCAGCCCAGCTGATCTGCCCACCAGCCTCTTCCCCAGGCCCTGCCCCCTCTCCTGGAAGAGAAAAGCTCTTACCTACCATCAGCATCTGATTGGAGAGAAGGGCTTTCCCCTGCTGAGCACTGAAGAAGGCTGCCTTCTCCAACACAAGTCTGCCTATATACTGAAATAATCTTCAGTGGTCCTGAGCTTCGTGATAATGGGGCAAAAAGGACTTCTCAGGGGTGGCACCTCTCTTATGGAATGCCCTCTGCTTCTCTGAAGCCTTTTTGGCACCAGGTGATTTTTCTCCCCAAGCCTTTTAACTTTTTTTTTAAAAAACCTGTGCTGTTTTAAATGGATTTTATGTGCATTTTTTTGACTCCATCATTGTTGCATTATGTACTTTATTGTTTTATGAACAAGCTGCCCTGAAATTATTATTTTTTATTGAAGAATGACAATATAATAAATTCAGTGGCTGGTGATTTTCACTTTAGGATTCCAGTTCTTTTGAGACAATACCCTACTTTTTGTTTTGTTTTTGCCTGGCAGAATAATAACATCAGTAGTAACACACTCTAGTCTCTCCTATTTTCATCTGACAGAAAACGAAATATACCATCTTGGGGAACATAAGGAAAAAACACCCCCTCCCTTCAACAGGGAGCCATGTGGCACCTTACAGACTAATAAATGTATTGTGGCATAAGCTTTCGTGGACTGGGATCCACTTCATCAGATGCATGAAGTGTTATGCTGAGTTACAAGTATACATATACATGGTTTGGGGGAGGGTGAAATTGTAAGCAGTAAGGTCGGAAGGAAATGGAACACAAAAAGTAGACAGTGATAATTACCTCATTAACAGTGGCCACTGACAAAACAGCTGTTAGATGATAATAGCATCCTTGCATTGGTGAGCTGACTAACACATGCAGTGTGATTTTTAAAAAGCCTTTGTCCCAATTCAAGCCACAGCAGATATACCGGTAGTTTAACCTCTTGATGAATTGTAGTTCAGCTGTTTCACATTGGAATCTGTCCTTTGTTCAAGAATGGTCAGCTTGAGGTGAGTGACAGCATGTCCTGGGAGGCTGACATGTTCCCCCACTGGTTTTTTTTTTTTTTAAATATTGCCATTTCTAAAGTCAGATCTGTGTCTGTTTCTTCTTTTGCATAGAGACTAACCCATTTGTCCTACATAGAGCACAGGAGGACGTTGCTGGCGAAATCATTTTAGAAACCTCCCTTTCTTTTGGTTGCACTTTCCCCCTTTTTTATTCACTCCTTACCAAAGGCAGAGGCACCACTCTGTAGCTGGGACTGAAAGGCCACCACTGCCTCCCTCCTGGAAGCCACATCAGGCTTGGTACCCCCATTCACAGCTGCCCTCTAGCAGAAATAATTTGCCAAGGAAGGAGGATTACAAAACAGGCAGTGCTGCTGACAGGAGAACCCACAACCTCCAAGTTCCCAGCGTAATGCCCTGGTCAGTGCACCATAATAATGCCTCTTATGAAAGTTAAATCTGTGGATAGATAAGAGGCGAGCACTCACCTTCAAGGCTTCAGAGATGTTCTGAATACAGTAGTAATCTAAAGTCACTGACACTGATGAAAAAGGAACTTGGATTTTCCCTGCATGTGCATTTCCAAATGACAGTTTTTATCATCCCTGTGCCAATATGTTTGCAAAATGTAGGCTTTAGGTAATTTCTACAATGAAAGCCTTCTGAGTGGGCCATAAAACTTGTTGCTCCCGGATACTAAAACCTTTAAACCACCGACTCTTCAAAATAATGAAAAGTCAGCTAAATTTCTTTCCTTGAAACCAAACATCTAGACTTCATCAATCGCAATGTAGTGCTGGTTCCTGAACGTGATTGCAATAAGACTGGGGCAGCAATTCCATCTAGGTCTCTCCAATCAAAGGTTATGCATGGTGTGGACCAAAAGCCGCTATTCATGACATACAGCAATTTGAGTATAGAACATTTTTTTCTCCTTTGCTATTATTAATGTGCATGGATTTATAAAAGATCGGTTGGATCCAGGATCTGCCTTCCACGAGAAGAACGGCTCTACCCAGATTTTGGGGGTGCCCTTCCCACACACCTTGACTCACCCCATTCAGCAGGGTCTTCTGTTCCATTTTCAGGGGGCTGGAGGCATTGCCATGGGAAGGAAGGGAAGGGGAGGTCCACTTCCGCCAGCACAATTGATCCCACGCAGATCTGGATCCAACCCCATGTCTGTAAGAAGAGAAATAGACATACATGTTTCAACGTTAATCTATCATATGGAGGAAGAGCAGAGTCTTTTGGAGAACAATAGATGTATCTAGACACTTGTGAGTGAGTTTCAAGGGCTATTCCAGTCACATAGTGACTTTAAAACACACGCACACACTATAAAATCCAGGAAATAAACGTGGATTTATGGCCTATAAAAGGCTTAGTTGGAGCGATGACCTACTAGGTTACGTAACTGCCCTTCACAACTTGTACAAAGTTGCTTCTCAAGCAACCTGCTAATCTTATTCTCTAGCATTCCATTTATATAGCCGATGTTAAAAGTGCAGCAACAGTGTTAATCATTCATTCATTTCAAAGACTGGCGAGGGGCTGTACTGAGAACCAGAGAGACTAGAAGCTATTAGCTTCCGTTAAAAAGATTTGGTGAAAGAAGTGAATGGGGAAGAGGACAAATGGTCCTTGTGTCTTTTATTTCTTTAAATATAGAACCATTCAAAGTCAGAGGTGGTTCGAACAATTTGCCCTTTGAAGTGCCAACCAAATGTTCCAAATGAAGAGAAACCAAGTCATCTTGCATGTAGAGTGTATTACTCTCTCCTGTAAAGTAGGACGAGATTCAAAAGTTTCTCTTATCACTGCCTAAGGGATCCTCTAAATTAACAGATTTTAACCACCCTCCAGTTCCCGAAGTTCAAGGTAGTTAAAGAATGGTAAAAAGATGGACTTCCCCACTCCCTTCCAAAGAGTATTTGAGAGCAGCATGATTATTTTAATTTGCATTAGTGGGCGTTAGAATACAGATTAATTAATCCAGATGCAAAAGCCTGGAATAAAACAAACTGCAATAAATTCAGACATGAATCAAAGGAAGAAAAATGATCTTTTACCTTATGTGATGGCACAGAAGGGAGAGAGGGAGGAGAGCAAAGCTTCTGTCCTCACCGCTGCCACCAAGTGGATGTCTTTATTTCCTGGCTGCCTCCACTTAACAGTATTTCAACCTCTGGACCTTAATTACTGGCTCGCCAACCCTCTGAACTGGTTAATGCAGTGTGGCACTTAGGCATGGAGTGAACAACAAGGCCTCAGACACACACAAAAAATTCAAAATAAATGTTGCTTTTACTTAAAGATTTAGTTAAG
Organism: Shinisaurus crocodilurus; assembly: GCA_021292165.1. Taxonomy (NCBI): domain Eukaryota; kingdom Metazoa; phylum Chordata; class Lepidosauria; order Squamata; family Shinisauridae; genus Shinisaurus; species Shinisaurus crocodilurus. Next base: position 61,969,855 of record CM037881.1, on the reverse strand, counting down.
GCCAAAGGATAAACTGTTGGAGGATATGGGAAGGAGTCGGTCCTATTCTGGTTAGGACGAAGCAGAGTTTCCCCCCTTATGCACAGCCTGGTTATTGAAACTGGTTATCACCATGTGGGTTGTTAAACCCTGCTAAAAGGCTCTGAAAAGGAAACAGATTGTCCAAACAAGGTTTAAAACTAATAAAGACATTTATTAGTTTTACTTAGTCAATTTATTCATATATGTAGGATGCATATAGGCAGGTTAGAGTCTTTGGTGTTAAGAGTCTACTTCAGATCACTGGCTGGAAGCCAGCTCAGACCGTGCATCCATCAGGTTGGAGAGGTAGAGAGAGAGAGCTGGCCACAGAGAGGCCAGAAGTAGGGAGGAGGGGTTACAAAACATGCAACCTGGGGATTGTTCAAATTAACCCTTTCCTCCCACTGTAACTAGTGGTTACATTACCTTGTTGATTTAAGCAGGCGATATTACAATTTCCAACATATTTTATTTATTTATTTTATTTATTATTTATTATTTACATTTATTAATCGCCCATCTGGCCGGCAACCGGCTACCCTGGGCGATGAACAGCCTGGTTTTTAATGAGCTGCGGAAGCTCAGCAAAGAGGGGGCATGGCGGAGGTCACTCGGGAGAGAGTTCCACAGTACGGGGGCTGCCACAGAAAAGGCCCTCTTCCTTGTCCCCACCAGTCTAGCTGCTGTGGCTGAAGGGACAAGGAGAAGGCCATCCGTGGCAGATCTTGTTGAGCAGCCCACTTGGTGTTGCTGGAGACACTCCTTGAGATAGACTGGACCGGAGCCGTATAGGGTTTTAAAGGTCAAAACCAACACCTTGAATTCGGCTTGGCAAGCAACTGGTAGCCAGTACAACTCCTTCAGCACTGGCGTGATGTGGTCCCGCCGGCGGCTGCCTTTAACCAGACAAGCCGCCGCGTTCTGTACCAGCTGTAGCTTCCAAACCGTCTTCAAGGGTAACCCCACGTAGAGCGCATTATAGTAGTCTAGGCGAGAGGAGACCAAGGCATGAACCACTGATGGGAGCAGATGATTAGGAAGGTAGGGGCGCAGCTGCCGTATCAGATGGAGTTGATACAGCGCCGCCCGGCTCACAGCGGACACTTGAGCCTCCATGGACAGCTTGGGAGTCAAGGATGACCCCCAAGCTGCGGACCTGGTCCTTCAGGGACAGATGTACCCCATTCAGCACCAGGTCAACATCCCCTAACCTCCCCTTGTCCCCCACCAGAAGTACCTCGGTCTTGTCGGGGTTCAGCTTCAGCATGTTCCTTCCCATCCAGCCAGCCACTGCCTCCAGGCACTTGGACAGGGTCTCAACGGCCAGCCTCGGTGAGGACTTGAAACAGAGGTAGAGCTGCGTGTCATCCGCATACTGATGACACCGCACCCCAAACCTCCTGATGATAGCTCCCAGCGGCTTGAGGTAGATATTGAATAACATCGGGGAGAGGATGGAACCCTGCGGCACTCCACAAGTGAGCGGCCGAGGGTCCGAAGCCTCCTCCCCGAGAACTACCCTCTGGTACCTTCCAGAGAGGAAAGACCGGAACCACTGCAATACAGTGCCTCCCAAGCCCAACCCCTCCAGGCGGTCCAGGAGGATACCGTGGTCAACGGTATCAAAAGCCGCTGAGAGATCGAGGAGGACTAGAAAGGAGCATTCGCCCCTATCCAAAGCCCTATTTATTTATTTATTATATTTATACCCCGCCTTTTTTCCTGCAAGGAACCCAAGGTGGCTTACATAATCCTCATTTTCCTCCTCTCCATTTTATCCTCACAACAACTCTATGAGGTAGGTTAGGCTGAGAGTCAGTGACTGGCCCAAAGTCACCCAGTGAGTTTCATGGCCAAGCAGGGACATAAACAGCTACCCTGAAGATATTTTTTGAAAGAAAACTAATTTTGGAACAGTTAAGCGTATGAGCAAATAAAAATAAACAGAGATAACCCCCATGCAGCTAAAGCCTGTCTAGACGACTTTGTACTTATCAATAAGTCAGCCAGCACTTATCAATAAGTCAGCTTCCAGCTTGCTCAGTTCAGCATCATCTGGATCCACTGCAGGCCTTCACCCTGGCCTCTTTCTGCAACAGCGCTCTAACTTCAATCCTAGCTTTCTCAAATTCTCCGTTCTCTCAGTTATGTATCTTGAACTCTTAACTCTTTTCTTAACTTCTAACTCTTTCCCATTTTACCAATGTGAGTATTTTCACTCCCTCATCCAATATCCTCGCCAGTCAGAAGGAGTGTAGAATCCTGGTTAAGTTTTCATTCCTCCTTAATTGCCAAGTTCCAGGCTGAACCTTTGACATACCTGTAAGCTCCTTTCCCTCCTTAAATGTTACGTTCCGAGGCTGAATTTCCTGCCATTTCCTCTCTTAAATGCTAGATTCCTGAGCTGAACCTTTAACCCTCCTATTAGCTCATTTCAGCCCTGGCACAAGCTCCACCGTTGCCTGAGGTGGGAGAGCACATGCGCCTTGTGCCCCACCCCCTTCCCCTTCCCTCGTCACCCGCCCCCGCCCCTTCCAGTCACCTCAACTGCCGCTGCCGCCACCATGTTAGTTCGTTCCCATCCAGAAGCAGCAGCCAGCACGGTTCTCATGAGAGCCCACCCACCCGTCATCTGGCTCTGGCTGAGAAGATTCAGTGTGAGCCAGAGGGTGGGTGGCTGAGGGCAGGATCTGAGGACCCCCTCAGAGTGAAGCAGAGGACGGGTGGCTGCTCCAGAGAGCCCTGCCAGCCTCTCTCACTGAAGCATTTGCCACAGTGGGAGAGTGGGGCTGGCGGGGCTCCCCCGAGCTCCACTAGCATCGCTGAGCAGGGGGCTGCTCTGATCTGAAGCGCCTTGCTGGCCCTGCTCGCCCACTGCAGCAAACGCTGTGACAGGAGAGTGCCTGGCGACACTCTCTGGAGCCCCCGCTGGAGGTGGCAGGCTCTCCTGGCAAAGGGGGGGTGGAAGTGGCACAATTTGCCAGTCCTCCCACTCCACCACCTGAGGTGGGGGCATCACCCCACTTCATGGGAGAGCTCATTTGCCCTTAAATGCTAGAAAGATTCCTGGGCTGAAGTTTTGACGTTCCTGGTTTGAACAGGCTCTATAACCAAAAGGCAATAATTTCATAACCCCAAGAGCCAAACACAAAATGGCTGAAAGATTCCTTCCTTCACACCTTCTATCACACTTTAATCACATTGTGTCTACATCATGTTAACAGTCAACTGAGGCGAGCTTGCCTGATTTGCATACTTGTCTTTTTGTGGCTGGTTACTCGGACTTAGATTCAGACTTCTGTTTAAGCATGCATCTTCACTGGACTGGAATATATCTGTGATTTCTCTACTTACGTCGGTACTGGAATCCTTGCATTCTGTCACCAGATACTACTCTAGTGCCAGTTTGCTTCCAAAAATTTTTTAGCTTCCTGTTATGCAGAGACACAGGAAATAGCACCTAGTGGCAGAACATAGGTCTCACAGAACAAAGAGTGGTCATTCCTTCATTCATGATCTGAGGTAGGGGAGGACCATCCAGAGTTCTGTGGGGCAAGACAGCATGGATTCAATCTTGTGAGCAGGGCCAGCCCTACCATTAGGCAGACTGAGGCAGCCGCTTCAGGTGGCAAATGCTGCCTGAGGGCTTTGGAGCACACAGGACTTTGTGTGCCAGACAACTTAGGCTGCAGGTTGGTCTGCTGCCCTCAAGTGAAGTGGAAAATGTGAGCCAATGTGGCGTAGTGGTGAGAGTGCTGGACTGGGACTCAGGAGATCCAGGTTCTAGTTCCCGCTCAGCCATGAAACTCACTGGGTGACTTTGGGCCAGTCACTGACTCTCAGCCTGACATACCTCACAGGGTTGTTGTGAGGATAACATGGAAAGGAACAGGAGGATTATGTAAGCCGCCTTGGGTTCCTTGAAGAAAAAAAGGTGGGATATATATATAACTATATATAACTCACACATTCCAAACTAATACATGAACTGGAACAAAATTATCCACCTTTCACACGTCTCCAAATTTTGCAATGCAGTTCTTCAATCAAAACATGCATACAAAAAATGTGTATATTAGGGAACATTGCATATAGAAATGAATATGATTTTTTGTGCAGGCTCTTAAAAAAAACATTTCCAAACTGATGGGTTAGAAGAAACTTGTGCTTGAAAAAAATGCAAACATACATAATAGAAAGCAACACAGATTCGTCCAGGCACAGTGAAAAGGGACTACTTCAAACTACAACGGGAAGCATTTTCAACTGCCTGAAGTTTGAATAAAAGTGGGAAATAGATATTAAACAAATTGCACGGGTCAGCCCACTCCGTGCAAAGTGACTTAAAACAGACACGTTTCTTCTGTTAGTACAAGCTTGTAAGCTTTTGAGGTTTACAGAACCGAGTTTCAGTTCTGCTTGAAGAAGATCTGAGGTTAAATACAAACCTCAGAGGTAGAACCATTAGCAATGTGAGTGGTAACACACACATACACTCTCACACTTTGTAAAGGCACCTATCCGTACATGTTTGCATTTAGTTTTGGCTTCAGCAGGGAGTTTCAGCCCATCAGTGTCTCCAGATTAGCGTACCTGCAAGATACACATGTTAGCAAATACGTGTTTGTCATATCTACTCTTCACTTTATTAAGTGTACACCTAAAACACCTTAGGTGTAGAACTAACAAATATATTTTGTGGAGTAGCCCTCCCTTTAGAGCAGGGCTGAAGGCTGAATTGGTGCAGGGGCCACATGCATGCAGTGGGTGGGGCAGCACCCCAATGTGATTGCTCAGACTCCATTCACTCACACAAACTAATTCACACCACACTCACTCATACACACACACACACTCACTCACACATCACCCCTCCCCAGACTTTTATTTAGATCCTGCTTGCAGTGGGGGAGGTGAAGTGCACAGGTTGAGCATATTAATCTGGCCTGATCCGTAAAAATGATCTGTTCAAATTACATATTTTGTCCACATGCAGTTGGCACCAGAAAGAATACATTAAAATGGCATCGGTAGTGACTACAGAGTGCCCAGAGGGTCAAAATTAGCTTGTTTGCAAACTGGATTTGACCCTTTTGCACCATAGTGGCCATGGAATGCCCAAAGGGTCAAATTTAGCTTTCAAATAAGTTAAATTTGTCCTTTTTGGCACTCGTAGCCACCACATATGCCTTTTAAAAAATATTAATGAACTTCAGGGGCTGCAGGGGCCACTTGTGTTGCCTGATCTAGGACCATTAGACTGGTCACAAGGATCTGTAATTGAGATTTCAAATTTCCACCCTCCTCCCAATTCCTCCCCTTCAGTGCTTTTTTTCCTTCTTGTAATAGGAGACTAAATTTGCACATACTGGGCATGATCGAACCACACTTAGGCTGCAGTCCAGTACAAACCCACCTCGGAGTCCCATTGAATTCAGTAGAGACTTACATCTGCATAGAGATGCCTAGGCTTGCACTGTTAAGCACTTCTAAATTCCCATTGTTTTCAGTGGGAGAGATAAGCACATGTGTGGCTGATTTATCTATTCCTTTTGCACTCAGGGAAGCAGAAATGTCACTTAAGAACACTAGGGTCAGATTCATTGGGCTTCTGTCAAAACACACTTCATTTTGAAAAGTGGATGTAGGGAAATGTGCCCTCCTTAAATCTGCTGCAATTTACAGCGTGGTAGCATTGCACTTTTGCTATGATACCCACAAGGTGCCATTTTAGATTGTTCAGGACAGATGCCCATTGACACGTTTTGGTGCTTCAGGTTTCCTTCTGTGTGTTTGCATGCATACAATGTAACATAAATCCAATATGGCGCTGAATCCAATTAAACAAAGCATTCTAGCAATGACCAACTTTGCTAACTGCACTGTTAAAAGGGATGACCCCATGTTACCTTCAAAATTCATTTAGCATTGGTAAAGGAAGCAATGGGTCCTTTTAAAAATATTATCCATTTTAATTCATCCTGCAAACTGACTGAGCCAGCAGTTAAGAAGTCATAAAGATGGGATCTTTAACACTATGGATAAAGGCATGCTAACTAATAACTATACCACTACAACTGCATTCTGCATATAAGCCATGCAGACTTGAAGACTCCCTAATCAGAAGGGCTGCCAAGCAAATGAATTGACTCACTCCTAACCAAAACATGTTCCTGCCACACCGGTGTGACACAGCTGCTGTAGCTGGGCCATTGGAAGCTCAAAACACATTCATTATAGCCTTTGCGGTGGGTGCCATTTTATGATCTTGTTTATTTTTTAATCAAGCTTTTAATTAGCACTAAAATGCTTTTCCAGATTTTTTTTTAATGAAAGAGGTATAGTGCTATAACATCATAATGCTGTAATGTAATTTTTTGTTCATAATGGTGTTTTAGCACTATTGAAAATATCAATTAAAAATAAATAAATTGTGTCAAAAATGGCACCCACGACAAAGGTTATAACACATGTGTGCTGAGCTGTGATGGGTTCACTTTCCTGTACATGAGTGCCAATATCAAGATCCCATCCTTTTAAAAAGATGGAACAGTAAAGCTAAAGACTGGAGACTGCACACAGTGCACAGCTTTTCCATCTTTCTGAAAAAAGTCAGGCTTTCTGGGTGCTTCCAGATGAGGCTTTTAGCACTGTCTGTCACCCTGCCTCATCCACAGAATTTTACTGCTGGTCCAGATGATGACATCTTCTACTTGTAACTGTTGCAAAATTATGCTCTGAATTCTTTCCCCAGAGAACCAATACTCAGCAAAGCGAAGCAGCATACCCAGTGTGAGGTTTTTTCAAAGGTTTTATTTTTGCAAAAAGGCCCAGCCCTGTGGCTCACGCCAGGATCAGAAGCTGAACAAGGGAAAGAAGACACGTGTAGGTCTTCTTATACTTTTCATGCATAGCATAGCTTCAGCGAATTAAACATATTGCTTAAACACGCTAACCAATCACGTACATTCATTTGAACATGATAACAATTAATTAGGGACTTTTCATTTGAGCGTAGTAACAACCAATCAGAAACTTAAGGCTATCTATCTCTTCCTTTCTTGGCTAGGTCGATGTTTCTCATGACCTCTGGAGCGCTTGAGACACCAGGTGTCCTATGTGTCTGCTAATCTTGGTACCCTTTATCAATTGGAGAAATTCCTCTTCGTTGGTACATCTGGCGTTGGCACAGGAAAATACACTTCTGAAATGAGGCTTTAGCCAAGGAAGAGATATGGCGGCACTAGGCATACAGGAAAAAGCGATACAATTCTTCAAAGGCAGATGGGCAAGGTTAGTCAGCTTAGGCCAGGAGGGAGTGGAACAGAGAAATTAGTTCATTTCACAGTGTGTGCTATTTACAGCCTTGTTTATTACACGTGTATAATGGAACTTTATTCTGACACTCTGTATATGCACCGTGTCTACTTTTCTAACATAACTGTCCTGTATTTTCCCACTGTTTATTTTGTCTTTTTTCTTACCACAGAAAATTCATTCAGAAAAAAAGATGGAATTGCTACACAATGCCTTCTGAGTGGTAGGCTAGGAGTCCTCAGTTTGGAAGCACTTTCTGAAGTCTGAGAAAAGATGGATGAACAGCAGAGAAAATACAGGATGACAATGACTGGATGATGGCTTCGTGTTCCCACACACAGAGATCACCCTCTTCCTGCCCAACACAGAACACCAAAATGAGAGTATGGCCCAAAACAAGATTTCAGTTAGGACAGCCCCACGGTTGTCATGATTTATTTATTTATTTATTTATTTATTTATTTATTTATTTATTTCATTTATACCCTGCTCTTCAGCCAGAAAAGGCTCTCAGAGCGGCTTACACAAATTAATAATAAGACAGTCCCTGCCCTCAGGCATGATGGCCATGTTTTCCTGAGCAAAACCAAACAAAGAGGCCATGAATACCCCAAGACAATAATCTTTGGAGTCCTCAGCACAACATTCGAGACCATCTCCATCAGCTAAGACAGGGAGACTAATGCAGTGGGTGGTGCACTGACAAAATCCCTATGCTGTCCTAGGCCCTCACACACCAGGTACATACACTTGAAATGGGCTGACTATTAGATAGAGCAACTGGAAAGGGAGATGGGATTACCAGAGACCCCTCCTCCCCACCACTGGGTCTATGTAGCTGTACCACCAAGATTCCTGGTGGACATCCTGAAAAAACTGGACCCCTCCACTTTCATGTACCCAGCTCTCAGTGATGAAACTGTGGCCAGCACACTCATCCAGAGCCAAGTCCTGGGTGGCATCTATTTATCTGTTAATCTTACTGACATCAAGCAGCAAGATCTTCAGACTCAATAGGATGCTGGCATGCTAATAATGGGGACCCAAGACCAGGAGAAAGACACGAAAGGGGAATAGCTCTTAATTGGGGTGGGAAACCTGTGACCCTCCACATGTTGTTTGACTAAAACTCCCCTCATTCCAGACCATTGGCCATAGTAGCTAGGGCTGATGGGAGTTATAATCCAACAATATGGGACATAGGTTCCACACCACATCCAAAGATATCTAATCCTCCTTCTCCTTACCCTGGCCAGTCAGTCTCCCACCTTAACATGCCCCTCTCCTCATATGCTCAAAACTGTGGCATCATAGTCCCTCCCCACACCCATTGACAAAAGCCCCAAAGCACCCAAACGCATATCTGACCCCTCAGGTAGCAAAACAAACACACCCAAATTCACCACCCACTGAATTTTCACTTCCCCATCCCCCAACATCACAGTTTTCCTCCTTCGAGAGGCTTGAATTTGCCCACCTGTAGCTAAAAGTTCTGCTTGGAACTGGTCTCCTATTATCTGCTAAAAACCATTTAGGATCTTTACCAGTACATCTTCTCCTCCTAATGGGCGACTGCTGAAATTGGGGACATCGGTTAAAGAAATATGTCCACTTTCTCCATTGCTATTTGACTTATGTTTGGAGCCCCTGGCATGCGCTATTAGACAGAATAGTAGTATTCATGGATTTTTACATGATTGTTTAGAATTTAAAATTATTCTCTATGCTGATGATCTTTCATTGTTTATTTTTGAAACTCCAGTCATTGGTTCCTGCTTTGATAAAGGTGATTAAGAACTTTGGTGATCTGTCTGGCTATTTAATTAATTGTCAAAATTGGAATTGATGCCAATTGGAGATAATATATCTCAGAGTGTATTAACTCAGTGGCAATTTCGATGGTGCCCAGATTTTATTACTTACTTGAGAATACTTATCCCTAGAGACATATCCCAAATGATTAAATTTAATTTGAGTAAGTTGATTAATGAGATCTCACGGGATATAGACAGATGGGCATCTCTTAAGTTGAGTTTGTAGGGTAAGGTTAATACACTTAAGATGAATATTATACCTAGGATTGTATATGTTTTATGTGGGATTCCTCTATTTATACCTGGCAATTATTTTCAAAAACTTAATGCTTTGTTTCACAAATATTTTTTTTTTGGGGGGGGGGTTCCTTGCCTCCACAAATCCCTTTGAAAAGGATGCAACTTGCAACTAAAGAAGGTGGTTTTGGTTTTCCAGATCTTGTCTTATATCATAGAGCTTATTTGTTTATTAGTTCTAAATCCTTGTCTTTTCCACTTAGATTATCCACCTTGGTCAGTTTTGGAATCCTTATGTCTGGATCCTCTCTCTAAATGGATGGCATTAGGGTCTCGCTACACTAAAACAGATAGGGTGCCTCCTACAATCACGACAGGTAGAGAGGTGTGGCGTATTATATCATCTCGTCAATTACAGTTTGACCCATTTTCTCATGCTAAACAGACTTTATGGGGTAATCCAGATTTAAAAATTGGTAAGAAAACATTCCTGTGGTGGATTTGGACAGACAGGTTGATTTTTACTTTGGATCAATTAGTGAGTGAGTGTAGATGGTGAGTTGGTCATTTTCGGCTTTGCTTACTAAATATTAACTTGCCTGCCTCAGCTGAATGGCAGTACTTGCAATTGCAATATTTGTTAGAATCCAGGTTTGGTCAAGCTCCTTTTACAGCTTCAGAGCCTCCTTTGCAATTGGATGCATTGATTGGGGCTGATCAGTTATATTGACCTACGATTCATGTTTATAAATATTTATTATTGGTGAATAAGTATAATACAGAGTCTTAAAGATGAATGGAATAGAGAATTAGATGGTCTTATGTTGCCTAATCAATGGAACATTGTTTTTGTGTCTGTGTCAGAAGGGTCTATGGATCTTAGGTTACGTCTTATTCAGCAAAAACTTTTGTTTCATGTTTATTGAACACCACAACATACTTTTAATAAGGGTTAAGTCAGCTAAATGTTGGATGTGAATACTGTGAATTCTTCGTTTACCCATATGTTTTGGCAATGCCCATTGGTTGCTTCTTTTTGGGTAGAGGTCATAGCAAGGATAAATCTAGTATTAGAATGCTCTTTAATATTTAGCAATGCACACGTTCTTTTAAATTATATACAGTAACACCTTGGATTGCAAGTAACTTGGTTTGAGAGCGTTTTGCAAGATAAGCACATTTTAAAATATTTATTATTATTATTTTGACTTGATATACAAGCGACGTCTTGCAATACAAGTACTGTAGTACGGCTTAAATTAAAAATCTCTATACAAATCTTTTTGGGGGAATTTCATTTTGATATACAAGTGTTTTTGATTACAAGCACGTTTCTGGAATGAATTATGCTCTCAATCCAAGGCATGACTGTACCTGCTGTATAGAATTTATCACAAGGACAACACATGTGGATTTTCTGTGCCTTCTTGACAGCCAAAAGACTGATATTAAAACACTGGAAAGATAAATGCTCACCTTCTACAACACAATGGATTGAAGACCTAATAACATTTGAGCGGTATGTAGACACCACCTACGGATGGATAAATACATGGATATTTGCTCTGCTTTTTCTGAAGTTTATGCATAACTATTTTTATGGATAATTATTACTTTTTTTATACTCATCATGGATATATATTTCATACATATTTACTGTAAGTGATCCATTTAAAATACTGTAAGAAAATTGTATTTTGTTGTTCATTTTTTCTTCTTCATTTTTTATGGTTTTTGTTTTGTTTTGGTGTAAAAATAAATAAATATGGTCTTTGGTTTGCCAAGGCCCAGGCTCTGATAGATATAGATATAAGTATATAGATAGAGAGATATTTAATTATTAAAAGAGCTGTTTCGCTGGCTTGGCAAGACCGCAGTTTCAATTAATTTCTCAGGGAATCATTTATTTGCATTGTAAAACTATTTTGTCAAGGAAATCCATGTGGGTTCTTCTGACTCACCAGTATACAGTGCTAATTTTCTCCATGTGTCTGGCCAAACTACACATTATACGGAAGGTCTGTGACCAAATTGCCCAGCTTTTTTTTCCTTTCCTGAAATGCAGCCACAGGAGGGGTAGCAATTTGCTGGGCAGTAACAAGACAGAGATGTTTAACCATTTAACCAAGCCACTCACACATACTGTATCCCCTGAGCCTACTGCTAGCCCTATAGGGTGGGGTGGGGGGATGCAAGTTGAGGCTAAATAGGATAGGTAGGGAAAGGGAACGGATGATTAAATTCAGATCTGGCCAACAAAACAAATTACTCCCTTTATAACACTCTGCAATGGCCAAACCCTGCCTTTTAACTGAATGTTGACACTTTGGGCTTTACTGTGGACTGTCAAGGTTGCTATGGTGAACTGACCTTTTAAATACCAAGGAAAGTTCAAAGATTTGGCAGCCGGCCTTGCTATTTCTAGGTGACTGCAGGGCAATCCAATAGCATTCAATAACTGCAGTAGATAGGGAGGTTTTTTTTGTTTAGTATCATGGAATTTGAGGCACCAAAAAGGTTATCTAGGCCAACTGCTGACCTTATATAGGATCTTGTATGCCTCCAGTATCACTTATCAGATGCTTGCCTGACCTTTCCTTGGAAACCTCCAAGGGAGGAGATCCTGCAATCTCTGTGGGCTGCTTATTCCATTGCTGGTTTGTTGTTAGATAATTCCTGCTGAACATAAATCTACTTTCCAGTCATTTAAATCTATTGTTTCTTGTCCAATGGATAGGTAAATAATTGTTCTCTGTGCCCTTCTGATGGCCTTAAGTATCAAAAACTTTCCATGTTCTTTCTTATCTTTTCTTGAAGATACATCCAGTTCTTTCAGCCTCTCTTTTCACGCGTTGTTTTCCAGACCATTTATTACTATCGCCACAGACAGTCTAAATCTTGCCAAACTTCTTGGCAACCGTCTTGGACTGTGGGATTCAGATCTAAAGCCAGTACTCCAGATGAGGTCTTATACAGAGTTAGTTACTAACTACACATTGCCAGTAAACATATGGAACAAAGTCCAATGGCCTGATTTTCTTCTTGTTGTTGGACAAGAGTGTTCCTTAACACTTTCCCCCTGCCTGCCATTTCTCCATTCAAAACCACACCCCACGCAGCTTCCTCACCTCATGGGGATCAGTGTTGTGTTTACATGCATTTTCAACGCATATGGAGAGCTGGGGGTGGGGGAGGCAATTTGGAGTTGAGAAATGGCAGGTGGAAGAAGGGTTAAGCACATTCCACCCTGCTGCTTCTCCACTCCAAGCACTTTTCTTTTCTTTTTTTCAAAAAAATGAAATAAAAGGCACCAGGGCTTTTTAATACATATTTGTATGCAATACGTAGTTAGCTGCTTAAGCAGCACTATTACATAGGAAGTTTGGAAAACAATTCTACTAGCTTAAATCCACTGTTGCGCAAGCAGACTTCCCCTTGCTCTTCTTCCCCGCCCCTGAGCCCCACACACACACATAGGGTGTGGCATACAGGAAGTGGGAAAAACCATTCCCCCACTGGTGGACCATCAGGGATAGAACCCTCACTTAATATATATCTCAGGGTAGTATTGGCCTTATATGCTTTAGCATCACACTGTTGACTCATGGCCTGTTTGTTATACGCTAGGCTCACTAAGGGCACAGTCCACCAGGAGTGCTCTTACACCATTCCCATTCCTTTCAGTGGAACTTGTGCAGGAATATCTCCTGAAGGACCTGACTGTGTCCAGTGAATCTCTAAGAAGTGCTGCTGCCTAGCCAGCCACGGATGCTCCTTTCCCCTGCACTTCTCTCTCAGTCACATGCCCACACTATGATAATTAGGGCTGATAATTTCCATCTTTCAGAGTGGTGCATTGGTCATCGATGATGGTGGTGCCACTGCAGTGGCTTCTCAGATGAGCCTCAATTTTACACCAGGCTTTCCAAAACTACTCTGTAGGCCACTATAACATTCAGGACAGCACAAGCTATCATCAGGTACTGGGGCTCATAAATTCAACATAGGTAGTCTTTATTAAGAGCTGAATATCCCTCTTTAAATCTAAAAACCATGCAGTAATGTTATTACCACAGTTTGTTTTCTTAACCACTTTCCAAAGCGGAACTTCAGGCAGAATGTAAATAACCCCTAATCCCTTTATCCACTCCTGGGCTCCGCTTGAGTTTGGAAAACAGGAGAAATCAAATGCCTCTATGTGATGTCCAATGAATATATACACAAAAGTAGCATGGACAGAATTACCCACTTTTTAATGCTTACCCCAGCCCTATCTACTCATGAAATATGGTCAAGAGAGCAGTACAATTTTGTCCATTGTTAAGAGATAGGGGGTCTTAAATAAAATAGGCAGACACCACACTGAAGTACTTTTCAGTGACACCTCCCCCCCCCCCCAAAAGCTCATCCTCAAAATGGAGACTACTCTATGGTCTTTTGTCTAGCTGTGAAAGAGTACAGCAGCAGTGGAACCTAGTTAAGGACTGAGGGTTCTTTGGAATTATATTAGAAAAGTAACCACCAGAGTTATCCAGCCAGTCAGACAGATCTTTGCTATCTTGGGGTCTTTTTACACATCGCACAGAACCATGTGTGATAGAAAGAATGAGGGAGTTGCACTTCCTCCTCCTTGTAGAAGCACAGTGAGAGGAACCACAATTTATTCATGCTTCCTCCCTTCCCACTTCTGTGGAATATGTGAAGCAGTCCTTAGGATACCCAGGTTCCACAAGTTATTCTTATACAAAAGCATAAGAAAAGCCATGCTGAATCAGACCAAATTTAGTCCAGCATTATCTTCACACAGTAGCCAACCAGCTGCCTGTGGGAAGCCCAAACACAGGCCGTGGGTGCAACAGCACCCTCCCGCTCATGTTCCCCAGCCAACTGGTATAGAGAGGTACAGTGCCTCTGATACTGGAGGTAATATATCGCCATCAGGACTAGTAGCCCATTGATAGCCTTGCCCACCAGAGACTCGCTTTGATATAAGAGTGTTTTGGATTACAAGCACGGTTCCGGAACAAATTATGCTTGCAATCCAAGGTATTGCTGTATATAACCTAAGCCGCAATCCTATGCAAGTTTAGACAGAAAAAAAGACCTACAACTCCCAGAATGCCCCAGTCAGCCATGGCTGGTGCATGCTGGAAGTTGTAGGCCTTCTTCTTTTTGTCTAAACTTGCATAGGCTTTTACCCTTCATTATCTTAAACCTAGGCCATTTCTCCCAATGTCCAAACTATATTTATTGTAGTGCATTTTAAAACACATTCATCCCAACCTTGCAAGAGAGATACACATATGAAAATAGGTCTCTGCGTGTTTGGTTGACACTGATCCACATCTGGATGATCACGATGCCCAGAGCTAGCTGGATTTATCTTTTTTTATTTAAATAAAGATAGGGTCATTCCATCTAATCTGAGGCCACTGGCTGTTGCATGCAACTAGCTGAGGGCAGCTAGCGCTGGATTGGGTGCCTTGAGCACCATTTTTTTGGTGGAAAGGCAGAATATACATCTAACCAATAATAAATACACAATTGAGGCTCCTCCTTCCAGTGTCCATTCATCAGACATAGGGGGGAAGGTTCTCACAGACCTCTAAAGCAGCAGAAGAGCCTTCCAGATGTGTTACAGCTCCCTTAATCTCTCAGGCAGGTATCTCAAGGGCACCAGGTTGGGGAAGGCTGCTCTAAAGCAACATTTTAGAAAATGGCAGCTAATCTGAATATTTATAGATCCATGATTAACATAATTTGAATACATTTTGCCATGTGGGTGGATGTGAGGCCATGATGAACAGACATCGTTGAACCTCTTCTGTGATCCTGCATGAACCATGAACCTTTGGCTTTTTCCTATTTTTGGCAATTAATTTTTTCATGTTTATGGGAAATAAGTAATGTTCCTCTTTGACTGTGTGCATTTTTGGCCATTCATGGTAACCCTAATTTCAGTCATAAGAAATTTCCTCAGAAGCATCTGATAAACATATACAATCATATTTGACAACAGTAGGTAGAAATGTATTTGTCTTTCAGTCTGTGAGCCTGTCAGATACCGTATATGATTACTACATTTTCAAGAGGTTTCCTCCCCCTCAACCAACCAACAGCCAGAGCCAGGACAGTTAAAACTGGATTTAATTTTTAAAGGGTCAGATTTCAGCATATAAATTAAGCTTGCAGGCAACACTACACTGCTTCAGAGACCAGTTTCACCCACCCTTGTAAAAGAGAATTAGGGTCACACACACAACTGTAGTGACTCACAAAGATTTCATAGATAGAGTTGGAAGGAGCCTACAAGGCTATCGAGTCCAACCCCCTGCTCAATGCAGGAAACTAGAGGAGGGGTCTCCCATCCAAGTAATAACCAGGCTTGACCCTGCTTAGCTTTCCACACTCAGACAAGCTGAGCCAGCGTAAGCCACAGATCTCTGTGTAAACAGTCTGAATTTACAGCACCATAGAACTGTGAATTTTAAATCCCACTCCCACTTTTTAAAAGGTGTTGACATCAAATTAGACAGTGCTGGCTCCAGGTTTCTGAGGGCCTTTGGGCAAGACACCCCCAATGGGCCCCCTCCCTCAGTAGATCTACCTTCTCACCGCCATTGTCACCAGCTGCTGTTGGTCCTCATCCTCTTTCTCATCATTGCTACCCCCTGCTTGCTTGGCAGGCAGAGAGAGCCAGTGAGCAAGTTGGCAGTAGCATCTCCTGCTCTTCCTCACCACCACCATTGTCTGGGCCAGAGCAAGGGGCAAGTGAACAAGCAGGTTGCAATGGTGAAGAGAAGCTCCAGGGGGTTCTTGTGGCCTAATCTGATCTCATTTTTTGATCGGGTAACCTCCCTTGTGGACTGTGGGAATGCTGTGGACATTATATATCTGGACCAGCAAAGCTTTCGACAAAGTGCCTCATGATATCCTGATTAGTAAGCTAGCTAAGAGTGGGCTAGATGGAACAACTATCAGGTGGATCCACAATTGGCTACAGAATCGGACTCAATGGTTCCTTCTCAAACTGGGGAGAGGTAACGAGCGGGGTACCACAGGGCTCGGTCCTGGGCCCGGTGCTCTTCAACATTTTTATTAATGACTTGGATCAGGAGGTACAGGGAATGCTTATCAAATTTGCAGATGACACAAAGTTGGGTGGAACAGCTAATACTCTGGAAGACAGAAACAAAATTCAAAGTGACCTCGATAGGCTGGAGCGCTGGGCCGAAAACAACAGAATGAAATTTAATAGGGATAAATGCCAAGTGCTGCACCTAGGGAGAGGAAACCAAATGCAGAGTTACAGAATGGGGGACACTTGGCTCAACAATACTACAAGTGAGAAGGATCTTGGAATTGTGGTAGATCACAAACTGAATATGAGCCAGCAATGCGATGTGGCTGCAAAGAAGGCAAATGCAATTTTGGGCTGTATTAATAGAAGTATAGCTTCCAAATCGCGGGAAGTGATAATTCCCCTTTACTCGGCACTGGTTAGGCCTCATCTTGAGTACTGCGTCCAGTTCTGGGCACCTCACTTTAAGAAGGACATAGACAAACTGGAGAGGGTTCAGAGGAGGGCAACAAGGATGATAAAGGGACTGGAAACAAGGCCCTATGAGGAGAGACTGAAAGAACTGGGCATGTTTAGCCTTCAGAAGAGGAGACTGAGGGGAGATATGATCGCACTCTTCCAGTATTTGAAGGGATGTCACACAGAGGAGGGCAAAGATCTCTTCTCGGTCATCCCAGTTTGCAGGACACGGAATAATGGGCTCAAGTTACAGGAACCTAGATTCCACCTAAACATCAGGAAAAATTTCCTGACTGTCCGAGCAATAAGACAATGGAATCAACTACCTAGGGAGGCCTGTGGGCTCTCCCACTCTGGAGGCATTCAAGGTGCAGCTGGACAGACATCTGTCAGAGATGCTTTGACCTAGATTCCTGCATTGAGCAGGGGGTTGGACTCGATGGCCTTGTAGGCCCCTTCCAACTCTACTTTTCTATGATTCTATGATTCTATGAGTGAGCGTCTGCTGGTGGGGTGTGTACCCTCAGCTGGTACCCAACCAGGCCTACCATTGATGCCGGCCCTGACATTAAAGATACACAGGACAAGCAGTGGTTATATATTTGCTTGTTTAATGCAGGGTTTTCCAGTCATTCTTCTATCTAATAATTAATTTGAGCATATAGATTGGTTCATTCCACACTACGGCAGCTCACACATTGTAGAAAAGAAAAGAAAAAAGGAGGGAATACACCGCCAGCAAAAAGAACAAAAAAAAAAAGATACAAATTTAAATAAAAATTTCATATGTTAATTTATATGTATAATGCAAATTTGGAAATAATTACTATACATTAAATAGAAATACAATACACTTTACCATAGTGGGGAAGACTGTGTCCAGGTGTTACCTGGGTGCTTGCTTAGCCTGCAGTCCATGTGCTAACTGTTGATAGGCAACTTCAAAGCCCCTTCGGGCTCTCCTTTCCAATGTATCTTTAAATTGGACTTAAGACTGGTGGACAGCCCTTCAAATAGGACTCCTTCAAATAGAGGACTGTCCTTGGTGAAGTAGGACACATGGCCACTTTATTCCACCCACAGAAACAAAACACAGGAATCCCATAAAATTTCTGATAGGTTTGATGTGCTAAAGGAATGTGGCATATGCAGGGCTTTTTTTCTGGTGGAACTCACCGGAACTGAGTTCCAGCACCTTTTCTTCTATTAATTGCATTACAATTTAATCGCCATCTACTCCCGAGGAAATGTAATCCAAGAGTTCCAGTACCCTCTTCTCCAGAAAAAAAGCACTGGGCATATGCCAACCAGACCTTCCCCCCCCCCCCCATTGTGAGAATCTTACTGCTGCAAACCTATGCACACTTACCTGGGCGTAAGCAGCATTGGACACTGTGGGACTTCATTGCAAGTAAATATGCATGATTGCACTGTAAGTCTTTAAAACTACCAGCACGCTCCATTCTCAGGTTTTTTTCCACCACCATGAACTTGTCTTTGTGAGGGAAGAGAGACTCATTTGAGCCAATTTGATCGTTTAATGATGCAGAGAGATTACCACATAGTTATGCGAAGACTGGCAAGGCAGGAAAATGGAGGCACTTGAGAAGGAGATTCTCACCCTGTTATTACCTTCAAGAATCACATTCCCTGAATGTGTGGAGACGTGATCTCAGCCACTGGCCCTGCACCTGACCCACACGTTCAGAATGAGAGCTCTGTATGCATGGTTTCGGAATCCTGATCACAGAAGGTTCCCAGTCACATGGAAGAGCCCATGTACAAGTAGTTGTGTGAGTGCAGAACCCAATTCACACCTTCCACTGAACACACAGAGGCCAGGCCAGGGCCAGCAGATGTGATCCTGTAGAGAAAAAGGCGTCAGAGTTTCCTGCACCACACACACACACACACTCACACACCTCCACATGTGTAAAAAAGTATAATCCCAGCTGGGGGCTGGGAAATGCAAAATGTGCATAGTTACTCTGATGGCTCCTGACACCGCAGAGTCTCCCGATGGCCGGTGCCACAGCTATTTGCATGAAAATGCGGCAAAGAGCCACCCCTCCCCTGCCTGGCCCAGATGAAGTTCATCTTGATTGGCTAAAGACACCTGGGCTACTGAAAGGAGGGGTGGGGGGAAGAATCTATACTGCTGCTGTGGCTTCTGGTTTGGGTTGTTGTCTGTGCGCTTTCATGGGAGGAGGGCTTTTTTGCTGAGGCAAGCCCTGAAGAGGACCAACCGCCAGGTAAAGAGAGTGCCTGGGTAGTTATATAGTAAAAGAACTAGTTTTGTTGTTTTATAGCTTTATTTGTACCAAAGTGTCTCCCCCCCTTCCCTCATTCCCCACCTTTTATTGTAATCTGTTTACCTTAAATAAACTTTCCTGGTTTTACCCCACACGGTGTGTGTGGTTCCTCTGTGGTTCAGTGCTACATCCAGTGTATAGACCCAGGGCAAGGCCCTGAGAGAATCAGGTTCAGGTCAAGACGGCAGAGCTAAGGCTGGCAGTTTTGCACCTTTGATCTCTGGTCTTGAGTAAAGGACCAGTTGGCAGTCCTTCACAGATCCCACTCCCCCTTTCATGTGCTCAGTGAAGGCAATCCTTAAAGGTAAGGTTCTTGTATAGAACTTTGATGAAGGAGAGCAAACTGCAGGGCCAGTGCAAGATGTCCCTCCACCTGAGGTGAGAGGACATGCGGCACTGCTCTCTGTCCCCCGCCAGCTGCCACTGTCTCCCTCCTTCCCCTCAATGCTCCGCTCTGAGGTTTCCTTCCTCAGAGTGAGACATTGGCAGCAAGATAACCCTGGAGACTGCCTGTTGTGCAGTGGCACAGGCAGTCTTCAGGGTCACCTCATCCATAACGCCTTGCTCTGAGGCAGGGCCCCCACAGGGTGAGACATTTTGGCCTGGCAGGCTCTCTGGAGAGCTGAGCCAGCAGCTTTCCTGCTGCACCATTTGATGTAACAGGAGAATGGCCAGCATAGTTCGCTGGAGTGCTGGCTGGACAGGCCCATGCTTCATTCTGAGAACTCCTCAGAGAAGCATCAGCCCACCACTTGGCCTCGGCCCAGTAAACACCGCAGCAGGAAAGTGGCTGGGATGGCTCTCCAGAATGGCAGGCCAATGCCTTGCTCTGATGTGTCCTCAAAGCGAGGGATTGGCCCTTCTGGCACTCCGAAGAGCCACACTGGCCGCTCTCCTGCTGTGGCAAATGCTGCAGGAGAGTGAGCGACACAGCTCTCCAGAGTGCCAGCTGCCCTATGCCTCACGCTGGCGGCTTCAGCCTGACCCTGGTAGTGGCAGCTGGGCAGCCCACCTGGTGTGTATGTGTGTGTGATACACGGCCCTTCCAGATACACCTCCTGAGTCAGGGAATTCCCCCTGCCTCATAGGAGGGCTGGCTCTGGCAAACGGTTCAGTATTGCAGGAACCATTAGAGAACATAGTGCAACACATCTGGTGTGAAAGTTGTTTTGAAAGATAAATAAAAGAAGCCATATCATCAAAGTTAGGTAAAGTACAATGAATACACCTAACATCCCTGTAAGCAACACTGGTCATGCTTCTGATTATCCAAATGTTTGGGACACTACCTCTGACAGCTGAGGCTGTATTACAGTAGGAAATTTCAGTCAGAAAAGACAAAATGTATACACTACAAATCACAATACATGCACAGCACAGAGACCCTCTGAAGCACCACAGGAGAAGAAGATATCTACAGTTTGGGGTGCGTGGGTGCATCTTTTGCTGCATTTGTTAAATGGTAACAAATGGTAATCCAATTCCTTGAGGTGGTTCAGGAGTGTGTATTTTTTCCAGCTAAGCCTTGGGGAAATTGAATTGAGAAAGGACACACTCTCTGGGACAGCAACTCCTTTTTAACTGGGAAAAGGACCATCTAAATCCACCATAAACATGCAACAGTCATTTCCTGATAGGTGCTTGGACACAGACTTTATTGCTTGCTAGCTAATCCGTATTTTAATTGGTTTCATGTACAGTGTAATTTACCCTTTTGTCTCAGGATTTTTCCATTATCTGCTGTGACAAAGAGCTCCATTTTCCTGTATCATTGGCATGCATGCACACACGAATTGCTTCACAAGCACAGAGACCTTTCTCCTCCCCAATTCCATGTATTTTGCAGGGTTCAGTCATTTTCAGCTCAGCCTTGCACCCCACCATTGCTACCAAGGGCAAGAGAGATCTCTTTGGGTGCAGCTACAATAGATTTAAGGGCATCCTCCCTTCACCTCACATGTAAAATGAGAATAGCCAGGGCCATGAATGGAAATGTCTGTGGTGCAGGGTATGTGTGTGTGGAGGGAATCCAGGGGAGGGGGGCAAGAACAGAGGAAACAAATTTCCAAAAATGACAAATGCACCCACAGACCCAAACGGGTTGCCTGGCCTTGCTATAGGCCAATGGCCAGGTGGCTGAGCAATAATCCCCTAGCACCACCCTCTGGGAACTTTCAGCCAGGAAGTCCCAGACTAGTCAGCCATTCCTGGTAGATACCATGATCCATGGTGTTAAATGCTGCTGAGCTGTCCAGCAGAGCACTCCCCTTGTCCAGTTCCTGGCGTGGATCATTTACCAAGGTGATCAAGGCTATTTCAGGGTCAAAACAGGGTCTGAACCCAGACTGGAAAGGATCCAACTAATCAATTTCATCCAAGAAGGCCTGGTGTTGCTCAATAAGCAAAGATTGGAGACTGGCTGGTAGTTATCCAGGATCGTGGAATCTAATTTGTGGTTCTTCTGTGATGGCCTTATAATTGTAGGGAAATGGGAACAGTGCCCTCCCTCAAGGAAGCATTCACCATCTTCACCACCTAGCTGGCCAGTCCCCGTCTGGGGTGATGGGAAAGCATCTAACAAGCAGCTGGTAGGATTCACTCATCCAAGTAACTTGTCCACATCCCTGGGTTGAACAAGCTGAAACTCATCTATTAAAATTGGACAAGCAGATGTCTCATTCACTTCCCAACACCTGTTCTTAAATTGGGAGTCCAAATTGGAGCAGATACGAGTAATTTTATCAGCAAAGTGTTTTGCAAATGCATCACAGGGAGCCATGGAAGGTAACCATTCAAAACTCTGGAGTTTAGAACGTAATCACTCCTTCACCACTCAAAACTCAGCTGGACAACACTGCACTGATGCAATGGTGGCAGAGAAGGAGCATCTCTCAGCTGCCATCATCACCACCACAGAACAGGCCTTAACATCCTGTTAAGTCTAACCCATGTTTGATTGGATTCGTTCTGAGTCTTCCTCTACTACTGCTGTAGCCATCTCCTTAAGCATTTCATTGCGCTCAGCTCCTTGGAAAAACAAGGAGACTGAGCTCAATCCAATCAGAGAGGGCGCTTGGGAATTATTGTGTCAACTGCTTAGCTCATCTCCTCATTTAACAGATCAACCAGAATTTCAATAGGATCACCAGCTTTAGTGGCAGGAAAACCGCCCAGAGCATTCAGGAATCCTTCTGGATCCAGTAGTATCTGAAGGGTGGACCCTTTTAATAGGCCCCCACCCCTGCAGAGGTGAGCCTCAGCAAATCTAAGCCCTATCAAGCAGTGATATGCCCATGCCAATGGAGCTATTCTGAACTCCCCTATCCACAGATAATTTTCATCTTGACCAGCAAGCACCAGGTTAGGAGCATGCCCCACCTCATGTGTAGGGACTGGGCCATGGTTGTCATGAAATCCTGAGCTGTTCCAAATGAGCTGCTTTCCACCAGGTACACATACTCAAACCTTGCAGACTGCCAGTCTGCATACCTTATGAGGGGGATGGACTCGCAATGGACTCCTGCTCTCCACCCACTGGATTTTGTCTGCTGCTGCACTCAAAAACCTGGTGGGCACAGTTGGGTCAACTCAACCCCCCCCACACACACACACACCCAAATCTGCTCCCAGTCAGGTTTCCGTCATGCACATTAGGCCAGTTTACTCATCCAGGATTAAATCCTGGATCAAAATGGTCTTCCTGGTCATTAACCAGGCATTCAGCAGCAGCAGTATTTATTTATTTATTTTGACCGAATGGGTCACCACTAGAGTCATCAGGGATCTCTCAGCTGGATGGGAAACCAGAAGGATAAACAGACGCAAGGTATCTCCTCTCCTCCCATAACCTCCAAAGGCCTGTTCCACGTGCACTGCCCTACATCCCCCTGCCTGCTTTGACTCAAATGGCAGCTCCCCTCAACCACATGACTAGCCCTTTAAGCAAGGAGGAGGTGAATACAGGAAGTACTGAGCAAGGTCCTTATACTGTACAAACGAAGATTTCCTACCACTCACAAGTAAACTGGCTCAGGTGAGATAGCAGTTGGCCACTCCAAGGCTGTCCCACTCAGTCCAGCACTGTATCCTACCACCTGACCCAGGCCTGTAGCGATCTACCACCACCACCAGACTAATTGGATCACCAAGCAGCAGACCCACACATCCACATTCAGAAATCCTCCTCTCACCAGGGTCTCAGATTGAAAAGGGTAGGCCCTTGGCCTCACCTTGAACCAGTGCTTCTCAAATAGTGGGGCGGGCCCCCCAGGGGGGGCGCGAGGCTCTGTAAAGGGGGGCTCGTTTGACCTCAGTTAAAAGTTTTTTTTAATATTGTGTTCCTTTAAATCCTGTGCTCCTTTAAATCTTTTCTGCTACAGTTAATAAAGCTATTCTTTGTTGTAAATTGATCCACATTTCTTTCTTTTTTAATTCTCTTATACGTTAATAAGGATACAGTGTTATGCAGAGGTGTACTTATAACAATTTTATAGACAAATGATACTATTTACAGTCACGCGGGGGGGCGCGAAATGTTTTCTTCTTCCTAAGGGGGGCATGACAGAAAATAATTGAGAAGCACTGCCTTGAACCAAAGGTGGAGCAAACCCCTTGGCTCACCCCTTCAGCAGCTACCCACCACCCACCCACGGCAGGCTTTCCCCAATGCCCCAGCTCCTGGAAGTGGTTGCCTAGCAACCAGACGCTGGACAATGTAAGGAACGGAGCTCAATATTCCGGAGGCCACAGTTCTTCTCTTGGCAGCTCCCACTCTTTCTCCTCTCTCCAGCCACACAGTCTGGGAGGGTGGGAGTGCGGGGGTAGATGGAAAATTGTTCCCCCTGGTAGAGGGTCTGTGTTCTGTGCCTCCCTCTGAGGAAAGTTTGGGGGTTGTTTGGGGCTTTTTAGTTTTGAAAAAAGGCGGGTAAGGGCAGGGGACATGACAGAGATTTATAAAATTAAATGTGGTGTGGAGGAAGTGGACCTATATAGTTTTTTTTCTTCTTTCTCTCTCTCTGCCACAAGAATTCACTGCCACAAGATGTGGTGATGGCCACTGGCTTTAAAATGAATTAGACAAATTCATGCAGGGGAAGACGATCAATGACTATTAGTCAGAGGGGCCATGTCCTACTGCCATGTTGCTAGGAGGAACAACAGGGGAGGGCTGTTGCCTTCGTGTGCTGCTGCTTCTGGGCTTCCCAAGAGGCATTTGGTTGACCACTGTGGGAAACGGGATGCTGGGTTATGGATGGGCAGGGGCCAGAGGTCAGTGGTAGAGCAGAAGGTCCCAAGTTCAATCCCCAGTTTCTCTAGAGCCAGGAAAGAATCCCGCCTGAAACCCTGGAGAGCCATGGCTGCCAGTCAGTGTCGACAATACTGGGCTAGATGGACCAGGGCCAGGGGTCTGACTCAGTAAAAGGCAGCTTCCTATGCTTAGGCAGGTGTTGGTCTGATCCAGCAGGGCTGCTCTTATGATTCCCGATTCTTTGTGCTCGAGAAGCACATGGTTGGTTGTTGGGAGTTGGGATAACAGATGCATTTGTTCACTGCATCCAATTTCATCCTTGTAATACCATCCACAGCATCAGCAAGACTACCCTGTCCTGGGGACAGGGTCGAAATTAATTTGGTTACTTAACTTACCTAATTTCATACTTTTGAACTAATGTGCAAACCAAAACATGAAATTCTCACTTCCTCGGATGTTGCAATGTAGTTCTCCAATAAACATAATGTACAAACCTGTGTATATTAGGGGGAAGTGCACACAAAAATGTGTAGATTGGTGAAAATGACATTCAAACACACATTAGGAAAATCACTTGCAAAAATATGTTTATCAGGCAAGATTGCATACAAAAATCCATTTTTCAGGAGAAATGCACACAAAAATGCAAATGAATGTTCATGTGAACTTTTAAAAAAATTCTCAAAGATCAGGATGAACTGAATTTAAGATGGGGAAAATTGTCAACGTTTGGGATAAACCAAACTTCAGACTCCTTTTCTCAAAAGGAGAAATTAAGAGAAACTGAAATTGACAGTTTCATCCATCCCTACCCTGGCTGATGTCCCAATCTGCGGCAATGCCCTAAAGCGCAACTCTTATAAATTTTGAGTTTTATTTCGCTCTAAAGGCTATGTGCTCTTCCTCTCTCCAATGAGACTTGCATCTATCCAAATTTCTCTTTTATCAAAGAGGTAAAACATCAGTGGGGTATTTTCTGGCTTTTCCCTCCCCCATATACTATGTACTGCTTTGTCTTTGAACAGGGAAGGGATGGGCAAGATGATAATAAAAAGTTAACATGCATTTAGAGCAGGCATGTCCTGTTCATCTGGATAAGTCCTTACCTGTTGCACCTCATTCAAGCCATTGCCTGAATCTGGAGTCTCTTAGCGTGAGCCCCTGGCCACTGAATACTGAAAGGTAGAAATGAAAGGCAGATGTGGTGTCTGGGAAGCTAGCCAAATAATGAAAAAAAGAAAAAAGAATCCAAGATACACTTTTTCTAGAGCTTCCATTTTTAGCATAGACCCTTTTTGTCCAAGTATAGTCATTGGCAGAAATTCCAACCCAAGAAGAGCTAAAACCGCCAGCTCCTGCTGAATTTCACTTGCTCTGGAGAGCCACCATGGAAAACACCTACAGATGCAGAACTTCTTTACATTTATTTATTTAATTAATTAATTATATTTTTAAATCACCCATCTGGCTGGTCACCCGGCCACCCTGGGTGATGTACAATCAAGATAAAACACAATAAAACACCATTAAAACACCATTAAAACAATATAAGAGTTTTTTAAAAAAATCCTAACCCACCCCATATTCCCGCCTGAAAAGCCATGTTTTTAAAGCCCGGCGGAAGTTCAAGAAGGGGGCATGGCGAAGGTCACTGGGGAGTTCCATAACTTGGGGGCTGCCACAGAAAAGGCCCTCTTCCTAGACCCCACCAGCCTGGCTGCTCTGGCTGATGGGACAAGGAGAAGGCCGTCTGTGGCAGACCTTGTTGAGTGGCCTACTTGATGTTGCTGGAGGCGCTCCTTGAGATAAGCTGGACCGGAGCTGTATATGGTTTTAAAGGTCAAAACCAACACCTTGAATACAGCCCGGCAAGCAACTGATAGCCAGTGCAACTCCTTGAGCACTGGCGTGATGTGATCTCGCTGGCGGCTGCCTTTAACCAGGCGAGCCGCTGCGTTCTGTACCAGCTGTAGCTTCCGAACCGTCTTCCAGGGTAATCCCACATAGAGCGCATTATAGTAGTCTACAATTTGATCATTGTAGGGCCTGGTCCTCCCAAGTTTATTTGCAATGGGAAACAGCAGGGGAAAAGAGGTGTGGGGGGCAGGTTTGCTACCACCAGCACTAAACTACCTGTCATGATAAAGCTGAAACTAGGTAGGACACACAGATTTGTGCAGCCTTCTCCCAAGTTATTTGAATGAAAAGTGGTCTTGGGAAGCCAGGGAAGGGGATGCTCAACTTATTCTCTTGCAGCTGATTTTCCATTCCAAAACACACACACTGGAGCTGCTTTTTCCTCCTATGGGGGGAAAAGGGTATCAGTGGCAGTTTCTAACGCTGGCAATCCACCAGCTCTAAACAAATTGTGCTATCACGAATCACGGCTAATGCAACAGGAAAATAGTGCTTGTAGCACGTCACAAGAAACTACCAGAATGGGACAAGCCTGTGGAAGTTGCAGAAGGGCAGTTTGTATTGTACTACTTTCCCATTGTGCTAGTGGTAATTTCCAAGAGGACATGGGCAGTATTGGGTACTGCCCCATATATCACGGGTGCCCAACCTTTTTGGAGCCCTGGGCACATTTGGGAATTTGAAAAACTGCTGTGTGCACCACAACCAAATGGCTAATTAGTGGGTTACCGCTTTGGCGTCTACCTATGGATCTTAGACTGCATCTTATTGAGCAAAAACTTTTGTTTTGTGTCTTTTGGACACTGCAACATCTCTTTAATAAGTGTCTAATTCAGCTAATTGCTGGCGGTGCAGTACAGCTAATGCTTCTTTTAAACACATGTTTTGACAATGCCCAGTAGTTGCAATGCTTCTTTTGAAGAAGTTATTATACAGATAAATTTTGTACTGGAACAGTCTTTAATATTCACTGATGTACATGGTCTTTTAAATTATTTACCTGCTTCATGGACATTAACAAAATGGAAGGGGAAATGGATTCTCTGTGCGCTATTAACAGCTAAAAGACTGTTATTGTAAAATTGGAAAGATATACACTTACTTCCTATACTGCAATGGACTGAGAACCTAACAATGCTTTCAACATTTGAACAGGTGTGCATATAGACACCAACTTCAAATGGATACTTATTTGGATATTTGATCCACTTTGGTTAAAGCCTATATATAATTGCTAGAAAGTTGTATGCATTTCATACAAATCTATGCATGTATATTTAAAAAAACAACCTGGAAAAAATTAAAATTAAAAAAATATTTCAGATGGCCACAGGGCACCACGCTGGGGACCCCTTTGTGAACCAGGTCAGCGAGGAAGACTGTGACCAGGTGACCTGTGTGACTGCTGCTCAGTCTGCTGTCCAGGAGGTGCTAACTGTGGATAGGCAACCTTGAGGCCCCAATGCTCCCTGTTTATGGCTCTTTATCTTTAAACCAGACTTGGACTGGACAGTCCTTCAGATAGAGGACTCTGCAAAGTAAACCATGTGGCCACCCTATACACAATGCAGCCACCTTGCTGCAATTCAGCAGGACTGGATCTGGTCAGTACCTGGAAACTCCATGAAAGCTACCTTAAGTTCCATGATGGAAGAAGAGTCGGGATATAAATGTACTAAGAAAAAGAAACCTTTTTTAAAAATTTGCTGCCTGATTAATTAGGGACACCTTTTTAGTCAATCAAAAAACTAAAAATAAATTAATCTGATTATTCAAATTATTCAAACTGCAGCCCCCCAAATAGGCGGGGACCCACACTTTGGTGATTTGGCACAGCATTATTCCTTCACCGGCTCTCCATTATATGAGGACAAGATATAGTACTATGGGAAAAGATCAGTCCTATGCTGGTGTCCTTACTAAGGGGCAGGGAGGGAGAAGCAGTTTTTCTTAAAGTTGCCTAGGAAGGAGCACAAGATGCATCTGCTTTTTGGCACAAGTAGGCAAAAGAAAAAAGAAAAAGGAATATGTGAAACAACCCACACTTTTATAGTATATAATAAACATCCCCCGTTTCGTCTGATATGTTTGGCTCTTGGGTTTGTTTTTTAATGTTTATCTGGAAATCCCAGGTTGGCCCCTTTGCGCTGGAACGTGTGTCCTGTGGTGAAAAAGCACATTCATGAGATGCCAAAATAAAACAGTCAGCCTACAGTCAGCTCCTGTAACAAGAGGGGCCCAAATATACATTTGGTGGCCATCGGTCTCACAAGACAGGAGGTCATCTGCCCAACCTTGCAAGATTTATGTAAAAGGTGAACAATCCAACAAGCAGGAAGAACATTTTCCTGCTTTCTGTGCTACTTCTAGAGTGAGTGTGAGTTTGCTCCTGGACCACACGCAAGAGATATCCTGGAGTCCTGCTCATTAGCTAGCAAGCATGCAATATTTTCCATGTTTGCAAAGGCAAGCACCCATGTGATGCAGAATGCTGCTGCTGCGGCTAGAATTGTGACTGGGGCAAAGTGCTGGGATCATGTGACCCCTTCACTGCCCTGGCTGTCAGTTCATTATCTGAGTGAAATTCATGGTGCTAGTTATTACCTTCACAGCCTTAAACGCCTTGGAACCTGGCTACTTGAAGGATCATCTCTTCCCATGTGAACTTGCCACTTAAGAATAGCTATCACACTCATTTTGTGTGCTGTTGCCTTCAGAGGCATGGTTGGTGGCAATGTGAGAGGGCTTTCTTGGTGGTGGCACCCTGTATGTGGAACGTCCTGTCCCAAGAGGTTAGGTCATCTTCTTCTCTGTTTCACCTGCAATTGAAGACATCTCTTTAAATGAGTGTTTGATTCTGTGACTGCTTAATTTAATTGACTGATACTATTGGTTCTTTCTCTTTTTATTTTTGTCTTTGCTGCTGCTTTTAGCTTTTGTAAATGTGCTTTAGGGTGCCATCCGGTGTGGCTTCCCATAACCCTCCGAACTCAGAGGATTACAGGCATTCAATGGAAGGTGCTCCCCTCGCCCCCCAAAACATTTAGACCAGGGAGGGTCTGAGGCACTGCCTGGATTCTTTGTAGGACAGCGGTGCCTCGGTCCTCCCCTCCCCCTGGAACGTCCCACCCCCTGCGCACCTGCTCCAAAGATGGTCTTCCATCTTCGGAGCTGCAGCCAGCGCATAAAGGACCATGCCAGCTGTGAGGGTGGAGGGAGGGCCCTCCGAAAGCAGAGTCCCTGCTGCGACCTCGGAAGGCTTTTACAAGGTCAGAGTGGGGACTCCGACTTTTCCTATGGCCGACCAGAGTGTCCACTGTCCATAGGATTGTGCCCTTAATGACTGTTTTTTTAAAACGTTTTTATATTTTTAAGCCACTTTGAGCAATTCCTTTTTTTTCCTTTTTGGGTGGGGGGAAAGTGAGCTATAAATTCTTAAAATATAATAATAAATGTAGAAAAGGCTGTGTAAGTTTGTGCCTGGCTGCTGAAGAGTAAGAATTGCCTGACTGGATTGAACCAACCATCCATCTGGACCGCCTGTCTTCAAGAGCAGCCAGGCAGATTTCTCTGGGCTCTCACAAGCAGGGCACAAAAAGCGATAGCCTTTCCTAGTGTTGATTGCCAAAACCTGGTATTCAGAGGAATACTGCTTCTCTACATGGAGGTTCTATTTAGCTGCCATGACCAATAAGCCATTGACAGACAATAAGCCACTCTCCTCCATACATTTGTTTAATCCTTTAAAAAAAAAAAAGCCTAGCAAGCAAGGGGCCATAAACACAACTTGCAGTAGCGAGTTCCGTTAACTACATGTTAGATTATGCAAAGTTCTAGTACTGTGAGAGGGAGGGGGGAAATCCTCCCCATCTCCCATCATTCATAATTTTATAAACTTCTAACCTATATAAAATATTTTCCCCCATCATCTTTTGTTTTAAAACTTAAAAGCACCAAACATTTTAGCCTGCCACACAGAGAAAGTGCTCAGGAAGTCCTTATGACTTTTTCAGCTGCCATACTTCAGTGCAAGAAGTAGGAAGGAACAAGTAGAGGCTTTCTACATGCCATGACACTAATTATCTATGTGGACACACACAACCATTTTCTCCCTTAATGAAATGACACTGGAAACCATGGCAGCCTCCAGGGAATGTGGGCATACACATACAAAGATTGAAGCTGTATAGTAGGACACATTAGTATATTATAACAAGTTATGCTGTTATGCAATATTCTATTTTTACTTATCCATAATGAATAAAAAGACTGTTCCAGCTACTTTGAAATCCTGTCTCTGGCAATTAAGTGCCCTTTTAATTACCACCAGTTCCTTGATTGCTTATGCTATTCTACAGAGGGGGGGAGAGAGAGAGAGAGAGAGAGAGAGAGAGAGAGAGAGAGCAACTTCTTTGGAGCAAGTGACCCAGCTAAAAGATATACTTGCTTCTTTTAGCCTACTATCACGCTGGCATTTCCAGGCACAGTATAGACCAATCCATGCTCACATCTCTTCAAACAGGTATATGAAGAGAGAAAACCCATGAATTAGGAATTCAAAGAGAAGGGAGAGCAAGGAAATTAATGAAGATAGTACCGTATGTTGTGTAGGAAACTGCAAGAGTGCCATCTTGTGTTCAACATGCAAGACTGTGTAGGGAAAGTGGACGATTGCCGCAGTCTGCTACTCAGAGATCCTTTTATGCATTGTGGCATCTTTCTTATGGCTATTGGTCCTTATACCAGCCAGGTGCACCTGGAGACAAGGGTGCGGAAAAGGTAGACTGCAGTCCACCACTGAACCACTGGCCAGTTTCTGGTTTACTGTCCAGTGGTGGCATTCTAGCAATGGGCTCTGGACCAAGTGGATGTTGGCCTGTTCTAGAAAGGCACTTACTTTCTAAAGCAAGAGTGCATGCATACCCATAGTCATTTAACATGCAGTACCTATCTCTGCACTGCTGAACCACAAGAGATTCTAGCAGAAAGAAAGAAAGAAAGAAAGAAAGAAAGAAAGATCATGTGAGATTGGTCAGCCTATCCTAAAGTCACTAGGGATTTCATCACCAGGACTAATCAATTATTTACAATCACATACTACAAATTCTGGTGTACAAAGCTTGCACGGAAATGATTTCCAAGTACAAATGAACAATGCCATTTATTAATGGCATACTTACATGCAAGTTAGTTTTTATCTCTGGAATAGACCAACCGTTGTTCAATGCTGTAATTATGATTTTATGCTGATGAACTTTAAATTGTTTAATATGTTTCAAATGTAATACAGCAGCTTGGGTTCCAAGGTTGGATATATCCAAAGCTGAATCTATCTTTAAAATGATACATTCACACAAAGGGCAGCTACTCACATGCCTTTGGCTGGCAAACCCACAATTTACACGTGTGTGTGCCATTCACAAATTATGCTATTCAGGTACATTTTGCCCTTGGGAATTTGTCTGGAGTACAATTCATAGAACTTATTAAGTGAGCCAAAGGGAGAAGCCAACAGAGTGGCCTGGGATAGCAGGGAGCTCTGTCCAATCACTATACTCCATGAAGGCCAGAGTTCAGTGGTAGCAGGGCCAGCATTTGTACCTGGCATCATTGGGCAGCTGCCAGGGGCCTTGCCCTCCAGCAGGGCTCACCAGTACTCTCTAAATCAGGGCTCTCCCCAACCTTGGGTCCCCAGATGTAGCTGGACTACAGCTCCCAGAATCCCTTGCCATTAGCCATGCTGGTTGGCTATGCTGGGAGCTGTAGGCCAGCAACATCTGGGGACCCAAGGTTGGAGACCCCTGCTCTAAATGGATGGCATTAGGTTCTAGGCAGACAAGAATGCATAGGGTTGCTCCTACAGTGTCTGCAGCTAGAGATGTGTGGCATATAATGTCACATCAATTACACTTTGATCTATTTTCTCATGCTAAATTGACTTTATGGGGTAATCCAGATCTAAACATTGGTAAGAAAATGTTTTTGTGGTGGACATGGACAGATAAGGTGATTTTTACTTTGTATCAACTGGTGGGTATCAATGATGAGTTTTTGTCATTTTCTATCTTGCATGCCAAATATGACTTGCCAGCTATGGCTGAACGGCAATACTTGCAATTGCAGCATTTGTTAGTTTCTAGGTTTGGCCAGGCCGCTTTTACAGCATCAAAGTCTCCATCATTATGGGAAGCACTTATTGAGGCTGGTCAGGCAAAACGACCCATGATCCATATCTATAAACACTTGCTATTGGTGAATAAATATGATATACAGGGTTTTAAGCAGGAATGGAATTGGATTGTCCCATTCTGCTAATCAGTGGATTGCCGCTTTGGCATCTATACCTGTGCCATCTATGGATCTTAGGCTGTGTCTTATTCAGCAAAAACTCTTGTTTCATACCTACTGGACACTGCAATGTCTCTTTAATAAGGGATGGTCTAATTCAGCTAATTGCTGGTGGTGCAATACTGCTAATGCTTATTTTAAACATATGATTTGGCAATGCCCAGTAACTGCTTCTTTTTGGAAGGAGGTTGTTACACAGATATTTTTTGTACTGCAATAATCTTTAATATTCACTGATGTACACACTCTTTTACATAATTTACCTGCTTCATGGAAGTTAACAAACTGTCAGTGTAAATGGATTCTCCACGCCCTCTTCTCTTGACAGCTAAAAGACTGATTATAACACTGGAAGTATAAGCACTCACCTCCTATGATGCAATGGATTGAGGACCTTATAACTTTTCAATATTTCTCGTATATATATATATGAGAAAATATGAACATAATTATATGGTATGTTTTTTAAAAAGTACCTGACCTGGACACCCTTGGCAGGCATCTATAAACTCTGGGGCAATGCTACATTGGACATCCTGGGGCATTATGGGAAATTTAAAATGGTGACTGTCCAGCACTGGAGAAGCAGTCTCCCTGCTCTGCTTGGAGGAGTACACCACATGATAAGCCCACCAGGGAGCTCACTCATGGGGGAAGGAGCCCATGGATGGCCACCATGCCAAGGGCTCTCTCAACTATAGAGCAGGTCTCAAGCAAAATAGAGTACTTGCTTTGCATTCAGAAGATGCCAAGTTCGATCCCTGCCACCTCCAATTAAATATTTCTCTGGTAGCAGAGATGTGAAAGATTCCTGACACTACAGAGAACTGTTGGCAGCTAAGAGTGGACAGTGTGAGGCTAAAGTGGGGAAGGTGTGGCCCTCCCAATGTTGGACCAAATCCCATCAGCTCCAGCCAACATGGTCAATGGTCAGGGATGCTGGGAGTTGTAGTTCAGCAATATCTGGGAGGGCCACACCTCCCCCACCATGGTCTAGAATAGATGGACTAAGAGGGATTAGAAAGTGATCAGATGTTACTCTTGCTGAACAGAGAACATACTTTCCTGTTAAAAACTTGACATCACCTCTTCACTTGGGGCAGTGCTGCAGCTGAATAGGAGCAAATATTTTGTTTAGCCTTGTGAAATAATCATGCTAAATACTTTTAACTGTCTCGTGTGATTTAGGATTTAGCCCAGCTGTGGCTCTTTTATAAGAGAAACACTTGAAGCACTTCTGATATATTCTCAATAATACTTTTTTTTCAACCACCCTGGTTACATATGCTGCCTATCGTTGCTATAACCACTAAGATGTTATGTATAAATGTCTACTTTCAATTTTTAAAACCTTATCAAAACATCAATTTTTAAAGTCTGTGACTCAACATCATCCTATAACATCCCCAATGTCCAAGTTTAAACAGCATCCATTAGCTCAATATTTAGCATATATATAGCACTTTCAGAATGAAAAAATCATTCACCACTATTATATTAGTTATCCTTGTAAGGTTGGAATGGTTTGTATTATCCATATCACAGATGTGGGCCACCTATCGAGGTGTTAGCAGGGGTGAGATTTTAACCAAACCACAGCTCATTCTCCTTAGCCACTACACTACATCTTAATAAAGTCAAGGTTACCTGATCCCCGCAAATAGATGCCTCGTATAAGTGCCATCTTTACTCAGGGACCATATGGGAATATCTTCATCAGGCTAATATTTTAAATATCTCTTCACATATCCATGGCCTCTTGAATCGCCCCCATCCTAAATATTACATTTACAATTTCAAGACAAAACACACAGAAATATGGGTGTTCTTTTGACTTAGAAGACAATGTTGCCAGAAATACCCAAGTCAAATCCCCAGATAGTTGGTTGAGTCATTTGCGAGATGACTTACGGAAAATTGAGATGTTTTCAGTCAGTGTATAAAAATGGAAGCTGCTTACCTGGGCTGAAGACTCCAGTATTCAGGATGAATGGCATTTATAGATACTCCAAATAAGGATCCATAGGCATTTCTCTGTATGTGGATCTTTTGATAACAAGATGGAATGCAAATTGGATTTGAGACACAAGTCCCCTAAAGAATGGCGTATGACCTGAACTGTGTGGGTGCATAGTCTCAGCCCTGCCGCCCATGCTGCCTCATTACCCCTCAAAGCCTCCATCACTCATGCACCCCTACTTTATTCCCTTGCAATATCTATAAGTCCACTTCAAAGTTCTCTGGCTATGAGATGCTTCCTGTATTCAGGCCTAGCTATACGTTTACAAATGGAAGCCTTTCCGTCAGCAATAATGTTTGTGTCTTAGCAGTCTAGCTAACTGGGTAACTGATTGAATGCTGGGTGCTACCCATGCTTTCTTCTTGCCCCTTTTGAGCAAGAGTCCAAATATCCCCGGCTTAATCCAATTCAAGTCAAAATGAACAGCTAAAACTTATCACAACTCCTCTATTACAGCTTTTGATTTGTGCCTGTTATCTCTATAACACAGAACCTCTGGCCATCAAATGCTGACACCCACAGCAAAGGTATTCAGCAAAGGCTTTCATTCTCCATGTTGGAAACATCCCTGAAAATATGTTTTGTATACTTTGAAGGGACCAATCCAGTTTCTCAGTACAAAACTAGCACTTATAGCAAAAGCCATGACTGTGGTCAAGGTCTTTAAGGCAGCCTTCTGGAGCAGATACCTTCCTAAAGGATTCCTGTATTCCTCAGAAGTAAAAATAAGTGGAAAGCAAACAAACAGGGCTCTACATTTTGGACTAGTCTACAAGGACCACTTCCTTAGAGTATAGCCTCTCTCAAGGCCCAGGACTCATTTAAGAAGGCATGTGGCAAAGGCTATCTCTGGAAAAACTGGCTAGAGCTATTAAAATGTGTAACCTGCCCTTTTTTTTGCAAACTTAAAGTGGCAAATTATGTGTGCTCTTTTCACACACACTCACACACACACACACACACACACACACACACGTGACACCTCAGATCCCCATTCCTGCAGGTTAATTGCCCATTCAAGAAACCATCCTGACATGTTGAGAACCATTAGCATTCTTTTGCTGCCCGGTTACCCACCAGGTGACACTTTAAGGCCCATCACAGGGATAGAAACATTCACAGAAATCAAGATGGCCAAACGCATAACTATGTCTGAAACTGTCTTGTCCTGAGACAGGCCACTGGTCTTATCTAGCCAAGCACTGTTTCCTGTCTGTAAGCAGTTTTTCGAGGTCTCAGGTAGAGATCTTTTCCAATCTTGCTAAAATTGGATCCTGTTAAATGGAGCTGACAAGGACTGGACCTGGGACCCTCCACATGCTCTGCCACGAAGCCATCAGTTATGTCAAGGCTGAAGGGTCTCTAAAATTCTTCAACATCAGAATCCCTGGCCTCAGTACTATCCTGACTTTGTCCCGGGTTATCCCTTTACTTTATCAATTATCCTTTGAAACATTTTTCCTAAAGCAAGCTTAAATGACTTCTGTCCTTATTGCTATTTTACTTAGTACTATCCTTACTATTTTACTTCCAGGTCAGAAAGTTGTGCCTCCTCCTGACTTGCTACGAGCCTCCGATTTCCCCCCAGACTGTCACTGTTAACCAATGCTTGGCAAGCAAAAATTGAACAGCTCCAGCTTAACCTGGTTACTCATTCCCAAACAAATTTTATCTGTTGAATGTATGCCTGTCATGTAAACATTGAACCCATCTCTGCTGGGGCTGGGGGTAGGAGAGAAAGGTAGCAACTCTGCTTCCCCTGCTTTCATTGGGAAGCAAGAACTATGATCTCTAGGCATTGGCAAATCTGAGGCTAATAAATCTTTTCCCTATTTGAAGTGTCTAGTGCAGGGGTTCTCAACCGGGGGGGGGGGGATTTGGCTTCCGCTGGCTCAGCTTGTCTGAGTGTGGAAAGCTAAGCAGGGTCAGGCCTGGTTATTACTTGGATGGGAGACCCCTCCTCTAGTTTCCTGCATTGAGCAGGGCAGGGGGTTGGACTCGATAGCCTTGTAGGCCCCTTCCAACTCTATGATCTATGAGATCTATGGGGGGGGGGAATTGGGACCACAGACTCAAACTGTTGGAATACTGATCTTTCTACAAATTACAATTCTACCAATTGTACACAATCTACAGGACATCACACCTTATTGTATGGCACAGATTAAGTCAGACAATCTTGGAAAGGGGGGAATGACATTCTGACATATGGTGAAAAGGGTGCATGGGGCAAAAAAAGGTTGAGAACCACTGGTCTAGCGCCTGGCTATTTTCCCTGTGTTTTGGTCTTGGGTTATATACAAGCTAAAAACCCTGGTCCATCTTGGAGGTAGTGGGCTATCTTTTGAGTGGTTAAGCTCACTCCTTGGTTGTCAAGTGTATCTTTCTGGAGGATTTTGTTGTTGTTGTTCAGCAGAGGCACTTGTGGAATTGCCAGGACAATACTAAGAATGGGATAAGGATCTTTACTTTATGTTTACTAACGGGTCTTATAAGCTGCATTCTCTGCCAAAAACAGGCACACACCCAATGTATAAGCAATTTAAAAAATGAATTAAAAAAACTAGTATATTAAGAACAGCCAGGAAAACACAACCAGGTCACACATTTTTAGACCACTATCCCCTGCCTAGACTCCACAACTATCACTGGCTGGCCCCATTAGGACTCCAGGAAAAGACAAAGGAAAAAGCATGCTCAGGCAAAAACCTTCTAGCACATGACCCCTACCTTTCCTGGGTGATAGGGTTGACCCATTGTTGGATGCCTCCTCACACCAAGCAGAGGAGTCTTGGGCCTGCTCCCATACTCTGAGGCAGACCAAATAGTCCCAAGCCATTCAACCTGCAGCCTGAGGCAACTGAGCATGCATCCATTTTTCTGACTTTTACTTTATGCATCTTTCTGACACAGCATAAAAACCAAAAGCAGTGCTGGGAGGTCTGAGTTTGAGCAGAGGAACAGGGTGTAAGGAGGAAGAAAGGGACTGCTTAACCATTTTTTCCTCCAGCCATTTTTCAGCTTTAAAATGTCCCTTGTCGCCTTTTCTGCTTTATAAGCACCTGTATATTTTCTCTTGCAAGGAGAAAAGCAGTGTGTGCACAGGATTTTAAGTGGGAAAGAATGGTTGGAAGGGAAAGGGTTAAGTTTCCCTGCACACATGCACACACAGTCAAACTCAACCTCCAAAGACTTTTGGTTTAAAATAAAGTCAGGAAAGCAAACAACTGCATTTCCTCTCTGGTTTGCTCCTCTACCTTCACACCTCTGCATCCCTTGGGAGGGGGCAATAAGGCATCATAAGCCTAAAGCAACAGAAACATCTGGTTTGTAGATGACTTTGTGCTTTATAACCTTCTAAAAAGAAGCGAGTCCAATTAAGTTTTTGTGTAACAGATGATGCTGAACAGAGACGCAGAAAGTTCACCCTTGCTAAGCAAGGAGTCTGTGGTATAAGTAGTAAACTGGATCTCACCAATGGACTTACATTCTCCTGACATTAAAAAAATGCTTTCTATTTTCACTTCATGGGCTCCAACAACCAATCCTACAAATTGTCTTAAGTGCCAAGGCAAACAGTTTGTGTGCACAGAGAACCTTTGAAAGTAACGCCCAACTCCAGCGATTGTTCCAACCCAGCTAGTCATGAGGGAAATCCTACCCATTCTCGGGCTATGAATCATCTGCTCATTTTTGGCATGTGAGGGCTAGCTATTCAGTAAAAATGAACGACAGTGGAAAAAGCACAGGACACTGGTGGGAATGCCTTTTAAAAAACACAAACCAGATTGTGCTGACAGAATTGTCTTTAAGAAACCAAGGAAACCTCGGACATGGAACCAGTTTTCTGGGAACCAACGGCACTATATTAACAGTGCTATTTGAACTGTGAAAGTTGTAACTGGAAAAGTTATACATGGCTAGGAACAATGTGAGAGGGGGATGTTTAACCTTTGACAATCTGAACAAAGAAGCCACCTCTCTTTTCTCAAAAGCTAACACACAAAAAGTTGTTCTACTTGATGACCAATCTCTATTTATGGGCCTCACTGGAGCAAAGCAGTGATACAGCTTGCAGTTATTACTAGAGAATAGAATATTATCCGTAGTAGATGCATATTTTTCTGGTGAAGAAATGGCAAAACAGCTTTACAGCCATCTTCTTTGTTAAGGTTGCACCACAGAACACTTCCCAATACCAAAATTATAATGAACAGTGCTTTTAAAGGATAGGAAAATCTACTTCTGATCAACCAACTGCTTTTATTTCACTGTCAGAAGAAATCTTTTAAAACTAGCTTTCATTTGAAGTCCATAAGGACTAGATGGCTCCACAACAGTCAGGAATACTGGGCATCCTTGAGATACTCCCCTCATTCATCTTTTCAAAATGTACCTGAGGAAAGCAAATCTAGCATCAACCTATACTTGCAAGAGAGAGCAGTGTACTGAGCCTGTGTGGTGCAGTAGATAAGAGCTGACTTGGACTAGGGAGACCTGATTTCATATCTCTGCTCAGCCACAAAGCTCACCAGATGGCTTTGGACAAATTACTCTCAGCTTAGCCTACCTTACAGGTTTGTTGTTATTTATATGCCATTTATCATCTGAAACAAATACTGAAGTGGTTTACAAAAGAATAAAAACAAACAACAAAACAAACAGACCACACACACATACGCACACACTAGTACCATGAGGCTGGACACAAAGACAGTTCATGGTTGTGGGAAAATGAAAGCAAACAGATACGATGGCTGGAACTCTGGGAAGAAAGATTGGGTATAAATAAGAACAAAAACAAACTTTAAATGGCTGATGCAGGAGTGGATTAAGAGGAATCCTGTGGGATGAAGGCCTTTTTAAATTATCCAAATGCTGACTTAATTGCATACAGCATGGTGGGGAAAAGGCAGTTGTAGTACACTGTACAGAACTTTCTTCATGCATCTCTCCTACCCAATGTGACTATGTAGACTTTACACACTTCAACAATACGTAGAATCAAAAGGACATTTTTATCCTTGTCTTTTCAACATTATTGTTAAGAGTGATTTCATGCCCAATTTGGTCAGTTTAAGTTTGCGGTTGTGGAGAACAGTCTCCTACATCTCATCACAAAATCAATGTTGCTGAATACATGACACAGCAATCAGGTTTGCACAACAGGGCAACCCATCGTGACTAGCCACAGTGGGTTGTCATGTCATCTGAACCTGGACCATTCCCCACAGGGTGACTTATTTGGGGGCAACAAGCCACCCTGACAACCCATGGTTTGTTCTAGGGGTTGTTCGACCCATGATGAGTTGCTATGTTGTCCAAACCCAGCAGAGCAATTTCATTGTGGGTTACAGAGATCAGATAGTGAGCTGCTTGGCAAGAGAAGCAAAAAAAACCTTGCTGCTCTCCGCGATCTCACTTGTGCCACCACCAGTGACAGCCCCTCCACTGATTCCCAAGTGGCACTTCATAGTGACGGTCACTGGTCCGGCACCTTTATTTGGCACCAGAAATGTGTATAAATGTCTTCATATCTATAAAGATTTAGATATATGTCAGTCTTTCACAGTTGCGCAAGTGCGCTCTTATGGCTTCCCAGTATATGTAGACTTCCCTGGCCAATGCCCTTGTCAGCTTCAGCTGTCAAACGATAACATATTGATGAGGCAAGACTGTATATAGTCTAAATTGTGAACAGTTGACAGCTGTCAGTTGCCAAGCTGACAATTGGAAAGCACCGGCAAAAAGGAAAAAAGTGGCAGAGCCCACCAAAAGGGGGTGGGCTTAAGATCTTCCCCTTAACAATATAATCTTCTCAATGTCTAGTGCTGAACTGACACTTCTCAGTGCCCTCCACCTTTTCAACAATTCTCCAAGTGTCCAGCTAGTTCAGAAAGGGAAGATCTTAAGGCTACACCCTTTTTGCAGATCCTTTTTGGCGCCATTACTACAGTTTCATGACAGCTGTCAAAAAATCCTGAGAAGGTGGCTGAGTGGGATGGAGTGAATGGGGCCACATTGAGGGGCTGTTCCATTCTGCCACCTCTAAGATTATTTTTTTAAAAAAAACGCTAGGAAATTTGCACTTTTTTGGACAGGGAAATATACGCAGATTTCATGGCTGGGCAGTAAATGGAGGGGAAACTTGTGCTATATTTTCTCTCCATTTACTTTCCAGCCTTGAAAGCTGTGAAAAGGGGATGGCCTTAAGATCTCCCCTTTCTGGACTAGCTGGAGACTCAGGGAAGTGTCGAAAAGGCACGGAGAAGTGTCAGTTCAACACTAGGAATTGAGAGGATCTGCAATCAGGTTTGCATCGCTTTTCCAAAAAGCTTATTCCATCAAATGAATAAACTCTTAATTACTACAATCTGTGCTCATCAAAGGGTTGTAAGAAAGACACCACAACCAAGTGTGAGTTTCATATACATATTTATATATATTCCATGTACAAAGTTACATTCTGAACCCCCAAGGATTCAATAATAAATACTGAAATAACTTCACTGCTATATGAGCTTTCCGGCTCACAGAAAAGAAGCCTCAAGTTTTAAACAGACAGCAGGTTTAATGCTGCAGTATCCATCTCAAGGTTACAGAGGCAAGTAAAATTCAGCATAAAGTGTCTAGACAACATTTTCAAAAAATTAATGACCATAAAATGTTTTAAAACATGTTTAAAAGATTGAGAAATGTGCAGTAATGAAACTGTTAGAAGGAAGGAGAATATTTAGTGTATAGAACAATGTTTTGAGGTGCAACATAGGTTGTTACAATATGGCATAACCCTGTTAGGAAAATAAAGTTAGCATCCACAAAGAAGTGTGTTTTTCACTCTGTGTCATTTTTACAAACTCAGGATCTTTACAAGATCCTTTATGCACATGGTCAACTGAAGAGTGCCAGGTCAGTTTCAATCCTTTGGTAACTTTCATAATACTCACATGGAAATAAATATTCAAACATGATCTTCAAGACACCATGTTCTTTAGAACAGTTAGCATATTACAGGATTATAAAACATTTCTTAGTTGCTAAGGCAGCCTATGATAAAGTGTCTACACTCTGCCAGCTCTACTTGATCCAATGCAGGAAGACCTTACAAGAAATTAATATGGCAGGATATATAAACTTAAATTTGACTTTTTACCATGCAAGACACATGTACTCAGACAAATCATGTGCTGCATGTTTGTGTGTGCTTGAAATGCTCTCTCAAAATATTAACAAAGCTGTTAACTATCAAGAGATTCATTCCTACTGATTTTAGAACTATGAGTACGTGATACAGAAGACATTCTCAAAACTGATTTTTTTTCTTTTTTTAGGCAATCATTTGATGCATGAGATTTAGCGAGTTTTCCCACATACTGTTAAAAAGTGCTCTGGAACAGGGAGTGTATAAATCTCAGTGAATGGTGCTGACATGCACCTTCTAAACGTGCTATTCCTTAGGACAGGAGACATATTTTAAAATGAACAAGGACAGGAGAATGTGTGCTGATCCTTCACTTGCACTGATAATAGTGCTGAAGTTTCTGCTGGACCCTTGCCTTTTCAGCTGTGAATAGCGGTTGATCCAATGAGAACAGAATGACAGTTTACCCAATACATCTGGCAAGTCATTAAACATGCTTCCCAGATGCATCTGTTGTCTGACAGCAGTGAAGCACTTCAGAGAAATAGCTCATTAATCGTTTTAAAATGAAAGGGCTACACAAAAAGAAAAAATCTTTTGTAACTCTTTCCAAGTATGTGAACATGGCAATTTAACCTTCCATGAAAGATCTGGAGAACACTTTCCAAAAAACCACGCCAATCAATGTAAGGAGTGCAGAGGGGCCAAAGATGATTGGCTCATGCAACTCTGAAGACACAGTAAACATTTCATTTGGACACCTAATATTATGAGCTGTATATACAGCTCAGAGTGCTTGGAGAGCAGTATAGAATCCTAAATACCTATCTTGACAACAATGCTTTGTGCCACTCTAGGCACATATAGTGAAGCTTTCGACCATTCTTCCTGAGCATCCTCTCCAAATTGGTCTGTAAACTCTCCCATGTTGGAAAAGTGCTTAAAGGTGCTACATGAACATGAATTTGGGGGGTGGGGTGCGCGCACATGTGCACAGAGGTGCATTCTGGAATACAAAGGGTGGGGAGCCTCATGCTTCTCTGGATCTTTCATAGAGGTTTTAGATCAGGGTTCTTTTTCTTAAATTTTCTGAACACAGTTGAGCCACCTGTAAATTTTGAGTAAATTGTGATCACTTGTCACTTTTGGCATATTGGAGGGGAAAACCCCATTATCAAGGTATTAGACATTCAATAATTTTTAACCACACATTTCATGGTCTAAATAGATACTTACCATAACTTATCAGTTGTGTACAAAATATGGTGTTTAAAAAGTTTATACATATAAATCTCTAACCAATAGACCTGAATGGAGTTTTACTGATTTTTTTCATCAGGTAAGACACTCATTTCTTTTTTAAAAAGCTGCCTAAATAAATATTTACACAATAGACCTCAGCTTAACATGATTTTAAAAAATTAATGTGTGTGTGTATATATATATATATATATATATTTATATAAATACATGTATCCTTGACTGACCACCAACTGCTCCTATTGCATAAAAATGTTTAGGCAGTTTTTCAAGATTGTTTCTGGTTTTTTGATGTCATTTGAAACTTTTTTGAAATTCTTCCATTCTGTCATTTTAAATATTGTCTGCTCCCATCTAATGGGAATAGCCAGAGTCTCTTGGTGGGCATTAGCTGAACATTAATTATTTTAATTCATACTTTCCAAGAAATGAAATACTGGGAAGCTGTTACACCCTCCAAGGAATTAAAAATGTAGCATTCGACTTAGTTTTGCCATCAACTAGGTAATCTGAGGCAAAAGAGGACACTCAATTCAAAGCTTATAGTGAGAAGATGAAATGAGTTGTAGGACGTTATTTCTCTGTTTCCTCAAACTTAGGGGTAGACCTCCATCCCCCCAGGCTTTATATAGTAGTGCTATCCCATTAAAATCAGTGACTACACCAATGCAAGTGACCTGCATCTCTCCCACCTTATTCAGTCCACAGAAGGAAAATACCGTATACAATTTCACTAGTGAAATGGCCTATGAAAAATTATGCATTTTAGGGGTGATTTTTCCCACACTGTTGCTTAAGCAGTTAATGCTCTCCAGTATTTTGCTCCCTGTTTGAGTGCCATGAATTCAACCAGCTAAGGTCTATAATGATCGGTATGCAAAAATAACCTATCCTCTGCTCAAGGGACATACAAGGAGGTTGCAGATAATTTAGTCAAAGAATGTCCTTTGAGATTAAGCAAGTTGTTTCCAAGTAATCTCAAGTAAGGGAACTGTGAAAGAATTCTTCCCACAATATACCAAAATTCTCATTATTAAGGACAGTACTTTTCATTTTAGTGCTATTAGCAATTAAACATGAAACTTAGTGAATTTCTAAATAATCTCCTCTTCATCGTCGAGATTGTGATATGAACAAAGGACATTCAATATACCAGGGTAAAGACTGGTAGAATTTAGAAATAAAAAAGTAAAGACAATTTGTTTTAGCCCTCAATGAATGCACAGAATGTAACCTGAATATGATTTAGCTGATATTTTTGAAATACTACCCTGGAAATAACTTTGCTGTTTTACTCAATAAATGTTGTGCAGATGAATCCAAAATGTTTGTTCTAAATTTTAGAACTCAATTTGTGGTAGAAATTGGAAGGAAATGAATTATATTACAGATTGCAGTGGCGGAAGGGCCTACAAGTTGCATTTGGGAGACTAAATACAGTATTTG
This sequence comes from Shinisaurus crocodilurus, assembly GCA_021292165.1. Lineage (NCBI taxonomy): Eukaryota > Metazoa > Chordata > Lepidosauria > Squamata > Shinisauridae > Shinisaurus > Shinisaurus crocodilurus. Next base: position 61,925,231 of record CM037881.1, on the reverse strand, counting down.
TCTGTTTGGGGAAAATATTTCTTCCTGCTACATAACACTGATGAAGTAAAACAGCACAAGCTAATTCCTGTATGGTTAAGGTTTGAGAGGTTTGTGATATAATGGCAAATGGCAAAGAAATGCTCAAACTTTATGCAGTGAAATAGGTTCCACAAAAATAAAACGAAATCCAAAGACATGCAAAAGCTTTTGCAGTCTTAAGCCACTTTCCTGGGGGGGCTTATTCACTGCCACACATAACTTGCCACACTATCAGGTGGCTCCTCTCAGCTTTGGCTACAGAAGGCTCGAGTTGTAATGCTTCTCCAAGGAGTTCTGATTCACCAACTTCATCACCTGGGATGGAAGACAGAGCATGTTAGGCAAACAGGCTAACATGCTTAGAGGGAATTACAAAGAAAGGCTGAAATGCCTATTTGACATTTGAGACCAAGGGAAAATAGATGTCACCTGCTCCTACAATTATTGAAAACACAAAATTTTCAAAATATATTGAATTGCAGGGAATATAAGTACATAATAGCACATGTTGTTAGAACATGTTGCCTTCTGCTGCCCTCCTTTCCTGCAATGGTACTGCTAAAGGAAGGGCTCTCAAGGAGAAGAAGTCTGCCTCTAGATCAGGTGAATTCTTATTGCAGTGTCTTCTCGAGGAAGGAGTGAACAGATTTACTAGATTAAAAATTCAGATTACCTGTACAATTCAACACAATCCAATTTATAAAATTGGAAGAGGGGAGAATAAAATGTTCAAATAATCACAGGCTTGAATAAATGGAAATACTTTATTTTAAAAGGTTCTATTAACTATGAGCTATTGGGAGGGAATGAGACAGTAGAGAATACACTGTATCATTGTATTATATAAAGCTAATTTCTGGTTTTCATCTCTGCCATACTCAAGTATGCCTAGGAAACAAAAGACAGGGCAGAACTAAGCAGAAAATGAGGTGGGCCTATGCCAATGAGATTGGCTCAGTTCCTAACAGCCCCTTGTGGAGATTTATGGGACAAAGTAAACTGGCTGCAATTAGAGACACAGTTGGCGGGTGGGGAGAGTAAAATTTGCCTCTTGCTGATAACATCTGATAGCCCATCAGGCTGGGGGCAGATTTTTCTACTTTCAGACAAGCAAATAATTGTTTTGGATAATCTGTGCTGTCTAAATAGTCATTAATACATGCTCAGCTTTCTAACAAACAAGAATACAAAAATATAGGCAGAGGGAGTTTAAAGAAACCTTCTCAGATCAAATTATCCTTAATTCTACTTGTAATTCAAGGGGAAAATAAAGGAATGATTAACCCTATCCTGTAGCCTTTTACTGAATGTTAATAAAGCTAATAAAGAGGACCATCTGGGAAGTTTAAGGCTTTTACCCATCCTGAAGTCAATGTAACCTTCTCCTCCACTTATCACCAACATGGATTTTAAAGGAGCCTGGCTGTTCGATTCCTGTGCCGAAAGGGTAGTTTTATCACCAGATAGTTCTGGGCCTCCTCCCGTCTGTGGGCAAAGAACTTGACCTACATGTCAGAAAAAGCATCAACATTACATTTTATGGAGCAGATTGAGAACACAAAAAGTCTCCCAAAGTGATTAAGTACATGTTTGCAAAATAGTGACACAGACCGCTTTAATGCCCCCACCCAATAAGCCGCCTCCTTGCAATACAAGTGGCAGAAAAGGTTAATGAGCCTTACTCCCTGCTTCACAACCAGGGGTGTTTGACTTGCTTGGCCAGAACAAAGTGTGGAAGGAAATGGCACATCTTGAGGCATGAGCTACAGCAAAAATTACAAAGGTTGCTGCTACAGTGAAACCAGCCAGAGAAATGACTGGGCAAGTGTAAAACTGACTAAGGACATATTTAAACCATATGTCGCACAGAAGCCACCACTCCCATAGTTGCCGCCACATTCATAAGACCAGGTACAGTACCACCACCCAGAACATCACAAGCTACCTGAACTAGGTTTAGTGACAGGGGAGTCATCACAGGAGTGCCACCTCCCATGCTGCAAAGCTACTGTTTAATTCAGGCCCAAGCTTATTGAGATTTACACGTACAACACAGACACAACCCTTAAAATACAGTCTGTATAGGCATCCCAGTTAATATTAAAACCATGGCATTTGTGTGGAAAAAGGAGAGATTTGGCAAAACTGGTTAAGACTTTTCTCTTTTCACTGAGCATTAACCTAGGTTAGGATTAACGGTCGGGATTCAAAGAGGTCTAACAAGCATCCATAGCCTTTTGAATGACATCTTCCTGGTGCAATGGATTCAGCAGTCTTCAGGCCTTCTGTTGAACCAACAGATTGTTCTCATGTATGAGATGACTAAACTGAAGATCTTGCCAATGCTCTGGTCATTTCTTGTCTAGACCAGCCTTCCCAAATCTACTGCCCTCCAGATGTTTCAGACTACAACCCCCAGCATCCCTAAGCATTTGATCTGCTGGCAAATGGTGTCCTAAAGTCCTAAACATTTGGAGGGCACCAGGTTGGAGAAGGCCAGCCTGGTAATCTCCTCTTTGCTGGCCATTCTATCATTCAAAATATCTATGTAAAACTTGACTGTTGCAATGATCATGTAATTCCTTATCCTATTCTCAACAGTCTGTGCAAGCATCAGCTACAAGCTTCTAGTTCTTTCTCAACGCTCTTTAACGACTTCTATAACCTTGTATCTCCTTTCTACTCTGCCATAATTCTTCCCGTGTCTTCCTGCTATCCATATTCTTCTGCTGTTGGTCCCCCATCTCTTCTCAAACTTCCATCTCTGTGCTCCCTGCCATGTCCCCAGTGGTTACAGTCAAGGAGGTGCAATGGCTTACACACATAAACACACAGGATTTCCCCCATTTTCTGGCAGCAGCTCTTCATGTGCTTCTGATGATGTTCCTTCTGAAGTTCAGGGTAACTTGTCATGATCCATGCTGCTTCTGGTAGAAGGAGACTCAAGATGCCCAGCTGCATACACAGATGTTCCAGCTAAGCCTGGAAGTGTCCTCCCTCCATGAGTATGTTAAAGCCACGTCCTTTGCCTTTCCCAAAATTGCACTTCAGAAAAAGCCTTCCCTGAATCACCTATTCACACCTCTACTGTCACACAAGTCTCTCCTAACTAACCGCACAGTTACCGATCCCCAATCTCTCCTCCCAGCTATGGTCTTGCCTATTGCAGACTTAAATGGCAGTGCATTGTGGCAGTGACAAAAGAGCTTACATGTTTTGTTCAGCGTGTAACACACTGCTGGTTCTAAACAACACTCCATTTAACGTGCCAGTTGGAAATTAAGAGTAAATATTGAGTTTGGAAGAGGCAACATAGGTCGTATAGCAAAAGAGAATCCATAAGGAAGCTCCTCTTTTAAAAACCCTACAGCTGGGACAGCCATTGTGCAAGAATTTGTACTCAGTGGATGGAAAGTAAAAGGACTACTGTGACAGAGTCCAGGAAAAGACATAAGGACTATGAAATCAAGATACACTACATAGGTTCAACAGTTTCAAGATAACTGCGGGAGAAACATTTCACCAGAGTGCACTGTGACTGGCTTCAAAACCAGTCAAACCCAGAGCCTGTGTGGCGCAGTGGTTAGAGTGTTGGACTGAGACTCAGGAGATCCAGGTTCTAGACCCCACTCAGCTCACTGGGTGATTTTGGGCCAGTCACTGACTCTCAGCCTAACCTACCTCACAGAGTTGTTGTGAGGATAAAATGGAGAGGAGGAAGAGGATTACGTAAGCCGTGTTGCAGGAAAAAAGGTGGGATATATAAATATAATAAATAAATAACACAATATTCCAGTGTCAAGGCAATCAGTACAGCCCAGAAGAACACACTAATGAAATTTAGCTACAGAATGCCTCTCTTCTTTAAAATACTTTTCTGGTTCTGTTCTATGTATTCATTTTTGTTAGTTCACGTTGGTGTTGGCTGAGCATAAAAAATTATGCTCCTCATTTCAGCCAGCTGCTAAATCAAAGGCAAATGATTCTTCACATCTGGAGGGCACCAGGTTGGGGAAGGCTGCCTTTAAGGGTTCCATAAAAACATCCAGGAGAGTAGTGCCTATTATTTCTTCCATGAACTATAAACTCGGCATGTAATCTTACCAAACTGAAAACTGAGGGGAAAAGTTACATGCAAAGCTTACCAGGTACTGCAACAAAGAATTTAACTGCATCACGATGCCCATGGAAACAAAGCTGTGCATGTGCCATTGAACAATAAGGTATGAAGGTCCCAGGAGTCACTTTGTCACTGTTTTCATCACCATATACACGTATTACACTGCCTGGACGGTTGCCAGAACCCGCAGCGGCTTTGTTAGCTACAAAGAGAGAAAGGAAATATTTTCTACTTGAAATTGCTAGTTGCCAAGATAGTTATTCATTAAGAAACCTCATGGTACCAATCTAGAAGCTAAAGCCAACTTAGAGAAATGAAACAGAAGGGGCAACAAAATGCCAATTCAAGACAGAGCTGGAAAGGAATAAAAGACAGCATGCTTAGTTATTTGAAGTACCTCAAAGAAAAATGGAGTAGCTTGCTAGTCTAGCATAAAGGTTTATTTTTTACACAAAAAATCCCTATATTCAAAAATGAAGGTATGTAGGACAGGTCCTGAAAATAATAGATTAGCATATCAATGAAATGAACTAGTATTCAAAATCTAACGTCCTTATATGTTTGGTTTTTTAAAAAAAAGAAATTCCAGGGGTAGTCATGCTATTCTGTTGCAGCAAACATCACAGAGTGGCATGGCAAATGAACACATTTACTGTGGAATTAGTTTTCACAGAGATCCACAAAAGCTTATGTCGCAATGAATGTAGCCTGCCTTTAAAGTGCCACAGGACTCAGTTCTTTTGAAAGGAAGACTTCTTCAGCAACTATGATAGTTGGCTCTCTTAAAACCAAGAGTGGGTGGGTGAGACAATAAACGGCCCTTGGTGGGTTCTGAGAAGCCATGTTTTCACTTCCAGAAATGGATTTTAAAATCTACAAATCTTCTTGCAATTTTGTATGCTAGACACACACAACTATCTCCATTTCAATCAGTATCAGAGGAGGGAAATAAATATGATTTGTAACAAGAGAAAAATGATGTGGATTAATGACAGTTACAAGGTTATGATATCACAAATGGCGCTGGAAGAAAAACAGAAGCCGGCATGAAAAGTTCAGCTGCAACAAAATATGAAGGCACTACACTGCTGAGCAGGATTGGTGGTCATTTAGCAAACATAAAATACTGCAATGCAGGTAACTGCAAGTGGAAAAACGGTTTAGGAACATACAAAGAGGGGGGTAAATTTTAGAAAAGTAGGGAACAGCCTTAAAGTGGCTATTAGAGAAGCCTGAGAATACAGAACTTTTTTTGGTTTGGGATCAGCACTTACCCCTCAGCCCCAGTAAACGTCCCTGGTGGAGGATTACAGCTAAAGTAAGAAAGGAGGAAAGGGGGAAATGGATAGGTGTGACAGCAGAGGAGAAGGATTAATGAGAACCCACCACTTGTGTTCTGCTATTTGATAAGAGCTCTCTATATTAGCTCCTAACTACAGAAGGTTCAATAAAGTAAACATAATGAACAATGTCTTTCTTGCACAAATGTTTTAGCTTAAGTGGGCAAAGATTGTAGCAACACCTTAATATTGTGACATATTGGCAAGCTGTGTTTCCCCTTTCTCTCTTTTCTTTCAAAGGGACACAATCAAAGTGGACAGAAGCTGTCATCTCCACCTCCAGAAGAAGAAGAAAAAATCCATCAGCCCTAGACAATGAGCACTACCCATCAACTCTTAGCCTGTGTGCTGACAAGCAGGGCCGGCTTGTTTGAAGCTTGTTTGCTGTTACGCACAGCAGCAGTAGACAGTGTCTTGGGTAAGTGAGTGGCTCTCCTCCAGAACTTCCTTCCATCACTGCCCCTATACTTACCTAGTCCTGTGCTGCTCTACTGCGCTACTGACATTTTCTAGGTGGCAAGGATAATGCCACAGACATTATCATCACAAACATTAAAACACCTTCAATGGGGGCATACAAACAGCTCATCTCTGATGGAGTTGCAAGCATCTGCTGCTAAGACAACTGGGAAGTGTTATCTACCCAGCTCAGCAATTCCTACAAATTACGGCCCATTTCTACAAAGTCCAGTATAAGTACATGCAAAAATCCAACTCCTCTCTTTCATCCTCTGAAGCATTTTCCCTATTTAAAAACCTGTTGTACGCTTTGAAGTATTTGTCTTTATTGAATGCAGATAGGCAACACAAAACCAGACATTTAATGGATGATCAATGTAATGGTACAGCATGAAAAACAATGCACGTGATGTTCAAAGCAATTAATATGAAATTCACCATTAACAAATTAAGCATCTTTCAGGAATTTAATATACTATGACATTTCACAATAATCTGCTGCCAATATTGCAAAAAATACTAGAATGTTATTAAATTTTTCAAATATGGAAGCCCCAAACAGAGAGTTTTTGGGCAAAGACCTATGGAATGAAGTGGGCTGAGGATTAAACAAAATAGTACTTCACAATCATTTCCATAATCATGTGTGCATTTTATGCAGTTTAAGAAAATAATAAAAAATAGTATTAAGTTGCCCTTAGCTTTCATGGGCTCAGAACAGAAGCTTTTACCTCTCTACACATGTTTTTCCAGCTACATGCTGGGATTGTGGGAGCGAGAGAGGAGAGAGTGGTCACCTGCAGGCTATATCAGAATTGCAGAGTAGACAGGGGAGGAGGAGAAAAGGAGCAGCATTACAGTTGGGGGCTACTCAAGAAGAAGTGATGGAGGTTGTAGGAAGAAGCTGAGGTGCCAGGAAACTGTTAGGTAATTCTCCCCCCCCCCCCAACTTACCATTACATTTTTAAAAACCTGACATACTTTCTGATGATGCATTTAGCATCATGTCAAGTTTGGCCCTAAATCACTAAAGTTCTAGTTCACAAATTTTTAATGGGAAACCTTCATGGGCTCTTGACTGTCATAACTGAACACTATGGGCAGTATCCAACTGTGTCATTCTACTAGGACAATTCATGTTGCACTAGTGGAAACTAGGTTCCAAACTAAACACAAGAGGAGAATCCAACTGAAGTTATGTTTGTCCAAGCACTTGCGCAATGGAAAGATTCGGCGGAGCTCCACTAGTGCCTTTTGAGTTTGCAGAATGAAACTGTTGGAAACTACCCTGCACACCTACACACATTTGTGCAACCTACACACATTTATCTAGAAGCAAGTCCACTGAACTCAGTGGTGCTTTATTTTCCAAGTAAACATGCATAGAATTGGGCCACAAGTTCTTGAATCTCTCACAATGTTCATGCGCACTGCGCACCCTTCATAGTTCTATATTCTTTCACCACGTCTACTTGAATTTCTGCATCCACAAGTGTGTCATCAAGTCTCTAACAAGGCTGCCTGTCTTAAGTGTGTGAAGCTGCTGGCCAGAAGAGAGACTGAAGAGTTCCCATAAAGACTAGATTTAGACCGTACTGAAACATGAAGTTCCTGGAGAACACCAAACATTGGCCTGCACTAGAGTTTGTTTTGGATTTGAAACTGTTGGCCTTCTAGTGTAACCCATCTGTTGTTATTGTACTTACTTTCTGTTAATGGTATGGAGATGATGACACCGTTTCCTGTCCCGACCCACAATCGATTACATGATACCATAAGAGCTGTGATTCTCACAAATGAAAATCCCAGTTTCCCAGTACCTGAAATGAGCACAGCAGCATTTATTTATTTTTTTTATTACAGTTATAATCCACCCAATAACTAATGTTTTCTGGGCAGATTATAAATATTTGAAAAAATAAAATGCCATAGAAAAGTCAAAAATACAAAATACAATACAAATATTTAAAAGAATAAAATACAATATAATGCAACATAAGACATAAGAACATAAGAAATTAAAAATAGACATTTCTACAGAAAATGTCTATCATATCTTTACTCCCAACTCCATGTTTTGAAAATAAAAAAACAAAAACAAAGGGAATGTTGTTATTTTAAAGTATGTGGTTCCTTAAATCCCAAAACAATTTTTAAGCAGCTATTTTGAAAACAGGATTGGAATGAGGGTATCCCTTATATTCAGTGTGTCCCTTATATAAGCAGAGTACCCCTTATATTCACAGAAGGGCTACTTGCATTCATGAAAGGGACCAAGATCCAGCAGAAGGTCCTACTGGAGCAGAAGAGGTTATCTTTGCTCAGTCCCCATTTCACCCTACAGCCCCCTGTGCCACTTCCTCTGCTGTTTGAGAGTCTTCTGACCATCCAGAACAATTTTCAGGGGGATCAGCCAAGGTCATCTCTCCCTTTCCTCCAGCAGGAGAGCCATGTAGACCAAACTCTGCCCACAGGTAGTCTGGTTCCAAGCCAGGATGCCCCCCAGGCCCAAAATCAGTATGTGATATCTCCTGTTTGTATAACTGGGGAGTGGGGTGTGCTTACTTCCTTAAATTCCTGGAATCTAGTAAATACTCTGAATAGATGCACGAAGCTCACATCTGCCTCACAATGGTCAAACATAACTGTACAGAAGAATTACACAAAACAGATGAGTAATCCAGAGTGGACACCACCACAGTAGTTGATTGGATTACAGCCTATTTAATGTGCATATATCCTGTTGAGGAAGGTGATGTATAGCTCTTAACCCTTAATTCAATGTAAACATCTGTTCTTGACTTCACTAGTTTCTGATGCCCAGGATTTCATTATGACAACACACTTCATTTTATGTCTTTGGATAAAATCTATACTAGAATCCTCCCTACTTCCCAGTCTAAAGTGAGTTTCTAATTTCAGAAACATTTCTAGTATTCAGGAGGTGCTAATTTTAAGTTAAGAATGTCTTCAGACCTTGGAAGTAAAATAGATTTTAAGAGTCTCCAAGCTGGCAACCATCACCTTTATTCAGAAAGGAACTCTTTTAAAGACTGAAATTAAGATATAAAAAGGAAACCCTCAACTTTAACAGTAAAATTAAATTTGATGCTTTTGCCCATTCAAACAAGGTACCTAGACTTCCTGTTTCTCTCTTCTGCCAATGAGAATATTTCCTCATTTCAAAATACAAAGTAAAGGTCTTTACTCTCTGCATTGATGCTAGGGCCACTGGCCTTCCTAACGTCTCCCCCTCACATACCTTAAAACATCCTGTAGATCCCAGTCCCACCATTTTCTTTAGAAGGAACTGTACACAAAACTAGACATAACATTAGCCTTTACCAATAGTACTGTATGTCATTACTTTATTTGTTTGTTTGTTTGTTTGTTTGTTGTATTTCTGGATCGCCCATCTGGCCGGCAAACCAGCCACTCTGGGCGATGTACAACTCGATAAAATGCATTTAAAATACATGATATAAAACATATTTAAAACAGTATAAAACAGTATAACTTTTAAAATCTTAACCCACCCCATATTCCCACCTGAATAACCATGTTTTTAGTGAGCGGCGGAAGCTCAACAGAGAGGGGGCATGGCAGATGTCACTAGGGAGGGAGTTCCACAGTATGGGGGCCGCCACAGGAAAGGCCCTCTTCCTAGTCCCCACCAGTCTAGCTGTTCTGGCTGAAGGGACAAGGAGAAGGCTGTCTCTGGCAGATCTCATTGAGCGGCCTACTTGGTGTTGCTGGAGACGCTCCTTGAGATAAACTGGACCGGAGCCGTATAGGGTTTTAAAGGTCAAAACCAACACCTTGAATTCAGCTCAGCAAGCAACTGGTAGCCAGTGCAACTCCTTGAGCACTGGCGTGATGTGATCCCGCCGGCGGCTGCCTTTAACCATATATAAAACGATTACATGGTAACAGCAACACTATTCACCCATGTAATTCTTCACATTCATAAAAGACGGCAACAGCTTGTCTGATCCAAGGCCAATGACTTACCAAGCATTTTGCTTACATAGGGCTCAATGTCGACATCTTGTAGATGTTGGTAAGTGTGTGCATGATAAAGACGGAGCGTAGAATCTAAACGAATGGACACCCACACACCATCTCCCACCCAAGCCAACTGTCTCACTTGGCTCTCCTTCCTTGGATGTGCATCAAAGGATTTCTATGGAAAATAATGTCTTCATTAAGACTTCATAATTAAATACTTTTCCCTGCCCCTATTTATACTTTTAAGAATATACACAGGTGACTTAGAAAGTAGTATACGACCACATACAGATTTATTCTCCCCCACTAACACAGTTAAAAGAGTCAGTAAACGTCTCTTCCCATTATGTTATTTTATCGACCCTATGGATTTTGTTCAAATGGACCTGATTTTAGCTATTTCCCAGAATTTTCGCTGCTTTCTGAAAGAGCTATTTTTGAAGGGTTCATTATCATGTCTAATTTTAGTCCTGGTTACTTAGCGTTCACTGATATTCTCTCTATGCCATACAATCACATTTCCAACTAAACTTCCCATCTTTTAAACCAGTTCTCCCCCAATGTACTCCCACAATTAGATCTAGGGCCTCAATGGAGGCAGAACTGCGGTAGGAGCTCTGCGGCTTGGCCATTCTCTAAAGCAGCAGACTTATCACAATAGCCCAGCTGCCATATTATTCCTGCTTCGTTTTACCACCACCACTCTTGAGTCTACTGTTCCTACCTTCCTGTTTATCACTGACAGGAACAAAAAGTTTTCTGGTGTTCTGCCCATTCTAACTTTTATGAATGACCCTGCTCATCTGGACAGACCAAGATTTTATATCTATCTATCAATCAGAGAGAGAAAGAGTAGCTCTTAATGAGTAAGCAGCATAACCATTCAGCACAGTATTATCAATAGTCCAAGTTTCCTGCATCAGTATAATATCAAAAGAACAAATATATTGGGGAAAACAAATTATCTCTGCTCTTATTATACCACCCCACAATATTCCAGGAGATTATTCTTAAACAAGGATTCTCCTGGGACAATAAACATCAATCTGCAGGACTAATAAGATTCATAATTCCTTCTTTATCCCTCCAAATACACCCATTCCAGATAATTCCTGTCTTTATAGGAACCAAGGCTTGTTGGGGTTCAGGAGTAGGCTTATTTTGGGGGAAGCAATTTCCTGTGGACCCAGGTATCTGAAATCCATCCAGTACTTATTAGTCTGTAATTCAGATAGCGAGGGCAAGACAATTTTTCTACATGATCCTGATATCCATTCAAGGGGGCAATTCTGTGCTTGGGCTGGGAGTTTGGCTTCTCCAAGAGCATCATAATTGACTGTTGACAGGCTTGAGGCTTCAATATTTTCCTTAAGCCTTGAGCCCACCTGGGGATCGTTAGGCATAGTTATTTTTATTCCTGATTCTTGATAATGTAATTCTGCTTCTGTAACCATTAATTTAGAGAGTCTTAATCTTAACTGCTGCAGCCTATCAAGTAAGTATCTCTGAATTTCTGCTGGTAACTTAGCAAATCTATTAATAAGAACTTCTATTACATCATTATCATCCGGAGAGTTTCCAGGCTTAGTAGCAAAGTCTCTAATGTTGCTCGACTTAAGGGGACTATTACTATGCTTTGAAGACATAGCTGGGCACATCTTTGTAAAGATCAGTGGTCTAATACAGAGATCATTAAAGATTCGAGATGGAAAAACACCAAAGGTTACTAGTTGTTTCTTTTTTCTGATTATTAATTTGGGGATGGTAGCTTTATCAAAACTAAGAAGAACACTTACATACTGTGAGGAAACAAATAACAATTCTGTTGACAGCAAATCTGAAAATCTAATATTTAAAATTTGTCTAAGATTATTATTCACCCTGGCAACTGAGTTCCAAGGCAAAAACTGCCCATTAAAAGGGAAGATCGTCACAACTACTTGAGAAGCTTGTAAAACCAAGCTACTGTCCCTCTTTTAACATAAAACTTTTAGAAGATTTAAAATCAAAGTGCTGCTTTGAGTTTATTTTGTGGTGTTGATGGAACCTGTCCGGATTTCCAGAACATGGAAGCACATCGGATTTATCCACATTTCCAAGACCTGTATCCCTCCAGTAGACATGCTAATTGCCAAGTGAGGTATATGGCTGAGACTACCCATTTGGCAAAATGCTGTGGGGATTCTGGTTGGCCCTTTCTGGGACCAGAGTGGCAGTTGAAGAGACAAGCAGATTTTCAGAAGGATGACATCTTAGAGAACACCAGTGCCCAGCAGACACCGAGTGAATGAAGCTTCACTTCGATAGGAAAAGTGGGATGAGGAAGGAAGACTTGCAGTACTATACCAACCAATGACTGTTTTGCGCAGGTGCATAACCCATACGTGTGAGTCACAGAGACCACGAGGAAGCAACATTTTAGGTAACCTAGTCTAATGAAATGTTTGTTTTAACTTGCCTCTATTTTCATGGCTTTTGGCTGAACCACATAGATTTTGTTTCTGTAGCCACACCAAACTTTATCATGTACCACAGTCATACACCGGATTGAATGATGAGGTCGGCCCAGATCTAGGAGGTGATAGTTTGTCAAATCCCACTGTCCATCTTTTAAAAAAAGAAGAAATTGAGGAGTCAGAAAAACTTGTTTGCAAATGTTAGTTTGTTTACATGATGACTTAATTATATACTACTATGTTTCTATTTGGTTTTTAGGTCCTTTAGACTCACTTATAACATAGATTCATAGAATAGCAGAGCTGGAAGGTGGCTCAAAGGTCATCTAGTCTTACCCCCTGCTGATGCAGGAAATCCAGTACTATGGCAAAACAACTGCTTAACTTTTCTGTCACTGAAATCCATTAATTATATAAAGAAACAATATCAAAAGAAAGGCACACCTTACTTTCAAGAAATATTATTAAGCAGTGTGTTGGATACTGTCGCTCAACTGCTAGGATAGGCAAAATAAACGCAAAAATAGGAACAGCACCAAAGAGCATTAAATAGCCATGCTGAGACCAAGATGACTTGTAAGGAAGTATTTCAGGTATATTTAAAAAACAAAAACAAAGAAGATCTTGTCACATTCAGTCATCCTTCAACATGCTCTATGGAGCAGCAGCTGCTAAAAGGGGGCTCCCCACAGGCCAATGAAAGTCTCCACTGGTCTATCAAAAATGTGCATCAGAGCATCAAACAGCACCAGGCTGTCAAAAGGACTGCAAGTATGAAAGGCTATAACAGGTTTTTGAATTCACAAAGGTGAACTGGAAAAGGAAGTGATCACTCTCGATAACATGCATCTAAAAACAGACCTCTTGAGGAAACAGACAGAATGAAGGGGGACCCTCCATTTTTGGGTCAATATTAACTCAAGAATTACAAGATTCCCCACTGAGCAGGCAATCTCTGAAAATAAGCAAGGTCTGCAACGTATAAATCTTTCAGAAGTTGATCAGAGATACAAATATGTGACCGTTTTAGGTGTCCAAGTAGAATGCTTACCTACTCCTCTGTGAAATATTGCAAGAGTTCCATCCGCTAGTGCAACTAATACTATTCCTTTTACGTGTCTGGATAAGAGGAAGAGGGAAAATGTATACTGTGAGGGAACTGGAAGCCCAGATCTCATTAAGTCTTCTCAACGCTGCACCTACACACATGCCCCAACCATGCTGGTGCCCTCTTCCCCTTTAAGTAACAGGTGATCAGAGCTGTCAGAGCACACAGTGCATGCCATCTAACCAAGGTGCATACGTAAGTGGGAGTCTACTGAAAGTGTTACATTAATTGGTATATGCAGAAATGGTTATTGTACTGAATCAAATTTATTCAGAGTGCCTCTCATATTTGAAGCAATTAAAACAATTTTATTGGCCATGTACAAAAGAACCTGAATCCACTGTTTCACAATGGGAGAGTTTCTTGAACTTCCCATTTTGTAATATGATATGCTTAACCACAAACAAAGCTCTTGTATTCCATAGCTTAAGCTATGGTATATATTACACCATGCAGGAGTTCAAGCAAACAGAATCAAACAAAGTGCACATGCAACAAAGGAGCACTCCACACATCCCTCCAGCTGGGATAAGGGGCAGCCCCCCCCCCCACAACATCAACTGATGTTTGTGATAGGTGAGATCTGTGCACAGAAGTCCATCTCTGTCCACAGGCCTGTCCCGCTGAGATTATAGTTTTTGGAATAATTATTTTCCACTCAGCAAACTCTATTTAACTCTAATGTAAATGTCATTATGGAAATATAAATATTTTGTAGCAACTTACACTATACTGAGAATAGAATCTTTAAGTTTAATTGCATGAACACATTTTCTCCACTGAGCCACTGAAGAATGAACATATAAGCTGCAACGATAAAGTCAGAATGATTTAAAAATCCAATATCCCAAAACCCATGTTAGCATTTAAAAGTGGCAATATAGCCAGCTGCCCTGCCAATTTTGACAGAAAGGTGGGGGCATAAATTAAATAACTAAGGGGACAATTTATCTATAATAATCTATCTATAATCTATAGATCTATAATCTTCTATCTGTAATAATAATGGTAATATTTAAGTTGCATTTTGTGACTCATCCAGAGAGCTTTGGAAATTAGGCAGTATAGAAATGTAATAAATAAATAAAAACAAATAAATAAATAATAAAAGAGGATGTGTGTCTGTGTCAACGCTATAGCTCCAAGACCATGAAACCTACTCACCTGAAACTTGGCATGCATATTAAGGGGACCCTAGGGGTGTGCATTTCAGGGTTATTTGGTTGTTAAACCAAACTGTGTTTAATTAATCTAAATGTGTCCATGTGTTTGAAGCCTGCAGTAGCATCCTCAGTCACTAGGTGGCAGACTTCCCTAACCAGAGCACAGCTTTGAGGTCGATACCATTTGAAGGCGGGGGGAGTAGTCCAAGGGACAGAGTTATACAGCTGCCCCTCCTACCTCCTATGGGCAGCCCAGCTCAGGGGAATGGTGTGGGCAGACCCCTCCCCTAGGGTTCTATATGCATGCCAGTGACCACGGCTTCACCCAGATGGGGTGGACACAATGTGTCCAAGTCCGACAGCTACATAGCTCTGCTTGACAGTTTTGCTGTATCAAACAAAGGACTATTCGAACCTGTGTGAAAACAGGTACGCTTGCTAGCCCCTTAATATATACAAAAAGAGATTGGAACATTGGACACTTACACTTTTGATTTGGTGTGAAGGAGAAATCCAAGTGGGTTGTGCAAGGTGCTGGGCTTAAGGAGAGGCAAGGATCATGTGACTTAGATTACAGTACTAGGCTTGAAGCTGCGCGACTCATCCCCAGTTCTGTTCTGTGCCTGAGCATGAGACAGAGTATAACCTGAGGAGTCTCTTAGACAGAGAAAAAAATAGAGAGAAATCCCCACCCCCACCCCGATTGGGCCGAGCACAAGCTGAAGTCAGGCAAATGAAAGCACCAGTGTAAACTAGGCTCTGCAGCTAGCTAGGCCTAGTGTGTGCCAACCACTTGGTTAATTGTGATTTGGATGCCTCCATCATATCAAACCAGAAGGAACTTTCATGGTAAATGTCCAATGTTCCACTCTCAATTTGGCAAGAAGGAGGCATCCAAGTTAACCTAATACCTAGGTAGGGATACAAGTGGCTGAGTCTATGAGGCAGGAAGAACATGCTGTAGCACTCTTTCCCAAAGGCTGTGCAGGTGCTGGGCTGAAGGCATAGATTAAGGCCTGCCTGTAGGATTTGAACGTCTTTAATGCCGGCCATCTTGTAGCTGACAGTTTTGCATCTGCACCATCTCACGAACCCCTTCCACATTGTTTTGTGTAAGTGTACAGTAGATAGCTTTCTAGAGGTCAACAGGGTCTGGCCTACTTTTGCTGGGTATCCAAGTTCCAGGAAAGTGTCCCTCTCAGATGCCTGGGTCACTGGGAGCAGCCATGCAGGATCTGAGTGAGTGGGATGTCATCTTTAGGAATAATGGCTCCTAACAAAGGTGCCACAGGGGTGTCTACAAGGTACCTTCAAATTCTTCATTGCTTGCCAAGGGAGTGAATAGAACCTCTGGGTAAAAATACTGGTGGCTTTTTTTAGTCCACTCTGACTGAACTATCTCATCAAAAGATGACAGAAAAGTCACTTCTCTGCTGGAGCCTTTAGATTCAGGGAACACAGATGCACCTCTCGATGTTGGCTACGTGAACTCCTGTGCCATTGATTGTAGACCTAAAGCAGACATGCCTTTTGAGCGTAAAAGCAGAAAATCATTGTTATTAATCAGTCTGGAATTAGATGTTTCATCTAGCAGACTATGGTATGACCACTCTCTCTTTCCAGAATGGATTATGGGTGGGTGGGTCCTTAGGCAGAGATCAGCAGCCTCCAAGGGATCTGATTGACCCATTATCCTCCTCTTGCTCCCTACTTGGCAAGGTTTTATGATGAGTAGGCAACCTGCCTGATGGTAACAGATAAGGGTCAGGAGACTCAGTGGCAGACTCCTCTGAGGAGTGGATAAGGACTGCCTCAGTCTGTTTAGTTGAGGTCTTATATTTAGATAAGGTCTTGGATTTAATTCCTTTCCCTTCTTTTTGCCTTGAGTGGGGAGAAGTTGAAGAATCTGAGGCTGGCTCCTCTTGTCTGTTTATAGACTGTTTTTATTTTGTTGGAGGAGCTGACCACTTAAATAACTGATTACAGCTTGGTTTATTTTTTTTGCAGAAACTGGTCCTCCAGAATAAATTAAGGGAAACCCTGGGTATCAGAGCTATTAAAGGAAGGTAGCCCTGCAGATTCCAAAGTCTGAGCACCAAAGAAATGGAAGAGATTAGCAGAGCAAATGGAGAGGTTTCCCTTTTAGAGGTTTGAATAAGATTAGTGCTGTATTCTCTGGTTTGTGCTGCCATCTGATGGTCCCAGTCTGAAATGCAATGCATATCTTCCTCTGAAGATGGTGCTGCGTTTTTGGTGTGGAGATAATGGAATCAGATTACTAACTGTGGTCTGATTCCCACCCAAATGGCTGTGCTCCCACCCTGTTTCATTGGTGGAAGGATCCGACTGTAGATGAGGCTATTGGATTTGCTCTGCAGCCAAATTGCTTGGAAGGCGGCAGCAGCTGGCTTGGCTTGCATGGACTCCAGGCTGTGTGGGCAAGAGGTCTCTGCCTTAGCCATGGATGAATGTACATGGTGAGTACTCACAGGAGTCCATGTAGCAGATGGAGTGCTTTGTTTACTGTTAAGAGATGAATTTGCTGTGTTCCATTTTCCTTTGTAGGACTGGAAGTAACACATTTCCTCATGAGAGCCCTGGCCCAAAGGCAGGACAAAAAGACAACAGTGAGAGACAAAGAAAAGATTTTTTTTTAAAATAGCAACAGAGGGAGAATGAAAATGGATTGAGCCAAAAATAATGCAAGAAATAGTTGGAAACAATAGGACAAAAGTATTAAAGGTAGTATTCTAGAAGATAGTGCTCTAGAAGAGAGGAGCTGAAGTAGTAAGCTCAGTCCTGAGCAAAAGGCAAGAAAGAACAGGAGAAGAGTCTTGCCGTACCAATCCTAGTACTGAAATCTAGGTCTCATGATACCTGCCTTTCCTAGACAATAGGAGGAGACATCTCGCTGTTGGATGACTCCTTCACACCAAGCCCAGAATTGTACTATTCCACATTTTATTTATTTCCTCGCTTGTAAAACGAAGTCCAAGTACTATGACAAGTAAAAGCTTCTTATCCAAGTCTCAGTCCCAAATATCAGCTTTACTTAGTTGGGTCTCACATCACTGATTGCATATGCAGACCACTGGTTGCCAAAAGTGATTAGCAATTATTGATAAACCCCAATTAATGTTAACTGATTGAAACCCTCATTTGAACTTGTAATTCAGAGCAGACTTCAATGTTGATGTTTCATTTTCAAGAGAGAGATTTACCAGTCTTAGAAAAGGAGGAACTGAACTAACAACTAAAGCATTTCTATTAGCAAAATAGTTTGGAATTAAGGTTCTTGGCTTTACCACCCATTCTGCGCTCCAAGCCACATAGTAGGTAAAAGGCTGCTCATTTTCTGCGCTTCTTCTCTTACGAGATCCTGCTCATTTGGCAATACAGCAACATCTTTATACAAGTCTGATTCATTGCTGAGAAGGAAAAAAAGCAAGCAGTTAAAAACTGCATAAACAAATAACATTCCAATACTCTTTAGTCTCCACATTCTAGCACTATTCCACACTAAGTCAACTAACATACCAGGCTTCCACACCAAACTGTTTTTCCCCTAACACATAATCTGTCAAGGCATTTAACTCCAAGACTGAATAAGACAGAATGAAAATGTATTTGATTTGTATCCCGCCCTTCCTCAAAAGAACCCACCCCGCTCTTATCTTCACAACCAGCCTGTGGGGTAGGTTAGGCTGAAAAACATAGGGGTGGTGGTGGTGGTGGTGGTGGTGTCATTTATCTTTTTACAATTTCTCCATAAGAATTCTCATTACTTTGACCACAGGTGTGCATTAAAATGAATAGTTTTACTGCATTTCTCCTCTGCTATCAATGAAACGGTTAGATGAGCCTCAAACAAAAATGGAGAAAGGAGACTAAACTTAAGCAAGAATCTAGCAATTGAAAGCAACAAAACACTGCTCTCATTTGCTTTGCCTTCCAGCACAGTCAAACTCATTTCTTGATTCAGTCTGGTATGCTTTCTAAGGGCCAAGCTATATATTACATACAAAATTTGTGGAACACTATTCCAACAACTGCTCTTTTGTTTTAAAGTAGGGGTGGGCAATGTGTGGCCTACCAGATGTTTTGGCCTACAACTCTCATCATCCCTCACCATTGGCTATGCTGGCTAGGGCTGATGGGAGTTGTAGGCCAAAATATCTGCAGGGTCACAAGTTGCTCGTCCCTGTATCAAAGCCTCTTTGGGCACGTACAATCTATAGTGGAGAAGATGGACAGAACAGAAATAAACTCCCAACGTAGCCCCCCACAAAAACTTCAGATGAGTTTGAAACTCTGCAAAGAAGGAAGTTGCTGGGAGGTACATTTTGGACAGGGAAAACGAAAGGAAGGAAAAGGGTAAGTGTCCCCATCCCTCCACAGCTTGTCTGCTATCCATTACTCCCTCCCAAAGTAGATTTTGAAGCAACAGGAAGGGCAACAGGTTAGATGCACGTGCATATGAATTGTGGTTTGGCTCTAATGCACACACTACCACACTACCATCTTTTCTAGATTTTGTGGTGGCTATTTTACCTTGAAGATCTGCGTGTGAAGTTTAACAACTTGTTTTCATTCTAGCCTTTCTGCAACGAGTTAATCCATTTGAAGATACTTGGACATTCTTTCTTAAAATAACCTGTCACCTTAATTAATGCATTACAATCACTACCAAAATGGAAGATCAAATAAACGCTTGTTTGGCCACCAATTACACAAAGAGTTCCCTATAAAGAATGCATTATGATCTGATAAACTTGAAAGAAATTACTTGAATAACTCTTTAACAGGTACAATGCCTTGAAAATGGTTGCAGTATGATCTATATCCAATGGCTAACACACATACGTACTTGCTGTGCACCCTTTAAAAACGGAGAGCTCAAAATGCCTGATCAATACAATGCAAACACAAAACATTTCTATTAGAAATGCAGTATAATCTATTTCTGTCTTTAAAAACCACTTCATCCTGTTAATGCAAAATCAGGCATACCTAGGCTGGAAAGCTGGAGAACCCTCTACAGTATCTTGGACTCCCAAAGGATCTGTGAAGACATGCTCTGTGTAAACTCCAGTCTGTGAAATATCTGCTACTTCTTCTCCTGAGCCAGCATTGCCTTCTGTTGCCTCGGTTGCTTCTTCTGCTGTCTGAACATTCTCATCTCCTGCATCATTTTCAGCTGCAGCATCTGAGGTAAATTTTTAAATTATAAGTGAACTTGAATGATCATTCAGCTCCCTGCTGCTATGAGGCATCCATGCATATATGTATGCTAATTAGTCAGTTCCAACATTCCTTTCTGTTTTCTTTACTAGGAAGACGTATTTAAACTGATACAGGATGCATGTAGAGGAGCTAAGCAGCAGAATTAGCCTGTGTCATCTGTTTGCTATGCAGCATCACTGCATGCCTGCTCCATCCCTGCCACAAATAAGACACTGTCTTCTCTAACAAATCCACATGCTTCATTGTTAAGCTCAAATGGGCTATAAGCAAGTTGCTATCTGCTGCTAGTGATGCACTTGACTTTTTCATGCCCTGGATGTATAGGAAAGAAGAGTCTCCGCTTACAAAGGTAATAATGCTCCCTTTAGGAATCTATTAGTGCAGTGGTTTTCACTATTTTTCAAGTGGGAGCCACTTTGGCCATATACATATATGTCAGGGTGAGAGCCGCCCTGTGCCCACTGCATCTTCCTCTTCCCCCACTGTCTGCCACATCTATTAGCTATTTTTAGCAGCTAACGAGGAGGCCACACCGGTCCTGCATTTCCCTGCTGGAAATTCCACACCTCTGATAGAATGCAGGAGTATGGTAGTTTCCCCTTCTCACACACACCAATCCTCAGATTGGAGGAGGGGAGAATTCCAGTGGCAGCCAGGAACATGATCGTACTTGAGTAATGCAAGCAGTATTTACCAATGGCTAATACACTGAATATGGTGTTAGTAATGACTCAGCAGTTTTCTAGGCTACATCAAGCTACCAGGGTGGGGGGTGGGGGGAGAGATTGTGAATGTTTTCAATACCTGGCTGTTTATTTGTCTCAGGGGAAGCATCATTGGCACTGTGGGCAAAAGGTCCTGTAATACCCTCTGCTGTACAACCAACTACTGTGATTCCTCCTAACAGACTGTCCGTTTCTGCTGAACTGTTGCTATTCATACTGCCAGACAAGGATGACTTGTCCACCACACCCGAGTCTGGTTCTTGTGAACCTTCTTCTCCTGTAGGATAGTCGGTTTCCCGAGCCCCTGAAACAAAATATTAGATTTCATTCAGTATCTTGGATGAAACTAACATCTCAGTGCTCTTTTACGGTTGGGGATCAGTGAAAACTACTTACAATTTGCAATATGTGAACCAAATAAAAACCAAGAGAACCAAAGCATGATTCACACAGCTTGCCCAACAGAACTCTTAATGAGGTATTAAAGACAGATGTGAATTTGAAAAGCGGGCATTAGGAAGAAATAACAGCTACATGTATGGCTGTTTTGATATAAAAAGGGCATTATCCAAAGCAGGCAATCTGCCAGCACTCATTCAGCTGTGCTAGCAGGAACAACCACTAGTGCAATGGGAAGCTAGCACTTCCTAGAGCAACCCAGGAAACTAGCTGAAACTAGCGTTTCCAAAACAGGACAGGTCTGCAGAGTTCCCTTCTGCGAGCTCTACTGACTTTTTCTGTTCCGTAAATGCTAGGTTTTGGTTAGTTCCCGGCTGGCCTAGGAAGCACCAGGTTCCTGTTGCACTAATGGTTGTTCCCACTAGCACAACCGAATGGGTGCTGGGGGAATGCCAGCTTTGGATAATGCCCTTTGTTTGTACCTTTTATATCAAAACAACCATACATGTAGCTGTTACTTTTTCCTAATGCCCAAAGCAATTCATAATTAGTCTGCAGAGACATAAAGGGCTGTTCCTAATGCTCAACTATTTAACTTACTTGCCTAGTTACTAAGACTCAATTGAAAGCAGCTAACACAACTAAGGTTGCAATCCTATACTCCCAGGTTAAGTACGTAAATCCCATTGAATTCAATGGTAGGAATCAAAAATCTGTCAATTTTGATTTCTCTCAGTTTCTCATTTTTCCAATCCTCAGTTCGTTTCATCCCATTTCTGCATCAGTCGCAAAAAAAATTTAAAGTCAGCATGAAAGTTTTTCCCTATATATACATTTTTGTGTGCATCTCTTTGTTCAGAGAATTGCATTGCAAATCCTGAGAACTGCAAATATGGAAGGCTAACTGCATCTGGCTCACATATTGATGCAGAAGTGCAAATCTAATAATTTCTTATCAAAATGCAAACTGAATGAGATTTTCCCACATCCCTATTTCCAAGTGAATGTGTATAGGATTGCACTGTAAAGTAGCATATCTGACAGCAAAGTACTCAAGTGCTGATATGGTGATGACACAATAATTTACAGCACTGCTTTAACAGAATTAAGGCTTCAGCCATCTGGCCCACAGAGGACTGACTCCATATGTAAAAACAATGTAATAACACCAAGGCTTGTGAAGAGAATAAAGTAGATCTCCTTGTCAACGCTCTCTTCTGAGCTACAAGAGCAACTGCTGGCTTCTTCAGCCACTAAATGGGGGAATTTTGAACTTTACAAAGCAAGTTACATCTTGTAGCAGAACTGATCTAGCCAAGAGATACACTACTGGACAATTTAAACATTATGGCCACCTGAAAATGGCCCAGTTGAATTCAATAGAAGCAGGAGGTGCCCAGCATCTCCATAACAGGTGGAAACAAATCTGTGTTAACTCAGATAACTGCTACTCTGCGTCTCTTACCTGGCACACTAGCTATACAAAGTACATGAGAATTGCAAACAATGAAACTGTCTAGGATGTTTCCTGGCTGGTTAGCATCTACAATGATAACTTTTGTAGCAGAGTGGGTGCTAGTACAGATCCAAACGAGGCTTGATAGTTCTTCCTGATTTTTCAGCTCTTTCTGCTGGTCCTGCATAGGGAAAACCAAGACCGACCAATGTAAATGTATCACTACATAACAGATGGTGTAATATTAAAGTGTGCTATATCCACCTCTGTTTTATGGTGGGGATCACATTGAATTGCCAGATGTGTTCACTATAAATGCAGACCAAAATGGAAAATATCCAGACATGTATATACACAACCAGAATTACTGGAATAAGCAGGTTGTTTCACATATAATATCGCCCACATGATTTTCATAACCATGCAAAATTTCAGTCAGAACATGCTTTCACAAACTAAACTGAACAGACAAGTTATTTCTGGAGAGAAAAAAATGGGTCACGCCTTCACAGTCAAGCAATTTCGTGTAAACAGACATTTGTTTTCTTGTCCAAATGTTCTACTTGACCAGTATAAAGGGTTGGAACTACCAATGCTTCTTGAGGAACCTAGAAGCTGACAGGAGTGACCGAATGCAACAAGGTATTGTGAAAGTGGGTCAATGAATCACTGGTTCAAGTAATATAGGAAGTGGTCCTGTGACTTGACAGCAAACTAGTGTGATGAACCCCAAGGAATTGTGCCACAGCAGACTATCAGACTCCTCTCAAAACATTTGAGTAGCCAAAGTGTCAGCTAGTTGTTGAATCCTGTGTGGCTGCCCTGAGGGTGGAAGGCACCGCAATGATGCTTTCTTACTTTTCAGCTACCAGGTATACCCCACCTCCTTCAGCCAAGTAATTATGGCACCCAGAAGAACTATAAGGTTCGGGGGGGGGGGGGGGAACTGCTGCAAATTATGCTTGTGCCAAAGACTGGAATCCTGTACAACACATTTTTTGCTAGAACATTATGCTATTTAAATTTGATGAATATTCGGGAACAGTCAAGCAAGTGCTGGCATTTATTTAAATTCATGACCATAAATTAAATACTTTTAATTTAAATTATGAATACAATACTGAAGTCTTCCATTTAACGAAGTGTTACCTCCGGCCTTACCTTGAGTTCTTGGTCTAATCTATCCAAACTACTCTGAGATGCACTTCTCTGTTTGCTGCTGTCGGCATCTACAGTTGCTACGTCATTGTAGAACACGCTGGCACCAACCACTGAACCTCCATCTCTTGTCTTCCCTCCTGATAAGTTCACTCCTACAGCACACCACAGCTTAAACGACAAGGAAACTTTATTTTTTTAAAAAAACCTTTGGTAAAAACCAGGGCATTAGATCTTATGAAAATATCTGTCCATGGGACATAATAAACCAAGACAACAGCACTTTTAGAGCAGACGTATTGCATAGGCCTTTAGGGAAATAAACATGTCTGTATTTACAAATCAGAGATTCTTTTTAAAAATTATTAACTTACAAGTTAAACTAAATTAGGCATTGCTCAGAACCAAGTCCAATAACGGGAATATAATTTGCCCATGCAGAAAGTTAGGCCTGATTTAAAATTCACAACTCTAGTAACCTTTTTTGTTTTGTTTTTTTAAAGAGGGAGATAGAGAAAAGGAAAACAGATCTACCTTCATGGATGTATCCTTTTCATCAAGTGGTCTCAGGTAAACAGGCACAGGTAAGTTCTTCATCTTGTTATCACCCTGACCGCCACCATTTACAACCTAAAAAGAGGGAGAGAATGGAAGATTGGATACTTACAGTGAAGGTCCTTCTGGTTTGGTTTGACAAGGGCACATGAGCCCCCAGCCAGGAAAGGCAGGGATCATGTGATTTAGATTTTAATACAGTCATGCCTTGGATTGACAGCATAATTCGTTCCGGAAACATGCTTGTAATCCAAAGCACTCTTATATCAAAACGAAATCCCCCCAATTTCGTTTTGTACAGAGATTTTTAATTTAAGCCGTACTACAGTACTTGTATTGCAAGACGTCGCTTGTATATCAAGTAAAAATAAATAAATAAATATTTAAAAATTTGCTTGTCTTGCAAAACGCTCTCAAACCAAGTTACTTGCAATCCAAGGTATTACTGTACTAGGCTCCATTTGGCGTGAGGAGGCATCGAACAGTGGGATATGCACGTGCTAACCTAATCCATAGAATTGGGGTAAGAGTGTCCAAGACAATGAAGGAGGAAGAACACGCTGGAGCACTCTTACTCCAATGGCTGCATCTGCAGAGGCAAAGAAGTACAGTCTGAAGTGTTTGGTGAAAGTGTTTGGTGTGGCCCTTGTGGCAGCCTTGCATATTTCTGTGGGCAGCATGTTAGCAAAGAAGGCTGCAGTTGTGGCTGCTGGTCCGGTAGAATGAGCTGTGATGTGGAGTGGTGTAAGTAAGTGCTGTGTTTCATATGCCGTGGCAATGCATGTCAATAGTAGAGTGTAAGACTTTTCACTCTAAGGAGGTAGGATGAAAGGAACTGAAAAGAACTGTCACAGTGTGTCTGCAAGATTTTGTGCAACGGAAGTCTTGCACAGAGTACGGTATATCCAGCTTATGCCAGGCCCGCTCGGAAATGTGAAAGGGCTTATGAAAAAATGAGAGTAGGATAAGTTCTTGAGACTTGTGAAAGTGTTTACTTTCTGTATAAAGAGAGGATCAGTGTGGAGGATTACTCTGTCCTCATAGGTGTCCCTTGCTGGAGTGTGCTCAGTTCTGATATACTTCTGGCTAATTGTAATTGCCACAAGGAAGGCCACCTTAAGTGAGAGAATCCTTTTGCGATACAGTATTTGGAGGTTCAAATGGAGATTGGTTACGGCCTTGAGGACTATATGTAAGCTCCATGAGGGGAACCTATGTTCCATAGGAGGGCTAAGTGTTGTCCCTTCACTTACAGATGTGAACTGAGTGATCACAGGCCTGTCTTGGATACGGCTGAGGAGGGTGCCGAGGCTTGCCTCTGGAAGTGTTGGGTGTAAGACCTAACTTAAGGCCTGCCTGAATGATCTGAGGGAATTCTTAGATACCCACCATCTTGTAGTTAATTGCTTTGTGAATGCACCATTTAACAAACACCTCCCAAGTAGTTCCATATGCGCAAATAGTTGATGTTCCATAGAAGACAAAGGGATCTGGACTACCTCTTCTAGGTATCTTAGTTTCAGGAAGGCAAGCTGTTTTTTAGATGCCAGGCAGCTAGGCACAGCCATCTAGGATCTGGGTGGACTATGGGCCCCTGGGTCAAAGGTCTGGTACTATGGGCAGGAACCAGAGATCTTCCTCTGCCATGTACAGGATCTCTGAGAACCAGTTTTTGTGGCCAGTGGGGAGTTACAAGGTTGACAGTGCCTTGTTCCTCTCTCATCTTCATCCACAAAAAGCTTACACCAGAATAGATTTGTTAGTCTTTAAGGGGACACAATAATCTGTTGCTTTTGCTGCAATAGACCAACATAAGGTAGCTACCTCTGGAAATCTATATAGTAACCTTTCCTGACAGTATTAAGCACCCAGAGGTCTGTGGCCAAGGCTCCCGGGTATGGAGGAGTAGCTGTAGTCTTTCTCCTGCTGTGGGAAGTGTTGGCATCAGAATTGCTGATGGCCTCCTCTGGAAGCCTAGGAGGTTCCTGATCTGAAAGAGACAGCACCTTGTGTCCTGACAGGGAATCTGGTTCTAGAACAGGAGAAGTTAGAATTCCTATAATCTAAAAAGGATTCCTGTTGATGGAAGTGAGGCAGGTGGCTACCAGGAGGAGGGCCTTTTCTGTTGTGGCACCCTGGTTGTGGAATGAGCTCCCCAAAGAGGCTCGCCTGGCGCCTACATCGTACTCTTTTCGGTGCCAGGTGGACCTTTCTATTCTCCCAGGCATTTTAATCATTTTAATCTTGTAGTTGTTTTTAACTTTGTTATTGTAATTTGAATTGCTGCTGCTAGCTTTGCTGTTCATTTTTTAATCTGTGGTTTTAAATCTTGTATTTATATTATATTGTATTTTATGGTTTTAACTGTTGTAAACCGCCCAGAGAGCTTCGGCTATTGGGCGTATAAAAATGTATTAATTAATTAATTAATTAAATGGAGAGATAGGTACATCTAGGTTTCTTCTCCTCCTGCTTCTGGAAGGAGAGCACGACCTTACACTTGTCTTTCATTTCCACAAATGCCTCCTCTCCAACAGTGCTTGCTTAAGGAGTGAATATAATTTCTGGGCAATATCAATGGCTCTTTTGTTCTTGAGGGGAACTGTCCAGTCCAATTTAACTACTTCTCTGGTAGGTGTCTTGGATTTGGGGGACATGAATCCACCACTAGATGTGGGTTGTGAGGACTCCTGGGGAGGTGGTTGCAGATTTAGAGAAGACATGGCTTTAGGGAGTAAAGGCAGAAAATCATCAGTATTGAACAGTCTGGAATTAGGTGTTTCATCTATCAGATTCTAATCAGATCACTCCCCATTTTCTTTGTCTGATGGATCAAAGGGAGCGGTGATGATCCTTTAGGTAGAGGCTGAGAACACGCAAGGGATCTAATAGACACATTATCTTCCTCTTGCACCTTATGGGACAAGGTTCTATGATGAGGTTCTTATGGGACAAGGTTCTATGTTAATAAACACATCATCAAAGTAAATGACAGAAAACTCATGGTGACAGCCTCATTAGAAGTGGTGAACAACTTGATGGTTGGAAGCTTGGGAGAGACTGGAGAGGAAACTGGAAAAATCTCTTTTCCAGCCATTTGAGCAAGGATATGTGAATCAGCATAACTTGAGCTTGAAGTTCTCCGAATTGTATCTCGAAGCGCGTTCCGACTTCAGACTCTATCAGACTACAAGCTTTGTTTTTTTCTTTACGCATGAGAATCTGTGTGTATTATCATGCGTATTTTCCAAATGTAAACATCAATTGAGCACATAGTTGAAATGTACATATTTATCTCCCATTGATTAAAGCGTATTTGTGCACATTTTTCAAAAGTACAAAGCTTTTCATGCACATTTTTCAAATGTATGCATGCTGTTGAATGCATTTTGGGGGTCTGTGCATCACATTGCAAGCTTGGAAGTGTACGGACTTCAACTGCAGATTGCATCCGATTCCATGCTCAGTTCAGAAGGTGCAAACTGGGTAAATCCTGATCAAAAACGAACGGAAACGAACATTTGAGAAATGCTAGTCTTATTTTCTGTTGGGCACTGCCATCTAGTGGTCAGAAGCGGAAATACACCTAATATCATCACCAGAAGATGGTGATGTTTGTCTGGGTGTAACGGAAATCAGGGAACAAATGCCAGACTGCACCCCACCCCATAGTGGCTGGAGTAGTTTGGCTTTGTTTTCTCATGACACAGGCACCGTCTGGTTTTTTGTTTTGCTTGCAGGCTTGGAAACAGTTTGTTTTCCCATCAGAATCATGAGCAGAGCAAGAGAAGACAGTAGTAGCTTCGGAGGCACAGTGTTGCAGTGGTTTCAGTCCTTCCTGGAGCACGGGTCTCAAAAAGGTGGTAATGGTGGACTCCAGCTCTACCTTTCATTTCCATCTAGTCATCCCAGAGAGGCTGTGGAACTACTGAACTGGTGTCTGGAGGCCACTTTGAGATGGATGAGAGCAAACAAGCTGAAATGTGATTCAGACAAGATGGCAGTACTGTGGGTAGGGAAACCGATTACTATGGATGGAGGCGTGCAACTGTCCCCAAACAGAGTTACACTCCTCCCGAAGGACCAAGTATGCAGTCTGGGAGCTCTCCTGGACTCAGCTATAACTGGGGAAGCTGAGGTGGCAATTGTGGCCAGGAGTGCAATCTACAAGCTTAGTGTGGTATGCCAACTGCAACCGTCTCTGGAGACAACAGGCCTTACTTCACTTATCCACGTTCTAGTGACTTACTGAAATGTGCCCTATGTAGGGCTGCCTTTAAAGACAGTTCCGAAACTCCAACTGGCACAAGATGTGTCCAGTACTGATAAGTGTTAGGATCATGTGATACCTATATTGTACCAACTGGTTGCCAGTGCATTTCCACATCCGATTTAAGGTGCTGGTATTGGCCTTTAAAGCCCTAAATGATTTGGGTCCAGGTTACTCGGAGGACTGCCTTCACCCACCCATATCAACACACTGTTGAGATCAGCGTCAGAGGCTCTGCTTGTGTGCCCTCCTGTAAGAACAGTAATTAGGGTGGTGGACATGAGGGATAGGGCCTTCTCTGTAATGGCCCCCTGTCCACCAAGCCCCATCATTACAGGCCTTCAAGTGGGCTCTAAAGACTTCCCTTTTCACTTTGGCCTCTAATTGATCTAGTTTATTGGGTGCCATTGTGTAGAAAGTGCTAACTAGTTTTAATGGTTAAAACTTGGTATTTTATTCTTATTATTTTATTATCGTTTTGTGGTTTTAGTTTTGTACACAGCCATGGAAGAGTGTCCTCTAAAAGGTGGCCTATAAATCTTTTAAATCAGCCGTCTAAACCTGGTGCCCTCCATACATTTTGGATTACAATTCCCAGCATTACTGACCATTGGCCATGCTAGCTGGGGCTGATAGGAGTTGAAGTCCAAAACATCTGGAGGGCACCAAATTGGAGAAGACTATTTTAAACAAATGAATATAATGGAACATTTTTTGCAAAGACAAAGAAGCTTAAAAATATTGAGAAGAGATATGGATCAGGATCAAGAAAAGGTAAGTGAGCGACAACAGCTAGGACAACCTTCCCCAATGTGGTGCCCTCTAGCTGTGTTGGACTACAACTCCCAGCATTCCCCAGCCAGCATAGCCAAGGGTCAGGAATCCTGGGAGTTGTAGTCCAACACAGCAGGAGGGCTCCAGGTTGGGGAAGGCTGAGCTAGGCGACTGAGAAGAGCTCTGTCCTGGGTGAAAGCAGGGAAAAAACAGCATAGGAATCTTGCAGTACCAAGCCTAGTACTAAAATCTATGTCACATGATCTCTGCCTTTCCTGGATGGTAGGAGGAGTTAACCCACCATTGGATGCCTTCTCACATCAAACCGAGAGAGATTATTGACTTTGCGTCAAAAAAAATTCTGGCACCCTTCAGCAGTGGGGGACCTGTGGCCCTCCAGATATTCTTGGGACTCCAACTCCCAGCAGCCCCAGCCAGCATAGCCAACAGTCAGGGATGATGAGAATAGTAGTCCTTCAACATCTGGAGGTCCACAAGTACCCCATCCTTGTTCTACAGGATAGTTTGCCACAAGCACATCTCAGTGTTCGATGCGTTTGTGAAGACAATCAGAATATTAGGACTGTGTGAGGGGGTGGGAAATCATAGATCCACTTTTTAAAATAATAAGCCAAAGAGACTGAAGATTTCCTTCTGTGCACAGGGACAGTGTTTTATTTTAAGACATCTATCCCACCAGACAAGCCAATAATAGGCTTTCACATCAGGTAACAAACATAAACAGAGAGAGAGAGAGACTATGATCTGTACAGTTCTCAAAATATTTTACTTACAAAATATGCAAGGTAGCACACATGTTGTTCAAACCTCAAAAAATGTGCAGTAAGAACATTCCAGTATGAAGAAGTCTGGACATGCAGCCACCCCACTCTTCCTACAGTTCAGTGACCTTTAATTGCTTTCTTTCTGAACAGCAACATTTGTGTTTAAATGGGGAAAATGCTGACTTTTCATAAACTGAGTTCCCAACTTAGAACATTTCCGTATTTCACATTTAAAGTAAACGTAACAGCTACAAGATTACTACTCTATGACCATTATTCCTTATACATCTTAGGAAGTATCTACAGCTCTTAACCACGCATCCTTCAAATGTCTCTCTGCCCTAAACATGTTTTCCTGTCCATTAAGATGTGCAAATGGGGCCCTGCTCAGGGTTCCCTCTCCCCAGGAGGCAAGACTCCTAAAGGACCCATGGCAGAACCTCTTCAGCAGTAGCCTCAGAATGATTAAATACAGCGCTAAACAGCCTTGCACTCTTAAGGAAATAATCTTAAATTTTTCTTAATTTTGCCACGCTTTTAAAATAATTTGTAACCTTTTCAATGGCATTTTAATTTTCCATGGATGCTGGTTTTATATGATACTTGATTTTAATTGTTAGTTTTGATCTAGCTTAGTTTCTTAGTCTGTATGGTGATTTGTGTAATACCTTTTATAGCCGTAACCATCCTCCACCCAAATCTTTAATAATATTTTCCATGTCTGATTCTTTAACTGAAAATGCTAAAAGGACACATGAACTGTAAAGACCAGGGGACAACATACAATAGCTCTGCTTTGTCGAGAGGTTTGAAGGACATTTTCAATTAGCCAAACATAATACCTGTTTATATTTCTGAGGAAGACTCCAACCAAAAGCTTGCACTCTACCGTCCTCCTTCTGAACATGTGCTTTCACTTGGCGGTACTGTTCTCTCTTCTGCTCTCTGCGTGTGGCAAGACTCGCCTCAGACCTGGGCAGAAGGGAAAGATCTTTTTGTTGTCGTTC
This sequence comes from Shinisaurus crocodilurus, assembly GCA_021292165.1. Lineage (NCBI taxonomy): Eukaryota > Metazoa > Chordata > Lepidosauria > Squamata > Shinisauridae > Shinisaurus > Shinisaurus crocodilurus. The sequence goes on along the minus strand of CM037881.1, from coordinate 61,894,183 downwards.
CAAGTCATTCTATCTCATTTTAATTCCTATTTGTTCAAATACAACTTTTCAAAGTTACGCATCTTTGGCATAGATTTAAAAAAGTGTTCTTAAAAAGTTAACAGGTAAGTGAAATGTAGATTACTTTCACTGAACACTACACCAACTTCTGCTAGCTTCAATGATACTTCTATAAACTACCTTTGTATTCTCTGATGGTGAAAATATATTAAAGACATTGTTGGAGCAATGTTTCTAAGCTTTTTCAAACAGCATGGCTCTCTGGGATGGCATGTTGCTGAAGGCTCTATTTGGTAACCTATTTGGATAAACAAGGTGCCCCCAACTGGTATGCAGGAAAGCTTTATATATTCACTCACTTTACTTTGAAGAACTTTTAAAAATACCTATGCTCTGCAGTCCAAACGAAGGGGACCTTTCAAACACAATGTGTTTATGTTTATATCTATATATATAGACCACTAGTAGGCCATATAACCTGGAGGATCTGGACATCCAATCATAGACAGAGTTTCCCCCTCCACCGCTTAGCCTCTCACATTCACAGCCCCCAAAGTGCTTCTGGGTCCTCAGTTATGCCTGAAAGTCCAGGATGTGGTGGTGGCCAGGGTGCCTTTAACCCATGTCTGGAGAGAGGACAGTGGCACTATCTCATGAGGTCCTGGCAGTGATGATTCTGAGTAGTATCCAATGTTAGTCCTACTTAGGGTAGACCCACTGAAATGAATGGGACTTAAATTAGAATAACATTGGATAAAAACCACTGGATACAACCCTTGGCTTTAAAGATTAGACCACTGCAATGCTCTCTACGTGAGGAGGCTGCTATTCAAAACTGTATAGATGCTTCAGTTAGTGCAGAATGCAGGGGATGGGCCACCAGAAACACATTACATCAGTGCTCTGATGTCTCTACACTGGCTCCCTGTGCTTTTCTAAGCACCGTTCAAGGTGTTGGTTATAACCTATACTGCTCTAAATGGTCTAGAGTGCCTGAGACCCATCTCCTCTCATGTTCTCCATTGCGAACCTTGAGATCTCATTAGGAGAGATGAGCTGGGAGGAAAATTGAATTGGGGGCATTTGAAAGTTTGCAAGGAAGTGCACCACCTCCAAACAACGTCTGAAAACTCCAAAAAAAGGGCACAGCTTGTTTGTGCAAATATTTCAGCAAGTGAAGGAATGTGGTGGTGTGGGGGGAGTGCAGAAAGGAGCTGTGTTTCTTTCCATCATAAAAGCTATACCTGCAAATACTAGTCAAACTCAGGCAAACATTGCAAACACAATTAATGCTACAATTTCAAAAAGCTGAGTTATTTAGGGCTGCAGAACTTTCGCATTTACAAAATATAATGTCCTGGCCGCTTGTGGCCTCCCTTCAACAAAGAGCTACCTGGGCAAAACATATGAAAACTATATGCTATGAATGAAAATACTGTGGAAGAAAAGATTGTGCACAAATGCTAAAAAAAAATAAAAAATCCCCCAGACTCAAGCAGCACAGCAGAGGGCATTATAATTTAGTGTGTGCGGTATGAGTGCCCTGGGGCATTTTACACTACAGTGTCATAAAAGGGGCAAGGACACTGCTTAATTTTACAAATTAGGGCACTTTCACTGGAGCAATGTTTGCCACTACCATTCATTAACTGCACAGCAAACATGACAAAGTCACAAAAGCCTAGCAGCCAGCATTTGACCACCATCTGTTATTCTGATGTTCATCCACTGCAAAGTTGAATAATTCCAGAGCCAATTTTGATACCTTGACTTCTATATTCCATCAGTGTACATACTACGTCAGTATATTTGTATTCTATAAACAAAAGAAGCCTTACTCTTCACTGAGGAAATCAAAGGCTTTCGATTTGTCACTTGGTAGCTGAGATAAAGTGCTGCTTCTTTTCTTGACTGATGGAGTAATGTGTGAGGTTGGTGCATTGTACTTAACATTAACTGGCGGTTCTGGTTTCTTAGCAGTGTTGCCTGATGAGCTGAATAGCCTGCTAAAACTGGAGACAAAAAAAAAAAGCAGAGGCATGTGAGTACATAAATACACTGAACTTGATTGTCATAGCTTCATATATACATATGGCACTTCACACACTGCCCTACTGAAAGCAAAGGAGTAAGGATGAGTAGCAGGAAAGGAATGGGCCCAAACACAGCAGCCATTGAGTGTCCAGCACAGCTACACTGCCAGAATACTAGCATACGTTTGTAACACTCATTAGAATTATTTCATGCACTTCCAAGCCAAGAATGGAGAAAGAGAGACTGGACATTTATGTGCAAGGGCTGGAGAATGGCGAGGTATCTAAAAAATGTGGTGTTCAAAATGTTGACAGATTTCTATATGAATACAGGGCTGGCATCAAAAGGTGATACTAGCTCCCAGAAATTAGACTTTAGCACCTAAGAACTTAAAATGTTTTACATATAACAGCTTTCTAGCTCAGAAGTAGTTAATGCTATCGTAATGTGGAGAACACCACTCACTGATTCAGTCCAAAGCAATGTAACACAATGCTAATAAATCTATTTTTCTAATGTGTATATGTTCACACCCTCAGATAAACATCCGAGTTGGTGCACTATGGTGGTTAAAAGCATGACCTATGCATTGTAAGTCACTCATATCATAGGGCACGATAAGCCCCTAAGCAAGATACTCTCTCTATCTCACCCCCATTTATAATATGGGCATAATAACAGCTTACCTTACAAGACAGTAATTCTTATAACAAAGATAGTTTGCTCAAAGCACTTCACATTAATCTAAATATTGTGTATGTGCCAAAGAGTGCAAGCTTACTAGACTACAAGACTATATGGAGTCCAGATCAGTCCAGATACAGAGGATCCATAACCCCAATATATTCAGTTTCCCCACAGCAGAAGGTAAGGATGGATAAAACGGGTTTAGGTTCAGAATGTGAGCTGCAATAAAGTTAAGAGAAACAATCCTGCAGGAATCCAAATCTTAGTGATCCAGCAACTTAGAAGCACAGCCCTGCAAATTTATTAGCCCAATCCACTTTCATCAGCTGGACAGGTGCCAAAATATCCCGATATCATTCGCAACAGAAAATAAAATAAAATAAAATAAAAGCTCTGAAAACACGCAGAACTTTCAAGCAATCTCCCTTCTACAATTTTACTTACGGTATTTCTCACATTCAGCTTAAGTAACAATCAGAAGATTAAGCATAAATTAGCACTTCACAAATTCTCACATGGAAATGTTTGGTGTACTGAAATTATACACAAACCACACCAAAAGATCCCCAAATTTCAGTTTAGTTTAATTTTCATACAACAGCCCCTATATATTGCTCTGAATTACTTTATTGGGATTCTGGTTCCTATTTTTAAAAATGCTACAGTTAGATTAAAGCAATTATGTTTCTCTGCCAAGTGCATAACCAACATTGCAAGATGCATCTTACGATACAATTCATCTTTAAGATCAGTCTTACCCAGTTGGCATACTAGATAACAAAAAGAAAATAGATTTGTGGTTATTGGTCCCTTCGCTGCTAAAGAAACAAAAAGGTCAACAATATATTTATTTTTAATTTACATTTCAGTACTTACAACTGCCAAAGGCTTGATCTCTTCTTCTCCTGCATGGCTGGATTTTCTCTTGATGCCCTAAAGAAAAAAAGCAAAAGCTAATTAATTAGTTGAGGAACAAGGCAACAGATGACTTAGAATCCTCTGCACTACACATCAAAGTAACAAATGGCTCGTGTCTGATTGCAAGATACCATATAAAGTTGTATAAAGATATAAAGTTGTTGGGAGGGGGTCGGGTTGTATAACTAAATAATTGATTGTATAAATAAAGCTTCCATAAAATTCCATAATTTTCCAAACAGGGATCTGAGATTAAGACAGCACTTCATCACACTTGTACATGAAGATAGGTTTTTATTTAGCAAAGCCAGCATTCAGATACACCTGTGAGAATCTACCCATTAATTCTAGTGCATCTCTTGAGAAAACAGATACAAAAAAACTGACAATGTAAGCAGGGCCATACAGAATGTCTTCCTGCAGTGTGTTTCTAGTTAAGGCCTTTTTTAAAATTGTTAGCAAATTTAAAGAAAGAAAAAAATACTTGGGGGAGGGATAAGGATAGGAAAGGTTTAAGTGTTTAACTTTCTAAAAAATTCAGTTTTGCCTTTTTGATCTCCCTCCACAACACACACTTGGCATTTAGTTTCAAGCCACTGTTAGTGTATTGCTGAAGGGGTAATCAGAGTTAACGCAGCACAATTGCCTTACACAAGGGTGATATTGTAAAAGCAGTAAGTAGGACAAGATGGTGCCAGGGTGTTGAGCAGATGGTTGAATTTCCCATAAGAACATCAACCACCTGATTACCATTTTGTCGATCTCGTGCACTCACTACGAAATCAGACCTAGCAGTTCTAAATAGTCTAGTGTAGGAGCTGATTTCATAAGAAGAGCAAGTACCCACACTTATGTCTGCAGAAGGCATACCAGCTACACGTGCAAGGAAACAAACTGTTTCGTTGTAAAATCTGGTTGTAGATCCATCTCATGCCAAATAATCCAATTAGTCATAAAGAGATGTACAAATTCTTCTGTAATTATGAGTTACAACTAAGGTATAGTAGTTACATCAAGCCATTAGATGGCAGCAAAATGGGATGTTACATACGGGAGTGCCCTGAGAAGAAGTTAAAAACTAAAGTGACAATGAGGGAGGGAGGGATCCTTTTCTGAAAAAGTAAAAGGCCACATGAACAAGAAGTCAAGTACCACCACTTGCAGATAACCTCCCTGGAGTCTGCCCCACAAGGGCTTTTCTCCTGATTTGAAGCTATGATGTCAGAAGTGTGCCCACCTCAGAGAAAAGTGCTTAGAGAAGCACTGTGGGGAGCTAAGCAGGGGTTGGACAGGGGGAAGAATTCCAACCCTTTTGCTGTAAAAAAATGAATGGATGCATGTACAAACACACTCACACTACACCAGCCTTCCCCAGCCCGGTGCCTTCCAGATGTTTTGGACTTCAACTCCCATCAGCCCTGGCCAGCATGGACAATGGTCAAGGATGCTGGGAGTTGTCATCCAAAACATCTGGAGGGCACCAGGTTGGGAAAGACCTGAGAAGTGGACTACATGATAGGAGCAGATTCATATTTACCGTATATACTCGAGTATAAGCCGAGTTTTTCAGCACATTTTTGTGCTGAAAAATGCCCCCCATGGCTTATACGCGAGTATATACAGTAATTCCCCCCTAACAACAATAGCAGCTTCAGGAATGTGATTTGTGTCAGCCCTGGAGCAAGTCTTCAGTAGCTGGCTCACAAATCACCTCCCCCCTCCCTGCTCGCTGAGTCAGGAACAGCAAAATCTTTGCTTGAAGTTGAAGCTTGAGAGATAGCTGCCAGAAACTCAAGCTTTTGTCTCTTAATTGGTGGTACATCTACATAAACTTTCTTAAATCTTCTAACTCTAAGGAAAACCAAAACCTCTATGCACATGCTAATCCTACTAACAAACACCAGGATTTGTAATGCTAATTTAACAGCCTCTGCCTCTCTGGCTACTAGATTGAAAGGCTAGCTAGATTGAAAATATAGACTTGCATTCCTACATTTTACTGAAGCTGAAGCTCTGTTTGGACATACAGATGATGATGAGGAGAACTCCAGTTTTGAAGGATTTTAGCTCTTGTGTTTTAGCTTGGTTGCTGATTGAGCTAAGGTTGTTGTACTTTTAAAGTTACGGTATTTTTGATACCATATTGTTTTTGTTGACCCCCTTTTCCACTTACAGAGCTAGTTTACTGTTTTTCTTTGAAATAAATATTCAAAAACATTTAACCTACTGATGCCTCAATTAATGTAATTTTATTGGTATCTACGGTATCTTTATTTTTTAAATTTACCAATAGCTGCTGCATGTCCCACCCTAAGCTTATACTTGAGTCAATAAGTTTTCCCAGTTTTGGGGGGTGAAATTAGGGGCCTCGACTTATGTTAGGGCCGACTTATACTTGAGTATACCATATATACCCAAATATAAGTCTAGTTTTTCAGACTGTTTTTTTGTGCTGAAAAATGCCCCCCCGACTTATACTTGGTTCAGCGCCCAGGACCCCCGCCACCACCGCAAGGCACCGCCAGGCACCCCCCTCCACCCCCAGGACCCCTGCCGCCACCCCCAGACACCCCACCCCCACCCCCGTACCTGCACCCGCCGCCGAAGCCCCTCCCCCGTCGAAGCCGCGCCGTGCCGCAGCCCCCCCAGACACCCCCATGCCACCCCCACGCTACCCCCAGACACCCCCACGCCACCCCAGACACCCCCCCACGCCACCCTACCTGCACCCGCCACCGAAGCCCCGTTGCCACCGAAAAGCCACCCTGCCGCTGAAGCCTCGCTCCCGCCGAAGCCCCTCCCCCGCCGAAGCCGCGCCGCGCCGCAGCCAGAGGTGTAGCGTGGGGGGTGCAGGGGGGGCCGGCCGCACCGGGCGCAACATCTGGGGGGGCGCGCTCGCGCTCGCACTCGCAGCTCTGGCGGCAGCCCCCGACCGTCCGCCCCGCCTCGCCTGGCTCCGCGGCTCGTCCTTCCTCCCTTCCGCTCAAGCAGCGCCCGGGCAAGCGGGGACGGCGTTAGAGCCAAAACAACAGGCTCTCCGGAGCGGCGTCTTGCGCGCTCCCCTCCCCGCGAGCCACGACGAACGACAAGGGAAAGCAAACGCCGCCCCCGCCGGAAGAAAAATAGAGAGAGAGGCGGGGGGGGGAAGGAAACTTCAGGCGCCCCCCTGGATCGCTCGCCTTTGGCCGGATCGCTCGCCTCAGCGCCGTGCAGACGGAGCCGCCGGTCCACCACGCGCCCTCTCCGCTGCGCTCCGCGAATCCGACGCGTTCGCTGCTCCGGCGTGCGGGCTTCTCCTCGGCGCTCTTCCTCCTCCTCCCTGCCTGCCTGCCTGGCTCCCTTTCTTTCACTCTCCTCCTTCCTTGACGTCAGGCCCCAGGGCGGGAGTCTGGTGGAGAGCGGCGGAGAGGGGGGGCCTCCGTGCGCCCTCCCCCAGCGCGATGGCACCGCGCTCCGAGCTGGCCCCCGCCAGCCAGCCAGCCAGCTCGCCCGGCCGGCCAGCCGCGAAAGGCGCTTTCCTCGGGATTTCTCAAGGGGCCTCCGCGATTCAAACGCAGGTTCGGGCGGGAAGAGGATTGCTCGCGCCCCTCCCCTTCCGAAGTGGGGCTTCGGCGGCGGGAGCAGGCACGGTGACGGGGGTGGCGGGGGGGTGTCTGGGGGTGGCATGAGGGTGTCTGGGGAACTTCCGGCGCGGCGCGGCTCCGGCGGGTGCAGGTACGGGGGTGTGGGTGGGGTGTCTGGGGTGGCGTGGGGGTGTCTGGGGTGGCGTGGGGGTGTCTGGGGGTGGCGGTGGGGGTCCTGGGGGGGCTTTGGCAGTGGCGGGGCTTCGGCGGCAGTGGGTGCAGGTACGGGGGTGGGGGGTGTCTGGGGGTGGCAGCGGGAGTCTCCCCTCGTACATTTCCCACCCTAGACTTATACTGGGGGCAATAAGTTTTCCCAGTTTTGGGGGGTGAAATTAGGGGCCTCGACTTATGTTAGGGCCGATTTATAGTTGAGTATATACGGGTATGTGTTAGCCTCTAAGGCAGGGCTCTCCAACCCAGCCAGCATGGCTAATGGCAAGGGATTCTGGAAGCTGTAGTCCAGCAACATCTGGGGACCCAAGGTTGGAGAGCCCTGCTCTACAGTGACACAAGGCTTTCTTGTTTTTGCTGCAGCAGACATTAAAATTGCTATCCCTCTGAAAATTGTTTACTAAAAAAAGATAGATGGGGCAAATAAGTCAAAGATTTTCTTAGTTATGAAAAGTAAAGAACTGAATTGGTATTTTTTCAGGCCTAGACAACAAAAACGTATGGCCTGTTTGTCTGGTATCCTCAATGCAAAAGAATTTTAGTAACATTTTAAAAGTAATTCATTTATTTATCCAAAGTCACATAATACATTAGACAGGGAAATGGCTAGGTCAAGGATATCAGGCATTGTAACTCTAACATATAACACAAACTGTACTTGCCGTATCATCTCAGTCCATCGCACTGCTTCTTGGAGCTCCATCAGCCTCTCTTTATACTGATTTCTTTCCATGAGGACACGAGCCATCTCAACCCGAGTAAACCGCTTCCTCTGAGCAGTAGGAATATCACTCTGCATATTGGGGGTGGGGAAAAACCAAGCATGCTTAATGTATCAGATTAAGAAGTATGAAAGGGTTATAGAAGGGTTTCTTTCATCCATTATCAATGAACTACACAAAAGGACTAATTCAGACAGCTATTTCAAAAGAATTCAGGGACCTTTATGGCCAAGCACAAAGTGCAGTAATGGATGGGAAAGAGCAGTGGAAGGAGCCCTTCACAGCTACTTTGTGTCCAGAGAGGGAAGGGGCAAAGCAGATGAATTTAGCATCCCCTCAGAACCTCTGTGCCCCATTGTAGTCCACTCTCCAATTGCAAGACAAATTCCAGGACTGCCACACAGAAGAAAGGATGAGCACGCCTCTCCTCATATCAGAGTATTTCACCTTGAGATCAGAGTACATTAGCACAGTATTACACAATTAAGCAAAGAAAAGGGTTAGATAAAAGGTGTCAATACAGTTACATACATCATCCTCTTCCTTTGCTTTTTGCCTCGCTTCTTCTGCCTCTGCTCGAGCTCTAAACAAGATGGAAGAAGCATCAATGAAATTAGTCACAGAAGCTCGTTTAGGATCCTCTCTGACACACACGAGCGTACACACACAGTATTACACTCACTTCCTAAGTTCTTCTTCCAATTCCTTATTTTTCTCTTCAAGCTTTTGCTTGGCTAGTTTTACAGCTTCCAGCTCTCCTTTCAGGACATCCTTCTCACAGGTTAGTTCATCTACTTTTGCTATTAAGTCATTCTTCACCACATTCAAGGCATTTCTTTTAAAAAAACAGAGGTTTGCAATTAGGTCATTTCTAGCAGTATCAGAGCAGTACAATAAAAATTTCACTCCCGCATTTCTCTCCTGTCATAGGAATTCAGGAAATGAAGAGTCATGCCCCCCTCCCTTACAAAAATAGCTTTAAATGGGCTTTGCAATGATATTTTGGACCGGTGAAATTTTAATCTTAATTTCTCGTAATCATTTTGCTAAAGTCAAAGTAATTTGGACTGATACTTGAACAGAAATCTGGTGTCATATAGTGGCTAGGAGTGAAACTCTAATTTCAATCTTACCATACCCATGAATGCATCAGGTGATGCTAGCCAAGCTACCATCTCTCAGTCCAAACTGTAAGGGCATAGATAATGCACAGGAAGCACTATCTGAAAAATCTTGCATCCCATTTCTGTTCACAGGGGACAAATATCTTGTAGAAATACATTTATATTTTAATGTTTTTATTTAATAAATAATACAATTTGCCATATAGGACAGAGAAAACTCCATCTAGTTCAATTCTCCCAACACCGGAAAACCAGATCCTCTGGGAAGCAAACAATTAAGATGTGATAGGGAGTCACCTCCTACTGTTTGTCTGCAGCATATTGTAATCGGGCATCCACAGCCTCTGAATTGGAGGCTCAATTCTTATCTATCGCGGCTAATTACCTTTTAATTAATATTGGCACTCTTAAGCTTATCCTCCATGAATACATCTAATCCTCTTTTAAAGTCATTGACCCTCACAATGAATGCCATCAGTAAATATTATATGGAATAGTATATGAGTGCTAATAAATGAAAATTCCTTTTGATCGTCCTGAAGCTACTGCCAGTCAGCTGAACTTAATGAACCCAAGCTCTAGCGTTCAGATTCCCTGCACCTTTCATAATTTTGTAACTCTCATATATTAGAAGAATTTATACAAGAAGATCAAGACAGGCTAGTCTATTCATTCTGCATTAAGGATCAAAATACTGCACCAATTAACTTACATCTCAACTAAAATGTTAATATATAGCCAAGAAGTCTTCGGGGGATAAGTATACCCTTTATCAATCAGCAACCCCATACAGCACCATGATTAATTAAAGAAAAAGGTGTGCTGAAGTAATTCCAAGTTTAAAAGCTGAAAAATAATTACTCACTTGGTTTCTAGCAGTTGCGTGTTTTCTAGGATAAGGTTTTCAACTTCACGACCCATTCCTTTCAAAGACAGAACAGAGTAAATAATTTAGAAATACTGAAATTACTATTGGAAGTGTTAGGTGTCAAACTTATGTGTCCTGATTGAGAATTCACTATGTGCTCCAAGGTTCACATGGAGCCAGTACACAAATAGGACCTCTCATTATTTCAATGGAGGACACTGACCTATATACACACAAGGAAGCGTGCATGCAGATTAGCTTCTTCCACTGAAATGGAAGAGAAGCCTGCACAGATAGGTAGGTTCTGTGTGTTTCAGAGCACCATGTGTGCCCATAATGGCTGAATAGACCATAGTTTTCAAATACAGTAATACCTTGGATTGCAAGTAACTTGGTTTGAGAGCGTTTTGCAAGACAAGCAAATTTTTAAATATTTATTTATTTTTAACTTGATATACAAGCGACGTCTTGCAATACAAGTACTGTAGTATGGCTTAAATTAAAAATCTCTGTACAAATTTTGGGGGGGGGATTTCGTTTTGATATAAGAGTGTTTTGGATTACAAGCACGTTTCCGGAACGAATTATGCTCTCAATCCAAGGCATGACTGTATAATTACATTTTGCTGCTAAGTTTTTAAAGTGTTTAATATGTAGGCTTTCTGAAGCCTAGAGGTACAATGCAAAATATTGTCAGTTCAAGTATCTAATGTTTGAATGCCCTCACTTTCTAAGGGGGGGGTTGTATTAGGCTGTTGCAAATCAACTGAAGTTCTTACTACAAGTTTATACTGAAAACATTTGATGCTCAAATATGTCACTTACATCACACAGAAGAGATGCTGAATATGAAAAGCTCAAAGACAATGCAAAGCTCTTGCTAATGTTCCCCAAATGAGATGATACCTTACCAAAGAAATTATGGTCTTTAAAGCCCATGCATCCCAAGAAAAGCAAAAAGAAGAAAAAATATTTAATGTAAGGAGAACAGTATAGATGAGGTACAATACAAGACAAGAGATTTGTTAGATATGAGTGATTTCAAAGCAAAGCCAGCACTAAATGTTTGAAGCCAAATATGTTTTGAACTTAAAAAGACTGACAGAAAGACAAACAAACAGTTAAAAGAGAGTAGTGTCAAAAAGGTTGCTGAGAACTTAAGAGCAACCAAAGATCTATCTAGCCCAGCATCCCATTTCTAGCAGTGGCCAGCCAGATACCTCCCAAAAGTCTACAGGCAGGGCATGAAAGCCTTTTCGATTTAGCTTATTCCCAGCAACCAGTATTCAGAAATGTAATTCTGCTAAAAACGAAGATCCCATCAAGCCATTATGGCTAACAAAGAGACTTATCCTCCATTAATATGATCGATCCCCACAATACAAACACCTTTCATGCCTTCTGTAGCCTTCATCGTATTTTGTGGCAGTGAATTCAATAAGTTAATTAGGTGACACACAAAGTTCTTTATTTTGTCTGCCCTGAATCACCTCTCTTAAAACTTTTTCATGAAGGGTAGTATATAAATCCCCTAAATAAAATAACATAGACCTATCTATTTCCCAAGACAAGACCAAAAAACAATCACTCTCACCAAATCATGCTGAATTTTATAAGCTTGTATCACACTGCCCTTTTTTCTTTTTCTAAACTAAAAAACCCTAAATGCTTTAACCTTTGGAATATGCTCTTGGCCATTATAGTAGCCTTGTTCTTTATTTCTTCTATCTCTACGAAGTCTTTTTTGAGAAGGAACAGCCAAAACTGTACACTGTAATACCTTTCATTCCAAACAGTAACCTTTGTAATTTCATTAAAGAGTAGGGGAATTTTTTTACCGCTTATAATATACTTTGAAAGACATTTAAAGTTATTACATTCCAACAATTATATTTTCAGAAAGCTGTGATATAATAGCTATATGGTTGATCATCGACTTTGAAAGAATCAGTGACTGGATTCACACAACATGACAACCCACACTCAAGATTGAGTAGGTTGTCACTGAACCATGGGTTGTTGTTGAAATATGGGTTGTAGTGTTATGTGAACCCAGCCACACTAACAAACCATGATTTGTTAACCATGAACAACCCACAGTTCACAACCCAACAACAAACCATGGGTTTTCTTTGTGAATTTATCATGGTTAACAAAGTATAGTTAGTGTGGCTGGGTTCACACAACACAACAACCTCGAGTGTAGGTTGTCATGTTGTGTGAACCCAGCCAGTGTTTAAACTGGGCCTTCTTACATGAATCTTAGAACACAAGCCAATAAAGTGTTGCGGGCGCAATCCTATCAACTGTGCCCTCGATGCTTGTAAGCCTCCAAACTTAGAGGCTTACAAGTAACCAGTGCAGAGCAGGGGAAGCGGTGGAGGCAATCTCCACCTCCCTGCTCCTCCTGCTCTGCAATTCAGCTACACGACCAATTTCAGCTTATCCACTTGGTAAGAAAGGGGAGGAACACCTCTGCTTATGCATAGCAGAAGCTGCCTCCTATACTGGAATGAGCAGGGAAGCTCTGTGTGCACAATGGAGTTATGTAGGAAGCTACCAGAGCAAAGCAACACCTTGCTTCTGAAATCATTGTGCATATTGAGTATTTTTCACCACTTCAGTGATAAGCATCATATTACACACGTAACACACGTAAAACTGATTGCATCTTAGCTAAAGCCAAGGGAACCAGATATTTTGTTTTAATGACTACTCTTCAAGTTACTAAAATGCTGCATCAGACCCACAGATGAAAACCCACCCCAATGATGCATCAAGTCTTATTTCTGCGCTCACTGTATGGGCAGCAGAAACTCCCTGCTCTCATTCTCCCAGTGTAACAGTATTGCATTCTATTCTTCACATCCTCCAACTATCCAGCACTTGGACTTGCATCCTACAATGTGTTTGCTATGTGCTTGCTTTTTAGAATAAGAGGAGGAGCCCTTTGTCCAGCACTAAGTGATCCAGAAATAGTGAAAACTGATTTCAGAAGTCTAGTCTTGTGCTTGTTCCTAATCTCTTCCAAACACACATGCAGTTTTCACATGGCAGAATTTGAGCCAGTATCAATATATGGAGAAAAGAAGTGACCTTTCTTCGTTAATGGCTGCAAGCTTGAGTTTTTAGAACATTTTTACAAACCCTATTCAGAAAAAACAAAAACCCTACTTGAGTTATTTGCACTACACTTTTAACTGCTGGTGTCCCTAACAAAGAAACAAGTATCAGGCAAAATTTAAAGGGGGGGGGGGGGAAGGACACCAAGCAGGTTAAAAACAAAACAGAATGTATAACACACATTATGAGAGCAGCAGGCAAGAGTACTGAACTTCAAAGCAATCACTTTTGAATATATAAAAAGCATACACACCAGAATATTCCCCTGGGTATGCAGCCCAAGAGAAAGCAAATTGGAGAATCCCATTTAACTAATTTTGTGGAACTCTGCACCATAAGTCAAACAGCTGATACACAGCATATCAAACGGCTAATACAAAGCATTTTGTATAAAATGCACACTTGCTTCAAATTAAGTCCCATTGCATTCAGTAGAGCTTCTGTATAAACATGTTTGGATTGCGTTATTAGTTCTATTTCCACAAAACATGGTACCAAAAAAACAGGAATTCCCTGGAATGATTAACAGCTGGTCAAGACTAAGCAATATCACAAATGGTAGAACAGCTAAATATCCTCTCTTATAAAATGCCACATTAGCTATGCATAAAAACATCTTAGAGGGTTGGATCCAGAAATGTTCTTCTGCACATGGAAGGATACTGCTTATGGAACAGGACTTCCCCATCCTCTCCCCCGCCCCCCCACCATGCCCTCCAAATCTGCCAGTCCCATTGCACAAGTAGTAGCCTTCCATGGTGTGGAAAAATGTTTCTGGATCCAACCCAACATTAACACAGATTTACACATGTGCTAATAAAGCAAATGGTTGATAATGAAAATCCTTCTGAATGCTTTACTAAAATGTTAAATATAAAATTTCTGATACCCAGCAAATGTTGAGAAGGTATATGAAAATGTGGCCATCGCCGGCTATGTTCCTTCCCAGGTGACTTTGCCCCTCATTTTTTTACCCCTGTCCACTGCACTCTTTCCTCAGGTACCTGCCACCCTGTTCCATTCAGTTACTAACAGCTATAAGCAATTCCTGTGGCCATGTTAATGAAATGCCCACCATAGCTGCATACATAAAGAAAGCAAGGCAAAAGTGGTGCCTTTATTACCGCTGCAACCATTATCTGCATCCACACCCTTAACTCAGACTCCTTTGCCCCCATTTCCTGAGCTTTCCTCAGGATGGTGTAATGACTGTTGAGGTCAGATATGCACTGCTTTTTCCTTAAAGCAGGGGGAAATAGTGTTGTTTCCCCATGCTATTCCTAGGTGGAAGGAACATTTGAGCTCTCCCCAGGTGAAAAGGTTACAGGCTTGCACATAGACCCAGCTTGCACGGTCATCACAGCCCACACCACATGTGCCAGGTGGTTTTTGAGTATGCAAGCCACAGCCACAGCTTGTAGTTTCATGTGAACCTGGGGACTCTGGGTTATGTGACGGCTAAACAACCCACATATAATCCAGGGTCTGCTTAACCCACACATAAACCAAGGTCCCTGGGTTCGCACAAAACAAGCTGTGGCCGAGGCTTGAATATTCAAAATGGCTGCCGGCACGTACCACAGCCCACCGTGGCTTAAGTAAGACACGGTGGGCTGATCGATCATGCAACAGCCCCATAGATTGATACCTTCCTCTCCCTCATAGCTTTCAGATGATTCATCTCACCTACACAAGCAAAATAGGTCAAGAATAGGAAGGCAGACAGAAAGACAAGCTTGTACAGCCATAGGATATTATTAAAGAGAATACCAAGTATATTATCCAACATATGTTAATAGCAACCAAAATCATAATGCATATAATACAGTGCATTTTCTCATCTTATAGGAATTAAGAACATTTCATCATAATGAAATCACAAGCACAACTACTACTACCACAAGCAATTTAAGCTTTAAGGCTCATAAGCTACTAGAAAGATATTCAGAAAATTGGTCTACAATCAGAGTTATCAGCACTATGCTTTACTTCTTTTGACAATCCAGATGTGTTGGATAGCAACTCCCATCATCCCCAGCAAGCATATTCTGGCTAGGGGTAAATGGGAGTTAGAGTCCAACACCTCTGGAGGGCACCAGGTTGGGAAAGGCTGATCTATACTGTACTAGTTGTATTTGCTCTGTCTCTTAAAAAAGACACTCTTAAGCTTAAAGAGCAATCAACTAAGGAACCTGTGGAAAGGACACTGCAAGAGCCAAGAGCCTCTCCCTTTCAGCAGGTAATGTTATCCAATGTATATGAAGAAAAGAATGACAGGTGTTTATTAAAAACAGCCAACTTAATTTCAGAGGACCAGGAAAAGAAAATTGATATTATTCCTCAAGTTACAGATATAAGTTCCTGGCTCAAAATGGCATATGCAGAAACGCTTACTTAAAAGCCAAATAAGAAGTTTCTTTTAAACAATAAGCTCAAATAAAAAATGTTATATGAAGTGGATAAATGAAATTCATACTACCCACTAGAAAACAAAACATACACCAGGATCTGCAGCAAAAGGATCTGTTGGGAACACATAACTTTAGCTAAGGCTTGCATGCAATTTTGTAACTAACATTACTAACTTTTAATCCAAAAATTCTGATACCTGGATTTGGCCAGGGGATGAAGCCTGCACAACTCCAGGAAGGGCAGTGCTATTTTTAAAAAAACTTTGTTCGCCTTGTAAGATGACTCAGTGCAGCTGAGCTCAACCACACACTTGAAAGAACTTGAAAAATTCCAGCTGTACTCCAGCTGCAGTCATCCCGAAATTCTGACTTTTACATGAAGAATTCTGGCAACTGGCTCAGAGATGCAATACAACTGGGCTTTCCCTCCCCCCCCCGACCATTTGGAAACACCATTCAAAACACAGTTTCCTTATGAAAGTAGTTCTAGAATCATCAATTTAGAAAGAAGGACTTTCTTGTGGCTGAATTCTAATCTGTAATGAAGCTTTACTTGTAACGGCAAATATGCGATTTTGCAGTCCTTGCCTCCATCTGACTTTGGGAGATTCCCCCTTCCCACTACAGCCCCCCCCCCGCCAACACCATTCAACACTGTTGAGGAGGGTCCTGAAACCCTCTAGAGAAGATTTTCGGGGGTGCGGGGGGAGAGGAGACAGGTATGTCCTCTTCTGCTTGCTTCTTTTCTTACACTTGTGGTTTTCATGATCCAAGCTCTTGTCATTTTTGTGTCTGCAGCCAATCAGAATCTTAAGTTTATTGTCCAAAAGAATATTTAACAATATGGGTGAACTTTTCATTTGTTCTGGTTATTTGAAAGGGTCTCAAGCTTTTTTCTTTTTCTTTTATTTTTTTGTGACCAAAGGGAGAAAATCTTCTATTAGGAAACAATACACATTTTAAAAATGCATCCTTATTAAGAGATGTACCCTAGAACAGAGCCTAGTCCTAGTGCTGCTACAGAGACTCCTGACTTTCTGATTTCATATGCTGCCAGTACTACATATTGCTGATAATATCTGCTGACCGCCTGTGAGAACCGACCCATCAAACTGCCATTGGCTTTGATTCATACCAAATTAGAATCTACAAAGTTTAGGCAGTACAAGGCTCATTTATGATCTAGGTTTACAAATCCTTCTGACTGTGGAACTGGGCTTGTCTCCTCGCCATATAACCAGAGACGTTCAAATTGGGATATCTGGACAACAAGATAGTCTGAAATAGATATGGAAGGGGGACTTTTAGAGGCCTCTAGGCATTACTTTTGAGTGTAAGCGATTGGAGGCTGGTCCTATTGAAGAAATGAGGCCCTGGCTGCTCTTGTAAGATACTTACTAAAGATGACAGGAATGCAGTAAGAGGTCTGTTTGCTATCTGACATTTTAAAATTGGATACTCCAAATTATTTCTAAGGCATTTACCTTACTTGATCCACCTGAAATTTGCTACATATGTGAAGCTTCAGAAATCAGCAGGTAGCTTTGTGCCTCTCTGCAACACCATCTAGCCTAGTGGCTGACTACAACCTATCCTCCTTTTGAACCTGAACTACACGAAGGCTGCAATTCTATGGCCTTTGGGAGGGCACACCAAGGGCAGAGAAGAAGATCCAGTGCCAGAGGCTTCCTCATTGTGGCAGTGGAAACCTCTGCCAGTATTGTTCCTCCATAAGGAGGAAAAGGAGGCGTGACAGAGGCAGATCAAAGGAGGCCTCAGATCCACGGGATCCAAACCCCCCTCATTCCCATGATATACCCCCAAAAGCAGAAAATACTATGCCTTTTGACACATGTAAAAGGAAAAAAGATGAAGGAGGAAAAAGCTGCATCTCCCGCTTCTGCCCTAGTTGGCATGAGCAGAAAGGGCAGAGGAAATGGAAGTTCCTTTGCCACAGATTCTCACTTACACACACACACCTTAATTGTTCTGCCTGGAGTCCTACACACACCTACCAGGGTCCCAATGGGACTTACTTCTGAGCAGACATGAATAGGATTGCACTGTTAGAGATTTAAACAAATGGGAAAATTCCTTTTGGTAAAATGCTTTCAGAGTCAACATGTAATCATTTTTATGTAATAGGACTAACATGCATGGAAGAAACACAGTTGAAGTTAGTTGTCTTACTTAGTACTTTTTTCCACAACTTACTTCTTGAATTGTAATGGATTGCCTTCATGGTTCTTAAATTGAAGAAATAAATGGAAATTCAATCAGATGATTTTTATTTACATTTTTAAAAAAATACCCACGTACCCAGCAAGTCTGCTCCTTCATCCACATCCCCAATCAGACCAGAGCCAGCAGAAGACAATTCTTCAAAGAGTGATTCTGTATTACGATCAAATGCTTTGTTCTCTATGCCTTTGGTTGGAGTGCTGCACAACACAATTGGGATTTAAAAGTTAGGCAAAAGAAGTCTTTAAAAAGATCTCTCCAATCTGGAGATGTGCAGGGGCGGGGGCAGAGAGAAAGAGACAGAGACGCACAAAGAGGCAGAGGAGAGAGAGAGAGAGAGACAGAGACTTTCTAAACCACTTAATGCATCCAACAATGTGGCCTCAAGCCCATAAAATGTTATGCCACAACAAATTGGTTCTTCTTAAAGGTATTACCGGCAGGCGTTGACTACAGAATAATGGCAAACAAACCCATCGGGGGGGGGGGGGGCTTAACTGGCAAAAGGCAGGGGGCCTCAAGGTAATGCTTCCTCCTCACACAACGTAAGTGCTCACATGGTCCTCTGTTCCTCTTATCAACCAGACTTGCACCCTAGTCTTCCCATTGTCCCTGAATTAGTTTCATCTTCCTTATTTTCCCACTCCTCTCTAGAGTTGTCTGCACACTGCAGAGAACTTTAGGGAGTGCAGTCCTTCCCTCTGTGCTGGGCACTTGAAGACCAGAAATAGCATGATAATCTCTGCCACATTGCCCTTATCTTCCTAGGACACCCTGAATACAGTGATAATGTTGGCTGAACAACACATTGCTTTGACCTACTTGGCAGCTCAGGGCTCTTTGCACTGGGGCAGCAAATGAAGATCACAGACAGCTCAGGAGATATTATTAGGACTGCTTCCAAGCAGGAACAGTCAGCTGGGTGGGCCACTAGTGGCCCTCAGCGCTCTGGCATCTGCCCAAACTCACACATAGTTAGAAGACTCTGATGTAGATTTTGCATTTTTCTAAACTCTTCATTGACTAAAAGTTGTCTGCAAAATACCTTGAACCTTTATATCCACTAAGGTCTTTATCCATATCCAACTCTGGAGTGGATTCAATGATTGCCTGAACTTCAGATTTGTCTTCATTTTCATTAGAACCTTGGGAGGAAAGTAGTAAATACTTTGTCAAAAGCAATTTGACAATTAACAGAAGAAGAAAAAACCCTGATTGCAACATGTTTGATTTAAGAACTCCAAACACAAGTCTCATCTACCAGACTAACTAATAAGGCTCCTTATCGTATGGGACTTTGAATTTGGACTCCACCATTGAGGCAGCTTTCTCCTTCCTACTGTCTATTTTCAATCACCACAGGCTGCAGCCCATTACCATGACAACTATACAGGCAGTTTGGATATAACTGATCTTACCAAAGGGCAAGAGCTGCACTGCATGATTCTGCATCCTCCTCCAGCCTGATGCCCTCCAGCTATCCTAAGCCTCCTGGTGCTCAGAAGAATTTGTAAGTTTTAAGGGTGGCTTCTCATACTACGAAAACCTTAGAAAATTAGATCCCATGGAGGAATTTCACTAGTCTAGTGTGTGAAGTGACCCTCTGACAGAAAATTAATTGGGAGTTCCCACCCATATTCACCAGGTAATACAAAATATTCAGACATCACAATCCCAGGTAAATTACACATGGAAGTATGTTTCATTGAAACCAACAAAACATCCATGATGTGCATTTTAGGATCAAGGTGTCCTTCAGAAGTTTGCTGCTATGTGCAAACTTAGCTCTAGATGTCATCAGATCTTGCCCAAGACCAGATAGTGAGTTTTATGGCTGAATATGCATTTGAACCAGAATATCCCACAGCCAAACCCAGATCTTTATCTAGTGAATGACACTGGCACAAAGTCAGATGGTCACTAAATTGCCTCTTTAAATTACAGTAAGTTATTAAGACCAGTACGTTTTCTACACGAAAGACACTTTCATGCAGGAAATATTCCAAAATCAATAGTCAGGTAACACCTTTATTAGAGCAAACTAAATATGCAAAAAATGTGACCAAGCTTTTGAGATCTCCAGATGTCTTCATCAGACAAGATGTTACAGTATTTCACAAGCATATGGATCATTAAATATGACAACCATGCACATTTAGACTTCACTGGATTTGGAAGCTGTGGATGATTTTGTCTTCTCAGAGTCTGTAAAGACACTGAAATACGGTACACTTATGTCCAATCACACAAGGCCATCTACACATGGATTTCATACTATTTTTTCTATATGAAGGTATTTCCCATGTATAAAATGTAAATTGCTCTAAATACTAATTGATAATTGCTCTTCTGGAACTCAGCATGCAAATGAGCACATTTTATTTTCTTATTACTTAAGATTAGATAAATTTGGATTTTAAATTGCTCAAAATATTAACTTTGGACATACAACCTGTTACAGCAACTTACCAGTGGATACATTTCGGGTTTCTTGAGCTACCTGCACTTCAAAGTGCTTGCTTATATCCAATTCCTTGTTTTCTGTGTCAGAGTTCTTCACAAGCCCTTCCTTATCTTCATTTCGGGGAAATTCAGCAGGTGCAAGCACATCTGAAGCAGCAGTTAAGACTGGTGTAGTAGATTTGGAACCTGCTTGGCTAACGTCAGAAATTTCATCCTAAAATGTAGACAAGTTTGCAGTAATTACAGAATTTATACAACACTTTCTCAACCCCTGGATGGATAGCAGACTGATTGGAACCAGCTCATTTATTGTCTTTCCTAGTCAACATGTGCATATTACGGGTTGCAAACACAATCTAATTTGAGACTCTTCTTCTTACTTTAACAACTGCTGCAATTGTATGCAACTTACCTACCTTGGCATTACACTAGTCACATAAACAGATAACTCTTGTGACTAGTAATAACCAAGTGCCAACCAGGAAATGAACTGCCAATGACACCACTCTCCCGGAAAGCTCCCCCGCTCACACTGAGCAATGCCATCCCATTGGGAAGCCTCTGTTTCTATGCCAAAGAGCATAACTTCTCATGAACCATACTCCCCCTTGCACAGTCTTCTGGCTCCTTAGTTGGTCAGTGACTGCTAGTGCTGAAACATTATAGTGCAAAGGCTACAATGAAGGAAGAATTTATGGGAAACCATTGCACAATCTTGCAAAAAGAAGTAGATGGTATCACTTGGGTATTTGCCCACCAAAATTTCTCCCTTTCTTTCCCTTCCATGAACAAAGCTTATGCTGATTTCAGTATTATCATTTATATAGCAGTTTAAATATACAAGATATACAAGTTTACAACCTTTTTTCAATCTTATTTGTGCATAAATTATTTAAATGTATACACCACATATTTACACATCATGTGGTTTTTTTTAGTTGATATAGCACAACATACAGGAAGGAGACCTCCAGCTGCACCACAAAAAATGTTTTGATTGACCCCCAATGTGTTTCAAACCAAGTTCTTCCTCAGGGGCACCATGAATATAAACAGTATGAAATGCTATTACAAGCCATTTATGCAAAATTTAACAATGAAAAACATAAAAATTAAGAGTGTTGTTTCTATTTATTTATTTATTTTATGTCCCACTTTCCTGCCAAAAATGGCACTCCAGGTAGCTATATACTTTTTATCAGTAGCAAAGATTTGTTTTTATGTTTCATTATTAAAATGTGCACAAATGGCTTGCAATATATTTTCATATTGTTTATATTCATAGTGCCCTTGAGGAAGAACTCAGTTCAAAATGAGTTGGACACAAAAAAAATTAAAAAACAACACTTGTGCACCTGCATGTCTCTTTTCTTCCTTCCTTCTGCAATTGGTGCCTTCCCACTTTTTTCCTTGCACAAAAGACACACACACACACACACACACACACACACCAGGTTCTGTTCACAGTGGAAGCTTCCTCTTCCTCTTCTACTCTCTCAAATTAACTATATAAATAAAAAATGGTTAAACGCACAAAGTACTAAAATGCACTGAGCTGGAGATCATGGGCAAGTATGAAAGGTTACCCCCACTAAAGCCAAGCTAGGCATGATGGGAGCAGCAACATTTGTTTATTCATACATCTGCCCCTTTCACATATAAAACAGCAAGATAGATTTTATTAAATGTCTCTCTCTCTCCAAATCTAAGCGAGATCTAGGTGGTTTTTACAAAGATACTATGCCAATAACGAACAGTGCTAGTGCAATGGTAGTTCCTCCGTACTACGAATACTTGTCAAAATGTTCCATTTATCAAAGATATGGGTAGAACCACATTTCCTAGGACAGAGTGTTTCTAGCATGTTTGTCTCTCAGTTGGAGAATGCTGAAAAGCTGAACTCTTGAAGGAAACAAGTCTGATCTTAGAAATTGGAAAACAATATTTAGATTGTGACAGCTACCCGGTAAATTAATTTGGGTTATGATCTTGTACAATTTATAATCATTTGAGTTAAAACCAAACCAAGGCAACAGACATACATCAATCAAGATTCAGCACCATACAGGTTTTCTCTATTCCTTAATATCAACAATCCCAGCTGAGATGACAGCAAAATATCACTTGAAATGAATTGACGGTTACTGAGGGTTAAAACAAGTACAGTAGGATATACAACAAAAACATAAATTTGCCACTTAATTTTGGAATGAGCTCCCCATAGAGGCTTGCCTGGCGCCCACATTGTACTCTTTCCGGCGCCAGGTGAAGACCTTTTTATTCTCCCAGACATTTTAATCCTTTTAATCATCTTAATCATTTTTATCTGGTAGTTTTTAACTGTTGCTGTAATTTGAACTGCTGCTAGTCTTGCTGTTTGTTTTAATCTATGGTTTTAAATTTTATAGTTATATTATATTGTATTTTATGGTTTTAACTGTTGTAAACTGCCCAGAGCTTTGGCTATTGGGCGGTATAAAAAATGTATTAAATAAATAAATAAATTTCAACTGTAGCATTTGAGAGATTGTTACCCTGAAGTTCTAAGCACGAGTTCCATTAAAATAAACAAGCAGACTTCTACGTAGGACTGATTGATAGTATTGAATTTTGTCATATGTTTGTGCAGGCATCAGCGCAGAAGGCGGCAAGCATGAGCCATACACATGGTGAGTTGGTAACCATCTTGATTACTGTAACTACTAGACAAATTGTAGACACAGATTGTTGCTGGCTCACCAAATGTATAATCCTGTTATTGATTATTACATTTCTATACTGTCCATTAGCCAAAGCTCTTCAGGTAGTTTACAAGACAAAACTTAAAATCATAAAATACAATAACATAGTAAAACATAATATAAAATCATCAATTTAAAACAGAATAAAACCAAAGCAGTAACCAAGATAAAACCCAGCAGTAGTGCAAAGATCTAAACACGCACTAACCCAATGTTTAAAACTAAAGGGCTAAAAAGCCTGGGAAAATAAAAAGGTCTTCACCTGGTGCCAAAAAGACCACAATGTAGGCACCAGGCAAGTCTCTTTGTGGAGGGCACTCCACAACAGGAGTGCCACCACTGATGTTAACACTAATCCACTGATGTGTTTGCACCTGTGCTTCTGGAGAGGATAATTCAAACAGAGAAGGGAATGGCCTTCTTGCCCACTCCTTCTCTGTTACTCATCAGCTCCTCAAGAAGCAGCTTCTTCTCATCAAAAGGACAAGGGGGGCATTCAAGGACAATCCTCAGAGTCCTCAGAGTCTGTTCCAGCTGGACTGCCCCCTCTCTTCTAATAAGGCCAATGGACCTCAATGGTCCTGTGGAAAGGATCCTGATGATTTGTTACATTTTGATATTGTGGTTTTATTTATTTTTTATTTTACTTACAGGCCACCTCAGACAGATCTGTATCTTTAAAAAGTGGTATCTAAATAATTATAATACATACAATAAATGAAATAAAATGAGATGCCAGGCTACAGTTCCACATGTCTGCATGGAAAGTGATGGCTAAGATTCAGTGCCAGATGCAGCAGTTTTTCAACCTTTAACAGCACAGCTCAGTAACAGACTAGACTCAATTCCCTATTTAAAACATTACTTCTGAGTTTAGGAGGTATCTGGCTGACTACCAGAGGGAGGGCCTTCCCCATGGTGGCGGTCAAATCATGGAATCACTTCCCAAGATATATTTGCCTAGCACTATCATTTTATTATCTTTTTGGTTCCAGGCAAAGTCCATCCTGTTCTCCTGTCCTTTTAATGAGATCATTTTAATGGTTCCCATCTGTGGTTTTATCTGCTAGCTCTGCTGTTTTTATCCTTGTAGTTTAACTATTTGTTGTTACTGCATTTTTGTTGGATTTATTGTTCTTATTATTGTTGAAAGCTGTCCTGAAGTCATTTGCAGCAAAAGGTGAGATAAACATTCTCTAGTTAATAAACTTCCATTTTGGTCATCTCAGAAACTGTACTGCTTCTTTAAGTACAGGAATTCCCCATGTTATGAACGTCCGACTTATGGATGACGCATACTTATGAACGGACCGCCATACTCGCTCAGAGAGGGAGCTCCCTCTGCAGCCTTGGCCATGGGAGCACAGCGCCTGTCGCCGGAGGAGCAGGGCAAACTTTAAGCGCACTGGGAAGAGTGGGTGAGGCGGAAAGCCACAAGCAAAACACACCTTTCCCTCCCTCCTTCGCGCGCTCTCACTCTCTCTTGCCCGGAGCTGGGAGGCTTGTGCTGCTGCCGCCGCCACTGCTTTCTCCTCACTTCCTTTGCTAGCGGTTGGCTCCACTACCCGTCTGGAGGCTTTTTCTTTCCCCCTTGCATGGGATTCATGCCTTTTTCCTCCTGGAGGTGGGGAAATTAAAGCCGCCACCGCCACCAAACCAAGAGACTCATTGAGTCAACCTTTTGCAGCAGAAGACAGTCAAACTTGGAAGGGGGAAAGGGCGAGTGGGGGGAGTGATTCAAGAGAACCAGCAGCGACGGCGGCATCCCAAGCCCCTTCCATCAGAAATCCCCAAGGATTTCTGTGGTTCTGATCTTCCCTGTTGTTGGCTTGGAGTGAGATCTTGCCTTTAAGTCACAGAGTAGTGTGTGTTTTTTGCTTTGTTTTTTAAAACAAAGTTATTACAAGCAACACTTTATCTGTCCACTCAGATATAAACTACCCCCTGCCCCCAGAAACAAGTGTGATCCCAGGGGGTTTAGCGTAACGTGATCTGAAAACAAACAAAACAAAAAACCCATTCTCCAGCAGCAGAATCAAACCCTGACTCCTTTTTCTTTTCCCCCCATCTAAACTGTTTTAAGAACTGTTTCTTTAATGTTTCTTTACAATACAGTACAGTACTGTATGTAATACGGTAACAATAATAATGCAGTATTATTATTATTATACAGTATAATAATAATATTAATATTGTTATTATTATTACACTATTACAGTATTATTATGTACTGTACTGTATGTTATGTTTAAGATGTTTTATTGTATTTGGAAGTGTTTCTTAAGTGTTTTATATGCACAGAAAGGTAAAATAAATACTATACTAAGACAAACATTTGACTAAGTGATGTTTAATAAGAACTGTATGTACCTGTTCCGACTTACATACAAATTCGACTTAAAGACAGATCTAAGAACGGATCTCGTACGTAACTAGGGGACTGCCTGTACAAAATCAAGCAAACTGTGGAATGCTCAAGGGAAAAAAGAAGTGTACAGTATTTAAAATAAGTGGAGGTACAAGGCCATTCACAATGGCTCAGGAAGGACTTTTTTTTCCTGAGGTGTAGTGACAGTACAGAATATATCACATAGAGAAAACGTAGCTGAATTTAAGAGCTGTTTTGAGTCAGAACCTGGGAAGTATTTACTAACAGCTGAGACCCCTTTTCAAAAAAAAAAAAAAAAGGTGGGGGGAACCAAGCCAAAGAAGAAACTAAGAACTGGTTTTCATTTTCCGCACAAGTCCTTGTGGTATTCTTACATGTTCATTCTTCCGCACTCTGCACATTGACAGTATAGATTGCTGGAACACTTCCTCAAATGTGGCACTGATATTTCAATGTCACTACAACATAACACTGGATACTCCAAAGTTAAACTTCAAAGCTTTGGAATACTTACTTAGCATTTGCATAAAAGTAGTATATTAAAGCAGTATTTCTAAAACATATCCATTTATATTGGTATTTTCCAAAAGAAACAGAAAATCTCAACTTTAAGGCACACCACGAGGCAAGAGATGTCAAGAATCATCTGGAGACATCTCAAGAACAACAAATACACACACAAGTACCTGAAGTCATATATAAACAGAAGCAAACTCAGTCCAGAAAAGGCCCTGAGGCAGGCTGCATGGGCTTACAAGTGACAGCAGCAAACTGTGTCTTTAAATGCCGGTCTGTCCCAATGACATCTAAAGAGGGATATGTGGCTGTGCGCGCAATATAAAGCTCAAAAGGGGCAGAAGCTACTGAACCCTACCCCTGCCTGCCACTTCCCCACCACTTCTACAATCTACCTCCCTAGGTAATTTTCCTCCCAGTAGAGCTCCAGCACCAGAAATATGCAAGGTGAAGGCTCAAACAACCTCCTCTGTCCATGCCCCTTTTGAGATTTAAATTGCATTTCCTGCTTTACATCTGAAAGAGACAGATGCTTTTTAAAAAACACCAGCCTCCCATGCCATCACATTATATACTTTGGCCACAAGAGCAGCTTATAAATCACACCACACACACACACACACACCAAAGCAAGGTTAGACTATCTTAGGTTATGTCTTATTCAGCAAAAACTTTTGTTTCATGTTTATTGGACACCGCAACGTCTTTTTAATAACGGTTTGTCTAAGTCAGCTAACTGTTGGAAATGTAATACAGTCATGCCTTGGATTGAGAGCATAATTCGTTCCGGAAACGTGCTTGTAATCCAAAACACTCTTATATCAAAACGAAATCCCCCCAAAAAAATTTGTACAGAGATTTTTAATTTAAGCCGTACTACAGTACTTGTATTGCAAGACGTCGCTTGTATATCAAGTCAAAAAAAATTAAATAAATATTAAAAAATTTGCTTGTCTTGCAAAATGCTCTCAAACCAAGTTACTTGCAATCCAAGGTATTACTGTACTGTGAATGTTTAGTTTACCCATATGTTTTGGCATTGACCAGTGGTTGCTTCTTCTTGGGTAGAGGTCATAGTACGAATAAATCTAGTATTAGAAAGATCTTTAATATTTACCAATGCACACATTCTTCTAAATTATATACCTGCTGTATGGAATTTATTATAAGGACAACGCATGTGGATTTTCCGCGCCCTCTTAACAGTCAAAAGACAGATATTACAACACTGGAAAGATAAACGCTCACCTCCTATAACACAATGGGTGAGGACCTAATAATGCTTTCAACATTTGAGCAGGTGGTATTTAGACGCCACCTGCGCATGGATAAATACATGAATATTTGTTCTGCTTTTTCTATGCATAACTATTTTTATGGATAATTGTATTACTACATACTTTTTGATACTTATGGATACATATTTCAAAAAATTAACCTAGTAAGTGATCCATTTAAAATATTGTAAGAAAATTGTTTTTGTTGTTGTTTTACTTCATTTCTTATGGATCAACAGAATCGAATCATTTTTTATGGTTTTTGTTTTGTTTTGGTGTAATTCACATTTTAAAAACTAATTAATTTTTTTAAAAAAACACACCAAAAAACAAAAACAAAACCCCACCACCTACTTTCTCCCGCTCGGCCGAAACAGCTCATCTAACAGGCCATCGTTATATGCAAACTGGCCCACTATGTTCAATGGGGCTTACTCTCTAGTAAGTGTATTTAGGATTGCACCCTCAGGATCAGGTAGAGGCAGGAACCTTGTTTGAATTTCACAGTGGCAATTCCTATGTTGTTTAATGCAGGAACTGTGGGGATGAGCATAGTGTGCAAGCCACACACTCATCATTTCCACGTTTAATTAACAACCCAGGAAACGCCCTGTTCTTGGGTTGTTTCATGACATGTGAACCTGGAACTCTGGGTTATTTATGGGTTAAATAACCCAAAGTTAACCCAACAACTATCCATGGTTTGTTGTTGGGTCTAGGTTAACACATGAACAACCCAGAATCTCCGGGTTCACACATCATTAAACAACTCAGAATGAGGAGTTCCTGGGTTGCTAATTAAAAGTGAAAACAACAAATGCACAGTTCATGCACTCTGCTCCTCCTCACAATTCCTGGGTTAAACAACCCAGGAACTGCCACCATGATGTACAAACTGGGTCAATTAGTCTATTTTCATCATTAAATATTATTAAATGCTACCTTGTGGGAAACAGCTTTTTAATAAATTGATAGCAGCATACATTTATATTGACTGATTTTCTATCCTAACTCAGGGAGATAATCAAAACAATTTAAAAGCCAAGCTCAAATGATAACATGTTAAATTAAAACCAGTGCTCAAAATAAGAGAAAAATATACACACACAAAATTACCCTGGCCATCAAAATCCAGACAAAATAGGCTTTAAAATGCACAAAAATCCCAGGAGAGACTGCAGAGACAACATTCATTCTACACTGGAAGTGCACAAAGCTATGTGGATCTACATCCTACTCTGCCTGCCTGGCACACTAGGATTGTCCATTATCATTCAGTAACATGGATTCACATGCTGTCTCAGCCAGACACTTGTAAAAGGGGGGGGGGGAAGCAACACGTTTTAGCTACACTGTTTAGGGCAACTGCTCTCCTCCCCCCATTATTCACCTTCTGATTATTATTTCTCCAATCCAACCCCACCCTTCCAAAAACACACGCACAAAGCAACAAAATTCTAGTTGATAATTTATCCAAAAATTCACAAGCTGAGGAAACTGCAGTCTTATCAAGTGAATGCAGAGCTCCCCCAATAGAGGGATAAAAACTTGGCTTTGTTTAAACATTTCTCAGCCTCTGTATTCTAACTGCATCCACGAGAGAATGCAGCACACAGACCACTGACCTTAGCAGACAAAACGCTCACGACAAATGGCCTGACTGCCAACAGGAAAGGGCCAAGGAAAGCTTCAGAGCTTAGTTTGAACAGTTTAACAAAGAACAGACTAGCTCAGTTTCATAATTAGAATTCTACTGAACTACTGCAATTGTTGAATTTCTGCTCCTGCGCTTGAATTTTCAGACTGGCTAGGGAAATATTAGATAATGCTTCGTCCAAAACTGACTATGGGTATTAAGGAGAAAGTTATGACAGATTAAGTTACTATTTTAATTCTGGAACATTTATTGTGGACCCCTATATTCAAAATCTGCTCTTTCCCTTCCCCTACATTCTGGCCCTTTCTTCTGGGGCAGCAGGGACTGCCATGTACTATGGACAGACAAAACGTGTGGTGTGGTGTAGTGGGCACAGTGTCAGACTAAAACAGTGGAAAACCCAGGCTCAGATCCCCACCCAGCCATGAAGCTCATTGGGTGACCTTGGACCAACAACTATCTTTCAACCTAACCTACTTCACAAGGTAATTGTTGGGATAAAACAATTGTTGGGCAGAGGAAGAACCAGATAGATACCTTGAACTCCTTAAAAAGCAGGATAAATTTACAATGTAATGAAATGTTGGATGGATAGACTTACAATTCAGCAAAATGTTTCTACGGATGGGTTTTGTTAATATCTATATTTGGAATTGGGAAGGATTCCCCACCCCCACCCCAATGCCATTTAGCCTCAGGAGTTTACACGAGAAGCTACAGTATTACTGTCCCCTTCTGCAACCCAACTGCAAAACCTACGTTTGAGTGTACATTCTAGCCAACTGTCAATCATGATCTCTCCCACATTAAATGTTCATATGTGAACATTTGTTCATATGTACAAAGAGTAAGAAAGAGACTCAAATGCATGTAAGCAACTTGCATGAAAATAGCCTGAGAAAGGTCTTGAGCAGATTTAGTATTAATTTGGGGAGGTGTTTTTTTTTACAAAATTTAATTACTGCTCTAAAATTAAGGAATATCTGCCTTCTATACCACACTTTATCTAAACTGTAATAATTGTGCGATTTACTTTGCCTTGTAATCAGACCTCTAAGCTACTTTCCCTCTTAATGTATATAATCCACTTTTTAGTTGTGGAGGGAGATAGGGGAACACTCTAGCAGAGGTGAAGATGGCCCTTCAGATGGTGCTGGACTACTATTCCCATCATCCCTGACAACTGGTCATGCTAGCCGGGGCTGATGGGAGCTGGAGTCCAACATAATCTGGAGGGCTACAGGTCCCCCAGCCCTGCTCTATAGGGAAGTCAGAGTATGAGAATTTGCCTAAGACCTGATAATTATGGGCCACATTACATGGGACTGAGAGACTGTGCTAGTCCATGGAATGCTGCTGCGCAAACCTACCCTAGACACAGAACAACTTGTGGCTAATTAGGGTTGTGTCAGAGGGCACACAAAATCAAAGGATAAACATCTAGCATAAGTTTAGACACATTGTTTTTCTCTGTTTGCAGTGTTTTTAATCTCACTTCATTTCAGTATTCAGCTATATGATATGCTAGACAGCGTGCAAAAGATGCCCCTTCCCCAGTCCAGCTTGCATACAATCCACATAGCAGTACACAGAGATATAGAGGAATTGTCAAAGAACATCACCATTTCATTTGGTTCATGGATAATCAACCCCAAGTTGTAAAAATCGATTCAAGTTTTCAATTTTGAACTGCCTAAAGAATTTTGTAGATTTTAAAATCAAGTCAGTGAAAATGGATTTTGGTAAACTATTCAAGATCTTAATAAATACCTGCTAGGTGGATGGTGTACTATCTAGAAGAAAAGAGCCTACCTTAAATGCCTCTAGAGGATACAGTGCTTACAGTTTGTAAAATAAAGTCATAAAAGGCATATCACTGGCTGCAACAGCATTTATATTCTTTAACCAACATGAAATGCATCTTTCAGATACAGATATTATTGCACAACAGCTATTTGCACAATGTTGTTTACTTTAGATGAAAAGACTAAGCTTGCACATGGTTCCTATCTTTGTCCCTATGTCCGTTCGTTTTCCTAAGAGTCCTTTCCACATGAAACATCTAAAATAGAACCATGACCACACTTAAAATCCAACAAAAAATGTAGCTTGAAATATTAGTTAATTCATAAAGACAAGAAATGTAGGCCTTATTGTGGAGAAACGAGCCTTTGGGGGTACACACACACACCTCAGGTGTGAACCGGCTGGGGTGGGGTGTGCATAGTTAGCGTGTGGAAAGAGGGGCCCTTGGAGGTTCCTGCATGCATGCACGCACACACACACACACACACACACACACACACACACACGCCTCCTCATGTGTAAGCCAAGTGGGGCCAGTTGAGGGGGCTGGGAGGAAACGAAAGCCTCGGATAGGGCTTTCATATGTAAATAGTTCAAGCCATGAGTTCCCTTCCCCCTGCCTGGCCAGGTGAGGTGCATGGTGATTGGCTAAGAGGCAGCAGAGGGGAGGGGGGGGAAAGGTATATTTCCCAAGGTGTGGTTTTTGGTCTTTGTCTTGGATCGCGTGGCTACCGGCTACCCTGGCTATTGGGGATGGCGGCAAGCCAAAGAGAGGCCCCAAGCCTTTGGGGGGGCCATCAGGATCCGACCCCAGTTAGCTCCTGGTGAAATGAGCTGGATGAGGGCTCTAGTGAAGGCAAGCCTTGTGGGAGTTTTACCCATCTCAGACCTGCGGGTAGATGGAGTAGTTCTCCTCGGGCGGCAAGGCTGTACTGGATTTAACCCTTGAAGAGAATACCCTCAGGTAACATAGGTGTATGCCTGAGAGATATTAAGGAATCAGGTTTTATTGTTTTGCAGCTTTACTGTGTACTAAAGTGTCTCTCTCTTTATTTTGTGTGCTTCTCTCATTTCCCTAATCTTGTTGTAAAATGCTACCAGAATAAACCTTGTCGTGTTTTTACCCCACATGGGTTTTGTAGTACTCTGTGAGTTCAGTATCGTTACAGAAATTGAAGGCGAGTCCCTGAACAGAGATTCAAGTAGGGTTGCAGACAGCTGAGGCTGGCAATCTGGTACCTTGAAATCTCAGGGGGTCTTGGTTCCTTTGAGGTAGGAAAGGGTGGGGGTGCGGCGGGCCAGCCAGCCCCCCCTTCCTCCACACTTATAAAGCACTCTACCCGTCCAGAAAGCCAATTTTAAAAGGAACAGTATATCTGGAAATGGTTTTGGAAATGGAAATGGAAATGGTATACCTGGAATTGAGTCCAGGGCTTCCCATAATCCCAAGTGCAAACCGAGACCCATTCATCAAAACATGAAACAGAAAAAGACTCACCTTCAACTCACCTGCTATGACTCTCACTTAGAAGTTTAGGAACTAAGGAAAGACAGTTTGGGGTTTAGGTTTCAATCAGACACAAGATATTGTAAGAAACATATTACTAAGAACTCTCCAAACGTAAAAAATAAAATCAGTAGCTCACCTTCAGACTGCTGCGGGAGCGTGGCTGACTTAGTTCACGGAACTTCCAAGTGTCTGACCCAGGAGTTTCCACTGCTCCTCTCTGAGTATCAGGCGTAAGAAGTGCATCTCCTGGAGGTAGTGGGAAGATGCCCAGTGATATAGGGGGCTCCTTTCTGCAGGGAAAGGAAACATGGGTTATTTACTTTAGTTTTCTTACACTATGAATTTTTGAATCTCTGGACAAGTAGTAAAAGACAATATTTAAGAATATGTTTTTAAAAGTTACATACATGCAAGATAAAACTACTTTCTTACATGTTTCTGCATGTAAGTAGCAGATGATATAGAACATGTCATCTCATTTTCCGGGGAGCTGTTAGTCACAGTAAAAAAATGGTTACAAAGTTGACTGCAACTATGACTAAAAAGTCTTAGCTTATAGTAATGTTGTGGAGGTGATACATAAACCTGCAAGGCTAAAGAAATCAGGGCAAAATCGTATTTTGAACGTGCAGAAGGAAGTGGAAGAGATAGACATCAGATTTGAAAACAGGCAACAAATGGTGAAGGATACAGAATAGAAGCATTCAGTTCTGATTAACACATTACAGCAAAATGACTAGTTTCAAATAGCTTTAGCCCAGAGTGCATTGTGAACCAGGGTAGAAAACTCCAAGGAAGAAAAAAAGAAAACTTAACAGAGGAAGTGCTTAAATGTGACCCTTGCACACTTGAGCACATGTATATTCACTATCTGCAAGACAGCAGATTCATGCCCTATACCAGCTTTTGTATGTTAGAGAAGTAGTAATTTTAAGCCTCTTAAGGCATAATCCTATGCAAGTTTAGACAGAAAAAAAGGCCTACAACTCCCAGCTGGATGGGCATGTTGGGAGTTGTAAGCCTCTTTTCTGTCTAGACTTGCATAGGATTGCACCCTAGTTTTTCCCCTTGACTGCCTTATCTGACCTTATAACCAATATTGGAACAATTAAGGGCACTTTAGACACCCACTTCCAAGACCTGCAATCACCGGTGCTAAATCGAAACAAATTTTCTTGTTTCAGTTCTAGTTTGTAACTATGATAAGTTTTTAATAACATCACATCGGATTTACTTTGACAGTACAATCATCTTTACATTTTTCAGTACCAGTGGGCATTCCTATATTCCTCCTTCACTAGATTCCTCTAGGCATACATATATATATCCATAGCATGGTACAGTATGTTCTCCTTTATAACTCTCATACAGTTATGAGGATAAAAATCAATGATCTCAATCAATCAAAAAATCACACAGGGTGGATAAACATGGAGCATCTGATTTTTAAGACTGGATTTTAAAATAATTTTGTTATTGTAAGTACGAAGTTTCTCTTAAATAGCAACTAGGTTAATATTACATAATCAGAATATAAGCATGTTAGCCCTACAGAACCAATGCCTCCACCACATACACTGGGTTAAGGGAGGCTTTTCATGTGAAGAACCAATTTTATCACTTCTCAAATCTGAATATTTTTACTACTTACCAGACCTAGGCATTCTATTCTCACCTGATGAAAACAAACTGCTCTAGTCTGCTCAGGAGCTATCAGACCTTACTTCTACCTATCAGTCATGAGTATTTCATGTTTTGTGGGCATTTCATGTTTTTGAGAGACCAGAGGGGAGCCAAGGCAGAGGGAACCAGAAAGGAGCGACACTGGAAAGGAGACAAAAATTGTCCAATGCCCAGGTTCTTATATTCCCATGCTTAATCTCATAAACTGTAATCAGTGCTGGCCATAAGACCCTATTGATAATATTTTAAAAACATTCCCTCTAAGGGTGAAAAAGAAAGAATGAAGTGTAAATAATACTCAGTTGTAAAGCAACAGGGTTTAGTGGTCAGATATGGAAGGTCACACAATCTGTCCTTCCTTTTTGGGAACACAATAACTCTTCAACGAGAGATGTGTATGTGTGAGACAATGGCTCATTGGGGGGGGGGGAACAAAGGGCCCCGCACCACTGTTGCTATCACCTGGTACAATGATGCAATAAAAAGTTTAGCTGCCACACATGGGTATTCATAATTTCATGGAATATTTGACAAATACTAACTACAGCCAAATAGGGAACTACATAACTGACTAGTGATTTGACAACTAGTCAACTGACTAGCATCCCAGTCCTATTAGGTCACCAAACATGCTCTGCACTCTAGAAAGCTTTCAGTTAGTCTGCATCACCAGCCACGTTTCTCATAGACAGGACAGAACCAAGTGGAACAACCAGAGAAAGAATGATTGTCCTTAAACTTCCTAAAATGTCTCTGCACTGAGTTTTGGTTTTAGACTGGCATTCCCATGCAGTGCATCTGCAATTGCAGGCAGCCATCTCCGTTGCTATTATTTCAAGGGTCTGGAAGTGTTACAAGAGCTACTTAACTGTTATATTCTTTCTTCACCCCACATAGCCAAAAAATCATGAATCCCATGATAGTGTCAGGTTGTCCCTTGAGAAGACATTATTTGTGTATGTGGAACAGGGAGTCAATGGGTGGAACATCAACATAGCAAAGTGGGTTAGTAGGAAGGTATACTGAAGTTTACGCTTTGCCACACACTAGTGGTGGGTGGGGGAGACACATGAATCCACACTCAAGCAAGAGGGTGGCCTATGCTGTGTAAAACAAGGAAGGATATACAGTAATACCTTGGATTGCAAGTAACTTGGTTTGAGAGCATTTTGCAAGACAAGCACATTTTTAAATATTTATTTATTTATTTTTTTACTTGATATACAAGCGATGTCTTGCAATACAAGTACTGTAGTACGGCTTAAATTAAAAATCTCTGTACAAATTTTTTTGGGGGGATTTCGTTTTGATATAAGAGTGTTTTGGATTACAAGCACGTTTCTGGAACGAATTATGCTCTCAATCCAAGGCATGACTGTACTGGTCAAAGCCTCATCATTATAGCAAGCCGATCTAAAGGAAAATAGCAGTGCACATGACCAATTAAGTGCAGTGACTGGAAAATCAGGAACTTTATATAAAGGGCTATGATTTACCTAACACCATGCACACTGAATGAGAGGTTCATGCTAAACCAAGGGTGACAATCACCACGAATTGCCTGAACTGTGTTCGTGGCTAATATTGATCGACAAATAACAGCAATAAAATGGATAGTACTCATCCACAGAAATAACCTGGAAGTACCCTAAATATAAAAAGGAGGGTCTTTTCCATGATGGTGCCCTTTTTATGGATGCCCTGTCTAGAGAGACATGCTGTTCATTTCACTGAGTTCATTTAAGAAGGCTGCTAAAAACCTTCCTTTCCAGGAAGACATTTAGCTGATTGGGGTGTTGCTACTGCTTTGATTTGTTTTGTTGCTGGTTGTTTACATGATTTTACTGTCTTCCATTTTATTTAATTTTGAAGCTGTTTGAGCTGCCACAAGAGGCTTTTAGTAGAGGGGTGGGCTAACATCTTTCCTATGCTTGCATGAATATATGAACCAAATCACCACAGCAGTAAAGGTCACTGCACTGCAAAGCTTGAGTATAAAGTATTAGTAACCTTTTTGCAGCAACAGATTGCATATCTGAACAGATGTTTTGCTACAAGTGTTGGAAATCATTTGAATCCATTCAAGCCGTTTATATTGTATTCCACAATTGTAAAGTATTCGGGGGGGGGGGGGAACAAGCTCCACTTAAGCTTGTGTTACTAATGCCTTCTTCAAAAAGATTTCGATAAAGTTACGCTAGGCTACATCTTTGGGAGAAAAAGATATGGCAAGAGATTTCTCTGTTAGAGGGTCTTGAGTTGAGAACTCCCCCACAAGATGCAAAACCCAGCCAACCTGTTTACAACAGGACATAATATAAAGCTAAATTGCTGCTATGGGTTTTAAAGTCTGAGGGACAGGAAGTTTCTTATAAAAATCATCCTTTAGCAAAGTGGGCTCACGTTTTTAAAAAGAATGAGGACATGTACAGCTAAATTTGACTCCAATTGATCATACTAACCAATGCTATTCATATTGCATGTATCTAAAATTTAACTTTAAAGCAAGTTGAGGGGTTAGGAAACCTCTCAGCTTACTTTAAAATGAATTTCCAGGTCTGTCACAGAAACAAGTTTCAAGATACAGAGCTGCATCTGCCAAAGGTGTAGAAACCAGAATGACCTTGGAAAGATTTTCCAGTTGTGCTCTGTATAGCTTTACCCTTCCCCATAACTCCAATTACTGTCTTTACTACTTCAGTTCTTTTATAAATATTCTGAATTCAATGAACATACAATATTGCAATTTTTAAATGCTCAAAATAAGCAAATGTATGCAAAAACACATTATATGAATTATTTAGTCTCTGCACAAAATTTGTATTTCTTTTTGTGAGTGCTACCAACCCCAAATAAAACAGTCATTGGCAACAGGATCATTAAGCTTGTCAGGACTTTTTCAGACAGAAAGCACACATACTGTGTGGGTTGCCAATCAACTGACAATAGGGCTGTTTGCATTATTTAACCCACGGTAAGGCCGAGACGTGTGTGGGGTGCATGTGGCCGCCATTTTGAATATGTAACCCCCGCTTGGGGGTTGTCGTGTAAACGCAGCGAGTGTTTACTGGTTTTACTTAGTTAGTTAATTAGTTACTTCTTGGGGGAGCCTGCATTTTCCCAGTGGCTGTACACTGCTGTTTGAAATCAGGGAAAATCCAACATACATGTGAGGGTGTGCACCACAGGCAGTAATGTCATCTAGATCACGCTCAGCAAATGGGTAAATACCTATACGAATGTATAACAACTCCTTTGTGTAGCAACTGTATAACAACTCCTTTGACTGCAAATAAGTCAGATTCAAAAGTATTTGAAGTTTCCCTGAAATGCTATCTCCCAGATGATGGGGGGGGGGGGGCAGGGGAGGGAAGACAGAATATATGTGTGTGTGTGTTTGTTTCTATGGATATAGTATAGAGCAGTGTTCTCCAACCTTAGGTCCCCAGATGTTTTTGGCCTACAACTCCCAGCATGCCCCAGCCAGTGTAGCTGGCTGGGGCATGCTGGGAGTTGTAGGCCAAAAACATCTGGGGACCCAAGGTTGGAGAACACTGGTATAGAGGAACACTAAAAGCTCCTTTCGATCTGTAAATGCCGTATCTGAAAATACACTATTGATTCAACACAAAAAGTCACACATTGGTTGTTGATCCACTAAACTAAGTAAAGGTTAACTGTCAGCTACTGAAATATTTCAGCTATGGAGATTTGCAGCCAAATTCTCTGTGTTTAGATAGACTTGTATAATTTGATTTCTGACCCTACATAATACAAAATCTTTTTAAAAAAAATACTTGCAGTTTGCATTAATATGTTGAATATGGGCAAAGGTTTATACACGTTTCAAATATTAAAAGTTTACCCAAGGGTTACACACAGCTCACTTCATTTTTATGTAACAGTGGGGGTCAAAAAAATTAAAGAAAGTGGGCTGTATGGATTATTATACATATAAGAATAATATAATATCCATTATAAAAAAAACATTGCATGTTCTAACCAACATGCAATGGAGGTATTCCAAATAGAGACAGATTTTACTAAATTGTAATAGTTGTACTCTGATGTTTAATTTTGTTTAACAAACATAGGCAAGCTCTAACCTAATATAGCATGTGAGGGTAAACTGTCCAATCTATTGAATTTTAGACTTTTTAAAGAAAACATACCGGTAACTGAAGTTTTCAGAAAGCCATACTGTTGGACATGTTATAACTTGATATGAAAACAGTTTTGCCATTGCTCTAAAACAAACAATATATAACTTATTTATTATGCTCCTCTCCCCCACAAGTAATAAGTAAATAAATCTAGATGTATATATATTTATATATATTTATTTATTGTGTGGGAGCATAGAGGAGAGGAGATATAATGATTTATAATTATGTATTTAAACCCCATTTTTTCCACTCTAGTATGCTTTAAATGCCTTAGTGTGCCAGCAATCTATTTACAAAAAAAGATGCAAACATGCAACTGGAATAGTTTGCATGTGAGAAGCTACCCACTAGCAAATTCTACAGAATCCTCTGGAGTAAAACAGACTGAATAAATGAAAGGCCCAAGCTACCACAGAAGCAAGGCTGCCCAGAATTAGTCAAGCACCTGACCATACAGTGAAGACAAGCTTTGCCCACAATGTTTTTACATAGCACTTTTAGACTATTTACAAGATACAATATTAAAAAGAAA
This sequence comes from Shinisaurus crocodilurus, assembly GCA_021292165.1. NCBI lineage: Eukaryota > Metazoa > Chordata > Lepidosauria > Squamata > Shinisauridae > Shinisaurus > Shinisaurus crocodilurus. Next base: position 61,855,521 of record CM037881.1, on the reverse strand, counting down.
GGCTAATTGCTTTCTCAAGAACACAACTGATTTTGTCGTCTCAGAGAAAGCACAAAGAAAAATCTCATTTTGCTTTAAATGGGCAGTTCTATGGTTTAAGACATCCTACAAATGCCAAATTCGGATTTTGAATCAACACATGAGAACAGCATCATTTCATTGTCTCTCCCCCCCCCCCCCCGCCACTGCCACCAGAGAAGAGAAATAATGGGGAAGCCAAGAACAAAGCATACAAAAACAGCAGAGGTTCTGTGGTCAGAGTACCTGAGAATCCTTGGTAAGTTCTGCGTCAGAGCTGGCACGCCAGTGGATATAGAAAAGTGCACAAGCAGCAAAACAGAAAGAGACACTAAAATAGCTGAATTAATGACCACCGCCCCGCCAACGAAGCCAAACACAAATAGCAGCATGCATCCAGGACTCATGGCGCTGCGCTGGCATGGTGAAATGCAAGAACCAAGGCTACACAGGGGACAAGGGAGTATCTTTGTAGTGAGAGTCTGTCATTCAGCTGCTGCCACAAAAACAATGCCATCGACAGCAGCTTTTCACTCTCTTCTGCAGCAGCTCCAAAGCAAAATGACATCACCTCACTCTCCTCCCCCACCTAAAAAGGAGGGAAAAAAACCACCAGAACTGCTTCTCTTCTCCCCAGCATCTATGCAGCAACCTAAAGATACAAGCAAGCTTGTTAGCCGCTTTCTCCTCCCCACTACCTCAAACCTTTGTAGCTTAGCTCTATTTCATTGGATGGCAAGCTCCAACATCTACATAATGTAGTCACAAAGCTTTAGTTGGAGGTGCTCTCTCACAAACATGTTCACAAATGTACAAATCATGCCAATGTGATTCAATTATTTCAAATCCTTTAATTGCTAGTCCTTATGTTGCTGCTTGGGTGTCGGTTTTGAGAACAAAAGGAAAAATCTGATCATACTAGATCTATACGAACACACACTCAAACCTAAAGGAAGTAGCAGATAGTCAAATCTAAGCCTTGTACTATGCCAACAGGAAAACCATTTGCACCCACCCCCACTAGACTCTATACACCCCTTGTGTATTACAATAATGTTTTGTTTTCCCAATTCAGCCTAATGGTTGTTGAAGACGAAGAAGAAAGTCTTGAAGCATAAAGGTTACTTCTGGCAAGGTTTAGTTAAGCTTACCTAATTCTACTGTGCATGATGGGCTCTAGCTGATCACCCCCCGTCAGCTGATGAAGTTTGGCTCTTTCCAAGTGCTCCATGTAATTATGAATCATCTGTTATTGACAAGGGAAAAATAAAACTAAGAATTATTTTGATCACCACTCCATACCTATTTAAGCATAGTAGAAATGAAATGTATGCTCTTCCCCCACCTCAGCCGCCAGGAATAATCTTCCTCTCAAGGTACTATAGGCATTCAGTTTTGTGGCTTATGAACTTAATTCAGTTTATAAAATAACCCAAGTATCAAAACATGTTACCATTGTTAGCTCCAATGGTATTTTCCCCTCCCAGTATACATAGTAAGTTCACCTTAACAACTGCTCTTGGAATTCATTGATCACTTACATTCATGCAGTCTTAAAGACTTCAAGGTCACTATTCTAGTGTAAGCAGTACGTTATTGCCCCCAAACCTATACAGTTTCAACAGTACAATACAGATACAAAGAAATAGTTCATCACCCAAGTGCAAATCAATAGAATTAGCAGAAGCCCAGTGATTGAGTGGAAGAGATGCCACAGTAAACTGAAAAATACTTATTTTTCACCACATTTCTGTACACAGAGGCCCAGTTCAGACATGACAGGAAACCACTGTTCTCCACTAGGGGAACAAGTCACAGTGAGTCTAAAGTGCTTCCCCCTCTTCCTTCCATGTCTGCAAGGAGATCAGAAGCATTTACTTCCCATTTTAAACATACCACAGCTCCTGTGAACATCTGAGTTTGGGGAGCTGTGGTTTGTTTAAACTATGTTTAATGAGAATAAACCAGGATCAAATTGTGGTTTCAATTATCTGAGTTTAAATATTACAGGGAAATTTGGCTAATTTAAAATCAGAAATGGGTGATTCCAATCTCCTCCTCTGGTATATGAAAGAGGGGGAGAGGGAGTATAAGAGGAGGGCCAGGATCTCTTCTCGATCATCCCAGTTTGCAGGACACGGAATAATCGGCTCAAGTTACAGGAACCCAGATTCCACCTAAACATCAGGAAAAATTTCTTGACTGTTAGAGCAATAAGACAATGGAATCAATTACCTACCTAGGGAGGTTGTGGGCTCTCCCACTCTGGAGGCATTCAAGGTGCAGTTGGACGGCCATCTATCAGGGATGCTTTGACTTGGATTCCTGCATTGAGCAGGGGGTTGGACTCGATGGCCTTATAGGCCCCTTCCAACTCTACTTTTCTATGATTCTATGAAAATGGTTTTCTATTACATCTGAATTAGGCCAAAGAATTTGACACCATGCTCTTATTTTATCACATTTGTATCATAGCCTTGCTTTAAGACTACATCATTAAAAGACTGGCAACTAAGAATCACAATGATGGCTCTGATGGGATATGCATTTTAGAATATCACCTAAATATGTCACATACCACTTGCTGGGGAACAAGAACATGGGCTATTGGCTTCAGGTCATGCTTATGGACTTCTGGGACATCTCTGGTTGGCTATTGTGGCCAAATGGGATACTGGACTAGATGTGGTCCAACAGTACTCTTATGTTCAGTATTGTGCTAGGCCAGATGTTTTCTTCTACCTACAGAGGGCAGGGCACTTATGAGCCTGAAACACATTCCACACACAAGTGAATGTCTGACCAGGCCCCTTGTTGCATGGGGGGGGGGGGGGGAGATGGCGAATTGGTTGCTTGTTCAGAAACTATTTTATTCCTAATGAATTTAACAAGCTCCCCATCATCACCTTGAGATCTCATCCTACTGGTTTTGTGTGTCACAATTTCAGTCACACTAGACAGCTTCCAGACCAATTTCACATGAATGCACCCTGTAAAAAAATTTTCCCAGCACTAAGACACACACTCCTAAGCAAGAGGACTACTGTTTAATCTCAGTAAATAAAAGATACCAAGTTTTGGTCGTAGCAGTGGGTCAGAAATCCAGATCAACGTACACACCCACCATCACTCCTCAAAGGGCTGGAAGCTATGAACTTGTCTACCCTAATTTCAGGTAGGGTAGCTTGTACAAGAGCCTTGGGGGGGGGGTGTCCCCTTATCTTTAATGAGGAAACACTACACATTTCCAGACTTTATGAAGGGCAAGAACGAATAGCTGTATGGCCAAAGAACTCAGATGCACCTTTATAAGGCTATCACGTTTCTTAAAATAGCTTGGAGAAGGTATAAAAGAAAAGTCTTTCAACTTCTTTGCCTGACTATGAAGGAACATATGACCTTAACATTAAAAACAGAAATGTTTCAATAGATAGCGTTTTAATACAACTCAGAAGAAGAAGAACCAATAACAGATAACAGAACACTAACCAGTACAAATGTATCTTTCAGGGTTTAAACTATTTATAGCTGAACATAGCATCACATCAGATTATATCACACTATGGTCATTCAATATACCAAAAGATACTTTTTCCTGCCTTCAGGGCCATTTTAGATTAAGCTGCATGAGAAGTTAGTTCTACATTATTAGTGCCAAAATAAGAGAGAATCAGAATAAACCACATTTATCATCATCAGTAACTGTACAGTGACTCTTTAAACAAGAATTAACATTGTACTGGTGATGTTGGAAGCTTTTGCAGGCACTGTCAGCTGATTTGAATGTCTACACGATTTGTGAATATTCTGCATAGCAACAAAAATTACTTGTCAGTACCCATTTCTTTAAAAAGAAGAACACTCTGAAGGGAAAAGATTAGATAATGACATCTACCCTGCCTTCAAAAATACAAATCTTTCCAATGTTACTTACAAGCAAAGCCATAAAATAACAAAAATATACTTAAAACAGTATCAAACTTCAGAACATTAAAACACTATTTATATTGGACATATTAACCAATGCTGTCACACAGTGCTAGTGACGTTGCACTAATATAAACCAATACTAGCGCAAGGTCATTAGCACTTGCTAGGCAAATGGAAAAAGCAGTGGTCTGTCACCAAAATTAGGAGGCAAAACACTAGTTTTTCCCTTTGCCTACCAAGCACCAATTAAGTTTCCTTTTCTTGGGCATGGTTATACAATCTCCTCCAGTGGACTGGAAGGGCATCTCAAGGGCTTCCCCTAAGAAGAGTAGAGTATGTATCTGTTACCCTCTGTAAGCCAAGGATGCAATATTTATAATAATCTTTGAGCTAACCATATCCTTCCTTTGTTGAATTAGGTGAAGGGAACATCCTCATTTGCAAAATTGTGTTTACTGATTGGTCATAACAAATATACATTTAGGATAGCCACATTTGTCTTAGCCCTACAGAGGTATGCAGGATTCAAATGGGTGTATGTGAATAATAGACCCGGTTTGCACATAACAGCTATGAGTTAACCCATAGTTAGCCATGGGCACACAGCAGCAAGTGAGAGCGCTGCCTTCCACGCGCTCGTTGCTTCTGCTTTCTGAAACAACCAAGGAACAACAAGAACAAACTCTGGGTTGTTTAACCCTAAATAACCCAGAGTGCTAGGTTCGCACTTCACAACAACACCCAGGAACAGGGCATTCCTAGCTTGTTCCAGAAAGCAGAAGATGGCGGGAACCAGCATACTTGCTCATGCTCACAAACAACTCATGGTTTGTTAACCATGGGTTGTTTGATTGTGAGAACTGGGGTTTAGTCTTTTGTTTTGTTTTTTGCAGCAACACTGGTTGCTGCTTGCTGTTGTCTAATTGTTTTGTGTATAATGACAGATTTCTACATTATAATAAAAGTGGCTAACTTTGCTTTGCATTCTATTAATGCCTTCCTTTTCTGCCAAATTGGCCCACAAGATGGCTTACAGCCATAAAAATATTATCACAGTTGAAACTGTATTTATCTATATTATGTGCAGTTTGAAGAGACACTATTATTAAGCATCTGCTTGTAGCAAGAGGTACTTCTGAATAAGGTATAACTTTTTAAATTCCGTTGCATCAGTTTGTTCTTAGGTCAAAATGTTTTCTTTCACAGGAACTTAATGTTCTTCATCATCTTACATATCAGAACACTTTTGTCCACAAAACATCCAAAGGACTTCAGCTGTGGCACAGCCACAAGGAATTATAAAGTGTCAAAATACACCTTTCCATATCAGTTTTAGCAAGATGTATACAGCCATCTCAGACTAAACATATTATATATTAGGATTCAGATTTCTGGAGGCAACCAATTACATTTTACACTCTCCAGATACTTATTTACCCTGAATTGCTAATGCACATTAATTTGTCCCTGACATTACAGGAAGAATACAAGACACAAAATGAGGCAAATTTGTATTGCTCCAGTAAATCTCCTGGATCTTGAATGGGGTTCATAATCCACTCAAAAAAAATGTCTGCTGAAATCCTACATAGTGACAAATGTTCTACAGGTAGCAAATCTTCCTTTTCGAGACAACTGACAAACAGCACAAACTGCATAAACTTAATACTACAAAACTATGTAAGAACAGTTGCAATGGATGCCACTTGCTCTTTACCTTCCATAACCTGATCAGCAGTTTGAACAGCAACAATCTACTGTTGACTTATGCACTACTAGTACTAATAATGTCAATTAACCTAGATGGAATATTTGCTATTGTTGCCCAAGCTCTGTTAAGTTGAGCTGCACAACATTCAACAGCAAGAGGTTCTCTTTCTGACAGGTTATCTTACTTCAATAATCTATACATACCAGGTTGTATCTAACTGTCACCTTCTACCAACAGGACAGAAAAAGCTGGCAGATCAAATTCCCCCTCTCCCCTGAAGCCCCCCATACTCAATACTTAATCAGGGCCAGCAGGATAATGACCTTGGAACACTCTTGATATTGTTTTGCCAATAAAAATATATTTTAGAGATTTATGAGCATGAGAATACTGGCATGGTCTGCTTTTGGCAGGAGATAACCAATTGATCCACGATAGCTTCTTCATGCGTGCAATCCTCCAGTCATTGCAACCATTTGTTTGAGCCTGTTCTTTGCTTGTTTTACAAAGGATACAACAGCAGCTTCCCAATGCAGTTGTTGATTCCAGATTACCAAAGGTATCGTTCCATAGCCGAATGCTTCTTTACTTATGAAGTGCAAAGCAGAATAGGCAAGACAAACCTGAAGAACTGTAGTCCACTATAGGCATGAGGATCCCCAATGACTTTCTAAAATGTATCTCTTGATGCATTGGCTGCATCCACCTGGACCAGCCTAGCTTGTGACTTAAGCACCCATGAGATCTGAATGCAACATTTACAAATATTCAAACACAAATATTCAAGCAACAAGAGTGAAGTACAAACAGATGCAATGGGTCTCCTTAATTTTAGCTCCAGAAAGAAGTCAGAATCAGGCCCATAGGAAGAAAGTTTGTGTTGGTGACACCTAAAAATATGCTGGCCCCCAGCCTTCACAAGTTTATGATTCTACTCTCAATATTTATCACCCCATGAGTGCCCCCCTCCAACCCAAGTTCTTACACATTAGCTAAATATACCCAACAAGTTCTTGCCACACAGGTCAGTTTTCGTCAGGTCCCTCTGACCCTCATTGTTCCATCCAGTCAAGATCTTCTATACAGCAAGATAACTTTTTTCATATATGTTAAGGAAAAACCTCACATTCTTTAAAATAGATTAAGAGTATTGAATCTCCACAGGTAAGTTCTAATTTAACACCCTTTCAAAGATTTCATAGATCATAGAGTTGGAAGGAGCCTACAAGGCTATCGAGTCCAACCCCCTGCTTAATGCAGGAAACTAGAGGGGGTCTCCCATCCAAGTTAACAACCAGACTTGACCCTGCTTAGCTTTCCACACTCAGACAAGCTGAGCCAGCGTAAGCCACAGGCCTGTGTCTAATCCAGGAATGGGGAACCTCTGGCCCATGGGCCAATCTGAACCACCAGGCAAATCCCTACAGCTCACAGAACCTCAAGCAAGGCCCCTCCCTGAAGCCATGCCACCTGAAGCCTAGCAGGGAGGGGACACACACCTCATTATCTCCAATTAGAGATAACAGCAGGGATTCCTCTGTACGCCATACTCCTCTGAACTGGTAGGGCAAGCAGTACAAATTCCTCTCCCTGCTAGTTTTTCCCATTCTGTGTCCTTCCCAATGGGGGAAGGTGCAGGGTGGAGGAAGCCACCCTGACCAAGGCATGGACTAGAGGAGCGCTCTTCTACCCAGCACGTCTGCCAGGGAGGCTTCAGGATGCATGGGCTTTCCCTGGACAGGGAAAGCCAGCAGACACAGAAGTTGGGTCACCAGGTGAAGTGCTGTGAGACATTAAGCTGGGGACTGAATGTCAGGGAGTGTGGTCCAGATGACCCACCCAGCCAGCCTTCTACGTGCCAAATGACAGCAGGGGGTGTGATCCCACACACTGACATCATTCAGCCAATGGAGGGCAAGGTGGGGGACCATCTGGCCCGCCAACGCAGGTTCTCCACCCGCTTTAATGATTTTTCATCAATGTGTTCAGTCTGGTAAAAAAAGAAAAAAGCTCCCAGAGAGCATTTTCAATCTTTCTGGAGATATAAAAATAGTGCCATCCTAGGGAGGACTTCCAACCATAGCAATACCTTCTGGAGCATTGTCTCAAGAAAACAAAAGCCAAGGAAAGGCACAGTTAGAGACTCAGTGGGGAGTCCTTGGGAGAAAAGAGCATTCTTAGGATGGGCTGCATCTGAACCCTCCCTTTCTGGATTGTCATAATGTACAGAGGTGATAGCCAACAATACAGTGAATTTATCAGTGAAAATATTGTATTTTTTTCTGCCTCCCTGCGATCAGCAGGGAATAGGCAATTCTGACTCTGAACCAGTGGGTTCACCTCTTCCTCCAACAGTTCATCCTCTTTCCTAGGAGCTGGGGCCATAGATACCTCTGATCTGGCTGGAGACAGACTGTGAGCTTGTCCACCAAGCCCTGGACCTGATTGCCTTACAGTCTCAAGGTTCCTAGGGATTGTATGCGGGAAGGGGGTGCATAACTCATGATGGGATTACCTACTGCAAAATGTGATGTTCCTAGGTCCCTTACCCTTCAAATGCATGGAACAGGAGCTGCAGGAAAAGGACACAGAACATGACCTGCACCCACTCTTATGTTTGTGCCTGAACCTCCCTCCCAGAGTAATGACCACAGTGCTTTCGGCCCCAACCTTGTGGAGTCTTCTGCATGATGACCTGGAGCAGCACCAAATCTAAAACACATTAGCAAGAAGAATTTTGGATTTTTGCTTTACGAACAGTAACTCCTCATGAGCTTAATGACAAATTTGATTTATCCATGTTTTTATAAGAAGATAGTAGTCATAAGGGATAGTGTCTGTTTCCAACTGCAAATGACTGTATAACATTGGTCTTTAAGGGAGTGGTGACTGCAGCAATAAATGAAGCATAATTTGAAGCTGCATTCAGTTTGTCCTTGGGCTGTGGAAAGAGGAGTGGATTTTGAGATGGCTTGTTTGGGACAAGAAAGTATTTGCTGTTCTGTTGGTAAATGTTTGGTATATAGTGATGTTTGTAATTAAGTAGAATACATAGTAACAAAATGGATACACTTTTTTTAAAAAAGTGTGTGGACAACTGGAAGAACTGTTGATTATCACCGAAAGAACAGGAAGATCTCAACTTGACAACTTTAATCAGAGCTGAACAAAATGTCTCCCAAAGGATGCTGAACTTCTTTATACAATGACTTGATAAAGACTCGGCCTAGCTGAAACGGAATTCTACTGGTACTCTACACAGTTCATGGAGTCTGAGACATGAGCTTCTATGGTGCATTTTTACCTCTGTGTTGATGTATCTGCATTGTGTGATTTCACCTGTGTATTAACATATGTTTCTACATATTTAGTGGAGAAAGTAAACATACTGTGTATGTATACTGGGTCTTTGTTTTGGCTGGATTGTTGCAGAGCAGGACTGGCCATAGGGTGGATCCTCTGGTCTAGAAGGCTCAATTGTTCTATGTACCTCACTCGTCACTAGAACCTGAAACCACAGCAAAATCTTCACTGAAAATTATTAGCTCCACTGCCAATCCTCCATTTAAACTCGCAGCCTCCCAAGGCTACTTTTGGCGGAGAGTGTATGTTTTAAAACACCTCTCAGGGGGAAGTTGCACATAACTGTATGTGAGGAATACACATAACTGGGGAGGGCCATAGCTCCATGGTAGACCACGTGCAGGCAGAAGGCCCCTGGTTCAATTCTCACTATCACCAGGTAGGGCTAGGAAAGAATCCTGCCTGAAACCCTGGAGAGCTGCTGCCAGTTACCATGGCTTATTTCTCCCCAACGCCCCAGCACTGATGCTGGTCGCATGCCAGAAGGATTTGCATAATTTGCATGACACGGTAGCATGGCTTGTCATGTCATGCGAACCCAGCCAGGGTGGCTTGTTGCTGTAGATGATAAATCACCCAGAGCACTACACAAAGAGAACCCATGGCTAGTTGTTGGGTTGTGAACTGCGGGTTGTTCGTGGTTAACAAGCCATGCTTTGTTAGAGCTGCTGGGTTCACACAACACAACAACCCATGGTTGGGTATGGATTGTCATGTTGTGTGAACCCAGCTAGTATAAGGCCGCTTCCTATGTTCCTATGTAACTTCTAGTTTGACTTTAAAATAGTCCCATGTGTTTTTCACACAGACAAGTAGCAGTTTTAGAAATGCAAGTTGAGAGTATGTAGAACATGGATACCTGATGAATACACCACCACCACCCCGAGTGGAAGATTAACAACCAGATGCTCAGAAGCCAGCTCATTTGCTTACACTGTAAAGACAGCCTTCAAATTGTCTAAAAAACAACAACAGGAGTATTCTGGTTTAAGAGCCTAGAACTTGGAATTTGGGGAGGGGGAGAAAATGATAATATGGGGAAAAATAAAGGAATGAAAAGTGTGGGAAATGGTACAGTAGTAGTTAATGCTGTGCCTTTAAAGTCCCTCCCCTCTATTGGATCTCAGGTTCCCTGTGGCCATTATTAATCCATGGGGGCCAGATATTCTTTTCATTTGGAAGTAAAATTGTGACTGTTGCCAAGGAATATTTTCATCCATACATGTATTTCTTTTCCACTCCCTTTCCCTTTCCCAAACCTTTTAGTTTGTAATCTAGGGAGCAGGTCCTATGTCTCATTTTCATTCATGCAGAGTGCCTGCCACCAGCACTGTATAGAATTATTCTGAGCCACTTTCAGAGACAAGCAGGATTAATAATAAATTCCCACACAATATTCCTGAAGCACAACAAGAAATGACCAGAACTAAATCTTCATTACTAGTTTCATTGCATGAAGCGAAAGAGCTATATATCCTCATTCCAGATTTCAAGCTTAATACTTACCTTCAAGTTTCTTGAATTTTTTTCCTATGTCCATCCTGATTATTCCAATGTTTGTTGGCAGGCCAATCAACATATAACTTACTAGCTGTTGCCCGCGGCTTCGCTCATGTGGATTTTAGGATTTGGTACAATTGTTTTTAAAAGAAACATAAGTTTTTTATCCAAGCTGTACGAAATATAATTTACAGGTTGATGTCTTAATGTAATAAGCAATGTTTATTGCAGACGTTAGTCGGGGTGTATTGGCTACAAAACAAAGATAGTTGTTCGATTCATATGCGTCTATGAATTTGTTCATGGTGTTATTAGAAACAGACAATGAGACAGACCAAATATTTAAAAAATACTTATTTGGCATCTGCAACCTCCAAAAAGAACTATTTCAGTACTTCTTGGTAAGCAACTTCAGGTTCTAGGATGACCAGAGAGTTAGGTGAGCTCACTCTGGAACAGGACATGTAAAACTGCCCATGTGAGAAGCAGTCTTCCCTTAGGTCAATCCCCACTACCTGCAAAGTCTGCCCCTGCGACTTGTTGATGGTCATGGCAAAACAAACCTTTAGGGGGAACTGAAGTCTTTTGAATTCAAACTGATATTCTGAAGGTATAAGAAGTAGTCATGGTATGAACACTGACTCCCCTTGGCCACAACCGGAAAACAAATTAGAATTTAGGAAAATGGAGCTTGAGTCAGAAAAGGAGGAGAGAGAGAGATATGAAAATGAGAAAGCTTGAAGCAGAGAGAGAAAGAGATAGGGAGTTAATAAATTCTGTTCGGGGCACTGAGAAAGGTATACAATGTCTACCCAGCGTAAACACCACAATAAACAATAACAGTATTTTAAAAGAGTGTATCCCCCACAGACAAATTGTCCCAGTCAGTCAGGACTTCTTTTATATATATAAATAAATTGTAAACAGACAAATAAAATATTTTTAATGTTCTGGATGGACGCCCCACACACAGCAGTCAGTCAGTCATTAAAAAATTCTCCCCCCTTTTTCACCCCCTTAGGGACAGAATTTCCAAAAATCCTTCCTTAGTGGGTGCCTAGCCTACGTCATAAAAACAATGTTCCTTCCAAATTTCACGTTCCTACATTAAACGGTTTGAGCTGGGCGTTGATGAGTCAGTCAGTCAGTCAGGACTTCTTCTTTTATATATAGATAGATTTAGGAAAGACTTAAAGGTATGCAGGAGGAAAGAGTTTTGCTGGTCACAGTTGTCACCAAGAGTGCACGTATTTTTCCTTCACAGCCTTTTTCATAGTTAAGGATTTTCCTAACATTTATAACTTAAATAACAGCACTATTTTTAAAGATTTTTTTGTTTGTTCTTTAAGGCAAAAATAAAAAGCGGCACTACCCTATGTTCTTTTCAAGTGCTTATGTTCATTTGAAACACTATGCTGACTTCACATCTGCTGGAAGTCTGAATATTGCTACAAACAAGACACTGACACATGCATATCATTTTAACTCTGTTACTGTAATTTGAACTGCTGCCTGCTAGCCTTGCTATTTGCTTTAATCTGTGGTTTTAAATTTTATAGTTACCGGTATATTATATTGTATTTTATGGCTTTAACTGTTGTAAACCGCCCAGAGAGCTTCGGCTACTGGGCGTTATAAAAATGTATTAAATAAATAAAACAAGCATGCTCACTCCTGGGTACCCGATTACTCCCACTAAGCTAAACACTCTGTTCCTGGTTTGTCTATTCTGACATCCAAACCCAGAACTCTGGGTTGTTGATGGAGAAACAACCCAGAATTGGAACCCATGGTTCGAACATCATGTTAAACAACCCAGGGACAGAGCATCCTGGGTTGTTTAGCTCCTTCTCAACTGTAGCGGGAGTGATCTGGCAGCATACTCACTCCCAGTCATTCACAACCACCCAGGGGATTAAGCAAATCCTGGGTAGGCTTGACATGCAAATTGGGTTACTGCCTTTTCTTTTCTTTTTTAAGGGAAGCAGTGAATGAGAGAGGATATGAAGATAGATTATGGAGATAATAGATGTAGAAATTGGTGGGATAAAAAAGTTCCACTGACCTAGGAGTTCCTCTGGATCTCATACACTTCAGAACAGCTGTGACATTAAAAGCAGGGAGGAGGGTGGCTACAACTTTTCTAAAGGGTATCTTTTCTACACTCCCACCACATGAATCTTTATCCTAGATAAGTGTTCTCCAACCTGGGGTCCCCAGATGTTTTTGGCCTACAACTCCCAGCATGCCCCAGCCAGCTACGCTGGCTGGGGCATGCTGGGAGTTGTAGGCCAAAAACATCTGGGGACCCCAGGTTGGAGAACACTGTCCTAGATTCACTCATCATGAGTGCCATATAGCCACTAAACAGGAGGTATTGGAGCAAATGTTGAGGCTGGATGGAACTTTCATTTGACCTGAGACCTAATCTAATAACTTCTCAAATCAGAAGGCCTTAAAATGACAAAAGGATCGATGTCACTCTCTCACACACACTCACACACACTCACACACACACACACACACCAAACAGAAAAATAAAAATATGAATGTTTGCTTATTTATATAATTGTAATATAGGACACAGAATTCATCTCTTCTTGGTGCAGAATTTGTGTTCCCATGCCACAGATTTTATTTTTGTACAGAATATACTTGAACCTGACCTGTGGTTCAATCATAAATATTTTGATAGCTTTAAACAAAAGCACAGAGAATATTTACACTAAATCCTAAATGCATTTTAGCATAGAAGCTGTAGAAACATAGACTAAAGAAACAATGTGGTTACACATGCCAGTAGTTCTTGGCATACTCCAAGACAGGGGTGGACAACATGCAGCCCATGCTGAAACTAAGTGGTGCGATGGCAGCAAAACAATCAGCAATCTGCTGCCAAATTTCAGTGGCAAACCACTGCAGAGGCTTAAAAAGAACAACTTAGCTTGAAAGCAAGCTAAATTCGCCCTTTTTAAGCCTCCATAGGGGTTTGTCAACAACACTCAGTGACAAACTGCCAATATTTTTGCCACTGCACTGCCAAATTGCGGTGGCAGCATGAGTGTGCAGCAGGGTCCAGGGGTGGAAATTGGCTCCTGGACGTGCCAAAGCTGCCCACCCCTTCACTAAGAAAACCGACTGCTTATTCTTAGGTGCTTCTCTGAATAGCTTGAAACAGAATGGCTGATGCAAATATTAAAAATGCCAGTCTACTTTTGCCAAAAGGAAAATAGAACTGAAAATAGAAAAAGATGAACTGATCAAACATAGTATGGAATTATCATATAACACAGTGGGTGCGTTTGCATGTCATGGTACGCCAGGATTTAGGCCAATTTGCTGCAACTTGACTCCTAATAGTACAAGCAGCTAAACTAACCATAATTTGAAAGCTTACAGTGATATGTGAACCCAGGCTCATGATTTGTTGCTCCGAAACAAGCTAGAATCTGTAAATCAAGAACAAACTGTGATTTACAATTTTGGTTAATTTAACCACTTGCGCTAGTGGGAGGAGCCAAGCAACAGAGAACGGGCTGTGAATCCTGGCTTACTGTGACATGTGAATGAGGCCACTGGCTAGGTTCAGGAGTAATAAGAAACTATGGTTTCTTGCTATGTGAATGAGCCTGCATGAGGTCTGTGCATTTCTCCTTCACCTCTCCTCGTTACACATGCACCAGGAAGAGAGTAAATGTCTCTGCTTTCACTTCCCTATGACTTCTGAACTCAGAAAATGGTGGGGTCTTTAAAATCCAAAACAGGAGCTTTCGATCTCCACTTCTGACAAACAAAATAGGAGGGGGGAGTGTGCAAGCTCAAGGCTTGTGCATGCTCGTTCACACTGCAGGAAACCACTGCAGGAGGAGCACATCTGGACTTCAGCCATGTTCCCAACCCAGTCACCTTGAAGTGGTGAGTGGGCTTGCGCGTTCCGATGAACCCTGTGAGCAATGCCGTCGGGAGCTATATACTCCCAGTAGGGTCACCCATGGCGGTAAGGTCCGGGGAGAGGAACCAGACAAAGAACTAACCAAAACATAAAGCCCTCAACGGCAGAACAGGCAGAAGATAATTTAAACCTAAATTACAACGGCTGTGAAGGCGGATGAAGGCTGCAGCAGAGAATGGTTTTCCAATCGTCATGGTAACCGTGCCATTGGATCATTGCCGTACTCTGTCAAGTTTGTGTGGTGATCCGTTGTGCACCGATCTCCCCACATAAAACAGTTTCACGCACAGGCATCTTCCAACCCAACCCAACCCAACCAAACAGACAAAAAAGTCCCATGGCGACTGGCGAATGGTGACGGGGGCAGGACTGTGAATCCGGAAGCCCCTAGTCATGGTCCAGCACATGGGCGGTGGATGCAGATTCAGTCGCTCTGTTCAAGGAATGAGGTAGTCGAGCAGCTGTATCCATGACTGAGCAGCCCTATTTAGGATCCACTCTGCTCACCCCGTATGGGGAGGGGGCTAGAAAACATGCCCTAAACATAGTCTACCTCTTTCTCCCCTGACTGGATTACCGCGTCCAGTGGGGTCACCATTTTAGCAGTCGAAAAAGACGTTTGAATTTTGGACTCACTGTGGGAAGCTGTGTGGATCTAGAATTGGCCTCCACAGTCACTTACGGACCCATTGCTAGAGTCTACACAATTTTC
The DNA here is from genome assembly GCA_021292165.1 of Shinisaurus crocodilurus. Classification (NCBI taxonomy): domain Eukaryota; kingdom Metazoa; phylum Chordata; class Lepidosauria; order Squamata; family Shinisauridae; genus Shinisaurus; species Shinisaurus crocodilurus. Next base: position 61,840,335 of record CM037881.1, on the reverse strand, counting down.
TTTAGAATTTCCTCCTTTTAAAATCTCCTTTTTGTAAATTTTTATCCTGGAAGACAATCTTACTCGGTCACGGGTGATCGCCTGATGATGATGAGTACAATCAGTATAATGTAGGTTCAGTGGTTTCATAGCACAATGGCTTCCAGGCTATATTGCATGATACACTAGATCAGGGGTCCCCAACTTCTTTGGACCCATGGGCACATTTAGAAATTTGAATAAATGCTGTGGGCAGCACCACAAAATGCCTAATCAGTGGATCACCCTTCTCAGTACCCTCCACCTTTTCAATGCTTCCCCAAGTCCTCAGCTACTCCAGAAAGGGGAGATATTGCCCCCCCCTTTCTGTGGCTCCTTTTCGGAGCACTTAATGCTGCAGTTACTGTGGGTCCCTGACAGTTGTAAAAAACAACAATGCAGAAATATATGCAAATGTAATGGCTGGGAATTAAATGGAGGGGAATTCTGCGTAAATTTAAAGGGTTGGGAAGTAAGTGAATGGGAAATTTGTGCATCTGCATCAACTGCTCTGTTACTGCAGGCACATTAATTTCTCCTCAATTACTTCCCAGCCATTAAATTTGTGTTTATTTCCCAGTCCAAAAAATTGCACAAATATTCCCAACAGTTTAAAATAAAAAACCCATATAGAGGTGGCAGACTGAGACGGAGCTAATGGGATGCCAGCATCAGCGGTACTTACCCCTGTACACACCCCATGAGGCCCCATTCACTCCATCCCATTCAGCCACCTTCTCAGGGTTTTTTTTAATTGTCAGGGACCTGCAGTAACTGCAGCGGGAAGTGTTCCGAAAAGGAGCTGTGAAAAGGGAAGCCAATATTTCCCCTTTCTGGAGTAGCTGGAGACTCGGGGAAGTGTTGAAAAGGTGGAGGGCACTGAGAAGTGTCCGTTCAACACTTAAAAACCACAGGATCACATTGCCAAGGGGGAGATATTATCCCGCCCCCCTTTTGATGGAGCTATTTTTGCCGCTTCCACCACCACCTGTTTTCGGTGTTTTTCATTTGACAACTCGGCCATGGGTCCCTGGCAGAAATTAGCCTGTATGTAGTCTTGCCTTATCAATTTCCATGTAAGTTACCGACTCCACTTGGCTGCTCCCTTTGACAGCTGAAGCATACAAGGAAACTGACCAGGAAAAACTACACATATCAGACAGCCCTAAGAGCGCACTTGCGAAAGACCAAAAAAAATTACGAACACATTCATGCAATTTTCTGGGGCCAGGGGGAAAACCCCTGACCCCAATTGCTCATTTTTGAGGCTCCAAAAATTAAAAAAATTAAAGTGGCAAACAAAAAGGGGTAGCAATTGGAGGGGTAGACAAGACGGATTTTGCAGTGAAGGACACTGGGATACCAGCTGGAGAACCAAGGGAAAGAACAAGCCATGGTGAGCCTGATCTTTTGTCGTGCGAACAACCCACACTGCATAGCTTATTCGCAGAGCAGCTTAGTGTGTCATGCGAACCCACCCACACTCTGGTGTGTGTGTACAAAGTCAAATTCCATCCTACAGTAATTCTAAGGGCAGGCAAAAGCATATATCATGAGTAGAACTGGGGTTCCCTAGACACATTAATATAGGAATGGAGAGGCATTTGTAGGGGAGAATCAGTATGCGTGAGGAGACAATTAACCATTCCCACACCTGCCTAATCTTCCCATAAGTTGGGGTGGAGAACCTGTGGCTACCCAGATGCAATTGGGCATTAAATTTCATCATCCCTAACCAATGGTCATACTGGTGATGGGAACTAGAGCCCACCAACACCTGTAGGATCACATGTTCCTCATTCCTGCTGTAAGTAGTCCCCCCAGAAAGTATTAAGTAGTTTCCCCCTCTCAGAGGGGCTCATCAGCAGGCATAAAAATTAAATACTCTTCCCGATCATCTGCCAATCTTTCTCTGCAATCTTTCTCCTCCTGCCCTTCCCCTCAAATATTCAGTCATCTCAGCAAATGTGAGGTTGGAATCACACATGCTGTCAATATAATAGATGGTTTTTTTCCTAACACATCAATTAATATAAAGGATTTAAAAACATATCCAGGACACACCAATGAACTTTCAAAAGCTCAGGGCAAAAAACCCAGAAGATCCTTCTGCAAAAATTGCTAAAGAAGCTGTCTCGCTACCTTTACTCCCCTTGTCCCTGAGGCACAGCTGTCTACACCAACCTTCTCCAACCTGGTGCCCTACAAATGTTTTGGACTCCAATCAACCCCAGCCAGCAGAGCCAATGGTCAGGAATGCTGGGAGTTGTAGTCTAAAACATCTGGAGGACACCAGGTTGGGGAAGGCTGGTCTACACAACTGTGGTCTCAAACACTGCTCAAAGGAATATCCAGTTAGTTACCTCTGTATGTCTTGAATGAAGTGCATTGTATTCCTTCTTCAGTTCAGCTTCCCTCTCTTCCAGTCTGCTAACTGAAAAAGATAATTAATTTACTCAGAACAGATGTATTAAAAGTAACAGAGTCCATTTACATCGGCGCCAGTTTCCACAAATCAAAGGTATTCATCCAAAAGCCAATTCTGTTATTTTAGGAAAATGCACTGTTGCTTTTTTCTTCTTCTTCTAAGCACTTCTCTCAAGCAAACACAGAGCAGGTCAAGCTGTGGCCCAGGACATTTGGAGGGTACACCAAACCAAGTCCCACACACAAGCCCTAATCCGTTCTCCCTATTGCTCCTGAAGTTGTCCAAGTTGCTCAAATAAAATCAAGTAACAGTACTCACTAAGGCCCTCTACATTATACTGTGTGGACCATAGGGAAGAACAAGGGCCATTAACAAGGCGACACGTTACTGATAGGCTCTTGCCCAGCACCATCTAAATCCCAGAGCCATGTCTGACTGCTCCATCACCAGCATTCTTGTAATGCTAGAGGGGCATTCCCAGTCCTGAAAAACATGAAGGAAGCAAAGAGGCACTATAAAGGTAATCAAACAAATACAGTCAGAGAGCCAGTGTGGCGCAGTGGTGAGAGTGTTGGACTGGGACTCGGGAGATCCAGGTTCTAGTCCCCGCTCAGCCATGAAACTCACTGGGTGACTTTGGGCCAGTCACTGACTCTCAGCCTAACCTACCTCACAGGGTTGTTGTGAGGATAACATGAAGAGGAGGAGGAGGATTATGTAAGCCGCCTTGGGTTCCTTTCAGGAAAAAAGGTGGGGTATAAATATAATAAATAAATAAATAAATATTAACTGGCAAGGAAAACTAGGAAAGAAAGAGAATGTGATTGACTGAAACAGGTTTGTCTACCACTACGTATATCACCATTGTATATCATCACTAATTTTAAAAAGTTTTTCCACCAATCTGAGAGTGTTATTTTGCCAAATCAAAACAGAGCCCCACAGTTTGGACTCCAACCATCCATGCAACTCTTAAGTTGTATTTAGGAGAAAATCCGGCTAGTGTCTAGACTCTCAGGTCCCTATATGAGGAGTCATAACATGCTATGCCTAGCTTTATTACAACAACCATTATATACGTATATCATGCGACACCTTTTCCCCAGAAAATTATAAATACCGGTAGTTCTTTTAAATAAAATAAAAATAGCCATAACAAACCTATGGCTTAAACAGGGTCTTAACAGCATCAAGCGAAGTACATTTGCAAACACGAGTACGGTATATGTCCATTTCAAGCCACTCAACACAAACAGAGGAAACAAGCAGGCAGCGTTCACAGACTACGTAATCTTTCTACTTCATTTCATTTTAGTCTCCAGCTGTGTAATGTAACTATTCCTATCTACTGAGTCAGCTGACAACTACAGCTCCTGCTCCATCTAGTGGAGTTCTGATCCGCCACCACAAAAGTTCTTGCAAAGTAAAAGGTGTCAATACAAAGCACACTCTCAAAACAATTTGGACAACCTGGCCTCCTAAACAGTTCAGTGTTCTCTAGATATGTTTTTGTACTCAGTAAATATAAATGTAGTTGCCTAACGGGGTCCCAATCTTTTCTGAACATCAGGAGATGTGGCACCTGCGGGGACCTCCATTGGCATCCACAAAGCTCTCCACTTCCTGCCCCTTTTCTCTCCCCCAACCCCTTTCCTCAAAATTTCTCTCCATTCCCTGACCCTAGCCTTTTTTCCCCTCCCCTTCTAGCCTCTAGCTTTGCTATTTCTCTCCCCTCTACTCCTTTGCCTTGCTATTTCACCCTCCCTCACAGCCTTTAGCCTCATTATTTCTTACACACACACACCTCTAGTTCATTTTTGACTAGCCAGGCCCCCATGGCAGTCATTATGTGACTAGCCACATCCTCCATGGGAGCCATTTTGCAGTGGTACCCACAGCAACTTCTTAAATTCCTAAATGTGCCTGCGGGTCCAAAAAGGTTAGGGACCTCTGCAACAGCAGCAGAGAAGAACAATTTCTTCACCTCTTTCACTGCAACGAAGTAGGATTTCAAATGAGTTTTAGCCTGTGTTTGGTCAGACCCCTTCCACGTTTTCTGCCAACGTTGCTCTAGATGCCACTCATTTCAATGCTCCTAACTCCTTGGAAAACAAGGGAGCTTGTTTGGCTCTATTCACCGGGATAGGATGGTCAGGAGGATTGTGTGTGTCAACTGCCTGAGCCATTTCCCCATTCCACAGGTCAACCAGGGCTTCCACAGTATCACCTGCCAAGGTGATAGGAAAAAACCCAAGAGGTGTCAGAAAACCATCCACATCTATCAGCCACCTGGATGAGACCTTCTTAAACAATCCCCCAGAGGCTCAGAGTCCAGTGAGTCTGAACCCCACCAACGAGGGATCCGTCTATGACAATGGAACCATAAAAAGTTCCTCCACTCCCAGATCACCACTTTTCCATCCAACTAAAAAAACAAGATCCAAAGTGTGCCCTGCCAAATGAGTGGGGCCAGATATCAGTTGGGACAGGCCCATGGCTGCCATGGAGGCCATGAAGTCCTGGGCCATATCTGACAAGGTGGCGTCAGTATGTATACTGAAGTCCCACAACACAAGAGATCATTCTGATAGTTTAGGAAGGGAGAACTGTACTGGCTGCTGTTGGGCAGCCAGTACATGAAGAACAGACTCCCTCACTTTCAGATACACACACTCAAAACTGGAAGACTGCAGAACGGAACACCTGGTCAGGGCGATAGAATCAAGATAGACCACTGCAACTCTGCCTCCCTGTCCCCCTAGGTCTTGCCTGCTACAACATGGAGTATCCAGAAGGACAAAGCCTCATCCAACCAGGTCTCTGTGATACAGGGCATGTCAGCACACTCATCCAGGATGAACTCCGGGATAGCTGCTGTTTTCCTACCCACCAACCTGACGTTCAGCAGCACCACTTCAACTGGGGGGGGGGGGGGGCAGAGGCTTCACAGAGAAATTAGAAGGCACTGAGAAGCTCAGAACTTGAAGTTCACCTCTTATGGAAACAAATCAAAATGATCAAGAGTATTTTGTTCCCATCTTCAGAAAAAGCAGGCATCGGAGAAGAAACAGGAAGTGCCTCACTATACAGAATTCAAAGCAGACGCAGTTGGGGAAGTTCAAGAGCTGCTAAATTGGCTGTGTTGCCAAGACAGAACACAGCAGGCACCAAAACATACTTCACCAGCTGGTGAAAACTTTCATTAAAGTGAAAGTGCAAGAGGAGGTAAGAGAAGTGCGGAAGAGAGGGGAAGCGACCTCTTGCTACCACTTGCCTGAGGGAGAGGAACAGAGTCTCTTCACTGCTACCTTCTAAATAAAATTTCTGCACATGTGTGAGAGAACAAATTTTTACAATGAGGCTTGTTTCTAGGTATACTGGGGAGATAACACACATAAGCATGTGTGCTATATATAACACATTATAACACAGTGGCCGGGTTTGCACAACACTTTCAGGCCACAGAGGCTCTGAAACCTCTGTGGGCTTAAAGTTGCCCCAGGTCCTGCTGTGCCCGACTAATGATCAGCACAGTGGGGGTCTGGAGGCACCGCCTCTTCCCCACTCGGTCCTCCCACCGGTACCCCAGGGACACTGCATGGGAGCACTGAGAGGAGTGGAGCGGGGATGACGGCTGCTGAAAAGTGCCCAGTCAGCACTTGTTGGCAGCTGTCATCGGCTCCCCTCACTGTTTGCAGCACTGCCAGGGAGAATTAAGTTCCTTCTCCCAACCTGGCTAACATATCCCGCTAGTCAGGTTGGGAGAGGGACCTGATTCTCCCTGGCAGTGCCGCGAACCATCCCCTCTGCTGGGCTTATGTAGGAGTAATCCCAGCAGAAGGGACTGTTTTAAATCCCTGCTGGAGAAACTTAAAATGCTCCCCTCTGCTAGGATTACTCCTACATAAGCCCAGCAGAGGGGATACTTCCCCATGCCCTCCTTTCCCCTTGTCCCCAGGCACCGCTTGACAGCGGCGCCTGGGAGGAAGAGGAACGAGGGCAGGGGGAATGCCACTTGTGGGGCGGGGGGGGACTTATTCTCTGCCGCCGGCACCCACACGCAGGCTGTTGACAGAAGGCCCCCTCCCACCCCCTTCTCTCGCTGGGTGTGGTGCCCACGGGTGCCACACCCAACGAGAGGAGGGGGCAAGCCAGGGTCTGGGAGGAGGAGCCACCGCTGCAGTGCTCCCTAGCAAGGGCAGGTTAAACTCGCCTTTGCTAGGAAGCGCCGCCGCGGCAGCAGGGTCTGCACCACACCCTCATTCCACTTCAGAAGGGGGCATGTGGCAGACCCTAGTGCCACTGCCGCAGGTCTCCTCTTCCCCAAGGCTCAAGTGGGGCTTGGGGAGGAGGAGGCACACAGTGGTGGGGAGGAGGAGGCACACAGTGGCGGGCGGGATCCAGGCACTCGGGCGGAAGCAAGGCCAAGTGGCTGGTTCCACCGCCATGCATTGCCCCCACCAGCCATGAACTAGGATTGAGGGGGCAGCACGCAGCAGACCCTGGCAGCTTCCCCACACAGTCCTGCTGATGCAGGACATCAGCAGATGCGCACAGGGAAGCCGATGACAGCTGCGCCAAGTGCCGCTTGGGCACTTGGCCAGCTGTCATCAGCAAGAGCCTCTTGGCCAGAGCAGCAGCCCTTTTTTGCTGCTCTGGCCAAGGGGCTCTCTATGCCTTTTTTGCTTGTAAGTGGGTTAACGTGTCATCCGGGTTTGGACACATGCTAAACCTACTAGGGTTATCTTAAACCTACAACAAGCCATGGCTTAGAGTGGTTTATAAGCCACACCAGGTTGGCTTATAAACAACCCTGCAGGGTTCAGATGACACGCTAAGCCTCAGTAGCAATTAACCTACTGAGGCTTAGTGCGTCGTGCGAACCCAGTCAATGGGTTAAGTCCAGATTTAGGTGCATGCAACTGGGCTGGTGGAAGTGGACTTCCTAACCCGCTCCTCCCCACAGCAGTCCCTCCAGTCCCCTGAAATTGCTATGCAGGAGGTCATGGGACCCTGCTGAATGGAGCTAGCTGTGGTGTAGGGGGATCCCCAAAAATCAGACAGAGGCACATTCTATGACAGGAGCCCTTCTGCCCACAGAAGGAAGATAAATCCCACCTTCTCCTCCAGCCTGAGACATTTAACCACAGCTAAAGCAGGGGTGGGCAGAAGGTAAATCAGGATCTACTGGTAAATCTCTAGATGATTTGCAGTAGATTAGCAAGTATTTCTGACACCCATTTTTTTAAAAAATAACAGCAACAAAATGACTCCATCCCTCCTCTCACTAAACTATACCACTGAAATGAAGAAAGCCTGGGGTGACCAGGAGTAGGCTGTGTGTAGGAAGGCTGTGAGCTCTTCTCAGTTTTTCTACTCAAAACAAAATCCTGGGCTCAGATTTCTTTAATTCAAAATGCCTTTTGTACCAAGCTCCAGTTGGTAGCTCTCACAGTTCTAATAGAAAAAGTAGATCCAACAATCCTAAAGTCCGCCCACCCCTGAACTAGAGCATCACTCCCAAATGCCTGCCTGTCCACCTTTTTCTTTAAAACCTCTGAGGAAGTTTCCTTAAATTCTAAATAGATTTTATTGCTCAACTGCTAAAACCAACCACCCTATAATTTAGCCTATTGTATCATTCACAATCAATTAGGTAAACAATCTTTCTTCCTCCTCTCTCTGAAATTCCTGAAATATTTTACAGTTGTCAGCACACACAAGCAGACATGCATACCTGTGTGTTGGAGCATTTATTTGTTTAAAGCATTTTTATCCCATTCTTCTGCCAAAATAAGCCCCCAGGGTGGCTTACAAAGGTCATCAGTAAGCACACAGGAGAGTAGGCAGATGTCTGTGTTAAGGTAGATTTCATAGAGTTGGAAGGAGCCTACAAGGCTATCGAGTCCAACCCCCTGCTCAATGCAGGAAGCTAGAGGAGGGGTCTCCCATCCAAGTAATAACCAGGCCTGACCCTGCTTAGCTTTCCACGCTCAGACAAGCTGAGCCAGCGTAAGACACAGGCCTATAAGAGCACACAAGATTTTTGCAATGATCTGCTGGCCATTTCAACTGCCAGGGCTGGCTGGCTGGAGAAAATGAGATCAGTGTAGTTCTCCCCAACTACCAGGAGCTTGAACAGCTGCTCTGATTCTGTCTACCCTACTCACCAATCCAGCGCCGTTCCATGTTAACCAGAAGGTGCCTTGTGGGTGGCTGCTTCCAGGCAATGGCTGAATTTGCACAGAATGGTAAGGCAGGATTTTGGTGAATCCTGGCTTATCATGAACAAGCTGCACACCAGTGATGTGGGGGGGGGGGGGATTTTTTCAAAATGGGTTTTCAGTACCTTTGTTCTTTTCTTAAATGTAAACAATGTAGGGGAAGTACATGTTATTGACTTTTTAAAAAATTATTATTCTAATAAAAAAATTGTTCATAACATTTAAATCATGTTAAGTGTGCTTTAGTTTTTTCTTCATATTTCAAGTCAAATACTTGTGGCATATTTTGACAAGTATTAACATGGGGTACTTTTTTTTTTGCTTTGTTGTTTACTAAATACAAGTAAAATAAACATGCTAAATTAGATAACTGTAGTGCAGCCTTCCCCAACCTGTTGTCCTCCAGATGTGTTGGACTGCAACTCCCATCAGCCCCAGCCAGCATGGCCAATAGTCAGGAATGCTGGGAGTTGTAGTCCAAAACATCTGGAGGGCACCAGGTTGGGGAAGGCTTCTCTAGGGTATTGGAAAGTTTTCTGATACACACTACCCTATGCACATTAGGGCAATTTGCATAGGATTTTTTCCTGGAAAACCCACATCACAAGCAGACGCAGCTTGTTCATTCCTGCCTGGTTCCTCCTACTACGACAAGCAGCTGAACAAGCCAGAAGTTGAAAACTTACATGATACCTGAACTTGGGACTCTGTGTTTTTCTGCCCTTTACAAGCCAGAATTGTAAACCAGGGTTTATTCTTGGCTTACAAATCCTGGCTTGTTTGGGAGGGACAAACTAGGAGCTCAGGCCTGGATATCAAGGTAACCTTTGATTTCTGGTTTGGTTAGCCATCTGCACTGACAGGAGGAACCAAGTCGGAGGGAACAGGCTACATACATCTTTTTCATGGTAAGTTAGGATTCCCCCAAATCCTGGATTATTGTGCAATGGAAACACAACCAACAGTTGTGAACACTAGTCATTTGGAAGACATTTGAGAAGAGATGTATTTCATTCATTTAGTAATGGTGATTCAGTTTCTAATGCATGTCTAACTCCCAACAAACCAGAAGATAGTCCTGCAAAACTGAAATGTCAGTCTCCAGCAGCCATCACACAGCAAACAAAGTTAGCAATAGGAGTAACTGAAAGCAGCATTACACCAAAATCTTTTGGTAACACTCCATGCTAATATGCAGAGTTTCAAAATACTCATTCATAGCAGAAATTCTTTATTTGCATTATGATGCATTATTTAGTGAATAAGCATCGTGCTAGCCTGAGAAAGTCAAGGTAACTTTTTCTAAATAAATTACTTTGTATTGTCTCAAGTCCCTACAGAGGCTGTCCCAGGATTAAATACAGCAATAAAACTTAAATTGAGAGACCTTATTAGACAAGGTTCATCTTTATATTCACAGAACTATTTTGATTTCAGGTGTTCACACTGGCAAGAGTGGCCTTATTTTCCCCCCTAACTGAAGTCTTAAAAATGTATACAGCTCTGAAAAAAAACAGTGCAAGCCCGATGGGTTTCCTGAAGATATAATACATTTACATATGATTGCCCAGACTTTCAAAATAAACCTCCCTTAAAAGAACAAAGTACAAGAAGGCATAAAAGCCAAGCAAATAAAGAACTCAAAAGTGGATGCTTAAAATGGTATAATTTTAATACAGTATCCAGGAATATTAGACTAAAAGAAGTTGAAAATGTCATATCAGATACAGTCATGCCTTGGATTGAGAGCATAATTCGTTCCGGAAACATGCTTGTAATCCAAAACACTCTTATATCAAAACAAAATCCCAAAAAAAATATTTGTACAGAGATTTTTAATTTAAGCCGTACTACAGTACTTGTCTTGCAAGACGTCGCTTGTATATCAAGTAAAAAAAAAATTAAATAAATATTTAAACATTTGCTTGTCTTGCAAAACGCTCTCAAACCAAGTTACTTGTAATCCAAGGTATTACTGTACACAACATGTAACAAATTATATGTAAAGACCCTAGTCCACAGACACATGCATGCGGCACTGCGGTGATGGATTGCTATACATGTGGTTCTACCAGGAATCTAACCTTGACTAGATGGGCCAATCAGATCACATCTGACAGCACCATTCACTTTTGGCCAGAGGTGTGCTGTGCTACTCCATCCTCCAAACAGATAAATTGGTACTGTCAAAGCTGATGATGCGGTGTACTAGATCAGGGATGCGGCTCATATAATTCCTAATCCAGCAAAAGAAACCAACAACAGAGAACTCAGCCCTGAGTTTTGAATGTGGCAGTCCAATGCTATGAACCACACGTACCCTGTTCCTGACCCAACAAAGGATGTGCATGAGCAGGCCTGCTGCCACATGAACATCACAGTTGCCAAAACAGGGCTAGAAGTATACAGCTTCTAGCACTAGATACGCAGCCTCTGCAGAACTGGAGAAAAGCTCAAAGAAACATTTCTTAAAACTGCATTTGTGCAAACGAAAATAAGCAAGTTTGAAATAAATTTGTTATGTCGCTATTTATTTATTATATTTATACCCCGCCTTTTTTCCTGAAAGGAACCCAAGGCGGCTTACATAATCCTCCTCCTCTCCATTTTATCCTCACAACAACCCTGTGAGGTAGGTTAGGTTGAGAGTCAGTGACTGGCCCAAAGTCACCCAGTGAGTTTCATGGCTGAGCGGGGACTAGAACCCGGATCTCCCGTGTCCCAGTCCAACACTCTCACCACTACGCCACACTGGCGTAGTTACAGAACTGAGTTACAGAACTGAGTTACAGAACTCCGGTTTCATCATGAGGCAATATTGTCTTCCCAAGTAAAATGTACATTTGAAGGACTTCATCATGCAAGAGCTCAATAGTGACACAGGAAATAAGCCTTCAGATCAACAGGAACAGTTAGCTGCCATATAATAGAGTGCACCATTGGGGACATTATGTTTTTGCCCTAAACAAGCAGTTTTGTGAACCTGAGTTCCCTGTTGCACTTCCCTGTGGGTTGACCATGTCTTTTCTGTAAGATTTGAAAGGGATCTGCATATTTAAGAACATGCTGGGCAGCTGCAGTGAACTTTTTATTTTGTATGGTGGATACAATTTTCTTTTCCCTGTAAATAATCATGAGAAAGAGCCCTGAACATCACTATTTCTGGTCTTTTTCTAGAAGCCTTCCACATTTTGGACCTTCTTAATCATTACTTCATCACTTTATTTTCAATCTTGCAAAACAAGAAAGCCAAAAGATGGCCCAAGTGGCATTTTGGAGTTAATCCAATGCACGAACTCTAAACACATACACAAGAATCTTTCAGAAAGCACTGAATGAAGCCTTGGGCAATGCCTCAGGAAGAACTACCGATTTCCAAGTGTGAAGATGAAGCAGCTGTGAACTTCAAATCCTGTACACCCTTTGATATTATATAAGATGAAGACAAATTCTACTGTTAACTATAGAGAGGACACTTTACCAGCTGAAGGAAGAATAATAGCCATGATGCAAAAGCGGATTTCTCTAATGGGATTTGGAGAACAGTCCACACAAGACACACTGCAACATTTAAGCTAGTGATCAGTGCCAGTTACAGTTGGTTAATGAATAAGAGAGCTGCACATCAATCACGGGCTGCTTCCACCAGTGCATTCCCTCAATCTCCATTCCTTATCACCATCACCACCCAATCTATATAATATATTCATGCTTGGCGGTGGGGGGACCAACCTCAGCAAATGGACAGGTTGCAATGGGCTACTAGGGATTTATCCCCTCCCACATTTTTAAAATCTATGTCACAGAACCACTACTGAGCCATTCCATTAGAATGTTTCATACAGTTTTAGTATGTGCTACCTCGATAACTCTGGATTTGCATTTGTACCTAGGTGAATCTGCTGACTTTAGTAACAACCGTTTACAAGTAATGTAAAGCACCATAAACACTCATTTAAGAAATGCACAGCAGAATAAGCATACATAGAAACAAAATATTTTTAAAATTTCTATCCTGGCTTTCCTGCAATTGAGGCAGCTTACAAGAATATTTAAATGCAGGGCATATACAATATGTTTAAATATTTATAATGAAAATTGGCAGCTGCCAATGTATTCAAAGTAGGGTTTGATGGCCTGCTTGTTCTAAAAGAAGAGACAAGATGAAAGGCTGGGTGATCAACATGCTACAATACCATGCAAGTATTCTTACAAATGTGGTACAGGGCAATAGGTTGATTTTCTATCAAATTCAAGTTCCACTTTTGTGCATGCATTATCCCAAACATTTTGTTTGCTGTGCTATTTCTTTCCAAACTCATTCAAGTAATGCACTAGCAATTTCCGATTTCAAATGCCAATCTAGCAATTTCATAAACACAATTTACAAAAAAATTAAAATGTAAGTGCAGCTCTACATTAAGAGGTAGCATTACTTAAGTCACAGCAAATGCAGCACCTTTCCTTCCAATTTTGAAAAGACTTATTTATAAAAGCAGGGCTGAAGCCTTCAAGTTCTATTTTGTTAATCAATAGCATTCTAAACTTAAATGGACATCTTCTCCAAGAAGGAAAAATAGCTCCCCACAGTACAAATGCCCAATTCCACTCTTATACCAAGCACTTTCTGCAAGGAAATATAACATTCATGAGCTATAAACACACACTAGCAGGAAGCATTTTGATAAAAAGCCTTATTCCTAGCCTCAGTCTTTCTCCTTTCCTGTTTTTCTTTTATTAAAAGCCAAGCCTGCACTGCCCCCAATAGCTTACCATTCCCACTGCAATGGACATTGAAAAACCCCTACCTTCCAACAAAATCCTTCTATTCAGAGATAGATACACAATCCTAAATAGGCCTTCAAACATATGTGCAAGTGTAATATCGCTATATACCAAGCACATTTGATGTATAACAGGTTTTCAAGGCATGTCTCAGAGGTGGGGGCGGGGTTTTAAAAAGTCAGCCCTAAGTGAGCAGTCAGATTCAGGTACAGAGCATTTAAAAAATAGTTATTAGGGTAGTTTGGTAACTACATGGGTCCCTCTTTTGCTTCCTTTCCAGTTATACAAAGCAAAGCACTAGTGCTCTGTCTGGGGCCCCTAAAGCTTCAACTATACAGTAATACCTTGGATTGCAAGCATAATTCGTTCTGGAACCGTGCTTGTAATCCAAAACACTCTTATATCAAAGCGAGTCTCTGGCAGGTGTGAGCGAGGCCAATTTCGGCCTGCTACGCCTGCTCGAGGCAAGTGGTTACATCCCTAGACTTTGAGGCTAATATACCACTCTTGGCTCCTGAGAGAAAGGATAGGATGATTATCATCTTGCTAATTCTGAAAGAGCAAAACATTTACTGATTATTAAATTAAAAACAAGAGTGCACTGACTAGCATCCAAACTAGTTGTATCAGGACTTTAGACGTGACCTACGCAATGCCACGTGGCAAACTGTTTTTGAAATGGAAGTGTATTTCAAAAGGAGTTTGTGATGTGACATAGAAGTCAGCTATAAATAAAATGTAAAAATCTACTGGGCTAGCACAAGCCCCTTGTATGAGACTAAGCAGCTCTTTGGATCTTAGCCATAGTTAACATTAACAGGATAACTAGCCAGTTTTCCATTCTAAAGTCAGTGGCATCAAGGTTGCTTTGAAGCTTCATTTTCTCTCTAATTTCTCAAAGAAAGCCACCCAACTATCTAGAAAAAAACACGCATTTCAGTGAACCTCTCGAGATTTTGGCTTCTTGAGATCTGACTCTAATTAAATGATGGGGGAGATTCCACCAAGATGCCTCCTCCTGGATGGTTGCCTTAGGGCAACCCATACCCCATGTAGCCTGCACCCACAGAAATAAGTCACACTGAATTCCATGGAACTTACTACCAGAAAAACACCCATAGGATTATAGTCTTAATCCTGAAATCCTCTGTTAGCATTCCAACATGCCACAGTCCCAGGAGGGCTGTTTGCCACATTTTTCTAGATGGGCAGATATGCCCATCCAGGAGTCAGTTAGTGATACTCACAGGGCATCTTTCTTTAATGATGAGATACTTCTTGAAAAAATTGAAAGTTTCCTGTAAGGTGCAATCACTCCTGTTTTACAGGATAAGGAAAAGAAATTAAGACTGGACTATCAGAACAAATCTTAACATTAGTGAGTTGCTGAACGTATGCACCACTTAATGCAAAATAAAAGCTAAATAAGGCGTACATGAATAAAAGCAAAACATACCAACTAGTGAATTGTCTTGGTGCAAAGCCATTTTGTGTTTTGTTTTACTAAAATAGGAATTTTTTAAAAATGTAAGCCATGCAGCAAAGATCCAGTTGAATCTACTGATACATTCCTACTTACTTTGATCAGCATAGTTTTTGGCTTTCAGTTCAAGCTGCCGGGTTTGTGATTCTAAAGCTTCCACTCTTATCTGCAGATCTTTTTTTTCTTGTTCTTGAGAATCTTCAAATTCAATAAATTTCTGAGGAGTCAAAAAAGAAAAATATTCATAATTTAAATATATCTTTTATTATAATAAAGACTTCCAGAAGTCACTCAACATATTTTCTGAGCCCATTTAGCTCCACAATAAAAAACCATGTTACATTCTCTCTGTGCACACTCTAATTCCTCCAGCAAGTTTCTACCCTTAAAGGCAGCCTAAAAATGATTGTAAATAAATAATGTTTATTATGCTTACCCTGGGCACACACAGGGATGGCCACATGAATTAAGCTATACAGAATTCCACTTTGGTCACTTTGGTTTAAAAGACTGCTCTATGTTTAATATTGTGTTTCAGCCTGTTTATCAGGAGCTACCCTAACAGTACCATTGGGACCATAAGACTAGATATAAATGATAGTCTGATATTCAGCCTTCCCATCTTCTTTCACATAGCTTTTCACATGTTACCCTATATAATAGGAGTGGAAAACGTATAGGCCAAAATATCTGAAGGACCACAAGTTGCCCACCAATGCTATATAAGACAGCAATTCAGACCAATTAATTCAATTATTTTAGAAGTCTCCAAAGTATTTTCCATCTATGTGTACTACCCTAGCTCTAGTTCTACATATAATCTTGCAAATGCAAATATAGCATTACATATTCTGCCTGACAGTTAGCATATCTCAACTATTTTGAAAGTAATGTTCTCTCTCTCTCTCATTCATGGAAGGGTCATGCAACTTGATTTTTAGTCACAGGATTATTCCTAGAATGCTTCCCCTGACTAGAATACAGGCAAGTCTCAGAAAGTGCTCATACATATACAGTAATACCTTGGATTGCAAGTAGTCATGCCTTGGATTGAGAGCATAATTCGTTCCGGAAACGTGCTTGTAATCCAAAACACTCACTGGGTGACTTTGGGCCAGTCACTGACTCTCAGCCTAACCTACCTCACAGGGTTGTTGTGAGGGGTAAAATGGAGAGGAGGAGGATTATGTAAGCCGCCTTGGGTTCCTTTCAGGAAAAAAGGCGGGGTATAAATATAATAAATAAAAATAAAAAATAAATAAAATCCCCCCAAAAAAATTTGTACAGAGATTTTTAATTTAAGCCGTACTACAGTACTTGATATACAAGCAACGTCTTGCAATACAAGTACTGTAGTACGGCTTAAATTAAAAATCTCTGTACAAATTTTTTGGGGGGATTTCGTTTTGATATAAGAGTGTTTTGGATTACAAGCACGCTTCCGGAACGAATTATGCTCTCAATCCAAGGCATGACTGTAATCTGAATTCTGTATTCATGGATCACCAAAGATTCACGCAACATAGCTGCACGCATATGCAGTCACTTAAATTACTCTCAGGAGTGATTACATGCCTGTACATTATACACTGGCTGTTACCCAGTTAGTGAATGAAGAATTAAAGCTTTAAAGTTATGAGGAACTAGTTGCGAGGCAAGTCAAGATGGCAGTTCTGCACCACTTGAAAGTCTCCATTCTATTTCATCAAAAGAATATAGGTAATCTAATAAAAGTTACCACTTAACCTACTTCCCTCTGACCCTCTCACTTGAATGCTCTATGACAATACAAATAGTACTGTACACATACCTGAAGTTATAAAACATTAACATTAAGCCACCATGAAAGGTGGTGTTTGCAAACCTTAAGTCCTTACTTGGGAGCCCCATTGGTGTCACTGGAACGTATTTCCAAGTAAACATGCATAGGATTTATCTGTCAATGTTTTAAATCCATGTGGGCAACCCACTTACCACGTAGCCTGCACCTACGTAAGTTAGTTGAATTTAAGTTATGTCTAACTTGCCCCACTGATTTCAATGGGAACTACATTCAACTAGTCTGGATCCAGCAGTGGTGCTGGTTCTAAAGATTTGGTAGACCTATGGTGATTAAAGGTACCATGACTGAAGGCACTTAATTCCAATGGGAGCATCCTTCCTGTGCCAAATAGCAGCTTGGGGGTGGAGGTGTTGCCACAATTGCAGCATGGAAAGAAAGGGTTAAAGGAACTCTGGTGCACTACAGTCCTGATCTACACATGGTAAAAAAGATACATGCAATGTTAAACTGCATGTTTCATGTCAGATGTAGTTTGGCACTTCAAGAGTCGGTAGCATCTCTTCCCTCACAAAGCCTATTTTCTTCTTCCTCCACGGTCCCTTGTTCATTTTCCGTTGCATCTTTTTACACGGTTTGCACTGAGTGACATGGAGCACTCTATTTCAATCCTTCATACATTAGTAGTACAGAAAGATGTCATTAAAGCATGCTTACTTTTCTAAAAGTACTTTATTTAACTTATTGCAGAGCAACTCTCAATTGAAATGTTCTATTGGGATTATGTTTAACTCCAGAACAGAATAGATTTATTTATTTATTTATTTATTATATTTATACCCCACCTTTTTTCCTGCAAGGAACCCCAGGCTGCTTACATAATCCTCCTCTCCATTTTATCCTCCTCCTCCCATTTTATAGATGAGCTCTTACTTCTACCAATTGCTTTTAATTGCTATTTCTATTAACGAGATTTAAATCCGTTTACTGTCAAGCTGGTAGCCATCCAATTATTTCCTTCTCCTATAAAACAGCAAGCTTGTTAAGAAAGTTGTCAAATTTTAGGGATCAGTGCACAGGCCAATGAAGCCCAATCCACAAAAAACTGTTATTCCTTAACTTTGCTGCTATGTGAGGCCTTGTAAAATATATACCCAATGGTAGCCATTCAAGCAACCAGCTGACAAAGTCATCAGAAACTTACTCTGCCAGGTGACACTTTACAAAAGGAGATATGTGGATATTTCCCAATGAACCAAACACACACAAGCAGAACTTTTTTTCAATAGTTGTTCAACGGAGACCCATGTCACTTTGAGTCATCTAGAAGATGTTTCTGACCTACATTTTCCTGAACTGATAACATCTAAGAGTCTGTGCAAGCATAATGTTATGAGGGCTGAATCTTGAACTTGTTGAATATGGGAGGCAAATTTCCTGGGTTTTGGTTACTAATCCTTGAGCATAAATGTTGAGAAATACCCAGACATTGACACTGTCACCAGTGGTAGGAACATGCCATGTCCTTGTTACCTGCCTAGAGATGTGCAAGCCCAAGGGAAAAAATGGAAAAATTCAGAAAAAAATGTTTTTTTTCCCATTCTTTTTCAGGAAAAAAATGTTTTTTCAGAATAAAACAGGGGGGAGTCCCCCCCCCCAAATTTTCCAGTTTTTTCCCAGGCCTTCAAGTGAAGCTATTTTTCAGAACGCTGATTTTGGAAAAACAAGTTGTTACTTAATAATCACATGTAAACCACTGGCTGATCATCAAATTCTTCCATTTTCTGAAAGTTTGTGGTACACTAGAGTAGATCTGTCTGAAAAGATTCAAGGTAACACAACATATCCGTTATGAAAAATCACATGCATTAAAGGAATACTGAACAAAAACAATCATGACTGATACTTAGATATCATTATAAAAAGAGAAGCTGCACCAGCTCTTTTACATCACACATCACCATAAAGAGACCATGGGCTGGTTCACACGATCGCCGTGGGTTCAACAAGCCAGGGTGACTTGTTTAAGTCATGGCGCACGCCGGGCACCATTTGCCTAGTCACCCACCCAGGCACAGCTTGTCGTGTCATCCGAACCTGGGCAGCAAGGCTTGTTGGAGGGGAAAACAACCTTCTAATAACCCAACAGCAGCCCAGAGTTGCCAACAAGAACGTATATGAGCATAAGAGCTACCTTATACCAAGTCTGACCATTGGTCTATTTAGCCTGGTACTATGGTAGTATTCTAAGTGACAATAATGCCAAGGTCTCAAGCAGTGTTTTTTCCCAGCCTGCTACTCAACATCAATTTTAACTAGAGATGCCAGAAACTGAATCTAGGGCCCTCCACATGTAAAACATGTACTTCAGTGGCCCCCAAGAGTAAGCAACAAAGGACAAATCTTTTCCTATAATCTGTAACTATAATCCATTAGGTCCCACAAGCTGCACAATTCTACTCAGTTAAGGAAAGCCAACATGGGGTTTTTGACATTTACAAATATATTAATATTCCACATTATGACCACATTTTCAAAGTTTGGCTTGATACAGATGGAAAGCGCACATTCCTCTTTCACCTATAGTACTTTCAGTTATTCACATGCAAGCCAAGTACAAACAGATTTTGCTGCTTTCAAGGCCACATGAAATGAGCAAAAATGTGTGCATGCATTATATTTACCAATTCCCTTTATGGAAAGCAATATATTATAGCTTAGCAACTACTATTGTGGAATGTATTTGCTAAATGGCAAATACATAACACAATTGTAAAATAGGGAAACAACACTACCTCTTCATAGACCTTGTTGCTATTTTGCCTTCTCACATACAGTATATCATGATTCTTGATAAACTGGCAGTAATAAGCAAAACTTAAGTGGAGGTGTCCCTTACCAAGGAAATACCTATTTTTGACCACAATTACTGCTTCACACAGCATTCTTCTTTTGTTTTAAAGCTTATGAATCTGATTTGTCAAACATGTTTCAAGCCAAGCCAGGAATTTTACACCCCTCTCCTAATCCTAAAGGGTTTAGCAAAGAAGTTATTCACAAATGAACAGGTAGAACTTGAAAAGATATACCACATGGGTGTTACTGAATGCAGCAACAAAGTACCGGTACTAAGAAATATGTTTAACCTACTTACCTTAATCCATTTACATGCTGGCACATACTTGCCTCCCATTGCAATCTGCACCCCAATTTATTTTTCATTCTGAATACCTACCATATACAGGATGAAAAAAATATTTCCTATTCCAAAGCATCTATATCAAACATTTCAGCAACTGAACCACCAAGTGCTTGGGATATCTGAGCCCTGACCACACATAAAACATTTATTATTTTTCTAAGGTGAGAACAAAACCAATGAGACCACAAGAAATAAATATTACTTCTGTTATCAGTACTATAAACTGTGTTACTCAAAGTAAACAGAGCACACATGAACACAGTAAGAGGAAAGCAGCTATGCCTAGCCCTAGCAACCATCAGAGATATTTCAACTGGATGGAGCAGGGATAGGACTCCATGAGTTCAAAGCATGTGCTCTATCAAAGGACCAAACTGTACATGATGCTCAGTTGTGTGTGATTGTTTTCCCTGGTTGTTGCTGTTGTTAATAAAAAGCAGTCATGATGACTGCAATCAGAAGAGCTGTGTAAGAGAGGGACTGCTGATTCTTTCTCTTCCTGCCATTTTTCCATTCAAAATCCCCTGCCCTTCCAAGCTGCTTTCGCACCTGTGGAGGAAAAGATACTAAGCCTAAATTATAGTGTAATCTCTTCAAAATTAGCTATGAATGATGGTATCTAGAAAGGCTGAGACCCAGCATGATGGAACAAGTGGCACATTAACAAAAAATCTATTTTTACACAAGGTATGTACATCTCACCAGTCTCAAATGTGAAATAAAGAACTGAATTAATCATGTGGCACTCACCACTCATGTTTAATACTTTGGGTCTTCGCTGAAGGACTATTTTCATACACGACCTGTTGCTTTAATTGAGGTTTTCCTCCACCATTCCGGTGAGAGTGTTGGACTGGGACTCGGGAGATCCGGGTTCTAGTCCCCGCTCAGCCATGAAACTCACTGGGTGACTTTGGGCCAGTCACTGACTCTCAGCCTAACCTACCTCACAGGGTTGTTGTGAGGATAAAATGGAGAGGAGGATGAGGATTATATAAGCCGCCTTGGGTTCCTTGCAGGAAAAAAGGCGGGGTATAAATATAATAAAATAAAATAAATAAATAAAGACCACTGCCCAATTCCAGACAATACAAACCATTATCTTAGGCACGTATGTACGTACTTGGGCCTAACATTGCATGGCTAACATGTGACAATTACCCACTAGAGATGATATCAGCCCCAGGGAAAAAAGAGCTGAAACAAGACCTTTTAACAGTTCAGCCTAGCCCAGGCCCTACATCATAAGATACATTTTGGCCAGAATTCCGAGTCTAACAGCAGCTAACCAGATCCCTCAGGGAAGCTCACAGGCAATACACAAAAGCACAGACACGTCTCTCTCTACTCAACAGCACCGTCATAGTTCTGGGACACCAAGCTCTGCTGCAGGGCTTTCTCTGGCAGAAGTTTCATAGATTTCATAACAGAGTTGGAAGGAGCCTACAAGGCCATCGAGTCCAACCCCCTGCTCAATGCAGGGAACTAGAGGAGGGGTCTCCCATCCAAGTAATAACCAGGCCTGACCCTGCTTAGCTTTCCACACTCAAGACAAGCTGAGCCAGCGTGAGCCACAGTTACCAGCAATTGTCCACTCCAGTCACGGTCTCAACCGGTTCTCTCAACGTTTTTACTTCATTTACATCAACTTCATTTCAGCATTCTTCCCTTGGCACAAACCACTTCTAGCTTGGGGGGTTGTGGGTACCCACTATTGCTGCTGCTCTTCTGACCCCCAACCACCGCACCCAGATCAGCATCAGTGAAGTTCCCTCAGCTCCCTCCCCCCAACTTTCACCCACCTCATCAGTAGCCCTTGTTGCCACTCCAAAATACCTCTTCAACCAATCCCGCCCTCCCTCCCTTTCTCACTCACATAAGCACGAACCGCAGACAGATCCCTGGGGATGCTCCGGGGGGGGCGCAAGACCCCTCGCCCCACTTCCCCGCACTCACCTCCTCGGCCTGCTTGCGCAGCGCCTTCTCCCGCTCGTACTGAGTGAGGAGCTGCTCGTTGTCGTCCCTCAGCAGTTCCAGCTCCACGCTGGTTTCCTGGCTGTGCGCGCAGACCGAGTCCAAGTTCTCTAGCACGGCCACCACCAGCGGCATCAGCTCGGCCACCACCTCCTCGTCGTAGCGCCCGATGAGCCGCTCGAACTCGCGGTAGATGGAGCCCGCCAGACCCGACACCCGCTCCGACATCATCGCCGGGCCGGGGCCGCCCGGGTCCTCTTGGTACACCACGCCGTCCGCCAGCTCCATGGCCTCGGAGCGTAGGGCAGCAAGGGCCGACGGACCGGCCGAGCAGGCAGACGGAGGGGCGGGCGACAAACGCTCCTTTCCGGAGAAGGAAGAGCAGCGCCTCCTTCTGCAGCGGGGCCTTGATTACAGCTCAGCGCGAATGGGAAGGAAGCCTGGGTGACAGGCGCGCGGCACTGACCTCACCCACGGCGCCGGAGTGGTAGGAGGGGACGCGGGGCAGTGACGTATATAGTGGGCGGGACCACGCCCGGGCCGCGGCGGCCGAAGAATGGGCCCGGTGGAGGCGGAGCTAAGGCTGGCTGACGTAACACGGGAAAGAAAATAGGACGGGGCGGGGCACCCGGTGGAGGCGGTGGGTGGGATTGCGGTTCTAGGGGTGATTCAGGGAGAAAATAGGACAACGTGGGAGGCGGCGATTCCAACAACCTCATTATATGCATTTTTTGATTAACTCATGAGTAAGCTTTATAGGATCCAGTGTGGTTTGCAATCCTAAACATGTTTACAGAGAAGGTGTTTCCACTGAGTTCAGTGAGGCTGCCCACCAGTGCAGTCCACTGCACGTCTACTTGGGAGTAAGCCTCATTCGCTACGAACTGACTTCCAACCAAGTAAACGTGCATACAATCGGGCTGCAAGTCTCGTCGCAGAACTCACTAGGGCTCCCGAGTCAACGTGCATAGGATGCGGCTGCAAGGGGATCGCGGGGCTGATAGTCTTGGAGCGATAGTATTGTAAGACGTGGGTGTGGCGTGGCTGGTAGGAATATGTATTTTGTAGGAAGACAGGCACGTCATAGGAACAAATGGTAAGGTGGGGCGGGGGCTGATGGCTCCAGGTGTGTGTGTGTGTGTGGTTAGTAATATTAAGAGCCTCGAATAAGCTGAAGCCTACCAAGGTGTGAGTGAGAAAGCTGATGCTAACCCTGCATCATAAGTGTCACAGTGGTCGGGGAACCCTGCAGACCTAAAATTGAACATGATTTTAAATCGCAGCTTTAAATCTGAGTACTGTATTATAAATCTCAATTTCCTTGTCCCTCGCCCCAAGGTATGTGTTTGGTCACTAAACAGATATCCAGATATTGTTGGACTGCAACTCCTATCATCTCTCACCACTGGCTATGCTGGCCAGGGCTGATGGGAGTTGCAGTCCAACAACATCAGGAAAGCCACACTCTCATCACCCTGCCCTAAGGACATTTTCCAAAGGCCAGAGTAGATGCAAGAAAACATTAAGTTCACGCAGCCATTGGAGTGGACAATGCATTGCTAAAATATTTGGAAAGAATATTGTGAAGGAAGGGGGGCTGGCTGACCTGCCACAACCCACCCTTTCCTACCCAAAGGCCCAAGACCCCCAGAGATCTCAAGGTGCCAGACTGCCAGCCTCAGCTCTTTGCAATCCTACTTGAATCTCTGTTCAGGAACTTGCCCTTGACTGTAACCTGGATTTAGCTGAACCAAGCAGAGCAACCACAAACGCCATGTGGGGTAAAAACCAAGAAGGTTTATTCAGGTAGCATTTTACAACAAAAGGTGGGCAATGAGGTAAGGACACAAAAATAGAGAGACGCTTTGGTACACAGACAGTAGAGCTGCAAAATAACAAAACAACTGATTCCTTCTATCTCCCAGGCACACACTAGTTACCTGGGGGCCGGTTCCCTTCAGGGTTGGTTTCAGCACAGCCCTGCCACCTGAGGAGACTACCACACCTACCCTAAGGTCCGAGATGAGTAGCCCTCCTTCGGGCTTGCTTTGCCAAAGCCCTCATTCAGCTAATTTCACCAGGAGCTACCTGGGGCCGGATCCTGAGGTCAGCCCGAAGGCTTGGACCTCGCGTAGCTTGCTGCCATGACCCACAGCAATGACGTGACGACCCAAGACAAAAGCCACACCTTGGCAATATATCTTTTCCCCCCTCCCCTCCTCCTTTCTGTAGCTCTGCTGCTTCTAGCCAATCAGGATGAACTTCACCTGGCCAGGCAGGGAGGAGGGGTGATTCATGACTCATGACATTTGCATTTTGCATCTCAAAAGCCTGGTAGACCTTGGGACGCCAGGCAGGGGAACTATGTACACCCCGCCCCCCCAGCCTCTAGCCCTCCCGGTTAACACATGAGGAGGTGTGCGGGTGTGTGTGTGTGTAGGAACCCCCAGAGGCTCTTTTCTCCACAAATATAAAGCTGCAGATTCTGAATTAGTAGTGGGTCACTTTCAAAGTATGTGTAGTGATCGTTTATAAGGCTTTCAAACACTACTAGTCATGATGGCTATCATTACCTCCAGTATCAGAGGCAGTTGGCCTCTGAATACCAGTTGTTGGGGAACACGAGTAAGAACCTACTATTGTACTTATGTCCTGCTTGTGGACTTCACAGACAGCTGGTTGGCTACTGTGGGAGCAGAATGCTGGGCCAAATAAGCCTTCCATCTGAACCAGCATGGCTCTTATTTTCTTAATGTAGTCCTTTATTTGGGACGCTACTCAACGCTTCCTTAAACATTGGTGATTTGTGAATATGCTCTTAAGTACTACTAATTCAGAATCTGCAGCTTTATATTCTTTCCAAATATTTTAGCAATGCATTGTCCACTCCAAGTGGCTGCATGAACTTAATGTTTTCTTGCATCTACTCTGGCCTTTGGAAAATGTCCTTAGGGCAGGGTGATGAGAGTGTGGCTTTCCTGATGTTGTTGGACTGCAACTCCCATCAGCCCTGGCCAGCATAGCCAGT
Source organism: Shinisaurus crocodilurus (assembly GCA_021292165.1). Lineage (NCBI taxonomy): Eukaryota > Metazoa > Chordata > Lepidosauria > Squamata > Shinisauridae > Shinisaurus > Shinisaurus crocodilurus. The sequence goes on along the minus strand of CM037881.1, from coordinate 61,815,413 downwards.
GGTGAGAGATGATAGGAGTTGCAGTCCAACAATATCTGGAGGGCCACACGTTCCCCATCCTTGTTCTAGGGTCACAACTGTATGCATGCTCACTAGGGATTTCCATTTAAGTCCCTGGATCTATGAGCAAGCATGTATAGGATCAGATTGTAAATGGTCCACTCCTGCCCTGCCCTATGACATGGTTATATAACTGGCTTGTCCTGAATAGTCATAGAAATACATTTATTTCTTTGTTATTTATATCCAGACTTCCTTTGAAGGAGCTCAAGGTACATGCCCCCCCCCCCTTATTATCAGAACCCTGTGAAGTAGGTTAGGCTGATATAGTGAATAGCTCAAGGTCACCCAGGGAGCTTCATGGCTATGTGGGGACTTGAACCCAGATCTTCCCCCGTCCCTTCCCAGCACAATCCTAACTGCTACACCACAAGGGCTATCAACGTGGGTAGATGGGTGTTCCAAAATTGCTTTAGAGAATTGAGGAAAGTAGGCACTCAGCTTTTCATAATATCATGGGCGTGTCTATTTACTACATGTATTATTTATTTAACTTATTTATTATATTTATACCCCACCTTTTTTCCTGCAAGGAACCCAAGGAGGCTTACATAATCCTCATCTTCCTCTCCATTTAATCCTCACAACAACCCTGTGAGGTAGGTTAGGCTGAGAGTCAGTGACTGGTCCAAAGTCACTCAGTGAGCTTCATGGCTGAGTGGGGATTAGAACCTGGATCTCCCGAGTCCCAGTCCAACACTCAAACCACTAATCCACACTGGCTCTCACCTTTCTCTAAGGAGCATGGCAGTATACATTATTCCTCCCCCTTTCATTTTGTCTTCCCAATAAGCCTGTGAGGCAGGTTGGGCTGAGAAGAAGTGACTGGCCCAAGGTCATCTAGCGAGCTTTGTGGCTGAGTAGGGATTAGAACCCAGATCTACCCAGGTCATAGTCTGAGAATATGTTGCAATCTTTATCCGATTCAATCTTCCCAAAATCTTATCTCAAATTAACATGTGCTTCAGTTTCCTCAAAATGGGCACCTGGTTTTGGCAGTATGCAATTTTAGAGTAATTATTCAATTAATCATCCAACTTGTAATCAGCTAAACTCTTTTAATGTGTTGACAGCCTTGCTGTAGATACTAGAGTAAGACTGCCAACCAAGTGAAGTATATGCTATAATAGTTTATAGTGCTGAATTCTAAACATTCTCAGCTCAGAACTAAATAGCACAATTCCAGTCTTGCTTCCCATGTGAATGAGTCAGTGGCCCAATCCCATCCCAAACTACACATTACTGCATGATAGATTCTCCTGACATTTTCCCAGTACTTAAAAGAAGCCACATGTCCCATACCACACCACTGGTGGATCAAAAATTGGGGCAGCTGGTTAATCTTTCCCCCTGTGACTTTTCCCTGCTCAAAATCCACTGCCCCCTCCAAAGATGCGATTATAACTGAGGGGTTGGGACAGGCATAACACAGGTTCCCACCCCACCCCATGGGTAATAGGAGCTTCAAGGGGGCAATTTCTAGTAGGGAAACTGTGCAGTGGAAAATGTTAACTCCTCCTGCCCCAGTGCCGCAGCCTGGACATGCATCTGCTTTTAAGACCGAGGTGAAGGGTGGGGGAATCAAGAGATTCAATCATAACATGTAGTTTGGTCCTTAAACATCATGCTAAACCATGGCTTGCAGTAGGGGAGGGAACATAGTTCAGGGGAAGACTAGAGTACATGCTTTGTGTGCAGAAGATCCCAGGATCAATCTCTGCATCTCCAGTTAAAAGGATCAGATAGCAGGTGATAGGAAAGACCTCTGCAGAGACCTTGAAGAACCGCTTTCACTGGCCTGGCCTGGTATAAAACAGTTCATAGTTGAGAATGCTCCCAAATGTACAGACGAATCATGGTTTAGAGCAGCATGTCTGTTTTCATTTTCTATCAGTATAGCACTGCAGAGGCACTGTCCTCTGGAGGCAAAGCAATAGCTCAGGTTTGTTAATTCAGACATCTATTACCCTATTTACAGCAAACCATGAAGTTGGAGCAAGACAAGTTGGTGTGCAATCCTATACATGAAAAACAGAAGGACTTTTTGTAGGACTTTTTAGACAGAAAAAAGTCCTACAAAAAGTCCATGACTGGCTGGGGAATGCTGGGAGTTGTAGGACTTTTTTCTGTCTAAACGTGCACAGGATTACACCCTAAGGCCTTAGTTGAACTTAGTTCCCACTGAAATAAATGGGACTTAATTTGTGACTAGTTTGTCCCATTGATTTAAATGGGAACTAACTTAGTCCGGATCTAACCCATGATTTGCAAACCCTCATTTCTGATTTTATTTTGCTGGTACATCGCAAACCAGTGATGTACCAGCCAACTGGTTTGTCAGCTCAGACCTCACACCAAACCATAGTTCAGCTTGTTTAACTATGGTGTGGCATGATGTCTAAATAGAGCCTGCCTCTGTGTGTTTTGTTTTATATTTCAGGTAATCAAGAGAAGAAAACATGCATGTAGATGTAGTAAAGAAAATGGATAACTCAACTGAATGAGGAAGTAATTCTATAACGCCCTCATTTCCAACATCAAACAGAATAATAGAAATGGTAACAGGAGGCAGAGCTTAATGAATAGCCCTCACATTAAGCTTCTTTTCTCATAAAAGTACATTTCATAAGCAGCTATACTAATCTAGCCTAAAAATGAAACAAGTGAGCAGTGCTAGGGTGAGGGAGGGCAGAATAAAAGAGTTTAACAACCATCTGTACAAAGCTTTATTTTCGAAGTGATACTGTAACCCATGCATATCCATCTGAAGTAAAAGCAAAGTTGAACTTTGTCAACATTTGTTACAGTTCAATCTTAAATCATTTTTCAATATGCAGTGATGTACTCTGCATTTAAATTACTTTGTAGTGCAGTGGTTTACGTTGCAGCACCTGTGACTTGGCATTTTTAAGGTGAAATAGGATAACCACTCTACTGATCCTTTTTAGGCGGTATATTCTTTATGCCAGATCACTTGTATAACACATCCTGTAGCCAAGAGAACAGTTTGTATACAGTAATAGCTTCTCATCTTTCAAACACATAGGCACAAGCTTAACCTAAAATACTGGGTTGACTCCACTGAGTACAATCATTTTAGGATAATAAATCTAAGCGTGTGCACTTGCCAACTGCTGAAGGGGAGCAAAAAAAAAAGGGGCTCTTTCACATCCTGCACCCCATGACCTTTTCTAATTGGAATGACAAATACTCCGATTTAATAAATAATACCTTTTCTTCAAACAGCAAATATGATTACATCTATATTTTAACACACACACACACACACATATATATATATATATATATATGAAAGTGCATTATGGGGTTGGGAAAATAACCCTAGAGGATAATGGAGGTAGGGACTGTTTCAAGGTCAGCCGTAGAACAAAGGGATAATAAACAAGGAACACATTGGCTGGGATCAGATAACCCACACTCAAGGGTTGAGTATGGGTTGAGTGTGGGCTGTCGTTGAACCATGGGTTGTTGTTGAAACGTGGGTTATCGTGTGGTCTGAACCCAGCAGCACTACGAAACCATGGTTTGTTAATCACGAACAACCCCTGAAGAGAACCCATGGTTTGTTGTTGGGTTGTGAACTGTGGGTTGTTCGTGATTAACAAACCATGATTTGTTCAGACATGGTTTGGGTTCAGACAACACAATTACCTACATTTCAACAACAACCCATGATTCAATGACAGCCCATACTCAACCCTTGAGTGTGGGTTATCGTGCTGTCTGAACCCAACCATTCAAATTTTTTTAGTCATAGATCCATGAGTGGTCACACTTTGTGTAGTCAACCAGTTCTTCAGGGGTGAACCATAGGTTAATTTCAGTCTCGGCACTTTCTACAGAGTCACTTCCATGAATTATATTTCTAAAGGGAGGAAAAAATTAAAGAATTAGTTCTACTGTGATCAGTGACACATTTGCACAAAACGATAAGCCCAACATTTGTAGAATCCTGGCTAATCGTTCACAAACAAACATGCTAGTGCATGCTGCACTGCCTGATAGCTCCTGCTAGGCTCCTGCCAACCAGAGTGGCTTTTGTAACCAGGAACTCACCAGGAGGGGAAAGTTTAGGCTTAAATCCAACAACACAGAAGTGTACTTATATTCGCATGATGAGACTTTCCTTTGCTGTCCTCCCCTGCAGCCTCGTGTACCTTCCAAATCTTCACCAGAGGGTCCCCCAACCCTCTGGAGCAGATTTGGGGGCAGAGAAGTTTGCAGGGGGAGGGGAAAACCAGTCTGCCAGTGGTTTCCATTCTACTGGTGGATGATAAGGGTTGGATGCAACCCACTGTGTTACCTATGAACTGGGACTTCTGGTCTGTTGCTCCTCTAATAAGCTAGGGTTTGAATTTGGCTTACAATTCCTGGCTTGTTCGGGAGCAACAAACCAGGAGATGGGTTCGCGTGTAACACTAAGCTTTTTCTAGCTGGTGAGTTCATGGTTACTGAAGCTGCTCCCACTGCAGGCAAGGGCCAAGCAGGAGTGATCAGGCAGCATCAAGAATGCTACGCCAGGATTCTGCAGAATTCTGCTGTATCATTTTGTGTGAATGTAGTTACACAAGCAGAAATGAAGAAATGTGCAAATAAAACAATAGGTTTTTTTGCTCTTCTGATTTGTCAAAAGGACAAGGAAAAAACATCTTTTCCCATTTTCATCTTGTATATAGTCTTGCAAGGATGAATATGTACATGGAGTCATACTTTAAATATTTTTGGGTGGATTTATCTTTACAACCATATGAGTTTCGATAACTGCTCACTAGTACCAAGAATCTAATTCTTTTTATCTACACCTATCTAGGATAAGGAGTTGGATCCAGATCTTTGGTTCCCCCAGTGGAAGGACACCACTTGCAGAATGGGACTTCCATGTCTTCTCTCTCCCACTGCACCCCCACCCACGTGCCCTCCAAATCTGTTCTGGAGGGTTGAGGGACCTGCAGGGGACAGAAGAGGATGTGGAATTCCCATTCTGTGAGTGGGTGACCTTCCACTGGTGGAATGAAGGATCTGGATCCAACAAAAAATGTTTCTTTTCCAAAGGGCCACATTCAACTGCATTCAAAGTTCCCAAATCCAAATGTCAATCACATTCCACAAGTTTACAATAGCACTTGTTAGACAAGGCTATCATAATGTTAAGGACAGCCTCAACCATAGGAATGTCATTTAATGTATTCCTTTTAAAGTGAACACTAAAGTGCTATGAGAGTATTTATGTTGCTAGCAGGCTAGCCTTGACTAAAATCTGCTATCCAAAGGCCATCACATGTAGCATCATAAGGAAATGCAGCAGTTGGGATTGAGGCACCAGCAGCCACCAGGAGCAGTAACTGAAACTTGCTAAGACAGCATGAAAAGGCAGAGGCTTGTAGGCCTGTTGTGATTTGCAAGTCAGGTACTAAAAGTCAGCAGATCAGATATTTCATAATTATTCCTTTACACTGCAAATATCTGCATTTTAATTTAAAATATTCACATAGATATATTTTTATTCTGAATCATATATGCAGACTAGAACTAGTCTCAATTTAATGTTATAAGAGGACAATTCAGAATTTACCTGCCAACTTGCACACAGAAGTCTCCACGAATTGTGCCAGGCTTGGAATCGGCAGGATTTGTTTCTCCCAGCATTACTCTACCAGTCTTAACTACATTAAGGCCTTCCCATACCTTCAACAAGCAAAGTACTGAGATTAAAAATGACTGCCATAATAAGTCATAGCACGAGTAAGAAGATCATATTCTCACCAATTTCACAGTATCAATAAGCCTCATTCTATACACATAGTTAACAGTAGCAGGCATATGCTAATCTTCCTTTGAAGGAATATCTTCCGTTTCAGGCTTATTCAATGTTCCCTGTGCCAAATACTGTTGCTCATAATTTTTTTCTTCTCCAGCTAGTAGGGCCTCTGCAATTAGTACTGCTATGTGGGAAATAATTCTATGTGCACCATGGCCAGAGCATTGAATAGGGCTGGTTACATAACTGATAACAAGCCACACAACCTCCCCCAATGCCATTTCAATCTGGTAATCTTTCAAAACTTTCCCCCTCCTACTTTTGTGGCTGGGCGCTCCCACATTGTACTCGGTGAGGGCTAAGAAGTTGGACACACATTTAGAATAAATAAATGTTGGGCCGGATCCACATAGGGGATGATCTGATGGTCCCTAAACATTGTCTAGGGTACATAGGAAAGTTTGGATTCCCAGCTCCGAGGTCGGAGGCAGCACTCTGACCTCGGAGCTGGAAACTGGTGCCCCCCCCACAGCTGGCATGGGAAGAACTGCACCGGCTGCTCTCCAAGGTTGGGTTAAAGGGGGTGTTTGGGGGGAGGGGAGGAGACTGGACAGTCAGGATACGAGGTATCCTGAAGCCGCTCTAGCTTCCTTCCTTCCCACTCTGAAATGTCATCACTAGATGGCTGAAAATGGCCGTCTAGCAAAAATGGCAGAGCGGGAGGAGTGGGGAGGTGAAGATCCCCTCCACTGCTTCTCCCACTCTGCATTGGATGAGCGTGAGCCTCCAAGTTCGGAAGCTTATGCTCATCTCTCTATATAGGATTGTGCCCTTAGTCATACTTAGCGTACACCCATTAAAATTAAGTTAGTTATGCCTAACTTAAGTACCATTGATTTAAATGGATCTACCCTAAGTATGACAAAGTTTGGATCAAACCCAGTAAATTGAGGGTGGGCAACTTGCAACCCTCCAGATGTTTTGGCCTACAACTCTCATTACTCCTAGCCAACATAAGCAATGGTGAACAGTGGTGTAGTGTTCAGAATTCATTTCCCCCCAGCTACTGTGAGAATTGAGCTAAGCTCAGAGGGAATAGGGAATTCTAAGGGGAGACGTCACTGCTGCTAATAAAAAAGTGCCAGTGCTGTATGAGCCCTGGTTCCACTACAGCACTTATGGTGGGGGATGATAGGAGTTGTAGGCCAAAACATATTGAGCGTCACAAGTTGCCTGCCCCTGCAATTAATGAATACCATTCAAGCATAAATTCTGAGAATGCTAACAAGAACCCATAGGCCAAATGTTATCCAGATTACCTGCCTGTTGTTAAAGTTTGCTGCATATAATTGATTTACTTTTAAAGAAAGCAAGGTTTATTTGTTGAAGACATACCATGGCTACAACAGGCCCAGAGTGCATATATTTAACTAAACCAGCATAGAATGGCCTGTCTTTCAGGTCAATGTAGTGTTCTCTGAGAAGATCTTCAGAGGCCTGCAGGAACAAAATACTTAACATAAGTACTTAAGAGCATCTTATGTCACATAAAATTAGCCACATGAGTAGTATTAATCCTTAAAATTGTACACTTGCTTTTCAAAGACTGGTCCCAGCACTTTATTAGAAGAGTAGTTTAGCTGGCTAGTACAAATCAGAAATATTGTTTATTTTGGTTTCTTCAGCAAGTTTCTTTCCACTCAAGCCCATTCAATAATGCTTAAACAGGTTTTGCAGCTCCCAGAATATATGGTGTGCTAAGTTTAAAATATGCCACTAAGGACACACCTTTCAGACTAAGGACAGCCACTTTCTAAAATTAGAGTACTCAGCATGGCTTTATCTTCTGCTAGATACTGGAAAGTTTCCAAAATATTAGTTTATCTTGTAAAGAAACTTATACTTCTGCCTGAAGCCCATTTTGAGAAGTACACAACATATTGACTTCCAATGGATGATAGAGTACCTTGACAGAAGAGGCACTGAAGAAGAAGAAAACTTACATGCATGAATTTCATGGCTACCAGTTTGAATCCCTTCTGTTCAAATCGCTTGATAATTTCTCCCACCAAGCCCCGCTGTACTCCATCAGGCTTGATGGCGATGAAGGTGCGTTCAGCCATTGTCCTGCTGCCACACAGGAGAGCAAATAGTGTCAACAGAATCAAGAACCAAATCCAGCTACAAGAGAAGTCTAAATGGTAAGGAATACAGTTTGTCACAGCATTGTGTGTTAGGATTAGACTGAGGATAACTCATCAGCTGAACGGATTAGGCACACTGTACTCTGAATATTTATATCACATCAGAACAAAACTGCACAGCAATGGTCCTACAAATATGCCAAGTAGCTGGTTATACAATCATTTGGGGGATGAAGAATAAAGAAATATTGCAGTTAAATTAAAAAGGGTATACTCCAAATTACACAGTAATGAAGATCTAGCACAAAGAAAACTGAAATAACCTTTTCCATAACTTTGATCTAGTATGTCAGGCATATCTAACAGGTTCTCAAAGCAAAATTATTACATTACCTACACACATTCAAAAGATTCCCCCAAGGTCAAAGAGCTATTGTTCAATTTGAAACATGGTAATTTGATTTCACTTTCCATATAGTACAAAAGTTATCACATTTCATACAAGATGCAACGTTTAATGAAGATTAACACTACACTTTACACATTTCACTGTTCTCAGAGCATATCAATCTCACACTCTGATCCTAAATAAATTTATTTGGAATGTCCTCCTGCTTACCGTTCATTGAAACCTTTCAAGTAAGTTTTTAAGAGTGGAGCATAAGAGAGACCACAGCCATATTATTGTAAACTACCCGCAACCTCATCCCAACATTGGCTAGTGTACATGTGCCACTTTATCTAGTATCCTAACTAAGTTACCTTTTAGTATCTTCCACCCTTTGCAAAAGAGCGCAGGCATTCAAGTTCCCTACAGCTTCAACAGCAATGATCTCTTGTAGAGTTATAATCATCAACATTTCCCCAGGGAAATGCCTATGTGTTTGCTACACCTCCTCCCACCCCCTGCCCTACAGGCATATCCCTACTCTAATAAAATCTAGGCACACACCAACCTGAGTCCCTGCATAATTAAAAAAAAAATTATTTTTCACTGTTTTAAATGTATTTTATCTTGTTTTTATCCTATGTACATCGCCCAGGGTGGCCGGTTGCCGGCCAGATGGGCGATTAATGAATGTAAATAAATAAATGCCACACTATTCTCAATCTCTCATGCATCCCTTTCCTTATAGCTTCCTCAGCAGCAGTGCCTCCGCGACACCTTCAAACACCTATGGCACCTCCAGCTTCTGGACACTGGCTTTTATTGTGCCATTGCCCTGCCTCATCCATAGAATTTTACAGGGGGACCAAATGATGACACCTTCCACTCGTAACTCTGCTCTCCTGTGCTTCTCCATCACTTCTTCTGTCTTTTTTGTTCTTACCTCCGTTAAGGGTGCTTCTAGATGGAGGGCTCTTGGCACTACCAATGAGAAGGCCCTGTGCAGCTGCTCCATCTTTTCTTTCTTAACAGACTATCTACAGTAAGAGAAATGATGGAAGAAGCAGTGGGAACACACAAGAAGGTGACAAGTGGAAGACAATGATGTCTGGACTCACTGTAAAATTCCATGAATGAGGCAGAGCAATGACACCATAAAAACCTCATCTGGAAGCACCCTAAGTAAGAAAAGGTGGAATAGCTGCACAGGTCCTTCTGACTGCTAGCATATCCCTCTGTCTGGAAGCAGCCCAGATCCCCCAAAGTGTCTTCTGGCTCCACAATTCTCCCTTGCCCCTTCTGCACCCATACCTGCCTCCTGAGTGCTGGTGCTGTGGCTGCTGAGCGGCTTGTGCGGGCGGCTGTGGTAACACTGCCACTACTACGGCCCCCAGCCTGGCAACAGCCCAGATTCACAGTGGGAGTCTTTCCGACAGAAGGCCGGTCCCCTCATGCCCATTAGCTGTCTGCTTTGATGTCCTCTCTTCTTTGGCTTATAGTTTCCTGGTGCTGTGGACGCCATCTGCTGTTGGTTTCAAAAAGACCACTTTGCTTGCTTCTTTATAATATTCAGGCTACCGGTACTTGATCCTCCCCCAAAACAGCAAAGAGTCTTGTGGCACTTTTCATAGACCGTTCTCCCATCCAAGTAATAACCAGGCCTGACCCTGCTTGAAACCATAATAAATGTCTTTAAGGTGCCACAAGATTCTTTGCTGTTTTTGCTGCATCAGGCTTAACAGGGCTACCCCTTTGCAATGAAAATTCCACTCAAACTCCAACAGGCAGGGGCTTCTTCATATGTCCCGTGCATGCAGCTCCTTCACAGTCAATTCCATAACTGGCAGTTGGAGTTCTATTTTCTCACAGGTATCACATTGTGTATTCAAAGACTCCTGGTCCTAATTCACTCATGAGACCCTCAACATTGTTAGGGAACTTCTTCCTCACCAGCTAAAAAGGGTGATCATTATATCTTGATCTTGCTTAGCTCTGATATGTTTAGAACCAATTAAGATATCTCTTGAATGAGTAGGTACTTAGGCAAGCCTGTGTCATGGTTTCTGTTGAAATACTGTAATAAGTAAATAGATAAATAAAAACCCCTCCCTGATTATTATTTTTTTTAAAGGCCGATTAGGCTATAATCACATGTGCATTTTAAAGTGCTTGGATGATGATTCAGAACCCCCCACCCTTCAGTGAATGCCATTGCCACTGTTCCCCATAAATGCCTCCCTCACTTTAAAGGTCACCAGAAACCCTCTAGCTAGCATGGGAGCTGGCACTTCACCATCTACCTTCTCCGAGTGGTGGCCCAGCCTGCTCTGCAACAAGATTTAGATGTAATCCTACAGGTATCTTTCTAAATCCACCCCATCACTATTTCCATCACCTTCCTTCCCCCTGCTTTCCACTGAAACTGGCGATGTCCAGGGAAAGCTTCATCAGTTTCACTGATGTCCTACCTAACACTTTATTCCCCCCCCCTTTTTTAAATTAGAATCACTATACAGTACCTCTAAATATCATGGGGTGGGAACAAACTACAGGTCACCGTTATGTCCTGCTTATGAGCTTCCTGGGTTGAGGAAGACTGACCTAGAACCTTCAAAACAAGGCTGCAATTGTAATATGTAAGAATGAAACTGATGAGCCGAGTCTACTAGTAGAATAACGGCTCTAAAGAGGTTTCTGTCCATGTTCTTGTTTAATTCAGAGTTCCTTTTAAAATGTGGTCCTATATTACAGGAGAATGGAAGATGAAATGGTTACTTGCCTAAGGTTAATGAGGCCATGGCTGAAGTGGGACTTGCAACCAGCTTTCTTAGGCCCACGCACGTCTGACATTTCCCATAGGATAATACTAGTTCACTGTGTTGCTTACTCTACAGTAATCTCATTGAAATAAATTGAACTAGTCCTTGGGGAATTTTTATTTATTTATTTATTTATTATATTTATACCCCAACTTTTTTCCTGCAAGGAACCCAAGGCGGCTTACATAATCCTCCTCCTCCTCTCCATTTTATCCTCACAACAACCCTGTGAGGTAGGTTAGGCTGAGAGTCAGTGACTGGCCCAAAGTCACCCAATGAGTTTCATGGCTGAGCGGGGACTAGAACCTGAATCTCCTGAGTCCCAGTCCAACACTCTCACCACTACATTTGATTCTGTGTTGTGTTTCACTGTAAATATTCACCGTAAATCTAATTATACAACTGATATATCTAACGGCATATAGGGCACTGATATCACTAATGGCAAGGGTCCTGCATGCCATTAGACATATCAACCGTACGTTAATAATTTGCTATAATCATATCAAGAGAGCAGGATTATGGGTGGAACTGTTTACTACCATCAAACAGTAAAAAAAAATGAAAAAAAGGTTCTACAAATGCTCCTCTTCCTGCCATTGGAGAAATCTGCATTTCTATCCCAACAGATTTCTCAAAATGTCCCCCTTATTTCAAGAATTCCCTGTATTTGGCTCTTTAGTATTTTCATATGCTATTTGCTCTTTCCCTTCCACACTGCATAGCATTAATGTATTATTTGTCTCCTATCCTCCCTTATCCTTTTACTACTCCCTTCCTATAATCTTTATACCCCAACCTTTTGCCATTTGTGTTTTAATCCACTCATTGGATTGATCCTTGGTCTTTTTTTTCTTTTCTTTTCTTCCTGTGGATGCCCTTGATCCTTTCATCCTCTGCCCTTTAACACCCAAGCTGTGAACCTAGACACACTAGTACCAAAAGAAGTTCAGTATGGCTGTGGCTGCTAATACAAGCCACGGTAACATGTCAGTGTATCCAGCGTCTGTATTTCCTGCCTGCAATTTTAATACAATGAGAAAATTTTAATGGCATGTTTTCCTAAAGCACACTGGCTCTCCCATTTACAGCAGGCAGTGAAATGTCCTTCTTTATTAGGACATTCCGGAAACAGGAATTTACAATTAGTCATGGACTCCCTGTGTTGTGTTGAAGGATTTTCTGCAACCATTGATTCACTATCTCACAGTTGACAGGTCACTTTCTCTCAGAATTCCCCATTCGTAAAATGAAATTAATAGTTATGAAGAAGAGGTTGTTGCTTAGGGCAGGCTTCCCCAACCTGGTGCCATCCAGATGTTTAGCACTCCAACTCCCATCAGCCCCAGCCAGCATGGCCAATGGTCAGGAATCCTGGGGAGTTGCAGGCCAAAACATCTGGAAGGCACCAGGCTGGGGAAGGCTGGCTTAGGGTATGACTAGGTAACAAGTTAAATGAATGAATGGATTAAACATCTTTGTTGTTTGTTTTTAAAATAGCAGCCGCAGGGTGTGGAGGCTGCTCAGAATCAGGCACGCAATGCACAGGAGGGAAGCTTAACCCTTTCCCCCTACATCAGCCTTCCCCAACCTGGTGCCCTCCAGATCTGTTGGGAGTACAAATTCCAGCATTCCCAGTCAGCATTCCCCAGTACATCTGGAGGGCACCAGGTTGAGGAAGGCTGGCCTACACAGTGGTCCCAAGGGGTAGGAGTGTGAGTCAGAGTGTGAGCGGTAAGACCACGTTGCAGCCCATTTGTGAGGGAACAGTCCCTTCACATCACTTTTGGAGAGGGAGGTTTCTTGACCCATTTCATGGAATCACGCTTGTGACAGCAACCTCTCTTTACTGCTGCGAAATGTCCATTTCTTCCTATTCAAAAGTCAACTGTTTCTTATTCTGCCAGCAAAATTGGATTAGAGTGTAGCCTGTCCCTAACTGACACCTACACTAGGTGGCATAGGACTGCTGCACTCAAATCTCCTTGAACCAAGAGACATCTGACCTGGGCTTCTGATACATAAGCCGTTGCTTGAACCACTGACATGCAGCTCCACAAAGAGGCCACTCCAGGATTAGTCTATATGGCTGGTATCCCTGGATTCTATGTGTGGGGCTATGGGTATGTATATGTAGGTATGTGTGGAGTGATGAGGGGTGCCCTAGGCTAGGATCCTAGGAGATTACAAAGACCTAATTACATCTTTCTTCTGTCTATGACTGGAGGTCTGGATTCTAGTTCTGCTGCCTTTTCTCTTTTTCATCTGAAGTTATTGTTGTAAGGACACTCAAAGCTGGGCTTTTCTACATAGTGGCCACTTTCCACTCAAGCCCCCACCTCTTGTTTCTCATTGCCTCACTCTTTCCTACAGAGCTACCAGTCAGGTCATGGTGTGTCCTCTTGCAACCGTGCTCTTTTCGTGTACATGCTTCTATAGCCACATTGCTCCCTTCCTTCTACCTTGTAAAATGCTCACTCCCTTTATGCAGACACCAATATGAACATGCTACGTGCAGTGTTATTCACACCATCTGTATGGAAGCACCCCACTTACAACTTGAACCCTTTCCTGGGAAGACTATGATTTCTACAAGAAAAACTCCTGACCTCTGGGCCTTCAGAAGCTTTAGTGGGGAAGGTGCTGTTGTCTATTCTTGGGAGTGTGCTTGTGCATTGTATATAGGAGTACATAGGAATATGACACCATTATGCTAGCATTGGCATTGGTGTAGTGGCCACCTGGCATAGCAGGATCATAGGATCAACGTGCCCAAGCATGATGTCCTTAAATACTCCTTGTGAATGACTGCCAGTAAAGCACCTTGATCCATGATTATGATCTTAATCAATGATTAATCCTTGCTCGGAGACTCTGCACATGTAACATTTGAGAGAATTTAAACATCATGGTATATATCCCCAAAAGAATTTCTTACAGAGGGCAAACTCTGGGATGATATTGCATTTTGGCACAGTTCAGGGAAATGCGATGCTCCAATCTCTTTGGAGATTGTCAGCATACAATGATCCACATACACCATATAGTACAGGAAAATAAATGTTCAGTTTACTGGCCATAAGCATGGAAATACACTATACATATGTCTGAACATTTCTTAACACAAACTTAGGGTTGTCTCTCACAATAGACTTTATTCTTGTCCTACAGTTACCCATGTGTACCTATCTATTCGAATACTGAGTAAAAGAATACACTGATTGGAAAACACCGTAAAACCGTTGTCTGTTGAAAGTCTTTAGATTCTGTATAGGTACAGTATGTATTACTGATAACAATAAATCATTTACCAAAACTTCATATTATAATTCCATTCTAGGGAAAACACTGCCAATGTACTTTTTTGAATAGTTATCTCATATACCCCCATACCTATCAATTTATATTTGGGCTGCTGAGGATTCTTTTGCATAGTCAGCCTGTTAGAATTTCAGTCTAAAGCTGCAATCAATCCTATGCACTCTTACCTGGCAGTAAGCCCCACTGAACACAATGATATAGTTCCGAGTAAATATGCATAAGAGATTGCAGCAAATAAATTATGAATTTTTGCTGCTCTCTAGTGGAAATTTATTTATTATTTACATTAATGCAATAGCCTCAAGAAATCTTCTGACTGGTTTTTGCAAGGCATTCTTCTCTCCCTCCCGTAATACTTGTTGCCCCTTTGACATTGACAGCTACTTAAGAAATACAGGCAAGAACTGAAAGACTCTCATGCAGGCACCCATTGGAGAACACACTGGGGCTTCCTCAAACACTTGTTCTAACTGCAGTTCCTTCTGGTGAATCCAAGGTTGCTCAACCCCCTCCCCAGTTTTGGAAACAACTTATCATGCAGGAAAGAGGCTGTGATCAGAAAGAAGGCTTCTAATTTCTCCCTTTGGGATCCTGGGCACTCATACCAGTGCAATTAATAATAAGTATAGGAAATCCACTTGTTTGAGAGTATGAATTAAAACAGCTACATTTCATTTGTATGATACCCCTTAATAATGCTGAATCACAAATTAAAAACCAGAAAGAGTGCTGCAACGTGTTTGGAAATATTCATGTTTTATGTTAGGCCTGAATGTTTGTTGGCCTAGTTGACTTCAAATGTTTCTACCCATGAAACACTCTCCACTCCTGGAGGGCTTCCCTCTTCCCACCCTTGACCCATAATGGAAATGGAAGGTAGGAACCTTTCTAGAGGATGCAAAAAGCTGCAGATTTTGCTTAAACAGATTGTAATCTCACTGAGCAGGGTCTATCTACACATACTAGTTTCTTTAGGTGCTTCACTAGTAAATAAAATAATAATAATGAAATTTTAGCACCAATCCAGCACCATTGAAGTCAAAGACACTACTCCTGAATAAACAGTTTCATAAGTACAACCAGTCACTTGATCTCTTTCTCAACTTTCTCATCTGTACTGGGGAACTGCAATGCTTGGTGACTTTAAATAACATATAACATAAGCTTTCCTCGACTAGAGTCTGCTTCATCAGATGCATTAAGTATATGGGATTGTCTCCTCCCATATGTACCTGCCCGGACACTAAGATCTTCCTCAGCGGTCCTACTCCGAGAGCCCCTGAAGGAAACGAAATAGTTAAAAAGGAAAAACTTAGCCAAGCAGGTAGACAGATTGCCAGGGTGATGACTAATACAAAAAGAATGTAGTCAATGGCTGGTAATGACTGTAGCAATGACTGACAATGGCCGACAATGGCAATGTTGATTCACAAAAAGTTGAGGTGCTTTGCTGTCTCATCCTGCCTACGTGACCAAGATCAGATAATACCTACCAGCTGCTTGATTATAAGATCATCCTCCTGTCTCCTTGTAAGGAAATCCCCCTCCCCTAAAGCAAGCCCCCCTTTTGTCTTGACCTTGCTGACCAATGTAAAGAACTGTTGCCAAATGACCAGACTTATGTATGCTATATAAGATGTTGTGAAGCCCCGCCCGGGGTTCTGCTTTGCGACACAGTCCGCAGGACCTATTGTGCACAATAAACCTCTTTCCAATAATCCGAGTTGGTCCTCGTTGTCCTTATATGAGTTAAAAGGTGTCCACTTCATCTGGCGACTCTGGTGGGACAAATAGGAAGCTTTGCAGCTTGCTCGGGGCACAGCCCACCGCTGCCCCCTAAGGAGAGGCCTTGTGGAGCTCCCAGCGCGCATCACAGCACTTGGCTGTGAGGGAATCCGAACAGGGGACCTAACGGAGCAGTGGTCGGACGGTGACTCCAAGAACCAACAAAACTCGGTGCGGAACTAGGACCAAGGGAGCCGGACCGGCGGAACAGGCGAGTATACTCTAGGGTTCCTACAGGAGAGAATAGGAACAAAGGGAGGAGGATTGGCCATCCTCCGGGGATTGGACCTACGAGGCAGCTGAAAAAAGCTGAACTGGTTCTTTCCCTTTTGGTAAAGGAATATAAGAGATCTCGGGAGGGAATGTGTTGGTATGTGTGGTGAAGTGTGAATGCCGCTGCAGTTCCCGTAGGTGACCGTGGAACGTCCGGGGCCGCGGGTCAGCGGAGCGTGTGTGTGAAATCCCTTAACGTCTAACAGGAGAGACCCCTTACTCTCCTGTCCGTACCCCACCCTTCTGTTTCTGTCTTTGTTGTTGGTCTTAGAATTAGGAAAATGGGGGGGGGGGAAGCAGCGTCCCACGGACACAGCTTCAATGTATGGAGAAGAATTTCAAAGCAGGGTTCGGGAGAGACTATGGGCGAAAACTAAAACGCCAAACTCTCCGAACCCTATGTGAGGTAGAGTGGCCATCCATGGGAGTGGGGTGGCCAGCACAAGGCTCCTTCGACCTCAATATCATTGAGCGAGTACACCAAAAGGTGACTCAGACTCCAGGAGGACACCCAGACCAATTTCCCTACATCGACCAGTGGCAACAAAACGTTATGGAACAGCCCCCATGGCTGAAAAGATATGCAGGCAAAAGGGCATTGGCAGTTTTCCAGAGACAAAGAGCAGGAAGATCTAATGTCTTGCCATCAGATCCTGATGCATATGTCCCTCTTCGACCCCCTCCATACGTGCCACCCAGGGAGCGGCCACAGCCGCGGGCACCCACTCCCCCTCCCCGTTTAGAGAGTAGTAGTGAAGAGTCAGAAGAGGAGGAAAGGACTCCCTCAGCACCCGGGAAAGATCAAGATGAAAAAGGGGAGGTGGGAAGCCCAGTGGCAGACCACACTAGAACAAAGAAAAAGAAAATAAAAGACAAGAAACCTGTCCTCACTGCACCGCTTGTGGACCAAGGCAAGTGGACCAAATGGTGGAAGGGCCACAAGGGCTGGAAAGGCAGACCCTGTTTCAGCATGTCCCATTCACCTCTTCTGACCTCTTGAATTGGAAGAAACAATATGGGCCATTAGCAGAGAAACCAAGTGAAATGACAGAGTTAGTGAGCACTATCATGACTACCCATAACCCAACGTGGCATAATATCCAGCAACTGGTGGGGACTCTTTTGAACCCCGAAGAGAGGGAAAGACTGAAAGCAGCAGCCACCGAAGTGCTAAAGCCAACGTGTCCACAAGGGACGCGGGTGGAAGACCATGTAGAAGAATTCTTCCCCTCAAGAGACCCAAGGTGGGATCCCTACGACCAAGGACAAAGTGCGCTACTGCGCATGTATCGAAATAGAGTAGTAGAGGCCATGAGGAAGGCGGGGAGGCCAGCTGTAAACATGTCCAAACCGTCCCTTGTGATCCAGGGCCCAACAGAAGCACCTGAAGCATTTTATTCTAGACTCATAGAAACCTACCGAACCTACACCCCCATTGATCCCACTGCCCCAGAAAATGTGAGAATGCTGGCACTGGCGTTCATATCCCAAAGCGCCCCTGACATAAAGAGGAAGTTGCAAGCAAAAGATGATGCGCTGGGAATGTCCATGTCCCAGTTGATGGAGACAGCAAGAAAGGTGTATGTAAACAGAGAGACAGAAGAAGAAAAGAAGAAAGAAGAAAGGATGCAGAAGAAGGCAGAACTGTTAGCGGCGGCCCTTGTCACTCAACAAAGGGGACGTGGCTGAGGGCGAGGAAGGGGCCGAGGAGGAAGAGGGGGTGGAGGCACCAGGCCCCTGGGAAGGAACGAGTGCGCCATCTGTCGACGGGATGGTCACTGGAAAAATGAATGCCCGGATAGAGAAAGGGGAGGAGCAACCCATGGAACATGGCGTGGAAAAGAAAGAGGAGGCCAGGGGAGAACACCAACAGCACAAGAGGAGAGAGAAGAAGGGGCCATGGGAATGGCCGCTGTAGAAGGATGGGGAGCTGAAGAAAAATGAGGGTCACCTGGCTCGAAAAATCTTGGCTCCCACGAGCCGGTGGTTACAATGGAAGTAGGGGGCCAACTAATGGACTTTCTTGTGGATACGGGGGCCACCCGATCCGTTGTCACCCGGCCTGTTAACAAAAAATCAGGGACAAAAGTAAAAATTCAGGGAGCCACAGGGTCTCCAAGGCCTTATGATTTGTTAAATCCAGTCACGTGTAATTTAGCCCAAAAAACAGTGACACATCAATTTGTCTGGCTTCCTGAATGTCCCATCCCACTTCTGGGATGGGACCTCCTAAGTAAACTTAGGGCCCACATATATTTTGATGAGGACAAAAACATGAGACTGGAAGTCTCAGAGACCCCACGCCTACAATTACAACATCCCCAGGAGGAGGTGTGGCGGCTAATGGTGTCCAGAGAAAAACACAGAGAAAGCCTAGACTGGGAAGAGTTTGGAGTGCCTGGGGTCTGGGCAGAAGACAATCCACCTGGACATGCAGCACACCACCCACCCTTATTGGTCACCCTGCAGCC
The DNA here is from genome assembly GCA_021292165.1 of Shinisaurus crocodilurus. NCBI lineage: Eukaryota > Metazoa > Chordata > Lepidosauria > Squamata > Shinisauridae > Shinisaurus > Shinisaurus crocodilurus. The sequence continues at coordinate 61,796,373 of CM037881.1, read as the reverse complement.
ACATGCACAGCCATACCGCCAGAGGCAAAGGCCATACCCCAGGCCAATTATGAAGGAAATACAAAATACCATTAATAAGTTTGTAAAACATGGCATCGTCAAAATAGCCACCTCCTCCTGGAACACGCCGATTCTGCCAATCCCCAAACCCGGGGGAAAGTATCGCCCTGTCCAAGACCTGAGGAGAGTTAATGAGGCTACAGTAACCCTACACCCAGTGGTCCCAAATCCGTATGTCCTTCTGAGCCTGCTCCCCGCATCGGCTGAGTGGTTCTCAGTCTAACCTACCTCACAGGGTTCTCAGCCTAACCTACCTCACAGGGTTGTTGTGAGGATAAAATGGAGAGGAGGAGGAAGAGGATTATGTAAGCCGCCTTGGGTTCCTTGCAGGAAAAAAGGTGGGGTATAAATATAATAAATAAATAAAATAAATTCTGCATACCCTTGCACCCAAAAAGCCAAGAACTGTTTGCATTTGAGTGGGAGGATCCTGAAACTGGAAAAAAGGCCCATTATGTGTGGACAAGATTGCCCCAGGGGTTCAAGAACTCACCGACCCTATTTGGCACTGCGTTAGGAAAAGATTTGGAAGAATACTACCCATGTCACCGAGATGAAATTTTGCTGCAGTATGTAGACGACCTGCTGGTGACAGGAAGGACAAAATACACGTGTTGGGAAAATACGAGGAACCTTCTGCAGCTCCTAGAAAAAAGAGGGTACCGGGCATCAAGAGAAAAGGCCCAGCTTGTAAAGAAAAATGTCAAATATTTAGGCTATGAGGTGGCACAAAGACAGCGATCCCTAGGACATGAAAGAAAAGAGGCAGTATGCCAACTGCCCACCCCAAAGACAAGAAAAGAGTTAAGGGGATTCCTTGGAGCTGCAGGATTCTGCAGGATCTGGATCCCAAATTTCAGCCTGATAGCTCAACCCTTGTACGAAGCCACCTGAGGAAGAGAACACGACCCGTTCCTCTGGCAAGGAAAAGAAGAGAAAGCATTCAAACAGCTTAAAGAAGCTCTGATGCAAGCCCCAAGCCTGGGACTGCCAGACTTGGAGAAGCCATTCAGCCTCTACGTGGATACTAGGTGTAACATTGCAATTGGAGTCCTGACTCAGAAGTTAGGGTCATGGCAGAGACCAGTGGCGTATCTCTCCAAACAGTTAGACAACGTAGCAAAAGGATGGCCGGCATGCTTGAAAGCAGTGGCAGGAACTGCTTTGCTCGTCCAAGAAGCAGCCAAGTTGACTTTTGAACAAGAGCTCATAGTGTGGACCCCACACTCACTCCGAGCTGTCTTAGATGCAAAGGGGCATCTCTGGCTCACCAACACTAGGATGCTCAAATATCAAACCATGATAACACACAACCCGCATGTGATCCTCAAACAATCATACACCCTCAACCCAGCTACCCTGCTCCCTGAAAGCCCATCAGAACCACACTGCCACCACGATTGCATTGAAGTCATAGAACAGACTTATGCATCCAGACCAGATCTAAAAGACACTCCGCTCCCTGACGGAGTAATGGAAGTATTCACAGATGGGTCTAGTTACATAGAAAATGGAGAAAGATTGGCAGGATATGCTGTGGTGAGTGAAGAAAAAGTACTGGAGAGTGGAGCATTGCCCAAGGGAACAAGTGCCCAACTAGCTGAGTTACACACAGTTATTCGGGCTCTCCATCTTGGAGAAAATAAGAAACCGACCATATGGACCGATTCTAAGTATGCTTTTCTCACCGCACATGTGCATGGAGCCCTGTAGAGAGGATTGATCACTTCAGGGGGCAAGCCTATAAAGCACATGACCGTCATCCAAGAACTACTAATCAGTGTATGGAAACCCATGAAGTTAGCCATAGTTCATTGTGAAGGCCACGCCAAGGGACAAGGAAAAGTGGCACGAGGAAACAGGAAGGCAGATTTGGCAGCCAAAGCAGCAGCCAGAGGAGATCCTCCCGAAAATACTGAAGCATGCTATCCACTGTGGGACAGCACAGGCATGCAAGAACAAGCATATTATACTTCTGAAGAAGAGAAAAAGGGGTATGAAGATTTACTTGCCACAAAACTGAATGGGTGGATGGTTCTCCCGGACAAAAGAGTTTGGATTCCAGCATCACTAAGCAAAGAAGTGGTGCAAGCTGCCCATGAAAGAACTCACATGGGATATGGTGCCCTAGCACAAGCATTAAACAGAGAAGTCCTCATTGACAAACTGTACACCCTAACCAGATGGGCTGCTGAAAAGTGCGTAATATGTGCAAAGAACAACCCCCGCGTAGGCCCCAGCCTACCACCGGGAAAACAACCAGAGGGAGACTTTCCCTTCAGTTCAGCCATGATAGATTTCACAGACATGCCAAAGGAAAAAGGCTATACCGCCATGTTGGTGATAGTCTGCAATTACACTGGGTGGCCAGAATGTTTTCCAACCAGGACTAAACGGACCCAAGAAGTGTCAAGAGCCCTCCTAAGAGACATTGTTCCCAGATATGGAATACCCTCCTATCTCTCTTCTGACAACGGCCCAGAATTCACCAATAAAGTAATCAGAGAAGTAGTAGGAGCGCTAAAAATAGACTGGAGACTACATTGTGCCTACCATCCTCAGTCAAGTGGCAGAGTGGAACGGATGAACCGGACTCTGAAAAACAAACTAGCAAAAATTTGCCAAGAAACCCAGTTGAAATGGCCAGATGCGCTGCCCATGGCCCTGCTGGCAATTCGGTGCGCACCCCGGCGAAACCTGAATCTCTCCCCTTTTGAGCTTATGTTTGGACGACCACCCCAACTAGTAAGACCCATAACAGCCAATGAGGGAGAGCTGGGACAAACTCAAGTCTTAAAACAGGTGCAAGGATTAGGAAAAACAGTTGAGGACCTGCAAGACTATGTTATTTCACAAAGAAAGCCTTTGTTTTCCAGCTCCACCCACGGCTTTCACCCCGGGGACCAAGTCTGGGTGAAAGATTGGAAGGCCGAACCATTAAAGGCTCGGTGGAGGGGTCCGTATACAGTCATCCTTTGCTCTCCCTTAGCCGTGAAAGTTGCTGAAGTCAAACCGTGGATCCACTGGACCCGAGTCAAGCCAGCAGCCCAGTTTGCTTCTACTTGGAAGGTGGTTCCAGCTCCAACCAAAGACCGTGGCCTCAGAGTCACCCTCAAAAGAGTGCAACAGAGGCCATAATAAAGCCTCCACCTCGGGGTGCAAGTGCTAGTAACCTCTCCCCCGCCAAAAGAACCAGTGTTACCCAGATCTACAGGCCCTAGCAGGCGTCACACCCGGAAGCTGACGTCCGTCGCTCGGGAGAAGCCTGAGGATCACGCCTCGCCATGTGGAAACAGATATTGTTACTAGCATGGGTGGGAAAAGTTGTAATTGCTTGTGCCAATAATTGTACAACTTGTCAGAAAATAGTGTTAGAAGGACAAACCCTAACCACTACCCTGGTGTACCATACACACTATAGATGCACATCCGAAAACATAACTAAGTGTTGCTATAAAAATACCTGGTACTCCCTATGTGTAAATACAGGCCATTGTTTTGATCCTAAGGTAGATCCAGCCCAGACATGGTTGGTAGCCCGGGCACAAGGGTCTACCAAAGGACATGTGATAGCCCAAACACAATTAAAGTCAAAGTCTAGTCCAGGATCCCTCATCTTTGACCTATGCAGAATCGCGTATTGGCCTACCTCATGTGGCACAGACGTTAGCTGGCACAGAGCTTACGCCCTCAGTGAAATATATGTGTGCCCCCAGAGAGCCCCCCAACCACACAACCCACAGTGTGACAATGTTGAAGAACAATACTGCCCCTACTGGGGATGTGCACTCTGGGCCACTTACCACCAGAACAAGGGCCAAGGACAGAAGTTAGCCGTCTCCAGGATACATAGAAAAACAGACTGCACATTATACAATTGCAACAATGTAAATTTGACTATCTCTGATCCACAGGGATTCATAGATAAGTATGGAAGTGGTTTAGGCATCCGGTTATACTCCTCCGGTGTAGACCCTGGAGGTATTTTCCTACTTCAGATTGAAACCAGGTACCACCCCACGCAGAATTACACCTGGCATTTCTCTGAATTTTGGGAAGAAACAGCCATTGAGTTTAAACCAACTCAAGAGGCAAAAAAATTGTTTTTAGAACTTGCTAGTAACATTGCCAATTCCTTAAATGTGTCAAACTGTTATGTGTGTGGGGGTACCCAAAGAGGAGACCAGTGGCCGTGGGATGCCCAAGAGTACAATTACACCCAACCTTACGACATCTCCTCCATGCCCAAGCATGTGAGAAGAGGGGCCACGTGGATCTTAAGACAGGCCATAGTGGCTGATTGGTGGCTAAGTCGTCCCTGGGCAGAAGGGAGAATAGCAGTTGGAAACACGCCTTGCCTAAATTCCCAAACCTGGAATGAGACAACCAATCAGTGGGACCTTTGGCCCAATTCCACCCTACAGTGGCCCAACCTCTCCTTAGAAGACAGCACGCGTGCCACCAAAGCTCCTCCTGGAGTGTATTGGATTTGTGGGAGATTAGCCCTGACAGATCTCCCCACCAATTGGACAGGTAGTTGTACACTGGGTCATATAAATCCGGCATTTTTCCTGTTGCCCATAGAAACTCCCACAAAAACCAAGCAAAAGAGGGCAATAAAAATTGGCCAGTGGGATGATGCAGATTGGCCACCTGAAAGAATAATCCAATATTATGACCCAGCCTCATGGGCACAAGACGGCTCCTATGGGTACCGCACCCCAATTTATATGTTAAATCGTATTATAAGATTACAAGCTGTGGTAGAAATAATTGCTAATGAAACCTCACAGGCACTCAAAGTGATAGCCCAACAGCAAACAAAGTTCCGAGATGCCATATACCAGAATCGCTTAGCCCTTGACTACTTGCTAGCAGCTGAAGGTGGAGTATGTGGAAAGTTTAATATAAGCAACTGTTGCCTGCAAATTGATGACAAAGGTGAAATCATTGAAGGAATAGCTAACCGCATAGAAAAGGTGGCTCATGTTCCAGTCCAGACCTGGAAGGGGCTCGATCTGGGAGAAGCTTTCTCTGGATGGTTCCCCAAGTTACCAGGATTGCAAGCAATAGTAGCTCTCATCGGGCTAATCGCGATGGGTTGCATCCTGCTCCCTTGTGTCCTCCCTATTGTGGTCCGGACAATCCAAAATAGCCTGAGCCTATTGGCAGAAAAAAGGGCAGCTGCCCAGGTCCTGGCTATGTGGGAATATCGCCCCATCCCCCAGGTTGAAACTCCAGATAGGTATTGAAGTTTCAAAAGGGAGGAGTGAAGGAAACGAAATAGTTAAAAAGGAAAAACTTAGCCAAGCAGGTAGACAGATTGCCAGGGTGATGACTAATACAAAAAGAATGTAGTCAATGGCTGGTAATGACTGACAATGGCCGACAATGGCAATGTTGATTCACAAAAAGTCAGAGGCGTAGCGTGGGGGGTGCAGGGGGGGCCGGCCGCACCGGGCGCAACATCTGGGGGGGCGCACTCGCAGCTCTCTGCCCCAGCTCTTCCTCCTCCAGCTCTTCCTCCTCCTGCTCCCCCCCCCAGAGGCGGCTGCCCTTGGAGAAAGGGGCGGATCAGCCGCCGCCCCCCCCTCGCTGCTGCCGCCGCCGCCGCGCCTGCCGGGTCGTGCGCCTCGGAGAGCGCGCGGGCGGGGCGGGAGGCGAGGAAGGAGGCGCCAGCCGGTGCGTCGCGGGCCGGGCAGGCGGAGGGCAGCCGCGCGCGGCGCGTGGGCCATGGAGCGCTGGAAGGGGCGCGTGGCGCTGGTGACCGGCGCCTCGGTGGGCATCGGGGCGGCCGTGGCCCGCGCCCTGGTGCAGCGCGGCATGAAGGTGGTGGGCTGCGCCCGGAGCGTGGACAAGATCGAGGTATGGAGGGAGAGAGAGGAAGGAATCTCTATCTCTCTCTCTATCTCTTCTCCTCCCTTTCTTTCTTCCTTCCTTCCTCTCTCTCCCTCCATACCTCGATCTTGTCCACGCTCCGGGCGCAGCCCACCACCTTCATGCCGCGCTGCACCAGGGCGCGGGCCACGGCCGCCCCGATGCCCACCGAGGCGCCGGTCACCAGCGCCACGCGCCCCTTCCAGCGCTCCATGGCCCACGCGCCGCGCGCGGCTGCCCTCCGCCTGCCCGGCCCGCGACGCACCGGCCGGCGCCTCCTTCCTCGCCTCCCGCCCCGCCCGCGCGCTCTCCGAGGCGCACGACCCGGCAGGTGCGGCGGCGGCGGCAGCAGCGAGGGGGGGCGGCGGCTGATCCGCCCCTTTCTCCAAGGGCAGCCGCCTCTGGGGGGGGGGAGCAGGAGGAGGAAGAGCTGGGGCAGAGAGCTGCGAGTGCGCCCCCCCCAGATGTTGCGCCCGGTGCGGCCGGCCCCCCCTGCACCCCCCACGCTACGCCTCTGGGTGACCGGCGCCTCGGTGGGCATCGGGGCGGCCGTGGCCCGCGCCCTGGTGACCCCGCCCACGCCAATTATGGGTATCCTTCCTGGGGGCAAGAGGGGGCCGTTCACGGGCAAGGCAGCAGCAGTGCTGCCCCTCTGCATCTCCCCACCACCCAGGGCTGCCCCATTACCTCTGGTGAGAGAGTACATCTCGCTGACTGCCTGAGTGGAGAGCTGGCGGAGGGGAGCCCCACTCAGCCCCCCCACTTCGCCCTGGAGAGCCCCACGTAGAGTGCTGGGACGGCTCACAGTGGTGTTGGAGATCACCAGTCCATCCACACCTAGCTGGGAAAAGGGAGCCGTTGCTACAGTGAGCGTCACAGCCTGGGCTCTGCCTTCCCACTGTGGCCCCCAAAAACCCACAAGGTAGAACCGCCCCACCCAAGCCCAGGTAAAGTCACCGTTCTAGGGCAAGACAGGCACAGCCAAGCCCGCCAGGAACTGAGGTGGCCGTGGGGGTGGGGGTGCCACTATAGCAAGGGCGAGGATGCTGCTGCACGACATCTTCATCCCTCACCACAGGCAATGCTGGCGAGGGCTGGGGGTTTCAATCCAACATCTGGGGGCCCTGGCAGGATAGGGGATGCTTTCCCACCCCAACCCGCAGCACCTCACACACGACACTGGCGATGTCCT